>OX297874.1:27500-2527500 GCA_946478455.1 Eupithecia vulgata
CTAAGCCCCCCGCCCCGGCAAGGCGGGAACCCCTCGGGGGGAACCTAACCTAACCTAACCCAACCCAACCCAACCCAACCCAACCCAACCCAACCCAACCCAACCTAACCCAACCTAACCCAACCTAACCCAACCTAACCCAACCTAACCCAACCTAACCCAACCTAACCTAACCTAACCTAACCTAACCTAACCTAACCCAACCTAACCCAACCTAACCCAACCTAACCCAACCTAACCCAACCTTACCCAACCTAACCCAACCTAACCTAACCTAACCTTCGGGAGTCTGCTTCGATCCGGCATCGAAAGCGCCACGAATTTAGACCGCTCCCCAGTGAAAAAATCACGAAAATTGGTTTTTTGCAAGCTAGAAACAAGTGCGATAGCTCAAAAGTTGCGGGCGCACGAGGCGCACACGTTAGTGAAAGTTGTGCAGTGCTGTGACCAAAAACCGCAAAGTTCGATAACTTTGCGGTTACAAATCACAAAAGTGATTTTTTTGAAAAAGTTGCAAGTTTGAAAGTGATTTTTCTCCAATTCTACAGCGACGACCCCTGTTTTTAAATTGCCTTAAGGAAGGCCTTTTGGAGCTGCAGTGAACGACACCTCTTGCCGATTTTTCCCGCAAAGGCTTGCGGAGAAATCGGCAAAAAAACAAAAACCACGTGGCCACGTGGTCAGTGATCCAAAGCTGAAGGACAAGATCTGACGACAGGACCAAAAGGACACCATCGCGTACACCTCGGAGGCGCTCGAAGATCGGATTAAAGTTAAGTTTTAACTGAATTACAGACTTTTTTAGATTTTAAGTTTTTCAAACTTTAACAACTCGATCAAACGATCGATGACATATTGTTTTTATTAATTTATATGATAGATAACCAGGCCTTTGTTCTTTTAAAATTTAAATATTAAAAATTTGTTGTTTAGTTTTATAGATATAGATTTTAAGAGTTTCAGGGTCACCACGTGGTGCCCTTAATACATTAGTTAGCTTTAAAATTCTTTTATAATCCTGTGTAACTGGTTTAGTTTATAAATAAAAATTACTTGTTTTCAAAATTTTGACTAAGCGCATAGACTTTTGCTACTTTTTATGAAAAAAATACTGTTTTTCGTGAATATTTAAAAAGGGGGGCCATTAAACATCTTAAGAGGATGTGCATTGGATAGGGTTTGCAAAGACCTTTCTTACAAGCCCAAACACAGTGTACTTATCTCTTTAACTGACGAAGTTGGGTCAGACCGGCCATCTTGGCCGCCATTTTTGAAATTTTTAAAGTTGCATAGCTTCTTTGTTTGTTGTTTGTTTTAGACGGGGTTTTCTGTATTGGCATTGACCTTGCAGACGCCATCCGATCACATAGAAAAAGACTCTACGTAGAGTCAAAACTCAAGTGCCTATTTTTAAACGCGGAGGTGATAGGTTGGGTCACGGCCATCACAGAGACCCCAAACACTTTATATTTAAGCCTATTTTTGAGACTGTAGCAGTGTTTCAAACTTTTGACGGCCATCTTGGCGGCCATATTGGATAATTTCAAACCTCCATATCTCGAGAACCATAGCTCTGATCGAAAGGCGGTTTTCTTTAGACTATAAGCTACTCTTAAATCTACTCTTTTAAAATATTTGAATCGACTCTAGGTAGAGTCAAAAATTTTTTTTTTTTTTTTTATATTTTTTATTTTATTGGACAAACGGACATAGTACTTACCGGTGTACTTACCTGTGTACCGACGCTGGTTGGCTGAAGTCCCGTGAACCTTAAAAAAGAGAAAACATAGTTTTAAAAATTATATAACTTATACAAACTTTTATCTTAGCTATACTTTTACCTTTTACTGTTCTAAATTTTTGTTGTAAATATTTTAACTTAATTGTTTTGAATTTTTTTTTTTATTTATATTTGACAAATATGTTCCGCTCACCCATGCAAAAGCCGCAAAAGACGGTAGAACCCGATACTCACGAACCCCCTGTTTTGACACAGAAGGCAGGACCCTCGCATGAACCGACTGAGACCTCCAAAGTGAGGAAAAGCATTGGGGAGTGGGAATTGGGGAAAACAGACGTCCAACCTAAGCCCCCTCCGAAAAAGGCATCGCCGGCCCTGGCGGGCCCTTCCAAGCAAAAACAAAAGACTATGCTCTTCCAGGAGAGTCGAACGACGCGCAGAATATCTGTAGACGCGTTTGAAAGCCCGCCAAGGCCGGAGAAACCCAAGTATGCAAATAGAACGGCAGAAGCTCGTGCCTGCTATAAAAGAGCAAAAGAACAGCTGGGCAGTGCGCGCAACCTAAAGACCGACATTAAAACTGAGGTCACCATAGCAGTGGAACGACTGTACCAGCTGGTGAAGGAGATGGAGGGAGGGAAAGGGAAAGATGAAGAGAGCCAAAATAGGTGTGGGAAGGGGGAAGAGAGGGATCAACCGGTCCCTCCTTCTACCGGAACTAGAACGGAAACCGAAGCGAAGTTGATTAGGAGACTTGAGGAGCACTGCGAGCTCATTAGGGATAGTAACGAGAGGATGGAAGTGCTAAAGGAAGAGATGACCAAGCAACAAAAAGCCTTGGAGGAAATGACGTACGCAAACGTGGCAGCTGTTCCTATGAGGAGGCAGCCCGTGAGTCAAACCGCGCTGCATTCCGTAGTCATATCCTCAAAAGATGAGACGGAGACTGGGGAAGAGGTTTTAAATAGGGTAAGAGAAGCAGTTAATGCAAGGGATGGATGGATTAAGGTGGACAGAGTTCGGAAGGCGAAAGATAGGAAAATCATTGTTGGATGCAAAACTGAGGAAGAAAGGCAAAAGGTGAAGGACAGACTGAAGACAGTGGAGTCACACCTCTGTGTTGAGGAAGTCAAGAATAAAGATCCACTTCTGATCCTCAAGGACGTTCTCCAGTACAACAAAGACGAAGACGTCTTGAGCGCCTTGAGGATGCAGAATGGTCACATTCTTGGAAGCCTCAGCACAGAGGATGACCGGATGGAAGTCCGATTCAGAAAGAAAGCGAGAAATCCCTACGCATGTCATGTCGTCCTTCGTGTATCTCCGAAGGTTTGGAGCCTGCTGGTTGAGGCGGGAGAGGTCCACATTGACCTCCAACGAATAAGGGTGGCTGACCAGTCCCCCCTAGTACAGTGTTCGCTGTGCCTGGGATATGGGCATGGCAGGCGCTTCTGCAAAGAGACGATCGCAAAGTGCAGCCATTGTGGGGGACCACACATGAAGGCTGAATGCGCGGACTGGCTCGCCGGAACGGCTCCAACCTGCTGCAATTGCAGGCATGCAAAGCTCAATGCAACGGAGCACAATGCCTTCAGCCAAGAGTGTGCAGTGAGACGGAGGTGGGATGCCCTGGCGCGGGCCACTGTGGCATACTGCTAAGGGCGCCAATACCGCAAAGACATCTAGCACCTCCACCACCAGAAAACCCTATTTAGTGGCCCAGGCAAATCTCCAAAGAAAAGAGCTAGCAACAAATGAGCTCATGATAAAGGCAAGCGAAAGAGAGATAGCTTTTGCGCTGCTCCAGGAACCGTACGTGGGCGGGGCGAAAAGTATGAAGGGCTACAGAGGCGCCAGAATCTACCAGAGCACTGAACAAGGAGAAGGGAACGTCAAAGCAGCAATAGCTGTCTTTAACTACGAATTCGACGTACTGCAGTGCCCAAAACTCACCACTAAAAACATCGCAGTGGTGAAAATCCGTACCGGTGCCTGGGAGATAGCAGTAGTCTCTTATTACTTTGAGCCAGACCAGCCTATAGAGCCGTACCTGGAGCAGCTCAAAAAGATTGGAGAGGAACTTGGGCCGACAAAGGTCATAATGGGAGGCGACACTAACGCTAAGAGCCCATGGTGGGGCAGTAAAGTTGTTGATCACAGGGGGGAAGAAATGGCTGGGGCATTGGAAGACATGAGATTGCAGGTAATTAACGAGGGCGACACACCTACTTTCGACACCATCAGAGGAAACCAGACTTACACTAGCCACGTTGACGTGACGGCCTGCACTGAAGACCTGCTCAGCATGGTGGAAGACTGGAGAGTTGAAGAAGACCTAGTAAGTTCGGACCACAACGGCATCACCTTCAAAATTAAACTAGTTAAATCAATAGGCACAAACATAGAGAGAACAACCAGAATATATAATACCAAAAAAGCAAATTGGGTCCAGTTTCATGAGAAACTGGACCAATTAAAAATAGAAAAAAACATTAATAAAGCAGAAATAGAAAAAATCAACAGCAAGGAAGAGTTAGAAGAAATAGTTAAAACTTATATGAATATAGTTAAGCAAGCATGCAAAAAAGCGATTCCAAGAAAGAAAAGAAACGAAAAACTTACCTTGCCGTGGTGGTCCGAAGAACTCGCAGAAATGAAGAAGAAAGTCACCACTATGAGGCGCAGAATCCGATGTGCAGCGCCGGTCCGGAAAGCGAAGGTCATCCAGGAGTACCTGCAAGAAAAAGAAAATTATGAGAGTGAAGCCAAAAAAGCCCAAATAGGGAGTTGGAAGAAATTTTGCGGGAAACAGGATAAGGAAGGGCTCTGGGAGGGTATTTATAGGGTAATAGGTAGAACGACTAAACGACAAGAAGACCTACTACTTGAAAAAGAAGGAAGAACATTAGACCCTGGGGAGTCTGTCAGAGTGTTGGCTGAGACCTTCTATCCCGAAGACACTGAAAGTGGAGAAAATGAAATCCATAGGCAGCCTAGAGAAATAGCTAACCAAGTAAACGTCTGTGTCCATAATGAAAAATATGACCCACCGTTTACAAAAGAAGAGCTACGTTCTGCCACGGAAAGCTTCAATCCGAAGAAGGCCCCAGGAGCGGACGGATTCACGGCTGACATATGCAGACGCGTAGTATTCCATGACCTCGAATTGAACCTTGCGTTGATGAATAAGTGCCTGGAACAGCACCATTTTCCCAACATCTGGAAGGAGGCTACGGTGGTAGTCCTCAGGAAGCCGGGTAAGGATACTTACACCAACCCAAAGTCCTACAGACCCATTGGCCTTCTTCCGGTGATGGGCAAGATTCTGGAAAAGGTAGTTGTAAGAAGGCTAAAGTGGCACCTGCTCCCTAGGATGAGCCCTCGCCAATACGGCTTTATGCCCCAGAAGAGCACCGAGGACTCCCTCTATGTCCTAATGAATCACATACGCGGAAAGCTGGAACGTAAAAAACTTATCACTATGATATCACTGGACATAGAGGGAGCCTTCGACAACGCATGGTGGCCCGCTATCAAAGCACGGTTGGCTGAGGAGGAATGCCCCGTCAATATACGGAGAATTATTGACAGCTACCTGCAGAACAGAAGGGTGAGAGTGAGGTACGCAGGAGAGGAACACACGAAGACTACCAATAAAGGATGCGTGCAGGGTTCAATCGGCGGTCCCATCCTGTGGAACCTTCTTCTGGACCCTTTGCTAAAGGAGCTAGAAACGCGGGGCGATTACTGTCAGGCCTTTGCGGATGACGTGGTATTGATATTCGATGGAGACACGGCACTGGAAGTTCAGGAACAAGCGAATGCCGCCCTCGCCCATGTTCAGGAGTGGGGTGTCAAAAACAAGCTGAACTTTGCTCCGCACAAAACTAAAGCTATGCTTATAACGAGAAAGTTAAAATATGACACACCACGGCTGCATATGGGCGGGGTTGACATATGCATGTCTCCTGAAATCAAAATTTTGGGCCTCACTATAGACCACAAGCTCACCTTCAATAACCACGTCGCAGAGGTCTGCAGGAAAGCCCTGAACATTTATAAACAACTCTCAAGAGCGGCAAAGGTAAGCTGGGGGCTCCACCCAGAAGTTGTCAGGCTTATTTATACAGCTACAGTGGAGCCGGTTATTTTGTATGCTGCCAGTGCCTGGGTGCAGGCGACGAATAAACTAGGGGTGCAGAGGAAACTCGACGCAGTACAGAGAGGTTTCGCTCAGAAACTGTGCAGGGCTTATCGCACCGTCTCACTGAACTCGGCACTGGTGCTGGCCGGGATTTTACCACTCGACCTAAGAATAAAGGAGGCAGCAGCCCTTTATGAGGCCAAGATCGGTGTAACCTGGCCAGGACTAGGAGACCGGGAAGTAGAGCGTACGGTGCCATATACTAAGATGGAGCACCCGGCAGAACATATGAGCCTGGAGTTCGTGAGCCTGTTAGACCAACAACAAGTAGACGATCACAACAATCAAGCGGTCAGAATCTTCACCGATGGTAGTAAGATTGATGGTGAGGTTGGGGCAGCGTTATCCTTTTGGAATGGCGCAACCGAAACTAAAGCCATCAAACTAAAACTACCATCCTACTGCACGGTCTACCAGGCGGAACTCTTGGCCATATGTAAGGCCACAAGGGTAATCCTAAAGCGCACAGAATGCACTTTTGGCATTTATAGTGACTCACGATCCTCGTTGGAAGCAATTACCAACCCTGGTTCCCTTCACGCCTTGACGGTGGAGATCAGGAGAAACATCAAGGAAGCCCTACTCCAGAATAAGGTGGTAACCCTATTCTGGATCAAAGCACATGCGGGGCTTGAAGGGAACGAGCGTGCAGATCAACTGGCTAAGGACGCGGCGCATAATTCTAAAAGGAAACCCGATTACGACGAGTGTCCGGTTTCATTCGTCAAGCGACAAATCCGTTCGGAGTCGCTTGACGAGTGGAACCGAAGGTACTCGTCTGGTCAAACGGCTGCAATAACAAAAATGTTTTTCCCGGATGCCATAGAATCCTACAAAATTATCAGGAAGATTCAACCTACAGGCGTCGTAACACAGGTAATGACAGGGCACGGTGGGTTCTCTGAATACCTGAATCGTTTCAAGCGTAAAGAGAGCCCATCGTGCATTTGTGAACCCGGGAGACATGAGACAGTACCGCACATTTTGCTTGAGTGTCCCGCTTATGGATTCGAGAGATATGTAGTCGAACAGGAATTAAATGTTGTATTAACAGCCGAAATTATCCATGAAATTATAAAAGACAAAGTAAACCGTCCAAAGTTTTTGAAATATTGCACCAACATAGCAAATAAAGCATTAAAAAGAAATAAATAGTGTAAGAAAAATATGTTGAATATATATAATAATTATATATAGTAGCATACATATGTAAAATAGTTTTAAATAAATTGGCAATGTAAATTAAGTGTGTAATATAGACCTAAAATAAGTAACAAATGTAAATAAAAAGTTGAAACCCAGACCCCACCCTAGAAATATGTATAAGATCTGAAACTGTACTAGAAATAAGAATAAGTTAATTTTCAAATAAAGATAAGCCCATTTGTTTAATCCCTAAATCAGTAAGACAAAGACTCTGACCAAATCAGAGGAAAGAAAAGTAGGTTAGCTCGCGGGCCGGGACATCGCTCCCGGACAGGAATAAAAAAAAAAAAAAAAAAAAAAAAACCTAACCTTCGGCAAAAAATACTTTGTTGCCGGATCGGCAAGTAGTAACAAAGCAGTGGTGTTGGATGTGGGTGCGTTTGGGGACATTGGTAGTGTGTACACTAGATATTGTATATAATTGTGTTTCGGACAATTGGATATCAGCTGTAAAATTCTACTATCTGTAAATACTAAACCGCTGGTTTTAAATATTGTCATGTAATAACAACATACATGTAATATTTTCGTTCATTAAGTTAGTTATAATAAAAAAAAAAAAAGATAATAATAATAACGTTTTAAGTAGTAGCTGTAATATTAACCGCTAGTTTTTGAATATTTTTAGTGCATTAAGCTATTTGTCTATTCTTATAGTGTTAAAATTTGTGAATCTAAAAATTCAAAATTTGTGAAATGTCATAGTTAATCAGAACTTAGCAACAATCTTTAATAATATTTGTATGTAATTGGATTTTAGCTGTAATATTAACCGCTAGTTTTAAATATTTTATTAGTGAATAAGGACCTAATTATTGTATGTATAACAGCGGTTTGAATTTAGCGGTTTTTGTTGCTGCTTGCCGTCTCGGCAAGTAGTTGCAGAAGCCGTTGGATTCAAACCGCTGCTTGCCGACTCAGCAAAGTGTGTTTAAGGGCAATGGTAACAGACCAAAACCATTGCATTAAAGCTGTAACATTTTATAAATTGTAAAACAATAACCGCTAGTTTTAAATATAAAAAAAAAATATAAAAAAAAAAATTAAAAAAAAATTATATTCAGTTAAGCTGTATTGAGCTATTGTCTATTACTAACGACTATTTAAAAAAAAAAAAAAAAAAACAAAACCCAAAAACAAACTTTACTAACATTCGTATGTAATTGTGTTTTAAGTAATTCTATTTTAGCTGTAATATCCTTTAATTTGTAAGCTTCGTTCATTAAGCTGTTGTGTTTTATTTGTTATTATGATATTGAAAAAAAAAAAAAAAAAAAATTATATTCAGTTAAGCTGTATTGAGCTATTGTCTATAACTGACGACTATTTAAAAAAAAAAAAAAAAAAACAAAAAAACAAAAAAAAAAAAAAAAACCATCCTTCCTTCCCTCTCCACTCCTCTTAATATAAACGTATACATACACATATACATATACAGAACAACGCAAACAAGTACCCTACACAACAACTATCTTTCACTACTATTTCTATTTACACACAATCACTCAAACAGTTGAAAGCAACGTGTATCCCATAAGCGCCGAGCTTTCAACATGATAACACCAACTCAAAAAAAAAAAAATAAAAAAAAAATAAAAAAAAAAACCTAACCTAACCTAACCTAACCTAACCTAACCCAACCTAACCCAACCTAACCCAAAAAGTCAAAAGTCAAAAGTCAATAACTTTATTTCTTTAGGCTTACAAACTAAGCACTTAGACACGTCAAATATAATACTATAAACAGGTTTACAAATAGTCATTATTATCAAATAAGAAATAAGATGTTATTGATTTTATTCGCTTCAATTTTTTGTCCACTAGTGGAAGAAGCGAAAAAGAAACCACTAGTAAGTTTTATAAAACTTAAAATTAATACATCATCTTAGTCTAAATATAGGTAATCTGATTTATATGCCTATGTCAATATTTATATAAAACTAAGCTTAACATTATTTTCCTTAAATACTATTGTCGGTGCGGAACTGGGCGACATCTGGCCAAGCATTAACATCATTGATGTAATCATCGATGGAGTAATAGGCTTTCTTTATAAGATTTCGTTTTATGTATTGTTTAAATTTACGAATTGGGAGCTCAGTAGCTTCAGATGGAAGCTTGTTATAGAAGCGTACACAATTGCCCATAAACGATTTCCCTACCTTTCGTAATCTATATGATGGGATGTGCAGTTTGTTCTTGTTTCTTGTATTTATTTTGTGAACATCACATTTTTTTAAAAAGCTATCTTTATTTTTGTGCGTATATATTAGATTTTCATAGATGTATTGCGATATTACTGTCAAAATATTTATATCTTTAAATAATTCCCTCAAAGAGTGGCGTGGCTTTAATTTATAAATTGCGCGTATAGCCCTTTTTTGGAGAACAAAGATAGTCTGAATATCGGCTGCCCGTCCCCAAAGCAGAATACCATAAGACATTATACTATGGAAGTAACTGAAATAAACTAACCTAGCTGTATCTTCATCCGTAATATATCTAATTGTTCGAACAGCATAGGCTGCTGAGCTAAGTCTGCCTGCGAGAGCATCAATTTGCGGTCTCCATTGAAGAGATGAATCAATATGTAACCCTAGAAAAACGGTTGAGTCTACAAGGTCAACAATCTCATCCTTAAGCATTATCTTAGTTGGGAGTTCTCTTACATTTGGTAACATGAACTTTATGCATTTAGTTTTTTTAGCATTGAGCAAGAGGTTATTGGCCGTGAACCAATCTAGTATTTGTGAAAGCGAATTATTTACGTCGTCATAATTACATTTATTTCTGTCAACTTTAAAAATCAATGAAGTATCATCAGCAAATAAGACCATATCACAGAGATCTTTTGCTAAAAAAGGGAGATCATTTACATACACTAAAAATAAAAAGGGACCTAATATTGATCCTTGTGGGACGCCTAATTCAATCTTTGAGCCCTTCGATCTTTCTTTACCAATATCTACTTTTTGGATTCTATCAGATAAATAAGATTGCATAAGGTCCAGTGCCTTGTTGCCAATTCCATAGTGTTTGAATTTTCTGATTAGTGTATCATGATCCACACAATCAAAGGCCTTCAACCCCAACCTAACCTAACCTAACCCAACCTAACCTAACCTAACCTAACCTTCGGCAAAAAATACTTTAAGTAGTAACAAAGCAGTGGTGTTGGATGTGGGTGCGTTTGGGGACATTGGTAGTGTGTACACTAGATATTGTATATAATTGTGTTTTGGACAATTGGATTTCAGCTGTAAAATTCTAATATCTGTAAATACTAAACCGCTGGTTTTAAATATTGTCATGTAATAACAACATACATGTAATATTTTCGTTCATTAAGTTAGTTATAAAAAAAAAAAAAAAAATAATAATAATAATAATAACGTTTTAAGTAGTAGCTGTAATATTAACCGCTAGTTTTTGAATATTTTTAGTGCATTAAGCTATTTGTCTATTCTTATAGTGTTAAAATTTGTGAATCTAAAAATTCAAAATTTGTGAAATGTCATAGTTAATCAGAACTTAGCAACAATCTTTAATAATATTTGTATGTAATTGTGTTTTAAGTAATTCTATTTTAGCTGTAATATCCTTTAATTTGTAAGCTTCGTACATTAAGCTGTTGTGTTTTATTTGTTATTATGATATTGAAAAAAAAAAAAAAAAAAAAAAAAAAAAATTATATTCAGTTAAGCTGTATTGAGCTATTGTCTATTACTGACGACTATTTAAAAAAAAAACAAAAAAAAAAACAAAAAAAAAAAAAAACCCATCCTTCCTTCCCTCTCCACTCCTCTTAATATAAACGTATACATACACATATACATATACAGAACAACGCAAACAAGTACCCTACACAACAACTATCTTTCACTACTATTTCTATTTACACACAATCACTCAAACAGTTGAAAGCAACGTGTATCCCATAAGCGCCGAGCTTTCAACATGATAACACCAACTCAAAAAAAAAAAATAAAAAAATAAAAAAAAAAAACCTAACCTAACCTAACCTAACCTAACCTAACCTAACCCAACCTAACCCAACCTAACCCAAAAAGTCAAAAGTCAAAAGTCAATAACTTTATTTCTTTAGGCTTACAAACTAAGCACTTAGACACGTCAAATATAATACTATAAACAGGTTTACAAATAGTCATTATTATCAAATAAGAAATAAGATGTTATTGATTTTATTCGCTTCAATTTTTTGTCCACTAGTGGAAGAAGCGAAAAAGAAACCACTAGTAAGTTTTATAAAACTTAAAATTAATACATCATCTTAGTCTAAATATAGGTAATCTGATTTATATGCCTATGTCAATATTTATATAAAACTAAGCTTAACATTATTTTCCTTAAATACTATTGTCGGTGCGGAACTGGGCGACATCTGGCCAAGCATTAACATCATTGATGTAATCATCGATGGAGTAATAGGCTTTCTTTATAAGATTTCGTTTTATGTATTGTTTAAATTTACGAATTGGGAGCTCAGTAGCTTCAGATGGAAGCTTGTTATAGAAGCGTACACAATTGCCCATAAACGATTTCCCTACCTTTCGTAATCTATATGATGGGATGTGCAGTTTGTTCTTGTTTCTTGTATTTATTTTGTGAACATCACATTTTTTTAAAAAGCTATCTTTATTTTTGTGCGTATATATTAGATTTTCATAGATGTATTGCGATATTACTGTCAAAATATTTATATCTTTAAATAATTCCCTCAAAGAGTGGCGTGGCTTTAATTTATAAATTGCGCGTATAGCCCTTTTTTGGAGAACAAAGATAGTCTGAATATCGGCTGCCCGTCCCCAAAGCAGAATACCATAAGACATTATACTATGGAAGTAACTGAAATAAACTAACCTAGCTGTATCTTCATCCGTAATATATCTAATTGTTCGAACAGCATAGGCTGCTGAGCTAAGTCTGCCTGCGAGAGCATCAATTTGCGGTCTCCATTGAAGAGATGAATCAATATGTAACCCTAGAAAAACGGTTGAGTCTACAAGGTCAACAATCTCATCCTTAAGCATTATCTTAGTTGGGAGTTCTCTTACATTTGGTAACATGAACTTTATGCATTTAGTTTTTTTAGCATTGAGCAAGAGGTTATTGGCCGTGAACCAATCTAGTATTTGTGAAAGCGAATTATTTACGTCGTCATAATTACATTTATTTCTGTCAACTTTAAAAATCAATGAAGTATCATCAGCAAATAAGACCATATCACAGAGATCTTTTGCTAAAAAAGGGAGATCATTCACACTAAAAATAAAAAGGGACCTAATATTGATCTAATAATAATAATAATAACGTTTTAAGTAGTAGCTGTAATATTAACCGCTAGTTTTTGAATATTTTTAGTGCATTAAGCTATTTGTCTATTCTTATAGTGTTAAAATTTGTGAATCTAAAAATTCAAAATTTGTGAAATGTCATAGTTAATCAGAACTTAGCAACAATCTTTAATAATATTTGTATGTAATTGGATTTTAGCTGTAATATTAACCGCTAGTTTTAAATATTTTATTAGTGAATAAGGACCTAATAATTTTATGTATAACAGCGGTTTGAATTTAGCGGTTTTTGTTGCTGCTTGCCGTCTCGGCAAGTAGTTGCAGAAGCCGTTGGATTCAAACCGCTGCTTGCCGACTCAGCAAAGTGTGTTTAAGGGCAATGGTAACAGACCAAAACCATTGCATTAAAGCTGTTACATTCTATAAATTGTAAAACAATAACCGCTAGTTTTAAGTAATAAAAAAAAAAAAAAAAAAAAATTATATTCAGTTAAGCTGTATTGAGCTATTGCCTAATGCCTATTACTGACGACTATTTAAAAAAAAAAACCCAAAAACAAACTTTAATAACATTCGTATGTAATTGTGTTTTAAGTAAGTCTATTTTAGCTGTAATATCCTTTAATTTGTAATTTTCGTACATTAAGCTGTTGTATTTTATTTGTTATTATGATATTGAAAGCAACGTGTATCCCATAAGCGCCGAGCTTTCAACATGATAACACCAACTCAAAAAAAAAAAAAAAAAAAAAAAAAACCTAACCTAACCTAACAACTGGTCTGTGCCTGTACCTACCTATATTATTAATTTTTCATGTAGGTACTTACTTAGGTAAGATCATAGATATAATTATAATATCCAATATAGATTTTTCCCTGAGTACCTAGATGCTGGCCGTGGCCGCGTTTTGTGGCTGGATGCTGGCCGTGGCCGCGTTTTGTGGCTGGATGCTGGCCGTGGCCGCGTTTTGTGGCTCGATGCTGGCCGTGGCCGCGTTTTGTGGCTGGATGCTGGCCGTGGCCGCGTTTCGTGGCTGGATGATGGCCGTGTGGTGCCGGCCATATAGAATAGCAACCACCCCAACTCTTCCCGTGGTTGTCGTAGGAGGCGACTAAGGGACACAAACCGGGGGGTGGGCAGCAGCGCCCCCTGAAGAACAAATACACCACTAAACTGCGATCCCCAACCCGCATGCCCAGCGTGGAGATTATGGGCATTACCCCCCCAATGCTACGACGAAACAAAAAATGGCCCCCAGTTTGCTATGGAGCTCATTAGGGGAGGCCATTGTCCAGCAGTGGACTAATTATAGGCTGATGATGATGATGATGACGTGATTGAATCCAAATACGGACGCGGTTGAGAGGGGGGGGGTAGCGTGAATGTAGCCACAAAACAATAACAAATACTAACTAAATAGCAATACCTACGGGTTTAATTACATTTCGCAGAATGTAAAGACCAAAAGTTGCGCGAACACCTTCATTAAATATTACTTAATATCTGTTAATGAATCTTACCGGACAACAGAATTTCATTTCATTTCTAGTTTTTTTTCTGCAAACAATAACTAAGAGCCATTAGGGTAGATCGTGTCAAATAAAATTGTACGCGAAATGTCACTAAGTGACTTTAATGAGCAGTGCAGCCCCAGTAATTGCAAAAAATGGTTGTAAACGATTTAAATAAACTACTTAAGTACCCTTAGTTCTTTTTTGTAGACAGATTTTTGTCTCAACCGAAATTAAAATAAAAACAGCTCTTTTACCTTCTCATAAAGTACATAATGGGTGTAAAAATAGTTTGGCATCATTAAGTCATTTTGGCCAAAATTGTTAGTTAGTGACTTCTCGCACCACACACACCGACGATATACGGCAGTAGTAGAACCAACCATAATGTACGCCGCGAGTGCATGGGCAACTGCCACAAACAAAATTGGGATCAGGAAAGAGCTAAATGTGGTGCAGCGAGGCTTCGCTCAGAAGATACTTAAGGCCTACAAAACAGTATCACTTAACTCGGCTCTGTTGCTTGCTGGGTTGCTTCCTTTGGACATAAGAAACCGGGAAGCAGCCTTGCTTTATAAAGTAAAGAAAGGTTACCCTCAGCAAGTGACAGGGGATCGAGAAGTGGAAAAACCAGTGCCCTAAACCGACGCTCCGCACCCAGCGAAGCAAGAAGAACTGGAGTACATATGCCTGGCAGACGGAGCAGCATTAGAACAACACTACAACGATGGCCTGAACATTTTTACTGATGGCAGCAAAATAGACGGGAAAGTCGGCGTAGCGCTATCTATATGGGATGGCGCTGTTGAGATCAGAGATCTCTCTAACAATGTCCAAGAAATCTCCAGTGTGTCGACCAGGGTAACGTACCTGATCCTTCGGCTATCCGAACGGTATAGCATGAAGGTTATTCAGGTCTACGCACCGACCTCGGCACACTCGGATGATGAAGTGGAGAAAAGTATGAAGACATATCCGAAGCCTTGCATAAGTCCGCTAAGGCCCACTTCAATGTTGTTATGGGGGACTTTAATGGCAAGGTGGGAACCCAGACTGGCAACGAATCCCGAATAGGCCCGCATGGTTATGGAGTTCCTTGCGAACGAGGAGCTATTCTTAATGAACTCCTTCTTTAAGAAGCAGCTTCAAAGGAAGTGGATATGGCGAAGCCCCGACACTGTGACAAAAAATGAGATCGACTTCATCATGACCGATAGCAAGCACATATACAGAGATGTCTCAGTGATCAACAGGTTTAATACCGGATCTGATCACCGACTCCTCCGGAGATCTTTACCGAGATCGAGGATTTCTCTGGCCGTTTATACGCTGCACATGCCCCTCATGCCCAACGAAATGACCACGATTCTAGAGCCATCCTGACACGCCACTACACCGACGAACTGCCGGACATCAGTCAAGACGAGATCGTGTTAGCTCTGAAGCAGCTTAAAAATGGAAAAGCCCCCGGTGAAGACGGAATTTCATCAGAGCTTTTGAAAGCTGGAGGAACCCCTGTTTTACAGGAATTACAGAACCTCTTCAATGCCGTCCTTCTCAGTAGGAGAACTCCAAGGAGCAACTCCAAACAACAAAGCGGGAGTTTGGTGGTGCTCTTTTTTAAGAAGGGCGACAAAACCGTCCTTGAAAATTACAGGCCCATATCGCTTCTGAGCCATGTCTATAAGTTGTTCTCACGAGTGGTCACGAATCGTCTCGCCAGAAGACTCGACGAGTTCCAGCCACCGGAACAGGCCGGGTTTCGCGGAGGATATTTTTATTTTATTTTATTTTATTTATTTATCTTAGGGAAACAAAAAGCTTTAGAATTAAAAATTAAACACTTAACAATAGAACAATAAGCTAGGCAGCTTCCACACATAGTAAGAGAATAAATTATCCTAAAATATTGTACATAAACAAAACACATTAAGTAAATTGAAAATTAAAGAATTTAAAGAGCCATATCAATCTTTCAAGTGGGAGAAGGGTAGGTAAATTATGTATGTACTTATGTATACGATAAAAAGTTTTAAATAAACAGTAATTATTATAATATATAGGTACCTACGTTATATAAAATAATAAGTTTATATGCGAGTGTCCAGCGGTATATGTTTAGGAAGGTGGTTGTGTTGTGTCAAAGAAACTGTTGTTGATTATTCCTTTAAATACATTAGGTTTGGATGTAAAGAGGTCCAATTCAGCCGTGCTGTAAGTGCTGTTAATGAGAGCAGCAGTTCGAGGAATGAATGAGTTCTTACGATAATTTGTCGCACAAGTAGGAACATGCAGCTTTAGGTAGTTCCATCTCATAGAAGCACGGGTCGGGGCAACGATCTTAATCTTGGAAAGAAGATCCGAGCAGTCAAGCCTATTGAGAATAATGTTATGGAAGAATGTAAGGTCGGCGGCGTCTCTACGGAATTTTAAGGTTAGGAGATGATGGCGCTTGCAACTTTCAGTATAGTCGAGATTAGGAATGTAGATTTTGTGCTTAAAATTAAGGTGTCTTAGAAATTTTCTTTGTACTTTTTCTAAAGAGTCAATGTATTTGTTATACTGCGGATTCCAAACTTGCGAAGCGTAATCAAGTTTACTTCTTACTAACGAGCAATAGAGAATTTTCAATGATTTTGTAGAACTAAAGTCTTTGGTAATCCGCAGTATAAAGCCAAGCGTCTTCATGCTGTTTTTAATCATGTGTTCAATATGCTTGTCAAATAACAGCCTAGAGTCGAGTATTACGCCTAAGTCGACCACCTGGTTGGTTCTAACAAGTGGTTGACGGTTGATTCTATAATCGTATAATACAGGGTGTTCGGATCTAGTGAACGAGATACTGTGACACTTAGAGATATTTAATTCTAGCCTGTTTGTTAGACAATAGCTATGTAGGTTATCTAGGTCGTGTTGAAGGAGAATAGCGTCCTCGACGGAGCTGATCTTTTTGAAGATTTTCATGTCGTCAGCGAAAAGTAAAAAGTCGGAGTTAACAAAGCATTTATCGATGTCGTTAATAAATATGACAAACAGGAGAGGTCCCAAGATAGAGCCTTGCGGCACTCCCGACGTGATCAACGTTGGCGAAGACGCAAACCCGTTCAGGACAACAATCTGACATCTATCCCTAACATAAGAGGCAAACCACCTGTGGAGATCACCCCGTATACCTGCTGCCAGTAACTTTCTAAGAAGTATAACATGGTCAATTCTGTCGAAGGCCTTACTATAATCAGTATAGATGGCGTCAATTTGACCGCCTAATTCCTTGCCAGATGAAAGTGCATCAGTAAAAGAAACTAGGTTACTGACCGTTGACCTGCCTCTCAGGAAGCCGTGCTGCTGATCTAAGAAGGTTTGTTTTAGCGTGTTATGTATTTGATCACCAACTAATTTTTCTAAGACTTTTGCTAAGACGCATAGCTTTGATATCGGCCTATAATTTGTAACTTCCCGCTTAGAACCCTTCTTGTGTATAGGTGTGATGGTCGCAGACTTCCAAATACTAGGTACTATCGCCTCATTCAGAGAACGCCTAAATAACATTGCTACTGGAAGCGCCAGACTACCTGAGCAACGCGAACCAAAACTGGGGTGCAGTCCGTCAGGCCCAGCAGACTTGTTACAATCAAGGGTTTTCAGAAGCTTTTGCACTTTGGATTCCACGATTTCAACTTTGCTGATATCAGGGATAGGGTCAACGTTGTCAGTGCCAGACGCATCGGAATCCGTAGGTGTCTTTTGCAAGAAGGTTGATTGGAAAAAATCAGCAAACGCGTCACAGATACTAACACCGGAAGTAAGGTTATTGCCATGAAACGACATAGATGACGGATAAGAGTTATTTTTCTTGTTAGCCTGTACGTACGACCAAAAAGCTCTGGGGTTGTTCCGGATGCTGTCCTCAACAGAGAGAATGTATTTGTTGTAGCAATCGCGCTCGACACGTTTGGCGCGGTCCCGTAGAATCTTAAAGGAGTTATTGTCAGCTATGTTTTTATAGAGCTTAAATTTATTATGGTGTTTATTATATATGGCACCATAGACCACATACACACAGTGAGGCAGATTATACAGAAGTCCGAAGAGTATAATCAGCCCCTGTGTCTGGCCTTTGTGGACTATGAAAAGGCCTTTGACTCTGTCGAAACCTGGGCTGTTGTGGAATCCTTTCAGCGATGCCAAGTAGACTATCGTTATATCGAGGTGCTGAGATGTCTTTATGATGCCGCCACCATGAGTGTCCAAGTACTGGGCCAGCAGTCTAAACCTATCCAACTGCGCAGAGGAGTGAGACAGGGGATGTTATATCCCCGAAACTTGTTCACAAGCGCGTTGGAAGATGTGTTTAAGACGCTGGACTGGAAAGGTAAGGGCATCAACCTAGCATCAACATAAACGGCGATTACATCTCACACCTGCGATTCGCTGATGACATAGTCTTAATGGCGGAGTCGCTTGAGGAGCTAAACCGGATGCTGGCCGACCTAGCTTCAGCCTCGAGACGCATCGGTGTTGGCATGAACTTGGATAAAACCAAGGTCATGATCAATGGTCACATTGATCCGGGACCGGTGGTCGTACTTGGTAACCTTCTCAAAATTGTTTCCGAGTATACTTACCTTGGGCAGATTCTGCAGTTGGGTAAAAACAATTTCGAGAAGGAGGCCAAGAGGAGGATCCAGCTAGGTTGGGCAGCGTTTGGCAAACTACGTCGGGTCTTGTCGTCATCCATACTCCAATGCTTGAAAACGAAAGTTTTCAATCAGTGCGTTCTACCCGTCACCCGTCATGACCTACGGAACTGAGACGTGGACACTCACGGTAGGGCTGGTCCACCAGTTTAAAGTCGCCCAGCGATCTATGGAAAGAGCTATGCTCGGAGTTTCTCTGAAGGATAGGATTCGTAACGAGTACATCCGACTGCGGCGGCGGCGGCGGCGGCGGCGGCGGCGGCGGCGGCGGCGGCGGCGGCGCGGGAAAATAAAACAAAAGTAGGTAATTACATGAACATATTTATTCGTTGACTTGTCGGCAAACTTAATTGGTCCACCTTTATTGCTTGTAACTAGATGTGCGCTCTCACGCGGCGTACGATGGGGCCGCGCTGGGGGCCACGCTGAGGCCACGCGGGGGCCACGCTGGGGCCCGGTGGACCAGCCAAGTGCCGCAGCGGCGCCGGGGTCGCGCCGCATCTACTCTCACTCTTAACCTATTTATATACAAAATTAGTACCCGTTTAGACGAATGTATATCTCTAGTAAGTATGTACAAGATGGCGCTAGTGCGCGGCGGCCGTGGCTTGCGGCGGTGCGGGCGCGGGCGCGGGGGGAGGGTCCGCGTCCGCGACGCGCGCCAGGCTCTTGTAGAGCTGCGAGTTGACGAAGCGCGGGTAGGAGTCGCGGTGCATCAGGGTGTAGATCTGCAGCTGCGCCTCGTCGAACGTGTGCGGCGTCGGCTCCACCATGTTGCGGTTCACGACCTCCCGCACGCGCGAGTCGAGAGACACCTGCGGAGAGAGGGCTGTAGCGAGTGCCGAGCGAGTGCAGGAGGGACAGGGAGAGAGACGCACCTCCTTGGGAGACAGGATGGAGATGTAGTCCTCGTAGATAAAGCGAGCCTTCTCCTCGACGGCGGCGGGGTCCTGCTCGCGGCGCAGCTCCTCGCACGCCAGCCAGAACATTATGTTCTCCTCGGAGTACTCGCCGCGCAGAAAGTCACGGAACACCGCGCGTCCCGCTGCAACACAACACAACACGTCATCATGCATTACACATTGATGACCAGTGTGGGGCCCCTAGCGATATCTGAACAGGGGGCCCCTTGTCTTGTTGGGGGTTGGATGGTAATCCCAACCCAACCCTCGACTACTAACAAAAATACAGATACTGTCTTGTTGGGGGTTGGTTGGTAATCCCAACCCAACCCCCAACTACTAACAACAGGAATTATTAGTAATAGCGAGCGGAGCCAAGGAGCGACAAGTTTAAAGGTTTTTCTGATTTTGTTGAACACTAACTACAAGGTGTAAGTGTTTTGTATTGATTAATATTAATAATAATTTTTAATAATTAGATTAGGGATAGGTACTGATACGCAACAAAAAGTAAATATTTATGGTTTTGTTAATTTTTACTAATGTGAATTTGGAAATAGTTTAGAAATGGATTATTTTATTATTCGCTATACCTAATTGATTTGAAATTGATCGCTAAAGGTAAAAAGAAAAAAAAAAGAAGAAGCAGATGGTCAACTCCGCAACGAAGGCTTTTCAAAGTGGGCCCGACCTTCAGTAATGAAGAACATGACGCCAGTGGCGACTGCTCTCAGACAAGCTGAAGATAGAGTGGCGTGGAAGCAGATGGTCAACTCCGCAACGAAGGCTTTTCAAAGTGGGCCCGACCTTCAGTAATGAAGAACATGACGCCAGTGGCGACTGCTCTCAGACAAGCTGAAGATAGAGTGGCGTGGAAGCAGATGGTCAACTCCGCAACGAAGGCTTTTCAAAGTGGGCCCGACCTTCAGTAATGAAGAACATGACGCCAGTGGCGACTGCTCTCAGACAAGCTGAAGATAGAGTGGCGTGGAAGCAGATGGTCAACTCCGCAACGAAGGCTTTTCAAAGTGGGCCCGACCTTCAGTAATGAAGAACATGACGCCAGTGGCGACTGCTCTCAGACAAGCTGAAGATAGAGTGGCGTGGAAGCAGATGGTCAACTCCGCAACGAAGGCTTTTCAAAGTGGGCCCGACCTTCAGTAATGAAGAACATGACGCCAGTGGCGACTGCTCTCAGACAAGCTGAAGATAGAGTGGCGTGGAAGCAGATGGTCAACTCCGCAACGAAGGCTTTTCAAAGTGGGCCCGACCTTCAGTAATGAAACACGATGAAGAAGAAGATGAATAGAGTTTTGTTCGAGCGCAATCCGACGGATGGTGACAATGCCTCAGCCGTAGCGTAGATACGAATGATAGGAGGAGAAGTACGATAAGGGAAGGGTGCCTCCGGTGCGTGTGCGTGTGCGGGGAGAACAGGTCGATGTGACCTAGTGGTAGGCGCGGTGCGGGGAGAACAGGTCGATGTGACCTAGTGGTAGGCGCGGTGCGGGGAGAACAGGTCGATGTGACCTAGTGGTAGGCGCGGTGCGGGGAGAACAGGTCGATGTGACCTAGTGGTAGGCGCGGTGCGGGGAGAACAGGTCGATGTGACCTAGTGGTAGGCGCGGTGCGGGGAGAACAGGTCGATGTGACCTAGTGGTAGGCGCGGTGCGGGGAGAACAGGTCGATGTGACCTAGTGGTAGGCGCGGTGCGGGGAGAACAGGTCGATGTGACCTAGTGGTAGGCGCGGTGCGGGGAGAACAGGTCGATGTGACCTAGTGGTAGGCGCGGTGCGGGGAGAACAGGTCGATGTGACCTAGTGGTAGGCGCGGTGCGGGGAGAACAGGTCGATGTGACCTAGTGGTAGGCGCGGTGCGGGGAGAACAGGTCGATGTGACCTAGTGGTAGGCGCGGTGCGGGGAGAACAGGTCGATGTGACCTAGTGGTAGGCGCGGTGCGGGGAGCGCGGGGCAGGCGCGCACGCTCGTGCTATGTACACAATGACTCACCGGCGCTGCGCATCAGCCGGTCGAAGGACTGCCCCCAGCTCTGGATGTCCTCCAGCGACGGGCTGAAAGCAAGAAGCGCGGGTGGTTAGGTGGCTGGGGCTGGGGAGCCAGTGTCGGCATGAGCCCGGTGTGCAGCACTCACGGGGCCTCGTGCTCCGGCCGCAACGGGTCGATGGGGCTGGGCGGCGCGCCCCGCCCGCCGCGCCGCGCGCCCCGCACTCCCTCCGCGCCGCGCGCCGCCACGCTGCAACAACCACAACACCACTACACTCTGCGCTGCCTAGGGACTAGGACCTCCCACTCCCACTCCCACTCCCACTCCCACTCCCACTCCCGCCTCGCCTGCCCTGACGACACCACTCACATAAGCAGTGTGTTTATGTATCGGCGGCGGCTGCACATTCCGACTGTAGTTGTGGTTGGTGCATCTCGTGAGTGGGAATGGGATTTTGAACCTATTGTTTTGAAATTTTACATAGAGACGTATAATGATCGGCCAATCAATACAATACAATACAATACAATACAAATTCATTTATTCCATACAGATACAAAAGTAGGTACACTTGGAAAATCAGACAAAATATACAAACAGAATTAAATGTAAATACCTACCTATAAAATTAAATAGCAGGTAGTACCTAGGTACACAAACGTTATTTTTATTTCTTGTATTATATATTATTCATGGATGTCACAGTGCAATTAAAATTTATTATTATTCAATTTAACATACAATATATTCTATAGGTACTTACTTCATTTTTATTTATTGAACAGCAAAAAATAATTACAACTAATATTTACACTTACATCTATTTTCTAAAAATGCAGAATGCTGGCAGCATTGCCACGTTGAATGGCAATGCTAATTCGTTGACCGAAATAAAAACCAGCATTCCGATCACCTGTGGACTCTATTAGTAGTTTTGTAAGATCTTTATAGATAACGTGTGCCCCAGGACCCCAAGGACCTAGGGTTTCCACCCCAAACGGCTCAAATAGGTAACCTCTGTTAAGACTAGCGTATTTTGCCGTTTGAGGAACTCCGCTGATGTTGCTGCGGAGCCTGCCCTTACTGATGTCCCTGCAAGATGAGAAGGTGCTAGGGTATCTACACACGTAGCATCCCAAACTAAAGGCTGACCCATCTTCCAAGGAATCAGAGTCATACCGTCAGGCCTTTTACCATCATTTCGCATTAGGCCACGTGGTTCGAGAGTAGCTGGCACACTGACGCTGGTAAAAGCCCGACGAATGATGTCATTAATTGAACCATGGCGGGACACACGTCCTGCACGCCTGCACTAGAGAGTAGAGAATTCACAAACTTCTGGAATGAAAATAACAAAAAAAAATTCTGAATCTACAAACTCTGGTGATGGCTTAGATTATTAGAAAATAGATGTTAGTGTAAATATTAGCGGTACCCAGCGGGTTAAATTGTCTAAGGCGGTACCTAATTATTTTTTGCTGTTAAATAAATGTTACCTTTTTTAATTTGTTAAAAACTCAGACACGGAACCTTCTTGGTGTACAAACTCAGACACGGAACCTTCTTGGTGTACAAACTCAGACACGGAACCTTCTTGGTGTACAAACTCAGACACGGAACCTTCTTGGTGTACAAACTCAGACACGGAACCTTCTTGGTGTACAAACTTACTTTTTATTTGATTTGCTTTGCGCGTGCCATTTTCTTTTTTCGTCATATTGTTAAAACATTATTAAAATCAAGAAACTTGAAAAACAAGTGAAAAACCTATAATGAGTGATTCTAGCGACGGACGAGGAAGTTTGTTTGACTCCAACAGAATTGACTGAAACTGTTATTTTTATAAGTAAAGTAAAAAAATACTCTAATATGTTTAGAAAAGTTTGTCAAATCGCAAAATCAAATTATATTAGCTCGAAAATTAGAAATAGTGAAAATGTTATAAAATCAACGTGAAAAATAATAAAAAGTGAGACTGGAAAAGTCAGTACCAACGATAATAATTATAATTTAAAGATTAATGACTGCTCAGTCACAAACGATGTTGATGTAGCCCAAGCATTTGAAAACTTCTTCACTGACATTCCAATCTCTACTACAAAGTGTCTAAACTCTTCTCTAGTAGTCGCCGAGTCATTACTCATAGAAAATGTACCTAAATGCGATAATAAATTTTATTTCAACCATGTCAGTGAAAAAGATGTTAAAAAAGCGTTTAAGCTTTTAAATGTAAAGAAAACTGCAGATCTCTGGGGCATTTCCGTTACAATTATTAAACCTTTAATTGATACCATAGCACCAGATCTTGCTTTTATATTTAATGAATCCATTAATAGTGGCGTATTTCCTGATCTAATGAAATGTAGTAAAATTATACCACTGTATAAATCGGGTAGTAGATCTGACCCCACTAACTTTAGACCGATATCAGTACTGCCTACTTTCAGCAAAGTTTTTGAAAAACTGATTTTAAATCAATTACTTAGGCATTTTAATAGCAATGACCTGCTGCATTGTAAGCAATTTGGGTTCACTCGCGGCAGGTCAACTACTGATGCCGGTGTAGAGTTAGTATCGCATATATTTGATGCTTGGGAGAAGTCGCAAGATGCTTTAGGCGTTTTTTGCGACTTGTCAAAAGCATTTGATTGCGTACACCATAAAACATTAATCAGGAAACTACATCACTATGGAATAGTGGACACCTCTTTGGATCTTTTGGCATCTTACTTGAGTGATAGGATACAAAGAGTGGACATCAATGGGAAACGGTCTTCGGGGTCTGTAGTTTAGTTACAATGGGTGTACCGCAGGGTTCTATCCTCGGTCCTTTCCTATTTTTAGTTTATATCAACGACTTGCCTCATCTTGTAAAGAATAATCACGAGATTGTACTGTTTGCTGATGATACTTCCTTAATTTTTAAAATGAAGCGACAAAACACAAACTTCGACGATGTGAATAATGCAATCTCAAAAGTAGTCCATTGGTTTAGTGTCAATAATCTTTTGCTAAACGAAACCAAAACAAAATGTATTAGATTCATTCTACCTAATGTTAAACAAGTTAAGGCTAACGTAAACGTAAAAGAAGAAACGTTAGAAATTGTACAAAGTACCGTATTCTTAGGAGTCACCTTAGATAATAAACTTCAATGGGGCCCACACATAGATAAGCTATCGAAGAGACTTAGTTCTGCAGCGTATGCAGTCAAAAAAATCCGTCATCTTACAGACGTGGATACATCCAGACTTGTTTATTTCAGCTACTTCCACAGTATTATGTCTTATGGTATACTGCTGTGGGGGAACGCTGCAGATATTAACACCGTATTTGTGCTGCAGAAGAGGGCTGTTCGTGCAATCTATAATATGGGTCCCAGAGAATCCCTGCGTGATAAATTTAAAGAAATTAACATAATGACAGTTCCCTATCAATATTATTTATGAAAACTTGTTGTACACTCATAAAAATATCAAAAGCTTCCCTAAAAATAGCGATATACATAATATTAATACTAGAAATAAACATAAACTCGCTGTGCCCACAACCAGGCTTCACAAGATAAATGTATCTTTCAAATGTATACGCTTCTACAACAAAACTCCTAGTGAGTTGCAAAATCTATCAATTAATAAATTCAAACAAAATGTCAAATCTTTTCTGTGCAAAAAGGCTTACTACAAAATATCAGATTATTTAGAAGATAAAAAAGCTTGGGACGGGTTTTGCTCCAACTCGAAAAATAACAACTAACAGGCTAAAGGTTTCTTCGTCGCTTCTTTACTTTAGTCTACACACCGAAGCGACAGAAATCAAAAACATCACTTTATTTCCGTCAGTGTTTTATTTTAAGAATTTGACTTTTTCTAAGTATACATTTTTGTATTTATGGAAATAAAGAATTTTTGATTTTGATTTTATACGCTTCTACAACAAAATTCCTAGTGAGTTGCAAAATCTATCAATAAATAAATTCAAACAAATTGTAAAAACCTTTCTGTGCAAAAGGGCTTACTACAAAATATCAGATTATCTAGAAGATAAAAAAGCTTGGGACGGGTTTTGCTCCAACTCGAAAAATAACAACTAACAGGCTAAAGGTTTCTTCATCGCTTCTTTACTTTAGTCTACATACCGAAGTGACCGAAATCAAAAATATCGCTTTATTTCCGTGTCAATGTTTTATTTTAAGAATTTGACCTTTTCTAAGTGTAAATTTTTGTATTTATGGAAATAAAGACTTTTTGATTTTGATTTTTGATTTTATGCATTAAGTGATTTCCTCGCTGAGGCGGGATGAAAAGCAAGATTTTTTACCGCTTGCACTTTTGATTAAAATCATTAAATGAAAATCAAAAATTCTTTATTTCCATAAACACAAAAATGTACATTTACTAAGTTTAAATAAAGTGATATTTTTTATTTGTATCGCTTCGGTATGTACATGTACACTAAAGTTAAGAAGCAACGAACAATCCATTATACTTATAAATCTGTGAATCCATTGCCTTTGCATAATCTATTAGTAAATAGGTAAATTCAAACAAATTGTCAAAACGTTTCTGTGCAAAAAGGCTTAATACAAAAAAGGCGTGCAAATAAATATCAGATGATCTAGATTCTAGAAGATAAAAAAGCTTGGGACGGGTTTTGCTTTAACTCGAAAAATAACTACTAACAGGCTAAAGGTTTCTTTGTCGCTTCTTTACTTTAGTCTACAAAGCGAAGCGACCGAAATTAAAAATATCACTATAATTCCGTGTCAATGTTTTATTTTAAGAATTTGACGTTTTGCAAGTGTAGGTAGTTACATTTTTGTATTTATGGAAATAAAGCATTTTTGATTTGATTTGATTATATCAATTAAGACAAAAGGTGTTATTGATTTTGTCCGCTTAAATTTATTGTCCACTAGTGGAAGAAGTGGAAAATCAAATCAATCTTCAAAACGTCCCTAAGACTTGCTTTCAAAGTGACTCTGGCCTTCAGGATGCGAAAGGAATTCACACCAGGAACTTGTATCGTACCTACCACCTACGTACCCAATGTGCGGCGGGGGGCGGGGGGAAGGTACTGACCAGGAGGAGCAAGAGCAGCAGCAACACCAGCAGCACCAGCTGAAGGGCAGCTTAGCGGGCGGGGGTGCGGGGGCGCCGGTCGGTCCGAGGGCGGGGGGGACGGGCGCAGGCGCGCGGGGGCGACACCCGCCCGCCAGCGCCGACAGGCTGCACATCTGGAAAACAACACTCTCTCACTCCTCCACTCCACTCCAGCCCAGTGTGACCCGCGCGCGCGCCCCGCCCCCCCCCGCATCCAGCTACACTAGCCCTCATGATGAGCTGCCTCCGCGCGGCGGCGGCGCGGCCGAGGTGTATGCTGTGACAGCCGACTCTGCGAGGGTCCGAGGATCTTGTGAAGAACAAGTTACATAGTAGTATCACCAGTACTGTAGTCTGCTGTGTGCTGGTCGAGGACTGCCGTGTCTACTTCGATCTAGAACATGCCTTGCGAAAACTTGTTCTGTCTTGTGTAGGAACAGCGAGGCGCAGGACATGCTGACGAGCTGCGTCCTACTGTAAGGTACCAGTACGTCAGGGCGCTGCACCGCAAGGACGTGCCCCACACCGCAGTCCTGCAGTAAGGTACCAGTACGTCAGGGCGCTGCACCGCAAGGACGTGCCCCACACCGCAGTCCTGCAGCGTGCCAGAGACCTGCCCACATGCCGTTCTACTTCGACATTGGAGGGTTGGATGATGCGGGCGTAAGTTTAACTTGGGCATTTTTCGAAAATAGGGCAGAATTGTGATCTCCTAGGTTGGATCGGAACCGCTTCCGGAGTGGCGGAGCGGGGCGGGGCGGGGCGGCGTGAGGAGTGGAGCAGGCGAGCACGCGCACGAGGCACGGTCACGAACGTACGGTCTCATCGTGGGAGGCGCTGGGCGAGCGCGACATGCTGGGCGCGCGCATGCGCGGGTCGATGCGGGCGCGCGCCGCCGCTAGCGGGGGCGCGGCATGCGGGGTGCGGGGGGCGCGCCCACACCCAGCGAGCGCGCGGCGACCGGCCGTCTGCCTGCGCGACCCGGAGACGCACTCTCGCCGCCGCACCCGACGCGCGACTGACGCCCGCGCGCCGCGCGCCCCGCGCCCCCCGCACCCCCGCACGCGCATGCGCCGCAACAACAAGCACTTCATGAAAGCCCGTGCGTTCCCATCGATTTTACTTAATGCCAACGCACTCCTATATCTCACGAGAAAAGACATCAACTTCCACGAAGAACGAACGTACGTCCAGCACGTTCACAAGTTATGTGAAGAACTGGAAGTAGGTTAAGTGGTCTAGGAGAAATATACTAACCTACTGACCACTACCATCACTATCTTAGTTGAACAGATTTAGGGAAGAGGTCAGTGGGGCGCCTGCCCGCCCGAGCCGCCCGTAGCCGTCTGTAGCCCTGAGCCGTCTGTAGCAGTGCGTAACCTCTATGAGCCAGCCTGTAGACGCGCTACGGCGGAGCCTGCCGCCGCCTGGCCCCTGCCCGCCCGAGCCGCCCGTAGCCGTCTGTAGCCCTGAGCCGTCTGTAGCAGTGCGTAGCCTCTACGAGCCAGCCTGTAGACGCGCTACGGCGGAGCCTGCGGCCGCCTGGCGCCCGTCCGAGCCGCCCGTAGGCGTCTGTAGCAGTGCGTAACCTCTACGAGCCAGCCTGTAGACGCGCTACGGCGGAGCCTGCCGCCGCCTGGCGCCTGCCCGCCCGAGCCGTCTGTAGCCCAGCAGGCCTAGACAATGTAACAATCGATTAGCGAAAGCGATAGTAGAAAAGTCCGAAAATGTATGGGTTTGACATATGCCTTAGATAATGTCACGTGATCTGTTTTTAACGTATAGATTCATGGGAGACAATGTACATACTTTTCGATTCCACCAAACGAATCGACAACATCGAACGATTACTTCCATACAAATGCCTAGCCAAGTTGCACTTGTGTCAAGCGATTTCGCTAAGTAGTCGATTCTCTTGATAGAAACGCTAGCGAAAGCTAAGACCCTGTAGATAACGAAACAAAATGGCGATTTCATAAACAGCTGTAGGAATGTGTGTAGAACGAAATCATTAGAGGTGTTTATTGTTTGTTTTCTGATTTCAATATAATTTTGGTGACCTACCTAGTTCTAGATGCATGCAGACGCCTGCTTTTGCTGTGGTCAGCTCAAAATAAAACTGTTTGGCTTAGACGCCACACAATGTACTTTCTAGGCAGAAATTGGAAAGTGTTGATGAAATGCCAGAATCACTATTTAGAGACCACTTTAGGCTCAGCAAAGCCTTATTTTAGCTTCCAACACCAAGTATTATAAATATAGGCATAAATAATGATGGCAGTAATGATTACACCTCACAAGCTAACGTCTCTAATGCTGACCAAAGTGAAATGATCCGAAGCAGAGCAATGCTCAAGCCTTTAATTAGTAGGTTGTCATGAGAATGAGAATTCTAAGCGGATTATAAATATAAGTATACATAGTTAAAGTTACAAACATTATTTTATTTTTACATAATAACGACATAATAGCCTACTTAAAACTACACGACACGAAAGAGTGGCAGGCGCCACTGGCTCTGGTGATGGTTGAGTCCTTGGAGGTGATGCAGTAGGCAGCAGCGGTCGCACTTCATATTGATTTATTGCTGAAAAACCATTTTAGTTTGTAAATAAGTAGACTACTTAGATAGGTATTGTTTTTAAAAAGTAGGTCTAGGTACGACCTAAAAATTATAAATAATTAAATATAGATGGTGATATCTGAAAATATATTATAATACTATACAATACGGCCGGTGCCAGGTAGAGTAAGAAGTTTTAAGAGAAGTTACGAACATTAAAAACCTGCTCTTCTATTCTAGAGTGGCATTCCACAGCCTGTGCACCATGATCCTAATTAACCTGGCCTATAAAGCGGTTAAGGTAACATTGGTGTGAGGACCACCACCAGTGCCACAGGAATGTTGATTGATGGAGAATTTTTTTTTTTGTCTTAGACTTCCAGTCTGCTCACACTTTAAAATTATGAGAGTTTTAGCGAATTGCAGATTTTTATTTAGAAATAACTTTGGTAATTAATTTACTTGATATAGTCATACAAGTGCTTTATGTACTTGTAAGTATGTAGGTACCTTTTTCCACTTTTCCGTAGGCTTATGGACACCAAAACCAATAGAATTTAAAGTGTTGGTCAGCTCTTGCCACAAACGATCAGCGCTCAAACGTCCCTGTGCTGAGGTTTTGCAAAGTCACCGTGGCTGCAACATAACATAAATAAATTAAAAAGCTCTCATTCTAAATATTTCTTTGTGAATCGCTTCATTGTTTACAGAAAGTATTGCCTTCCGGCTTGAAACTTTTTAAGTGTTTTATGATAACGCTTTTGAATAAATGTAGATATTTAAATGTTTTAGGTAGATGCACTAGCCTAGTTAAAATAACAAAGAAAGATAAGTAATAAATGAATCTTTTACCTTTCCATTTAGACATAGATATAGACATTTATTTATTTGCTGCTGCAGTACAAAACATACATAAGAATATAATTTGAAAAAAAAGTGATAAAAAGACTGACTGCTGTGTTACAGCAGCAAAAAGGTCTCGACTCAGCATGATTGCCTTACTACGCTGATATTCTGCCGAAACCATTATGATCACAAGACCCTGTGGGGCTTACAATTAGAGTAAGTAGCATATCCTTCAAAAGAGTTGAAAATTGTTCGCCGCTGGCCCGTGCTCTTGACTTTTTTTTCTTAGTTCGAATGATTCCAACAAAGACAACACTTAAACGCATTCTAAGCCGGGAGGTCAACAAAATAATTCCACCAACACAGAGTTCAATATTTAATGGAGAATTCCAATTTCATCAAAGTTCACCATAGACTAAGCGCGTCTTTTAGCGATCGGACCAATAGACAAGGCGATCGCTACGCGAAGGTTACTTTGTCTACCAATCGAACTTTGCTATCGCTTCAGCTATGACGATTGTAGAAATGGAATCGCTTCTTAGCGAATGCCGGTTGGCTAGGCCTGCTGAGCCGTCTGTAGCAGTGCGTAACCTCTACGAGCCAGCCTGTAGACGCGCTACGGCGGAGCCTGCTGCCGCCTGGCGCCCGCCCGAGCCGCCCGTAGCCGTCTGTAGCCCTGAGCCGTCTGTAGCAGTGCGTAACCTCTACGAGCCAGCCTGTAGACGCGCTACGGCGGAGCCTGCTGCCGCCTGGCGCCCGCCCGAGCCGCCCGTAGCCGTCTGTAGCCCTGAGCCGTCTGTAGCAGTGCGTAACCTCTACGAGCCAGCCTGTAGACGCGCTACGGCGGAGCCTGCTGCCGCCTGGCGCCCGCCCGAGCCGCCCGTAGCCGTCTGTAGCCCTGAGCCGTCTGTAGCAGTGCGTAACCTCTACGAGCCAGCCTGTAGACGCGCTACGGCGGAGCCTGCTGCCGCCTGGCGCCCGCCCGAGCCGCCCGTAGCCGTCTGTAGCCCTGAGCCGTCTGTAGCAGTGCGTAACCTCTACGAGCCAGCCTGTAGACGCGCTACGGCGGAGCCTGCTGCCGCCTGGCGCCCGCCCGAGCCGCCCGTAGCCCTGAGCCGTCTGTAGCAGTGCGTAACCTCTACGAGCCAGCCTGTAGACGCGCTACGGCGGAGCCTGCTGCCGCCTGGCGCCCGCCCGAGCCGCCCGTAGCCGTCTGTAGCCCTGAGCCGTCTGTAGCAGTGCGTAACCTCTACGAGCCAGCCTGTAGACGCGCTACGGCGGAGCCTGCTGCCGCCTGGCGCCCGCCCGAGCCGCCCGTAGCCGTCTGTAGCCCTGAGCCGTCTGTAGCAGTGCGTAACCTCTACGAGCCAGCCTGTAGACGCGCTACGGCGGAGCCTGCTGCCGCCTGGCGCCCGCCCGAGCCGCCCGTAGCCGTCTGTAGCCCTGAGCCGTCTGTAGCAGTGCGTAACCTCTACGAGCCAGCCTGTAGACGCGCTACGGCGGAGCCTGCTGCCGCCTGGCACCCGCCCGAGCCGCCCGTAGCCGTCTGTAGCCCTGAGCCGTCTGTAGCAGTGCGTAACCTCCACGTGCCAGCCTGTAGACGCGCTACGGCGGAGCCTGCTGCCGCCTGACGCCCGCCCGAGCCGCCCGTAGCCGTCTGTAGCCCTGAGCCGTCTGTAGCAGTGCGTAGCCTCTACGAGCCAGCCTGTAGACGCGCTACGGCGGAGCCTGCTGCCGCCTGACGCCCGCCCGAGCCGCCCGTAGCCGTCTGTAGCCCTGAGCCGTCTGCGGAGCCTCTACGAGCCAGCCTGTAGACGCGCTACTGGCAGTGATACTTTATGATAGAATTAAAGCAAATATAGTAAAAGTAACTCCATATAGAACCCAACACGTAAAGCGCAAATAAATGGTAAGCGGCGGTGGCTTGCCCGCTCCCCGCGGCGACACCGCGCGGGGCTGCGGTCCCGGCCCGCTCTGCTCCAGCCAGCCCTACATTTGCTTGCAGCAACGGTATTTCATCTCATATCTAATAGTATTTTATCTAATAGAGTACATTGTATTACCTAATAATATGTATTGTGAGTGTGCAATATATCTGTTGTAGGTTGTACATGGGTGTCGCGTTGGTTAGTTCATTAGTGAAGGTTCCCGTGAGGCGCTGCGCTCGGAGAGTCCGCCGTGTTCCGCGGACTGGACTTGTCTAGTATATAGTGAGTGTACCGCGCGCCGCGCCGCCGCCCGCCCGGGAGCATGCGGGGCGGCGGGGGTGTGGGGGGGCTGTAGCGGCGCGCGGGCGGTCGATAGCGGTGCTGGTGAATGGGCGAGTGGGTGCGGGTGGTGGGGGGAGGCGGCGGGCGGCGGGCGGCGGGCCTCAGTCGCGGCCGGCGTGCCGCTCCGAGCTGTGGTGTGACCGCGTGCCTCTCCTCCGGCAGGCAGGTGAGCGCACCCCCACGCGCCCCCCCGGCCCCCACCCGCTGCACTTGCAGGGGGGCACCTCCCCGCGTCTCTCCGGGACACGTAAGTACCTACGCTAGGCCGACGATGCCTTCACCCGTTGGAAATGACAGAACAGTTGGAAGTCGATAACAGTGAAGAAGGGCGGTCGATGAGGACCACCCATACAAATGTAAATAATAAGGGACCACCTCACAACACAACACAACTTTTATCTACAATATCTGTAGTATGTATGATCAGCAAACGAAAGGGCACTCAATTTAGTATGAAAAAGCTTAATTTCCTAATGAATCAGCAGCGTAGGTACGTAGGTACGTAGGTACTAGGTACGTAGGTAGGTAATAAGTAAGGCTCAAACGAGATTGTCTCCAAAGTGAAAACGTATATTAATATTTATTTATTTATTTTTATTTAGTTATTTACAAACAGCTTATAAAAAACTTAAATAGGTAAGTGTAAGTAGGAACAGTAGTGTAGTGTAGTGGTATAACTTAACATAATCTGATAAATAGGTAAGTGTAAGTAGGAACAGTAGTGTAGTGTAGGTAGTGGTATAACTTAACATAATCTGATAAATAGGTAAGTGTAAGTAGGAACAGTAGTGTAGTGTAGGTAGTGGTATAACTTAACATAATCTGATAAAGTTGATACTTACACAAAGTTCCATAGATTACGATTTAAATCAATGCAAAATTCAATGAAATTAAATGTAATGTAATGTTTATTCCCGATCCCGTAAGTTTCCGTGTCGCAACTTGTCTTCGGTTGGGTGCAAGGTGTTGCGCGCCTCATCAATGCCAGTGCGGTACTGCTGTCGAACAGCTCAGTCATCACGGATTATCGTGTACTAGGGCTGCCGGTCGGATATCTCGTCATGCCAGCCTGAACGACATCATCCGGCGGGCCTTTACCACCGCTAACGTACCAGCTATTCTCGAACCGAATGGTCTGTTGCGTGACGATGGTAAGAGGCCTGACGGCATGACTCTAGTCCCATGGGAGTTGGGGAGGCCTATTGTGTGGGACGCTACATGTGTCGACACACTCGCGCCTTCCCATCTTCCTAGGACTTCCGTGAGGGCTGGTGCGGCGGCAGATTTAGCCGAAGATCTCAAGAGGCGCAAATATGCAGGTCTCGACAGAGCCTACACATTTGCTCCCCTTGGAGTCGAGACCCTAGGTTCGTGGGGTACCGAGGCTCTCCGGGTTTTCAAAAAATTATCTGAGCGTCTGGTCGAAGCGACGCGTGACCCGAGAGCTGGTGAGTATCTGGCACAGCGCATCAGCATTGCTATACAGCGGGGCAATGCAGCCAGTGTCTTAGGCACGCTTCCAACTGGTATTGATATGGATCAGTTGAGCTACCTGTAGATTGTTTGCCACAGTTTGCAGATAGCTTGATTGTTTCTATTGTAAATACTAGTTTTAATTTAAATTTGTTATTTGATTGTTATTTTCTTTCTGAATAAAGATTAGTAAAAAAAAAAAAAAATGAGTAAACTCAATTTTAATGTGGTTTGCCTTTTCGTTTGGTAATTGTAGGTAGGTAGGTACCTACCTAATAAATATAAGGAGAAAATATTGGTCTGAAGAGTTACATAGCACCTACATCACTTAGGTAGGTACCTACCTACCTACTATTAAATATTATGTACTAATAAATAAATCTATATGAATAGCTGTTAAGGTACTATAACGTAAAAAAGTTAATAAATAAATAAGGAATATATGGCTAGGGAGAGTAGGGAGAGAGGGCGCCACTGTGCCACCGTTCACATCGGCTCTGTGTATACATTTATCTAATAATTATAAACCAGGGACCGTACAACCCCGAGTTTGGGTTAACCCCTTCCAATGGGTAACACTTACATTCGTCTGCGCATTCGATTGGGTTACCCTTAGTTCGTAGTAACCCGTATAAAACACATGTGAAAGGGTAACCCTTTTATTGGGTTTTGAGGTTACCTCATTGTATGGGTTTGTAGTGTTACGACATGGTAATAATTTCTACTGCAGTTGATAGGGACCGGAACTCGGCATTTTTAAAATACGATTAAAATAAATAAATGTTTAATAATGAATAATTCGTTTGATTGCGCGATCACTCAATCTGGTTGAAACTGGGAGTGGCGCACCTTTTTGCATAGGAATTTACTAGGTACTTATTGAATTATCTGAACACTGACTAACGTCTGTGCGTTTTTGGATAGGCATACATACATACATTATGTAGTATGTACCTACCTACCTTAGAATAATTACTCTAAGCTACCTACCTACAAAAACTACAAGTGAATTTGAAGATGATCAAATGTTAAAAGTACATTTTGATTCATTAATAATTATCTTGTTTAGCTACTAGCTCACTACCTAATCTGTAGGTAAGTAAAATAAATACCTGCCAAACGAAGTAGGTACCTAGGTAAATCGTATTTTGTAGATTAGATTCTTATGCGAGTGTGATTTGTAGGTAGGTAGGTACTTACGGGTTATTATATTACGAACGTCTCTACTACCGTAGAGACTGGCCGCTGTGGTCGAAATTGACCCAGATGCAGAGTGCACCAGTGTTCGCGCGCACACTTGTGCACTATTATATATCCTGCGCACCTGGTTAGTCTCCGTTGAGCCTGGCTGCCGTGGTAGAAATTAACATAGATGCAGAGTACACCAGTGTTCGTGCACACACTTGTGCAGTGTGCACTATTATATGTCCTGCGCACCGGGTTAGTCTCCCTCCATTGAGCCTGGCTGCCGTGGTAGAAATTAACATAGGTGCAGGTGCACCAGTGTTCGTGCACACACTTGTGCACTATTATATGTCCTGCGCACCTGGTTAGTCTCCGTTGAGCCTGGCGGCCTTGGTCGAAATTAACATAGGTGCATGTGCACCAGTGTTCGTGTCGTGCACACACTTGTGCACTATTATATGTCCTGCGCACCTGGTTAGTCTCCGTTGAGCCTGGCTGCCGTGGTCGAAATTAACATAGATGCAGAGTGCACCAGTGTTCGCGCGCACACTTGTGCACTATTATATATCCTGCGCACCTGGTTAGTCTCCGTTGAGCCTGGCTGCCGTGGTAGAAATTAACATAGATGCAGAGTGCACCAGTGTTCGTGCACACACTTCTGCAGTGTGCACTATTATATGTCCTGCGCACCGGGTTAGTCTCCCTCCGTTGAGCCTGGCTGCCGTGGTCGAAATTAACATAGGTGCAGGTGCACCAGTGTTCGTGCACACACTTGTGCACTATTATATGTCCTGCGCACCTGGCTAGTCTCCGTTAAGCTTAGACAATTTAACCCGCCCGTTAAGCCTGGCTGCCGTGGTCGAAATTAACATAGGATCACAGTGCACCTGTCCTGAGTTCGTGCATACACTTGTGCACTATTATATGCCCTGCGCTCCTGGCTAGTCTCCGTAGAGACTGGCCACTGTGGTCGAAATTGACACAGGTGCAGAGTGCACCAGTGTTCACGCACACACTTGTGCACTATGATGTGTCCTGTCTGTGCACCTGGCTAGTCTCCGTTAGGCTGGCCGCTGTTGTCGAAATTGACACAGATGCAGAGTGCTCCTGTGCTCACGCGCACACTTGTGCACTATTATATGTCCTGCGCACCTGGCTAGTCTCCGTTTAGCCTGGCCGCCGTGGAGCCTATTCCCTCACTTTATTAAAGGATGTCAGACCGACTCGACCGGGAAGAGGTCAGGCGCAGGACCAATGTACCTTGTCTATCGCATAACCAAAATCTAAATAAAATAATTGCCACCTTTTCGGCACATCAAACAATAAGCCGCTATAAGGTCAAAGATACCGACACCCGCCTTGAGGTGTGCGTGGTCTTTGCACAAAAACGTTTATTATTTTCAACCTTACGCTATTCTAATAGAGATTAGTTTACACTATACTATAAGATACAAAGGGTAACCGTGTTACAATGATGGAAAGGGTAACCCCCATACGAAGGGTTATCAAATCTATCTAAAACCCAAAACCCTTTTAAAAGATAACCCATTGGAAAGGGTTTTGAAAGGGTTACCCCCAAGAGTCTGTTATTCGTTGAAAGTGTTACCCATACGGAAAGGGTTTTAAAACAACTTCTTCAAAAAACCCTATCGAAAACCCCTTCAACGGGTAACCAAATCGGTCCCTGTTATAAACAAGTAAACCACAGATAAAAAACGTAAACAACCAATATTATAGGCTAAATACAGCCAAATAGTGTTGAAACTCAAAAAGTACAGCTATTTTTACAGGGGCACCCAATGCAATAGTGTAACCTCCTTAGTCTAAAAACTAAACAATTTTCAAACCCACATTAATTTACAACTCTTAACTACTATAACTACACACCGACATTCAATAATTATTACAATACATCAAAAATTAAAATAACAAAATAAAAAAATAAAAATGTCAGTCGATAGAAGACAATTACAAATGTCAAACCCAATCATATTAGCTTAGAATATAAATATAACGGTACATAACACCTACATAAACATCAGATATTAGAATAAAATAAAATACGACAAACGATTAAAAGACAAATACAATGTCAAACTTAATCATGATAGCTTAGAATATTAACAGAGTCCTTAAATGTAATCAGCGTTGTAGAAGAAAAAACCACACCAACTACAGAATGAAAAGAAATCTATCAAAGCAAGACGTCAACTAGTTTCGTCTCTCCACGAGACATCATCAGGACGCCACAATACTCGACCTTGACATTGAGAGCACTAAGCAACACCGGCAGGGTTCCACCAGAGATGTTACCACTCCGAGCTCCGCGCGCCAAGTGAAGCATTGCCCGCAAAACCCCCCTTTTTAGTGTTTCAAAGATCGGTTTTGGAACCCTTATGGTCTCGCTCTGTCCGTCCCCGCTCTTTCTTGAATATCTCAGTAACTACTGCAGCTTTTGAAATATTGATACATTTCGTGCGCCATTACTGATTTTAGGAAAAAAAAATGAAAAATGAAAATGAATATTTTCAGTACAAATTTTGATGTTGAAATTTCAAAAGAGACCTAGGAAGGCAAATAAGGTATCGTTTTGACCATTTCAAAACACTTTTTGAAATTTCTGTAAGTTTCATACTTTTTGAAATATTTCAAAAAAAGTTGAAAAATTGACCATTCCCCCCTCCCCCCCTATCTCCGAAGATTGCAGACCGATCCATGTACAATGTATTAGGCGTTTGTAGATAACAATCTATATTTTACAGGAAAAATATAGAGAAGTCTGTAAAAATGAACATTTTTGAAAAAAACATACGGAGAATGGTCGAAAAGGGGGATATTTTTTATCGAAAGGGATCAACCTACCTATTGGGTAATAAACTCTTACTGGATTACGTACCAAATTACCTTTTTTTATGAAAGAAGATATCATTCAAAAAATCTCGAAACAAGCACGAAATCGATAGTCGAATAGCACTATCATGGAACAAATTCTGGAGCAACAAAGAACTTCTCAAATCTAAACTTCCATTAAAGCTCAAGAAGAAAATACTGGATTCATGCAAACCTACTACCTACTACCTACTACCTTGTCTGTCGTATCGTATGACTGCCAAAGTTGGATTTATAAGTGTCCGTGATGGTAGCGTGTGTACGCTACCAGCACATTTATAATAACTACACAAAAAATAAAATACAGGTATGCCAAATAGCGATGGAAAGAAGTAAGTATACTAAATATAAAGAGAAGAGACAGAAAAAGAAATACAGTTAAAAGACAAACCACAAAATATGTCATCGACGCTTTGAAACACTGCAAAAAATTGAAATGGAAATGGGCTGGTCTGGTTCGGCGATAGCCCGAATGGGCTGGTCTGGTTCGGCGATAGCCCGAATGGGCTGGTCTGGTTCGACGATAGCCCGAATGGGCTTGTCTGGTTCGGCGATAGCCCGAATGGGCTGGTCTGGTTCGGCGATAGCCCGAATGGGCTGGTCTGGTTCAGCGATATTGCCGATGCTTTTGATGCATTCTTTTCTAATGTCCCTAAAGTTGTTACCCGGTCTCTAAACTCCTCACCTTCAATAGCGGTTAAATTATTAGAATCATCTGTTGAAAAATGTAAGGAGGTGTTTATCTTTAGCCATGTAAATGCTAATTATATAGTGAAAACATTTAAATCCATTTACATCAAAAATACTGAGGATCTTTGGGGTATTTCAACCAAAGTAATGAGTTCAATTATTAAGGATGTTGCTCCTTGTTTGGCCTATATTTTCAATAGTTGTGTCGACGCAGGAGTTTTTCCTGATCTCATGAAATATAGTAAACTAGTACCTCTTTATAAATCTGGTAGTCACACTGATCCAGCCAACTACAGGCCAATTTCAACACAATTTTTTCAAAAACTTTACTTAGTGCAGGGAGCACTAAGTAAAGTTTTTGAAAAAATTATAGTAACTCAGTTAACCCTCTCACTTTAACCTTAATAGGTTATTTCATAAAAATCAATTTGGCTTCACCAAGGGTAGATCGACAACCGATGCTGGCACAGCTCTGTTAAAACATATAATGGAAACCTGGGATAAAGCAAATAAAACGTCAAGTGCGAGTTAGACTCGCGCATCAAGGGTTCCGTACAAACTCTTTAGCAAAGAAATCAGTCAAATCCAGACGAATAAGGCACAATAATTTTCTGATTTGATAACGATTATGACGTAACTTATTTAGTCCCTCTAACTATTGGCGTCTCGAGACTAAATAAGTTACGTCCAACCCTAGTGTAACAATGTACTATTTTGTATGAATAAACCACAAATTTACGGTTTTCTGATTTTTCCCTTTACTTGTGCTATAAGTCATTGCTTCTTGCCAAATTTCATGGTTCTAGGTCAACGGAAAGTACCCTACAGGTTTTTGGTCCATGGCGAGATTCGAAAATTATTTTTTCTGTGAATATACAAAAAATTTACGGTTTTCGGATTTTTCCCTTTACTTGTGTTATAAGACCTAGCTTCTCACCAATTTTCATGGTTCTAGGTCAACAGGAAGTACCCTAAAGGTTTTTGGTCCATGGCAAGATTAAAAAAATATTTTTTCTGTGAATAAACTACAAATTTACGGTTTTCAGATTTTTCCCTTTATTTTTGCTATATGACCTTGCTTCGTGCCAAATTTCATGGTTCTAGGTGAACGGGAAGTACCCTATAGGTTTTTGGTCCATGGCAAGATTAAAAAAATATTTTTTCTGTGAATAAACTACAAATTTACGGTTTTCGGATTTTTTCCTTTACTTGTACTATAAGACCTTGCTTCTCACCAAATTTCATGGTTCTAGGTCAACGGGAAGTACCCTATAGGTTTTGTGTGCATGTGATTCCCTTGGAAAATGGAAAAAAAATAGACATAAACAGCTGTAACTTTTGATTGCGTTGACTTAGAAGTTTGATTTATGTCGAGGCTTCAAGAGGTTACGAGCCTGCGTATATGATGTGAATATCAACTCGATAACCCTACGCGTTTCTGAGAAAAGTGGGTTGACAGACGGACAGACGGACAGACGGACAGACGGACAACAAAGTGATCCTATAAGGGTTCCTTTTTTCCTTTTGAGGTACGGAACCCTAAAAACGCTATTGGTATATTTTGTGACCTTTCTAAGGCCTTTGATTGTCTGGATCATGATACACTAATTGGAAAATTGAAACATTACGGTATTGGCAACAAGGAACTGGACCTTATGCAATCTTATTTATCTGATAGAATCCAAAAAGTAGATATTGGTAAAGAAAGATCGAAGGGCTCAAAGATTGAATTAGGCGTCCCACAAGGATCAATATTAGGTCCCTTTTTATTTTTAGTGTATGTAAATGATCTCCCTTTTTTAGCAAAAGATCTCTGTGATATGGTCTTATTTGCTGATGATACTTCATTAATTTTTAAAGTTGACAGAAATAAATGTAATTATGCCGATGTAAATAACTCGCTTTCACAAATACTAGATTGGTTCACCTCCAATAACCTCTTACTAAATGCTAAAAAACAAAATGCATAAAGTTCATGTTACCAAATGTAAGAGAACTCCCAACTAAGATAATACTTAAGGATGAGATTGTTGACCTTGTAGACTCAACCGTTTTTCTAGGGTTACATATTGATTCATCTCTTCAATGGAGACCGCAAATTGATGCTCTCGCAGGCAGACTTAGCTCAGCAGCCTATGCTGTTCGAACAATTAGATATATTACGGATGAAGATACAGCTAGGTTAGTTTATTTCAGTTACTTCCATAGTATAATGTCTTATGGTATTCTGCTTTGGGGACGGGCAGCCGATATTCAGACTATCTTTGTTCTCCAAAAAAGGGCTGTACGCGCAATTTATAAATTAAAGCCACGCCACTCTTTGAGGGAATTATTTAAAGATATAAATATTTTGACAGTAATATCGCAATACATATATGAAAATCTAATATATGTATACGCACAAAAATAAAGATAGCTTTTTAAAAAAATGTGATGTTCACAAAATAAATACAAGAACAAACTGCACATCCCATCATATAGATTACGAAAGGTAGGGAAATCGTTTATGGGCAATTGTGTACGCTTCTATAACAAGCTTCCATCTGAAGCAACTGAGCTCCCAATTCGTAAATTTAAACAATACATAAAACGAAATCTTATAAAGAAAGCCTATTACTCCATCGATGATTACATCAATGATGTTAATGCTTGGCCAGATGTCGCCCAGTTCCGCACCGACAATAGTATTTAAGGAAAATAATGTTAAGCTTAGTTTTATATAAATATTGACATAGGTATATAAATCAGATTACCTATATTTAGACTAAGATGATGTATTAATTTTAAGTTTTATAAAACTTACTAGTGGTTTCTTTTTCGCTTCTTCCACTAGTGGACAAAAAATTGAAGCGAATAAAATCAATAACATCTTATTTCTTATTTGATAATAATGACTATTTGTAAACCTGTTTATAGTATTATATTTGACGTGTCTAAGTGCTTAGTTTGTAAGCCTAAAGAAATAAAGTTATTGACTTTTGATAGCCCGAATGGGCTGGTCTGGTTCGGCGGTAGCCCGAATGGGGAAAACAACAAATGGATCAAAATAATGACAACATGGACAGGACCACAAAACAAAAGAACCAGAGGCAGACCAAAAGAACCAGAGGCAGACCAAAAGAACCAGAGGCAGACCAAAAGACAGGTGGATAGACGAGATAAACAAAGCGGCTGGCAAAGACTGGCTAAGCAAAGCTCGAGACAGAACAGTATGGAGTAATAAGGAGGAGGTCTTCACAGACGAGATAAACAAAGTGGCTGGCAAAGACTGGCTAAGCAAAGACTGGCTAAGCAAAGCTCGAGACAGAACAGTATGGAGTAATAAGGAGGAGGTCTTCACAGACGAGATAAACAAAGTGGCTGGCAAAGACTGGCTAAGCAAAGACTGGCTAAGCAAAGCTCGAGACAGAACAGTATGGAGTAATAAGGAGGAGGTCTTCACAGACGAGATAAACAAAGTGGCTGGCAAAGACTGGCTAAGCAAAGACTGGCTAAGCAAAGCTCGAGACAGAACAGTATGGAGTAATAAGGAGGAGGCCTTCACAGACGAGATAAACAAAGCGGCTGGCAAAGACTGGCTAAGCAAAGCTCGAGACAGAACAGTATGGAGTAATAAGGAGGAGGTCTTCACAGACGAGATAAACAAAGTGGCTGGCAAAGACTGGCTAAGCAAAGACTGGCTAAGCAAAGACTGGCTAAGCAAAGCTCGAGACAGAACAGTATGGAGTAATAAGGAGGAGGTCTTCACAGACGAGATAAACAAAGTGGCTGGCAAAGACTGGCTAAGCAAAGCTCGAGACAGAACAGTATGGAGTAATAAGGAGGAGGTCTTCACAGACGAGATAAACAAAGTGGCTGGCAAAGACTGGCTAAGCAAAGACTGGCTAAGCAAAGACTGGCTAAGCAAAGACTGGCTAAGCAAAGACTGGCTAAGCAAAGCTCGAGACAGAACAGTATGGAGTAATAAGGAGGAGGTCTTCACAGACGAGATAAACAAAGTGGCTGGCAAAGACTGGCTAAGCAAAGACTGGCTAAGCAAAGACTGGCTAAGCAAAGACTGGCTAAGCAAAGACTGGCTAAGCAAAGCTCGAGACAGAACAGTATGGAGTAATAAGGAGGAGGTCTTCACAGACGAGATAAACAAAGTGGCTGGCAAAGACTGGCTAAGCAAAGACTGGCTAAGCAAAGACTGGCTAAGCAAAGACTGGCTAAGCAAAGACTGGCTAAGCAAAGCTCGAGACAGAACAGTATGGAGTAAAGGAGGAGGTCTTCACAGACGAGATAAACAAAGTGGCTGGCAAAGACTGGCTAAGCAAAGACTGGCTAAGCAAAGACTGGCTAAGCAAAGCTCGAGACAGAACAGTATAGAGTAATAAGGAGGAGGCCTTCACCCGATGAGAATAATACCCATTATTAATTTCAATGTAAATCCTATCAATTATTATATACTTAAATGAAGTGCACATATTCATCATCATCAGCCTATACCAGTCCACTGCTGGACATAGGCCTCCCCTAATGAACGCCATAGCGCCCTGTCTTCAGCTTGCCGCATCCAGCATCTGCCAGCAGTCTTTCGCAAATCGTCGTCCCACCTGGTAGGAGGGCGTCCTACACTACGTTTTCCGAGTCGCGGTCTCCACTCAAGAACACATATTATTGCACATATTATTATTATTCTATTCATAATTAATTTTTGTAAAATTTATTTTATTAAGGAAATAAGAGGGCTTTATTACTATTATTATATGCCAAGGTGTAGTCTAGTTGTAGTCGACGCGACACAAAATGCGCAATTGAAATCGCTTAAAGGCCAAAATTTTAAAAAGTTCAGGAACCATAATTCGAAAAAGGGGTCTGAGGTGCCTTTTTCATTTACGACTTATCCTCAACCGCATATAACGTTCACTTTCTTTCTATACATGTTGTGTTGTGTGTGTGTGTGTGTGTGACCGTCTCGCAGCGCCCCGCGCCCCGCAGGCAAGGCGAGGCAGTGAGTCAGGTTGTGTGTGTGTGTGTGTGACCGTCTCGCAGCGCCCCGCGCCCCGCAGGCAAGGCGAGGCAGTGAGTCAGGTTGTGTGTGTGTGTGTGTGTGACCGTCTCGCAGCGCCCCACGCCCCGCAGGCAAGGCGAGTTAGTGAGTCAGGTTGTGTGTGTGTGTGTGTGTGACCGTCTCGCAGCGCCCCGCGCCCCGCAGGCAAGGCGAGTTAGTGAGTCAGGTTGTGTGTGTGTGTGACCGTCTCGCAGCGCCCCGCACCCCGCAGGCGAGGCAGTGAGCCAGGTTGTGTGTGTGTGGTGTGTGTGACCGTCTCGCAGCGCCCCGCGCCCCCGCAGGCGAGGCAGTGAGCCAGGTTGAGTTGTGTGTGTGTGTGTGTGACCGTCTCGCAGCGCCCCGCGCCCCGCAGGCGAGGCGAGGCAGTGAGTCAGGTTGTGTGTGTGTGTGTGTGTGACCGTCTCGCAGCGCCCCGCGCCCCCGCAGGCGAGGCAGTGAGCCAGGTTGAGTTGTGTGTGTGTGTGTGTGACCGTCTCGCAGCGCCCCGCGCCCCGCAGGCGAGGCGAGGCAGTGAGTCAGGTTGTGTGTGTGTGTGTGTGTGACCGTCTCGCAGCGCCCCGCGCCCCGCAGGCAAGGCGAGGCAGTGAGTCAGGTTGTGTGTGTGTGTGACCGTCTCGCAGCGCCCCGCGCCCCGCAGGCAAGGCGAGGCAGTGAGTCAGGTTGTGTGTGTGTGTGTGACCGTCTCGCAGCGCCCCGCGCCCCCGCAGGCGAGGCAGTGAGCCAGGTTGTGTGTGTGTGGTGTGTGTGACCATCTCGCAGCGCCCCGCGCCCCGCAGGCAAGGCGAGGCAGTGAGTCAGGTTGTGTGTGTGTGTGTGTGACCGTCTCGCAGCGCCCCGCGCCCCGCAGGCAAGGCGAGGCAGTGAGTCAGGTTGTGTGTGTGTGTGTGTGTGACCGTCTCGCAGCGCCCCGCGCCCCGCAGGCAAGGCGAGTTAGTGAGTCAGGTTGTGTGTGTGTGTGACCGTCTCGCAGCGCCCCGCACCCCGCAGGCAAGGCGAGGCAGTGAGTCAGGTTGTGTGTGTGTGTGTGTGACCGTCTCGCAGCGCCCCGCGCCCCCGCAGGCGAGGCAGTGAGCCAGGTTGTGTGTGTGTGGTGTGTGTGACCGTCTCGCAGCGCCCCGCGCCCCCGCAGGCGAGGCAGTGAGCCAGGTTGTGTTGTGTGTGTGTGTGTGTGACCGTCTCGCAGCGCCCCGCGCCCCGCAGGCGAGGCGAGGCAGTGAGTCAGGTTGTGTGTGTGTGTGTGTGTGACCGTCTCGCAGCGCCCCGCGCCCCGCAGGCAAGGCGAGTTAGTGAGTCAGGTTGTGTGTGTGTGTGTGTGACCGTCTCGCAGCGCCCCGCACCCCGCAGGCAAGGCGAGGCAGTGAGTCAGGTTGTGTGTGTGTGTGTGTGTGTGACCGTCTCGCAGCGCCCCGCGCCCCGCAGGCAAGGCGAGTTAGTGAGTCAGGTTGTGTGTGTGTGTGACCGTCTCGCAGCGCCCCGCACCCCGCAGGCAAGGCGAGGCAGTGAGTCAGGTTGTGTGTGTGTGTGTGTGTGTGTGTGACCGTCTCGCAGCGCCCCGCGCCCCGCAGGCAAGGCGAGGCAGTGAGTCAGGTTGTGTGTGTGTGTGTGTGTGTGTGACCGTCTCGCAGCGCCCCGCGCCCCCGCAGGCGAGGCAGTGAGCCAGGTTGTGTGTGTGTGGTGTGTGTGACCGTCTCGCAGCGCCCCGCGCCCCCGCAGGCGAGGCAGTGAGCCAGGTTGTGTTGTGTGTGTGTGTGTGTGTGACCGTCTCGCAGCGCCCCGCGCCCCGCAGGCGAGGCGAGGCAGTGAGTCAGGTTGTGTGTGTGTGTGTGTGTGACCGTCTCGCAGCGCCCCGCGCCCCGCAGGCAAGGCGAGGCAGTGAGTCAGGTTATGTGTGTGTGTGACCGTCTCGCAGCGCCCCGCGCCCCGCAGGCAAGGCGAGTTAGTGAGTCAGGTTGTGTGTGTGTGTGACCGTCTCGCAGCGCCCCGCACCCCGCAGGCAAGGCGAGGCAGTGAGTCAGGTTGTGTGTGTGTGTGTGTGTGACCGTCTCGCAGCGCCCCGCGCCCCGCAGGCAAGGCGAGGCAGTGAGTCAGGTTGTGTGTGTGTGTGTGTGTGTGTGACCGTCTCGCAGCGCCCCGCGCCCCCGCAGGCGAGGCAGTGAGCCAGGTTGTGTGTGTGTGGTGTGTGTGACCGTCTCGCAGCGCCCCGCGCCCCCGCAGGCGAGGCAGTGAGCCAGGTTGTGTTGTGTGTGTGTGTGTGTGTGACCGTCTCGCAGCGCCCCGCGCCCCGCAGGCGAGGCGAGGCAGTGAGTCAGGTTGTGTGTGTGTGTGTGTGTGACCGTCTCGCAGCGCCCCGCGCCCCGCAGGCAAGGCGAGGCAGTGAGTCAGGTTATGTGTGTGTGTGACCGTCTCGCAGCGCCCCGCGCCCCCGCAGGCGAGGCAGTGAGTCAGGTTATGTGTGTGTGTGACCGTCTCGCAGCGCCCCGCGCCCCCGCAGGCGAGGCAGTGAGTCAGGTTGTGTGTGTGTGTGACCGTCTCGCAGCGCCCCGCGCCCCCGCAGGCGAGGCAGTGAGTCAGGTTATGTGTGTGTGTGACCGTCTCGCAGCGCCCCGCGCCCCCGCAGGCGAGGCAGTGAGCCAGGTTGTGTTGTGTGTGTGTGTGTGTGTGACCGTCTCGCAGCGCCCCGCGCCCCGCAGGCGAGGCGAGGCAGTGAGTCAGGTTGTGTGTGTGTGTGTGTGTGACCGTCTCGCAGCGCCCCGCGCCCCCGCAGGCGAGGCAGTGAGTCAGGTTATGTGTGTGTGTGACCGTCTCGCAGCGCCCCGCGCCCCCGCAGGCGAGGCAGTGAGTCAGGTTATGTGTGTGTGTGACCGTCTCGCAGCGCCCCGCGCCCCCGCAGGCGAGGCAGTGAGTCAGGTTATGTGTGTGTGTGACCGTCTCGCAGCGCCCCGCGCCCCCGCAGGCGAGGCAGTGAGTCAGGTTATGTGTGTGTGTGACCGTCTCGCAGCGCCCCGCGCCCCCGCAGGCGAGGCAGTGAGTCAGGTTATGTGTGTGTGTGACCGTCTCGCAGCGCCCCGCGCCCCGCAGGCAAGGCGAGGCAGTGAGTCAGGTTATGTGTGTGTGTGACCGTCTCGCAGCGCCCCGCGCCCCCGCAGGCGAGGCAGTGAGTCAGGTTATGTGTGTGTGTGACCGTCTCGCAGCGCCCCGCGCCCCCGCAGGCGAGGCAGTGAGTCAGGTTATGTGTGTGTGTGACCGTCTCGCAGCGCCCCGCGCCCCCGCAGGCGAGGCAGTGAGTCAGGTTATGTGTGTGTGTGACCGTCTCGCAGCGCCCCGCGCCCCGCAGGCAAGGCGAGGCAGTGAGTCAGGTTATGTGTGTGTGTGTGACCGTCTCGCAGCGCCCCGCGCCCCCGCAGGCGAGGCAGTGAGTCAGGTTGTGTGTGTGCAGGTGCTTGATGCGCGATGGAGGGCGCGGGCGGCGCGGGCAGCGTGGCCTCGCTGGCGCTGGACTGCGAGGACATGTTCAAGGAGATCACCAAGAAGCTGTACGGGGAGGAGGCGGGCGAAGGGGTCGCGCTCGACTTCCCTGGAGCCGGGGAGCTGGACGACGCCCGGCCCGAGGAGCACCTCACGGCATGGGGGCTGGCTGCGCTGATGCAGCACGGCGTGCCTCCGCCTGGCATCCTGCAGGCGAATTTCACGCCGCGCACCGACCCCACGGCCGAGGACCGGTGGACGGCGGCCGAGGAGCCGCTGGCCTGGGCGCACTCGCGCGTCGCCGCCTACAACCCGGCGCAGCGGCTCTTCAAGTGTGCTGACTGCGAGTGCGTGGGCTTCCTGGCGCGCGTCGCCGAGCACTGGCTCGGCACGCACTCGCACGCGCGCGCCTTCCAGTGCCCGCTGCCAGCCTGCGGCTTCGCGAGCGGCTGGGCGCGCGCCGTGCGCCAGCACCTCGCGCGCGACCACCACTCCGACCCGGCCGCCGCCGACCATCTGCTGCGCGACAACCCGGCGCTGGACGACCTCACGCGCTACCTGCAGCGCCTCAAGGCCAAGGTGACAGCGTCCACCCGCACCTAGCGCACTAGTGTCAACCGCTCACCGCCGCAGGTACCTACTGACACTCTCGCCTCGCACGCAGGTCGAGTCGCTGCGCCACGAGCGGCGGCCCTCCTCCGGCGGCAGCGCGAGCGGCCCCGAGGGGGCGCCGGGCTCCGCGCCCCCTGCACCCCTGGACGGCGACGGCAAGCGGTACATCTGCGGCGCCTGCCCGTACTCCACGGACCGGCGCGACCTGTTCACTCGACACGAGAACATCCACCGCGACGAGAAGCCCTTCCACTGCTACCTCTGCCAGAAGCAGTTCAACCGCGCCGACCACGTCAAGAAGCACTTCCTGCGGATGCACCGCGACCAGCCGTACGACCTGCACCGCATCCGGCGGCACTCGCCCAAGGCGAGCCCGCCCCCGCCGCCCCCTGCGGCCCCCGCCGCGCCACCGCCGCACTACTACTCCAAGCCGGCCAGCGAGCCGCCGCCGCCCTCCGCTTCCATGCCGTCGCTGCTGGCCGCGCCGCCGCAGCTCGACTACCGCGCGCCGCCGCCGCTCGTCAAGCAGGAGCGCGTGCAGCTCAAGGAGCCGGCGGCGCCGCCTCCCACGCCGCCCAAGCCGGTGCCGGCCGCCGCCGCCCCGGCCCCCGCCGCCGCGCAGCCGCCGCCCTCGCGCCGCAAGGTATGTCCTATTGCTGGTGGATATAGTGCATGTGGAGCGGAGTGGCAGGCTGCATGTAGCCGGTGCGTCGGTTGCAGGGCGAGCGGCGGTACGCGTGCGGGTACTGCGCGTGGTCGGGCGTAGACAACTGGTGCCTGAAGCGGCATCTCAACACGCACCTGAAGCCGTTCGCGTGCGCGCTGTGCGAGTACAAGGCGGCGCGCGCCGAGCGGCTCGCCACGCACGTGCACAAGGTCCACAACAAGAAGGCTTGCGGCAAGTGCGCCTTCCTCGCAGACGACCAGCCGCAGCTGGCCGCGCACCTCCGCCAGGCGCAGTGAGTACCTACCCTCCCCGCACACCGCACACCGCCCGCCTCCGCGACCACTGACCGCTCTCTCTCTCTCCTTACAGCCACATCGAGAGCCGCAATCTGAAGGTGCCGTCGGCGGGCGTGCGCGGAGCGGGCTCCGGACCGGCCCCGGCGCCCGCGCCGACCGCCCCGGGGCCCGCCGGCTACATCGCGCCGCCGCCACCGGCCCCTCAGCAGCCTGAGGCGACGGCGGCGACGGCGCGGCGGCGCGAGGCGCGCGCTGGCGGAGGCGCGGCGCGGCTGTTCGGGTACCTGGAGGCGTCGGACGGCTCCGGCGACGAGTACGAGGCGGCGGCGGCGGCGGCGCTGGCGGCCGACTACGGCGCGCCCCCCGCCCCCGCGCCGCCGCCCCCCGCGGAGCACTACGCGCGCGACAAGGAGAACGCGGCGCCCCCCTTGCACCACGCCGCGCCCCCCTTGCACCACGCTGCGCCCCCCTTGCACCACGATCACTGCCTGCGCTACTAGTCGGCTCATGCTCTCGCAGATGTGCTGGAGCCGTAGAGTGATACGGACACAGATGTGCTGGAGCCGTAGAGTGATACGGACACAGATGTGCTGGAGCCGTCGAGTGATACGGACACAGATGTGCTGGAGCCGTAGAGTGATACGGACACAGATGTGCTGGAGCCGTAGAGTGATACGGACACAGATGTGCTGGAGAAAAATTGTGTTTTCCTGCCTTAAAATTGATTTTCCGTACAGACACAACCTGGGTTTTGGGACCTACTTCACCTTAATTCATTTAACCGTGTACATTAAGTAGATTTTTACTATGCATTAATAACTTAATTAACATAGAAAACATCAGTTGCATCTTCTAGGGGGGGGGGGGGGGGGGGGGGGGGCGTCCCCCTGACTTGACAGCTGGATCCACCCTTGCTCTAGAAGCAAGCCCCATGTCGAGAAGTGCCTTGTTTGTGTCGGTTGGTCCGACAGATATCTGGTTGGTCCCACAGATATCTGGTTGGTCCGACAGATATCTGGTTGGTCCCACAGATATCTGGTTGGTCCCACAGATATCTGGTTGGTCCCACAGATATCTGGTTGGTCCCACAGATATCTGGTTGGTCCCACAGATATCTGGTTGGTCCCACAGATATCTGGTTGGTCCCACAGATATCTGGTTGGTCCCACAGATATCTGGTTGGTCCCACAGATATCTGGTTGGTCCCACAGATATCTGGTTGGTCCCACAGATATCTGGTTGGTCCCACAGATATCTGGTTGGTCCCACAGATATCTGGTTGGTCCCACAGATATCTGGTTGGTCCCACAGATATCTGGTTGGTCCCACAGATATCTGGTTGGTCCCACAGATATCTGGTTGGTCCCACAGATATCTGGTTGGTCCGTATTCTTGTCATTTTGGACGTAATTCTCTTGTATTTATTTATAGTAGTACCTACATAAGAAATCGTTTCTCAATAGCACCAAAAATATTTTTTGAACGATTAAACTAGAAACGTACCTACCGTCAGTAAACTAGAAACGTACCTACCGTCAGTAAACTAGAAACGTACCTACCGTCAGTAAACTAGAAACGTACCTACCGTCAGTAAACTAGAAACGTACCTACCGTCAGTAAACTAGAAACGTACCTACCGTCAGTAAACTAGAAACGTACCTACCGTCAGTAAAACCAAACATATACATATATACTTACTGATTATATTATATAAATCATTAGTTAGTAAAGTAAATAAGTGCCGTGAACATTTTCTGATCTCGCATAATAATAAGATTGTAAATAAATTGTTTCTCTAATAAATAATTTAAAGTTTAGTAGGTACCTACCTACCTACCCTACCAAGTGTACCAACTTACCGGAGGGGAGGGGGGAGGGGGGGAGCTCTCCTCCCCCCCCCCCTCCCCTCCGGTATGTATACGCGTGATAGTATTATTATTATTATTACAAAAAGGATTCCGTAGATTATTGTTATCTGCAGCTGCTTATTGTTATCTGCAGCTGCTTATTCTAGATATATCGAATATATTTAGAAGGTTTCGTTTGTTTTGTTGTTAGATCATAAGTTTGGATAACTGCGAGTGCACAAATATATAAATACATAGGTATAAATGATTCACCTGACTTGTCTGTTTATCCCAACAAAACAAAAACATTCGTCAGAGTTATCCCACGTCTCGTTTCGTCAGAGTTATCTCACGTCTCGTTTCGTCAGAGTTATCCCACGTCTCGTTTCGTCAGAGTTATCCCACGTCTCGTTTCGTCAGAGTTATCCCACGTCTCGTTTCGTCAGAGTTATCCCACGTCTCGTTTCGTCAGAGTTATCCCACGTCTCGTTTCGTCAGAGTTATCCCACGTCTCGTTTCGCAAAATCACTTCCGTCCTAAAAAGTTTAGAGATCACGAGAAGCCATTAAAAAGTTTCATCTGTCCTCTCGTGACTAACAAGGGGACAGATAGAACCTTTTTTCCTATTTGTCCCCCTAAGGGGACAGAGCAGGGTGACAAATGGGAATAAACCTATTTTTGTACCTTTGACTATGAACTCTGCAAATTACCTAGGTACAGGTAGTGTAAAGGGTTGTGGTTGGTGGTTGTGGTAGATGGTGCTGGTTGACCCCCAAACTGCCCTTTATGGTTGGTTTGTGGTATGGTATGTGGTCGAGGAAAAGTCACTGGTTTGGTATGGTAAGACTGTTCACAGGACACACTATACTAACGATACTGGTATGAATGGTATGAAATGGTTTATGGTATTGGTTTGAACCCGCGTCAGTGGCGGTCGATCGCGAACTGAGCTAATTTGGGTAACCGCGAGCAAATACACATTCAATTGCAAGCGCAGCTAAAATGCATATTTGCTGCGTGGTCGGTTTACCCGAACAATACTCTTCGGACTTCTGTATAATCTGCCTCACTGTGTGTATGTGGTCTATGGTGCCATATCCTCCGCGAAACCCGGCCTGTTCCGGTGGCTGGAACTCGTCGAGCCGATTCGTGACCACTCGTGAGAACAGCTTATAGACATGGCTCAGGAGCGATACCTATGGGCCTGTAATTTTTAAGGAGGGTTTTGTCGCCTTTCTTAGAAAACAGCACCACCAAACTCCCGCTCCATGCCTTTGGAGTTCTCCCACTGTGAAGGACGGCATTGAAGAGGTTCTGTAGTTAATTCCTGTAAAACAGGGCTTCCTTCAGCTTTCAAAAGCTCTGATGATATTCCGTCTTCAACAGGGGCTTTTCCATTTTTAAGCTTCCTCAGATGCGATCACATCGGCCGGCAATAGCAATTGTAGCAATATTTTATTTGGTATCATGTGATAGGAACTCGGGTTAAATTGTCTAAGGATAGGAATGGGCGTTTGTTATAGGTAATATGCTTTTAAATAATTTTTGAAATTATTAAATAATTCTAACAGTCGTATTTTGTTTTTTTTTATATTTTGGTATTTGTTTGTCTTCGTTTTTTGGTATTTGAAAAGGGTTGTGGCTGGGGAAAAGTCACTGGTTTGTTATGGTAAGACTGTATTCACAGGACACATACTAACGATACTGATATTAATGGTATAGTATAAAATGGTTTATATCACGGAACATAAAAAATAAGTGGAAGTGTTAAGTGGGCGTGGCACAATTATGCGTAGTTACGCTTAACTGATCTCAGTCGTGTTCTTACATCACGTCGAGTTGCTAGTCTCGCGGCGAATTCATTTTTCCGAAGCTATGCCGTATTTTTACATTTTTGAGTGTAAAAATGATAGTACTCGAAAAAATCTCGAAAACGGGGGTGTTTTACCATCGATAGGTAGCATTTTCATTACATTGTCATAAAATCTTATTTTATTAAAATTTACAAATAATTTATTAGAACGGTTAGTCAAAGTCAACCTTATGCGATTAGCATAAAGTTGTTTTTGGATTGTTTCTATTCTCGAATGTTCTTCGCTACTCGTTTAGTGATGTAGTAAAGTCGGCTGTTGATTTGATCGATACTACAAATCATGTATACTTGGTACCTGCCTAAAGCATACCTTATCAATAAATAAATACAATATCTAGACATTTATAAGTAATAAAAAAGTGCTTAAAACGAAAACCTAACAAAACTCAACAAGATACATTTTTCCTTATACAAAAAGGTAAATAACTCTAAAACTAATTATCCTATTTACCTAATACAAGCGGTAAAACTAGTTTTAGGCCTAAACATTTCTTTTTGTACTGTTTTTACTACAAAATGACCATAAACAAAAAAGTACATTTTCAACTTACGTAATAATACGATCTTACCAAATTCCTATAAAAAGTGTTTCTATGCTCTAAATAGATACAAACTAAGATAACCTAACCAATAAGAGTGTCTAAATATCCTTATCCTAGGGTTCCGTCGTCGCCGACCATCTGTGGCAAAATATCTATCGATATCGATAAAATAGTTCATTGTGCTACCTGGTGCAGCCTTAGTCGAGTCGCGACTTATCACGCGAATGTCAATCATATGTCTAACGAAATTAAGTTTATAATTGCGAGCACTGAGAATACCGCCATCTATGGTGAAGTAGCGGAATTGACTCGACTGTCAAATGTTTGGTGAGTAGGTCCGCGACCTATCACGCGAATATCAATCATATGATTAAGGAAATTGAGTTTACAATTGCGAGCATTGAGAATACCGCCATCTATGGTCAAATAGCAGAATTGACTCGTCAAGTTGCTGTTTGGTGAGTGTAGCTCGTAAATACGTTCTGCTGCTAAAGTAAAATAAATCTTATACCGTAGATTTCAAGGTTTATTTTCTAATCTGTGACGTTGGCTAATTTTGACTAAACTTATAACTACCAATGAAACGAATTGTGTCTTTGTAATGCATTATAAGATTAAGGGTTTATTTGTGTGAGTTTGGCGACAGCGGTGCCCATAGTAATTTTGTTGCATAGCACTTCCACTTGTTTTTTCTGTTCCGTGGTTTATATGGTATTGGTTTGAACCCGCGTCGATGGCGATTGATCGCGAACTGAGCTAATTTGGGTAACCGCGAGCAAATACACATTCAATTGCAAGCGCAGCTAAAATGCATATTTGCTGCGTGGTCGGTTTACCCGAACATACTCCCGACGACAAGATGTGGATGCTGCGGTTTGGTGAATGATGGTGATACATATTTCCTACATCTTAAAAGTATTTTATTATAACAAAACATTGTTATTAAATATAAAAATGCATAAAAGCAAAATATAAAAGCACATCGGTCTTAATCTAATAATTCATACAAACAGAATAATATAATATATTATTATAGTTAACTAGTAAAATCATCGACTTTATAAAAAATGGTAAATTAATTTGGTAAACAAGTGGTAGGTATAGGTAAATAAACGATTACTATATTATTGTCTGTTGTCTTAACAATTAGCACTGAGCACTTCTAGGCCCTACGGCTATTTAACTCACCAGGCCTCGGCGGCGGCGCGGAAGTCTGTGCAAACTCCTGTTGATGGTGACTTCCGCGTCGGAACGCCGAGGTCTGGAGGGCGGCGGAGTCGCCGCCCCGGCGTCCTGCATGCAGCGACCCTCGCCGCGGCGCTCTGCACCAGGTCGCCGCCGGCGGCAACGTCAGCTCCTCCACATCCATGCTGTTACAGCGAAACCATGGTATGACTTTCGGCCAACTAGGCAAACCGTTTATGGTTTTTGGTGTCACGGCTCGCCTTAGACCATTCCCCATCGTAGATTGGTTTTGGGTATCCTTGGATATTTCTTGCGACATAAAATATAATTTTATTATTCGAGTTCACTTTGTTGTGTAAATGAACTAGATCGTCAATGCAATATTCAGCGTAGGTATTTGTTCGTTTTGTTTGTCAGCATTTTACCGTGGTTCTACTCGTGTAACCTGAGGTGAGGTTGGCGAACTGGTTTCATTTTAGCGTGGTTCTACTCGTGTAACCTGAGGTGAGGTTGACGAACTGGTTTCATTTTGATAGGTAGGTATTATTTTTATGTTGCAATTATTATAAATTTGGTACTTAGATATTATTCTTGTTTCTAATGATTGATGAATTTTCTTCTTGGATTAATCTGCTTTGGTTTATAAACATATTTTTCTCTTCTGGGTTGGTTTGTTTAATGGTATGGTTTTGGTGTAGTTTTCATATGTTAATAAAATTATTTGGTAACTTTATGTAACAATATTTGCCGGTTTCGTTGCCTCTTAGTTGCAAAACTGAGCTAGTCCTTCTGGTTTGGTAGCGCCCAGCTTTTCCTCGAGGTCTGGTATGAATGGTCGGCAAACATCGTCTTTCTGGCTCTTTTCAAGCTTGCTGGTGGCATCTTCACAATGAGGCAAGCACTTATGGTCAGTACTTACTTCTCATTTCTTCTTTGTTTTCTCTTCACTTAGCGCAAAATTAAGCAATTCGTCCTTATGGTGCAGAACGACATTGCAATGAGCATTTTTTCACTGTATCACTTGGTAGAAGCTGGTAGGTTTTGACGATGGTCCTTGGAAAGGGTTTGTGGTTGGGGGTTGTGGTAGATGTTAATGGTTGTTCCCCAACAGCCCTGTCGAAGGACCATGAAAAGGGTGGTGGTTTGGGGTTATGGTAGATGTTAATGGTTGTTCCCCAAACCTCCCTTTAAAACTCACTACTCTCTACTGCCGCCAACTTTATAGTAAAATGGTATGAAATGGTTATGGAGGTATTGGTTTGAACCCGCGTCAGTGGCGGTCGATCGCGAACTGAGCTAATTTGGGTAACCGCGACCAAATACACATTCAATTGCAAGCGCAGCTAAAATGCATATTTGCTGCGTGGTCGGTTTACCCGAACAGTATTAGTTTTTTTTTTTTTGGAAGCTGAGATCCAGATGGTTACTATCAATTGTCGGGGATTCAATTTAAATTTACAAATTATAATATCATAATATACAGGGTGTTAGTGTAAACAGTCTTATCCTTGAAACCAGAGGTTCAGAATCATGAGCAGAGTCCAAAACCGATGAAAAAACTAAACTTTTTTTTTTACATAAATTAGGTACCTATTACGTGAAAAAGACGTTTTAGAAGTGTTCTGCTTCAGAAGCATTTATCCCCAGAGATGAATATTTGCATAGCCGCGGTCCCGCGGTCCCGCGGTCCCGCGGTCCCGCGGTCCACCTTCTACACTTAAGTCTTATTCCAGTGATTCTGCAACATCCCATGAGGAAATAGCCCAAGGAAGCTGATTACAGCAGCCTCCTTCACTCATCATGTGTCTGCGGTGGAAGAGGTATTTCTGGTCCCCGTTGTAGGAATATTGGTTCCTACCTACTACCAATAGCAAATGAAGATCCAAGCGGGTCAGAAACATCAGATGATGAAATACCCCACAACATGTGGGGTATTCCACTAGGTACTTGTGGGCCACAAGTAGTGGAATACAGCGTCCTCCTTCAACTGACACACGCAGGAAGAGGTATTCGTGGTCGCCGTACTACAAATATACTCCCCTCTACAAATGGAACTCCGATCTGGTCTCAAAATGAATTAAAAGAATTACAATGCTCTGTCACAAAAATTGTTACAAAGAATTCCATGAGTGGCTGCTAGAAAACAAGATGTTTTTAATACAAAATTATCTAAGCTTTTAGATACCTACCTATCTATATACCTCCTATCTATAATTATGTTGGATTTTAAAGTTTAGAGAGGTTTTATAACTTTTAAGAAAAGTTTGACGTTTGTTTTTCAGATTATTACGGGAGAAACTTTGTTTTTTTTTTTATTTACTAAATACCTACCAATTTCATCATTTTTATGACGACAAAAAAAAGTATTGTATATATATTATAATGTATGGTACATTATAACAACGAGCCAATGTCATCGCAGGAGAACAAAAAAAATCCTAAGGATTTTTGTTATAGGTAGTGCTTACCCGCACTCTGGGCATCTCTAAGAAATGAAATAAGTTCCCAATTTTTTTTACACATTCAGTCCGTAAGAGGTCCCAAAGATTTTCGACGAAAACCGACAGACTTCGTGGCTTAGTTGGTTAGAGCTAGGGTTGCCAGATGGTATCCAAAAGGAGGACAAGTCCTCCTTTTCCATATAAAGTCCTCCCGTCCTCCCTTACCTACTGTATGTCCTCCCTTTGCTATACGTTTCTCTCTCGCTGAAAATGTCGTGCGCCGTGCGTGTAGATCAAACGAAATGCGCGCCAACCAGCCGGGGCGGTGCGACAGCGGCGCTGCGCGGCGCACTCTCCGTAGGTACCGCGCATGCGCGCGCCCTGACCGCCCCGCCGCCGCCCCCTCCGCCCGTCCGTAGACACTCGGCAGAGCGGCGTTTGTAATTAGTATTTGCCAAAAAATTGGTATGTAATTGCTTGCGCGCGAAAAAAGAGTTTAGTGAATTAGTGAGCGATTTATTGAATATTTAAGTATATTTTAACGTAGTTTATGAGTTCCCATTATGAGTAAACGGAAGTGTAAATTTACGGAAGTATTGAGAGCCAAATATCCTTGTTTTATTAAAGGGAGAGACGAATATGACGCCAAATGTTCTATTTGCGACTGCCATGTGGACGTAAGCAACAAGGGCACACTTGCTTTAGAAAGGCACGTAGATACGGAAAAGCATAAGAAGATGATACGAGCAGCAGGTTCGTCTTCTAAGGTAACCAACTACTTCCAACCTTCTACTTCAATGACTCTCAAAAATACCCACGCTGCAGAGGGAACATTAGCCTTCCATACGGTAAAGCACCATCAGTCATATAATTCTATGGAATGTACGGCCAGCTTAACAAGAAAAATGTTCGCTGATTCTGAAACGGCAAAAAATCTTAAATGCGGAAAAACTAAGACGGAAGCTATAATAAATCAAGTTATTGCTCCACATACCATTACTACGATCATCGAAACTTTGAAGAACATTTCATGTATTTCTGTTGCCACAGACGCTAGCAACCACGGTGCAGAGAAACTTTTTCCTATATTGATTCAATATTTTAACTGGACTGGAAATGGAATCGAAACAAAAATTCTTGATTTGCAAAGTTTACCAAACGAAACTTCGCTTTCGATTGCAAATCTTATATACGAAACACTTAACACACACCAATTGACCCAAAAGTGTGTGGCATTTATTGGCGATAATGCAAATGTAAATTTTGGGGGTGTGAACCGAAACCCAGGTCAAAATGTCTTTACGCGACTAAAAGAAAGTTTGGAGAAAGAAAACCTCATAGGAGTTGGATGCCCTGCACATATTATGCACAATAGCCTTCGCAATGGTGTTGATTTGATGAAACTGGACGTTGAATCAATAATATTAAAAATATTTAATTATTTCTCTGTGTACACAGTGAGAACAGAAACGCTAAAAGAGTTTTGCGATTACGTCGAAATCAATTACCAGCCTTTGCTTAGGCACAGTAAAACAAGGTGGCTTAGCCTGTTTCCATGCGTAGAGAGAATTTTGAAGCTCTATCCAGCATTAAAAGAATATTTCTTGAGCCAAAGAACAACACCATACATAATAAAGACATTTTTCGAAAACACTGCTTCAGAAGCATATTTATGGTTCACGCATTCTCTTATGTCTATTTACCAAGCAAATTTGGCAAAAGTCGAAGAAGAACATAACTCCCTTCTGGAGATTTCAAAAATTCTTCAATCCGTACTGCATTTGCTCCGAAATCGAAGAAACAACAGTTTTTTGCCAATAAGCGTAAGACAGCTGCTGTCTGATAATGAAGAGGCCGAGTCAATTTCTAACGAATTTTTCGGTGTTTACAAGGCTTGTGAAGATTATTTGATGGAATGGATAAAACCCTTTGAAGATTTCAAATGTTTTGATTGGATGACGTTGTTGAAAGAGAACGAAAATCTAAAATATGATGATTTAGTTTCATGCATTGAGTTCCTGAGAATTAGAGGGGTAGAAATTGACGATGTTAAGCTACATGATCAATTTTGTAACCTGATTTCTTTTCTGAAATCGAAATCCGATGAAGATCATAATGAAGTCTTTTATGATTTGAAATATCACGAACAGTGGAAAATCTACTTCAAAACAGTTAAAAACCACGAATGCTTCTCAGAGCTACTCAAGATCTGCGAGTTCTATTTTTGTATAAGCGCACATAACGCGAATGTTGAAAGGGTATTTTCACTAATAAATACTCAGTGGAGCAAAGAAAGGAACCGATTAAGTGTAGAGTCAGTAAAATCTTTGATTTTCACACAATACAATTTAAAAAACATAACATGTGAAGATTTTTATAATTATTTGATTAAAAACCAAGAACTCCTTTCTAAAGTTGGCAGCTCCGCTAAGTATGATTAAAATAATCTAAGTTATATGAAAAAAACTTGTTTCATTGTAAATGTCCTCCTTTTTTACAGAAAATCCTCCTTTTTAGACCCATCTGCCCTCCTTTATCAAATTTACATCTGGCAACCCTAGTTAGAGCACACCCGTACTAAGGGTGGGGCGCGGGTTCTAGTCCCGCCGAAGTCGAAAATTTTTGGGAACTTATTTCATTTCTTAAAAAAAATTGTATTTGTAATAGCGAAAAGTAGTTCAGAATGGTGTCACAACACAACATTATTATTATGGCAAAAAAGGGTTTTTCTATGAGTTTGTTACAACACTTTCAAATAAGTTCATTTAACCCTGGGCGGTAAGCACTATATTTATTTAGTTCTCAGATGAAGACATTGGGTGTCACTTTCTCACATGTGATTTTCACCCTGGGCGTTGCATTACGAGGCTATGAGGAAAATAAAAAATATTTTTGGTCAAAATTTCAACTGAACAGAATGCAATGAAAAAGAAAATAGGCGCGTACACGGAACAGAAAAACCGTGGGCGCGTACAACCCGTTTTTTTTTTAAATACTGAGGAGGCAAATGAAATAAAGCGGGAAAATAAAACTGCCAAGTTTTCTTAAAGAAATGCAAGCGGCCAGTAACATTTTGGTGGGCTTCGAGATAAAAAAAAATCATTTTGGCACCCGCCTGTTTCTAGTCTTGAATTTTGAATTTAAAAAAATAAAGGAGGGGAGAAAGTTCTTACTTAAAGTAAATCTCATATATTTTTGACGCCCGCATATTTGTTCGCTTCGTTTTACGTAGGTCTTTCCCTTTTTAGGGTTTCAAACATCGGTTTTGAAACCCTTATGGTCTCGCTCTGTCCGTCCCCGCTCTTTCTTGAAAATCTCAGTAACTACTGCAGCTATTAACTTGAAATTTGAAATAATGATACATTTCGTGCGCCATTACTGATTTTAAGAAAAAAATATATAAATAAATGAAAAATGAAAATGAATATTTTCAGTTCAAATTTTGATGTTGAAATTTCAAAAGAGACCTAGGAAGACAAATGGGGTATCAAATGAAAGGTATCGTTTTGTACATTTCAAAACACTTTTTGAAATTTCTGTAAATTTCATACTTTTTGAAATATTTCAAAAAAAGTCGAAAAATTGACCATACCCCCCCCTATCTCCGAAGATTGCACATCGATCCACGTACAATGTATTAGGCGTTTGTAGATATCAATCTATATTTTACAGGAAAAATATAGAGAAGTCGGTAATAATAATAGTTTTTGAAAAATGGTCAAAAAGGAGGGGATTTTTTTTTCAAAAGTGGGGGTACCTACCTATGTGGGGTATCAAATGAAAGGTATAGTTTTGACCATTTCAAAACACTTTTTGAAATTTCTGTGAGTTTCATACTTATTGAAATATTTCAAAAAAAGACGAAAAATTGACCATTCCCCCCCCTAGCTCCGAAGATTGATGACCGATCCATGTACAATGTATTAGGCGTTTGTAGATATCAATCTATATTTTACAGGAAAAATATAGAGAAGTCGGTAATAATAATAGTTTTTGAAAAATGGTCAAAAAGGAGGGGATTTTTTTTTCAAAAGTGGGGGTACCTACCTATGTGGGGTATCAAATGAAAGGTATAGTATTGACCATTTCAAAACACTTTTTGAAATTTCTGTGAGTTTCATACTTTTTGAAATATTTCAAAAAAAGACGAAAAATTGACCATTCCCCCCCCCCTAGCTCCTAAGATTGCAGACCGATCCATGTACAATGTTTTAGGCGTTTGTAGACATCGATCTATATTTTACAGGAAAAATATAGAGAAGTCGGTAATAATAATAGTTTTTGAAAAATGGTCAAAAAGGAGGGGATTTTTTTTTCAAAAGTGGGGGTACCTACCTATGTGGGGTATCAAATGAAAGGTATAGTTTTGACCATTTCAAAACACTTTTTGAAATTTCTGTGAGTTTCATACTTTTTGAAATATTTCAAAAAAAGACGAAAAATTGACCATTCCCCCCCCCCCCTAGCTCCGAAGATTGATGACCGATCCATGTACAATGTATTAGGCGTTTGTAGAGATATCAATCTATATTTTACAGGAAAAATATAGAGAAGTCTGTAATAATAATAGTTTTTGAAAAATGGTCAAAAAAGGGGATTTTTTTTCAAAAGTGGGTACCTACCCATGTGGGGTATCAAATGAAAGGTATCGTTTTGGCCTTTTTAAAACACTTTTTGAAATTTCTGTAAGTTTCATACTTTTTAAAATATTTCAGAAAATTGATTGCCCAAATAATTGGCAAATGTTTGAAACCCTCGGCGCGCGAGTTACACTCGCACTTGGCGAATCTTGTTTCAAGTAAGAACTAATATAGGTACTTTCCGAATAGGTGTAGTACAGTAGTACATTTCTCCACCTAGGGCAGGAGAATAAGATTGTCTCAGATCACATGTAATTATTGACCGAGGCCACAGCCGAGGCGAAGCCGCCAAATATGTGATCTGAGGCTTTCTTATGTCCTGCCCGTGGTGAGAATACCATTTTCCTCCTCGACGGCGGCGGAAAGCGTCAGTTTTCTTCCTCGACGGCGGCGGAAAGCGGCATTTTCATTGAGCGCCGCGGCCGCGGGAGGAAAACTGACGCTTTCCGCCCGGAGAGGAGGAAAGTATATTTATTTCCGTTAGTTGGTTTCTACTTTCGAGGCTTTCGACTTCTCAGGTTAAAGAAAACCAAACGCAATTGTTCTGTAATACTGTTTACTGAGTACAAGCTACAGCGAGTAGAGCCACCTACGTACGAGTAGAGCCACCTACGTACGAGTAGAGCCACCTACGTACGAGTAGAGCCACCTACGTACGAGTAGAGCCACCTACGTACGAGTAGAGCCACCTACGTACGAGTAGAGCCACCTACGTACATACAAACTAGCAGATCCATATAGATAGGTATAAAAGTGATGCGTCAATGCGATATAACTAACGGCTAAGTATTAAAATAAGGTGGAGGCGTTTCGATCCTTCCAGTAAAATTACATAGAAAAATAGAGTCGTTTCGCGCCCAGTCATAGTACAGCGGGCGCTTTCAGGGCTCCGGGTAGGGCTCCTTGTTCACGGGGTCCTCTTGGGGCTGGGCGGCGGGTCTCGGGTGCGGCGTGGGCCGGCGCAGCAGCGCGGGCTTGGCGGCCAGCGTCGGCTTCAGCGAGCCGCCCGTCAGCGTCAGCTCCGCGAACTTGGCGCACACGCGCGCCGTGTTGCGCGCCGGCACCGGACTGCCCCCGCCGCCCTCGGCCTCCGAGCCGCTGTCCGCGCTGCCTCCCGCCCTGCAAGCACACACTGCACTGAGCACTCGCTCACGAGTAGGTACCACTAGGTACTGCAGGTGACGCGCTGCACCACGCTGCTGAGTGGAGGCGGAGGGATAGAGACCTGTGCGCGGGCGTGGTCCTCTTCCTCAGCGTGTCCCGGTTGTGCGCGAATGTGTCCGCGGCGTGGAGCGGGGCGGGCGCGGGGAGCGCGGGGCTCGCGCGCAGCGGCAGGTCCAGCACGAGGTCCGGCGTGCTGTCGGCCAGCACGCGTCTGCAACACACTCAACAGTCAACACACATTACCGACGTGCAGCGCGCAGGGCTCGGAGACCTCAGTGACCCGCGTCCAGGCCGCACGTTCAGCTCTACCGAACCGAAACCGGAACAGCTCTGTACTATCGGGAAATGTAAGTGTATGGTTACCGGGTCGGCGGCGCCGGCGTGCCCGGCGGCGTGCCGGCGACGGGGGGCTCGGCTGGGGGCTCGGGGGGCTCGTCGGGCGGCGCGCCGGGGGACGCGGACTCCTGCTACACACACACTGACTTACATTAATGCATTTTGTTTGGGACCTACCAAATATATTACAAATAATCAAAAAATATAGAAAAACTTATGATTTGCCAGGATTATATTAGACGGAATCTAATCCTATATTTTATAACACATTTGCTCGTAAAGGGTCTCTTATTGCACCAATTTCAATACTGTAATGTATCTCATTACGTCATTACGCACTAGTGCGGTAATGTAAAACGCACGGTTTATAAAGAAGCTCCGTCTGTAGTGAAAAAAATCTATGTGTATGGTCTAAAACGAACGGTACTTTTTTAAATATATAATAGAGCAAAGAGTTTCTATGTCAGAAAAGAGATCAACATTTTATGTATAAAATTAACTTTAGGGGATAAAATATAATAAATAAACATTTAATTCTTTAATTTAATTAATATTGACCATAAATAATACAAGCTATATCTGTAACAAAACACAAAAATATTAATTTACTTTATTAGTAAAAATGGCTGTTTTTGTGCCATTGCTTTAAAAAAGCGCTATGCGCGCGCATCGCTAATTTGTGAACAAGTAAATATTATTCCGGGCGCTTTTCTTTTCGCTGTATTGTTTTTACTTGAAAATGTCGTCAATTGTCAAAATTAAGTCTCAGAGGCAGCGAAAAAAGCTACTCTAAGCCTCTTGCCCGAAAAATCGACCGATAGATACTTACAAGCGTATCAAAATTTATTCGAAAGTCCGAGTTTTATTTATTTACTCGCAAATATGTTATATAACTTCGTATGTATGACACACGTGCGCTTTGATAATTACAGCACTTGTATCATAATGTACTATTGTTGTACAAAATTTTGTTAGTTGATTGTAGGTAGCTGTCAGTGTACAGGGTGGTTTCTATTGGGGTTGCCATGCACCGGTATGTACGTGGCTCAGGAGCTGTAACAGCTCAGCGAGTAGGTAGCTCTGTCAGTGTACAGGGTGGTTCCTATTGGGGTTGCCATGCACCGGTATGCACGTAGTAGGTAGGCGACCCTGGGACACTACACGTAGTAGGTAGGCGACCCTGGGACACTACACGTAGTAGGTAGGCAACCCTGGGACATACTCAACCGGTTTCAGCGAGTCGAGCTGATCAGGCACAACTTCTGTACACGCAAACAAGGTGCAAATGGAGAGAAAATGTCGACAGCCTTGAGCCAAACACTCTCGTGGTTATCAAGGACGACCAGCTTCCCCCACTGAAGTGGTCTCTCGGAAGAATAGTTCGCACCATCAAAGGCAATGATGGCATATCACGTGTGGCTGACATCAGGACAGCTTCGGGCATCGTAAGGCGCAGCTACCCAAAGATCTGTCCACTGTTCATGGAGGAGGATCCGTCGACGGAGTGACAAGATGCAACCTACAACTTGGAGCTGGTGTTCCAAGGCCGGGGGCATGTCGCGGCCTTGGAGCTGGTGTTCCAAGGCCGGGGGCATGTCGCGCGCGGCCTTGGAGCTGGTGTTCCAAGGCCGGGGGCATGTCGCGGCCTTGGAGCTGGTGTTCCAAGGCCGGGGGCATGTCGCGGCCTTGGAGCTGGTGTTCCAAGGCCGGGGGCATGTCGCGCGCGGCCTTGGAGCTGGTGTTCCAAGGCCGGGGGCATGTCGCGGCATATCAGAACAAGTCGATTCGCCTCGTCACTACTTCTACTTAATGTAACATTTTATCAAATACGAATTTCTAAACTCATGAGGGAATCTTTAATTTTGGCACAACCCGAAAAGTAGCCGAAACAGAACCGTTCAAAGGATCAGAACTGATACGCTCGGAAGTACATGGGGCAAGATATAAGTATAAGGGGCAGGATATAAGTATATGGGGCAGGATATAAGTATATGGGGCAGGATATAAGTATATGGGGCAGGATATAAGTATAAGGGGCAGGATATAAGTATGTAAACGAGGCGTGTTTAGGTAGCGGTGAGTGGTTTTATTCTCATACTTAGGGGAAGCTTTGGTATGGGACGTAGAGATGTAAATTCACCCTCTGTTCCTAGTTTTTGTTTGTCCAAAAGATGACATTGACAATCTATAGAAAACTGACACTGACAACTGAGCGTGTGGTCTTTTCCGGTCGGTGAAAAAGAGACAGGGAAGATGGCATGGCGGTGGCGGGCATGGGGTCTTGGTATCGGCCATGAAAAGAACTCACGGTTTTTATCAGTTGTTGGATGTTTTGATGTGATTGTGATGAGTCTTAGCCTTTAAGTATATGGGGCAGGATATAAGTATAAGGGGCAGGATATAAGTATATGGGGCAGGATATAAGTATATGGGGCAGGATATAAGTATAAGGAATATAAGGTGCCACTTTTGATAAAGCAAAACGTTAAGGCAAGGTTAGCGTTTGCTCAAAAATATGAACACTGGAATGAACGACACTGGAAAAATGTGCTTCGGATAAAACAAAAATTAATATGATTAATTGTGACGTTTCTGAATGTCACTGGAGACCATCCACCACCATACTACGTACACAGTATCAGCTCAAAACTACGTTCGCCAATAACCAACGTTGTGACCAACAAGCCATGCATATCGGGTCGCGGCACTAGGCGGCTCGGCATGCGTGCAGCGTGCGTGCGGCATGCGTGCAGCGTGCGGCGCGTCAGACGCGCGTGTCCGGCGGTACCTGCGAGGCGCGCCGCTCCGCGACGCCGCTCCTGTGGACAACACAAGCGATTAGCCACTTCGCGCGGACGCTGTGCTACTGACGGATCGCTCTCTCGTTCTACAATACCACAGACTACTTCACTTCCCACATATCACTTCCCATGCTATAAAGAAACGTCAAATGAACTCGCACTCGACTCGCGCATCAAGAGTTCCGTACAAACTTGTACTCCTTAGCAAAGGAATCGACCCACACGCACAGTTCATCAAGAGTTCCGTACAAACTTGTACTCCTAAGCAAAGGAATCGACCCACACGCACAGTTCATCAAGAGTTCCGTACAAACTTGTACTCCTAAGCAAAGGAATCGACCCACACGCACAGTTCATCAAGAGTTCCGTACAAACTTGTACTCCTTAGCAAAGGAATCGACCCACACGCACAGTTCATCAAGAGTTCCGTACAAACTTGTACTCCTAAGCAAAGGAATCGACCCACACGCACAGTTCATCAAGAGTTCCGTACAAACTTGTACTCCTTAGCAAAGGAATCGACCCACACGCACAGTTCATCAAGAGTTCCGTACAAACTTGTACTCCTTAGCAAAGGAATCGACCCACACGCACAGTTCATCAAGAGTTCCGTACAAACTTGTACTCCTTAGCAAAGGAATCGACCCACACGCACAGTTCATCAAGAGTTCCGTACAAACTTGTACTCCTTAGCAAAGGAATCGACCCACACGCACAGTTCATCAAGAGTTCCGTACAAACTTGTACTCCTAAGCAAAGGAATCGACCCACACGCACAGTTCATCAACAAAAACTTAGTGTAAGCTGGCAACTCTTTATGAAACGCCAGTGTGGCCGCTATAGTGAATTTGTCGCCTGATTTGGCTTTTCTTTGCAAAATTATATGTACGTATTTAGCTAAGATACCGAAGTACCTATATGATACATGGTATATGGTACTATGGATACTATTCAATACAATTGGTAGGTATCGTTTATCGTCTCGGTATTGGTGCGGTGGACAAACGCTCTTGGTTTACAAAAGCTTTAATTACTATAATGTTTGTATGTAATATAGTGGGTTTGATTCATGTCCAGGACAAACATTTATGTGATGAACATAATAGTAAAACAAAAATTCCATGTGTTTTAACAATATAAAGTATCAAAACGTTCTGCCGTAGTATATGGTGATACCTGTGGCTGTGGGTGATAGCATGCAAAACGTTCTGCCGTAGTATATGGTGATACCTGTGGGTACCATGTACCATGTAAAACGTTCTGCCGTAGTATATGGTGATACCTGTGGGTACCATGTACCATGTAAAACGTTTTGCCGTAGTATATGGTGATACCTGTGGGTACCATGTACCATGTAAAACGTTCTGCCGTAGTATATGGTGATACCTGTGGGTACCATGTACCATGTAAAACGTTCTGCCGTAGTATATGGTGATACCTGTGGGTACCATGTACCATGTAAAACGTTCTGCCGTAGTATATGGTGATACCTGTGGGTACCATGTACCATGTAAAACGTTCTGCCGTAGTATATGGTGATACCTGTGGGTACCATGTACCATGTAAAACGTTCTGCCGTAGTATATGGTGATACCTGTGGGTACCATGTACCATGTAAAACGTTCTGCCGTAGTATATGGTGATACCTGTGGGTACCATGTACCATGTAAAACGTTCTGCCGTAGTATATGGTGATACCTGTGGGTACCATGTACCATGTAAAACGTTCTGCCGTAGTATATGGTGATACCTGTGGGTACCATGTACCATGTAAAACGTTCTGCCGTAGTATATGGTGATACCTGTGGGTACCATGTACCATGTAAAACGTTCTGCCGTAGTATATGGTGATACCTGTGGGTACCATGTACCATGTAAAACGTTCTGCCGTAGTATATGGTGATACCTGTGGGTACCATGTACCATGTAAAACGTTCTGCCGTAGTATATGGTGATACCTGTGGGTACCATGTACCATGTAAAACGTTCTGCCGTAGTATATGGTGATACCTGTGGGTACCATGTACCATGTAAAACGTTCTGCCGTAGTATATGGTGATACCTGTGGGTACCATGTACCATGTAAAACGTTCTGCCGTAGTATATGGTGATACCTGTGGGTACCATGTACCATGTAAAACGTTCTGCCGTAGTATATGGTGATACCTGTGGGTACCATGTACCATGTAAAACGTTCTGCCGTAGTATATGGTGATACCTGTGGGTACCATGTACCATGTAAAACGTTCTGCCGTAGTATATGGTGATACCTGTGGGTACCATGTACCATGTAAAACGTTCTGCCGTAGTATATGGTGATACCTGTGGGTACCATGTACCATGTAATAATTAGTGGCGCCCTCATTTATTTTCTACTCTTTCTGGTCGGACTGTACTACGTGTACGTCGGTATGTACAGACGAGTGTGAGTGAACTTCATAAAAACATTCTCTCAGAACTACATATAATAATATTTTTTCCTTTACTCGTGCTATAAGACCTTGCTTCTAGCCAAATTATATGATGTTAGGTGAACGGGCCCTATTGGATATACGGATTTGTGTTCTTTGGTTTTAGATGAACGGGCCCTATTGGATATACGGATTTGTGTTCTTTGGTTTTAGATGAACGGGCCCTATTGGATATACGGATTTGTGTTCTTTGGTTTTTATTTTAAAGATTGAGTAAAACCGGCTTGGGCTTTTGATTGCGTTGATTTAGAAGTTTGGTTTATCTCGTGCGTGGGTCCAAGAGAGAGTTCCTCAGCTTATCATGTGAACTTCAAGTGGATACCTCCACGCGTTTCTGAGAAAAGAGTGTTGACTTGACAGAGACGGACAACAAAGTGATCCTGTGTTCCTTTTTCGTTTTGAAGTACGGAACATTCAAAATGTCCTAAGAAGTAGTATAGAACAATAGTATGTACAACAATATAGTATGGGTAGGGCTCCCCACCCCCGCACTCACCCCGGCGCGCGCGCCTCGCCGGCGGCGGCCCACTCGCCGCTGTCCGGCTCGGAGCTGGACTCCTCTGGAAAACACAACCATTACTCAGTGAGACATCCGCCCCGCGGCTCCTGCGGGCTGCGGCTGCGGCTGAACTCGGCCACCTCTGGCACGTCGGCCCCTGCTGGCTGCACCAGGAGGGGCCGACGTGCCAGAGGTCCAGGCAGCTGCTCGGATACCTTCTCAACTTTTCACTTTTATTTTAGAATTTAATATTATAATAACAAACTTTTCAAATATACATTTTTCTTAGAAATTAGTGTAACATTGTCTTGTCAGTATACATGTAAACGAAGTGCGTGACACTTCATTTAGTTTGAATTTGCCGCGTAATAACTTTGATGTATTATTTATCTGTGTACTCGTTTGAATCTATCGGGAGCTGTCTGTCATATTGACATTTGACTGAATGACACAGCATGTTAATTGGAGGTTATGTAAAACAAGTGACAAGTAGATTGTAATTAATTTGAATATCTAAATAATAGGAACTGGTGAAGCAATAGCTTTAAATGTTGTTTCTCTTTTCAGGTGAGCTTGTTATTAATTTAAGTTAAATAATGTTTTGTAAAAGTGTAGACAGGTTTATGTAATAAAATTGTCTCTTTTCAGAGCAACTCAATTTTGGTTATGTTTTACTGTTCCCACATCATATCCAAGGATAAAAACACATTATATACATTTACAGACATAATCATTAAAAGTGGAGTGGACTGGTCGTGGCCGACTTCCTCTCAGAGTATGTAGTGAATGTCCGACTGCGGCTGTAACTAAACATTAATAATAAACGTGGACTGATGTAGTGAATGTCCGACTGCGGCTGTAACTAAACATTAATAATAAACGTGGACTGATGTAGTGAATGTCCGACTGCGGCTGTAACTAAACATTAATAATAAACGTGGACTGATGTAGTGAATGTCCGACTGCGGCTGTAACTAAACATTAATAATAAACGTGGACTGATGTAGTGAATGTCCGACTGCGGCTGTAACTAAACATTAATAATAAACGTGGATTGATGTAGTGAATGTCCGACTGCGGCTGTAACTAAACATTAATAATAAACGTGGACTGATGTAGTGAATGTCCGACTGCGGCTGTAACTAAACATTAATAATAAACGTGGACTGATGTAGTGAATGTCCGACTGCGGCTGTAACTAAACATTAATAATAAACGTGGACTGATGTAGTGAATGTCCGACTGCGGCTGTTACTAAACATTAATAATAAACGTGGACTGATGTAGTGAATGTCCGACTGCGGCTGTAACTAAACATTAATAATAAACGTGGACTGATGTAGTGAATGTCCGACTGCGGCTGTTACTAAACATTAATAATAAACGTGGACTGATGTAGTGAATGTCCGACTGCGGCTGTAACTAAACATTAATAATAAACGTGGACTGATGTAGTGAATGTCCGACTGCGGCTGTTACTAAACATTAATAATAAACGTGGACTGATGTAGTGAATGTCCGACTGCGGCTGTAACTAAACATTAATAATAAACGTGGACTGATGTAGTGAATGTCCGACTGCGGCTGTAACTAAACATTAATAATAAACGTGGACTGATGTAGTGAATGTCCGACTGCGGCTGTAACTAAACATTAATAATAAACGTGGACTGATGTAGTGAATGTCCGACTGCGGCTGTTACTAAACATTAATAATAAACGTGGACTGATGACGGACGAGCTACCCACCTACACCGGAGTTACATCTCCGATTACGACTCAAAACTAAATTGGTCATAAGTCATCATAATAATCAGTCTACATCAGTCCACTGCTGGACATAGGCCTCCCCTAATTTTATTTTATTTTTATTTATTTGGGAAACAAAAAGCTTATATTTAGGTTACAATAGATTCATGAACTAGAGCAAAATGAAGCTAACAACAGTTTCCACTCATAGCTTTTTAAAAATTAACTGAATTAAAACTACTATTAAAAAGTTAAGAGATACAATTTGGTGTCAAAATATTGTGTGAAATACAATCAGATGATGAACTTATACAAGAGCATGCCTAAACTAAGTAGTACATAATATTAAAAACAAAAAAAAATTACATTTACAAATAAAAAAGTACTTATACTAAATTACAAGAAAAAAATATTAGTGTGGTTTGCCTGATGTCAGTACCAAATCATGAAGGTGGGGAATAGGAGCGCCATAGCGCCCTGTCTTCAGCTAGCAGCTGCCAGCCTCCAGCAACTGCCAGCAGTCTTTCGCAAATCGTCATCCCACCTGGTCGGAGAACTTCATTGGCGGACTGCTCCGCCCCAGCGCGGTGCTGAGTATGAGCGAGCGTGGTACTGACCGTCTGTGTCGGAGAGGTCAGGATCCAGGGGCGCGGCGGCAGGCGGCGGGGGCGGCGGGGGCGCGCCTTCCGGCTGCTCCTCGCCTACTTCCTCCTCCTCCTCCTCGTCATCGCTGTAACAGGAGAGAGGCGCAGTGAGCGAGGTGAGGCGCGGGGCGGGGCGGGGCGGGGCGCGCGGGGGCGTACCTGGGCGGAGGTCGGTAGAGCGCGTGGGGCGCCACGTCCTGCGGGAACACCTCTAGGTGGTGTAGGATGGTGCGCTTCACCAGCTCGTTGAGCAGGTTCTGATGAGCCAGCTGGTGCGCGGGCGCCGGGGGGGCGGCCAGCAGCGTGGGGCCCACGCAGATGGCCAGGTTCCACGCGTCCATCATGTTGTGGCGGGAGTGCCGCGCGAGGTACGCCAGGAACGCGAACAGGTAGCGGAGGACCAGCAGGCTGGAGAGCGGCAGCGCCGCCAGCGTGCCGCGCAGGCGCGCCGCGAACGTGTCGTCCTCCGGCAGCGCCGCCAGTCGCGCCAGCCGCTCCGCCAGCGCGGCCGGCAGCAGCGGCGGCCGCGCGCCGCGCAGGTACATCTTGAGCAGGCCGCACACAGAGTGGACGTCGCTGGCGTCCCGCGCGCCGCGCAGAGGGTCCTCACCGCGCTCGAAGGCGGCCCGCAGCGCCTGCATCTCCACCTGAGAGCCCGACACGCGGAACACGCCCTGCTGCCGCAGCCCGTACGTGGAGATGACGCGCACGCACTCCGTCAGCACGCGCGGCAACTCCGAGTCCGTCTCCGGCGCCGCGAACAGGGAGCGGGCAGCGGCGCGCGGCGCGCGGCGCGGCGGAGCGGGCGGTGGGGAGGCGGGCGCGCCGCCGCGCAGCGCCGCCGCCTTGCTCTCGAGGCGCGCCAGGCGGCCGGCGCAGGCCACGTACGCGCGGAACTTGGCCAGGTAGTAGTCCTCCTGGTCCTCGGCAGGCGGCGGCGGCGGCGCGGGCAACCCGCTCGCCGCGGAACGCTCCAGCCCGAGCGCGCCGGCTCCGAACAGCGAGCTCACGTCCCAGTGCTGGTCGCCGCCCTCCATCTGGCGCAGCAGCTCCGCCTCGGCCGCGTCCAGCGTCTTGGCGCTCTCCTGGCACTCGGCGCGCAGCTGCCGCGCGGCCGCCTCCAGCTGCTGCAGGCGCGCCGCCAGCTCGACGCCCAGCTCCACCTCCGGCTCCGCCTCTTCCCGCTCCTCCTCCGCGAGGTCGGGCGCGGGCGCGGGCGGCAGCGCGCGCGGAAGGGAGAAGGCGCCCGAGTGCGCTTGCAGCAGACGCGCGCGGTCGTGCAGCGCGTCCAGCGCGTCTGCCTGCCGGCGCAGCGCCGCCGCCGCGCCGCCCGCCGCCGCGCCCCGCGCACTCTCCGCGTGCGACATGCAGCGCACGACGCGGCCCACCACCGCCTCGAACCCCACCTCCATGCACTGTCACAAGGGAGACGTGAGATTACTGCAAGCGCATCTACTTCTGGTAGATACCTACTCGTAGGAACAGACAATCGGCTCACCAGTATGATGTCCGCGACGTCGTCGAGGTAGTAGCGCTGCAACGTGGCGTTGGCGGCCTCCAGGCTCAGCACGTACTCGACGCGCGCGCGCAGAGCACGCCCGCGCGCTGTGGCGTGCCGTGCGCGTCTCTGTAACCGAGAGGGGGGAGGAGGGGTCGGTGAGATGGTGCGGGAGTGAGAGTGAGCACCTCGCTGCAGTGTAGTGAGGAATACCTTCTCCAAGTCCTTGTCGAGCGCCTTCACCTTCTTGTGCTTGGGCGGGTCCTGGCGGGCGAGGCGCGCGAGGCGCAGCTTGGCGGCGGCGGCGCGCCAGTCGGCATGCAGCGCCGCGTGCTCCTTGCCGGCGGCGGCGGCAGCGTGCAGCGCGGCAGCCAGGTCCTCGTGCCGCTCGTGCAGGATGTCGCGACACTTGCGGTGCAGCCGCAGCGCGTCGTCCGCCGCGCGCTGCAGTCGCGCCGCCAGCGCGCCGCCGTACAGGTCCGCGAGGGCGGTGTGGTCGCGCGCGAGCGAGCGCGTCGCCTCCAGCGCCGCCTGCCAGCACTCGAAGGCGCCGGTGAGCGGCCACTGGTCGCGCTTGTGCCGCTGCTCCTTGTGGCGCGCATGCGCGGCGCGCGCCAGCTTGTCCAGCGCGCGCGCGTACTCGTGCTCGAGCTCGGCGCGCCGGCGACAGTAGTCGTGCAGCTCGCCCGCCACGCCGGCGGACGCCTCGGCGCGCGCCTCCAGCACGCGGCTCTGCTCCGCCAGCTGCAGCTTGATGTCTGCAACACACGCACACACACATCACAGAGACGCTCCACGACTCGCCTGCACCTGCACACTGCACACTGCATGCACTGGACACTCATCTAGTGCCCTCACTAGATCAATATATAAACTAAAAACAGTCAGTTTGCAAGACATAACAAGTCATGGCGATTCAGCTACATCTAGGAACATACTTTACCTACCCATAATCCAAATAGCGAAACAAAAGTGATCAAAAAGGCAGCTGGGCTTCACGAATATATCTATTTTACATAGGTACAGGTGAGTGCCTACCGAGACAAACCTTACATAGGTACAGGTGAGTGCCTACCGAGACAAACCTTACATAGGTACAGGTGAGTGCCTACCGAGACAAACCTTACATAGGTACAGCTGAGTGCCTACCGAGACAAACCTTACATAGGTACAGGTGAGTGCCTACCGAGACAAACCTTACATAGGTACAGGTACGAATGTGAGCGCCTACCGAGACAAACCTTACATAGGTACAGGTGAGTGCCTACCGAGACAAACCTTACATAGGTACAGGTGAGTGCCTACCGAGACAAACCTTCCATAGGTACAGGTACGAATGTGAGTGCCTACCGAGACAAACCTTACATAGGTACAGGTACGAATGTGAGCGCCTACCGAGACAAACCTTACATAGGTACAGGTGAGTGCCTACCGAGACAAACCTTACATAGGTACAGGTGAGTGCCTACCGAGACAAACCTTACATAGGTACAGGTGAGTGCCTACCGAGACAAACCTTACATAGGTACAGGTGAGTGCCTACCGAGACAAACCTTACATAGGTAAGTCAAAAGTCAAAGTCAAAGTCAATAACTTTATTTCTTTAGGCTTACAAACTAAGCACTTAGACACGTCAAATGTAATACTATAAACAGGTTTATAAATAGTCATTATTATCAAATAGGAAATATGATGTTATTGATTTTATTCGCTTCAATTTTTTGTCCACTAGTGGAAGAAGCGAAAAAGAAACCACTAGTAAGTTTTATAAAACTTAAAATTAATACATTATCTTAGTCTAATTATAATCTAATTTGTATAAAACTCAATATTTATATAAAACTAACTAAGCTTAACATTATTTCCCTTAAATACCATTGTCAGTGCGGAACTGGGCGACATCTGGCCAAGCATTAACATCATTGATGTAATCATCTATGGAGTAAAAGGCTTTCTTGATAAGATTTCGTTTTATGTACAGTTTAAATTTACGAATAGGGAGCTCAGTTGCTTCAGATGGAAGCTTGTTGTAGAAGCGTACGCAATTACCCATAAATGATTTCCCTACCTTTCGTAATCTATATGATGGGATGTGCAGTTTGTTCTTGTTTCTTGTATTTACTTTGTGAACATCACATTTTTTTAAAAAGCTATCTTTATTTTTGTGTGTATACATTAGATTTTCATAGATGTATTGCGATATTACTGTCAAAATATTTATGTCTTTAAATAATTCCCTCAAAGAGTGGCGTGGCTTTAATTTATAAATTGCGCGTACAGCCCTTTTTTGGAGAACAAAGATAGTCTGAATATCGGCTGCCCGTCCCCAAAGCAAAATACCATAAGACATGATACTATGGAAGTAACTGAAATAAACTAACCTAGCTGTATCTTCATCGGTAATATATCTAATTGTTCGAACCGCATATGCTGCTGAACTTAGTCTGCCTGCGAGAGCCTCAATTTGCGGTCTCCATTGAAGAGAGGAATCAATATGTAACCCTAGGAAAACCGTTGAGTCGACAAGGTCAACGATCTCATCCTTTAGCATTATCTTAGTTGGAAGTTCTCTTACATTTGGTAATATGAATTTTATGCATTTGGTTTTTTTAGCATTTAGTACGAGGTTGTTGGAGGTGAACCAATCTAGTATTTGTGAAAGCGAGTTATTTACATCGTCATAATTACATTTATTTCTGTCAACTTTAAAAATCAATGAAGTATCATCAGCAAATAACACTATATCACAAAGATCTTTTGCAAAAAAAGGGAGATCATTTACATATACTAAAAATAAAAAGGGTCCTAATATTGATCCTTGTGGGACGCCCAATTCAATTTTTGAGCCCCGAGATCTTTCTTTACCAATATCTACTTTTTGGACTCGACCAGATAAATAAGATTGCATTAGGTCCAGTGCCTTGTTGCCAATACCGTAATGTTTCAATTTTACAATGAGTGTACTATGATCTACACAATCAAAAGCCTTAGAAAGGTCACAAAATATACCAATAGCGTTTTTTGCTGTATCCCAGGCATCCATTATATGTTTTAATAGAGCTGTGCCAGCATCGGTTGTCGATCTACCCTTGGTGACCTTGGTACAGGTGAGTGCCTACCGAGACAAACCTTACATAGGTACAGGTGAGTGCCTACCGAGACAAACCTTCCATAGGTACAGGTACGAATGTGAGTGCCTACCGAGACAAACCTTACATAGGTACAGGTACGAATGTGAGCGCCTACCGAGACAAACCTTACATAGGTACAGGTGAGTGCCTACCGAGACAAACCTTACATAGGTACAGGTACGAATGTGAGTGCCTACCGAGACAAACCTTACATAGGTACAGGTACGAATGTGAGTGCCTACCGAGACAAACCTTACATAGGTACAGGTACGAATGTGAGTGCCTACCGAGACAAACCTTACATAGGTACAGGTACGAATGTGAGTGCCTACCGAGACAAACCTTACAAGGTTTTTGTGGTACCTATAGGAATAACAATCATGTAGGTATGTAAACTATGTATCATAGTTGGTCTTGTGAACTATTATAGTTTGTCATTTCAGAAATAGCCTCACAGGGTCTTGTGATCATACATAATGGTTTCGGCAGAATATCAGCGCCTATCTACTTCAGAGTAGTAAGGCAATAATGCTGAGTCGAGACCTTTTTGCTGCTGTAACACAGCAGTCAGTCTTTTTATCACTTTTTTTTTCAAATTATATTCTTATGTATGTTTTGTTTTGTACTGCAGCAGCAAATAAATAAATGTCTATGTCTATGTCTAAATACAATAACTCTTTTAGAATATACTTCAAATTAAAGAAATTTAACTTTTTGTATTACATAACACAGTCTTCCTGTGTTACTGGTTCGTAGGAAACAAAAGGAAACGAGGTAGGCCATCGAGAAGGTGGGTCGACGATATAAAGACCACAGCAGGGGGCACATGGTCTAGATTGGCTGGCAACAGAGTTGAATGGTCAAAATTGGAGGAGGCCTTTGTCCAAAGAGGCACGCAGACAGAGGTAGCAGAGGTTTAGGCTAAGTAAAAAAAATTGTAATACCAATTGTAAAATGACTGAATAAAAGGCTTATATTATTATTATTATTACATAACAATATAGAAATCCAATGTCAATATTTTGGAGGAGTTGTGCCAAAAAGGAATTTAATATTGTATCAAACTTAGTGTAGATACATATGTAATTTTTTTTTTATATTGATGGTTAGGGAATTTATTGAATCCATGATAGGCAGTCAAAATGGTTTAAAGGCTATAGAAGTTTTCCGAAGCCTGTAAAGAACGTAAATAAATTTATTTAATTTATTTCTCACTTGGTCAATCGCTTGGCCTTCCAGTTACAACTTTGCTCCAATGTAATACCTAAAAATGTAGTCTCTCTAAGAGCTACTAGGTATCTGATGTTCCTTGTTATAGATGTCAAGACGAACGGTTTTTTTTATTGGAATTGGTAAACTGCATAAAATTAGTCTTAGTTAGGTTTACCTGTAAATTATTGATGTCAGAATTAGAATACGATGTAATCAAAATAGAAATGTCATCGGCGAATAGAGTACAGTACACCGATTGAGTAGGTACACTGAATGGTAAATCTTTAATATACATACTACAAGAATAGGAGCAGTCCGAGGACGCTACCCTGCGGAACGCCGTATCTATTTTGTCTCTCAGTCTCAGAAGACCGAAAAGACTCTAGGTACCTCATTCTTAGAATTGATGCTGGGCATTTCAACACACTGTTGACAAATATGACTCCAGGCGTGCTGTCTCTCAGCACATCGGTTATCGAGGCCAATGGGGAATACAACTCGCGTCGAGGGGGAAACACGGCATACGCATTCCTACCTACCTACTACACTGGACGGGAGAGGTGCGCGGTGGAGCGCCGAGCGCCGAGCGCCGCCGCCGCCGCCGCGCCGCCCGCGCCCCGGGCGGCGGCGGCGGCTCCAGCGAGGCGGGGCGGCGACCGGCGACGCTAAAAATAGCGCGCCGCCGCGCCGCGCCGCCGAGTCACGCGCTCTATCGGCGCGGCGGCGTCCCTCGTGCGTGCTGCACTTTGATGATTATGCTTTAGTGGTATTCAGCAGGTGTTGTCCCTGCAGCCAGCGATCCCATCAGCAGCGGGCTGTCAGACGGACCAACGAGCTCGTAACACGCATTCCTCAAATCAAACTGTACAGAGCTTGAAGTAGCCTTGTGATGTGCGGTGGGAGTCAGGTTCCCACTAGTAATGGATATCTAGCTCCCACGGAGAGTCCGGGACAGATGGACAGACGGCAAGAGTCCCACCCGCAGCCCGCAACCTCTGGCCGAACTAACTAACCAATGTAGGAACTTAACCCGATCTGTTTTTGACTAGGTAGGTATGGTACCTACCACGGTACTACCTACCAAACCTACGGTATTCAACAAGCAAGCATCATTTTGTAAATCGGAAATTGTTGCTTATTATATTTTTGTGAATCGCCTAGGTAGGTAGGTACCTACCTACTACACTCGCGTCGCACACACTCACACACGCTCTCCCGTGCCTCGGTGCCTCGGTACTCCATCGATAGGTACCTAATGGGTAGTACTAGTACACTAGGTACCTACTACACTCGCGTCGCACACACTCACACACGCTCTCCCGTGCCTCGGTGCCTCGGTACTCCATCGATAGGTACCTAATGGGTAGTACTAGTACACTAGGTACCTACTACACTCGCGTCGCACACACTCACACACGCTCTCCCGTGCCTCGGTGCCTCGGTACTCCATCGATAGGTACCTAATGGGTAGTACTAGTACACTAGGTACCTACTACACTCGCGTCGCACACACTCACACACGCTCTCCCGTGCCTCGGTGCCTCGGTACTCCATCGATAGGTACCTAATGGGTAGTACTAGTACACTAGGTACCTACTACACTCGCGTCGCACACACTCACACACGCTCTCCCGTGCCTCGGTGCCTCGGTACTCCATCGATAGGTACCTAATGGGTAGTACTAGTACACTAGGTACCTACTACACTCGCGTCGCACACACTCACACACGCTCTCCCGTGCCTCGGTGCCTCGGTACTCCATCGATAGGTACCTAATGGGTAGTACTAGTACACTAGGTACCTACTACACTCGCGTCGCACACACTCACACACGCTCTCCCGTGCCTCGGTGCCTCGGTACTCCATCGATAGGTACCTAATGGGTAGTACTAGTACACTAGGTACCTACTACACTCGCGTCGCACACACTCACACACGCTCTCCCGTGCCTCGGTGCCTCGGTACTCCATCGATAGGTACCTAATGGGTAGTACTAGTACACTAGGTACCTACTACACTCGCGTCGCACACACTCACACACGCTCTCCCGTGCCTCGGTGCCTCGGTACTCCATCGATAGGTACCTAATGGGTAGTACTAGTACACTAGGTACATACTACACTCGCGTCGCACACACTCACACACGCTCTCCCGGTGCCTCGGTGCGTCGGTACTCCATCGATAGGTACCTAATGGGTAGTACTAGTACACTAGGTACCTACTACACTCGCGTCGCACACACTCACACACGCTCTCCCGGTGCCTCGGTGCCTCGGTACTCCATCGATAGGTACGTACTTAATGGGTAGTACTAGTACACTAGGTACCTACTACACTCGCGTCGCATGGACTCACACACGCTCTCCCGGTGCCTCGGTGCCTCGGTACTCCATCGATAGGTACGTACTTAATGGGTAGTACTAGTACACTAGGTACCTACTACACTCGCGTCGCATGGACTCACACACGCTCTCCCGGTGCCTCGGTGCCTCGGTACTCCATCGATAGGTACGTACTTAATGGGTAGTACTAGTACACTAGGTACCTACTACACTCGCGTCGCATGGACTCACACACGCTCTCCCGGTGCCTCGGTGCCTCGGTACTCCATCGATAGGTACCTAATGGGTAGTACTAGTACACTAGGTACCTACTACACTCGCGTCGCACACACTCACACACGCTCTCCCGTGCCTCGGTGCCTCGGTACTCCATCGATAGGTACCTAATGGGTAGTACTAGTACACTAGGTACCTACTACACTCGCGTCGCACACACTCACACACGCTCTCCCGTGCCTCGGTGCCTCGGTACTCCATCGATAGGTACCTAATGGGTAGTACTAGTACACTAGGTACCTACTACACTCGCGTCGCACACACTCACACACGCTCTCCCGTGCCTCGGTGCCTCGGTACTCCATCGATAGGTACCTAATGGGTAGTACTAGTACACTAGGTACCTACTACACTCGCGTCGCACACACTCACACACGCTCTCCCGGTGCCTCGGTGCCTCGGTACTCCATCGATAGGTACGTACTTAATGGGTAGTACTAGTACACTAGGTACCTACTACACTCGCGTCGCATGGACTCACACACGCTCTCCCGGTGCCTCGGTGCCTCGGTACTCCATCGATAGGTACGTACTTAATGGGTAGTACTAGTACACTAGGTACCTACTACACTCGCGTCGCATGGACTCACACACGCTCTCCCGGTGCCTCGGTGCCTCGGTACTCCATCGATAGGTACGTACTTAATGGGTAGTACTAGTACACTAGGTACCTACTACACTCGCGTCGCATGGACTCATACACGCTCTCCCGGTGCCTCGGTGCCTCGGTACTCCATCGATAGGTACGTACTTAATGGGTAGTACTAGTACACTAGGTACCTACTACACTCGCGTCGCATGGACTCACACACGCTCTCCCGGTGCCTCGGTGCCTCGGTACTCCATCGATAGGTACGTACTTAATGGGTAGTACTAGTACACTAGGTACCTACTACACTCGCGTCGCATGGACTCACACACGCTCTCCCGGTGCCTCGGTGCCTCGGTACTCCATCGATAGGTACGTACTTAATGGGTAGTACTAGTACACTAGGTACCTACTACACTCGCGTCGCATGGACTCACACACGCTCTCCCGGTGCCTCGGTACTCCATCGATAGATACCTAATGGGTAGTACTAGTACACTAGGTACCTACTACACTCGCGTCGCACACACTCACACACGCTCTCCCGGTGCCTCGGTGCCTCGGTACTCCATCGATAGGTACCTAATGGGTAGTACTAGTACACTAGGTACCTACTACACTCGCGTCGCACACACTCACACACGCTCTCCCGGTGCCTCGGTGCCTCGGTACTCCATCGATAGGTACTTAATGGGTAGTACTAGTACACTAGGTACCTACTACACTCGCGTCGCATGGACTCACACACGCTCTCCCGGTGCCTCGGTGCCTCGGTACTCCATCGATAGGTACTTAATGGGTAGTACTAGTACACTAGGTACCTACTACACTCGCGTCGCACACACTCACACACGCTCTCCCGGTGCCTCGGTGCCTCGGTACTCCATCGATAGGTACCTAATGGGTAGTACTAGTACACTAGGTACCTACTACACTCGCGTCGCACACACTCACACACGCTCTCCCGGTGCCTCGGTGCCTCGGTACTCCATCGATAGGTACCTAATGGGTAGTACTAGTACACTAGGTACCTACTACACTCGCGTCGCACACACTCACACACGCTCTCCCGGTGCCTCGGTGCCTCGGTACTCCATCGATAGGTACTTAATGGGTAGTACTAGTACACTAGGTACCTACTACACTTGCGTCGCATGGACTCACACACGCTCTCCCGGTGCCTCGGTGCCTCGGTACTCCATCGATAGGTACCTAATGGGTAGTACTAGTACACTAGGTACCTACTACACTCGCGTCGCACACACTCACACACGCTCTCCCGTGCCTCGGTGCCTCGGTACTCCATCGATAGGTACCTAATGGGTAGTACTAGTACACTAGGTACCTACCTACTACACTCACGTCGCATGGACTCACACACGCTCTCCCGGTGCCTCGGTGCGTCGGTACTCCATCGATAGGTACTTAATGGGTAGTACTAGTACACTAGGTACCTACTACACTCGCGTCGCATGGACTCACACACGCTCTCCCGGTGCCTCGGTGCCTCGGTACTCCATCGATAGGTACTTAATGGGTAGTACTAGTACACTAGGTACCTACTACACTCACGTCGCGTGTCGTCAAAGCTCAGGTCGTCTGGCATTACAGGTCTGGGTCTAAATGATTTCCACAAACTGACGAGTCCTTCATGTAAGATGTTAAATTCCAGTGTTCCCTACCAGGGGCTGTAGCACCAAAGCGCCATGTTTTTCCAGACGCCTGTTACATAGAAGCTATGCACCTAATCTGCAGCCGTAGATTGCAACACTGCAGTTTGATTGTTGTTCGTCCGGTATAAGCGTCATTTACCAAGTACATACTTTGCTGATGCAGCGATGACGTCTTTCCCTCAGCGTGCCCGGCCTGCGGCGCGGTCACGACATTCTACTCTTGGTACTTGCATCGACCGAGCGTAGCTTCGTTACTTTTAACTTAGAATAATTTTAGCTTACGACCTTTGTAAAAGTTTAGAGTCTTAATAAATAGTTCAAAAGTTTTTGGTTTTTTTTAAAACCGTCGTCTGTGGCCTCCGTAATTGGCGCAGTCGGTAGGATACGTCGAAGCAGTGCGTATTCGTCCAGGAAATTCCCAAAATCGGTTCCAGACGAACAGACCCCTGTTTGAGCTTTCAAGTCTTCATCGGCGTATCTTGAATTTACGGGCACACGGGCGGCGGCGCACTTGACAATCAGTGTAAGAAGAGACCAAATGTGAGTACTTTGAAACTTTCTTTGAAGTGTTGCCTCCTCTCCCACCATTTTTCACCCAAGAAGCTCCGAGGAGGAATCGGCCTCCTCAAGGCAAAATCGTAGGGAGAGCGAAATAGATAATTTTAGAAATCTAAATAGTAGTGTTAATTTTATGGAAAATAGCGATATTAGTGTTAATTTAACTGATAATAACGATAGTATAATTAACGGAATCGACGAAATGGCTCACGAACACGAACCAGATCACATTTATAAGGCACTCCGCATGGTCCCGGATTTCGACGGGAACCCTAACATCCTTACCCGATTCATAAGAATCTGCGACCAATTAGTGACGCAATTTATCAGCAATGATCCAGGGCATGAGCTAGCTAATCTATGTCTTATGAACGGTATTTTGAATAAAATAACAGGCCCAGCATCCCGGACCATCAATGCCAATGGCATTCCCGACAATTGGTTAGGGATTAGGAATGCTTTGATAAATAATTTCGCGGATCAAAGGGATGAGAGCGCCCTTTACAATGATTTGTCCTTATTAACTCAGGGATTTCCCTGAGTTAATAAGGACAAATCATTGCCCGCAGGAGTTCTACGACAAATGCCAAACCCTTTTTAGTACGATAATGACGTACGTAACACTGCATGAGACTGTGCCTACTACCGTTGAGGCAAAACGTGACTTGTACCGTAAACTTACAATGCAGTCTTACGTAAGAGGTTTGAAAGAACCTCTAGGGGCCCGTATACGGTGTATGAGACCCCCTACTATAGAAAAGGCTTTGGAATTTGTACAGGAAGAATTGAATGTCATGTATTTGCAAAATAGGAATGAGCCTAGCCGGAATCCCGCGACGCAGACATCATCTAAGGTACCGTACCTAGCACCTAATAATTTCAGTGTACCGAAGGGATTTAATATTGGTGTCCAAAGGCCTATGCCCATGCAGTCGCAACCGCAGATGCAACCGCAACCGCAGCATTGGCGGCCAGCTTTTCAGTTCCATCCCCCACAGCGCATGCCATTACAGCCCTCACGTACGCAGCAGATGTTCCGAGCACCCCCTCCAAATTATAACGCACAGAATAGCGGCTTCAGGTTCCCCCCTAGGAACGCACCCCCTCAAAATCAAGGGCCGAAGCCTATGAGCGGTGTAAGTCATTTTGTGACGAAAGCTCTTCCCCCTACTATTCAGGGACATGACTGGCGTAAATTTGGCAATCCTCCCCCGACTAATTACTTTAAGTCCAGGGAAATTAACTATAATGAGGTAGGTGACTACTCTGACTATTACTACCCCGAGTACTACTACCCTGACAGTGACTATCCAGAGACTGACTATGGTAACTTCTACGGCTACCAGAGTGTTCCGGAGTATTACTGCGAGCAACAGGACGACCCTCAGACCACTGACAATGTACCATCGAGCTCAATGGCTATTGAGCCCGCGCAACTGCCTTTCGAACAGAAGGATCAGGATTTTCCTTCGGGTCGTTCCAACAGAGAACTAAAATAGAATTAAATTTACAGTCAAAAAAGGAGTTACGGTTCATTCAAATATCGAACCCCCCTCTTAAGTTGCTGATAGACACCGGTGCCAATCAATCATTCATTAGCCCTGAAGCAACATGTAATTTTTTTTCACATGTGCCAAAGGATTTTGATCCTTTCGAAGTCACAAATTCACGCGTGACCAGCACCCATGACTATTCGATCACTATACCCCACTTTGCAGAATTTGGCGATCAATCCAATATAAAGCTTTTCATCTATAAGTTTCATAACTACTTTGATGGATTGATAGGCCTAGATCTATTAGAGAACTGTTATATAGATCTAAAGAACAACGTACTGGTAACTGAGTTAGCTAGAATACCACTGGCCCGTTATCAGTGTAGGAGAGCAAATCGTGAGGAAACCATTCCTGCCCATTCATCTAGATTGATTAACATCCCGATCGAACATCCTGACGGTGACATATTTGTAGCCGAACAACTAATGTGTAACTGCATTATACACGAGTGTATTACTACCGTGACTGACAAGACTGGAATAGTTGAGGTAGAAAACATGACTAATGACGACATAGTTATCTCGTTTAAGGACTCGACAACGCGAGTAGATGTCTGTAACATAGAGCAAACTGATATCGAACAGGACCCCGCTCGAGTGAAAAAGGTTTTACAGAATTTAAGGACTAAGCATCTTAAAGTCGAAGAACGAGCTAATTTAGAGACCCTGTGTGGACGGTTTGCTGACGTATTTTACATAGAAGGAGAGGCATTGACTTTCACAAATAAGATCAAACACAGTATTAGTAGGACTACAGATGAACTACCAGTCTTTACCAAGAGCTATAGGTACCCCTATGTACACCGCGAGGAAGTTAGGAGCCAGATAACTAAGATGCTGGATCAAGGGATCATCAGACCATCTGACTCAGCCTGGAGCTCACCTATATGGGTAGTCCCAAAGAAAGTCGACGCTTCTGGTAAACAGAAGTGGAGATTAGTGGTAGATTTCCGTAAACTTAATGAAAAAACCATAGACGATAAATATCCCATACCTAACATCTCGGACGTTTTGGACAAATTAGGTAGATGTCAATATTTCACCACATTAGATCTTGCCTCTGGCTTTTATCAGGTAGAGATGAATCCCAATGACATTGAGAAGACAGCTTTCAATGTAGAGCACGGCCATTTTGAATGCATGAGGATGCCAATGGGATTAAAAAATTCCCCATCCACCTTTCAGAGAGTAATGGATAATGTCCTCAGAGGACTTCAAAATGAGATCTGCCTTGTCTATCTCGACGATATAATCGTCTTTAGTACATCCTTGCAGGAGCATATGATAAACCTAGAGAAAGTCTTTACTAGGCTACGAGAATCCAACTTTAACATCCAAATGGATAAATCGGAATTTTTACAGTTAGAGACAGCTTACCTTGGCCATATTATAGGTAGAGATGGTATAAAGCCTAACCCAGACAAAATTATTGCCATTCAGAAATATCCTTTGCCCAAAACCAGCAAGGAAATAAAGCAATTCTTAGGACTTTTAGGGTACTACAGGAAGTTCATTCCTGACTTTGCCCGTATCACCAAACCTATGACTAGGTGCCTAAAGAAAGCCAATAAGATCACTCTTGACGCTAACTACGTGGACTGCTTTGAGACCTGTAAGCGACTACTGACTAATGACCCGATACTCCAATACCCGGACTTTACTAAGGACTTTATTTTGACGACAGACGCTTCAAATGTGGCACTAGGAGCTATACTTTCTCAAGGACCTGTCGGTTCAGACAAACCAATCTGTTATGCGTCTAGGACTTTGAACGATAATGAACTTAATTACTCGACCATCGAGAAGGAGCTTTTAGCCATAGTATGGGCCACTAAGTACTTCCGGCCATACTTATTTGGGCGTAAATTCACTGTTTTGAGCGATCATAAGCCCTTACAGTGGGCTATGAACATGAAAGAACCAAATTCTAAGATCACAAGATGGAAGCTAAAGTTGAGCGAATACGATTTTCATGTCAAACATAAACCGGGAAAGAAAAATACTAACGCAGATGCTTTATCCCGGGTAGAGATCAATAATGAAGAGATTGAATCTTTCCTCTCAGAAATCGATTCATTAGTTGCCCATCATTCTCAATCTGAACGTTCAAACTCTGATACTGCCACAGCACATACTTCTACTGAAGACCCCATACTCGAAGTTCCAATAACTGACGATCCGGTTAATAAATTTCATAGACAAATCTATTTTACAATCGTAGGCGACATAAAACGTCGGACTACAGCGACGAAACCCTTTGACACCCATACTCGTACATTTATACAAGTTTCACAATCCACCCTTGAGGAAGATGTAGTCAACGCCATCAAAGAATACGTGAACCCCAAGATAAAGACCGCTTTAAAAATAACTCCCCCACTAGGCATGTATGCTATCATCCCCATCATACAAAAGCACTTTAAAAGCTCTTCTATGAACTTAGTTTTAGCAAAAACTGAACTAGAAGATGTAAAGGAGTATTTAAAACAGCAGGAAATAATAAAACACTATCACGATGGAAAGACAAACCATAGAGGCATTAATAAATGTTACTTGGCTTTATCTCGGCGATATTACTGGCCAAAGATGAAGGATGAGATAACTAAGTACATAAATGAGTGTACAATTTGTGGTCAAAGTAAATACGACAGAAACCCTATTAGGCCTAAATTTAATATTGTACCCCCAGCTTCAAAACCATTTGAAATAGTACATATGGACCTTTTTACAGCACAGACCGAAAAGTACTTGACCTTCGTAGATTCCTTTTCTAAGTACGGTCAGGCTTACCACTTGAGAGATGGTACAGCAGTTAGTATCATACAAGGACTATTAACTTTCTGTACACATCACGGACTTCCTTTGACTTTAGTGACAGACAATGGGACTGAATTCACCAACCAACTGTTTACTGAATTTACACGACTACATAAGGTTAATCATCATAGGACCTTACCTAACTCGCCGAATGATAACGGTATTGTAGAGCGATTCCATTCGACACTGTTAGAGCATCTAAGAATCCTTAAGATAAAGAACAAAAATGAACCAATCGTTAACCAAATGCCTTACGCAATATTAGGTTATAACAGCTCGATCCACAGCTTTACCAAATGTAGACCCCATGACATAGTGAGAGGACATTTTGACCCTAGGGACCCTCTTGACATTGACTTGACAGAACACCTCATGCAACAGTATATACTGACACATCGAGATCAGATGAAGACTGTTTATGAGGCAATCAACCAGCTTACTACTACTGAACGCACATCCTTGATGACTAATAGGAATAAAAATCGAGAACCTGAGGTACGTTATGAACCAGGCCAGCAGGTGTTTGTCAAAAACCCTTTTGCTGCAAGGCAAAAGCTAGCACCACGGTTCACTCAAGATAAAGTTTTAGCTGACCTACCAATCCACATTTACACATCTAAAAAGAAGGGACCCGTCGCCAGTGATTCTCTGTATGCACATAATTTGTGAAATGATCAAGTTCTATACACATATTATTTAAGTTTTGTTATATTCTGTGATTATTTTATGTTTTGTGCGTCTAAATAAATAAAATAAAAAAAAATAAAAGCCAAAAATCGTCTCAAGCGAGTTCCTAAGAAGCCCAAATTGTTACAGGATTCGACTATTACTGATACTGCATCTGACGACGGCACTGGAGATAAGACTTGAGAGCCTTGACAATGGACCAGGACTTCTTCCCTTCAAACTTGGTCAAGCCAAACTTATCACCCACTATCATTCTTTCCTACAGTATGTAGAATTAACGGACTTAGAACATAAGGTTGACTCTATTCGTGACCAGATTAGCTATTTTAGGACTAAATTGGAAAATAATACTTTAGATCTTTACGAAATACAGCTTGATCATCTTTCTAAAAAACTTGATAAAGTAAATTCCCAGCTGAAAGGTTTAGAGCCTAATCGCGTTAAAAGAGGTCTAATTGATGATCTAGGATCTTTAATTAAAAGCGTTACCGGTAACTTGGATCATTCAGATGCGGCGCGTTACGATAATGCCATTAAAATACTAGAAGGTAATGAACATAAGATGTTATCTGAGTTCAATGACCATATTAGCCTTAACAAAGACTGGATGACCCAATGCACCCAGATAATTGCGAGTATTGCAGAAAATCAGGAAAAGATAAATATGACATTAGGATTAATTTTAGATAGTAATGCTTATGCTGAGACAAGTCTCTCAAAATACGCAAAGTTTGCGCAGCTTTTAGCCATCATCAGTGAAAACACAGATGATTTATCTTTAGAGTTAAATAGGATAGAAAATATGTAAGCTTTTGTACGTGCATCGAGCACACATCATAGTATGTTAGAAATAGATAACTTAGAAAGTATGGTAAATAAGCTTAAAACTATCTATGGTAAAAGTGAGGTACTTGAGGATGACTTGCATGAATATTATACTATCATAAAACCAGGCTCTTATTTTGTAGGGAAAAGACTAGTAATCATATTTAAATTCCCAATAGTTTCTCCACGGAGCTTTGATTTTTATAAACTTTCCATTGTCCCAAAAAAACTTAACCAAACCCTTATTCCCTCATATCCTTTCCTGGCAACTGACGGGAAAGCTTTCATGTACATGGAGGCTGAATGCCCGAAGTTCAATCGACACCGTCTCTGCGAAGAAAACATCAACCACCAGCCCAAGGATCATCCTGATTGTATCCAGAATCTCATCATCCATCAATCCCTAGACACATCATGCCAGCCAACTAGAATTACTCTCACGAAGGAAGCTATGGAGCAGTTAGACGACCGACACTACACCCTTATCTTTCCTCAAGCAACAAGAACGACACTAGAATGCGGACGTCAAGAATTCATAACTCTATACGGAAGTTATCTCGCCACTATCCCACTAAAATGTTCTCTACACACGAACGAATTCTACATCATTAACACTAACGATGAAAATAAAGGGACAGCCGCTGAAGATAACAGAAATCCCAAGAAACTTCACCATCGAAGAAAACCACAGCATCCCTCATCTCAAATTGACTACAACCAATCTCAATGGACTTAACCACTTAGAAGACAAGATTCTACTACAGCGCCCATTAGATTTAAAACCAATAGATGGTACATTTTATCATACGACTCTACCACTCTATATGTCACCATTCGGTGCAGCTGTACTTGTTATCATCATCGTACTACGACGTCATAGAAAACGTTCCAAGCTAACGATTGAAAGTCCTTCGAACCAGGAGCACACATACGCCGTTCCTGACAGATCTACACCCCGGGAGGCTGTTCCAGCAACATTTTCGCTCAATGTTCTCAAATAGTTGCTGCTCTGAGGAGGGAGGTGTTACATAGAAGCTATGCACCTAATCTGCAGCCGTAGATTGCAACACTGCAGTTTGATTGTTGTTCGTCCGGTATAAGCGTCATTTACCAAGTACATACTTTGCTGATGCAGCGATGACGTCTTTCCCTCAGCGTGCCCGGCCTGCGGCGCGGTCACGACATTCTACTCTTGGTACTTGCATCGACCGAGCGTAGCTTCGTTACTTTTAACTTAGAATAATTTTAGCTTACGACCTTTGTAAAAGTTTAGAGTCTTAATAAATAGTTCAAAAGTTTTTGGTTTTTTTTAAAACCGTCGTCTGTGGCCTCCGTAATTCGCCAGGTCTTATTATTATTATTATTATTATACGTAGGTGAGTCAATGTGACACACAACAGGGTGCAGAGGTACATCAGTGTTGTGCATCTGGGTAGAGCATAGCTTCGGCGGCTGCACTATTGTAGGTTTGGGTTAGACGGGCATGCACATGTTATAGGTGTCTGGAAACTAAAGGTCAACCTGAAAGCGGAGGATAGGTAAATTCTCTTCTCGGTGTCAAACATTTCTGTTAGGTATGCCTACAGATGTGAATGTGAATATTATGACATTTTTATTTTTGTATTACAAACTCAAAAAACAAAACCATTAATTTTAGTGCGAAATAAAAACATAATGCCCATGTTTTTCAAAATTAATGTAAGGTATTTACAAAGTCAGTACAAAGCTCGAAAGTATGTTGTTTGGACGAACAACAATACTTGGGGAATTATAGCAACTTTAAGCAATGTCCCGGCTGATTGAGCTGTAAGGCAGAGAGGTGGGCGTAGCATAACTACTCTCTGTCTACTGGGGAAGCAAACTCACATGGAACCTCTGTCACCATCGCTACAATAGAGATTACACTAGTTTGTTCCACTTGTTCACCTCAATCATAAACCCTCCAACCAACAAAGCAAATACCTACAGATGATTTTATCGTTACTTCATAAACTAAAAACAACTAACAATTCCTAGTTTCCTCTATCATTGGCTTACTATCTTCATCCATGTTTTCAAAACATGTATGAAGAGTTGGTGAAGGATACTACAATCACTAACTTAGCCAAACAAAACAATTGACTGTTGATAAAGACTTTCAGCGATTGTTAATTTTAAAACCCATTTCATATTAATGATTTTGAAGCAGGTGGATCGGTAGGTATTATTAGGTAGTTGTGGTTGATACTGACTGTTGAAGGCTGCCAGCTTCCTGGTGGAGCCGAGACGCTTCATGGGCGTGCGCGGCTCCACGTCCCGGTCGTCGAGGACGTCCAGCGGCGACGGCGGCTCGCCCGCGCCCGCCTCGCCCGACATGCTGCACTCTACGCTGCACGCTGCGTCGGACCCATCACTACGCGACACATACTGAAACACCACGGGCTGGCCTTCTATTCTTTTCGAACACTTTCAACTCGATCGGAATGCCGAACTTACTGATACTTTCCACTTAATTAAATACAAAATAACTCGGCTACTCGTACTCGATAAACGTTGAACTAGCAATTGTTTGTTGAAGTCCGTCCGACCGACCGATTAAGGAAGGTCCGACACTGTATACTCATTGCGACACATGGAGGAATCGAATCGAATTATCGAAGGGAGCGTACGCGTATCCCGTAGTTTGTGGTACGCGTAGACTGGACAGGACGACGGACGACGGAACGGAAAGGAACAAAAAAATTTTTTGTTCACGAAAAAAAAGTTGTGAAAGCTCAAGCGAAATTAATCACTGTAAGTGTGTAGTTACTGTATTATCCCAGCGTTGGAGTTGCAATTGTAACTTTATTTTATGAAATAGGTAGGTACCTACTTAGCAACAAAAAAATCTAACAACTGTATGTATTAAATTGGTATTAAAATAAACACCAATGAGTATACAATAAAATAAATGAACACCTCTCTGGTAAATAAAAGGAGTAAACCACAGGAGTAAACCATAAACCATGGTACAATAATATAATAATACTCCGCCAGGTATGCCATTCCGAGATACGCATGTGTTGGGTTTAAGTAGTTATTTTATTCTCTTTGGTGTGGGTGCCACCAGCGACGGATACGGTGGTTCTCAAACTTTTTAGTTTGGGGAAAAAATAGTTCTAGGCTTTATTCCTGATTTTATTATACCTAAGTAATTTGAACTTTTGTGTAAATTTAAAGCCACGCACGGTTTTGAGGTTCAAAAGCCTGCGTGGCGCTGTGCCACTTATGTGCATGCTTATTTATTTATTTATTATTTATTTATTTATTAAACAAGACCATAACATTACAGATACTTATATCTAAATCGTTATGACTAGTACAGTACATGAATCATAAAAACAACTACAAAAATAATGAAATTAAAAACAAGAAAAGGCAATCACAAGAATAAAATAATAGAATTAGAACAAATAAAAAATCTTGAAAAACAAAACAATCTAAAACTTCAAAAACACGAACCAAAAATAGTTTTTACAGGATAACCATCATACAAGCTAAAAATAACATGCTTGATGATTACCATAAGGCACAGGTCTTGCTCGTTCTGTTACTCAATATTATAATTTAATAGGTATGTAGTTATTAATTACTTATACATAACTACTTAAATCTAGCTACCTAATCTTTTAGGTTACTAATGTGATACCTAGGCTCATACTCACCTATTCAAACTAATATACCTAGGCACAGATAATATAATACTATACTAGGTATCTACATCCTAAATAAACACCTTTATTAATTAAGAAAATTACAATCAAATAATAGAATTAAATTAAAAGTAGTATTTACAAGAGAAACAATTGAGCTAACTGCAGACTGTTGCAAACAATCTAGGGGATAAATAATATTCTAAATGCGAAAGTGTGTTTTTTTAATTAACCTTCTTTCACGCCCTAACTAAGCAAGCAATCGACTTGATTTTTGGAATAGAGTTGAAAGGATAGAGAGTAACATAAGCTTTTTATCCCATAAATCAGTTCAATGCCCTGAATAAAAGTTAAGGTAAAGCTGATAGAGCAACCAATCATTTCGTTATCATTATTTATTATAGTTATCATTCATTATTCGAGTTTATTGTTTCGCGACAGTAGAAAAGTTTCGCAATACTAGTAAAAGTTTGAAAAACGACAGACAGCGATAATTATGTGGTACAAACACGTTTGACAGAGAAGGCAAATCAAGAAAACTTCCCGGAAGTTCAATGAATGAAAGGTGTGATTGAATGAATGATAAATAAATAAATAATGCTGGACAATTCACACAGCATTATCTAGCCCCAAGCTAAGCAGAGCTTGTGTTATGGGTACTAGACAACTGATATACATAATACAATACAATACATAGATAGTTATTTTTTTATTATACATAGAAAACGACCAGAACACCCGCAAAAAATACCCGCAGATAAGGATGAAGATAGTTTATTTGCTTGAACACAATGTAGGTTACAGATGTTAACAGTTTTTTGTTTCAATTATGTTCTACTAAGACTAGCATGCAAATGTTACAGTAGCTTAAAATTTATATTGTCTAACTATAATCTAAATAATATAGGTATTGTTAATTTAGACGATGTCAATTAAAAAGTAATAATAGTGGCAGGCGCAATAGTAAAATAAGGTGATGTCAAAGTTTATCTATAATAACATTTGTTAATTAATAATCGTTTTAATTTAGCCCTAAATGTAATGTCGTCAAGATCTTTTAATGATTTAAGTATTTTATTGTAGATTTTACGAAACATAAAGACAACACTTTTTTGTAGGAAAGCTGTTTTACTCTTAGGCATTTGGAGTCTACTGTTATCACGTCTATTACGCGCTACAAAATCAGACTTGTATGGGAAAAGATGGGGATATTTTCTAACAAATAGTGCCATTTCAAATATATTTAAAGACGGAAGCGTTAGAATCTTGTGCTCAATGAACAAAGGTCTGCAACTGTCGGTAACGGGCAGGTTAAACATTGATCTAATACATCTTTTTTGTCTTCTAAATATGATGTCTTTATTGGTAAAGTTAGCCCAGAAAATTATACCAAATCTTAGGATAGACTCTACTGTTCCATAATAAGCTGTTTGTAAGTAGTGTTTGTGTATTAACAATGGAAGATAATTTATAGAGTGCGTAGGTAGAGCTACTTACTCGCTTACTTAATAGTTCAACATGGGTTTTCCAATTTAATTTACAGTCAATTTGAATGCCTAGAAATCTTGTTGACTCTACTTCATCTACTTTACTACCATTGAATTGCAGATCGTACAAATATTTGTCCCTAGGCGGGAATCAAACCCGAAACCTCCTGCGTCGCAGGCGGACCTTTGCCCACCGAGCCACAATGGTCGTCAAATGTGTGATCTATAAGATTGCCTTTTTCTGATGTTACCACTTACCTACCAGTAGCGTGAAATGGTTCCAGAGCTCCTTATTTTACGTAAACGAATTCTATGTGTTTTTGTATTTACAAATAATTTTCAAATTAACTCGTGTTAAACTAATACTGTTTTGACTGATGTAATAAATATAATTCAATATTGTAAGTTTCTGTTTTTTTTTTCAATTGAACATTAGCTATTTGTTTCCAAACTTCTCTTTATTGCAATAAAATGGCCACATGGACAGTGATAAGCTTGTTGAGTGCCACCAGTAAGTGGCAGACCTTGTATATTATTGACTTGACTTTAATGAATAAAGTTCGGCGGTGGGAAAGCGACTCGGTCTCTTTGTCATTACTATAAGAACAGCTCTTTGTGCTCTTTCAATTTTAAGCATGTGGGTTTTAACAGCTCCACCCCCAGGAAGTTACGCAGTAAGATAAGATGGACTGTGCTAAAGCAAAATAGACAACCTTCGTGGTAGAAAAAGCTAAGGCTTGATCTTAGTTTTTAAAAACAAAGATAAGCTTTCTCATACGCGAGGTTGTATTGTCAATTTGGGGTTTCCAAGCTAAGGCTTTATCAATCATAACGCCTAGGTATTTAAAACAGGACGTTTGGACTAGGTACTTGTGTGCAACAACAGGTGGAGGCTATGCCATCGTCATTACAAGAATGACCACTTACTTTAAAGGAAGAGGCGGGCGAACTGGTAGAGTTTAGAGAAAATGTGATGAATATTGCGTTTTAGATAAATTGAGGGTTAGCAAATTGGAAGAAAGCCAGAGCATAACGGACCTAAGTGAATTTTCAGCTTGAGAGCGTGCATCTTCCCAGCTTTTTCCATAAACAAGTAGAGTGGTATAATCAGCATAAGAAATAGTTTTACAATTTGGAAGAGATAAGTTACAGAGATCATTGATGTACAGTAAAAATAGTGTGGGTTCAAGGACGCTACCTTGTGGTACGCCAAATAGAATAGGTTTGCAAGTATGACATTTCTCACCCCCTTCCTTCACACTTCTTTCCTCTCGTCTCCGAAAACAGTGACCAATGAGTATACAATAACTACATGAGTATAACATAACTACGTAAGAAGAGACGGGACACCATAGAGCAAAATGAGTTTACAGTTTTGACTGGGCACCCGGAAAACAGTAAAAAAGCCCCAATTTGGATACATACACACACATACGCACAGACGAAACTGTCATTGTCACACATAGACAAGGACAAGGCTACCAACACAAAAAAATGGGGATGACTGTGATGTGCTGCTTGCTACTCGTTCGAATTTTTCGATATCGATGAATTAGCTGCCGTACTAGATACCTATCAGATGATTTTCATTAATTAAAACACAGATTAACATTATAAATTTATTAAAATAAAAAAAAGATACTTTCCTTTCCTTAATTAATAAATTTAGGTAGGCTAATATAAATTGAAAATATTGAAGGAATAATACATGACATAGATTGTGACGTCATATCCGGGTCTAAGCAAATAATGAAAAAAAAAGAAGCTGTCATTCGTGATAGGTATGTGAGCTTTTTAGTGTCGAAATCTTGTCTATGGGAGTGCCCCGTCTATACGTAGTATACTTACTAGTCTATGATCATAAACTAAGAAGTAATACTTAGATGAATTATACCAAGATAAGACAACCAGAACAAGAAATTCAAAAGCACTTTTACATTATAGGCCTACGTACTTCAGATAAAAGTGCAGAGAAAACCAATTAAATGACACTATTTATACCTCAAACACAGTATTACCTACGTCCTTGCTTATTTATACAAATATTATTATGTAATAATGACTTTTTTGATTCTTAAGACAGTTATATCAATATATATTCTGCTCAAATCATAGGATCACAAATCAACTGCATACCCAACTTATCAAAATGTAGGTTTAACAGTCTAATATTCAATTTTATAATAATATTATTAGTACTTATACACATTAGTATTAACAAGTAATTTATAATATTAGTACTAAATACTATTTTTTGAAAATAGTATAATATGCCTAAAATTCATAATATTGTACGTACACTTTATTAAACTGTACTTATTAATTTACTCTGTGTGGTTGTATGTGTGTACTGGATTGTATTTCTCTTACAAACTCAAAGTTTTCATGATTTCCTTCACGTACCTTTCCCGTAGTATTTATCTTACATGCCTGAAATAAAATGTTGAAGGAAATATGAATATTATATACATATAGTACTTACCTACTTTAAATATGGCATGTATTAGTAACACCAAATCCCAATACCATTTAAATATTTTTGAATTTGATTTGAATGGAAGGTAAGGTAGATTAAAACACAAAGTAGGTAAGAATATTGTTTAATCCAAGTCTCAAAAAAACTTTCAACCACTGTTGCACTGAGCCATTAGTTATGTATTTATTAATTTTACTTACCAGTCTTGTAACAGCACGAGGGAACAGATATGTTCGCTGTTTCTTTTTATGAAAACATTTTCATGAATGGTTTGATACAAATTCTTGATTTTTTTTGGGTTCCCAAATTTTTGCGACCCGAGGGGCTTCTATCTATCCAAAGCAGACGTTTTCATTGGATTTTCATTGGAGCGGATGAAATAGGAATAGGGCTCATTCTATCTCATTTTTTCTCAGGCTAGAAGCATATTTTGGTCTCTCTCTTGTGTGAATGAGATGGGCATATGCAGAGCTCTATACCCTTCTTCCTCTAAGCTAAGAAGTATACTACGCATTCTTCTTCGTTACTAATACTTGCCATATTTAAAGTAGGTACTATGTGTATATAATATTCATATTTCCTTCAACATTTTATTTCAGACATGTAAGATAATACTACGGGAAAGGTACGTGAAGGAAATCATGAAAACTTTGAGTTTGTAAGAGAAATACAATCCAGAACACACATACAACCACACAGTGTAAATTAATAAGTACAGTTTAATAGAGTACGTACAATATTATGATTAATACTAATGTATATAATATAAGTACTAATAATAATATTAATATAATTGAATATAAGACTAATAAACCTACATTTTGATAAGTTGGGTATGCAGTTGATTTGTGATCCTATGATTTGTGGAGAATAAATATTAATATAACTGTCTTAAGAATCAAAAAAGTCATTATTACATAATAATATTTGTATAAATAAGCAAGGACGTAGGTAATACTGTGTTTGAGGTATAAATAGTGTCATTTATATGGTTTTCTCTGCACTTTTATCTGAAGTAGGCAGGCCTATAATGTAAAAGTGCTTTTGAATTTCTTGTTCTGGTTGTCTTATCTTGGCAATTCCTGTGTAATATTAATATATTAGCAGAAATGTGATTTCCAAAGTGCAATTTTTATTGTAAGTCTGTGCCTGTTTATCGTGTTTGAATAGATTCCCTAGCAATAATATTTTTTTCAAAATGTTTTGTATAAGTTAATAGTAAATAAAGTATAATATTTTAAAGAGTTTAAAATTATTTCTTCACGTAGCTAGTAGTATAAGTAGCGGTGGTAATAAATTTCAGAAAATAAAATTGATATTTAAACGTAGCTTTATTTCATTGCTCAGTTTACCTATTCCCGCATACTAAGGTAGGTACTTAATTAAATAAATTTTAGGAATCCGTAGTCAGCAGTGGACTGGTATAGGCTGATGATGATGATGAGGGGTAATGCTTATAATCCTCACGCTGGGCATGCGGGTTGCGAATCGCAGTTCGGTTCGGTGGTAGATCTATTCTGCAAGAGGCGCTGCTGCCCGCCCCCCGGTGTATGTCCCCTAGTCGCCTCATACGACACCCACGAGAAGAGTTCGGTTAGTGCAAATTCTAAGCCTGCACCATACGGCTCTACCAGACATGAAATTACGAACCTAGTCAGGGTAAAAAAATTGCATGGCAACACCACTTCGTATACTCTCTCTCTTCACGGCCACGCATGCCAACCATCTAGGTATAATTCATCTAAGACGCATTCCATAATACATCTGTGGCATAAACCAAAGATCCTAGGATCCTACGTTCCGTAGGGTAGATAAAGCGTAAAAAAATGAACAAATAATTAGCCATTCTTTTCGTTTTTTCTTATGACAATTGTCTATGTGAAAGAAAGAGACAACATCCCAACGTCAATTTCATCTTGAAACACAGAGTGTCACATTTTGAAATGTTTCGTTGTTTGTTTGGGCCCAGCTGGGCTCAGGTGGTGAACAGAAAATATACTGTTTATTATGTAATTTTGTGTTTAAAAGTTTGTTTTTGTGGTGTTTATTACTAATATAAATCATGGCCTGTGCAGTTGTTGGCTGCAAAAGCCGCAGGATGGTGGCTTTGTCGGAATTAAACCAAAGAATATCTTTCCATCGGTACGGTAAGTCGATTGACGTGTTTTGGCTAGGGCTGCCACCTCGAAAGTCTGTCACCCAGGACAAGATACGTGAAAACCCCGGATTTTGGATCTTACTACCCGGACGTTTCAAGAGATTTTATTTTTTCTAAGTTTCTAAGTGGAAAAAATATAGTTTTAATGGTTTTAAATATTTATTTATTATTTTTAATCAATTTAAACTAAGTTACGTCTAAAAAGGAAACAAAACAAAATATTCTTAAAGTTTTAAGGAACTTACATTAAAAAAAAATTAAATACTAGTCTTAATTTAAATTTGTTATTTGATTGTTATTTTCTTTCTGAATAAAGATATTATAGTCATAAAAAAAATTACATTTCTCGTTTCTTTAAATAAAAGAAAATTAGACTCTTGTAACAACAAAATATATCTCTACTCTTTTAACAAAACAAAATTTTCTTAAAAAGCTTTAAAAGGAACTATTATCAATCAGTCTTACATGTTTAATGTCTGTAAACATAACAAAAAAAATACACTTTAACTTAACGAAAAAATCTTTTTAAACTTTTCAGTACTAGGTACCACATTTTTTACTTAGTTAAATAAAACAAAGAAAATTGTACTTTTATCAAAACTAAAACAGTTCTAAAAAACTATTATAAGTCCTACATTTTTAAAGTCTGTTTTATTTCTCAGGTTTTTCGTATTTATCAGCCTTGCCAATAGCTTTTAAAGTTTCTTCCTTGCTTAACAGAAATTTAAAAAAACCAACACACCATTCTTTAAAATTATATTTTATTTTTATCACTGCTGAGACTGTTTCTGTTTTAAATGAATTTCTTTCTTTTGTCCATTGCTGTGTGATTGAGAGAATATTCTTTCGACATTGGCATTGTGTGCAGGAATACAAAAAAAAATACTGTGCAATTTTTAATAATTCTGAATATAAATGAGCATTCAGTGTTCGAAAAAATTGTAACCAAAGCGCCACGCGCCGCGCGTTTCGAGTCGCGCGCGACCGTTGATTATTTGAAAAGTGTAAAACCCGGACTACAAATAAAACCCCGCCCGGACGCTCCCCGGACGCCTTCTAAACTAGGACAAATCCGGGGAAACCCGGACGGATGGCAGCCCTAGTTTTGGCTAATGTTGGTGATAAATTTCTTTGCAATAGGTTGAATTGTTTTAATAATGTAATATTGAAGCTATTTCATAAAGTTATTCAAAGCTCATTAGCCTTATAATTCTATAATTCACAAAAATTTTGGTAACAAACCATAAAATGACATCTTATGTACCATATTGATGCTACCTAGTGACGTACTGTTGTTGTCGATAGATTACTGTCGATAAGTTTAATACAAAATATATACACCTACTTGTACTGAGACATAACATTTAAGAAATTTTTAAGTTATGGTGGCGAAACGGTTTACCGTCATCAATAAAAAAAAATCCAGTGTGATTGGTATGTGTACCTATATGGACTGACTGACTTGGAGTTTGATTCACTAGATTAAGGTGTCCTGAGAACAATTTCGTGAGATGAAAGTCTAATCCAATGATCGTAATGTTGGTAGAAGCTCACAACTAATACTTATTTTTCACTTCCAGATTTCCTAAAGATCCAATTATCTACAAAATGGAAAATAAATTTGAAAAGTCATGATTGGGAGCCCACAAAGAATTTATCGTGCATATAACTAGTTCTTGTTATAGAACCGGATATGAAACAAGAATTTTACATAACGATGCTGATATTCTATTATTGTTTAATAAAAAAATAACGTAAATATTTTACAAAGGACTTTTTTTCCTTTTAAATCTTAGTAACTACCTACCGAAGCTTTTAATTTGAAACTTCACGGTTATTAGAAAGATGTAGATACCCATCTATAGCAGGTAGGTAGCACCTACCTACGCTACGTTCCATTTCGAATATTATCGATAAGTTTCCATACTTATGCACATTTCACATCCCTAGTTAAATTTCAATGACAGGAATGAAACTGACCACATTTGTGTTTTAGTATAACCTGATACAATATAGTTATCTCTTTCTTTCATATGGCACTATCCCAAAGGAGAGAGAAGTCAAAACAGAGTCAAATTGTAGCTTTTAAAACGATCCATCTAGAGCAAAGATCTAGGATCCTACGTTCCGTAGGGTAGATATAGCGTAAAAAAATGAACAAATAATTAGTCATTCTTTTCGTTTTTTCTTATGACAATTGTCTATGTGAAAGAAAGAGACAACATCCCAACGTCAATTTCATCTTGAAACACAGAGTGTCACATTTTGATATTTTTCGTTGTTTGTTTGGGCCCAGCTGGGCTCAGGTGGTGAACAGAAAATATACTGTTTATTATGTAATTTTGTGTTTAAAACTTTGTTTTGTGGTGTTTATTACTAATATAAATCATGGCCTGTGCAGTTGTTGGCGGCAAAAGCCGCAGGATGATGGCTTTGTCGGAATTAAACCAAAGAATCTTTCCATCGGTAAGTCGATTGACGTGTTTTGGCTAATGTTAGTGATAAATTTCTTTGCAATAGGTTGAATTGTTTTATTAATGTAATATTGAAGCTATTTCATAAAGTTATTCAAAGCTCATTAGCCTTATAATTCTATAATTCACAAAAATTTTGGTAACAAACCATAAAATGACATCTTATGTACCATATTGATGCTACCTAGTGACGTACTGTTGTTGTCGATAGATTACTGTCGATAAGTTTAATACAAAATATACATAAGTACACCTACTTGTACTGAGACATAACATTTAAGAAATTCTTAAGTCATGGTGGCGAAACGGTTTACCGTCATCAATAAAAAAAATCCAGTGTGATTGGTACGTGTACCTTTAAGGACTGACTGACTTGGATTCACTAGATTAAGGTGTCCTGAGAACAATTTCGTGAGATGAAAGTCTAATCTAATGATCGTAATGTTAGTAGAAGCTCACAACTAATACCTACTTATTTTTCACTTCCAGATTTCCTAAAGATCCAATTATCTACAAAATGAAAAATAAATTTGAAAAGGCATGATGGGGAGCCCACAAAGAATTTTCGTGCATATAGTTCTTGTTATAGAACCGGATATGAAACAAGAATTTTACATAACGATGCTGATATTCTATTATTGTTTAATAAAAAAATAACGTAAAAATTTTACAATGGACCATGTCACATATGTTTTTTTACTAAGTACCTAGGCACTTTCCCTGCTCCTTGTAAATGCTAACCAATTATCACCATTTAATTACTTAAATACCTGTTTAAAGTAAAAAAATATAAGGTAGAGACTACTAGTTACTGGTTTAGGAGATATCTAGGTAAATTTTTCTGGTAATTATTATGAAAGCTTACTTTGTCATCGTAACGCTTATCTAAGACAAGGTGTTACTCATACTCAAGTGAGATCGATGACTGACTGACTGTAAGCTTACTTAACAAAAGTACCGACTTATATTGAATGACAGGATTTTTTGGGTATTGATTGTGGTAGGTACATTTTCGGTAGATTCTTAGTCACGGCATATTATAAACGGTTATAATTATTTTTAATTACCAAAATCTTGCCTGGATGGTGCTGCCGTTTCGTGTTGCCTGTTATTTTATTGTAGTTGATTATTATTTTTTTATCGGCCACCGCGAAACGATCAACCATAATTTGTTATAAAATCTTTTGGGTTTCGTTAGTGTATAAAAAGCTTAAGTCTTACTCTGATCGTCTTTTTTTTTCCATTTAAATCTCAGTAACTACCTACCGAAGCTTTTAATTTGAAACTTCACGGTTATTAGAAAGATGTAGGTACCCATCTATAGCAGATAGGTAGCACCTACCTACGCCACGTTCCATTCCGAATATTATCGATAAGTTTCCATACTTATGCACATTTCACATCCCTAGTTAAATTTCAATGACAGGAATGAAACTGACCACATTTGTGTTTTAGTATATCCTGATACAATATAGTTATCTCTTTCTTTCATATGGCACTATCCCAAAGGAGAGAGGAGTCAAAACAGATTCAAATTGTAGCTTTTCAAACGATCCATCTAGAGGTATACTATAATCTTTGATCTAGAGGTATACTATAATCCTTAGAGGAAGAAGGGTATAGAGCTCTGCATATGCCCATCTCATTCACACAAGAGAGAGACCAAAATATGCTTCTAGCCTGAGAAAAAATGAGATAGAATGAGCCCTATTCCTATTTCATCCGCGTGGCCAGTTTTTTCATTGTTTAGCTCATCTATGTGCTAAACAAATATGCCGGGCACATCGATGGACTTCAACACAGTATTTGTTTATTCGACCTTTATAATGTTTTTTGCTAATTAAATGTGGTAAAGTGACTCTGCGGACATTCCTGCATCTCACAACAATATATACCTGAAGCAAAGACGATGTGATGCAATGTTATTTGATGTTAAAGTGAAGGTGAACGAAAAGTGCCAAATTTATCATTCCACTTGTAAGTACAAGTTCGTTCGACTTAAAAAAGGTTCAAAACTTATAGATTCATAGACTTCCATTGAGAAAATGCTCAAAAATTATGTTTTGTGCTAATTCTAATGAACATAACCTAAAATTACGAAAATTTAGGGTTGCCTGCACTCGACAACAAAATTCCCCAAACATGGCGCAAAATATTATCAAATACTCACATCCACATTAACTTAAAATATGTTTTTATTTTTTACAGATTTCCCATAAACAATGAACCGTCTCGTAGTAATGAAAACGTCTGCTTTGGATAGATAGAAGCCCCTCGGGTCGCAAAAATTAGGGAACCCAAAAAAAAATCAAGAATTTGTATCAAACCATTCATGAAAATGTTTTCATAAAAAGAAACAGCGAACATATCTGTTCCCTCGTGCTGTTACAAGACTGGTAAGTAAAATAAATAAATACATAACTAATGGCTCAGTGCAACAGTGGTTGAAAGTTTTTTTGAGACTTGGATTAAACAATATTCTTACCTACTTTGTGTTTTAGTCTACCTACCTTCCATTCAAATCAAATTCAAAAATATTTAAATGATATTGGAATTTGGTGTTACTAATACTTGCCATAATTAAAGTAGGTACTATATGTATATAATATTCATATTTCCTTCAACATTTTATTTCAGGCATGTAAGATAAATACTACGGGAAAGGTACGTGAAGGAAATCATGAAAACTTTGAGTTTGTAAGAGAAATACAATCCAGTACACACATACAACCACAATTTTTATTGTAACTCTGTGCCTGTTTATCGTGTTTGAATAGATTCCCTAGCAAAAATATTTTTTTCAAAATGTTTTGTATAAGTTAATAGTAAATAAAGTATAATATTTTAAAGAGTTTAAAATTATTTCTTCACGTAGCTAGTAGTATAAGTAGCGGTGGTAATAAATTTAAGAAAATAAAATTGATACCTAAACGTAGTTTTATTTCGATGCTCAGTTTACCTATTCCCGCATACTAAGGTAGGTACTTAATTAAATAAATTTTAGGAATCCGTAGTCAGCAGTGGACTGGTATAGGCTGATGATGATGATGATGAGGGGTAATGCTTATAATCCTCACCTCACGCTGGGCATGCGGGTTGCGAATCGCAGTTCGGTTCGGTGGTAGATCTATTCTGCAAGAGGCGCTGCTGCCCGCCCCCCGGTGTATGTCCCTTAGTCGCCTCATAACGACACCCACGAGAAGAGTTCGGTTAGTGCAAATTCTAAGCCTGCACCATACGGCTCTACCAGACATGAAATTACGAACCTAGTCAGGGTAAAAAAATTGCATGGCAACACCACTTCGTATACTCTGTCTCACTTCACGGCCACGCATGCCAACCATCTAGGTATAATTCATCTAAGATTGGATATGACTGAATGAATGAAGCAAGCAAGCAAGCCAAGTTCAGTCAAACACTTCATTCAATTCGGTCCTTTCGATTCGAGCTTGGGTTACCAACTGAGTTTAAAAGCCCAGCCACCTGCTCCGTCTTGTAAGTATGCTTGCACAATTAACGAGTTTGCGCAAATAAGACTGCGCATCTCTCGAAGAGTTAGAATCTCTTTCTATGAAAACTTACCGACTTCAGACCCAGTTAGAGCATTAACTAACCCGCTAAAGTTGTTGGCCTTTAAGTGATGGATTTTCAAGTCTTTATCGACATCAACGTGCGTGATGGCTATTATGATATGATATCGCGCCAAGTGTAGTAATAGTACTTGGCGCGCGGAGCTCGGAGTGGTAACATCTCTGGTGGAACCCTTCCGGAGTTTGCTTAGTGCTCTCAATGTCAAGGTCGAGTATTGTGGTGTCCTGATGATGTCTCGTGGAGAGATGAAACTAGTTGACGTCTTGCTTTGATAGATTTCTTTTCATTTTGTAGTTGGTGTGTTTTTTCTTCTAGGACGCTGATTACATTTGTTAGAACTTATCGGAGAAGGTCTTGCGCGGAATTGTTACTAAATATTTTCATCTTTATATTTTTCAATGCTCAGGTTTACCTATTCCCGCATACTAAGGTAGGTACTTTATTAAATAAATTTTAGGAATCCGTAGTCAGCAGTGGACTGGTATAGGCTGATGATGATGATGAGGGGTAATGCTTATAATCCTCACGCTGGGCATGCGGGTTGCGAATCGCAGTTCGGTTCGGTGGTAGATCTATTCTGCAAGAGGCGCTGCTGCCCGCCCCCCGGTGTGTGTCCCTTAGTCGCCTCATACGACACCCACGAGAAGAGTTCGGTTAGTGCAAATTCTAAGCCTGCACCATACGGCTCTACCAGACATGAAATTACGAACCTAGTCAGGGTAAAAAAATTGCATGGCAACACCACTTCGTATACTCTGTCTCTCTTCACGGCCACGCATGCCAACCATCTAGGTATAATTCATCTAAGCTATAATCACTATAATCTTTGGCCTATACGAATAAGTAGGTAGGTATAATAAAATTCGTGTGGAGATACATAGACGATTTAAATCTATGCATAGAGTACATTATGCGTTAGCATCCCTAGTACATCTGTGAGTACATTATATTACGGGTGGAGATATCGTCATAACAAAGGTAAAGTAGCCAAACTGTCATTTTGGCCATTTTGACTTTATTATGGCATTGCTATGTTGCCATTATAATCTTGACTGTGGTAAAATATGTGATCTGTAGCTATTGTCATTTGAAGATAATTGTCATTATTCTTTTTCCATATCTGTATAAAATTACGTTCCCACAATAGTAAACTTTTCTATGTGCTATTTGTTCAGTTTACCCATACAATAATACCTTTTTTTCGCAATTGCCACAATTTTCAATAAACCAAAGTGGTATATTGTATACTTTACCTTCATTAAAAATGTAGTGAAGAGTAACATTCTACAAAGGTATACTATCCTAATTGTTCTGATTCGAGTCTTAAATTAAATAAATTAATAAATTAAATTAAATTATGCAGTGACTTTCAAATTCCCAAAATATACCATCCGTATTATGAGAGTATTCCTTCATCAGATACTCAAAGAGACGCTCTTGCAGAACCGGATATGGTTGAAGACAGTGAATAGTACTCACTATTCGTATTATAGCAAAGTATTTTAGTTTTTGCTATTTTTTTTAATGTGTGAATGCACATGTTTTAAAAATATTTTCTTTTTTATAAATTTATTTGTAGTATTGTTTTTTTTATTGTGTAAGTGTACATTTGTTTTTGAGAAACAACCCAGCTCTAGATATTCCTCTTATTTTAATTTGTATATTTTTAATGAATGATTAATGTGCACATGATTGTTGTAACCTAGATTAAGATATATTTTTCTTTGTATTTTAGTTTATATGCATTAAGTCCTGCAAAACATAAATAATTGGTGACGACCTCGGTGGCGAGGCGAGCGAGGGTCCACCTGCGACGCCAGAGGTTGCGGGTTCGATTCCCGCCTCGGAACAAATTTGTGTACGATCTGCAGAAATTTGTTTCGAGTGTTCTGGATGTTTATATGTATAATAAAAATATCTATCTATGTATATAATGTATTACTTAAGTATTATCAGTTATCTAGTACCCATAACACAAGCTCTATGATGCTTAATTTGGGGCTAGGTGATGCTGTGTGACTTGTCCAGCATTATTTATTTATTTATAGATTGTATTAGTTTAAAAAGTAAGATTTTTTTAAAGTATAAATAAATATTTGTGGTCAAATTATTTTAATTGTTTTATTGGTATTCACCCAAATTTTCTAATTTAAGTACTTACTCATAAAACAATAAAAATGTTTATACCAAGCAAATAAATAAAATAAACTTTATATCGAAGAAAATTTAGTCTAGTTTATAATAAATTTGAGTATAACCTAATAAACCGTATATTTCACCAATGTCAATTGACTAATCTGCCACTTTGGCTATTTGTACACATAAAAATATTTTTTTCCAATTTATTCCTACGATGGTAAATATGCCAATCTGCTTTAATTCCCTAAAAACTATAAATATTACTATTCTAAAATTATCTAAATAAAATATATAGTTTTTCATCAATGAGTTTTCAAAATTGAGACGTTACCTATAAAACCTGATTTACAGTCTTTGATTTTGTTTTCATTTTGCAGTACTGAAAAGTTTGGCATTTGCAGATTGGTTAATTTACTATTTCATTGACGATATTACATGACATGTATTGTGATATCAGCATCCCTAGTACATCTGTGGTGATACCTATCTAAATAAAATAACTAGGTAGGTGTAGGTACTAAAAACCTACAGCAGTCATTATGCCGCGAGTGAAAATAGATTATGTTGTTAGCTTTAGCAGCGAAGACCCGGTTAGTATTTTAGATAGATAGGTACTTACATGAAGTTAAAGAAATGGTTTCTTTCATTTAAGTAATTGATTGAGTACCTACCTACCTTATATTAAGTATTAGTATTTATTTCTTAGTATAGAACCTTGATAGATTTACTAGGTACCTACCTACCTTATATTAAGTATTAGTATTTATTTCTTAGTATAGAACCTTGATAGATTTACTAGGTCCTACCTACTTACTGTTAAATAATGTAACATTGTTATACTTACTATGATACTCGTGTTCTTCTAAATGATAATAATTTACAAAAGCAGTGCATTCACAATTACTTACCTATTTAGTATTTAATTTTAAATTCTTTATTAAGAAAGAAAATTACAATCAAATAATAGAATTAAATTAAAACTAGTAGGTACCTACCTATTTAAAATATAAACAATTGAGCTATCTGCAAAGTAAGGATTTCTGTTATAGTGCTTACCCGCACTCTGAGCATCTCTAACAAAGTAAGGATTTCTGTTATAGTGCTTACCCGCACTCTGAGCATCTCTAACAAAGTAAGGATTTCTGTTATAGTGCTTACCCGCACTCTGAGCATCTCTAACAAAGTAAGGATTTCTGTTATAGTGCTTACCCGCACTCTGAGCATCTCTAACAAAGTAAGGATTTCTGTTATAGTGCTTACCCGCACTCTGAGCATCTCTAACAAAGTAAGGATTTCTGTTATAGTGCTTACCCGCACTCTGAGCATCTCTAACAAACTAAGGATTTCTGTTATAGTGCTTACCCGCACTCTGAGCATCTCTAACAAACTAAGGATTTCTGTTATAGTGCTTACCCGCACTCTGAGCATCTCTAACAAATAAAGAGCACACAGAGTGGGGCGCGGGTTCGAGTCCCACCGAAGTCGAAAATATCTGCAAACTGTTGCAAACAACCTATAGGTAGCTCAACTGATCCATATCAATACCAGTTGGAAGTGTGTCCAAGACACTGGCTGCATTGCCCCGCTGTATGGCAATGCTATTGCGCTGTGCCAGATACTCACCAGCTCTCGGGTCACGCGTCGCTTCGACCAGACGCTCAGTTAATTTTTTTAAAACCCGGATAGCCCCGTTACCCCACAAGACCTCTGGTCATAAATTGTTTTGACAACCTTATAAATTATTCTTCTGAAGGAAGTTCAAACAAATTGCAGGATTTCTAACACAGCCCCTTACTCCACTCACTATCACCATTTAAAAAAAAACTTAATTTACTTTACAAAATAAAAGATGCAAGAGTACATAATAAAAAGCAAAAACAATTTTATCAAACCTAAACTTTTAACAAACATAATATGCTTGACCCTTGACAGGGATTTGTCATTTGGTGAAAAGGTTTGCATCCAATTCGGCTTATATTGCTATGTAATCATTTTATTATCGATACATTGTTCTATAAAATGATGTTGAACTATGTCTTGTCTATGTGTTTGGTTCTACGATAGTGCTGATTATCAACCATCTTCATCATACTCTTATTATCTTTGATACTTGGAAGATACCCATGCCAGGACACGGGGACGGGTGTCCGTGATGGTATGTGGCGGACACATAACCGAATTCACGTTTGTTGTTATGCCTAGTAAATAGAGTATAATTAGTGCAAAAGTAAAATAAATAGTGCCTCTTACCTATGTTAAGTATGAAGCTTCATTCGCGTAATGCTACTGCTAGCTTTGATTTAAGCAAGTATTACTTGTTTATATAATAGGTAATGGTAAGAAAATTCTGAGTATGTCCCTGTTATATCCTACACTTAGTGACATCTAGTGTGAGGTAGTTAAACTACTTAGTAACATCGATACAGAACGACGCAAGCAGTTTTGCTATTGACCGGTAGATGGAAAACAAAAAAGTGGGCGGGATCTAACACCCCCTCACCCACGGAACAGATTTATGTTCCGTGCCCTCACCCCACAAATTGTCACGCGTTGTTTCTTAAGGAAATGTAATTACAACACCTCCTCTCTGTATTTGCTCTGTGGTGGTACCATAACAAATTTGTTCCTCGAACTTCACGTCAACTTTTTAGATTGTTTCAATATGAATTTACATAAAGTATGACTACTGGGAGAGTAAGTATTTCACGCTCTATTTATACATATAGCATTTACATTAAGAAAACCTCGTTTTCTATAAGAACTATATTGCGGTTTTTAATGAGTACGCTAGCATAACGCCAGCTCGAGTGTTATTTTATAGTCTTTTTCCATATCTCTGTTCCTATGAGAGCAATCATTATGAAATTTTGCATAGCTCGGACTCGGACGCTATTCATACTCTATTTTTGTGTATAACTTTTGTTGCTAGGTATACTATAAGACGTTTTTGAGAACGGTCGTGTGTACGCCATGGTCGTAGCCAGGTACGGGCAGGGGGGGGGGGGGGGGGCTGAACCCAGAATGGCAACGAATCCCGAATAGGCCCGCATGGTTATGGAGTTAGGAATCACAGGGGGCAAATGTTTGTCAACTTCCTTGAGAAAGAGGGACTGTTTTTAATGAACTCCTTCTTTAAGAAGCAGCCTCAAAAAAAGTGGACATGGCGAAGCCCCGACACTGTGACTAAAAATGAGATCGACTTCATCATGACGGATAGCAAGCACATATTCAGAGATGTCTCAGTGATCAACAGGTTCAATACCGGATCTGATCACCCAATCCTCCGAGGCTCTCTGAATATCACCTTGAAGCTTGAAAGAAACCGTCTGATGAAGCCCACGCTCCGGCCGAACCCAATCCAAATTATGGCGGGCACCGAGAAGTTCCAGCAGCTTCTCGGGGATAGATTTGTTGCCTTGGAACCCACTGATGATGTTGACGAGACCCTACACAATCTGGTCGAAACGCTGAGGAACGAGGGCATCAAGTTTTGTAAAAAGCAGCGTACTGGCAAGAAATCCAAACTCTCGGCCGAGACACTCGGGTTGATGACAAGAAGACGGGAAACCACCCAAGCGAATTCGTCTGAGAAGTCAGACCTGAACAAGCAAATTGCGAAGATGGTACGGCGCGACCTTCGGAGCTCCAACACACGACTCATTGAAGAGGCGATAGAGCGAAACCGAGGGTCCAAAGTATTCACTCAGCAGCTTGGCAGGAGCCACCTGACGAAGCTTAAAACGCACGATGGGAGGACCGTATTGTCGAAGCCGGAGATCTCTGCTGAGATAGAGGATTTCTATGGCCGTTTATACGCTGCACATGCCCCTCATGCCCAACGGGACGACCACGATTCCAGAGCCACCCTGACACGCCACTACACCGACGAACTGCCAGACATCAGTCAAAACGAGATCGTGATGGCTCTGATCTCTGTGGCTCTGAGGCAGCTTAAAAATGGAAAAGCCCCCGATGAAGACGGCATTACTTCAGAGCTTCTGAAGGCAGGAGGAGCCCCTGTTTTGCAGGAGCTTTAGAATCTGTATAACACCGTTCTTTACAGTGGGAGAACTCCAGGAGCCTGGTGGTGCTCTTTTTTAAGAAGGGAGATAAAACCCGTCTAAAAAACTACAGAGCCATGACACTTCTGAGCCACGTCTAAAAGCTTTTCTCACGAGTGGTCACGAATCGTCTCGCCAGGAGACTCGACGAGTTCCAGCCACCGGAACAGGCCGGGTTTCGCGGAGGATATGGCACCATAGACCACATACACACAGTGAAGGCAGATTATACAGAAGTCCGAAGAGTATAATCAGCCCCTGTGTCTGGCCTTTGTGGACTATGAAAAGTCGGCCTTTGACTCTGTCGAAACCTAGGCTGTTCTGGAATCCTTACAGCGTTGCCAAGTAGACTATCGTTATATCGAGGTGTTGAGATGTCTTTATGATGCCGCCACCATGAGTGACCAAGTACAGGGCCAGCAGTCTAAACCTATCCAACTGCGCAGAGGAGTGAGACAGGGGGATGTTATAATCCAAATAATCCAAAACTGTTAACAAGCGCGTTGGAAGATGTGTTTAAGACGCTGGACTGGAAAGGTAAGGGCATCAACATAAACGGCGATTACATCTCACCTCACACCTGCGATTCGCTGATGACATAGTCTTGATGGCGGAGTCGCTGGAGGAGCTTAACCGGATGCTGGACGGCCTAGCTTCAGCCTCACGACGCATCGGTCTTGGCATGACCTTGGATAAAACCAAGGTCATGATCAACGGCCACATTGATCCGGGATCGGTCGTCGTACATGGCCATCTTCTCAAAATTCTCAACAAATACATCCGACAGAGAACTAAGGTTGTCGACATAGCTCAAAGGATTAGCAAGCTGAAGTGGCAGTGCGCTGGCCATATTTCAAGAAAAACCGACAACCGCTGGGGTAAATGTGTTCTTGAGTGGAGACCGCGACTCGGAAAACGTAGTGTAGGTGATGTATATGTAGCTATACCTACCTACCTAGCTACCACTCATTGTATACGCGCGGCAGTGCACCGCGCCTCTTGTACTTCAGTAATAAACGAGCGAGCATCGTAACTGGTCGTTTCAATAATCTTCATACATCTCACTGGCGAATGAGTTCGGTCTACCCCCACGCGCTAGAAGATAGTGAAAATGAAATCCTTTTTAGGCAATTTGCCCGTTTTTGACCACAAATCTAATGATTGGATGATCCATAAAGGCAAATTAACACAATATTTGAAGATTAACAGTGTGAGCGACGAACAGAAGACCGGAATATTGTTGACGCATCTCACGGAGGAAACCTACCGCCTCGTGCTCAACTTAGCGTTTCCGAAGGAGTTGGATGCTCTCACCTTTCAGCAGCTCGTGGGATTACTCGATGGCCATTTCAAACCCAAAAAGTGCACATTCGTGGACAAGGCAAAATTTTTTGGAGCTACCAGGAAATCAGGCGAAACATTAGGAGACTGGGCGGCGCAATTGAGAGGTCTCGCAACGTATTGTGACTTCGGTACCGCCCTGGATACGAACCTGCGGGATCGTTTCGTCCTTGGCCTGAACGCCGGTCCAGAACGGGACAAGTTGTTTGAGCAAAGTCCGTCATCATTGACATTGGCGGGGGCGATTGAATTGGCGGAGCAGGCGGCTTGTGCTAAAGAAGCTAAGACTTTGTACAGCACCAGTGAAGCAACCACTGTCAAGGAGGAGCCGATATATCGTGCTGGGTTCCAGGGTAAGGCGAGCCGTGGCCGTTACGGTGCGGGCCGAGGCGTCGTCGGCGACGGCGACGGCGGCGGCGGCGGCGCGAGCGGCGCTGCTGGGCCGGCGCACGGCGATTCTGCTCGCTGTACAGTTTGTGGAATGAAAAATCATTGCAGTGATCAGTGCCGTTATAAAGGTTATAAGTGCCAGAAGTGTGGTAAAAAGGGTCATTTAAAAAAAGTTTGTGCCGGTACAAATCAGTCGAGTGTTTTCCATGTGAAATCAGATCAGGACTGCAGTGACAACCAGGACTCCATTTGCGAGGAATGCCAGAACTTTAATATAAGGTACGTGACGGACAAACCTATCACGATAGACTTAACCTTAGGAAAACAAAATATTTCAATGGAACTTGATTCTGGCTCAGGAAGAACAGTTATTTCTGATAAGCTGTATAAGAATAAGTTTTCTAACTATAACCTACAACATTGTGCTGTAAACATGTGTTTGTACAACGGACATAAAATATCTCCTTTGGGTTTTTAGGGTTTCAAAGATCGGTTTTGAAACCCTTATGGTCTCGCTCTGTCCGTCCCCGATCTTTCTTGAATATCTCAGTAACTACTGCAGCTATTAACTTGAAATTTGAAATAATGATACATTTCGTGCGCCATTACTGATTTCAAGAAAAAAATATATAAATAAATGAAAAATGAAAATGAATATTTTCAGTACAAATTTTGATGTTGAAATTTCAATAGAGACCTAGGAAGGCAAATGGGGTATCAAATGAAAGGTATCGTTTTGTACATTTCAAAACACTTTTTGAAATTTCTGTAAAATTCATACTTTATGAAATATTTCAAAAAAAGTCGAAAAATTGACCATACCCCCCCCCCTATCTCCGAAGATTGCACACCGATCCACGTATAATGTATTAGGCGTTTGTAGATATCGATCTATATTTTACAGGAAAAATATAGAGAAGTCTGTAATAATAATAGTTTTTGAAAAATGGTCAAAAAGGGGGGGAATTTTTTTTCAAAAGGGGGGGTGCCTACCTATGTGGGGTATCAAATGAAAGGTATCATTTTGACCATTTCAAAACACTTTTTGAAATTTCTGTAAGTTTCATACTTTTTGAAATATTTCAAAAAAAGACGAAAAATTGACCATTCCCCCCCCCCTAGCTCCGAAGATTGCAGACCGATCCATGTACAATGTACTAGGCGTTTGTAGACATCAATCTATATTTTACAGGAAAAATATAGAGAAGTCGGTAATAATAATAGTTTTTGAAAAATGGTCAAAAAGGAGGGGATTTTTTTTTCAAAAGTAGGGGTACCTACCCAAGTGGGATATCAAATGAAAGGTATCGTTTTGACCATTTCAAAACACTTTTTGAAATTTCTGTAAGTTTCATACTTTTTGAAATATTTCAAAAAAAGACGAAAAATTGACCATTCCCCCCCCCCTAGCTCCGAAGATTGCAGACCGATCCACGTACAATGTATTAGGCGTTTGAAGACATCGATCTATATTTTACAGGAAAAATATAGAGAAGTCTTTAATAATAATAGTTTTTGAAAAATGGTCAAAAAGGGGGGGAATTTTTTTTCAAAAGGAGGGGTACCTGCTTATGTGGGGTATCAAATGAAAGGTATCATTTTGACCATTTCAAAACACTTTTTGAAATTTCTGTAAGTTTCATACTTTTTGAAATATTTCAAAAATAGTCGAAAAATTGACCTTTCCCCCCCCCCTATCTCCGAAGATTGCAGACCGATCCACGTACAATGTATTAGGCGTTTGTAGACATCGATCTATATTTTACAGGAAAAATATAGAGAAGTCTGTAATAATAATAGTTTTTGAAAAATGGTCAAAAAGGGGGGGAAATTTTTTTCAAAAGGGGGGGTACCTACCTATGTGGGGTATCAAATGAAAGGTATCGTTTTGACCATTTCAAAACACTTTTTGAAATTTCTGTAAATTTCATACTTTTTGAAATATTTCAAAAATAGTCGAAAAATTTACCTTTCCCCCCCCCCTATCTCCGAAGATTGCTCACCGATCCACGTACAATGTATTAGGCGTTTGTAGATATCGATCTATATTTTACAGGAAAAATATAGAGAAGTCTGTAGTAATAATAGTTTTTGAAAAATGGTCAAAAAGGGGGGGAATTTTTTTTCAAAAGGGGGGGTACCTACCTGTGTGGGGTATCAAATGAAAGGTATCGTTTTGACCATTTCAAAACACTTTTTGAAATTTCTGTGAGTTTCATACTTTTTGAAATATTTCAAAAAAAGACGAAAAATTGACCATTCCCCCCCCCCTAGCTCCGAAGATTGCAGAGCGATCTATGTACAATGTATTAGGCGTTTGTAGATATCAATCTATATTTTACAGGAAAAATATAGAGAAGTCTGTAATAATAATAGTTTTTGAAAAATGGTCAAAAAGGGGGGGAATTTTTTTTCAAAAGGGGGGGTACCTACCTTTGTGGGGTATCAAATGAAAGGTATTGTTTTGACCATTTCAAAACACTTTTTGAAATTTCTGTGAGTTTCATACTTTTTGAAATATTTCAAAAAAAGACGAAAAATTGACCATTCCCCCCCCCCTAGCTCCGAAGATTGCAGAGCGATCCATGTACAATGTATTAGGCGTTTGTAGATATCAATCTATATTTTACAGGAAAAATATAGAGAAGTCTGTAATAATAATAGTTTTTGAAAAATGGTCAAAAAAGAGGATTTTTTTTCAAAAAGGGGTACCTTCCCATGTGGGGTATCAAATGAAAGGTATCGTTTTGACCATTTCAAAACACTTTTTGAAATTTCTGTTAGTTTCATACTTTTTAAAATATTTCAGAAAATTGATTGTCCAAATAATTGGCAAATGTTTGAAACCCTCGGCGCGCGAGTTACACTCGCACTTGGCGAATCTTGTTTTTCCATAGAAGCTTTGTACAATAATATTCAAAAAACAATTAAAATTTTTGTGATAAAAAATGGAGGCCCACCACTTCTCGGAAGAGATTTTATGTCAGCTTTTAATTTGTTTATCACGACTGATTTGAAATCTCTGCAGTGTAGCGATAGTTCTGATAAAAATGTTTTGGATTTAATTGAAAAATTTCCAGATTTATGGCGAGATGAGTTAGGCTCATTCAATAAATTTAAAGTGCATTTACAACTTAAGGAGAACTCGGTACCCAAGTTTTTTAAGCCACGAACTGTACCCTTTGCGCTGAAAGATAAGGTCGAACAAGAATTGAAACGTTTAGTTGATGCAGGTATCTTAGTTTCTGTAAACCATTCAGAATATGCCACGCCGATAGTGCCTGTTTTAAAGGAAAATGGTAAAGTTAGGATTGCAGGAGATTTCTCGGTCACGCTTAACAAGGACCTCGTTATAGAAAAGTATCCGTTGCCGAGGATAGAGGAGGTCTTCGCTAAACTCGGGGGCGGCGACCTGTATAGTAAAATTGATTTAAAAAATGCATACAATCAGTTTATTTTGGATGACGCTTCTCAGAAGCTCGTAACTATCAACACACACATGGGGCTATTTAAGCAAACCAGGCTTTTATATGGGTTAGCAAACGCACCGGCGATTTTTCAAAAATCATTAGAAACTCTCCTGTCAGGAATTGATGGAGTCAGCGTCTGGCTCGATGACATTTGTGTCACAGGACCTGATCGGGAGTCACACCTAAAGCGGCTTACTAAAGTTTTACATAGGTTAAATAACGCGGGTCTACGCCTACAGAAAGGAAAGTGCGAGTTTTTCAAGAAGAGTGTTACATATCTAGGTTTTGTGATAAGCAAATCGGGGTTAATGACCTGCGCCGAAAAAGTCAAGGCAATAATAAGCGCACCGGAGCCTACAAATGTCACCGAAGTAAAGAGATTTTTGGGAGTCGTCAACTACTATAGGAATTTTATTCCTAACGCGTCATCCATTCTGAGTCCTTTACACGAGTTATTACGTAACGATGCACCTTGGGTGTTCGGTGATAGGCAACGGGGAGCCATGGCGGTCGTGCGCCGCGAGCTGGCTTCCGAGCGCGTGCTGGCGCACTTCGAGCCGCGCGCGCAGCTGGTGCTGACCGTGGACGCAGGACCCGCCGGCCTTGGGGCCGTGCTGGCGCAGCAGACGCAGGAAGGCCAGGAGCGTCCCCTCGCTTACGCCTCTCGTTCGTTAACCAGCAGCGAGCGAAATTATAGTCAGATACAAAAGGAGGCAACCGCCATTATATTTGGTGTGAAACGGTTCCATCAATATTTATACGGAAGGAGCGAGCCATTCATACTTAGGACCGATCATAGGCCCCTGGTGTCGATATTTAGAAATATTTTTTATATATATTTTAAAAATATGCTACGTGAATTACACGACACACATTTAGGTATAAAAACTAAAAGTAATGCCCGAGGTAGAATGTGGTGGCCAGGTATCGATAACGACATCGAACAGTGGATAGGCGGGTGTGAGAGCTGCGCCGGCGCGCGACCCGCGCCCCCGCGCGACCTCGCGCCCTGGCAGCGTGTACACATTGACTATATGACCGTCGGACAAAGGGTATATCTCGTACTAGTAGATTCCTATAGCAAGTGGTTAGAATGCCTGCACATGCAAAACGGTACGACTACGAAGGCATTAATCATGAAATTAAAGGGTATTTTTTCAACTTTTGGTATTCCAAACGTACTGGTATCAGATAATGACGTTAAGATTAATTCAAATGAATTCAAAACATTTTGTTCAAGTAATGGTATTACATATATGACTTCGCCTATTTATCATCCGCCAAGTAATGGTCAAGCCGAAAATTCGGTCAGAACATGCAAGAAAATGCTTAAATGTATAATAGAAGATAATCTGCCATTGTATGAAATTAACGAATTATTATTAGGCCACCTTTTTAATTATAGAAATTCAGTACACTGTACCACCGGTGAAAGTACACTGTACCACCGGTGAAAGTACACTGTAACACCGGTGAAAGTCCATCTAAATTAATGTTTGGGAGAAATTTAAGAACTCGCCTGGATTTAATTATGCCACAGCCTGAAAATAGAACCAAGTCGGTGCATTGCAAGCGTAAATTGGAACTTGAAGATATTGTGTGGGTCCGTTGGTACAGTGCGCGGAAAGAGTCATGGCAGTTAGGAATTATTAAACAAAAAATAGGTAACCGAATGTACAAAGTTGAGATATTAAATACAAAAGCGGAGTGTATACGCCATGTCGATCAAATTTTTAAGTATACTGGCAGTAATGAGCAGTTGATTCGATCAGGTAGTTATAGCAATATAGAGATGCTCCATCAGCTTCAATCACCAGGTCCAGGAAGTGCGATGCCTTGTGTGCCAGCTTTAGATGGAGAGAATGGAGACGTTCAAGTTGTAGCATACACTCCGGCAGTGACTGAAACTGATGAGTCACCAGCTACTCCTAGCAACGATGGTGTCAGTGAGATATTTAATGGAAACACAAGTTGCGGATCGAATCTGACTGATTTATTCCATACTAGCGGGTAGGTCGTAACGAACAAATATTTACAAGTACCTACAAATACCCAACACCCCCTTAACTAAATATGACAATAAATCTATACTATTAAGACTACTATAAAAAACAAACATTATAACTATACTAAGTGGTTCAGTACCTACTTAGACATCAACCAGGTCAATGTTTTAACAATATTTACTTATGAGAGAGTTGTCTGTTGCCACGAGGGCGCAAGTTATACTCGCGTGTTAATAGGGGTGATGAACTGGCCATCTTAAGCTGGTCATTGTGTTCCGAAGGGCCCGCGCCGTCGTCGTCGTCGTCGTCGCTGGCGGCGCTGACGACGAGGTCGCGCTCCTGCGGCGCGCACGACACAGATACTTTAGGACTCGTTGCAACCGGCACCTCTTTACATTTTTCATCTGTGGGGTTGTCATTTGTCTTGCTACAAGACAATGAAAATCTTTTCCTATTTATAGCTTTCGGTACAATCATTTGGTCGACATGGCGTTTAACGGTACCCTTAGCAGCTGGTATATTTACCGAAAAAGACGAAGGTCCCACACGTTCCCTAACCTGCCCTTCCACCCATTTATCTTTATGTTTACTGTACTCGCGAACGTATACGGTATCGCCAAGCTGTACGTCTCGCTGCGTGCCCCCCGCGCGCGCCTCCTGCTGCGCCTGCCTGGCGCACACGCGCCGCGCCGCCGCCGCGCCCGCGTCTTCGCCCCCTGGACGCAGAGCGTCCAGACGCCCTCGCAGCCTGCGCCCCATCAGAGCTACCGCCGGAGCTACGTTAGTTGTGGCTTGTTCACAATTCCTATATTGGAAAAGCATCTTACTTAAGGCTTGGTTCACGTCTACTCCTTCATTGTAAGCTTTTTTAATGCAATTTTTAACTGTGCGGACGGCATTTTCAGCTGCTCCGTTACCTTTAGGCCGGTAGGGGCTAGTTGGTGTGTAAACTATATTGTTTTTTGCAAAATAATCCTTCAACTCTAAAGATGAGAAAGGCGGTCCGTTATCGGTTACTATCTGTAATGGAAGTCCAAAACGAGCAAACATTTCCCTGAACCTTTCTATGACAAATCTCGCGGTAGTACTGCTCATCTGAAAAACTTCTATCCATTTACTGTGCGCATCGACGACTACAAGATAGTGTTTTCCTTTGTACTCCGCAAAATCGGCGTGTAAGCGTTGCCAGGGACGTGACGGGAAAGACCACGGCGTCAGCGGCGCGTGCGGTGGCGCGTCGCGCTGCTGCAGGCAGGCGCCGCACGCGCGGCATGTTGCTTCTATCTCCGCGTCCAAACCCGGCCAGTACACATAATTGCGCGCGATGCTTTTCATCTTAACTACGCCTAGATGACCCTCATGCAGCTCGCGTAATATGTACTGTCTGTATTTTGGCGGTACAACAATGCGATAATTAAAAACAATACAACCTTGTTCAATGAATAAATTTTCCTTTCTATGAAAGTACGCTTTCTCTTGTTCAACATCTGTACTATCCGGCCATCCAACTGTTATATTTTTATAAATAACGCGTAAAACGGGATCAATTTGGGTTGCATCAGCGATATCTTTGTGACATATAGGAAAGTCATTCTCAATATACATTAGATACGATACGGCGGTGTTCTCGCATGCCGGCGGTCGACTGCCGCTGCCGCCGCTGCCTGCGCTCCCCGCCGCGCTCGCCTCCCGGTCTCGCCCTAACGGTAATCGCGATAAACAATCGGCAGCTGCATTTTGCGCTGAGCTTACCCATTCCACAGAAAAGTCATAGGCTGCTAATCGCGCTGCGTAGCGCTGCAACCGGCTGGCCGCCGTCTGCGGAATGCCTACCTTATCACCGAAAATGTATGACAAAGGTTTGTGATCAGTGCGTATGATAAAACGCCGACCGTATACATATTGATGATTCTTTGTAACCCCGGAAAATATTGCCAACGCTTCTTTGTCTAATTGGCTGTAGGACTTTTCGGCGCTATTTAAAGTGCGAGAAACGTAACAAATAGGGCGCTCCGCTCCGTCGGGGTACCGGTGCGCCAGCACGGCGCCGAGCCCGTATGCGCTGCTGTCCACGCTGAGGACCAGCGGCAGCTCAGGCTCGTAATGAGCCAAGCATTGCTCATTACACATTACCTTTTTTATATTTTTGAACGCCTGCTCACATTCATGGCTCCAGTCCCATTTAACTTTAGCTTTCAATAAACTATACAGGGGGCCTAACATTGTACTCAACATTGGTACAAACTTTCCGTAATAATTCACGAGCCCCAAAAAAGCTTTCAGTTGATGTACATCGGTGGGACGCGGAGCATTAGCGATCGCATGGACCTTTTTATGATCCGGGTGCAATCCGTCTTTATCTATAATATGACCTACGTAGCATACAGCGGGCTTGAAAAATTCACACTTTTCTAGCTTTACTCTAAGGCCGACAGCCTGTAGTCGTTTTAATACTTCGCGTACATTTTTAATATTATCCTCTTTCGAAACCCCGCCTATGCACGCGTCATCAAAATAAACAGCAGTCATAGGTACTCCCCTAAGTACCTCCTCCATTAGTTTTTGAAATTTTTCTGGAATGCTACAAATACCATAGGGAACGCGAACGTACTGGAAGGTGCCTACGTGAGTACTTATGGAAGTACACGGCCTGGACTCCGGGGACAAAATTATTTGTTCATAAGCGTGAGCTAAGTCAATTTTAGTAAAAACTTTGGCTCCACGCAGCGAAGCATACAGCTCTTCTATTCGCGGTAGTGGGTATGGCTCGCGTCGAATTTTTGAATTGATTGTTACCTTATAGTCCCCGCAAATTCGAATGCTTCCGCATTTTTTAACAACAGGCACAATGGGCGTGCCATACTCGGAATGCTCCACTTTAACTATAGTACCTTCCCTAACCAGGCGGTCTAGTTCTTGTTCCACGGGCTCCCGTAATGCTAAGGGTACGTTTCGCGCTTTATGAAATATAGGTTCCTTATCCAACAACTTTAAAGTAAACATGTTCTTACACGTGCCTAGGCCCTCAGCGAAAACATCGGGAAATTCGCGTCGCAGTTTCAAAACAATATCATCGGTTCCATTTATCACTGTATCACACCCAATGTTATTCATTTGAATCTCAATATTTTTAAGTTTCAAATGACGTAACCAGGCGCGTCCAAGAAGCGGAGGCCCGCCGTTAGGGATCACAAACAAACGCAGGTCGTGTGCCTCCCGCTTCTCCCTCGCGCCGGCATAACAAACAGATACATTAATGTAACCGATAGGAAGTATATTTCCACCTGTATAACCTTTGAACTTTAAATTACACTGAATAAGCTGGCAGTTCTTAAAGTATTTCTTAAAATCATGTTCGCTGATAGCAGAGATTTTACTTCCTGTATCCACTTCAAAGTTCATAGGCAGATTATTTACAAAAATTGAAACTACATACGCTTTATCGTCCTCTCCATCCACCACAATGTTGAAGAAATCACTGTCCTCGCTATCAGAATCCATGTCGATGTAAAACTGATTCTTCTTTTGGGTTTTACCTGCAGAACGATCACTCTTATCACAGTATGAACGCGCACTTTTACACATGGCTTTAAGATGGCCCCTGGCCCCGCACTCATCACAATTATAACGCCTGTAGCGACACTGATCCGGTGCGTGCTGGCGTCCACACCTCCAGCATTTCTGGCTAGGCCCGCCGCCGCCGCCGCTGCCGCGCGCCTGCTGCGCCGCGCCTCGCGCGCCGATCCGGTGCACGGGAGGGTCCGGCCCGCCGCCGCCGGGGACCGCGCTGGCCGCCGCGGAGGCTCCCGCCGCGCGCGCTGAGCCGCTGGTCTCCGCGTGCCTCTCCGCCGCTTCCAGTGCCAGAGCCAATTCTACCGCCCGCTTGTAATCCAAATCCTTCTCCGCGAAAAGTCGACTACGCATTTCGTCACTTGCAAGGCCCGATACAAACTGATCTCTAAGGTTTTCTTCTAATTTCTCACCAAAATTACATGTACACGCAAGGTGCTTCAAACTCTGTAGATAAGTACTGAGCTCCTCGCCGAGTGCCTGTCGACGTAAACGAAAAATGTGCCGCTCCGCAATGTCCGATCGCCTGGGTTCTAGATGTTGTTCGACGATGGTGACCAGCTCATTGAACTTTTTCTTTTCGGGCGTGTCCGGAGCACACAAATCGCACATTAAATCGTAGGTCGGTTCGCCAACTACGGTTATCAACGTGGCCACGTGAAGCGCTTCTTTTATTTCGTTTAATTGGATAAACTGTTTCACTCTGTTTACGTATTTAGTCCATTTTCGCGAAGACAAATCAAAACAGTCAATTTTTCCGTACGGCATCGCGAAATTAACTGTATAAATCGATAATCGTCGCCAGTGAGATATTTAATGGAAACACAAGTTGCGGATCGAATCTGACTGATTTATTCCATACTAGCGGGTAGGTCGTAACGAACAAATATTTACAAGTACCTACAAATACCCAACAGTGTCATTGAAATTGATGGTGATGGGGAAGATTGGGCAGATTGTGCCGAAGAAGAGTGTGCGAGAGAGACTGTCGCGATCGTAGACACGGCGGCGCCGCCAGCAGCTAGTCTGGAGGTGCCTGCGCAGGCGCAGGGTTCGAATTCGAACACGCCGACCGCTACTCGTCTGGCGAACGATCGGCCAGCGCTGTCACCCACACTCTCGCGTACAAGACGCGTTCCCATTAAGGATTATAAAAAGTATTTTTAAAAATAAGTGAACTTGTGTAAATACCTATTAGATTTAATTGTTTATTTTGTTGTCAACAGATTTATCAATAAGTAATGGTGGAGGAATGATGTATATGTAGCTATACCTACCTACCTAGCTACCACTCATTGTATACGCGCGGCAGTGCACCGCGCCTCTTGTACTTCAGTAATAAACGAGCGAGCATCGTAACTGGTCGTTTCAATAATCTTCATACATCTCAGTAGGGCGCCCTCCGACCAGGTGGGATGACGATTTGCGAAAGACTGCTGGCAGATGCTGGGTGCGGCAAGCTCAAGACAGGGCGATATGGCGCTCATTAGGGGAGGCCTATGTCCAGCAGTGGACTGGTATAGGCTGATGATGATGATGGATGACGCACAAGGGCATTAAAGAGAACGATTTTAGTGTAGGTGTGTTTGAATCCCTTGGTATTGCGAAATTCGCAAATGGTTGGTTTTATAAAAAAAAACAACCATTTGCGAAAACTTTTTGACAATGTCATCAAGGTGTGCATTGAAATTTAAATTATCACCCAGGGCCGTCTTAAGCCTATTCGGCGCCGGGGTGCGGGGCTCAGCCTGCGCCCTCGTTTTCTTTTGCACTGCAGCGTGGCACGTGACCGACGACACACTGCAGTATGGAAGGGGTCCTAACTCCTAGTCAACCAAGAAAACACAATACTTACACGTAATTTGATAATTTATTTCTCTAAAATACAAAACTAAAATTATTAAACTTAAATTATACAAATTAAACCCAATTATAAAAAACAAAACTATTCTCCATTCGAGACATTATGTCCATTTTCTGGAATTAACACTCTAGAAAAGGTAGCTAGGTACCTACTTCTTCAAAAAAGGGAAGCTTTTTCTATGAACCTTCTAAAATTTATACTTTTATTTTATCATGAAAAAGAACATGATCCAAAAACAAAGAAAAGAAGGAACCTATTAGTTGAGAAATCAATAGAATTATGAGTTAATTACAATTAACAGTTATTGTAATACTCTCGTTTATATTATTATTTAATTGCTAAAAATTTATTTATTGTATGTACCTACATCAAACAAACTTAATTTTTCTTGCTTTTAAGTTGGCAATGATTTTAATTAAATCATTTATTTTTATATCAACTTCGGATTCTATACTTATAATAGATAAATTTGTAGGTATGTCTTGGGTCATGGTTGACCGAAGATAATTTTATATTAATTTTAATTTCGAAAAGGATCGTTCACCTTCAGCTACTGTAACAGGCAGTGTTAAATATATACGTAGAGATGTTGAGATATTAGGAAATGAGGAGATTAAATTATTAGAATATTATATAGCTTAAAATATCAATGGTAGTACTTGTTGATGCATTGGAAAAAAATATTTGCAACAATTCTAATTCATTATATATATAAAAATATATCCTTGGCCTCGCAAATCATCTAATTCAATATTGCATGATTTTAAGAAATCTAACTGAAAATAAATAACCCTTGTCCGGTAGTATCAGTTATAGGTAAAAAACCTAAAAAATGTTCTCGTACCTCAGCGCGTTTTGTCGATGGATTTAAATAAATAAACCACACAATAACAGTAAGTTGTTCTTGGTGTGAAATAATATCAGGTGTGCAATCTAGAATTACAGAGTAGTATTTACATTCCTTCAAAAGACTTATTATAGTAAATAGTTTTAATTTTTTCAGCAATTATAGGTAGGTACTAATCAGTTCATTTTGAATGTTATGACCAAGATAATAATGTGGCATACGATGCTGAGCTCTTTGAATTCGAGCAATGTGTTCTGATAGAGTACTATCAAAATTAGATATACTCTCCACCAACTTTAAAAAAAATACCTTTATTCGGGTCGTACAATTTCTCAGTTGTGCCCCTAAATGCTATATTTTGACCTGCCAAAAAATTTATAATTTCGATTATCCTTTCCAAAACTGCCGTCTACATCTTTTTTTCGCGGTCTATTTCAGTTTGATTTACCGAGTCTACTGTTTGCCCTTTCAATAAGTCATTTTTTAGATCCAAATATTTTTTAAAAGAACATAATGTGCCCTGAACTTTTCTCATGTCGTTCTATATTTCTTGACAAATGCCCCCAGTCTTTGTAACCAGTAACCAGTGGGGCCATTAAATGCAGTGACATTAATATTAAAAAGCTTACAGTGAAAACAAAATACAGAATCAGTAGATGTGGAATATACAAGCCAAACCGCCTAGGGTATATTATGTTCCTTGAGCCAAACTCGATGAATAATTTCGTTGTTTTGTAACTTTTTATTGTAATATGTATCTGAAAACGACCTCATGTTACTATCTGAAATAACTGACCGACACTTACATAGGCGCCGCGCTGTAAATTTAAATGAACTTACACCTAATTGTAGTGATTTAGAGATCATTTCTCTATAAGTGCGAGCGCCCGAACGGCGCCTATGACAGAAGCACAGGTGCCGCGCCGCGCGCCCTTTTCAAATGAACTTAAGTACATTTTATTGACTTAGATATCATTTTGCTTCAAGTGCAGGCGACCGGGCGACTAGGTTGCACATCACGAGCGGTATGACAAACGCCGAAATCGTAATAAAAGTAAAACAATGTTTATTATTGATGACTATTTTATTTTTTTTATATGAAGGTAGGTACCTATTAATTTTGCGCATGTATTTGTCGTAACAATTATATTATAAAACTGTGTAATGGCGTTAAGTTCAATGAAATATCTAAATATTCGGCGCTCGGCAGGCGCCCACGGGCGCTCCGCGCCCGGGTGCACCGCACCCCTTGCACCCCCTGGTAAAGACGGCCCTGTATATCACCTATGATCACTCCTTGGTCTCTGATCCTTTTGACTGTGTGTAAGTTCTCATCAAGTAACTTGTTGGCTGGTGGACTAGATACTAGTTTTCTTAAAAAATTAAAGTGAAAACATTTATCGACACATAGCAGCATACAATTTTCTGTACACCAGTTTTGAAACGTATTTAAGTCTGTTTGCAAAATATCTACGTCTTTATCAAATTTTATAACTTTATGTATCTTCAAGTCGTATTCTAATTCTAATATAGGTCTGACCAATGTGTTAAAGTTTAATTTGAGTAGATGTATTTACTCAGGGTTTTGAAGCATTTAGAAGTAGCTTTTCGAACGATTTTAGATAAGCGTGTGATGTCAAGGTTACCTACTTAACTTCCTACATTACAATAGCTTACTATTGTGTACGTGATTTCAAGGTTACCTACTTAACTTCCTACATTACCTACAATAGCTTACTATTGTGTACGTGATGTCAAGGTTACCTACTTAACTTCCTACATTACCTACAATAGCTTACTATTGTGTACGTGATGTCAAGGTTACCTACTTAACTTCCTACATTACCTACAATAGCTTACTATTGTGTACGTGATGTCAAGGTTACCTACTTAACTTCCTACATTACCTACAATAGCTTACTATTGTGTACGTGATGTCAAGGTTACCTACTTAACTTCCTACATTACAATAGCTTACTATTGTGTACGTGATGTCAAGGTTACCTACTTAACTTCCTACATTACAATAGCTTACTATTGTGTACGTGATGTCAAGGTTATCTACTTAACTTCCTACATTACAATAGCTTACTATTGTGTACGTGATGTCAAGGTTACCTACTTAACTTCCTACATTACAATAGCTTACTATTGTGTACGTGATGTCAAGGTTACCTACTTAACTTCCTACATTACAATAGCTTACTATTGTGTACGTGATGTCAAGGTTACCTACTTAACTTCCTACATTACAATAGCTTACTATTGTGTACGTGATGTCTAGGTTACCTACTATTAACTTCCTACATTACAATAGCTTACTATTGTCAAAGTCAAAAATTCTTTATTTCCATAAATAAAAAAATGTACACTTAGAAAAAGTCAAATTCTTAAAATAAAACACTGACACGGAAATAAAGTGATCTTTTGATTTCAGTCGCTTCGGTATGTAGACTAAAATAAAGAAGCGACGAAGAAACCTTTAGCCTGTTAGTTGTTATTTTTCGAGTTGGAGCAAAACCCGTCCCAAGCTTTTTTATTTTCTAAATAATCTGATATTTTGTAGTAAGCCTTTTTGCACAGAAAAGTTTTGACAATTTGTTTGAATTTATTAGATGATAAATTTTGCAACTCACTAGGAGTTTTGTTGTAGAAGCGTATACATTGCCCTTTGAAAAATGATGATTTGATAAATGTATCATCTTGTGAAGCCTGGTTGTGGGCACAGCGAGTTTATGTTTATTTCTAGTATTAATATTATGTATATCGCTATTTTTAGGGAAGCTTTTGATATTTTTATGAGTGTACAACAAGTTTTCATAAATATATTGACAGGGTACTGTCATTATGTTTATTTCTTTGAATTTATCACGTAGGGATTCTCTGGGACCCATATTATAGATAGCACGAACAGTGTGTACGTGATGTCAAGGTTACCTACTTAACTTTATACATTACAATAGCTTACTATTGTGTAGGTACGTGATGTTTGTAATTGAACACCGAAGGACGATAGACGGCGGGTTCGAATCTTCATGACCACTATCACATTTTGATTCTTTCTTCAAGTTTAAATGAACAAATTTTATTATCTTCCTACGAAAGGTGACCGTATCTAAATTATCGTCGCTAGAGGGAGCTGACAAATTATGGACTCTACAGATAATATTACGCTCAGGCGTGCGCGTACACTAATTCTAGAAACCACCACCGGACTCAATGATTCAGACATGAGCATTGACGACACAATAGGTGGCAGCACTAGCAGCTTACCTGACATATCAAATGATCATCATAACTCAAACGAAGAAGTTCTTAGTCTGCAGCAAAAAATTTACCAACTTCAAATCGAATTAACAAGTGCCCACGACGAAATAGAACGCTTATCTCTGGAAAATAGAGAACTTAGAAACAATAATCATGAATTGGCAAAAAAAATGTAATTTATAGAAAATTTGGAACAAGCCCTGCGAAGGCTAACTCCCCATCCCCCATAACTCGGAAAAACACAAAAAAACGCAACAGAACATCAAATTCAATAAACAAACACAAACAGAAAATATAATACCTAAAAAATCTGATTGCAAAGAGGCTTACAAAACCAAGAAACATAATGAAACACAAACAGAAACCTTAGAGCCCTCTCAACAGCTAGAAAAAATAAAATTACATAAAAAATGCCAAACTCACACTGAACCCAAAAAGATAGATGTACAGACACAAAACTGAAGCATACAAACTGAATCTACTAGTTTACCAGAACAAAACTATCAGCATACCACTTATCAGATTCCCTGTATAACTACAAATTTAAAACAGAAAAATCTTCAAAATCAGGCCTCTAACCGTAAACCGAAAATATGCAAGCTGAGTAACAACAAACAAAACAACGTGCTAACAATTGCACAAGATGTCCTATACAATGGTTCCACGATCTGCCATTACCTCAGCCTCAGCCCTAGAGCAGGCATTCCGCATATACTACACGGCCATCCAAGCTGAAAAACTTCACAATGACAGACTATTGTATTATAATGCTCAGTGACGAAGATTTCACAGAAGGTCATAGTATACAGATGGTTTTAGATTGCATCAAAAAATCTCTACAAATAATTACACATACGAATTTAATATTATGTGCGCCAACTTATCAATACGGATTCGGGAAAGAAAAGATAAATGAAGTGATTAAAACATTTAACAACCTACTATACAATGATGTTCAATCATACAATTATGCCTACTTATTAGATTCGAACAGCCACCTCACATACGACTATTCTATGTTTCACAAGCCTTCAGGAAAAGTCAGCAACTCTGGCTTACGAAGAATTTTCCTAGACTTGGCCAGTATAATTGGAAAAATAGAAAATAATAGATATTCTTCCAATCCAACAATAGTTAATATCGCACATAAAGATGATGAAATTGGAATTCAGAACCAGTTTTTTCTTGAATGAAAACGTTTTTGTTCTTCATCAGAATATTGCAGGTCTTCTAGGGAAATCGGACTTACTCACTATATGCTTGAAGGAACTAGAAGAACGTAAAAATAAGGTGGATATATTATGTATTACGGAACATTTGATGATGGACGGACAAGAACAGTTTCTAACAACACCGAAGTACACCCTGGCAGCTGGCAGCGTGTTTCAGTCGCAAAGAGAGCAAGAGAGGAGGATCCTGCATATTAGTACGGAATGAGCTTAATAGGTGGACAGAGATTAAGAAGATATCAAAATTTTCTATTACCAGTATATTTGAATGTTGTGCCGTGGAATTAACTGACTTTAATATTGTAATTGTATGTGTATATAGAGTACCAAAAATAGCTAATATCGAAATTTTTATGAACTGTTTACGGAAAGTCTTAAACGAAATATCAAAAAAACGTTATGAAAACATATTAATAGCTGGAGATTTTAATATTGACATTTTAAAGAAAAATAATATCACCCTTGATTTCGAATGTTTATTGTTAAACTTTAATCTAAAGCTTGCTCTGAGGCAGCCGACTAGGCTTAGCAGTAACACTTGTATAGACAACTTTGCGCACAATTTTAAAAAACGATGTGTTACCGATGTACTTGAACTCGCTCTGTCAGATCACACGTCGCAGCTTTTTAAGTGTCCAGTTAGAAATCTTGCTCTAATAAAATTTTGAAGAGATTATTTAGCAGAAAATATCGAGAAGTTCACTACGGCTCTAGAAAACTTATCTTTTTCTGAAATATACAGCGAAACGGACCCTAATATTTCGTACAATTTATTTATTGACATGTTTCAGTTATTTTATGATCTTTGTTTCCCCTACAAAATCATAACAGTAAGAACTACAAAACCAGTACATTGGATATCGCATGGTATAAAAATCTGTAGCAGAAAAAAAAGAAAACTTCTTTGGGAACATAGAAAAACCGCCTCTAAAGAAAATATTTACAGATACAAAAAATATTCTAAAACATTTAAAAGAATTGTTAAACTTACACAAAAAGCTCAAAATAACCAAAAAATAAAACTATCAAAAAATAAAACTAAAACCACGTGGGGTATAATAAATAATACAAAACGAATCCTACCAAAAGACTCAATTGACGAAATTATAGTAGATAATAAATTAATAAGAGATCCCTATGACATTTCTAATACTTTTAATAACTTTTTTATTGATAAGATAATTCCTATTGACAAAGCCGGAAACAATGTTACGAAACGCATTGAAAGTTCAAAAAATTCTATATTCCTTAAACCTTGTATACCCACCGATATCCTCAAAATAATATACTCTCTAAACAATACAAGTAGCGTTGGATACGATGGAATTTCAACCAAAATACTTAAAGTTGTAGCTTACTGTATAAGCGCCCCTATTAGCCATATCATAAACTTGACTCTTGGCACTGGTATTTTTCCAGATGCATTAAAGGTCTCGATAATTAAACCTTTATATAAGAAAGAATGCAAAAAGAAAATGGAAAATTACAGACCGATATCCCTCATACCTGTAATATATAATAAAATATTTGAAAAATACATTTATCGATTAATTAATAATTATTTTGAATCAAACAAGGTGTTCTGTAACGAACAGAAGGGTTTCAGAGAAAATAAAACTATAGGTAAATATGGCTCTCTATGATTTTCTTTTTCGTGTGACAAGTAGTGTCGACAAAAACATTCCAGTTTGCTCAATTTTTTGCGATATGACCCAAGCATTTGACTATGTCCAGCACAGCATCCTTCTTAAAAAACTCGAAACATACGGTATCAGAGGTAACGCTCTACAATTAATCAAATCTTACTTAGAAAACAGATAACTCACATATCGTAAATAAATAATAAAACTAAACGAGAAGAAGTCTTTATATCAAAGGAACGCATTATGAAATATGACGTTCCTCATAGATTTAAATCTATGGCGTTCCTCAAGGTAGCGTACTGGGTCCATTACTCTTCCTCACGTACATTAATGATCTTCCTAAAGCCACTACACAACCTATGTCCCTCTTTGCTGACGATAGTACTGTAACTATAATATGTAATAACATTAATACCTATCAAAATGACATTAATTATGCCTTGACATCTATAATAGAGTGGTTAAATAATAATAATTTAAAAATTAACATTAATAAAACTAAAATAATTCATTTCAGACAACGCGATAATGCTGCTTTCCCAAATATTGACATACAATATAATAATTACACAATTGAGGAAGTTACGACCACAAAATTCTTAGGAATCCACATAGACAAAAAGCTAAACTGGAAACCGCATGTAGAAAATGTCTGTAAAAAAATAAATAGCCTCGTTTACGTTCTACATAAACTATCTCCGGTTAATGAAGAAACCCTTCTTATCGCGTATCACGGCCTGATTGCCTCAAACATCAGGTACGGCTTAATATTTTGGGGGAACTCTACTGACGTCGATAAGGTATTCAAATTCCAAAAGAGATGTATCAGAGCTATGTTTCGTATGAAAGTGACGGATTCTTGTAAACCGCTTTTCAAAAAGTACAACATATTGACTCTCCCTTCGCTCTATATTTTAGAAACAGCTATGTTTGTAAGAAACAATCCGGATTTGTTTGTTCGGCAATCTGACGCAGTACAACGTAATAGACGTGACCAACAAAAAATTTGCACCCTTAACTGTAAAAAAAAGTTGATGCGCATAAGTTTCTTTGCTATGTGTACGAAGTACAATGTTTAATTTGTAAAATCTAGATCACCTAAATTCTTACATTTCCTATCGGCCTCGCACGTATTGCCTACTTGCCATACGTGATGCGGTAATATTGTCATAACTTTCATGCTTACCTAAATCTAACAAATAAACCAGTTGCGAATCAACATCGTTGGAGTTATCATTTCCCGGTAGGTACCTCTAACACTATGACACGATCAATTTATAACAAAATCCCGCTCTTGATAAGAGAATTGCCTACTGCGATGTTTCAGAGAAAGCTGAAGAACATCCTATCTGATAAATGCTATTATACATTAAATAATTATTAATTAAATATTTCGCTGTACACACATATTTTTACGGTACAATGTAGATTATAAGTACTTTTTTGTATAATTATTTTAGATGGCATTGTAATGTGTTTTGTGTGTTTAATAAATAAAATAAAATAAAAATATACAATTAAAGAATTTATGAACGATAATTTTTTTGACAAATAAGTATATAATTCTTAATTTTATTTAATTGACTTATGTAACTCCATTTTTTAGGGTTTCAAAGATCGGTTTTGAAACCCTTATGGTCTCGCTCTGTCCGTCCCCGCTCTTTCTTGAATATCTCAGTAACTACTGCAGCTATTAACTTGAAATTTGAAATAATGATACATTTCGTGCGCCATTACTGATTTTAAGAAAAAAATATATAAATAAATGAAAAATGAAAATGAATATTTTCAGTACAAATTTTGATGTTGAAATTTCAAAAGAGACCTAGGAAGGCAAATGGGGTATCAAATGAAAGGTATCGTTTTGTAGATTTCAAAACACTTTTTGAAATTTCTGTAAATTTCATACTTTTTGAAATATTTCAAAAAAAGTCGAAAAATTGACCATACCCCCCCCCCTATCTCCGAAGATTGCACACCGATCCACGTACAATGTATTAGGCGTTTGTAGATATCGATCTATATTTTACAGGAAAAATATAGAGAAGTCTGTAATAATAATAGTTTTTGAAAAATGGTCAAAAAGGGGGAGAATTTTTTTTCAAAAGGGGAGGTACCTACCTATGTGGGGTATCAAATGAAAGGTATCGTTTTGACCATTTCAAAACACTTTTTGAAATTTCTGTAAGTTTCATACTTTTTGAAATATTTCAAAAAAAGACGAAAAATTGACCATTCCCCCCCCCCCTAGCTCCGAAGATTGCAGACCGATCCATGTACAATGTACTAGGCGTTTGTAGACATCGATCTATATTTTACAGGAAAAATATAGAGAAGTCGGTAATAATAATAGTTTTTGAAAAATGGTCAAAAAGGAGGGGATTTTTTTTTCAAAAGTAGGGGTACCTACCCAAGTGGGATATCAAATGAAAGGTATCGTTTTGACCATTTCAAAACACTTTTTGAAATTTCTGTAAGTCTCATACTTTTTGAAATATTTCAAAAAAAGACGAAAAATTGACCATTCCCCCCCCCCTAGCTCCGAAGATTGCAGACCGATCCATGTACAATGTATTAGGCGTTTGTAGACATCGATCTATATTTTACAGGAAAAATATAGAGAAGTCTGTAATAATAATAGTTTTTGAAAAATGGTCAAAAAGGGGGGGAATTTTTTTTCAAAAGGAGGGGCACCTGCCTATGTGGGATATCAAATGAAAGGTATCGTTTTGACCATTTCAAAACACTTTTTGAAATTTCTGTAAATTTCATACTTTTTGAAATATTTCAAAAATAGTCGAAAAATTTACCTTTCCCCCCCCCCTATCTCCGAAGATTGCAGAGCGATCCACGTACAATGTATTAGGCGTTTGTAGATATCAATCTATATTTTACAGGAAAAATATAGAGAAGTCTGTAATAATAATAGTTTTTGAAAAATGGTCAAAAAGGGGGGGAATTTTTTTTCAAAAGGAGGGGTACCTGCCTATGTGGGGTATCAAATGAAAGGTATCGTTTTGACCATTTCAAAACACTTTTTGAAATTTCTGTAAATTTCATACTTTTTGAAATATTTCAAAAATAGTCGAAAAATTGACCTTTCCCCCCCCCCTATCTCCGAAGATTGCAGAGCGATCCACGTACAATGTATTAGGCGTTTGTAGATATCGATCTATATTTTACAGGAAAAATATAGAGAAGTCTGTAATAATAATATTTTTTGAAAAATGGTCAAAAAGGGGGGGAATTTTTTTTCAAAAGGGGGGGTACCTACCTATGTGGGGTATCAAATGAAAGGTATCGTTTTGACCATTTCAAAACACTTTTTGAAATTTCTGTAAATTTCATACTTTTTGAAATATTTCAAAAAAAGACGAAAAATTGACCATTCCCCCCCCCCTAGCTCCGAAGATTGCAGACCGATCCACGTACAATGTATTAGGCGTTTGTAGATATCGATTTATATTTTACAGGAAAAATATAGAGAAGTCTGTAATAATAATAGTTTTTGAAAAATGGTCAAAAAGGGGGGGAACTTTTTTTCAAAAGGAGGGGTACCTGCCTATGTGGGGTATCAAATGAAAGGAATCGTTTTGACCATTTCAAAACACTTTTTGAAATTTCTGTAAGTTTCATACTTTTTGAAATATTTCAAAAATAGTCGAAAAAGTTACCTTTCCCCCCCCCCTATCTCCGAAGATTGCAGACCGATCCACGTACAATGTATTAGGCGTTTGTAGATATCAATCTATATTTTACAGGAAAAATATAGAGAAGTCTGTAATAATAATAGTTTTTGAAAAATGGTCAAAAAAGGGGATTTTTTTTTCAAAAAGGGGTACCTAACCATGTGGGGTATCAAATAAAAGGTATCGTTTTGACCATTTCAAAACACTTTTTGAAATTTCTGTAAGTTTCATACTTTTTAAAATATTTCAGAAAATTGATTTTCCAAATATGTAATTGGCAAATGTTTGAAACCCTCGGCGCGCGAGTTACACTCGCACTTGGCGAATCTTGTTTTTTAATAACATTAATTCATTCCATGCTCTACAATTTTTATAAAAGTATTTTTTCCTATTATGTATAATTATCATGTAAAGACAAATCATTGCATGTCCATAAAGGGCAAATTACATTGTTACCCATTCTGTATGTACCATCTTTTCCACATGTAATTGCAATAAATATACTTTTACTTTTGAACGACCCCCAGTGTAATATGTAGTTTGTTGGTAGGAGCACCCGGCTGCGAACCTGCTATCATGTGAGGCGGGGCGCGGTCGCTGGCTGTGCGCGCGCGGTGAGCCCGCTGCCTCCGTGGTACTCCAGCTCGCGCGCGCTTGCACGGTACTTACACGCATTTACTGTAACCTGCTATCATGTGAGACGGGGCGCGGTCGCTGGCTGTGCGCGCGCGGTGAGCCCGCTGCCTCCGTGGTACTCCAGCTCGCGCGCGCTTGCACGGTACTTACACGCATTTACTGTAACCTGCTATCATGTGAGACGGGGCGCGGTCGCTGGCTGTGCGCGCGCGGTGAGCCCGCTGCCTCCGTGGTACTCCAGCTCGCGCGCGCTTGCACGGTACTTACACGCATTTACTGTAACCTGCTATCATGTGAGACGGGGCGCGGTCGCTGGCTGTGCGCGCGCGGTGAGCCCGCTGCCTCCGTGGTACTCCAGCTCGCGCGCGCTTGCACGGTACTTACACGCATTTACTGTAACCTGCTATCATGTGAGACGGGGCGCGGTCGCTGGCTGTGCGCGCGCGGTGAGCCCGCTGCCTCCGTGGTACTCCAGCTCGCGCGCGCTTGCACGGTACTTACACGCATTTACTGTAACCTGCTATCATGTGAGACGGGGCGCGGTCGCTGGCTGTGCGCGCGCGGTGAGCCCGCTGTCTCCGTGGTACTCCAGCTCGCGCGCGCTTGCACGGTACTTACACGCATTTACTGTAACCTGCTATCATGTGAGACGGGGCGCGGTCGCTGGCTGTGCGCGCGCGGTGAGCCCGCTGCCTCCGTGGTACTCCAGCTCGCGCGCGCTTGCACGGTACTTACACGCATTTACTGTAACCTGCTATCATGTGAGACGGGGCGCGGTCGCTGGCTGTGCGCGCGCGGTGAGCCCGCTGCCTCCGTGGTACTCCAGCTCGCGCGCGCTTGCACGGTACTTACACGCATTTACTGTAACCTGCTATCATGTGAGACGGGGCGCGGTCGCTGGCTGTGCGCGCGCGGTGAGCCCGCTGCCTCCGTGGTACTCCAGCTCGCGCGCGCTTGCACGGTACTTACACGCATTTACTGTAACCTGCTATCATGTGAGACGAGGTGCGGTCGCTGGCTGTGCGCGCGCGGTGAGCCCGCTGCCTCCGTGGTACTCCAGCTCGCGCGCGCTTGCACGGTACTTACACGCATTTACTGTAACCTGCTATCATGTGAGACGGGGCGCGGTCGCTGGCTGTGCGCGCGCGGTGAGCCCGCTGTCTCCGCGGCACACTGCATCCCTGCCTCACTAGTGGCGGAGGCGGCGGCGGCGCGACGCCAGCTCTAGCGAGCCTGGCCCTTTAAGATATGTTTATTGGTTTCCAGATATCCTCCGTGACCATCGGAGCTCATCAAGCGGCGCTGGTGGAAGTTCTGGTGGGCCGGTCGGAGACTCCCGTTGACCCCTATCAGGTAACGACTTAAAAGACTCGATTCTCTGAATAACATCCTCTTATTGCTTAAGACCGATGGAGTAGAATGCTTATGTCCTGGTGTGCAGGTGCTGGTCCCCAGCAGCGTGTTCCTGGGCCCCCGCGAGTCGCGCGGTGCTGAGGGCGCGGGGGCGGAGCGCGTGCGCACGTTCGCGCACGACGCGCTCGCGGCCGGCGCGCGCGCTCAACGCTGGGACCGCGTGCGCCTCGTGGTCACGCAGCCTTATAACAAACACTGCAAGGTGACTCAGTCTCTCAAATACGCTATTCGAAAAAATCAACATTTTCATGATATTTGAGATCCTACTGCTCTTCAAATATGAAACCTAGGATTCTTAGACTCCTACACCTAATATTACATTTCATTCTGTACAAAAGCGCCAAGATAGTTTTTTGATTAGTTTCATGTGTTTGAAGAAAAAAAACATCTAAAATATCTCAATTTTGACACAAATTTTCCTTCTTCTCCGAATCAATATGAATTACTGACCCTTGCGCGGTGCGAGGGACGAGCCGTCAGTGCCGCTCATGCTTTCCTGGACGACGGACCTATGCTGCTCGTGATCCTACGAAACTATTATAATTATTTTCTAGTAACGTGACATAAAAATATATATAAATTTGAAAAAAGGTTACCATGCCACGAATAAAAGGGCGACATTTGCGAGAGCTTGCCGCAAATTGTGAAATATTTATTACGTAGAACAATTACAACTAGTACCAAAACTAATATTTACACTTACATATAATTCGAAATGATTTTTATAAATGTTTCTTGGCTATATTTATTATTTAGTCGCATTTTAGGAGTTTTATCGCCGTAAGTCTCTCATATCACCTTTCGTTCATAGAAGTATGTATAAAAATAAAAAATAAATCGAATAAGTACCTATATTCTACAGGGTGTCCGCCGGCAGATTTTCGGCTTTAAAAATTCATATAAATTAAACGAATAATGCTATGGTAAAAAATGTTTATTTAGCGAAAACCTAGATCGTGCGGACGTTATTTCTTAAAAATAACTCCTTCCAAATGGCGACCATTTTGTCGCAAGCACTCATCAAGCCTGTACCGCATATCAGTAAAAACCCGCTGGCAGAGCGCTGGCGAAATTTCTTGGACTTCTTGTCGTATATTTTTTTGAAGAGCTTCAATTGTTTTTGGTGAGTTATTGTAAACTCTAGCCTTTAGAAATCCCCACAAGAAGAAGTCACACGGAGTTAGATTTGGTGATCTGGGAGGCCAGGGTATGTCCCCAAACCTACTGGATCACTTTTCCTGGAAAAATGCTCCTCACTTTGCTCATAGACGCTCTAGCCGCATGCGCAGTGGCGCCATCTTATTGAAAATGGGTTTGTCTATTGTTCCCATCACAATGTAGCAAAATGTAGCAGGGCCGGTACAAAATGTAGCAGGGCCGGTACAAAATGTAGCAGGGCCGGTACAAAAACAAAATTCTATCGTTGCACAATACCTCTCAGATGTCACAGTTTGGTCAGCGTCAAAGAAAAAAGGCCCAATTATTCCTCTTACTGAAATCGCGCACCACACCGTTGTTTTTGGGCTGTGTAGTGACTTTTGGTGGAGTTTTTTTGGATTGGAGTCTGACCAGTATCTCATATTTTGTTTATTTACGTATCCTTCCAGATGAAAATGGGCTTCGTCACTAAAAAAATATTGCCCAATCGCGCAGGGGTCCCAAATCGATCGATAATCGTTTTGGCATAAACTTAGGTTTAGGTTTAAAGAATATTTATTTCTCAAAAGAAATTACATTTCACTTATTCGAGAAAAAATCTTAAATTTAGTACTTAATTAAAACTTCGAGAAGCCAAACAATTAATGATAAACAACCTACCTACTTAAGATTACAGTTAGCTAATCTTTTTATATAATACAAAACATTTACAAGTACAATTACCTAATAATAAGTTAAATAATAATAGAAGCTTTCAAATGCTTAGAAAGTTCCCTAATTCTTAAAAGACTTTCCAAAAATTTTATAACTACCCGCAAAGTCCTACATATTTATTTAACCTCTATTGGAATGAGTGAGTGGTCAATACGGAGACGTAAAGACGTTCGGTCTTATGGTGTCACAGTGAAAGCAAAAACAGTTAGTGAAGTTGTTATTTAAGTAAGGATATATCATTAAGTATGTGTTTTTTAAGTTTAAGTTTGAAGTTATTGTACGATTCCGCATTCTTTACTTCTTTGGGAAGACTATTATAGATTTTGACTCCCTGGAAAATTAGCGCTCGTTTCCCGAATTCGGTTCGCATCCTTGGAAGAAGTATGTGGTCTTTTTTGCGAGTATTTCTTGTATGTGTCTGATGGACTTTTATGAACGTTATGTTACTATGTATTGATTTATTTAAGATTTTTCTAATGAGTGTGCAAATACTAAAGGTGTAAAGTTGTTTTATGTTCATAAGTTTGGTTAGTTGATAAACTTTGACTGTGGGTGTTAAGTAATCTAGGCGGAATAACATTTTAATAATTTTGTTTTGAGAGACTTGTAGAGTTTTAAGGATCGTCTTAAGGGCACTGCCCCAAATTTCGATTAGGTACAAGAGATGCGGTTTCACAAGAGAATTGTAAATTGTATGTCGAACGTGAAGGGGAAGACAGCTAATTATACCTCGCAGGGATCCTTGTAAAGACGTGAGTTTGGACCTTATATGATCAATTTGTGTATGCCAGTTAAGGTGGGTGTCGAGTCTTAGACCTAAGTATTTTTCGTGTTGTTTTTGTTGCAGTGTCTGTCCGTCAATTGTTGGTGGTTTATGGTCTGGAACTATTTTGTATCTAGATTTAAAAATTACATAGCATGTTTTGTCGGTGTTAATTGTCAGAAGTTTGCTTTGGAACCATACAAAGATTCTGTTTAAGTCATCTTGTGCCTGATGTATGATCTGATGAATGCAATTTCCAAAATAAAAGAGACATGTATCGTCGGCATACAGAGATATGTGACCGTTGAGCGCGAGTTCGTTAATTGAGTTGATGTAGACAAGAAACAATAAAGGGCCTAGTATTGAACCTTGTGGGACACCAAATGATATGCTATGTGGTTCGCTTGAGTGATCTCCGATTTTAACAATTTGAAGTCTATTACTCAGGTAAGATTTAAACATAGACAGCGTCACTCCAGATATTCCTAGATCTTTAAGGTTTCGTAGTAAGATAGTGTGACTAACAGTATCGAATGCTTTTTTTAAGTCTATAAAGATTCCTAAAGCTATATTTTTTTGGTCTATGTTGGTTTGAATTTTGGTGACTAAATCTGCTGTTGCTGAGAGAGTGTTAGATTGTGATCGAAAGCCGTATTGTCTATCAGGGAGAAAGTTTATAGATGTAAGATATTTATTTAGTCGTTTGTGTATTACTTTTTCTAGAATTTTTGAAACAACAGGTAAAACTGAAATAGGTCTGTAATTACTTGGGTTGGAATGAGTTCCATTTTTATAAATCGGTGTTACTTTAGCAATTTTTAAGGAATCGGGAAAGGTACCTTTTTCTAAGTGAAAGTTAATACAGTCAGTGAGGTTTTTTAAGATAAGGCTAGTTATACATTTTAGTGATTTTGTAGTTATTCCATCTACACCTACACTGCAGTTTGGGTCAAGTTCTCGTATTATTTTGGAAATTTCATCCATCGTACATGGCTTGAAGTTATTAAATGCAGCGTTGATTGAAGGTATGTTTGGTAAAGTCGTGGGTTGTATTGTTGGGATTTTTTCTGCAAGCGTCGAACCGATTGTTGAGAAGAACGTGTTAAAGGTCTCGCAAATTTCGTCACCGTTGGTAATAGCAACGTTGTTAATAATAAGTTTTGGGGGAGTATTGTTTGATTTTATTTTGTTTTTAGCTAAGTTATTTATTAGGCTCCACATCTTCTTTGGGTTCCTTTTATGTTTTGTGAAAACTTCTTTGTAATAGTTGTTCTTTGCATTTCGTATTTCATCAGCAGTTTTCTTTTTTTCTTCTTTGAATTGTGTCTTCAGGTTTTCATCATTTGGTTTCTCTTTAAGTCTTTTCCAAATTTCATTTCTAGTTCTTATCTTGTTTGTAATGTCTTTATTTATCCAATCTTGTCTTGGTGGGTTCATTATTTTGAATTTCTTTGTTTTACTGTTTTTGATGCCATGTTTTATGTGTTTTTCTAGATATTCATAGTTGTGCTGTACTGGGTTGTAAGTTTGATTTTTTATAATTTTGTATAGTTCGTCATAGTTGATAGCATCATATTGGATTCGACGTTTTTGGGGTTGCATTAGTTTGTTCATATTTAGGTAGATTTGTTTATGGTCAGACATTGGTGAGTCAAGGATCGCCATGTGGAAGTTCATCTGTATGTTCGTACAAACATGATCAATTATTGTCTTCGTAGTTGTCGTCTCTCGGGTGCAGAAGCGTTCTTCAATTTTGTTTATATAATAGTATCCTGACTCTTTGAGCATGTCTTTGTATAGTTTAACGTTACGTTCCGTTTTGAGAAGGTCCAGGTTGAAATCTCCGAAGACAATAGCTCGCTTCCTTTGTACCAACTGTGCTGAGTATACTTCAAGAAAATCCTTAATATTTGAACTACCTGGGTTATAAACAACTCCTATGTCTAATGCGTATCGTTCTATGCTGATCCAAAGGTAGTTTATGCCTCCAAGGTATGTTTCTTCGTGAAGATTATGTGTGACGTCATTGTGAATGTAAATAGAGACGCCACCTCCTCTTGAGTCTGTTCGGATATTATAATAGTGGGTATAGTTTGTGATTTGGTAACCTTCAGCTTCATCTGCCGACTTTATCCAAGTTTCGGTAAGTAAAACGATATGGGTTTTCGCTTCAATTGATCGGACAATACATTTTAACTCGTCAAATTTTCCGGGTTTGCATATACTTCGAGCGTTCAGATATAGAAAGTTAAGGCTAGATTTTTCCGTCTTCAAATTTTGGTAGGTGTAACTTAGTTGGTATGTGATGCGTTCTTCTTCGTCTCCTTGTAGGGAAGCTGTTGGTTTAGGTTTTTTGAGTCTCGGATGATTTTTGGGGTACCCTTTATGTATTTAATAAGTAGATCAGTTTCACCATTTTCTTTACGTTGCGCCAGTTCCTTACTAAGCTCTTTCATTAAATTCTTTTCAGTTGGTGTCTGATCATAGTATATTCTAATATTCTGTGGTAGTTTGTTTTTATTTCTGAATACCTGTTTTACTTCATCTGAATCAATAAAGCATACCTTTAGGGGCCGGACCTTGCCTGTGAAAAAGTTTCCTAGGCGTATAACTTTTACTATTTCTGGCCTAGTAGTCAGGTAGTCTTGGAAGGTTTTTTGAACCAGGCGTATATCTTCGTTGTAACGTGCAGCATCATCCGTGTTGGTTGATTCGGGTAAGCCAACAATTATTAAATTGTTTCTCCTACGTTCTCTTTCTCGCATTTCGCTTATTATTTTTTCGCTCTCAAAAATTGTTGTCTGGGTTTGTGTTGAAGGTTGGTTAGTTTTTAGTTTACTGATTTCTGTTTCAATAGCAGATATTTTTGAGCCTGTCATGGAGCTAGCTGCCTGGAGCTGAACAACTTCTTCCTTTAGGTTATTGTGTTCCACCATAAGCTTCTCAGTTGAGGTTTTTAAGTCTGCCATCTGATTTTTAACTGCAGATAGGTCTTCGCGTATTGGTTTTAGGTTGGTTTCTAAAGCCGAAATCATATCTTGGCGAAAAGATTGTAAGAGGCTTACCATTTGATTACATTCGCAGCTGCACTTCCGCTTTCTTTTTCGCAAAGTGATTTGATTATCAGAATCATACTCGTATATCTGGGACACGCCCGGCTCTGAACCTAGTGGTCTAGCTGGTATTTCTTTAGACTGTGGCGAGTGCTGCACATTCATACTGACCGGTTTGGTTGAAATCGGCTGTGGCTCGGTACAGATCGGGCGATGTCGGGTGCTGCCAAAGGTAACACTGCTCCGGCGTCGCTGCGTTCCGTGTCCAAATGTCGTAAGTACGGATATTCTATTTTATGGATACTAGTCTTTATGCACTTTTGTTAACGTTTACTTTTGATTGGTAGGTGTATCAATATTTAAAAGAAAAATTAGTCACGCGTCTGCTCAGTTCGGCTGCCGAAGCACGTTAATGGAAACTTCTCTCGCTAAGTAGTCACTTTCTTTTAATTGTGCACAATTTGCAATTTGTATGGGTGGAAGTTGAGTTGACGTTTCAATATTTTATGTACTGTGGTTTTTTTTTAGGCCAGTAGAAGCTGCCACCTTCCTAACGGACTTCCGTGGATTTTTGAGGATTTCTTCTCGAACGGTGTTGACGTTTTCAGGTGTCGAAACAGAAGTTGATGGACCCGGTGGATGATTTAATGTCGTGCCCGTTTTCCTGAACTTCTGTACCCACGATGAAATTAGTTGGGTAGACGGCCCGTCACTTACACGACGAATTTTGAAATGTGAACAAAAATGCTGCCTCGCACTAAGTAGAGAATCACCACCCTCTCAATTCTACTGACATGATCATCATAATAATCATAATCATTTATTTAGGTAGGTATAGGTAGGTATAGGTAGGTATAGGTAGGTATAGGTAGGTACAGGTAGGTACAGGTAGGTACAGGTAGGTACAGGTAGGTCTTTCTTGAATATCTCAGTAACTACTGCAGTTATTAATTGAATTGATTGAAATTTAAAATAATGATAAATTCCGTGCGCCATTACTGATTTCAAGAAAAAAATATATAAATAAATGAAAATGAATATTTTCAGTACAAATTTTGATTATGAAATTTCGAAAGAGACCTAGTAAGGCAAATGGTGTATCAAATGAAAGGTATCGTTTTGTACATTTCAAAACTTTTGAAACTTTTTGAAATTTCTGTAAATTTCATACTTTTTTAAATATTTCAAAAAAAGTCGAAAAATTGACCATTCCCCCCACCCTATCTCCAAAGATTGCAGACCGATCCATGTACAATATATTAGGCGTTTGTAGATATCAATATAAGCTTTTCTCACGAGTGGTCACGAATCGTCTCGCCAGGAGGCTCGTCGAGTTCCAGCCACCGGAACAGGCCGGGTTTCGCGGAGGATATGGTACCATAGACCACATACACACAGTGAGGCAGATTATACAGAAGTCCGAAGAGTATAATCAGCCCCTGTGTCTGGCCTTTGTGGACTATGAAAAGGCCTTTGACTCTGTCGAAACCTGGGCTGTTCTGGAATCCTTACAGCGATGTCAAGTAGACTATCGTTATATCGAGGTGTTGAGATGTCTTTATGATGCCGCCACCATGAGTGTCCAAGTACAGAGTCAGCAGTCTAAACCCATCCAACTGCGCAGAGGAGTGAGACAGGGGGATGTTTATCCCCGAAACTGTTCACAAGCGCGTTGGAAGATGTGTTTAAGACGCTGGATTGGAAAGGTAAGGCCATAAACATAAACGGCGATTACATCTCACACCTGCGATTCGCTGATGACATAGTCTTGATGGCGGAGTCGCTAGAGGAGCTTAACCGGATGCTGGACGGCCTAGCTTCAGACTCACGACGCATCGGTCTTGGCATGACCTTGGATAAAACCAAGGTCATGATCAATGGCCACATTGATCCGGGACCGGTGGTCGTACATGGCCACCTTCTCGAAATTGTTTCCAAGTACACTTACCTTGGGCAGATTCTGCAGTTGGGTAAAAACAATTTCGAGAAGGAGGCCAAAAGGAGGATCCAGCTAGGTTGGGCAGCGTTTGGGAAACTACGTCGAGTCTTCTCGTCATCCATACCGCAATGCTTGAAAACGAAAGTTCCTAACCTCCTAAAAGTCCTACCCGTCATGACCTACGGAGCTGAGACGTGGACACTCACGGTAGGGCTGGTCCACCAGGTTAAAGTCGCTTAGCGAGCTATGGAGAGAGCTATGCTCGGAGTTTCTCTGAAGGGTAGGATTCGCAACGAATACATCCGACAGAGAACCAAGGTTACCGACATAGCTCAAAGGATTAGCAAGCTGAAATGGCAGTGGGCTGGCCATATTTCGAGAAGAACCGACAACCGCTGGGGTAAACGTGTTCTTGAGTGGAGACCGCGACTCGGCAGCGTGGGACGCCCTCCGACCAGGTGGGATGACGATTTGCGAAAGACTGCTGGCAGATGCTGGATGCGGCAAGCTGAAGACAGGGCGCTATGGCGCTCATTATGGGAGGCCTATGTCCAGCTGTCGACTGGTATAGGCTGATGATGATGATGAGATATCAATCTATATTTTACAGGAAAAATATAGAGAAGTCTGAAATAATAATAGTTTTTGAAAAATGGTCAAAAAGGGGGGAGAATTTTTTTTCAAATGGGGTGGGGTACCTACCCATGTGGTGTATCCGATAAAAGGTATTGTATTGACCATTTTAAAACACTTTTTGAAATTTCTGTAAGTTTCATACTTTTTGAAATATTTCAAAAAAAGTCGAAAAATTGACCATACCCCCCCCCCCCCCTATCTCCGAAGATTGCCGACCGATCCACGTACAATGTATTAGGCGTTTGTAGATAGGGATCTTTATTCTTGAAAATGTTCCTCTAGAAAATGTAAAAACATTCTCACTTTTAGGATTCATTTTAGATAGCCACCTAAACTTTTATGCACATGTCCAAAACATAAAATCTAAACTGTCCAGCTTTACGTACGCCCTCCGAGAGCTTAAAAAAACAACTGACCTAGCTATAGCGTATCAGCTCACTACGCGCACACACAAACTCACCTTTCTCAATCTGTGATCTTATGGGGTAACTGCGCACACACGGATGACCTGTTTATTCCACAAGAGAAGTGCATACGCATATTGGTTAACATTGATAGAATGGACAGTTGTAAGCCGCACTTTAAAAAACTAAAGATTTTAACTTAACCTTCGATTTACATTCTGGAACTATGTAAATTCGTAAGAAAATATCCACATCTATACCAAAACTTAGACGACCTACCTAGACCATATATGTATAGCCTCAGAGCCCTAGCCGGTACAAATTAATTGGTGCTCTAATCTAATGTATCCACAGTAAAGCATCTTATAAAAATGTATAAATAAATTTAGCCAATACTAATAATCAACTGAAACGGACATTTTAAATTGAGACAGCACAGCAGGGTGTATGTACTAACTTAGGCTAACCGTTACATAGGTAAGTACTGTGACGTGTTTTTCACGTCTCATGCCATCATTCAGTCTATTTGACAGCCAGCTAGCTTGCTTGTCAAGTAGATTGATTTCGTTTAGAAATTATCTATGGTTTTAATCGCTGTCAGAACGAACTTTTGAGGTTATTTTTCTGAAGGACGACACTTTGCGTACCTTGACCTCCTTAGACAGTTGTGAAATTATCACAATTGAGTTTAAACCCATAAATATATTCGCCCCTATGTAGAGGGTGTTGCATCCTGTCTTGTGGTAGAAAAATTGTGAGTGACAGTGGCCAGATCGCAGAGGTAATTATGGATTGGAGTTGAGAAAAATTCTGTGTTACATTGTATTTGCACACAAGTAATCTCGCCCTTTCTTCTAAATCCAGATCTCTTTTTTACTGGAACCTGCAGAGACTTGTCTTCCCATTCTCCACGCAAGCTGGACTGTTTTTGACTTTTGGTGAGTTTTCTTATTTTTTTGGCTCTCAAAAGAATCCATGACTTGTACGTTTGCTGACGAGAATTCCTCGTTTTCAGCTCCCGAAGCGGACCTATTCTCCGTCCTTCCTCGAGTTTGCGAGCTGGGGGGCATCGCTCCAGACCAGCTCCGGAGGGAGACGTGAGGCTCCGTAACGGTAACGCAAGCGTCAGGTCAAGGGGTTGTTTGTTAGGTTGATTGTTAGGTGGATTGTTAGTTTAAATTTTGTTTAAATTTACTTGAATTTTTAGGTTGTAATTCAGGTTTATTTATTTGTATGGTTGTATTTTTTTGGTTACAATCTATTAGAATTTTTTAGTATCTTGTATCTGGTCGTATCACCGGATAGGCCTTGGTTGTTAACCAAGTTTACCTTACACTTTGAGCTTAACCTCACTTTACATGGTATTTGATTAGAACCCACCGCTTCTCGGTTGGAGTTATTTGTTGCATAAAGCCTAGGGTTGTGAAGGAGGATGCAATAGCACTATTAGCTGCAAGCCGTAGAGCCCTAGGAACTTAAATTTAAATAGAATTAATTTTAATTTACTTAGTCCGGAGTGAGGATCCGAACCTTTATATCTTCCCTCGTACTCCTCCCCGGACACTTCCAAAGCCATTGTTGGGCTTGGGGAACGTTAGCGGTCCTTATTAGACCTTTTATTTATAGCCGCCCAATCCGAAATTTCCAAATTTTACTTAAAATTTGGGCGGATAATTTGTAAATTTTGTTAGGCCTTCCGCCTTATTATGAGTTAGTTTCCTACTTTATTAGGTTTATAATAGTTTTATAACCTGTATTTTCAGTGTGTTAGTCTTAAGCTTCCGAATAAATTTAAGATGAACTGTTTGTGATATCTTTTATTCGGAGTCCCTGCCCTAAGATTAAAGGTCTGTGCTAGCAGTAGTTATCCTTGGCAAATATTTCTCAAATTTTACACCGGTAGTCTGGCGCCCGAACTTAATTTATTTTTTGACATTTTAAACGACTCCGGGGTAAAGAAAAACTTTTTGTTCAATTAAATTTTATTATTATACCAACATAGAAATTTATATATTACAGTACATATAAGCAATTAATAAATGAAATGAAATTTTACAGGAAAATATAGATAAGTCTGTAAAAATGACCATTTTTGAAAAAAAAAAAACAAATTGAAAAGGGGATATTTTTTATCGAAAGGGGGCTATCTATCATCTATTGGTTTATCAAATGAAAGGCATTGTTTTGTAAATTTTGAAACAGTTTTCGAAATTGCTGTAGGTTTCGTACTTTTCAAAATATTGCCATTCGAAAAAAGACGGAAAATTGATTGTCCTAATAATTGGAATATGTTTATTATTATTATTATTATTACAGTAAATATAGTTTAGGGTAAAATTAAAATTATGTATCAAATAAGATTTCGCTCACAGATGTCTAAAGGGTCTTTCCGCACACGTGGCGATTATCTTGTTGCGCATGTGCTTCGCTCACAGACGTCTAAAGGGTCTTTCCGCACACGTGGCGATTATCTTGTTGCGCATGCGCTTCGCTCTTCCGAAGATCACCTATTTATTACGGACTACCCCAACTTGGCTCTGTCCTGAGGAAGTTTCATCTTTTGATGAAAGCTTGAAATCGGTGTTGGAGTCGGTTCTTAATGTCTCCCTAGATGGGCCCCAGTGGAGTCAGGCGGCTCTGCCTGTCCGGTGTGGCGGTCTCGGGGTACGGTGCGTTCAGGAGGTAGGTCTGCCGGCTTTTCTGTCGTCGGCGCACGGGGTTGCCAACCTAGTCACTGTTTTACTTTTTTCTGATGGTGACGGGGGAAGCATACCCTTTGTGTCAGATGCTGTATCAGCTTGGTCGGCCCTTAACTCGGGTGCAACAATCCCTGAATTGACGCATGTTCAGCGGGCGTGGGATGACGTACGTAGGGGTAGAGCGGCTACAGGAGCAATTGTTAGAGGATGCGTTGGGAGCTGATAAGGCCAGACTGCGAGCTGTGTCGCAACCAGAATCCGGGGCTTGGTTACAAGCGGTCCCTTCGCCTCACCTGGGCACTCTTCTTGACGATGACTCTTTGCGTGTGGCGGTGGCTCTCCGCCTGGGCTGTAAGGTGTGTGAACCTCATATATGCACCTGCGGTTCCATGGTGGAGGCCGATGGATATCACGCTCTGAGTTGTCGACGGTGTACTGGGAGGTTTCCGCGTCACCATGCCCTGAACGACATAATTCGTAGAGCCCTTATATCGGCGAATGTCCCCTGCGTGCTTGAGCCTTCAGGTCTCAGCAGGTCTGATGAGAAGAGGCCAGATGGGCTGACTCTGGTGCCTTGGAAAAATGGAAAGTGCCTGATCTGGAATGCAACTTGCGTCAGCCAGCACTGTCACCGTCAGTCACCTGAGTCGTACCGTGCTCTCTGCATCTGCCGCTGCCGAAGTTGCCTGCTCAAAAAAAAAGGCTAAAGTACGCCGCCTTGGAGCAGCTTTACCATTTTGTTCCTGTAGCAGTGGAGACCTTGGGTAGTTGGAGTGTGGATGCGAAGTGTTTAGTGGGATAATTAGGCCGTAAGCTGAACAAAGCAACAGGAGACTCCCGCTCCGGGTCGTTCTTGGAGCAAAGGATTGCCATCGCTATTCAGCGAGGTAATGCTGCAAGCATTATGGGCACCTTTGCACCGGGGATGATCAGGGGCGGGTTATTTAATGACTAATCATCTAAGTCTTAGATGATTATTAAGTTTTAATTTATTATTACGTAATTAATTGTATAAAGTTTTAATTAAAAATTTTAGCCTTAGAAACATTAGCCTTAGAAACAGACTCGAACTGTAGGCGGTCCACGATGAGCTGCCATCGAAAGGTGGTACCTTGAATCTACCGCCTGCCGCCAACAATGTGTCAGGTACACAGGTACTTGTAGTACCACTAGCCACTTTAACTTCTAATTTTTGAAGGCGGTTTTCAACATTCGCCTTGACAGTGTCCACCTTGTCGTTAACCTCATGGATTCGACTTTCCAGCTTTATATCCATGTTGGCCAGTTTTTCCTGAACCTCAAACATTTCTTTCTTCCATTCAGTCGTGGACTCGTGTACCTCACGGAGCATTCTCAACTGTACCTCCTGGTGTTCCTTCTGTTCCCGAAGCTGTACCTCCTGCTGTTCCTCCTGGTGTTCCTTCTGTTCCCGAAGCTGTTTCTCCAGTTTTCTCGCCTGTTCATCCTGTTTTTTTGCCTGGTTGTTTCGCCTGTTCCTTCAGGAGGAGTAAAATGGCGTTGAGGTCCACTCCATGTGCTGTTGGAGCCGGTGAATCCGATGTACCAGGCGTCGAGTCTCGAGATGTCTAGCTTCGCGTCGTCACTCCCTTCGGCTCGGTTTCTCGTGGCGTTAATGGCATTTTTCTATCCCACTTCTGACACCAAATGTTACGAGCGTGGGGTTCGGGTTTAATAGAAAAATGCACTAATTAATCCACTAATTAAAACAAACACTTTACTACAACTTTAACACAGAATCACACAAACTGTACTTGAAAAATCCACTAGTCACACTAAGCACTTATAACAATCCTTCTTCCGAGTATCACTTTGAACGCACTGTATCACACTCACTACACAACTCACTGAATCACGGTTAAAACTGAACTCACTGTATCGCACTTCGAACTGAACTGTATCACGGTTAAAACTGTACTGACCCCGTGCCGGCCGTCAGCTGCCTTTTATACTCCGAAGAACTTTCTCGAACATTCTCGTCCATTGCTGTCTCTAAAGGACCCATCACGAACTTTCCCGAATGTTCTGAGTATAGCTATCTCTTTCTGATGGTGCTATCTTTGTCACTGATGACGTCTCGAATGTTCTAAGTATGGCTATCTCTTTCTAGTAGTGCTCTCTTTCACTCCTATTGCAAATTTCGCCATATACTGAAAAGTTCTTCAAAGGCCCATAAGTGGTCCTGAAAACGCCTGAAAACGGGTTTTCAGGTTATTGCGTCATCAGATGGAGGGTGGCCTGAAACGGACTGAAAACATGTTTCAGGCGCCTGAAAACGACGGCAACATGTGTGAATTTTTAATTTTCCAGTATGTGATAGAGCTACTCCTGAAACGGTCCGAAATGGCTTTTCAGCCTGCTGAAAACGCTTCTAAAGCACTGAAATTGCCGTCTGAAGTTTATGGTCTAATCCAACGGCGTAACAATACAATGATACAACACACTAGTTCTAGTTTATGGTCTAATCCAACGGCGTAACAATACAATGATACAACACACTAGTTCTAGTTTATGGTCTAATCCAACGGCGTAACAATACAATGATACAACACACTAGTTCTAGTTTATGGTCTAATCCAACGGCGTAACAATACAATGATACAACACACTAGTTCTAGTTTATGGTCTAATCCAACGGCGTAACAATACAATGATACAACACACTAGTTCTAGTTTATGGTCTAATCCAACGGCGTAACAATACAATGATACAACACACTAGTTCTAGTTTATGGTCTAATCCAACGGCGTAACAATACAATGATACAACACACTAGTTCTAGTTTATGGTCTAATCCAACGGCGTAACAATACAATGATACAACACACTAGTTCTAGTTTATGGTCTCATCCAACGGCGTAACAATACAATGATACAACACACTAGTTCTAGTTTATGGTCTAATCCAACGGCGTAACAATACAATGATACAACACACTAGTTCTAGTTTATGGTCTAATCCAACGGCGTAACAATACAATGATACAACACACTAGTTCTAGTTTATGGTCTAATCCAACGGCGTAACAATACAATGATACAACACACTAGTTCTAGTTTATGGTCTAATCCAACGGCGTAACAATACAATGATACAACACACTAGTTCTAGTTTATGGTCTAATCCAACGGCGCCGGCGTAACAATACAATGATACAACACACTAGTTCTAGTTTATGGTCTAATCCAACGGCGCCGGCGTAACAATACAATGATACAACACACTAGTTCTAGTTTATGGTCTAATCCAACGGCGCCGGCGTAACAATACAATGATACAACACACTAGTTCTAGTTTATGGTCTAATCCAACGGCGTAACAATACAATGATACAACACACTAGTTCTAGTTTATGGTCTAATCCAACGGCGTAACAATACAATGATACAACACACTAGTTCTAGTTTATGGTCTCATCCAACGGCGTAACAATACAATGATACAACACACTAGTTCTAGTTTATGGTCTAATCCAACGGCGTAACAATACAATGATACAACACACTAGTTCTAGTTTATGGTCTAATCCAACGGCGTAACAATACAATGATACAACACACTAGTTCTAGTTTATGGTCTAATCCAACGGCGTAACAATACAATGATACAACACACTAGTTCTAGTTTATGGTCTAATCCAACGGCGTAACAATACAATGATACAACACACTAGTTCTAGTTTATGGTCTAATCCAACGGCGTAACAATACAATGATACAACACACTAGTTCTAGTTTATGGTCTAATCCAACGGCGTAACAATACAATGATACAACACACTAGTTCTAGTTTATGGTCTAATCCAACGGCGCCGGCGTAACAATACAATGATACAACACACTAGTTCTAGTTTATGGTCTAATCCAACGGCGCCGGCGTAACAATACAATGATACAACACACTAGTTCTAGTTTATGGTCTAATCCGCCGGCGTAACAATACAATGATACAACACACTAGTTCTAGTTTATGGTCTAATCCAACGGCGTAACAATACAATGATACAACACACTAGTTCTAGTTTATGGTCTAATCCAACGGCGTAACAATACAATGATACAACACACTAGTTCTAGTTTATGGTCTAATCCAACGGCGTAACAATACAATGATACAACACACTAGTTCTAGTTTATGGTCTAATCCAACGGCGTAACAATACAATGATACAACACACTAGCTCTAGTTTATGGTCTAATCCAACGGCGTAACAATACAATGATACAACACACTAGTTCTAGTTTATGGTCTAATCCAACGGCGTAACAATACAATGATACAACACACTAGTTGTAGTTTATGGTCTAATCCAACGGCGTAACAATACAATGATACAACACACTAGTTCTAGTTTATGGTCTCATCCAACGGCGTAACAATACAATGATACAACACACTAGTTCTAGTTTATGGTCTAATCCAACGGCGTAACAATACAATGATACAACACACTAGTTCTAGTTTATGGTCTAATCCAACGGCGTAACAATACAATGATACAACACACTAGTTCTAGTTTATGGTCTAATCCAACGGCGTAACAATACAATGATACAACACACTAGTTCTAGTTTATGGTCTAATCCAACGGCGTAACAATACAATGATACAACACACTAGTTCTAGTTTATGGTCTAATCCAACGGCGTAACAATACAATGATACAACACACTAGTTCTAGTTTATGGTCTAATCCAACGGCGTAACAATACAATGATACAACACACTAGTTCTAGTTTATGGTCTCATCCAACGGCGTAACAATACAATGATACAACACACTAGTTCTAGTTTATGGTCTAATCCAACGGCGCCGGCGTAACAATACAATGATACAACACACTAGTTCTAGTTTATGGTCTAATCCAACGGCGTAACAATACAATGATACAACACACTAGTTCTAGTTTATGATCTAATCCAACGGCGTAACAATACAATGATACAACACACTAGTTCTAGTTTATGGTCTAATCCAACGGCGCCGGCGTAACAATACAATGATACAACACACTAGTTCTAGTTTATGGTCTAATCCAACGGCGTAACAATACAATGATACAACACACTAGTTCTAGTTTATGGTCTAATCCAACGGCGTAACAATACAATGATACAACACACTAGTTCTAGTTTATGGTCTAATCCAACGGCGTAACAATACAATGATACAACACACTAGTTCTAGTTTATGGTCTAATCCAACGGCGTAACAATACAATGATACAACACACTAGTTCTAGTTTATGGTCTAATCCAACGGCGTAACAATACAATGATACAACACACTAGTTCTAGTTTATGGTCTCATCCAACGGCGTAACAATACAATGATACAACACACTAGTTCTAGTTTATGGTCTAATCCAACGGCGCCGGCGTAACAATACAATGATACAACACACTAGTTCTAGTTTATGGTCTAATCCAACGGCGTAACAATACAATGATACAACACACTAGTTCTAGTTTATGGTCTAATCCAACGGCGCCGGCGTAACAATACAATGATACAACACACTAGTTCTAGTTTATGGTCTAATCCAACGGCGCCGGCGTAACAATACAATGATACAACACACTAGTTCTAGTTTATGGTCTAATCCAACGGCGTAACAATACAATGATACAACACACTAGTTCTAGTTTATGGTCTAATCCAACGGCGCCGGCGTAACAATACAATGATACAACACACTAGTTCTAGTTTATGGTCTAATCCAACGGCGCCGGCGTAACAATACAATGATACAACACACTAGTTCTAGTTTATGGTCTAATCCAACGGCGTAACAATACAATGATACAACACACTAGTTCTAGTTTATGGTCTAATCCAACGGCGTAACAATACAATGATACAACACACTAGTTCTAGTTTATGGTCTAATCCAACGGCGTAACAATACAATGATACAACACACTAGTTCTAGTTTATGGTCTAATCCAACGGCGTAACAATACAATGATACAACACACTAGTTCTAGTTTATGGTCTAATCCAACGGCGTAACAATACAATGATACAACACACTAGTTCTAGTTTATGGTCTCATCCAACGGCGTAACAATACAATGATACAACACACTAGTTCTAGTTTATGGTCTAATCCAACGGCGTAACAATACAATGATACAACACACTAGTTCTAGTTTATGGTCTCATCCAACGGCGTAACAATACAATGATACAACACACTAGTTCTAGTTTATGGTCTAATCCAACGGCGTAACAATACAATGATACAACACACTAGTTCTAGTTTATGGTCTAATCCAACGGCGTAACAATACAATGATACAACACACTAGTTCTAGTTTATGGTCTCATCCAACGGCGTAACAATACAATGATACAACACACTAGTTCTAGTTTATGGTCTAATCCAACGGCGCCGGCGTAACAATACAATGATACAACACACTAGTTCTAGTTTATGGTCTAATCCAACGGCGTAACAATACAATGATACAACACACTAGTTCTAGTTTATGGTCTAATCCAACGGCGTAACAATACAATGATACAACACACTAGTTCTAGTTTATGGTCTAATCCAACGGCGCCGGCGTAACAATACAATGATACAACACACTAGTTCTAGTTTATGGTCTAATCCAACGGCGTAACAATACAATGATACAACACACTAGTTCTAGTTTATGGTCTAATCCAACGGCGCCGGCGTAACAATACAATGATACAACACACTAGTTCTAGTTTATGGTCTAATCCAACGGCGCCGGCGTAACAATACAATGATACAACACACTAGTTCTAGTTTATGGTCTAATCCAACGGCGTAACAATACAATGATACAACACACTAGTTCTAGTTTATGGTCTAATCCAACGGCGTAACAATACAATGATACAACACACTAGTTCTAGTTTATGGTCTAATCCAACGGCGTAACAATACAATGATACAACACACTAGTTCTAGTTTATGGTCTAATCCAACGGCGTAACAATACAATGATACAACACACTAGTTCTAGTTTATGGTCTCATCCAACGGCGTAACAATACAATGATACAACACACTAGTTCTAGTTTATGGTCTAATCCAACGGCGCCGGCGTAACAATACAATGATACAACACACTAGTTCTAGTTTATGGTCTCATCCAACGGCGTAACAATACAATGATACAACACACTAGTTCTAGTTTATGGTCTAATCCAACGGCGCCGGCGTAACAATACAATGATACAACACACTAGTTCTAGTTTATGGTCTAATCCAACGGCGCCGGCGTAACAATACAATGATACAACACACTAGTTCTAGTTTATGGTCTCATCCAACGGCGTAACAATACAATGATACAACACACTAGTTCTAGTTTATGGTCTAATCCAACGGCGTAACAATACAATGATACAACACACTAGTTCTAGTTTATGGTCTAATCCAACGGCGTAACAATACAATGATACAACACACTAGTTCTAGTTTATGGTCTAATCCAACGGCGTAACAATACAATGATACAACACACTAGTTCTAGTTTATGGTCTAATCCAACGGCGTAACAATACAATGATACAACACACTAGTTCTAGTTTTCTGTAAGACTGATTTTCTAAAAATGTAATCAACGATATCTTCACTTCAGATACTCGTATTGTAATTTCGCAGGCAACCTTATACTACCATTACATACCACCATGTTCATAATGAAATAATCTTTATTGTCATTTAATTTTAATTCAATAATCAGACCGGTGCAAAATGCTAATATAAACGATTTACCTGTGAGATACCCGAGAGTTGTGACCGGAAAAGAACAGGCAACCTAGCATTTGCATATTCTATGGGCTTTATACTTTCGATTGGTATACAATTTGTCTAATAATCAAGCTGGTGAAATGTTTAAAACAAATAAAAAAATATTTTTATTTTGTTATTATTTTATTATCCTGGACTGAAATTTGTTAGACAACCCATATGCAATATATTTATTGACATATTAAATTAAAGATAAAATACGTTTCATCAAATAAACATCTCGGTGAAGGTCGTTGTATAGCGGGAGCGGTCCTATACTGAATGGACACATTACCTACCAGCTAGTTGTATAGCGGGAGCGGTCCTATACTGAATGGACACATTACCTACCAGCTAGTTGTATAGCGGGAGCGGTCCTATACTGAATGGACACATTACCTACCAGCTAGTTGTATAGCGGGAGCGGTCCTATACTGAATGGACACATTACCTACCAGCTAGTTGTATAGCGGGAGCGGTCCTATACTGAATGGACACATTACCTACCAGCTAGTTGTATAGCGGGAGCGGTCCTATACTGAATGGACACATTACCTACCAGCTAGTTGTATAGCGGGAGCGGTCCTATACTGAATGGACACATTACCTACCAGCTAGTTGTATAGCGGGAGCGGTCCTATACTGAATGGACACATTACCTACCAGCTAGTTGTATAGCGGGAGCGGTCCTATACTGAATAGACACATTACCTACCAGCTAGTTGTATAGCGGGAGCGGTCCTATACTGAATGGACACATTACCTACCAGCTAGTTGTATAGCGGGAGCGGTCCTATACTGAATGGACACATTACCTACCAGCTAGTTAAACAGAAATGGAATTCATTTCATTCAGAAATATCATGACTTTTATGACGTGTCCAGTCCAACAATCCTGTAAGGTCCAAAGGAAATAAAGCACTTTGATGTTAGGTGTTCGGGGCAGCCGCGTCATGTACCTACCGTTAGGTGTTCGGGACAGCCGCGTCATGTACCTACCGTTAGGTGTTCGGGACAGCCGCGTCATGTACTTACCGTTAGGTGTTCGGGGCAGCCGCGTCATGTAATACCTACCGTTAGGTTAGGTTAGCACTGGTGTGGTGTGGTACCTACTCTGTAAGTGGGTCGTTGGTTTCAGTACGGCATATCGTTCGTGCACATGTTCGAGCCGGAGCAGGAGCCGGCGCCGGCACCGCCCGCGCCGCCGGGCCTTCGCCTGCCCGAGGAGGAGGACGAGGAGACGTTCCGCCCCGGCGAGCTGTTCGCGCAGCACCGCCGCGCCGCCGCCGCCGTCACTGATACAGGTGAGACAACTCACTCTAGTACGGCATATCGTACCGGCACCGCCCGCGCCGCCCGCGCCGCCGGGCCTCCTCCGCCTGCCCGGGGAGGAGGACTGCTCCACCTGAGGCTTGCGTCCAGCAGTGGATCGATATTTTTTATTTATTTATTTATTAATTGCAGTAACTAACACGATTAAAAAACCATTTACGCTAGTTACTTAAGATCAAAACAGATTATTTATTATTATCTACTAATAAGTTAAAATTTAACAAAATAAATCAAAATATAAACATTAAATATTAAAAATTAATTGAAATTATAAAATAAGTTTTTCATAATAATATTACAATAAATTAAACTAATACAAACTAAAATAACTAATTAAACAAGCATCATCATCAGCATCACTCTCGCACAACCTCAGGCATACCAACATTAAACTCTTCCATTCATCTGCGAAGATATCGCAGTCTGGGTTCTGGTTGAGACCGGCGAGGGTGCGCGGCAGTGGAGAGTTGGCGCGGGAGACGGTTCTGCAGTAGGGCACAGAGAACAGTCTGTGGCTTCTGCTGCGAACGTAATTATCGGGGAGGTAGAGTAGACCCGAAACAGAAGGTTGTGCAGATCAGGAACGTCGATCATACCACGAAGCACCTCGCACATTGTTGCTATCTGATCGTACGCTCTTCTGGTCTGTAGGGAATTGTACCCAAGACACCCTTGGAGAAACCTAGTTGGGTACATATTATATGGGTAATACCCGAATTCTCGCCTGCACTGAGACCTGAGAAACGCTTTCTGTACCTACCTTCTCCAGTAACCGTGCGTACGTACTTTCGTGCGGATTCCAGACAGAACTGCCTGACTCTAGCTTGCTACGCACTAAGAGCTCCGAACAGGAGCCGCACAATACTGTCACTGTGAAAATCTCGGGCGTTTCTCAGAACAAAGCCAAGTCTTTGAAAAGATTGCTTGGCGATCTTGATGACATGGTCGTGAAATGTAAGTTTTCGGTCGAAAATTACTCCTAAATCCTTGATTACCGTTACTCTAGAGATCATGTTGCCATGAATCGAATAATCAAAGGATAGCGGGTTTTTCTTTCGACCGAAAGTCATCACGGAACATTTGGCAGGGTTAAACTCCATCTTGTTGTCTAGACACCATTGACATACCGCATCAACGTCAGTTTGAAGCGCCTCACAATCTGCTGTTGAGCGTATGACAGTGTATAGCTTCAAGTCGTCGGCGTACAACAGACACTCTGCGTGCTCTACAACGTCCGGTAGGTCATTGATCATTAAAATAAAAAGCAAGGGACCTAAAATAGAGCCCTGACTTACTCCTGACCTTGTGCGATAGGGCGCAGACTCATAGATACCCATTAACATACTGCTGGCGATCGCTCAGATAGTCCGAGAGAAGATTGGGCGTGAAGCCTATGGCGCTTAGTTTGGCCAGCAGTACGTCGTTATTGACCCTATCAAAGGCTTTTTGGATATCCAAGTAGAGCACGTCCACCTGACAGCCGAGGTCTAAGTTACTAGAGATATACTCTACAAGTGTCAAAAGATTAGAGTTGACCGACCGCTTATCTCTAAAACCATGCTGGGAATTGCATAAGAAAGTCTTGACTTGTGCGTATATGATTTTTTGTATCACGTTTTCAAATATCTTAGCAGGAGAAGACAAGATAGCGATCGGACGATACTCCTCGACGGCAAGTTTATTCGAGCTTTTTGGGATCGGTGTTACCCTTGACACCTTCCACTGTGTTGGATACCTACCTGTCTGTAAAGACAAATTAAAAATGTGACACAGTGGGGTCACCAAGCTTCTACTACATGCTTTTATAAGAGCTGGTGGCACGGTGTCCGGCCCTATAGAGCTTTTAGCTTTTATTTTTTTAATTCCGTAGAGCACGTCTGTCGGCGTAAATTCAATAATATTAATATAGTTGGTATTACAGCTCTGGTCACAGCTATTACAGCTCTGGTCACAGCTATTACAGCTCTGGTCACAGCTTGTCAGCGTCTAGCGCTGGAATATCGTTCAGAAAAATACTTCCGAAGAAACTAACAATCGCTTCAGCTGCTGCAACACCCGAACACAACTCTCCTTTATAGGTAACATTGGCCTGAAATCCTCCCTTAGCTCGCAAACTAGAGAAAAGTCACGTGGGTTTAAAGCAAGGTTATTTTCTATATTTCTTAGGTACAAATTATAAGCTCTAGATGCCCTCAATTTCAACGATGCTCTCAATTCCGAGAATAACCTATAGTTCTCGTCAGACTTAGTTTTTTTCCAGCTGGCATGGAGTTTCGACTTTCGCCTAGTATCCCTTCCCTTATAATGTCGGGTGTAAACCAGACGGGATAACGCCTTGTACCACTTTTTTTGCGATTCTTAGTCGGTAAACACTTATCAAAGATTTCATTAATAGTGGAATAGAAAGTTTGTATGGCGGATGTAATATCGACATACCAGTAACACCTGATCCCAAGAAGCTCTTGAGAGAAAGTTGTGCAAAAGCTCAACAAGGATCGATATAGGCTATAGCGATATAGGCTATAGGTATTGGTATTGAAGCGTAGATGTGATGTTGCTTTCACGTTAGCCATACTAGTGTAGTGCCTAGCTAAGAGCATCGTTGTTGCAGGCGCGCTCATCCGACAAGCGTCTGCGCAAGCCCTCCGGAGCGAAGCCGACGCACACAGCACACTGAACAAGGCCCACATTCCTCGGGGCAGAGCGAGCAAGCACGCGCCGGCGAGGGGCCCGTGCGACAAGGACGGCCTGCTGCACTCGGCGGAGCGCCGCATCGACCACCGACAACAACACGACGCTGACAATACGAAAACTGGCGCCGACACATTTACATTGACGCCCAATGAAAACGGTGACGTGGACAAAACCCCTTCTAAAGATGAGCCTTCTGCTTCTGAATCATTACACAAGAATGTCCAAGGAGACAACAGTGACAGCTATGACAGCGCAGAGGTGGCGCCGCGCAGACTCGACGCCCTCGGCCTCGGTAGAAGAGACGAAAACAGAAAACGGCCCCATTCTCATAAAAACGGTAAGGAACCTCAAAGCGAAAGCCCCAAACTAGTACAACACAAGTAGTACAACATAGCCCCAAACTAGTACAACACAAGTAGTACAACATAGCCCCAAACTAGTACAACACAAGTATCTGGTGAACCACGATCTTGTTATCTACTTACCATTTTTTTAACTACTTTATTTTTTCCATTGCGGATGTAAACGGGTTAACTACGAACCTTATTTGTGTTGAAAGAACACCAACGTTTCATCCCTTAACGAGGGACATGTTCAGGGTGAGTGCGGTTCTAGACGCGCGCGTCCCGATTCCGCATCCCTCCGACCACTGCGCACCTCCGCTCGCTTTACACGAGGGGGCGGGGGTGGTGGGGGGTGCGCTGCTTCTAGGAGATGTCGACATATCTTCTCGCGGAGAGATCGTTGCGTCGGGAGTTATTATGATCTGGGTGCATACGGAACTAACAGTATCTACACCCAGCTCTATGCTGCTATCCGACTTCCCATGTAGACACGGCTTCCATGCTGGTGGTAGGTTCCAACCTCTGTCTCTATTGAAGTTGGGCCGCCGTCCAATCTCTATCGCCTCGCGTATCTTGCGGGGAACGTAGAATTTTTCCCTACTCAAGACACGGGCTTTATCAAAACGAACGTAATGCGATGGGCCTTCCTCAAATACAGTGTTCTACCACCGCCGAGCTATTTGGTGTCCACATTCTTTACGGTGCGTATGTGTTCAGAGAGCCTGGTGGACATGTTCCTCTTTGGGCTTGCGCGGACGCTTGTCAATAGGTAATTTAATTACAGAAAATATTTATAGCTATAATACAAAATAATTACAGCCTCTGCTTTCTTGTAGCCCTCGCCTACGACTCGGGCTGGCAATATCGCCTCGGCTGTAATTTTCAACTTACCGCACTTGTATCATAATGTACTATTTCATTAATTAATTTATTTATTTTGTAATCAAGCGACCTGTAATAATATTTAATTTGTCAATTGTAAACTCAAAAGTTAGAATATTAGCATGCCTAGATAAGGTACAATATATATGGACATTGTTTTAATTTTAAGACCAACACTGATACTTATATTCGTGCAAATAAAAAAAATTGCAATCAGGCGGTTTTAACTTGGGTAAATGTGTCTTATAATACAGAAGGACTATTACAGAATGTCAACAACACGGCAAACAGCACTGATCTATATGACTTCAAACATGAAGCCACAACAAAGACTTTCGGACTTCGGTGGCATCCACAATCAGATGAATTAACTTTCGATCTCAAGATAAATTTATCAGAAACAATGAAACATACAAAACGCAGTTTATTATCAGAAACAATGAAACATACAAAACGCAGTTTATTATCAGAAACAATGAAACATACAAAACGCAGTTTATTATCAGAAACAATGAAACATACAAAACGCAGTTTATTATCAGAAACAATGAAACATACAAAACGCAGTTTATTATCAGAAACAATGAAACATACAAAACGCAGTTTATTATCAGAAACAATGAAACATACAAAACGCAGTTTATTATCAGAAAAAATAAAACATACAAAACGCAGTTTATTATCAGAAAAAATAAAACATACAAAACGCAGTTTATTATCAGAAACAATGAAACATACAAAACGCAGTTTATTATCAGAAACAATGAAACATACAAAACGCAGTTTATTATCAGAAACAATGAAACATACAAAACGCAGTTTATTATCAGAAACAATGAAACATACAAAACGCAGTTTATTATCAGAAACAATGAAACATACAAAACGCAGTTTATTATCAAAAACAATGAAACATACAAAACGCAGTTTATTATCAGAAACAATGAAACATACAAAACGCAGTTTATTATCAGAAACAATGAAACATACAAAACGCAGTTTATTATCAGAAACAATGAAACATACAAAACGCAGTTTATTATCAGAAACAATGAAACATACAAAACGCAGTTTATTATCAGAAACAATGAAACATACAAAACGCAGTTTATTATCAGAAAAAATAAAACATACAAAACGCAGTTTATTATCAGAAACAATGAAACATACAAAACGCAGTTTATTATCAGAAACAATGAAACATACAAAACGCAGTTTATTATCAGAAACAATGAAACATACAAAACGCAGTTTATTATCGGATATATGAAAGTTCTTCGACCCGCTCGGTTGGCTTACTCCAGTTACAACAAAGTTCAAATTGCTATTTCAGCGAATCTGGTTTCACAACATTGAATGGGACGATGAACTGCCAGCTGACATAAGTACCACGAGTGGTTGAAAATAAGACAGGATTTAAAAAATATCAGCGAATTAGGAATCCCTAGATGCCTTCAGATCTGTGAGAATTATTTATTTATTTAATTATTATTTAATAATTATTATTTTTTCGTAATATCTCACTCACCTTTATGAATATCAAAATTCTAATCAATACGCAAGATAGACAAGTCTTTTGGCTATCTGTAGACATCACATTAAATATAGTTGTTATTAGAGATTTGGAGAAAATCGAACAAATATAATATGTGGAAATTGTTACAACCATCCCTAGGGGTAGGGATGATTGTAACAGGCTATAGGGATAGTTGTAACATTGTAAATAAACATAAAGAAACTTTATTAATCAACATATTTATTACCTAATCAGCCTTTGAGGTCATGCAGTAATATCACAATTATCAAAATAAAATTATTTTTTTAGGAAACAAACAAAATCTTCTAAAATTACGAGCAAACATAAAAAATCTTCTAATATATCAACATTTTTGCAAAATGAGATCTAAATCAGATAGGCAATTGTGGCAAACATATCTTAGTTCGTTGTCAGTGCAGTCCACGTGGGCCCACAGCTGACACTCTAGGCATTGTAGCCATTTTTCACTGGACCTGCTGTTTGAATATGGCTCACGACCCTGATGGGGATGGAAGTAACAACTTGCTACTTTCATCCCGACCTATAAATTTTCCCGAATATGGCAGACACATGCCCATAACCTTAAAATACGTTATATTGTAAACATTCAACATTTATAAATAGAAAGATGAATAGTTATGCTATCTAAAACACTTACAACACACAAGTTTAAACGAACCATATGAGAAACAATCACAATTGAAAAAAGCAGTCAAAACTTACTTTACAGTAATAACTCTATTCATCGCTTAGTACCTCCCCAATAAGCACTTAAATACAGTATTGTACTGAATTGCCAGTAACCCTGTATACCTATTATGTTATAATAACCCATTACGTTCCTTTTCTTTTACAGGAATGGAAAGTTGTGTTTTATTGTACTTAACAAATCTAAGCCTAAGATAAGCCTAAGATAAGCCTAGGATAAGCCTAGCCAAACACGTCGAACCTACCGGCCGACACGTGTTGAGTAGAATATTAGTCCGTCATACGCTGTGAATGTGCGTAATGAAAAAAATTTGTGTATGTCCCCGTTTTGGAATAAAACGCAAAATACGTTTTCTGCTGGGGTAACGTTCTTCCAGCAGGACAATTCTAAACGAATGGACCTAGACCAATTTAACTTATATGGCAGATAGCTTATATTTGTGCATAACCTACATAGCATGTACGGTGCAGCGCAACCGTGCATTTAGGTATAACCTACATAGCATGTACGGTGCAGCGCAACCGTGCATTTAGGTATAACCTACATAGCATGTACGGTGCAGCGCAACCGTGCATTTAGGTATAACCTACATAGCATGTACGGTGCAGCGCAACCGTGCATTTAGGTATAACCTACATAGCATGTACGGTGCAGCGCAACCGTGCATTTAGGTATAACCTACATAGCATGTACGGTGCAGCGCAACCGTGCATTTAGGTATAACCTACATAGCATGTACGGTGCAGCGCAACCGTGCATTTAGGTATAACCTACATAGCATGTACGGTGCAGCGCAACCGTGCATTTAGGTATAACCTACATAGCATGTACGGTGCAGCGCAACCGTTCATTTAGGTATAACCTACATAGCATGTACGGTGCAGCGCAACCGTGCATTTAGGTATAACCTACATAGCATGTACGGTGCAGCGCAACCGTGCATTTAGGTATAACCTACATAGCATGTACGGTGCAGCGCAACCGTGCATTTAGGTATAACCTACATAGCATGTACGGTGCAGCGCAACCGTGCATTTAGGTATAACCTACATAGCATGTACGGTGCAGCGCAACCGTGCATTTAGGTATAACCTACATAGCATGTACGGTGCAGCGCAACCGTGCATTTAGGTATAACCTACAAAGCATGTACGGTGCAGCGCAACCGTGCATTTAGGTATAACCTACATAGCATGTACGGTGCAGCGCAACCGTGCATTTAGGTATAACCTACATAGCATGTACGGTGCAGCGCAACCGTGCATTTAGGTATAACCTACATAGCATGTACGGTGCAGCGCAACCGTGCATTTAGGTATAACCTACAAAGCATGTACGGTGCAGCGCAACCGTGCATTTAGGTATAACCTACATAGCATGTACGGTGCAGCGCAACCGTGCATTTAGGTATAACCTACATAGCATGTACGGTGCAGCGCAACCGTGCATTTAGGTATAACCTACATACATAGGTAATTATTGTCTAATCATCGATATTATTAAGGTCAAATGTTACTCGCGCCTGCCACTTAGCTTACCTATTTCATCAGTTCGCGTTTTCACCTCATCATGGTAGGCGCGTGCTCAACTATCAAATGTTACTCGCGCCTGCCACTTAGCTTACCTATTTCATCAGTTCGCGTTTTCACCTCATCATGGTAGGCGCGTGCTCAACTATCAAATGTTACTCGCGCCTGCCACTTAGCTTACCTATTTCATCAGTTCGCGTTTTCACCTCATCATGGTAGGCGCGTGCTCAACTATCAAATGTTACTCGCGCCTGCCACTTAGCTTACCTATTTCATCAGTTCGCGTTTTCACCTCATCATGGTAGGCGCGTGCTCAACTATCAAATGTTACTCGCGCCTGCCACTTAGCTTACCTATTTCATCAGTTCGCGTTTTCACCTCATCATGGTAGGCGCGTGCTCAACTATCAAATGTTACTCGCGCCTGCCACTTAGCTTACCTATTTCATCAGTTCGCGTTTTCACCTCATCATGGTAGGCGCGTGCTCAACTATCAAATGTTACTCGCGCCTGCCACTTAGCTTACCTATTTCATCAGTTCGCGTTTTCACCTCATCATGGTAGGCGCGTGCTCAACTATCAAATGTTACTCGCGCCTGCCACTTAGCTTACCTATTTCATCAGTTCGCGTTTTCACCTCATCATGGTAGGCGCGTGCTCAACTATCAAATGTTACTCGCGCCTGCCACTTAGCTTACCTATTTCATCAGTTCGCGTTTTCACCTCATCATGGTAGGCGCGTGCTCAACTATCAAATGTTACTCGCGCCTGCCACTTAGCTTACCTATTTCATCAGTTCGCGTTTTCACCTCATCATGGTAGGCGCGTGCTCAACTATCAAATGTTACTCGCGCCTGCCACTTAGCTTACCTATTTCATCAGTTCGCGTTTTCACCTCATCATGGTAGGCGCGTGCTCAACTATCAAATGTTACTCGCGCCTGCCACTTAGCTTACCTATTTCATCAGTTCGCGTTTTCACCTCATCATGGTAGGCGCGTGCTCAACTATCAAATGTTACTCGCGCCTGCCACTTAGCTTACCTATTTCATCAGTTCGCGTTTTCACCTCATCATGGTAGGCGCGTGCTCAACTATCAAATGTTACTCGCGCCTGCCACTTAGCTTACCTATTTCATCAGTTCGCGTTTTCACCTCATCATGGTAGGCGCGTGCTCAACTATCAAATGTTACTCGCGCCTGCCACTTAGCTTACCTATTTCATCAGTTCGCGTTTTCACCTCATCATGGTAGGCGCGTGCTCAACTATCAAATGTTACTCGCGCCTGCCACTTAGCTTACCTATTTCATCAGTTCGCGTTTTCACCTCATCATGGTAGGCGCGTGCTCAACTATCAAATGTTACTCGCGCCTGCCACTTAGCTTACCTATTTCATCAGTTCGCGTTTTCACCTCATCATGGTAGGCGCGTGCTCAACTATCAAATGTTACTCGCGCCTGCCACTTAGCTTACCTATTTCATCAGTTCGCGTTTTCACCTCATCATGGTAGGCGCGTGCTCAACTATCAAATGTTACTCGCGCCTGCCACTTAGCTTACCTATTTCATCAGTTCGCGTTTTCACCTCATCATGGTAGGCGCGTGCTCAACTATCAAATGTTACTCGCGCCTGCCACTTAGCTTACCTATTTCATCAGTTCGCGTTTTCACCTCATCATGGTAGGCGCGTGCTCAACTATCAAATGTTACTCGCGCCTGCCACTTAGCTTACCTATTTCATCAGTTCGCGTTTTCACCTCATCATGGTAGGCGCGTGCTCAACTATCAAATGTTACTCGCGCCTGCCACTTAGCTTACCTATTTCATCAGTTCGCGTTTTCACCTCATCATGGTAGGCGCGTGCTCAACTATCAAATGTTACTCGCGCCTGCCACTTAGCTTACCTATTTCATCAGTTCGCGTTTTCACCTCATCATGGTAGGCGCGTGCTCAACTATCAAATGTTACTCGCGCCTGCCACTTAGCTTACCTATTTCATCAGTTCGCGTTTTCACCTCATCATGGTAGGCGCGTGCTCAACTATCAAATGTTACTCGCGCCTGCCACTTAGCTTACCTATTTCATCAGTTCGCGTTTTCACCTCATCATGGTAGGCGCGTGCTCAACTATCAAATGTTACTCGCGCCTGCCACTTAGCTTACCTATTTCATCAGTTCGCGTTTTCACCTCATCATGGTAGGCGCGTGCTCAACTATCAAATGTTACTCGCGCCTGCCACTTAGCTTACCTATTTCATCAGTTCGCGTTTTCACCTCATCATGGTAGGCGCGTGCTCAACTATCAAATGTTACTCGCGCCTGCCACTTAGCTTACCTATTTCATCAGTTCGCGTTTTCACCTCATCATGGTAGGCGCGTGCTCAACTATCAAATGTTACTCGCGCCTGCCACTTAGCTTACCTATTTCATCAGTTCGCGTTTTCACCTCATCATGGTAGGCGCGTGCTCAACTATCAAATGTTACTCGCGCCTGCCACTTAGCTTACCTATTTCATCAGTTCGCGTTTTCACCTCATCATGGTAGGCGCGTGCTCAACTATCAAATGTTACTCGCGCCTGCCACTTAGCTTACCTATTTCATCAGTTCGCGTTTTCACCTCATCATGGTAGGCGCGTGCTCAACTATCAAATGTTACTCGCGCCTGCCACTTAGCTTACCTATTTCATCAGTTCGCGTTTTCACCTCATCATGGTAGGCGCGTGCTCAACTATCAAATGTTACTCGCGCCTGCCACTTAGCTTACCTATTTCATCAGTTCGCGTTTTCACCTCATCATGGTAGGCGCGTGCTCAACTATCAAATGTTACTCGCGCCTGCCACTTAGCTTACCTATTTCATCAGTTCGCGTTTTCACCTCATCATGGTAGGCGCGTGCTCAACTATCAAATGTTACTCGCGCCTGCCACTTAGCTTACCTATTTCATCAGTTCGCGTTTTCACCTCATCATGGTAGGCGCGTGCTCAACTATCAAATGTTACTCGCGCCTGCCACTTAGCTTACCTATTTCATCAGTTCGCGTTTTCACCTCATCATGGTAGGCGCGTGCTCAACTATCAAATGTTACTCGCGCCTGCCACTTAGCTTACCTATTTCATCAGTTCGCGTTTTCACCTCATCATGGTAGGCGCGTGCTCAACTATCAAATGTTACTCGCGCCTGCCACTTAGCTTACCTATTTCATCAGTTCGCGTTTTCACCTCATCATGGTAGGCGCGTGCTCAACTATCAAATGTTACTCGCGCCTGCCACTTAGCTTACCTATTTCATCAGTTCGCGTTTTCACCTCATCATGGTAGGCGCGTGCTCAACTATCAAATGTTACTCGCGCCTGCCACTTAGCTTACCTATTTCATCAGTTCGCGTTTTCACCTCATCATGGTAGGCGCGTGCTCAACTATCAAATGTTACTCGCGCCTGCCACTTAGCTTACCTATTTCATCAGTTCGCGTTTTCACCTCATCATGGTAGGCGCGTGCTCAACTATCAAATGTTACTCGCGCCTGCCACTTAGCTTACCTATTTCATCAGTTCGCGTTTTCACCTCATCATGGTAGGCGCGTGCTCAACTATCAAATGTTACTCGCGCCTGCCACTTAGCTTACCTATTTCATCAGTTCGCGTTTTCACCTCATCATGGTAGGCGCGTGCTCAACTATCAAATGTTACTCGCGCCTGCCACTTAGCTTACCTATTTCATCAGTTCGCGTTTTCACCTCATCATGGTAGGCGCGTGCTCAACTATCAAATGTTACTCGCGCCTGCCACTTAGCTTACCTATTTCATCAGTTCGCGTTTTCACCTCATCATGGTAGGCGCGTGCTCAACTATCAAATGTTACTCGCGCCTGCCACTTAGCTTACCTATTTCATCAGTTCGCGTTTTCACCTCATCATGGTAGGCGCGTGCTCAACTATCAAATGTTACTCGCGCCTGCCACTTAGCTTACCTATTTCATCAGTTCGCGTTTTCACCTCATCATGGTAGGCGCGTGCTCAACTATCAAATGTTACTCGCGCCTGCCACTTAGCTTACCTATTTCATCAGTTCGCGTTTTCACCTCATCATGGTAGGCGCGTGCTCAACTATCAAATGTTACTCGCGCCTGCCACTTAGCTTACCTATTTCATCAGTTCGCGTTTTCACCTCATCATGGTAGGCGCGTGCTCAACTATCAATTGTTACTCGCGCCTGCCACTTAGCTTACCTATTTCATCAGTTCGCGTTTTCACCTCATCATGGTAGGCGCGTGCTCAACTATCCATCAATCTTTTATTTTTTTAATTATAATATCAATAATGTAAGAGTTCTCTATCAAATCTCTTCTTATCATTTATATAAATGTGTCCCGGAGGTACATTCGTTTCCATTGTGGCAATAAAGATGAGTGACGTCACGCCGCGCGCTGTCATAATGTGTCATGCAAAGAATAAGTACCTCATGGCACAGCGTGACTGCGTCTACTGGACTGTCTTAGAGTAGTACAGCTGTTGGTGCGTCGGAGAGGGAGACGGCGCTAGTAGGCCTACAGGCAGCTACTTCACGTTGCAGAGGCGGGCGGGAGCGGGAGCGGGAGCGGGAACGCGCGGCCCTTGGGGGGCGTCGTGTTCGTGCTGAGTGGGTACGAGAACCCGCGGCGCGCGCGCCTCAGGGACCTCGCCGTGTCGCTGGGCGCGAGGCCCCAGCGCGACTGGGGGCCCACCTGCACGCACCTCATGTACGTAAGAGAACTAGCCCTCGCCGTATGTGTTCACTGGCACCGCACCGCTAACCCTGCTCGTTCATGGTTGCAGCTGCGCGTTCCCCAACACGCCCAAGATGCGCGCCGTGCAGGGGGAGGCGGGGGCAGGCGCGCGCGTGCCTGTGGTGCGCGCCGAGTGGCTGGAGGCGTGCGCGCGCGCTCAGCACCGCGTGCCGTGGCGGGCGCACGCCACCGACCCCGCGCTGCGCGGCCAGCCGCCGTCGCCGACAACGTCGCCGCCGCACCCTGACCCCTCAGGTAGATCCATCCATCTGCTTTGGCTCTCCCCGGTGTCGGAATTCTCTCTAACCGGATCCGCATCCACAGAGTGCGACACGGACGATGAGATAGAGAAGGTGCTGCGGCTAGAGAAGAGACTCGGCTCTCCGCGAGCGGAGGCCGGGCCCGGACACGAGGCCAGACCCGGACACGAGGCCAGACCCGGACACGAGGCCGAGGTTCAGTTCGTGAAGGACGAGAGGATGCAGGTAAAGACCCTCACCACTGTCGCACGACACGACGCCTTTATGTTGGATATGCTTTAGCGGTATTACATTTATATCATTCGGATTGCCATCAGCTTAACTAATTATAAAACAAGATTCGCCAAGTGCGAGTGTAACTCGCGCGCCGAGGGTTTCAAACATGTGCCAATTATTTGGACAATCAATTTTCTGAAATATTTCAAAACGTATGAAACTTACAGAAATTTCAAAAAGTGTTTTGAAATGGTCAAAACGATACCTTTCATTTGATACCCCACATGGGTAGGTACCCCTTTTTGAAAAAAAAAATCACCTTTTTTGACCATTTTTCAAAAACTATTATTATTACAGACTTCTCTATATTTTTCCTGTAAAATATAGATTGATATCTACAAACGCCTAATACATTGTACGTGGATCAGTCTGCAATCTTCGGAGCTAGGGGGGGGGGGAATGGTCAATTTTTCGTCTTTTTTTGAAATATTTCAAAAAGTATGAAACTCACAGAATTTTCAAAGTGTTTTGAAATGTTCAAAACGATACCTTTCATTTGATACCCCACAAAGGTAGGTACCCCCCCTTTTGAAAAAAATTCCCCCCCTTTTTGACCATTTTTCAAGAACTATTATTATTACAGACTTCTCTATATTTTTCCTGTAAAATATAGATTGACATCTACAAACGCCTAATACATTGTACGTGGATCGGTCTGCAATCTTCGGAGATAGGGGGGGGGGAAAGGTCAATTTTTCGACTACTTTTGAAATATTTCAAAAAGTATGAAACTAACAGAAATTTCAAAAAGTGTTTTGAAATGGTCAAAACGATACCTTTCATTTGATACCCCACATAGGTAGGTACCACCCCTTTTGAAAAAAAAATTCCCCCCCTTTTTGAACATTTTTCAAGAACTATTATTATTACAGACTTCTGTATATTTTTCCTGTAAAATATAGATTGATTTCTACAAACGTCTAATACATTGTACATGGATCGGTCTGCAATCTTCGGAGCTAGGGGGGGGGAATGGTCAATTTTTCGTCTTTTTTTGAAATATTTCAAAAAGTATGAAACACAGAAATTTCAAAAAGTGTTTTGAAATGGTCAAAACGATACCTTTCATTTGATACCCCATATAGGTAGGTACCCCTCCTTTTGAAAAAAAATTCCCCCCCTTTTTGACCATTTTTGTCAGTTGTTATATATTTGTTATATTCTGTAATTATTTTATGTTTTGTGCGTCTAAATAAAATAAAATAAATGACCTGCATGCTGCTGAATTCATTGATTGTTCCACTCGCTCGCACTCTTAACAATTTTGTCTTTAATTAGTTCCATTCCAACATGTTGGACATGTAAGTAGTAAGGGATTGTGTCTAAGCTGCCCACGTGGTACATTGAAGTCTAAGCTGCCCACGTGTACCACACATTGAGGGGACAAGCAGCCCCCTGTCACGTAAAAAAGGACCCCCTGTGGCCTAGCTGCAGAAACCAGTCCAGTAACAAGTATTTCATGTTGTCCAGGGCAATGTCACGGTACAGTCGGACTCGTGCGACACGGATACCGAGACGGAGCAGAATAAGGAAACGGAGCCTCCGAGTGCGAGAGAGGGAGAGCTGCCGGCGCTGCTGGAGGGGCTGGCTTTCCTGGTGGTGGAGCGCAGCGCAGTGCCGCTGGACGCGCGCCTACTGGCGCGGTACGCGCGCGCCTACGGGGGACACCTGCTCACTGTGAGTAAGCACAGGCCTCGTTCCAGGTGGTGGAAGGAGGGGCGGCTGCCGGCGCGTGCGGGGGACACCTGCTCACTGTGAGTAAGCACAGGCCTCGTTCCAGGTGGTGGAAGGAGGGGCGGCTGCCGGCGCGTGCGGGGGACACCTGCTCACTGTGAGTAAGCACAGGCCTCGTTCCAGGTGGTGGAAGGAGGGGCGGCTGCCGGCGCGTGCGGGGGACACCTGCTCACTGTGAGTAAGCACAGGCCTCGTTCCAGGTGGTGGAAGGAGGGGCGGCTGCCGGCGCGTGCGGGGGACACCTGCTCACTGTAAGTAAGCACAGGCCTCGTTCCAGGTGGTGGAAGGAGGGGCGGCTGCCGGCGCGTGCGGGGGACACCTGCTCACTGTGAGTAAGCACAGGCCTCGTTCCAGGTGGTGGAAGGAGGGGCGGCTGCCGGCGCGTGCGGGGGACACCTGCTCACTGTAAGTAAGCACAGACCTCGTTCCAGGTGGTGGAAGGAGGGGCGCGTGCGGGGGACACCTGCTCACTGTGAGTAAGCACAGACCTCGTTCCAGGTGGTGGAAGGAGGGGCGCGTGCGGGGGACACCTGCTCACTGTGAGTAAGCACACTGTGACAACCCCGAAACAGTAGATGCTAACCTTGTGTCTCCCCGCAGGCCGGCGAGGCGGAGAGCCGCGCCGCCCCCTACTACGTGCTGTGCGGGTCGCGAGGGGCGGAGGCGGTGGAGGGGGGCACGCGCCTGCGCGCAGACTGGCTGTGGGCGTGCCACCAGGCGAGGGAGCTGCTGCCCACAGACGACTACCTCCTACCGCCTGCCTGACGGACGACTACCTCCTATCACCCACCTGACGGACGACTACCTCCTACCGCCTGCCTGACGGACGACTACCTCCTACCGCCTGCCTGACGGACGACTACCTCCTATCACCCACCTGACGGACGACTACCTCCTACCGCCTGCCTGACGGAAGACTACCTCCTACCGCCTGCCTGACGGACGACTACCTCCTATCACCCACCTGACGGACGACTACCTCCTACCGCCTGCCTGACGGACGACTACCTCCTACCGCCTGCCTGACGGACGACTACCTCCTACCGCCTGCCTGACGGACGACGCTGATTGTTGAAAAGACGAATAAAACAATGTGTCAAATAAAATAAACATTTATTGATCCTACTCCATTGGAATTCTTTTTTGACCAGCGGTTCTTATCATCTTATCGGGACACGCGAGAGCGAGTGTCGGGTCACGCTACTGGGATGTAAGGAGGGTCAATTTCTCGTTCAGTTGAAGTTGTGTTTTGATGAGTTGCGCCAGCGTTACCACCTGAGGACAAAATAATCATTTGTAAAAAAAATTGTGGCGCAAATTCGCAAGAGCGGTATTCTGTGGCCAGCATCCAACCAGCATCCAAGATCCAGGGTCAATGCGACCCTTGGACAGGAATGTTCTCGCTCATAGCCGAACCGGTCATTTCAGATAAATACAATCCAACACCAAAATAAATAAAGCAACAAAAAGGGAAAAAACTAAAATGATACTCTCAGGAATAAATGGAACTTGAGGTTGGTTTAGTTGAATGGATGGATGGGTATGGCAGGGCTAGTGATATGTGATAGTCACCATGAGCAGGTCCTTGACTCCCGAGGCGAAGGCGTCGGCGAAGGCCTCGTGCGAGAGGTTGGGCACGGAGTGGACGAGCTGCAGCAGCGCGCGGCCCGCCGCTGCGTCCGGAGCGCGGCGTCCTGCCAGCACCTCCTCCACGTAGCCGTGCACCTGGTCAAGCAGACCGGCCAGCCGAGCGCCCGCCTCCGCCACCTGCGCCAGGTCCTGCAGAGGCGCCGTGGTACGTGCGCGGCCGCCGCCCCCCACCGTCTTCTGGCACAGCTGCAGGCCCACCACCTCGGGTTCGTAGCAGGTCAGCGCCACCTCTATCGGCGTGAACATGCAGCCCTGCTTGCCGCGCGGCACGCCGAGCGCGACGCACACGTACGCACGCAGGCCCATGCGCGCGCCGCCCAGCCCCGTGTCCAGCGTGACGTGCACGGGCGCGCGGCACTCGCGCGAGTAGTACTCGTGGATTACCGACGAGTGGTTCGTCACCTCGTTGCCGGTCGCCCACCATCCTGACAACAACAACAACATCTCATACCCTGCAGAACAACATCTCATACCATGCACAACAACATCTCATACCCTGCACAACAAGTACTGCAGCCCTGTCTGGAACCCTTTCTATGATGTTCACTCTAACCGCCTTGAAAGACTCCAAAAGCAATTTCTTTATCACCTGTCCTATGCTAACAATCTCTGTCGTCTTCTTGAATCCTACCAATGTAGACTCAGTCACTTTAAGATGCCTACGCTTGAACACAGGAGGTACGTCGCTGACATTGTGTGTCTGCACAAAATCCTTAGTGGTAAGATTGACAACCCTCAACTTATTAATAAAGTTCATCTAGCCGTTCCCCGTTCTTCCAGTCGTCTCTGTAACCGAAAAACATTTATTATTCCCCGGTGTCACTCCAATTACAGCCAAAACTCTCCAATCAACCGCATGTGTTCTTCCTACAACAAAATCTGTCAAAATGTAGACATCTTCCATGTATCAGCCTCCACTCTAAAGAGGCTCCCTAGTCTGTAAGTCCATTTTACCGTCTTATACGTCTTTGAATTCTTTATATGTTTAACATTCAATCTGTACCTACTTTTTTTCTTTTTCTATTGTTTTATGAATTATATGTTTAAGCTCATTCATACTCTAAGCAAGCTGTGTTCACAACGAGTAGGTTCTACACTCATTCTAGTATAAATACGCTTAGGTTATCCTTAGTTTTCTGTCCTGTGTAACAACCAGTTTTGTGAACCTAACAATAAAAAAAAAAAAAAAAAAAAAAAAACAACATCTCATACCCTGCCCAACAACATCTCATACCCTGCACAACAACATCTCATACCCTGCACAACAACATCTCATACCCTGCCCAACAACATCTCATACCCTGCACAACAACATCTCATACCCTGCACAACAACATCTCATACCCTGCACAACAACATCTCATACCCTGCCCAACAACATCTCATACCCTGCACAACAACATCTCATACCCTGCACAACAACATCTCATACCCTGCACAACAACATATTCTCATACCCTGCACAACAACATCTCATACCCTGCCCAACAACATCTCATACCCTGCACAACAACATCTCATACCCTGCACAACAACATATTCTCATACCCTGCACAACAACATCTCATACCCTGCCCAACAACATCTCATACCCTGCACAACGCGCACATCCCCCTCCCCCCTCCCTCGGTCCGCGCCGACATGCGACATCCACCCCCTGCCCGTGCACATCCCCGTGCCCCCTTTCTCGGTCCGCGCCGACATGCGACATCCACCCCCTGCCCGTGCACATCCCCCTCCCCCCTCCCTCGGTCCGCGCCGACATGCGACATCCACCCCCTGCCCGTGCACATCCCCGTGCCCCCTCCCTCGGTCCGCGCCGACATGCGACATCCACCCCCTGCCCGTGCACATCCCCGTGCCCCCTCCCTCGGTCCGCGCCGACATGCGACATCCACCCCCTGCCCGTGCACATCCCCGTGCCCCCTCCCTCGGTCCGCGCCGACATGCGACATCCACCCCCTGCCCGTGCACATCCCCGTGCCCCCTTTCTCGGTCCGCGCCGACATGCGACATCCACCCCCTGCCCGTGCACATCCCCCTCCCCCCTCCCTCGGTCCGCGCCGACATGCGACATCCACCCCCTGCCCGTGCACATCCCCGTGCCCCCTCCCTCGGTCCGCGCCGACATGCGACATCCACCCCCTGCCCGTGCACATCCCCGTGCCCCCTTTCTCGGTCCGCGCCGACATGCGACATCCACCCCCTGCCCGTGCACATCCCCGTGCCCCCTCCCTCGGTCCGCGCCGACATGCGACATCCACCCCCTGCCCGTGCACATCCCCGTGCCCCCTTTCTCGGTCCGCGCCGACATGCGACATCCACCCCCTGCCCGTGCACATCCCCCTCCCCCCTCCCTCGGTCCGCGCCGACATGCGACATCCACCCCCTGCCCGTGCACATCCCCGTGCCCCCTCCCTCGGTCCGCGCCGACATGCGACATCCACCCCCTGCCCGTGCACATCCCCCCTCCCTCGGTCCGCGTCCACATACTACGTGTGCCACAATCACCACAAATACAACAGTTACACTTTATGACATTGAAGACATTCAATTGAAATTTTACGAATGTGGCAAAAGCACCACTATTGCGATATTGTTTTTATGAATTGATTACGCACACGTCAGCACAATTATTCCAATAGACTAGTGAAAATAGCAAATAAACGAAAAAAACAAACAAATACCTGAAACAAAAGACTATTGAAGTAATTCTTTTTTCAAATTAAATATTAAGGCGCATACTAAGGCAAAAACAAGAAAATTAGGTGTTTTCGAACCCGTTTTCCGACGAAAATATTGATTGTGGAGCTCTGAAATTTATATATCCTGTAACACACATCCTGAAAGGTCCCTTGGAGGTTCCAAATATTTGCTGTTAATCATAGTGTAGTTGTTATACTGTTAGTTATAGTGTATGTGTAGCGGCTTCGAACCCACTTTTTATCGGCGTCTCAAATTCGATTAGTACCAAATTCAGTATAGTGATTCACATAGTTCATACCTACCGCTTGGAGGTCCATTAGCTTCGAAAAGCAGTCAAATTAATGAAATCAAACGTAAAAACGTATTTGCATCTACAAAATCTGTGATTCAAATCTGACCAGTTACACGTCGCCCAACCGCAGAGGATCCTATTATTTGGTTGATTATGGCACTACTACATGTAAAAGATATGGAATATTTTTAAGACTCGTTGAAAAAAATAAAAAAAATCACAATTTGGCCTAACTAGAGATTGTCCCTAATTAGTTGACCACGACTGTATGTCTAACAAAATTAAGTTTATAATTGCGAGCACTAAGAATACCGCCATCTATGGTCAAATAGCAGAGTTGACTCGTCAAGTTGCTGTTTGGTGAGTGTAGCTCGTAAATACGTTCTGCTGCTAAAGTAAAATAAATCTTATACTGTAGTTTTTACAGTTTCTATGTGGAAGCTCCTCACCGCCAAGTTTTACTGGTGGACAGTTACCATTTCCTAGGGCAAAGGTGATTTGATTAGATTTAGCCGCGCTCGTGCGGATTCGCCATGTGTGTAACCACCGTTCAGTTTGCTTCAGATAGTCCTGGTGAGTTTTAGAGGCGTTAGACGGAGAAGCGTCACATGACAAAATTGCAGTATCATCGGCAAACGTGGCAGTGATTGTGGTTGAGGATTCTGGTAAATCTGCAGTGTAGATGTTGTAGAGTACTGGTCCTAGGACTGAGCCCTGTGGTACTCCCGCTCTGATATCATAGTGAGCCCTGTGGTACTCCCGCTCTGATATCATAGTGAGCCCTGCGGTACTCCCGCTCTGATATCATAGTGAGCCCTGTGGTACTCCCGCTCTGATATCATAGTTAGCCCTGCGGTACTCCCGCTCTGATATCATAGTGAGCCCTGTGGTACTCCCGCTTTGATATCATATATCATAGTGAGCCCTGTGGTACTCCCGCTCTGATATCATAGTGAGCCCTGTGGTACTCCCGCTCTGATATCATAGTGAGCCCTGCGGTACTCCCGCTCTGATATCATAGTGAGCCCTGCGGTACTCCCGCTCTGATATCATAGTGAGCCCTGTGGTACTCCCGCTCTGATATCATAGTGAGCCCTGTGGTACTCCCGCTCTGATATCATAGTGAGCCCTGTGGTACTCCCGCTCTGATATCATAGTGAGCCCTGTGGTACTCCCGCTCTGATATCATAGTGAGCCCTGTGGTACTCCCGCTCTGATATCATAGTGAGCCCTGTGGTACTCCCGCTCTGATATCATAGTGAGCCCTGTGGTACTCCCGCTCTGATATCATAGTGAGCCCTGTGGTACTCCCGCTCTGATATCATAGTGAGCCCTGTGGTACTCCCGCTCTGATATCATAGTGAGCCCTGTGGTACTCCCGCTCTGATATCATAGTGAGCCCTGTGGTACTCCCGCTCTGATATCATAGTGAGCCCTGTGGTACTCCCGCTCTGATATCATAGTGAGCCCTGCGGTACTCCCGCTCTGATATCATAGTGAGCCCTGTGGTACTCCCGCTCTGATATCATAGTGAGCCCTGTGGTACTCCCGCTCTGATATCATAGTGAGCCCTGCGGTACTCCCGCTCTGATATCATAGTGAGCCCTGCGGTACTCCCGCTCTGATATCATAGTGAGCCCTGTGGTACTCCGCTCTGATATCATAGTTAGCCCTGCGGTACTCCCGCTCTGATATCATAGTGAGCCCTGTGGTACTCCCGCTTTGATATCATAGTGAGCCCTGTGGTACTCCCGCTCTGATATCATAGTGAGCCCTGCGGTACTCCCGCTCTGATATCATAGTGAGCCCTGCGGTACTCCCGCTCTGATATCATAGTGAGCCCTGTGGTACTCCCGCTCTGATATCATAGTGAGCCCTGTGGTACTCCCGCTCTGATATCATAGTGAGCCCTGTGGTACTCCCGCTCTGATATCATAGTGAGCCCTGCGGTACTCCCGCTCTGATATCATAGTGAGCCCTGTGGTACTCCCGCTCTGATATCATATCATAGAAGGAGGACTTTGATTCTCCATGCTTTACTTGAAATATTCTGTCAGATAGATATGATTGGATTATTGGGCAGAATTTGTGTGGTAATTGTGTCTTGACTTTACATAGCAACCCCTTGTGCCAGACTCTGTCAAAAGCTGCACGTTGAGGAAAGCTGCGGAGCAGTATTGTTTTTGTTCAAGGCATTCCCTGATTGTTGAGTAGACACGGTGCACTTGTTCTATTGTAGAGTGGCCCTCTCTGAATCCGAACTGATGGTTTGGTATGGTTGATAGGCTGCGTTTGAGGCGCTTAACAAAGAGTTTCTCCCAAAGCTTTGACAGGATTGGTAAGAGGCTTATGGGTCTGTAAGAGGTTTATGGGTCTGTATGCTGTTACGTCTTTGGTTGATTTGCCTGGTTTGTGTATCATTATTATTTGTGAAACCTTCCATAGGAGTGAGTAGTAAGCAAGTCTATATGTAGTATTGAATATGGTTGTCAGGAGAACTACGGCTCTCCGTGGTGGTTGTCTTTATATCTTGGGAGTGATTAGGTCGAAGCCAGGTGCCTTTCTTTGATCTAGTTTCCTTTCTCAAACCATAGTTCACTGGGACTGACGGATTTCAACGGCATTTCCATTTGGTATGGCTGATCTAGTATTTTCTCTATTTCGTGCTCGTCCACATCATCGCCGTCGTTGGGTTGGAATACAGCCGACAAACAATACGCAAATTCGACCTCTGTGGCGCGGTGGGCGAAGGTCTGCCTGCGACGCAGGAGGTTGCGGGTTCGATTCCCGCCTCGGGACAAATGTGTGTACGATCTGCAGACATTGTTCAGGGTGTTCTGGTCGTTTTCTATATATAATAAAAAATCGCTATCTGTGTATTGTATCGTATTATGTATATCAGTTATCTAGTACCCATAATACAAGCTCTGCTTAGCTTGGGGCTAGGTAATGCTGTGTGACTTGTCCAGCGTTATTTATTTTATTTGTTTATTAAATGTTTCCGCTTTCTCCACATGCATCGGTTCTGGCCCATTTGCCGTCGGCCATTTTTATGGGCTTATCCGAAAATATATTATGTAGATGTAGTTAAAAATAAAAATCGAAGATTATAGGATATTTAATTGCTCTCCGTTGCAATGTAGTTCTCACGCTATACGTGACTTCTGAACACATAGGTAAATTAACAAAACCTTATGAATGCTTGGCTTTATATGAAGCTAAATATAGATAAAAATACTCGTGACAGCTCATTTATACTAACAAAACGACTAATTATTACTATCTACTACAATGTTCGGTGTATTGATTCACTAATAACTTATTTTTTGTATGCGACAGTAACTACCACAACAAATTTGTTCCTAGAACTTTACATCAACTTTTTATAGTTCGATTACGAATTTGCATAAAGTATGACTACTGGGAGAGGAAGTACTTCACGCACTATTTATACATATAGCATTTACATTAAGAAAACCTCGTTTTCTATAGGAGCTATTTCGGTTTTTAATGGTTACGCTAGCATAACGCCAGCTCAGGTGTTATTTTATAGTCTTGTTCCATATCTCTGTTCCTATGAGAGCAATCATTATGAAATTTTGCATAGCTAAGATGCTAATTATACTCTATTATTGTGTATAAATTGCCGTCTTTGAGAATGGTCGTGTGTACGCCAGCTTGATCATTATGCTGGCGTACCCACAAACAATGGTCATTATTTCTTAAACCAAGGAGGCGCTATTTATTTTACTTTTGCACTGATTATACTCTATTTATTAGGCATAACAACAAACGTGAATTCGGGTATGTGTAAGCTACCATCACAGACACCCTCTTAGGGAATTGATATTAGTGACAACAGTGTGGTTCAACACTACCTCCACCTCTTAGGGAATTGATATTCCATAAATTGAATCAAAGGTTTGCTACTTCTGTTTTAAATAGGAAATAGTTTATTTCAATTTGGCTTAGTAGGTACATAATTATGTACAAATTTTAATTCCTTTCTCTGTAAGTGAACACTGTTCTTTGAGAAATAAGTAGGTAGGTAGGTACCTAGGTATTTAATCATAAAAACTTTTATAAGTACCTATATTATTTTATTACCGTGTGGTTTTATTACACTGTAATAAAATAATATATCTTATTTTATTACATTTCAAGTAAACAAGTGTTTGTCTGTTATGTTATGTTGATGATAAATAAGTAATAAAATTAAAATATGCTTACCCACAATGGACTCATTGGCGTTGACTCTCCGGTTGAGTTCGTACACATCCATGGCATAGTTCAGCTCGGCCTCCACCTGATCGGCGTGCTCCTTGTGCGGCACGCAGAAGCAGTTCGTCACTTCCACCACGCCCTTGTCGCTCGTGCCTTAAGCGGACAAACAAACATAAACATAACCTCAACCGGCTGGAATATTACTTAGGTATCAGTTAAGTTATGGCAATGTAACGAATTAAATGATAAAGGTAGTGTAGATCTTAGGCTTATTTGAGCTAGGTACTGTAAAACTGAGAGAAGCAAAATGTACCATCAAGTAACATGACGAATGCATTGACTTGAGAAGTTAAGAGTAAGACTCGTAATTAATAACTATTTAGTACCTCATAAACTTACGGCTAATAATCTACAAACCCAAAAGTGTGCCAATAACTCTATGAGAATCAGCATTTCGACGCTCGTATGCATCCACAATTTGAAATAGTACGACAGGATGAACTTTAACACTTAGATTGAGCGCCATTTTGTTTGATTGAACTACAAAGAGTGTTTTCTTGTATTATTAGATCGTACCACAGATGTACTAGGGAAGAATCGTGCGGACAACGACACGGTACATATTTATTACAAAGAAAGAGAAGAGAAGTTCTACATATTCTACAAGACGTATTCTACCTTCGTTCGTACGACCGACGACGACGACGCAGATTGGCAGTAGATATGTAGAGTAGACGAGGCGCAGGGACGAGAGAAATTTTACGGACGTAGTCCTACCGAATCAAATGTGAAGCACAGCAATGGCGGACGAGTCATTGTGTGCGTGTGATTATAGAGTTGCCAACTGAGGAAAAAAACTCCCGAATATTTAAATAAGTTTCTAAAATCATTGAACTGAAAATTATTTGTAAGTATCAAGTGTATTACCTTAAACTTTGAAATGTAATGCGAATGGAACATTTTACGAAAAGTAAAGTAGGAAGCCTACCTTACCTACCTATCCAATTTGGCAAAACAATGATTTTTTTGCGTTGATGGAATGGGAAAACAGGGTTTTTCTAAGGGTAGGTAGGTACTAGGTTAATTTATTTGAATAAAGTAAGTAGTTACCATCAAGTAATAGAACTGAAACTAGTATTTACACTTGAAACAACTGAGCTAACTGCAGACTATTGCAAACAATCTACAGGTAGCTCAACTAATCCATATTAATACCTGTCGGAAGCGTACTGGGTAGGAACCTACCTTATTATGTAAATAGGTACCTAGTACCTACCCACTTAAATTATTTTCTGTGAAAGTTTGTCTTAGTCGCTAAGTAGGTAAGGTTAGTACCTACTTCCTAAATAAGTAAGTAGGTACCTGTTTTTGTGATACCTACCAAAAAACACATTTGTATAGACACTTCTTGTTAGTTTTAATCTATACACGCAATAGGTAGGTATCTGCACGCACACGCGTTACTTAGATACCTACCTAGGTAAATATACCTGCGTAGGTACCTGTTCCTATCCTATCTACCTTCTTTCTACCTAGGGCAGAGTGGAAGGTGCGATGATTACACGCGAGCACGAACTGACCAGTAATAAAGTAAATAAATAAAGCATGATACATTCAAGTTCTTTGAGTATGTTGGTACGCGGCATTAGCTGTGCCACGCGCGCGCGGCTTCGCCCATGCAAAATTTACATTTCATCTATTATTTTATTGCGCGGATCCCTTATTCTTGCTGTAACATCAGCTACATGCGTAGCATCAGCATCAGTAAAAGTTTTATCAAAATAGGTCTAGCCGTTTCATAGATTAGCTCAAACAAATACATAGAAGAACAAAAATTCAAAAATCGTATTTTGTAATAAAAAAACTGTTGAATTAACACTATAAACAATCATTCCTTTGTATTTATTTGTACCCATGTAAAAATCATCAAAATGATGACTACATATTTAAAGTAGGTAGGTACAGGTACCTACCAACCTTATTAATAATTAAACAAATACAAGTAGGTATTGAAACATTTTTAATATCCCACACTTACTAGGAAATTTGCTTGTTTACATGTTGGCAACACCGGCGAGATTTAGGTTTTTATTCTAACTTTTCTGTTGATAATTATATTGCGTTAAATCGAAGAAATAAGTTGATAAAATAAGAAACATAACTATGAAATGTGTTTTCGTGTTCTTTTTTGACAAAACGGCTGTGATTTCGGCAAGACTTAGCCGCACAAACAGGCATATTTCACTTTTAAAATTTGTTTGAATCCGTGCACTACAGTAGGCGTCTAAAGTGGTAATGGCGGACGATGGACAGACTATGATGTCAATGTGTGAGTGCGTACGCGTACGTACAGAGCATGGACAGACTATTGAGTGCTTCACTATATTTCTTACTGAGACTCCGTCCGTGAAATTTCCCTCGTCCCTGACGAGGCGTGTATTTTAGGTAGCGGTGAGTGGTTTTATTCTCATACTTCTTAGGGTCGTTGAGATGTAAATCCATCCTCTGTTCGTGGTTTTGTTTGTCCAAAAGATGACATTGACAATCTTTGGAAAACTGACACTGACAACTGATTGTGTTGGCTTGCCCAGTCGGTAAGAGAAGGGAAGATGCATGATGGCGGCGTGGCGGGCATCGCTCTCTTGGGACTGGCCATGGGAAAAGCACTCACGATTTTATCAGTTTTCGGTGCCGGAGGCCTGTTCTGATTGCCTGAGCCTATATCAGGGCTCCGCTGTTTTGTCAGAGCCTTTAGATATTTTACCTCGATTCACGTTCAGACTTTTTTGTGTTGTTATCCTTTGTTTGGTTACCTTACATTATATTATGTAGACGAGGCGTGTACTGTAGCGGTGTGGTTTTATTCTCATACTTAGGGGAAGCTTTGGAAAGATCCATCCTCCGTTCGTGTTTTTGTTAGTCCAAAAGATGACATTGACAATCTTTGGAAAACACTGACAACTGATCGTGTTGTCTTTCAGGGTCTGTAAAAAAGAGAATGGGGTACAAGGGAGACTCCAAGATCTTTTCTCCCAAGCCAACCTAACCTGCACGTGGTGTACCCTGCTAGATAACGAACTAGGCTTAGGTGAAAATATCAACATTCTTCATAATTTGATCTCATATTTTACTATTATTTTCCATTACTTGACACTGGCAGAAGAGAGTCCAACCAGACTCATATTGCCATTAACCCTTTACCGCATACTGTTCCAAATTTGGAACACTCAGCTTTTTGTATAATATTTTACTACCTGCGGCATCTATGATTTTTTCTTGGGACTAATTCGTAAGCAGGGAGTGTAACTCACCGTAACATGTGCTTCTGACGCTTCTACACGACACTTAGGAACTACAATCGACGGTTTCATCAGTCGGTCGCCCAAATTTGACAGATTGCCAATTTGCGGACTTTTGATTCGATTTTTTAGATGTTTTTTTTTGTGTCTGAGATTTAAAAGTGGTTCATATGATGGAACAATGAACCCACAAGCGTTTTACGGTACAAGAAGTAAGTTCAAACTATAATATGTAGTGAATATTGTCATTTCAAAGATGTTCCAAATTTGGAACACCATGCAGTTGTGAGGTTTTTTGTTGTTCCAAATATGGAACCTTATGCACTCCAGTCAATAACTGACAAGTTCCGAATTCGGAACATTATGCAGTGTTGGACATTTTTATACATTTTGATTAAGTAATACTAAGGAGGATAAACAAAAGTATAGCATGTATAAAGTTATGTTAGTTGGCCTATTTCCAGCGGTGGACTGATATAGGCTGATGGTGTGATGTGATAGATAAAGTTTATTTGAATGACGAGAGCTGATAATGTTTATCACAGTGCATTTACATTATATATTTATGTTTATACTTACGTGATTATTTTTAGTAAATTTGCTTAATTATTTTAGCTATGCGTGGTCGTCGAGCAATCGTCGTGATTCCAGAGAGCAGCGAGGATGAAATATCAGATGATGACGATTATAATACTCAAGATCCTTTGTACACTAATGAAGAAAACGACGGAGAAGAAGATGGAGAACGAGAAGAAGATGAAGAAGGAGAATTCTTTCACATCAAAACCAAGATTATATTATAAATTTTGTACCTAATTAAAAACTCATGCAAAGTTTGATGTTGTATCTTTTATTTTTTAAATTCCTGTACTTATTTGAATCATACATTTTATAGATCTTACCGCATGCTGTTCCAAATATTGAACGTCTAAATTTTAGAACCAGAATGCATGGTGTTCCATATTTGGAACAATTACTTAAACTATAAATCTTATTTAAATGGTCATCTATATTTTTTTGTGGCTCTGCATATACCCTATAATAACATATATTTTTCCCAAAAGAATCAAAAAATCCATGCGGTAAAGGGTTAACAAAGAATCATCATCAAAAAAAGAATGATGCAACTTGGCGAAGGGGCATCGGACTCTTGTAGTACATCTGTGGACTCTTGGTACCGGCCATGGGAGGGGTTCGCGGTTTTATCAGTTGTTGGATGTTTTGAATTCGGTGCCAATAGTGCACTCGCCCATCACTATCCACCCGAAGATAGTGGGAATGGCGATGGGTTGACCTGATGCACCCTTAATTAGACCAGGCCTGAGTGCTGACGCCAAAATATTGACACTTACGAGCATGTCGACAGGCCCTGTCTTGACAAATCGTCGGTAGCACAGCTGCTTCCACAACCAACTTGTTAGAGAAGTCCTGACTCTTGGGACCCAATTCACACATAGGTAACCGACCCAAGTGTGTTAGTAGATACTCGGCCAATCCCATCAACGGATTATGCTTTTGGGCTCAGTTCTAGTGACTAGAACCTTGTCGTGCGCACGCCGGCTAGGACTAGAATCTAGTCCGTAGTTATCCGGCGGCGTGCGCACGACAAGGTCATGAAGTTACAAGCGCTAGCGCTATCTAGCAAAATTCTAATCTCAACAAATTTATTGTTATTATTTTTTGCTAAAATCACAGCAGTAGAGAATAATGAATCGGTACTGGATGAATATGCGGCCAGAGCCACTGGCGGTGCCGATTCTTGAGATGTAGAGGGAGTAGGAGCAGCTTCATCAAAATGCAGCAAAGTATGGTGCCTTTGACTACATTTGCCACATGTCACTTTGACGATACACTTTTTGACAGAATGTGCAGGCTTTAAGCATAAAATACATAGTCTCTTTACCTTTACATCCTGGAACCTATTAAATGGAGTCAGTTTCAGAAACTCCGGACAAGTTTCTGGACCATGGCCTTCATTAGGGCAGAACTCACAAGTGGAGTCGGGGGACACAAATAATGATGTACGATTTTTTGGTGCTGGCTTCGAGAATGCAGGTTGCCCATGACAATTTTCCAGCGAACGCATACGCTTATTATTGAACAACCATTGATTTTATTTGCAAAACAACACAAAGTTAAGGACGCAAGCACAACATAAAAGGTTAAAATAAATAAATAATGCTGGACAATTCACACAGCATTATCTAGCCCCAAGCTAAGCAGAGCTTGTGTTATGGGTACTAGATAACTGATATACATAATATAATATAATACAATACATAGATAGATATTTTTTATTATACAGGGTGTCCGGTAATTAATGGATAACCCCGCAGGCACTTGTGGGGGGGCAGAAGGGCAACTCAGAAAAAAATAAAAAAAAATCTATCTGCAACGGTCTAGGATTTTTTTTAAATTTTTTTTAAGTGCTAAATTTTATACCTTTGTTCAAATTTTTGGGCACTACGGCTGCAAATTGAATAATAACGAATTGATTTTCTCTGGAAATAACCGCGGATAATTGGCCTTGCTGTCGCGCATTGCAAAATATTTCTAGCCACAACTGTTTGTTTTTTACAAATACTTAAAAATAAAAAAAGCGTATTCGGATTTTTTATGATAAAGTTTGAGCGCCTGTGGTATAAAAAAAACGTAGGGAGACCTGGGTGGCCCACAGCTTAAAAAACATGCCTACTTTATTAAGTTTCTTAAACGGTGTTACACTTAATTTTTTTATTGTCAATTTACCGAGTTATGGCTAATAACAGACTAGAACAATGATTTTCAAAAAAAATTAAGATTTTATTAAAATTACAAAAATTTGCTTAAAATTGCAAAAAAATATTTCTAAAATCAGTGAAAGTGTATTTGGGCGTAGTTGGGGTGTTATTAATAATTGAAACAACAATTTCAAATACGTAGTTTTATAATAAATGTTCAAATTGTTTGCCACCTACTCTAATACAGGCTTTACATCTTCTTATGAATGATCTTTTTAATAGGCGCGAATACCTGCGCATCCAAAACACGTCGACGAAGTTCCTGTATTGTTGCGATTGTGTTTTGGATGCGGCTCGCGAAATTGGAGAGCGCAGGTATTCGCGCCTATTAAAAAGATCATTCATAAGAAGATGTAAAGCCTGTATTAGAGTAGGTGGCAAACAATTTGAACATTTATTATAAAACTACGTATTTGAAATTGTTGTTTCAATTATTAATAACACCCCAACTACGCCCAAATACACTTTCACTGATTTTAGAAATATTTTTTTGCAATTTTAAGCAAATTTTTGTAATTCTAATAAAATCTTAATTTTTTTTTAAAATCATTGTTCTAGTCTGTTAATAGCCATAACTCGGTAAATTGACAATAAAAAAATTAAGTGTAACACCGTTTAAGAAACTTAATAAAGTAGGCATGTTTTTTAAGCTGTGGGCCACCCAGGTCTCCCTACGTTTTTTTTATACCACAGGCGCTCAAACTTTATCATAAAAAATCCGAATACGCTTTTTTTATTTTTAAGTATTTGTAAAAAACAAACAGTTGTGGCTAGAAATATTTTGCAATGCGCGACAGCAAGGCCAATTATCCGCGGTTATTTCCAGAGAAAATCAATTCGTTATTATTCAATTTGCAGCCGTAGTGCCCAAAAATTTGAACAAAGGTATAAAATTTAGCACTTAAAAAAAATTTAAAAAAAATCCTAGACCGTTGCAGATAGATTTTTTTTTTTTTTTTCTGAGTTGCCCTTCTGCCCCCCCACAAGTGCCTGCGGGGTTATCCATTAATTACCGGACACCCTATAGAAAACGACCAGAACACCCTGAACAAATGCCTGCAGATCGTACACACATTTGTCCCGAGGCGGGAATCGAACCTTCAACCTTCTGCGTCGCAGGCAGACCTTCGCCCACCGCGCCACATCGGTCGTCATGGTCAGGTTAATAAAGCAGGAGCTGTACAAATTGTTGCAAAAATTGGTGTTAATATTTACAATCTAATTTTATTAGCATTTATAAATTTACACAATAAAAAGTTTATATGAGGAGAAAATATAATTATGGGATAGTAAACACTTAAGAGGCCTCAGTGATGCCTTACTTGAACGAACAGCTTTTACAGTTTGTTGATTTGCTCTAAAGTGCATACGATTTAAGTGATGAAAAATACCACATTGTATAAACAAATTACTAATAACTATCTTTACTACCTCTTTTTTTCATTGTTTTGTGTAGTTTTATAATAAATCACTGGAGAAAAACGCTTACAAATAGCAGCGCGTTTGAGCCTTTAGGTACACAAAATATATAACTCCAGATGAAAAAGAAAATACAGGAACCGCTACTTCTACATCATATCTTTCTAATAAACATTCGTAATTTTTGTAGAATTCAATACAATAATAATAAATCCCAAAAAACTTATTTTTGTAAGGCGTTTTGCGATGTAATTGAAACGTAGTTAATATTTTGCTACGCTAAATTCAACCCTATTGATCAAATATCCCTTTGTATATAACTCAATATCGTTTCCACTAACTTCAGTCGGGGGCTAGCCCACAGATTTATAAGTATAGTACTAAGGCTAGCCGCCTCCATGGATGGACGCGAGGTCATGTTACTTTTTTCGCGATGACAGCTGGACACGCCTTACGAATTACGATTTTTGACAACTTTTGTTTTGCGGGTTCAATAGTTCATTTGTCATTGTAATAGAATATATATTGGATTGCACCTACGTTACAAGGATTTTGCAGTATTTTTATTCATTGACAGAGTTATCAATTTGGTAGAATGGCAATAATGGAATGGTAGTAGTTAAATGAACATAAATAAATATTAATGAATAACGGTCCAGATGTAGACTAGTATTATAATATCTGTATTACTCAAGATGTTGGGTACTTACTAGGTGACTGAGTTAGTTATTACAATACATCATCATCAGCCTATGTCAGACCACTACTAGTCATAGGCCAGTAATGAGCACCATTAGCGCTATGTCTTCAGCATGACGCATCCAGCATCCGCCTTCAGTCTCATGGGTCGTCATACCACCTGATCGGAAGACGTCCTACACTACGTATACCGAGACATGATCTCCATCCAAGAACACGTTTATCTTAGCGGTTGTTAGTTCTTCGCGAGATATGGCCGGCCCACTGCCACTTCAGCTTGCTAATTCTTAGAGCTATGTCAATAACTTTGGTTCTCTGTCGGATGTAAGTATTCGTTACAAATCCTATCCTTCAGAGGAACTCCGAGCATAGCTCTTTCCATAGCTCGTGGACTAGCCCTGTAGTGAGTGTCTAAGTCTCAATCAGCTCCGTATAGGTCATGTCATGACAGGTAGGACGCGCTGATAAAAAAACCATATTTTTTTTACTATAAATACGAGGGTTACATAACTATTTCGCAAAAGGATTCAATTTTTTTTATCTAAAATGTCATATACAGTATGCTTGAATAATGCTATACTTGAATGTAAATACTTTCTTTTTATCATTTGATTAAGGCATTACCCGAGCGCGAATGCTTTCCCCTGCGTCGACGTGGCTCTGCGTCGACAATAAAAATCTATTGTTATGCAAATTAAATATTATGCAAATTATTGCCTCTGCGTCGATGTACAGTCAGTTCAAAATGAAAGAACGCATTGGTATTAAAATCGTGGTTTTATTAATACTAGTAAGTAAGAAACTCCTAACCAAATTAGAACTGCGTTCAGGATCCGAGTTTATATCTTGATTGTCTTGGTTATCACTTTGGGAACTGTTCAGAACATGTAGCTCAGGATCAGGATCTATTAGTAATTTAGGTTCTGGCTCAAGGTGTGTGTCTTGGATATTATTTTGGTTGTTGCTTGAATGTTGCTGATCAAGATCTAATAGTACTACATATGCGTTATCATACCAGCTGTCATTGCTTCTGTATTCATTTTGTAGGACAGGTTCATCTGATAGACTGTTCAAACCTTTATCTAAATTTATGTTATCGGTTTCGTCTCCCTCCAAAATGTTCATAATGTTGACGAGGTCCATTTTAATAACGATCAACTCATCTGGCTGGTTCTATTCTTGTGCTTTTCCTAATAAACAAATAAAGTTCAATTGAAACTCAATGATTTTATTACATAGGGTAATCAATAAAATTGGGAAGTGCAGTAAATAAAAAACAGAGTGCAAAATAACTACCTAGTTACTTAATATTTTTATTATCTTGCAATAGGTATTTTTATAAAAAATTATGGACTGAAGTAAGTATACAAAAAATAAGATTAAACTCGATGACTTAGTTAAATTCTGTGATCTTTGATTTAGATTAATTTTTGATCACAAAATATAATAGTAACTAAATCCAAGGATTTACAATTGTATGGATGTAATCCTACCGAATCCAACGTGAACAATAGCAGTGGCGGTCTAGTCATTAGGTTAGCTTACGTGTCTGTTCATTCATTTTTCATTTTTTATTAAGTTTGCAATGGCAGACGATGGACAAAATGATGACATTGTGTGAGTGTGTAGGTACGTGTACGTACAGGGGATGGACAGACTATTATGTTCATCGTTTATTTTCTTACTGAGATTACATCCGTACATTTTAAATCCATGAGTAAATCAATGTAAAGTATGTACTTACGTATTTTATATGAATAATCCACGACTACATAAATACACGAAATGGCACAGACACTCCACTATGCGTATCGCAATCTCTATCCCTTCCAGGGTTGATGGTCAACTGATATGATAATCCTCGGTAATTTAAACAATAGGTGTGAATGAAATAGGCAGATGTATGTGGGAGAGAGAGATGCTACCAACCCTGGAACCTGCTTACTACTTACCTGCTTTTATTAGACAATGCAAAGTATAAAGAAGCTAATAATATACCCACTTCACACAGGAAGGATCTATAAGGAGTGCTCATCTTAGTTTGAACCATAGGCTTAGATTGAATGAACGTAGTGAAAAAATTCTATGTCTATGGTTTGAACATTGTTAGGTGAGAACATCAAACATGTAAAGGCTAAGACAATCAGAACAGCCCTGCGCAGCCCTACGGCACCGAAAACTCCACCAATCAACTGATAAAATCGTGAATTCTACGCATGGTCGATACCAAGAGCCCGATGCCCGCCACGCGCCATCTTGCCTTTGCCCTTTTTCACCGACCGGCATAGACAACACGGTTCAGTTGTCAGTGTCAGTTTTCCAAAGATTGTCAATGTCATCATTTGGACAAACAAAACCACGAACAGAGGATGGATTTACATCTCAACGACCTTACCAAAGAAGCTCCCCCAAGTATGAGAATAAAACCACTTACCGCTACCTAAAATACACGCCTCGTCTACACGGCCAATGCCTGACAATGAGTCCGTCCACGGACGACGCTATAGTGTAACGCATACAGCCTTTGGCCACCACGCCAACAAACGCTATCAGGTACAGTTGTTGGCCACCTCAACCGCACTACAGGAAGACTGATACAGTTGTTGGCTACCCTACGATACTTAGCCACTTTCACAACACTATAGCCATCTCCTTTCCAGACTGCAAGCCCGGAGAAATAGTCACGTCAGTCATCGCTTCGGCTTCACCACACTCCCAGCCCTGAGAAATAGCCTCGTAATGAACAAACGCAGCAATTAGCCGACTATGCCCCGCTTGTTGTTGTTGATAAAGATACACACCCCGGGCCATCCACGTTCCATGTACTTACTACAGCACCCAAATAAAAAGAGGAAGATATCGCCATAACGCCACAGACTCGCTCGTCCAACCTGACATCATTCTTCCTGCCATGATCAATGCGCACACCAGGCAGACGCAAGCCAACACCGCAGCACGGACGCTCCGCCACCCCTACCAACCAACCGCACACATTACTCGCTTCAGCCGCGTTCTGTCGAAAAACACATCATCAACATGCAATAACATTGGTACTCTAGCCAATTATACAGAGCTGTCCACAAACTGTTTTTTTTTTTAAGAACAGCCTGATTATGGGCTTGGGCACCTGCACATTACACACCGACTTCCAGCCTCTTATCAGGTACATACTCTAGGTACGTCCTACTACCACCTGATCAACCATTGCTAGTTACCGACCACAGATGAGATCCACAGTGGCACCACCAGAGAGATGAGGGGACCGAAACCAGAAACACTGCTTGACCACAACACAGGTCAACACCAATTTCATCAAGCAAGACACATATAACTAGATCATAGAACAACAGACTCACAAGATGCAACCATATTCCACAAAACAACATCTGATCACCATTTAGAGACTACACAACATTTAGCTAGACGACTCAGACCACGACTAGAGAACCAATCTTGAATGAACTCAAGACACTCACCAGCTCTTACAAGCAACACCGTATGCCTGTAGAACTCATATTGAGACACCGTACTCAATATGCCCACACGCGTCCTCTCAGATGGCCACCATGCCAACAAGGACCAATCTTGGGTGTAGGAACCGAAGACTATCTCACCAGCTCTTACAAGCAACACCGTATGCCTGTAGAACTCATATTGAGACACCGTACTCAATATGCCCACACGCGTCCTCTCAGATGGCCACCATGCCAACAAGGACCAATCTTGGGTGTAGGAACCCAAGACTCTCTCACCAGCTCTTACAAGCAACACCGTATGCCTGTAGAACTCATATTGAGACACCGTACTCAATATGCCCACACGCGTCCTCTCAGATGGCCACTATACCCATCAAGGACCAATCTTGGGTGTAGTGCTATGCCAAGCAGCACCATAACCAAATAACGACACAAAGACCTCACCTTCCAGCAAAAACAGCGAAACAGAAACAAAGATCAGAACCGAACAATATCATCCTTGAAGGACTGATGCTACATGAACAAGAACTAACAACAAAATATATCAGCAGACTACAACAGAAAAAAACACAAAGTAGGAAAGCAAATGACATGATAAAGAGTCACACAAGATTTACACATAGCATGTGGATCAGTGTTTAGTGATCTGATCATGGAATTATTAAAATAGAACACATCTTAGCACCCATACTTACTCCATAATATGTATCAAGTTTAATCAAGTCTTGTCTTTGTAACATGTGTAACTGAACAAATACATGAACAGAACAACAAAATGCAAGACAATATTCAGGTTTTATAATTTTATCAACAGTAAACTAATTTTATTGTTTTACTTTCTTTTTTTTTTTCAATAAACATACACTTACTTTGGAATTGAAACAAATCTGATTTGTGAAGGTGTGACTTATCTTTATAATAAGGCACTTCTGATTCCCAGACAGTCTATGCTAAGTAGATTCTCTGGCACTATCACACACATATTTGGCTCCGTCAATCACTAAATCCCTATGTGTCTCCATGACTGATGTGGTCTGCCAATATGTAGTGTCAGGCATCCTCCACTTCCATTGAACCCTCTATTACAAACCAATTGCATTTCTGAACATCCATAGCACTTGTTAATCTCATTCTCATAGGATAGCAGAAGGAACTGACAATAATCACATAACGTAACTTGGTAACTGGCGCAGAACTCCCGGTGTGGCTCAGGTGTGGATGTGCGAGTCAGACTTTTCCTAGTATCATTCGAGGTAAACCATCAGTGGGCGTGAAGACAGATAGGGTTACATCCCACCTTCTGATAAAGGCTAAGACAATCAGAACAGCCCTGCGCAGCCCTACGGCACCGAAAACTCCACCAATCAACTGATAAAATCGTGAATTCTACGCATGGTCGATACCAAGAGCCCGATGCCCGCCACGCGCCATCTTGCCTCTGCCCTTTTTCACCGACCGGCATAGACAACACGGTTCAGTTGTCAGTGTCAGTTTTCCAAAGATTGTCAATGTCATCATTTGGACAAACAAAACCACACAGAGGAAGAGGTATAATTCATCTAAGCAAAACCACGAACAGAGGATGGATTTACACACGGAAAATTTATTTAAAATTTATTTTTAAATGTACTTAGGGATTGATGTAGTCGCTATTTTTATGTAGGTACGGGCTGGATAGATCAAATTCAAAACTAAATTGAAAAGAGATATGTTTTATCATAATCTTTATTTTTATCGTCAAATTTTTCGAATAGTAGCGCATTGGAGGGCTAAGGCGATAGGCTTGCTCTATGGCTAGTACTATTCCTACTACCGAGACGACTGTACCAATGACCTTGAGTCGAGCGAGCCGAGCGTCGACGCAGAGCCAGGTCGACGCAGAGGAAACAATTCCCGAGCGCCACCACTTATTTTAATATTTTTTTTATTATATAGGAATTTACAAAAAAAAAACCGTTGGTCCGTTGGTGATACCTACCATAAGGTTTTTTAAATACCTACTGTATCTGTAATACTTTTATTTTGTATAATACCTATAGACAATTAGACAATAGGCACTTGTATCCACCAAGACAACTTCGCATCTCTGCCTTAACTGTAAAAAATCAATCTATTACAGACGAAGCTTACGTTATAAAAATAAAGGGTTAAAAATCATTGGCTAGTTACTGTTTGGGGTACTTAGGTACCACAAACTAGCCAATGATTTTTTTGTAAATTCCTGTAGTAATAAAATAGATAGAAGCTCATAAGTAGATCTTTGAGCGCTGGTCTATAATTTTCGGCGGGATTTATTGAATTGTTCAAAATTTAAGCAAGAATAGAAAATCTAAACGATTACTCAAATAACTAGTCTGGCTCTGTAATTCGTAAAGAACTTATGTGGGTTTTTTATTTTTACAAATCAGTTAATTTTCATACTAGGCGTCCGCCCCGGCTTCGCACGAGTATATTCTTTTGCCTATGTTCGTCAGGGATAATGTAGCATTTTAATAGTGAAAGATTTTTTAAATCGGCCCAGTAATTTTGGAGCCTATCCTGTTCAAACAAACAAACAAATTTTTCCTCTTTATATATTACTAGCTGACCACTGACCAGCCAGCAATTTCATTCGCGTGGACTTTAATAATACCTTATGTGTTGGTTTCCATGTAAACTATCAACGACAAAGTTTTACAACCAACCCTTAGGATTTTAAAACTTTTTTAGAAAACATTCCTTCACGTAAATTTCCAAAACTTCTTAGCCTAACTACGTACTAAAAGGAAACTCCGTGTAAAATTCAGCTTCATATCTCTTGCAGTTTCAGAGATCTCTTGATATTTTACCCAGATTTCTGTTCTATTTTATTTATATAGATTATATTATATAATATATAAAGAAATTCTATTCCATTACTCGGCTCCTACAGGCTTTTTCCTTACTTATCGTATTTTTTTATTCTGATCATTTACGTTCGTTACAGTTAAACTAAGTGTTTAAAAATACACCTTTTTCTAGATTTTGGCATTATTTTGACTCTCGAAACTCAAAATAAAATATATTATCACGTTTTTAAACAAAATTATGATAATTTAAGCTAAAGCTATTTAATTTAAGCTGAAGTGGCAGTGGGCTGGTCATATTGCAAGAAGAACCGACAACCGCTGGGGTAAACGTGTTCTTGAGTGGAGACCGCGACTCGGAAAACGTGGTAAAGGACGCCCTCCTACCAGGTGGGATGACGATTAGCGAAAGACTGCTGGCAGATGCTGGATGCGGCAAGCTGAAGACTGGGAGCTATGGCGCTCATTAGGGGAGGCCTGTGCAACAGTGGACTGGTACCTATAGTCTGATAAAGTAAAGTAAAGTAAAGTAAAGTATCGTTTATTGCATGAAATACATGTAGATACAGGTGTTGTTATAAATATATAATTATGTGAATCAATGTATTCCTACCTTTACGGTGTGCAATGTCAGTATACAAATAATAAAAAATTAAAAATAAAAATTAATGAAATATATATGAAGTTTGCAATAAAAAATATGAAATTGAAATTGAAAAAGGAATGTTTGATGATAGTAACTTAAAAATAAAGAATCTCATGTAGCAGAAAAATCTTTGTCATTTAAAAAGTCATTTATAGTATAATAACATTTACTCGATAGAATTGTTTTTAACTTTCTCTGAAACTCCATATTCGGCAGTAGTCTTAGAGATTTTGGTAATTTATTATATATGGTGGGTGCCATAGCAAAGATACTCTTGCTCATCATTGTAGTTTTTCTATTTATTTGACAAACTTTATTGTTGTCACGTCTATTGCGGACAACAAAATCCGAAGGTCGACCGAAAAGATTTTGATTATTCCTAACAAACATAGCCGTTTCTAAAATATACAGTGATGGTAGAGTCATAATTTTATACTTAAGGAAAAAGGGTTTACAAGAGTCCGTTACTTTAAGGTGAAACATGGTTCTGATGCAACGTTTCTGATATTTAAAAACTTTTAAAACATCTGTTGAATTTCCCCAGAATATTATTGCATATCTTATATTAGAGGCAATTATACCGTGATACGCTATTAGTAAGCTATCTATGTCCACTATTGGTTCTAATTTGTATAGGACATATGCAGAGGTATTAATTTTCTTACAAAGAGCTTCTATGTGTGACTTCCAATTTAGTTTCATATCAATATTTACCCCTAAAAATTGATGATGGTGATGATAATTTGTGAAGGTAAAACGTATTACCTACTAAATATACTTTTTTGAAATCAAGGATATCTGCGATATGTCAGCCTATCGCGTTGGACTTTTTTTTCAGTTTGAAAAGTTTGGCGCCGCCGGGGAGCAATTTTCTGATTTTCAGTAAAAAGCTTTACCATTGGACGAGATGGACCTTGAATTTTTATTTCTTCTGAGTCGTAATTAATACAACTGTCTTCCGTTTTCGGCTTGCCTTTGAGTTTCGGGACACCCTTTATAAGTCCCTACACCGTTCTTCCATATTTGTCGATGCGTATTTAAACCCAAAAAAAATCGCCTGGCTTGTTGTCTTATTCTTGACTATCGACTTCTTCAAACCCCACGAATAATCTTAAATTATAACCCAACTGGTCACTAAGAACCGAAGAATGATCTCCGCAAAGCCTTTGGCTGTGACCTGCTAGGCCCTTAAGTAATATAAACCAGGGCCCCACAAACTCACGGTGCGCCCCTGCAAGTTTTATTTGAGTTCATTCAGTAGGTATGTACTTTCGCCGTTATGCGTGGCCAAGATACAGACTTATTTATGTACCTACAAAATAGCAAAGCCGCAGGCAAATGTTAGTTAGGAATAAAGTTAGTTCCATGTGATTGTGCCGGCAGCCAAAACAAAAAAAGTTTAAATCTTCTACAAATGATAAACTTTGCATAAGTCTACGTAAAAAATAAGTGCCCTCTGTCGACTACTTTTGGTAAAATTGACGTGCAATCTGACAGTCATAGTTCTTCACGGCCAAGGCTTAAGGGAAGTAGGACGCGAGATATCAGGGGGGAGTACATCATAGAGGGAAAAATTTAATTTAGAGCAATTGAAAAATATGTGGTCAATGGTTCCTTCTTGTAAGCCACACTCACACATAGAATGGTCCCTAATCCTAAGTTTGGCCAAGAAAACTGGAGAACAGCAGGCACCCAGTCTTATAATAACCTACCTAAGGTAGAAGTAGGTAATATTTTTTTTTTGTCTTGTGGAATTTAGAGAACCAGGGTAGGTACTGAGGGTATCTCTGGCTGGATATCAGCATAATGCTTGCCTTTGATTTGCTTGGATGAGTTCCAATTATCTGTCCAGGACTTAAAGAGTAGCTTTTTGGGCTGGCGTACCTACAAACAATGGTCATTAAGTATTTCTTAAAAGTCCTTAACAATAAATTAGAAAAAAAAAAGTATTTCTTAAACCAAGGAGGCGCTATTTATTTTACTTTTGCACTGAATTTATTCAGCTGCATCTTCTAGGGGCTGGGGGGGGGGGAGTCAGCCGCCCCCTACCCGTACCTCGCTACGCCTCTGTCCCAGACAAAAAACACCGGTGTAGGTGTACATTATTTGTTTTGTATCACCATTTTTTCCAAAAAATATCTAGGATTATAGATGAGGAATGTGTGCAGGTTAAGTATGAACTATAATAAATAATGCTGGACAATTCACACAGCATTATCTAGCCCCAAGCAGAGCTTGAGCTTAAGCATAGCTTGTGTTATGGGTACTAGATAACTGATATACGTAATATTATACATTACATAGATAGTTTTTTTTTTATTATACATAGAAAACACCCAGACCAACGAAACAAATTTCTGCAGATCGTACACAAATTTGTTCCGAGGCGGGGATCGAACCCGCAACCTCTTGCGTCGCAGGCAGACTCTCGCCCGCTGCGCCACTGAGGTCGTCAAAAAAACTATATCTAAGAAGGTATGGTAATACATAACTAAATATTTTATTGGTAACAAGAAGAATTAAAATGAGTTGGGACTCGGGCACTACAATAGGTACCATACATCAGAACACTGACTTCCTCATATTTCAAAATATATAGGTACATTCAATAGTAGATTTAAGTCAGTTAGCCTGAGGAGATAGTATGTATGCGAATGCCGTGCATCTCAGCTATCTCACTCTTTAAAGAATCTGTCACGAGGCGATGTTGTTTCACTCTTGTCAAGCCACTGAATTCCTTTGCTTCTATACTTATCTGAAAACAGATCCTTATGAAAACATCTGATAACTGGAACATCTTCATTTAGCATTTTAAAACAGGACATCATAATGATGGTAATAATGAACTGAACTATAACTTGGTCAAAAAATGACTATTCCTATTGATCATACTTCAAACATAGCACCGCAGCCCCCGGAGATATCTTGCACGCTCACATAGGTAATGCCGGGCAAAGCACGCTTCAGAGCTTCCGTCAGCTGTTCCTCTTTGGAGACACAATTCTCTTGAAATGCGCTGTTACCTGTGCTCGTACCTCCATTGCCCACCACAGACCGAGACTGCAAATAAGGTTAAGATTGAGATCAAATGAATACAAAATTTGATGGTAAAAAACTGAGAATAGGTACATTCAACCCAAAGCATAGGTAATATAATTTTACTCACCAACTGTATCTTTATAGGCTCTATAGCCTTCAGAAACCTTCGAAACATTCCAGTAAATTGTAGAAATATGTAGTAAAGTTAAGACAATAATTACATGGATTTGTTGAAGTTTATTATGTAGCAGTTTTAGTCTTGATTTTAATTGATTGCCACAAACCTCCTCATTAAAGAATCGCGTTTATTCAAAATGTAAGACAAATTGACAATACCTATATATAATAAAGGTTAGGTTACGAGCACAGATGTACCACAGCACAGATGTTTACGAAGTCATTGTAGAGAATACTCAGAACAATCAGTTATTGCTCTGAGAGAGAATACATAACTACTTTACTTGGTCTGTGGAACTGAAATTTAATAGACGCTTCCGAGATACGAGTACTAGACTAATGCGAGATACCGTTGTTCGCTTAGATGAATTATACCTCTTCCTCTAAGGTTGTTCGTAAGATCCTAGCTACGAACAAATAATAAGTCAGGAAATCTAACTGCTCTCAAAAAATGACCCAACCAAAGTCGTGTCCAAGTAGGCGGGGCTTAAAAGTCGTGTCCAGCGCGTCATCAGTCTGTCATTTTTCTTGTTTGCGAGCACACGTGTAATCTGCGTAATTTTTCGTTATAATTTGTGAACTAGCTATGAATTATCATGCCAGCATGTGTTGTGAAATGGTGCAGGAGCCATATAAGACTAAAATGTTGAGGGATCACGTGTCACTAGTGAGTAATAGCAAAATTATAATTTTATTCAAATACATTAGAAAACGAGATGGTAAATACTATGCAGAATGAAGTCAGTAAAGGACTGACTTGGTATTGATTTATGACTTATTTTTTATTTCATACAAAACGATATGATCAGTACAGTACTATGCAAACTGAAGTCATTACCTAAATTTTTTTTATGAAATATAAATGTAAATCGATAAACTTTAGATATTTTTATAATAGTAATTTATATATTTGTTTTCTTTTAGTTTCCCTGCTGATCCTATTCGGCAAAATAAGTGGATAGCTGCATGCAGTTAGGTTAGAAATAGAAAGACAAGAGAATGACTGGATGCCAGTGAAAACCAGCAGAGTATGTTCCGTTCATTTTGACGAAAATGATTTTTATAAAACAATAAAAGGATATAGTATGTTACACAAAAATGCAGTACCAGTTTGCACAGTAAGATCCTACTGTAAAATTATTAGGATAATTGTTATGTAAAAAACAATTTAAAAAAATTAGTCTGAAATAATAGTTTTTTTTTTCTTCAGATGATTTAATTTTGTCCCCAAGAAAGATCTTTAAAATATACTATGGAAAATTAAAGGTTAATTTAAGGTTGTTTACCAAGGTTATCGACATAGCTCAAAGGATTAGCAAGCTGAAATGGCAGTGGGCTGGCCATATTTCGAGAAGAACCGACAACCGCTGGGGTAAACGTGTTCTTGAGTGGAGACCGCGACTCGGAAAATGTAGTGTAGGACGCCCTCCTACTAGGTGGGATGACGATTTGCGAAAGACTGTTGGCAGATGCTGGATGCGGCAAGCTGAAGACAGGGCGCTATGGCACTCATTAGGGGAGGCCTATGTCCAGCAGTGGACTGGTTGGTATAGGCTGATGATGATGATGATGGAAAATTAAAACATAAACAATAATAAACTGCTACAGTTAGTGATAGTGAGTAATGTCATCATCATCATCATTCTATATCAGTCCACTGCTGGTCATAGGCCTCCCCTAATGAGCGCCATAGCGCCCTGTCTTCAGCTTGCCGCGTCCAGCATTTGCCAGCAGTCTTTCGCAAATCGTCATCCCACCTGGTCGGAGGGCGTCCTACACTACGTTTGCCGAGTCGCGGTCTCCACTCAAGAACACGATTACCCCAGCGACCATTTACGCGATATTGTTCTGTGGTCATGACGTCAGTTGAAACTGAGACCTGAAAAAATGCGCTGATGTTGCTGATGACAGTTCATACTTATTAGTACTTATCAGTCTGCAGTTAGCTCAATTGTTTCAGTCTTCAGTTAGCTATAAATACTAGTTCGTAGTAATTAATTTCTTTAAAATTTCTTTTTTTGCGTATAAAGATTTACTTATTAGTTTGCTACACAGCCGTATGACATATTTCACGGTGTTTAAAATAAAATTAAAAATAACTGTAACATTGAAAGATTATTCCATTATTTTTGCCTAAGCTATCTCAATAATACATTTTTAGGTATTTTGTAATATACCTATCTATCTAGTAATATTGTAATAAATATAAAAAAAACATGTTAAAATAAAAAACGCTATTCCTACCTTTCGTTTTATTATTTTAATTGGTTCGATCCACTTATTGCATACATCGTCCACGCCGATATGACGCAACTGTCATGGCAGACATTGCAGCATGCGCGCGAACCAATCACTGCTTTCGTTCAGCAAGGGCCGAACCAATCCCTGTTTACCTTCGATTTTAAACCAATCACCAATCATGCCATTTTGTAACTTTGGATGTGATTCGTTATTTGAATCATACGTCGTTTTGGTTTTAAGTAGAACCACTTTTGGTTTGGCATTTGTTTTGAATTAGACTTCCTGACTTATTATTTGTTCGTAGGATCCTAGGATCTTTGGGTTTAGGCTCAGAGCAATAACTTTTAGTTATTGCTCTGAGGGTTTAAGCATGGAGCAAATACAAGGTTTAAGTAGTTAATGCATTCTCTTTGGTGTGGGCGACACCAGCGACGGATACGGACGGTGGTTGATGGTTCTCAAACTTTTTAGTTTGGGGAAAAATTGTTCTAGTCTTTATTTGATTTTATTATACCTAAGTAATTTAAACTTTAGGGTAAATTTAAAGCCACGCATGGTTTTGAGGTTCAAAAGCCTGCGTGGCGCTTTACCACTTATGTGCATGCTTGATGGCACAGGGGGCCAATTCTGAGTATCACGTGATATTTATCGAGTAATACGCAGTAAAAATATCAAGTGATAAGTAACAATCAAATAACAAATTTAAATTAAAACTAGTAATTACAATAGAAACAATTAAGCTATCTGCAAACTGTTGCAAACAATCTACAGGTAGCTCAACTGATCCATATCAATACCAGTTGGAAGCGTGCCTAAGACACTGGCTGCATTGCCCCGCTGTATAGCAATGCTGATGCGCTGTGCCAGATACTCACCAGCTCTCGGGTCACGCGTCGCTTCGACCAGACGCAGATAATTCAGATAATTTTTTGAAAACCCGGAGAGCCTCGGTACCCCACGAACCTAGGGTCTCGACTCCAAGGGGAGCAAATGTGTAGGCTCTGTCGAGACCTGCATATTTGCGCCTCTTGAGATCTTCGGCTAAATCTGCCGCCGCACCAGCCCTCACGGAAGTCCTAGGAAGATGGGAAGGCGCGAGTGTGTCGACACATGTAGCGTCCCACACAATAGGCCTCCCCAACTCCCATGGGACTAGAGTCATGCCGTCAGGCCTCTTACCATCGTCACGCAACAGACCATTCGGTTCGAGAATAGCTGGTACGTTAGCGGTGGTAAAGGCCCGCCGGATGATGTCGTTCAGGCTGGCATGACGAGATACCCGACCGGCAGCCCTAGTACACGATAATCCGTGATGACCGAGCTGTTCGACAGCAGTACCGCACTGGCATTGATGAGGCGCGCAACACCTTGCACCCAACCGAAGACAAGTTGCGACACGGAAAGTTACGGGATCCAATAAAGTGCCAGAGTTATATGAAGGAAGTGCTTGCAACCAATGTCCTGACTCCCATTTAGAAACGGCTAGAAGACGGGCACGATCTGCAGAGCTGGAGCACGTTTGTAACAAACAATTCCGTGTCAACTCACACAGAGGTCCCATTGCCGTTGGGACAAAAGAGATTTTGGGGGAGCAGCATCGGGGCAAGCACTATGCCAAGCAGATCGAGCTTCGTCTAAAAATGAAATTTTGAATGAAATTCCAGGTATAACCAAATGAGAGGGCTTTAAAATTTTTTCAACTAAGGAACTAGTGCTGTAGACAGAAGACAAGAACGCTGGTAGGGCTACACTTGAAATTTTGCGTATACCTAAGCCTCCCAATTTTACAGGCAGGGAGGCCTGCGACCATGCCTTGTCATCCAAATATATATTCAAAACCGATGATAAAGTATTCTTTATTATGTTGTCTAAACCTTCCAAGAGCTCGCTGTGTTTCCACAATCTTCTTATTAAAATAATAATTCATACTTAAAAAAAATAAAGGCTCTACTACTGGAAAAAACTATTTATAATGTTTGCGAATATTTAAATAACGACTATAGCCATTTCATTGACAAGTGTGATATATGACTATGCTTGCAGCTTGTCCCTTCAATTTTATGTTATCGTCTTTCAGGTATAAGTAGGTATTTGTGTACTTATCGTAACTATAACTATAGTTTTATTTTCTTTGACATTTATGTGTATTTATTACCGCAAATCTAATTTCTTAATTCTTTATTGTACTAAAAAAAAAACAATATTTAAATCTTTTAACAAGAAAGGTATCGCAAAGGCGAAATCTATAACTAAGTCATTGACAAGAAATCGATCGCATTCTACCAACTAGGTAGACCAGGTACCTATGTGTGTAAACATGCCTTTCTTTTTGATAAAGTATTTCATTTCATTTCATTTCATATTCTTATTCTTAAGAATGAATGAACGATCTATGAGATTGCCTTTTTCTGGTGTTACCAGTAACGTGAAATGATAACACCTAGAGCTCCTTATTTTACTTAAACGAATTCACCTCTGTGAAGTTGGCCGCCAGACTTTGTCTGTGTGTTTTTGTATTTAGAAATAATTTTCAAATTAACTCGTGTTAAACTGTTTTGACTGATGTAATAAATGTAATTCAATATTGTAAGTTTCTGTTTTTTTTTTTCAATTGAATTAGCACATTTGTTTCCTAACTTCTATTTATTGCAATAAAATGGCAACATGGTCAGTGATAAGCTTGTTGAGTGCCACCAGTAAGTGGCAGACCTTGTATAATTTGAACGGATCTAGGATCTTTGATTTGACCATGCATATTTTAATCTCCCTCTTGTGTGAATGAGATGGGCATTGTTTATTTTGGTCATCGACATTATACCCACCCAGTCTCAGAGCAATAACTACAGTTATTGCTCTGAGCACCCAGTAGACTCTTAATACCTATTTATTCGCTATGCAAACAAGTCTGTCAACCAACTGAGGTGTGCGGGCGCGGGGAAGTGAGTGCTTATTGGTCCGTTCAAGGTTACGACAAATCATAAAAATAATTAGGGATGGGGTACTTAGTTTCAATGAAAGCAATAATCGATACTTGTCACAAATTACCTAGGTATATTTACTAGCAAGTATTTAACGGCACTTTTGCCCGACTGCGCCATGGCAAAGATTTTAACACTAATATTATGGTGTAGGTACATTACATACACCTAATAATAGCCTAAGCATACCTACTGAAATAAGATGTAAGTAGGTAGTCACGTTAAGCTTCTAAGTTTATGTATTGTTTATTCTCTTGCATCAAGCAAACAGACTAGGTATGTATTCTATTAATTATGTAAATCACCCACTGAAACTAAATAAGTAAATAATTAGCTTATATCCGCGATATCATGAAGAACAATTATGTCGATCAGTGAGTCAGTATAATAATCGGGTGAAAAATATTAGGGTTAACATTTAAGTAGGTACTTTATATTTAGATAGATACCATGTAGCAATGTAACGGTGAATATTTTTCAAATCGATTTTTACAGAATTATTTATAATTAGTCCTGTATTGTAATAAACCCATATCGATATTCTGATCACTACCCAGCCCGGAACGGCACATCACTACTTGCACGCGCATTGTCAGAGAAAAAAGTAAAGCAAATATAAAATTGATTATCAAAAAAAGGGATGCACCGTTGGTGACGTCGACCGGCCAACCAAATTAAGTTGATCTCCGTCAAAACTAAATGAATTAGCAAATTTTATTCTGTTCTCGCTCTGTTTTCCACACCATTTTATACTACAAGGAGCCATTGCAGCTAGGATATTATGATATTTTTCGTAAGCGAGCGCAGAGATGTTTACGGGTCACTGATCTGGTCGTTACTGACCGAACTTTAGAGGGCGTGGTTTAATATAAGATCTATTTTCCTAATGTGTTATTTGAAAGCGTTCTCCCTATATTAGGAGTCTACTGGGTATAATGTCGATGATTTTGGTAATGTCACGGAACATAAAAAATAAGTGGAAGTGTTAAGTGGGCGTGGCACGCGTGCCACAATTATGCGTAGTTACGCTTAACTGATCTCAGTCGTGTTCTTACATCACGTCGAGTTGCTAGTCTCGCGGCGAATTAATTTTTCCGAAGCTATGCCGTATTGTTCCATTTTAGAGTGTAAAAATGATAGTAGGCGAAAAAAACTCGAACACGGAGGTGTTTTTACCATCTATAGGTAGCATTTTCATTACATTGTCATAAAATCTTATTTTATTAAAATTTACAAATAATTTATTAGAACGGTTAGTCAAAGTCAACCTTATGCGATTAGCATAAAGTTGTTTTTGGATTGTTTCTATTCTCGAATGTTCTTCGCTACTCGTTTAGTGATGTAGTCAAGTCGGCTGTTGATTTGATCGATACTACAAATCAAGTTTACTTGGTGCCTGCCTAAAACATACCTTATCAATAAATAAATACAATATCTAGACATTTATAAGTAATAAAAAAGTGCCTAAAACTAAAACCTAACAAAACTCAACAAGAGACATCTTTCCTTGTACAAAAAGGTAAATAACTCTAAAACTAATTATCCTATTTACCTAATACAAGCGGTAAAACTAGTTTTAGGCCTAAACATTTCTTTTTGTACTGTTTTTACTACAAAGTGACCATAAACAAAAAAGTACATTTTCAACTTACGAAATAATACGATCTTACCAAATTCCTATAAAAAGTGTTTCTATGCTCTAAATAGATACAAACTAAGGCAACCTAACCAATAAGAGTGTAATTAGATCTAAATATCCTTATACTAGGGTTCCGTCGTCGCCGACAATCTGTGGCACAATATCTATCGATATCGATAAAGTACTTCATTGTGCTACCTGGTGCAGCCTTATTCGAGTCGCGACCTATCATGCAAATGTCAATCATATGTCTAACGAAATTAAGTTTATAATTGCGAGCACTAAGAATACCGCCATTTATGGTGAAGTAGCGGAATTGACTCGACAGTCAAATGTTTGGTGAGTAGGTCCGCGACCTATCACGCGAATGTCAATCGTAGGACTAAGGAAATTAGTTTTATAATTGCGAGCACTGAGAATACTGCCATCTATGGTCAAATAGCAGAATTGACTCGTCAAGTTGCTGTTTGGTGAGTGTAGCTCGTAAATACGTTCTGCTGCTAAAGTAAAATAAATCTTATACAGTAGAATTCAAGGTTTATTTTCTAATCTGTGACGTTGGCTAATTTTGACTAAACTTTTAACTACCAATGAAACGAATTGTGTCTTTGTAATACATTATAAGATTAAGGGTTTATTTGTGTGAGTTTGGCGACAGCGGTGCCCATAGTAATTTTGTTGCATAGCACTTCCACTTTTTTTTTTCTGTTCCGTGGGTAATGTTTTGTCTTTTTTTTTCAATTTGTAAACATTTCTTAATTGATGTCAAGTGAACATGCAATGTCAACGTCAACAACAAAATGGCGGATTGAACGAGTTTCAACTAATGAAAAAAGAGTTCCCCGTCGGTACACCAGATTAAACAATACAATTTTACTAAGCTTTAATATCAGACAACAATGGGCCATGGGTCCTATAGATCATTGTATAGATCAATAGTTTCAACGATCAAGGAGAATACCCAAAAGGGGTGTGATTTCTTCCGTCCACGACGAGTTTTCACCATCATAGCCAGGAATTCTTACTTAGATTAAGTCTAGAAATTTCTTAAGAAATAAGTAATTGCCGTTTTTCATGTAATAATTCAGGCGCTATGGCACTCATTAGGAGAGGCCTATGTCGAGCAGTGGAGATAGGCTGATGATGATGATGATTATGTAATAATTTAACGCCCTTTTTTCGCTACATTTTTTATTTTTATTCATCATCATCAGCCTATACCAGTCCACTGCTGGACATAGGCTTCCCCTAATGAGCGCCATAGCGCCCTGTCTTTAGCTTGCCGCATCCAGCATCTGCCAGCAGTCTTTCGCAAATCGTCATCATTTTTATTAATCAAAGTTATTTAATTACCCATGTAATCAATGCATTTTTGCCTACGTAGTGGTAGCTTATTGATGACCATTTTTGAATAAGTCTGCTGGACGGGAAACAACAAATTCTTCAAAGGCATTTTAAACTACCTCTCGGTTATTGAATTTTCCCGCCAAGAAGTTATCGAAATTCTGTAAAAAGTAGAAATCTGTACGGGGAAGGTTTGGTGAGTACGGTGGATGACGAAGATCTTCCAACCCCAGCTCGTAACTTGGAGACCGTCTGCTGTGCAGTATGAAGGTGAAGGAGCAGCGGAGCCGAGCGATTGACCAGAGCTGGTTAGAGACGTGGATATGCTAGCTTCTCCATGAATAAAAAAATGCTAACATGATTTTACAAATGTTCGGAAATTTGTAACGTCCAGCCATCTAAAGTCAGTTTGAATAAAGTTAGAAGGTTTAGTTTAATATAAAGTGTAAACAATTCCAGACACTGCAAATGTAAGCAGGCTTTAGGTTTTTTGATCTGGCAGCACTGCAGCTGCAGACATCCACTGCGCCAGCGCCGCAGACCGGAAGTGCATTAATTGGAGGGAAAATTCAAAATCGCGGTTTCAGAAATGATTATTTACTTTATTAATTAAAATAATAACTCTCAAACGATTTTGTTTAACGCTCAATCTCTCTCAAACGATTCTCAAACGAATAAAATAAAAATTATACGTCCAAGTACATTTAATATTAGTTATGTAATAAAATAAATAAAACTAAAATAATTTTTTTGCCGAAATGGCGGCCAAGTTCACACTAAAAATTAAAATCGTTTTTACATAAAAATTTATTACTCTCAAATTATTTTAGTTTTCTCAAACCCTCTCAAACGATTCTCAAACGATTAGCAATATCGAAATTTTAAAAATACAAAGTCTAGCGGCAGGGACGAGGGAAATTTCACGGACGGAGTCTCAGTAAGAAATAAAGTGAAGCACTCAATAGTCTGTCCATGCTCTGTACGTAGGTACGCGTACGCACTCACACATTGACATCATAGTCTGTCCATCGTCCGCCATTACCACTTTAGACGCCTACTGTAGTGCACGGATTCAAACAAATTTTAAAAGTGAAATATGCCTGTTTGTGCGGCTAAGTCTTGCCGAAATCACAGCCGTTTTGTCAAAAAAGAACACGGAAACACATTTCCTAGTTATGTTTCTTATTTTATCAACTTATTTCTTCGATTTAACGCAATATAATTATCAACAGAAAAGTTAGAATAAAAACCGCTCGCTGGTGTTGCCAACATGTAAACAAGCAAATTTCCTAGTAAGTGTGGGATATTAAAAATGTTTCAATTCCTACTTGTATTTGTTCAATTATTAATAAGGTTGGTAGGTACCTGTACCTACCTACTTTAAATATGTAGTCATCATTTTGATGATTTTTACATGGGTACAAATAAATACAAAGGAATGATTGTTTATAATGTTAATTCAACAGTTTTTTTATTACAAAAAAAAGATTTTGAATTTTTGTTCTTCTATGTATTTGTTTGAGCTAATCTATGAAACGGCTGGACCTATGTTGATAAAACTTTTACTGATGCTGATGCTACACATGTAGCTGATGTTACAGCAAGAATAAGGGATCCGCGCAATAAAATAATAAATAGATAATAGATGAAATGTAAATTTTGCATGGGTGAAGCCGCGCGCACGGGGCAAAGCTAATGCCGCGTACCAACATACTCAAAGAACTTGAATGTATCATGCATTATTTATTTATTTTATTACTGCTCGGTTCGTGCTCGCGTGTAATCATCGCACCTTCCACTCTGACCTAGGTAGAAAGAAGGTAAATAGGATAGGAACAGGTACCTACTCAGGTATATTTACCTAGGTAGGTACCTAAGTAACGCGTGTGCGTGCAGATACCTACCTATTGCGTGTGTAGATTAAATCTAACAAGAAGTGTCTATACAAATGTGTTTTTGGGTAGGTATCACAAAAACCTACTTACTTATTTAGGAAGTAGATACTAACCTTACCTACTTAGCGACTAAGACAAACTTTCACAGAAAATAATTTAAGTGGGTAGGTACTAGGTACCTATTTACATAATAAGGTAGGTTCCTACCCAGTACGCTTCCGACAGGTATTAATATGGATTAGTTGAGCTACCTGTAGATTGTTTGCAATAGTCTGCAGTTAGCTCAGTTGTTTCAAGTGTAAATACTAGTTTCAGTTCTATTACTTGATGGTAACTACTTACTTTATTCAAATAAATTAACCTAGTACCTACCTACCCTTAGAAAAACCCTGTTTTCCCATTCCATCAACGCAAAAAAATCATTGTTTTGCCAAATTGGATAGGTAGGTAAGGTAGGCTTCCTACTTTACTTTTCGTGAAATGTTCCATTCGCATTAAATTTCAAAGTTTTAGGTAATACACTTGATACCTACAAATAATTTTCAGTTCAATTCAAATTTTAGAAAAAAACTCGAATATTTTCATAAGTTTATGAAAATATTCGGGAGTTTTTTTCCTCAGTTGGCAACTCTATAATCACACGCACACAATGACTCGTCCGCCATTGCTGTGCTTCACATTTGATTCGGTAGGACTACGTCCGTAAAATTTCCCTCGGCCCTGTCTGGCGGCCAACTTCACAGAGGTCTTTCTGTTGTAGTAAAAAATTTCTATGTCTAGGGTTTCCAGCGTGAGCCAGTGTTGCCGTAGCGACTTTGTCGCTAGATCTAGAGGATTTTTAACATACAATATCTATGTACGTGTAATTGTAATGTATTGTATTAGGTATTTATATCAGTTATCTGTAGGTAGGTACCCTACCTACATATAAGATAAGCTCTGCTTAGCTTGGGTCTAGATGATGCTGTATGGATTGTCCAGCATTATTTATTTGTTAACTAGTTAGGTACCTACCTGCCTATCAATGGTTATAGTAAAGTAGGTAGCCTACTTATTTACCTACCTACCCTGTTTGACAGAACAATATTTTTCTGCGAGATGGAATGGTAGAACAGGGTTTCCTGAAGGTAGTTAGGTAGGTAGGAAACTACCTAAGGTCCTTAGTAAGTAGATGAGATAGGTACCTACTAGGTACCTAGGTAGGCATTAGGTACTACCTAGTGCCTACCCACTTCATAAATGATCTATGAGTGTTTGTTTTAGGTAAGTACCGTTTTTGTCATACCCATCTTGTAAAGAAACTTTTTCTTATTTGTATTGTAATCTACACACTCATACTCATACGGTACCTGCAAATATTACCTACTTAGGTCACTTACCTACCTAGGTACACATACCTGCCTACCTACCCGCCTATGTTCCTTATAAGTACCTGCTTACTGCTTACCTAGGTAGGTATTTGAATTATGAATAGTAAGAAGCAGTACTACTACTTAGTAAAATTTACAATAATGTTTCACAAAATTTCTTAGAATACTAATTGTATGCCTGGCGCCTGCCTCAGTCATCAGTCTTCCATCATGCCTAAATTCGTCGGTAGCTGTGGACACACTCGCGGCGCCCAGATGTGGCGCGAAGACGTATACATACACCTACGAATTGCCTTGCATTGCAAAAGTTTGAAATTCTTTATTTCCATAAATACACAAATGTACACTTAGAAAAAGTCAAATTCTTAAAATAAAACACTGACACGGAAATAAATAGGTATTTTTGATTTCTGTCGCTTCGGTATGTAGACTAAAGTGCGTAGTAAGTAGTAAAAACCTTTAGCCTGTTAGTTGTTATTTTTCGAGTTTGAAGAAAACCCGTCCCAAGCTTTTTATCTTCTAAATAATCTGATATTTTGTTGTAAGTCTTTTTGCACAGAAAAGTTTTGAAAATTGTTTGAATTTAATAATTGATTGATTTTGCAACTCACTAGAAGTTTTGTTGTAGAAGCGTTTACATTGCCCTTTGAATGAGACATTTATCGTTTAGCATGACATTAGTTTATTTCTAGTATTAATTTATGTATATCGCTATTTTTAGGGAAGCTTATGATATTTTTATGAGTGTACCTACAACAAGTTTTCTTAAATATATTGACAGGGGGTAGGGACGATGGAAATCCCTCGTTCTTGGACAGGGGATAGTCATTATGTTTATTTTTTTAAATTTATCACTTAGGGATTCTGAATGGTTCCCGTTTTGGGACCCATATTATAGATGGCACGAACAGCCCTTCTCTGCAGCACAAATACGGTGATAATATCTGCTACGTTCGGACAACAGTATAGGTACCATAAGACATAATACTGTGGAAGTAGCTGAAATAAACAAGTCTGGATGTATCCACATCTGTAAGATGACGGATTTGATTCTCTTCGATAACTTATCTATGTGTAGGCCCCATTGAAGTTTATTATATAAAGTGATTCCTAAGAATACGGTACTTTTTACAATTTTTAACGTTTCTCCCTTTACGTTTACATCAGCCTTAACTTGTTTAACATTAGGTAGTATAAATCTAATACATTTTGTTTTGGTTTCCTTTCATTACCTAAGCAAAAGATTATTGACACTAAACCAATGGATTTGGCCAGATGTCGCTCAGTTCCACACCGACAAAAGTGTATAAGGGAAATAATGTTAAACTTAGCAAGTCTTACTTAAATATTGACCTGTATCTAAATCACATTAGGTATATATTTTAGACATAGATATGCAAATACTGTATTAGTTTGTAAGTCATAATATACACTTACTAGTGGTTTATTTTCTACTTCTTCCACCCAGGGGACAAAAAATTGAAGTGGACGAAATCAATAACACCTTGTTTCTTATTTGATAACAATTACTATTTATAAAAGTGTTTATAGTATTAAATTTGATTTGTCTTAGTGCTTTTTTTGTAAGCTTAAAGAAATAAACATTATTGATATTTGATTGCTTGTTATATTGCAGGCGCGAAGTTTCTTACAAAAATATTTCACTCAAAATATAAAATCTTAAATTTTAGAAGAAGAATTACATAGGTACCTACCTACCTGTTTGGCTGTTTTATACCTTGGTGAAAACGAGCTGTTACGGTAACTCTATTATGTTTAAAGGACGTAAGTATGATGTGTCCGTGATGGTAGCGTACACATAACCGAATTCGAGTTTGTTGTTATGCCTAATAAATAGAGTAAATTCAGTGCAAAAGTAAAATAAATAGCGCCTCCTTGGTTTAAGAAATAATAACCATTGTTTGTGGGTACGCTAGCATAACAATCAAGCTAGCGTACACACGACCGTTCTCAAAAACGGCTTATAGTATAGCAACAAAAGTTATACACAAAAATAGAGTATGAATAGCATCTGAGCTATGCTAAATTTCATAATGATTGCTCTCATAGGAACAGAGATCGTCGTATCCAACGAATAAGGTTACAGTCGCCAGTGTGACCTTTTATTTTTATTGCATTTTAAGAATCTCCATTATCATTTACACCTTACCATTTCGAAAAAGTAAATAAATAATGAATATAAAAAAAGTTATTAAGGTTTGAAAATTTGGTTACAATTGCACTGATGCATTTAGCCCGACGAATAAGGTCACTAAAAGCTTTGGCGCTTTCTTTCATGTGCGAAACGCAACCGACATGAATATTTCCCGGCGAATAAGGTTACATGCTCCACAGTAACCATGTACCGCGGGCGAAAAGGCGCGCGGACGGCGCGCGGCGGGTTGTCTTACGTAGTAAACTGAGAAATTAAAATAAGACAGGTACATTAATTAGTGTATATGAAAGATGCATGGAAAAAAGCAGAAAGTAAAAGGTGTAGGTATTTGTAGGAGTTTTTCCTGTCAGAATAGTGAATATTGGTACAAATTATTTATTTATTTATGTATTTAAGTAGTATATTATATATATATATTCTTTTCTTTTATGTGTTTATCTAGTTTATGTGTAAATATATTGAGTTAGGTAATTTGTAATATTTATTTAATATCTGTTTTTCAATATTCTGTTATATTCATGTTTATTTTATCTTTTGTACACCCCCTGCCTTTCTTATATTCATATAGTTCTTTCCATCCAAAGGTTGCCTGGAAGAGATCGCTTCTAAGCGATAAGGCCGCCCATTGTACTTGTCTCATGTAATATGTCTTTTTTTGTAATGTTCTTTTTCTGGTGTACAATAAAGTGTTTTGTATTGTATTGTATTTGCCTATTTAAAGTTCAAAAATGGCTATTAACACTAAAGTCATTAATTGTTGTTCCGTGAAACCGTGTCAAAATATTGTAAAACAAATAAAATAACTCAAATCATGGTCATAGTCCCGTTCTAAATGACTAAGATAATTCAGTGCAGTTACCGATAGATTTAATCTTTTATGAGCCCTTAAACATTCGCATTACATTCGCGTTCATTGTCGCGAATGCGAATGCGAGTATTGAAAATCTTGCAAATGTTCACGAAAGCGAGTATTCGTTATAATATCTCTAGTATGGTTAAATTACTCTATTAGATTATTAAAATCGATTGATATTAAAGCTGTTTAAAACCTGATTTTATTAAGTAATTATTTTCAGATCCATAATTTAAAATTAAGAGCTGTGTCTTCAGTTAACATGGGCTACATAGCTTTACAAGGTGAGCTTATCTTGCAGCCTGAATAACTTGTAATATTAAATGTAAGAATCTTTAACTTTAATCAATTATAAACATAAATAAGTACACTCGCCACGAATTGATCAAGCTAAATCTAAATTAAAAATTGGTAAATCTTTAGTTCTCATGCCGACCGGTCCCGGGTCAATGTGGCCATTGATCATGACCTTGGTTTTATCCAAGTTCATGCCAAGACCGATGCCTCGTGAGGCTGAAGCTAGGCCGTCCAGCATCCGGTTAAGCTCCTCCAGCGACTCCATCATCAAGACTATGTCATCAGCGAATCGCAGGTGTGAGATGTAATCGCCGTTTATGTTGATGCCCTTACCTTTCTAGTCCAGCGTCTTAATCACATCTTCCAACGCAGAGCAGTTGGATAGGTTTAGACTGCTGGCCCTGTACTTGGACACTCATAGTGGCGGCATCATAAAGACATCTCAACATCTCGATAGGTATATAGATAGTCTACTTGGCAACGCTGTAAGGATTCCAGAACAGCCCAGGTTTCGACAGAGTCAAAGGCCTTTTCATAGTCCACAAAGGCTAGACAGAGATTAGCAATAAACTAATAAAAATAATGTAAACCTATGTACATAAGTCACTATTTAAATAATTGCTGGACAGCCGCTGTCTGGCTAAATTTACGCTCGTACAGAATAGATCTAGGTCCATCAATGTACCTGAAAAACATTGTAGTAGTTTGAGCACGAATGTCTATTCTACTCAGTAGCTCAGGACAGTCTATTTTGTTTAAAGTTATTTTTAGAAGAAAAGACAGATCAGTTATTTCATGCCATTTTGAATGAGTAAGAAAATGAAACTTTTTTACAGAGTTCATCATAACTGAAGGGCGGATCTATTTTGATTGTGGCTGAAATTGTAAGACTGTTCCTAGAAGGTTTAAACTTTAAGAAGATGACCGATGTTCTTTAAATATCAACGTTGTAAGAATAAAAAAAGGAACCGAAAGATTTAACTATACTCAGACTATTATATTAGAGTTTTTTATACTTTATAGATAAGGTACCTGCACTCAAAGCTCTGAAAGCTTTTTTTTACACTTACAATAAAATAAAATTCATACTCCAAATTAGGTATTAATTTATGATTATGAATCAGAAAATATGAAGTGTTGAATGAAAAGAGTGCTGTTTTAATACCTTCTAAATAAATACGTTTAAAGTTTTATTAATTACTAGCCGACCCGCCTGCGATTTCTTTCACGTTTTATTTTAAGTCATCTTTCTACGCTACGCATTTTGATGGGCCAACAGATACGGTTCTGCAGTTATTAAAAAAATAACCTTTGACCACATTTTAACTACCTTAGAATACTAATTTCCAAAAATCTGTTCTTAGCGGGTGTTTACGTCTTAAAAGAAACCTCCATGCAAAACTTCATCTTCGTAGCTCTTGTAGTTTCAGAGATTTCTTGATATGTCACCCATTTTCTCTTCTCCTTTATATTATATAGATTTTCATTTCCGTCCCCTACCTTTATTCATACTAATATTTTTTTTAATTATGTAAGGGTTATATTATTATGAAACAGACTATAAAATACTAAAATATTATGTAGGTATTCTCTAATCTTAAATAGGCTTCAGGCTTATCGACGAGTCCTCTCATCTGGATACGGTCGACTTAATTGAGCGGATAGATAAATAAGAACAATAATATTGTCGGACAAACTACACAGCGTTAACAAGCCCCAAGCTGAGCAGATCTTGTGTTATGTTATGGGTGATACACATAATACAATATACTAAATATGTATAGATTTTTTAATATACGTAACAAACAACCAGCACCCTTGACAAACATCTGCAGATTGTAACTTACTTTGTTTATTTTTAAAAAAGGCCTAATCTTACTTAAATACACAATAGGTTAGAAAAACGGCAATAAAGCTAATAAATTGCATTCACAGGTACATGACAGTGTGGAAAATAAATACTCGCATTTGCGACAATGCACGCGAATGTAATGCGAATGTAAAAGGGCAAATTAAACATTATTATTTTTTAGTAGCTGCACTGAATTATCTTAGTCAGAGGTAAAACGGGTTATATTTACCATGATTTGAGTTATGAGTTATCTTATACATATTTCGACACATAGTCATATTAAGTAACTTTATACGACTTTAATTACCAAAGTTATCGACATAGCTCAAAGGATTAGCAAGATGAAGTGGCAGTGGGCTGGGCATATTTCAAGAAGAACCGGCAACCGCGTCAAGAAGAACCGACAACCGGGGTAAACGTGTTCTAGAGTGGAGACCGCGACTCGGCAAACGTAGTGTAGGACGCCCTCCGACCAGGTGGGATGAGGATTTGCGAAAGACTGCTGGCAGATGCTGCATGCGGCAAGATGAAGCCAGGGCGCTATGGCGCCCTTTAGGGGAGGCCTATGTCCAGCAGTGGACTGGTATAGGCTGATGATGATACGACTTTAGCGTTAAAAACCTGTATAACATTACAAATTTTATGCAGAATTACCTTGTTTTCTATGAAAGGAATTATAACGTATTAGTACTAATTATTTTTGTGGAAAAAAAAACTCGAATAACCCATAATAATTCCAGAAACCCTAAAATTCTACTTTTCAAAGTATATCAATCCAACAATCCAAAGTTTTATATGAACTTGGTTTTGGCTTTAGAATGATTTTGAGTCATTTAGCTATAAAACATTAAAAAGTCAGCGGTAGTAGTTTTAAAATGTACCGAGGCGGGAATCGAACCCGAAAATTATTTTTATTAAACGAAATTCTTGAAGAAAAGTAAAATGTAACCTTTATGTTTTTGTAATTGTCCGGATTATTTAGTCGAATAAGGTTACAAAGACCATTGTAACCCTTTAGTTTGACGACGTGAAGCGAAATCTCCGTGGAATAAGGTCACAAAGGCGTTTAGAATAGCGTAGCTTTGAAGAATGCACGCGGAATAAGGTGATAAGCGACAAAAACTAGGGAAAACGGTATTTTTTATTTTTAAAACCCACATGATAATTTAGCTGAAAATATTAGAAAACGATTTAGCAAAAAAAACACACTCGCATAATAGAAACTTTTCGAATTAATAAGAAAAAACCGTCTCCTGTAAAGTTGGTGTTTTGCAACTGTGACCTTATTCGCTGGATACGACGAGATATGGAACAAGACTATAAAATAACACTCGAGCTGGCGTTATGCTAGCGTACCCATTAAAAACCGAAATAGTTCTTATAGAAAACGAGGTTTTCTTAATGTAGATGCTATAACATACGTATAACTAACTACACTAACACACGAGTGTGAAATACTTCATCTCCCATTAGTCATACTTTATGTAAATTCATAGTGAAACAATCTAAAAAGATGACGTGAAGTTCTAGGAACAAAATATGCATTGTGGTACCCAAGGAGCAAATACAGGGAGGAGACGGCCTAAGCAACTGTGCACTGTGATTCTCAACTAGGTCCTGACCTCATCACAGTGGGCGTGGCCTTAGTCAGTGTACTGTCATCGTTCGTCCTGTGCACAACTTTGTAAACGGTGGCATTTTCGTGTTATTTTCATGTCGTTTTGTGTCGCGAAGTAGTGCTTAGTGAAAACGGTGAATTGTGCGGTATTTTGGGGTAAAAGGTGATCAGAGACATCAAACTTAAGGGAACACGGTATTTCCTATCACAAGTAAGTGATATTTTTGTCAATTGTTTTTGTAATTTTGTATATTTTGATTTAAATGGAATACTATTTGTGACAGTTTCAAGCGTCTTGGTAGGAGGTGTAGGTGAATATTAATTTCTTGGTAGAAGGCGAAGTGCGTGTTAGTGTGTAACTCAATAATGGTGTAACAACAGTCAATAAATAATTGTGTTCTTGTTTTGTGTTTGAGTTACAGCTTTTACTTGCGTGTGCGTTTGTATGTGTGCTGTACCGTATTACGTCGCCTCCCGCGAAAAACGGCAGAAAGATTTTAGTACTAAAAGTGGCGCTTGCCAACTCCCGTTATAAATGCTCTAAGGTTAGGATCAAAGGTTAAGATAGATGAACCCATAGACAAGGCCATAGACATAAAGTCCATTATTTTTGTTACAAGATTACATACCAGCCGTGTATTATACTCGGTATAGTCTTTAAGTGGTCTTTATATATGAAGAAATGAAAAACTTAGCATGATGCGTTAGCATCCCTAGTACATCTGTGTTAGCATGGTTAGCAGTTTAAACTTTTAAAGAGTATAATAACATATAGGCAGTATAATATACTATCTAAACATTGTTATTAGCACGTGTTTTGTTCGTATTATTATAAATATTAGAAATGATGCCAGATAATTGTAAATAAAATGCCACCATTTAGATCTGGGTTGCTTAAACGTAAAGTTGATGCGGCGCGCTCTATTACAGAAGCAAATAAAGTAGAACAATCTGACGACAAGGTAATACAGGAGTGGGTGCTGAAACCTGGTATAGGTAGGTACAGTGCATAAAGAAAACTATGCTAAAATAGCTAATGAGTTTCAGGAATCGGTTGACTCTGAAGAAATTCTTACACAAGGAGAGATTACTGGAGAAGGCGATGAGACCGATTCCGAAAATGAAGAGGAAAATAATGCTGTATCAGATGAAGAACAAGATGTAAGTGTTAACATGTGTCAGCTTCGCACGTAACCTACAAGCATTTAACCTAGGGTTGCCATCCATCCGTCCGGGTTTCCGCGGTTTAGTCCTAGTTTAGAGCGGCCGGGAAGCGAAGTCGGGTTTCGTTTGTAAGTCCGGGTTTAATAAAATCAAATCTTGGGCCTTGGAAAAACGATACAAACACTTTAGTATTCTATTGCTCAGTTTAACAGTATTGTATTATTATATATTATTGTAAAAGTCCGGTTTTGGTTTTACTAAGTTTTGATAAGTACTTAGCATGGTTGTATAATTAAGGGCTGTTCATTTTGTTTAAAAAATAAATAAGTACTATAACTTATATATTAAACAAAGTCGTGTAACTTGTCTCTGGATTGGTTTCCGCAACTAGGCCACAGATGGGCCCTTTTTGCGTGTCAGGTGGGGGGCTGCTATTCTAACCACCCAATGTCTTCCAGGAAGGCCAGCAGCTCACCGACGCCGGTGCATGCCTCCCTAGGCATCCTCGGTGTCCCAAGGTCATCAGCTTCATCATTACCTCTGGACCCGCTATGTCCCTTGATCCATTGTAGAGTGACTCTATTGGACTTGCTTACTTGTTCTAGTAGATGGTGGCACTGTATGATCAGTCCGGAGTTGTGTTCCCTCTTGTTCAGGGCCTACAGGCAGTACTACAGTACTGCTGTGCTCTCCGCAAGCATTCTGATATTTTGTTCAGTACCCTTTCTTTAACACTACAGTACACGCGCCCCCTTTTTTTTACATGAGTACACGCGTGGCCTACTATATTAGGCCATTTTAAAATGTCAATATATTGTATATTCCTAACTTTCTGATTAAAACAAGAAATGGAATGGAAAAGTTATTTATTTTACTTAGTTTTACAACCTTACATTTTAGAAAAATTACTATGAATACTGAACAATCAACAATTTTGTAAATATCTAAGAAAAAGGAACAAAAATGGCACTTCTGATACCTATCAACATGTTTTTTCTAACTTAAAACTAAACTTAGTTACAAATATCTTTATTTTCGTGGCATTCAGGACACACTACTGCTTGGTGATCGGGACAAATCCATATTATTGCAAGTCTTGCACCACTTTTTTGTCGACCGATTTCGGGCTCTCGAGCAGAGTGTCATCTGTCAATCTTTCCTCTTCATTTTCATGTTCTGACTCGTGGACTAGGGCCAGCTAATCTGGCTCTGGCTGAACTTCATCATCTTCACTCTGAATCACTTTTTCATCTTCAGTTTCTACCTCTCGCAGCCACCTTTCCACTTGTAGATCATCCATGACGAAAATTTGTAAAAAAGTACTAAATTAGGAAAAAAGAAATACATTTTACAATTTGTTACTAATAAATCATTATAATCATTTGATATACATACATATAAATATATATTTTTATAAAAGAACATTGTAATAGCGTTATAAATCTATAATACATCAAAAGTTACATACCTGAATTTGGTACACCAATACACGCGCGGACTACTTTAGTAGGCCCGCAGTTTTGGCGCCAAACAGCTTGTGTGTGCGTACGCGCTGAGGTCGCACGGGGTACTCAGGTTGTGGCAAATATATCAGACGAGGATTACCTGGAATCACTAGTTTCTAGCGCGCTTAGTTAAAAAGTTATTGCAAAAAGAGTTACCCTGGTCTACTATAGTAGGCCGTGCGTGTACTCTAGTGTTAAAGCACAGCAGTCGCAGCCTGGATAATACCTACACATTCCGCCTGAAAGTTGGAGTTGTGGTCACCCAGTGCTGTTGCTATGTGATTGATAAGATCTTCCGAGAATGTGCCCGCTCTGGTATATGTTGTCATTTTAAAGCTATCAGTGTATATTCATACTTTGTGTATGTTTGAGCTATCACTTGGCTCTTCGTGCATTTGTATAGTGAAGCTTTTGGAGTTTGAGTGTTTTTTGGGTACTCTATGATAAATTGAGAGTAGCATGGGATTGCTCTATTGCTCTATTGCTCAGTACTCATCTATAATGGAGGCGTGTAGTGCTTTAGTTTTGTGTAGCTTTAGTGCCCAGCCCATAAACGTAAAGCGCAGAGTCTGTAGGCTTCTGCGGCTGCCTCCTGTTGCACGTGTAAGTGCAGCGGGGAAAGGCCTATCAGGGCTTCGAGAGTTGCAATCGGGGCAGTCCTCATACACCCTGTTGATGCTACGTCAGCCAGTCTCTGGAACTTTTGTAGTTTGTTTATGTGGTGCTTTGGTTCGTTCTCGGCAACCAGATCGGCGACAGTGCCAGAATGAAATGGTGGCTTTCTTTGTCTTGTTTTCTAAATGTGTTGCCCAGTTCAGTTTACTATCCAGTGTTATACCTAAGTTTTTAACTGTGTTGGATAGTGTAAGCTGCTTATCGAATAGGAACGGGAGTTGGTAGGATCCTAACTTCCGCTTGTTAGTGAACAGTACTAGTTCTGTTTTGGTTGGATTCACGGTTAGTTCATAGTCTATGCATATGTTTCAACGACCTTCAGTGCGTTATTCATAATATCACACGCCACACTGGCGAAGTGTCCCGATATGAGTATCGCCAGGTCGTCCGCATAGCCTACCGTGAAGAAGCGTTGGGTGTTAATGTTAAGCTTGGTGATTAGATCATTAGCTACGAGGTTCCACAACAGCGGTGACAAGACGCCGCCCTGTGGGCATCCCCTTGACACCACCCCTCTGGTGCTTCCGTCTACATCGACCTGTACTGCCCTTAGTTTGAGCATGCTAACGTACCACTCTACCAGCGTTAGTTCTACTCCATGCTTCTGTAGGGCTGCGTTGATGCTTTTGAAGTTTGTCTTGTCAAAAGCCCCTTCAATGTCTATGAAGGCTGCGAGACAGTGTTTTGTTAGAAATGTCTTGTTCTAATCTGCTTACTACTGTGTGTAGCGCAGATTCTGTTGATTTACCCGAGGAGTAGGCTTCTTGTTGTGGATGTAGTGGTTTTGTGGTCAGTATGTTATCCATAATGTGACGATCACTAGAGTCTTAAGTAAGAATGAGCTGAGACTGATCGGTCTATAGGACTTTGCTTCAGTGTAGTCTCTTTTTCCAATTTTGGGTATGAATAGGACTCTGACCTCTCCACATAAGCGGTAAGTAGCGGAAGGCCACTCTACAAATAGCCGTCAACGCCTATGTATGCTTCATCCCAACATAGTAGGCCGGAAAATTTTCCATCCATACCTGGCGACTTGCATGGTTTGAAAGTGTTAATGGCCCATTTTACCTTATCTCCGGCTAGTTACCACAGAGCACGCCACTGCCCAGTCGGTTGGCGATGGCGAAGCTTAAGCTTTGCGAACCAATCTCGCGATTCGGTTCAGCCGCTAGAACTTTCCTGATTCTGTTCGCCTCAGAGTTTGATTCTATGTTATTGCAAAAGTTTTTCTGTTTTTTGTACTCGGCTTGGGCCTTCTTGTAATAATTCTAGTCGGAGTCTTCGTACGTGTTCATAGCTCTGTTGTACTGATTATTTGTCCCTATTTAGAATTTCCAGTACACAGAAATAGATTTGAAGGAAGCAGTCTTTACTAATCGGTCACAATAACTTATTTTGCCCAGTAAGATCACGTAACAGTACTTACGAAGACGAAGTTAAAACCCTTATTCTTCGAAGACGACGGGGTGGCTGCAACCGCTCCTCTAACTTTCTTATTTTACGTCGTATTTCTTCATCCTGGTTCTTGTTCTTCCTTTTGTGGCCTCCCATATCTTATTTCACTTTTTATTAGGCTTGTTCTTGCTCGGTCAGTAAAGGGATCTCCGTACTAGTACATTCGTAATAGTGTACTAGTTCGGACTTCTAGTACTATTAGTTCTTTTAGTACCTCGCTCGCCAACATTTTTGATTCCACAAATCACCTATCTTATTGTACCTAACCTAAATAAATTCACATCTATTGTTGCTAATATTATAATTATCTAGTCTAGCCAAAATTGCTGTGAAATGTTCAAAACACCTGTCCATAACCTAAAAAAAAAAAACACATTGAACTTTATCTCGTTGACAATGAGTGAACTAAAGGAAACATTAGTACTACTGAACTAGAGAACAAAATGATACGCATTTTGTTCTCTAGTTCAGTAGTACTAATGTTTCCTTTAGTTCACTTTTACGGAATCATTACTTATTGTCAACGAGATAAAGTTCAATTTCTAATGACAATAATAAAAAGAACTGTTTGCGATGCCGTCTCTTTTACTAACGTGGATTATGCGCTGTCTATCTCTGTTCTGCCTTCCTAATAGTTCTTTTTAGTGGTTCTGGTTCATTTCGTGACTGATGAGCAAGTGAACTAGTGAACTACTAGGAACGAGTTGAGCTGAACTGTTCTTACTAGTTCACTTGTGGGAACTAGTTCCTTTTAGTACATCGTTCCTGAACTACACAAGACTACTTTTTATTTCACTAGTTTGCGCAGAGACGTGCGAAGGCTTGAGCACGAAAACACGTAATGACAAGAGAGTCCCAGTGCAGGTAAACAGGTAGACCTATGACCACCCGTCAACGTCACGAATGGTAGAGCCAATGACAGGGCAGCATGGTTCCGTAAAGTCAATACAGGGTTTGTTTATGGTTGTTTAATTATCAACTTAATTTCTTTAAAAATTAAATAAAAAATAACTTTAAAATATCGTGTGTAAGGCTAGTACCAAGAAACGCTACTATAATATGTAAAATCTCAAATCGCATCGAATGAAGCTGTTCACATAATTATGATCTAACTTCACGTAAGGGTAAGTTCGTTTGATCATTAAGCCACCTCAAAGCTTTTGGTAAGGTTTTGCGTAATGTGTTGTACTTGTACCGCAGCTTCTATCTTTGCAGTGTTCATAATTGGTTCCGGACCCTCACCTAGGTGCTGCAGAGAGTTTGTGAACAGTAAGTACCTTATTGGTTATGCGTGGGTTGCGCATGAGTGCTGGAACTGTTTTGTTCAGCGTCAGTTCATGTCTGTCTGATCCATCTATGGTCCGAAGAGGAGGTCTCGTCTGATACCCTCCAGTTCCGCACATAGCCTGACCAATTATTCGTTACCAAGGTCAGATCGATTATGGTGCGGCATCGCTTCGTCACGAAGGTTGGTTCCGCGCCCTTGTTTGCTATAGAGATGTTAGTCATCATCATCGGCCTATACTGGTCCACTGCTGGACATAGGCCTCCCCTAATGAGCGCCATAGCGCCCTGTCTTCAGCTTGCCGCATCCAGCATCTGCCAGCAGTCTTTCGCAAATCGTCATCCCACCTGGTCGGAGGGCGTCCTACACTACGTTTGCCGAGTCGCGGTCTCCACTCAAGAATGTCGGAACTCGTTTAGGAGAATAAGTACTCGAGGGGTGGGAGCGCTCTCCCCAGCACGTGAGCATTGAAGTTAAGCTTCGGATTCGGATCCATCACTAGTCCAAGATCCCGCATGGTTGAACACGCTCAAGAGGAGCACCCACCGGACAGAGTGTAGCTGTGCACAATAGAAATTAGGATAGTGTCGACGTGAAAAGGTGATAGTTTTACATTTGAAGGTGTTAAAAGACAGATGATTGACTTCACTCCATTCAGCGACATGGTCACGCTGGTGTGCCAAGCAGTCGTCTGTATCACGCACGGCCGTAAAAAGTTTTAAGTCATCGGCGAAGAGAAGATTTTCAAAGGAGACAACAACAGATGGTAGGTCTCATCTCACACATTGCCTCCGTCGTACCTGAGCACGACGGTTTGGGCGAAGAGTGCGGAGGGGGGGGGGGGGGGGGACATCGGTGGTTCAAGGCCTTCGGACGTGCTTGCTTCGTCGGTACCAGGCATAGTATATTATATTATATAGTTTCTGGTTCTTCTGTAGTTTTTTGGGGCAGTTTGCTGGGTGGGTCGTCTTGGAGCTTCCCGTCCTCACCGTAGAAGCGTATGTACGTACACGCTTCCCAGACCGTACGCCAGCCTGCGGCCTTTCTCCATGACGGTAGGGATAAAGGTTTCTGGTATCTTCAACGTCACAAAGAGGATGTCATCTGCCTGTCTTTGGTGGGTGTAGACGATCCACAGTTGAACCTGCGCCCAACTCGTTTTGCTTCGCCAGCAGTATACTTGTGTCCTCCAAGGAGCACGTGCATTCAGGAAAGAAGATGCCTGCACGTATCTTCTTTGTCAGCTCGCTTTGCTTGGCGACCGTAAGGTTTGAAGAAAGGAGGTTCGAACTGTGGTAGTCGAAGTTTTAGCCACTGGTTTTACCTCTTTCCCTGATCTTTTGTTCTGTTTTTTGGCCTTGGGTCCAGCGGTGGACCATTAATAATAATAAATAAATAATGCTAGACAATTAACACAGCAATATCTAGCCCCAAGCTAAGCAGAGCTTGTGTTATGGGTACTAGATAACTCATATAATACAATACATAGATAGTTTTTTTTAATAATATATAGAAAACGACCAGAACACCCTGAACAAATGTCTGCAGATTGTACACACATTTGTCCCGAGGCAGGAATCGAACCCGCAACCTTCTGCGTCGCAGGCAGACCTTCGCCCACCGCGCCACATCGGTCGTCATTCAAGGCCAGCAGTAGACTCCTCGGCAACCTTGATGGCCGCGTAGGCTTCTACCGCCTCCCCTGCTGAGGGCGCAAAGGGGTCAATATTTTTGGTGCTCATGATAACTGTTTTTGGTTTTGATTAATCTTTCCGGGCCCCACCCACTACGGAGTCCAACCAGGAGGGTGTATTTTTATAGCATTATACACCAGGGATGCCGGTCCGATATTGAACGGGTGATCGCGTTGCCTACGAGCCTCAAAGGCACCACTATACTAGGCTGTAGGCGTTGACCACCATCACCGAGCTAAGGCGTGCACCGCCGGCTGCAGACCCCATTGACCCCCCTCTCACCAGCGATGGCTGAAGGCCGACCAAACCTTTTGACATGTCCAGGCCTTTGACATCCTCCAAAATCCGGGGTTTGCACGCGTCTTGTCCTGGTTGCCAGATTTTAGAGATGGCAACCCTAATTTAACCTAGTGTTTATTATGTGTGCAGGAAGTGCTGTATCAAAATGAGGAGGAGTGGATTGACCTCCCGGACGCCGGGGCGGCAGGCGCGCGCGTTGCAGACTCTGACCTCTCGTCTGTGAGTGCACACTGGTTAGGCACGCAGTGCAGGCTTGTCCGCGACTACCCTACCCTACCACTACCTGCTTGTCTGTTTCAGGGCCTTGAAGATTCAGATGCTTCAGATTCTGATGCTGAAGCTTCAGATAATCTCGGAGAAGATGAAGATAATGATGCTGAAGATGAGACTGCTGTTGATGTCGTAGAGATCCATAGAAAAGAACAGATTCTAAGCAAACAACTTACTAAAACTCAGCAGAAAAAGCAAATGGAGAAGAATAAAGAGAGTTCAGAGCGGCTTGTCGATAGCATTAGTAAAACCAGCGTCACACCTGTATCACACAAAGGTATCATTGCATAAGTAAAACCAGCGTCACACCTGTATCACACAAAGGTATCATTGCATAAGTAAAACCAGCGTCACACCTGTATCACACAAAGGTATCATTGCATAAGTAAAACCAGCGTCACACCTGTATCACACAAAGGTATCATTGCATAAGTAAAACCAGCGTCACACCTGTATCACACAAAGGTATCATTGCATAAGTAAAACCAGCGTCACACCTGTATCACACAAAGGTATCATTGCATAAGTAAAACCAGCGTCACACCTGTATCACACAAAGGTATCATTGCATAAGTAAAACCAGCGTCACACCTGTATCACACAAAGGTATCATTGCATAAGTAAAACCAGCGTCACACCTGTATCACACAAAGGTATCATTGCATAAGTAAAACCAGCGTCACACCTGTATCACACAAAGGTATCATTGCATAAGTAAAACCAGCGTCACACCTGTATCACACAAAGGTATCATTGCATAAGTAAAACCAGCGTCACACCTGTATCACACAAAGGTATCATTGCCTATGGTTTCAATTAACATAACATTCTGACAGTATGTTTGCTTACATCGTTATGAAGCCAAGTATTACGGTGTTAGCATATTATAATCATTGTCATAGACAGGCAGCTCTGAAGCTGATGCGCGGATATCTATAATCATTGTCATAGACAGGCAGCTCTGAAGCTGATGCGCGGATATCTATAATCATTGTCATAGACAGGCAGCTCTGAAGCTGATGCGCGGATATCTATAATCATTGTCATAGACAGGCAGCTCTGAAGCTGATGCGCGGATATCTATAATCATTGTCATAGACAGGCAGCTCTGAAGCTGATGCGCGGATATCTATAATCATTGTCATAGACAGGCAGCTCTGAAGCTGATGCGCGGATATCTATAATCATTGTCATAGACAGGCAGCTCTGAAGCTGATGCGCGGATATCTATAATCATTGTCATAGACAGGCAGCTCTGAAGCTGATGCGCGGATATCTATAATCATTGTCATAGACAGGCAGCTCTGAAGCTGATGCGCGGATATCTATAATCATTGTCATAGACAGGCAGCTCTGAAGCTGATGCGCGGATATCTATAATCATTGTCATAGACAGGCAGCTCTGAAGCTGATGCGCGGATATCTATAATCATTGTCATAGACAGGCAGCTCTGAAGCTGATGCGCGGATATCTATAATCATTGTCATAGACAGGCAGCTCTGAAGCTGATGCGCGGATATCTATAATCATTGTCATAGACAGGCAGCTCTGAAGCTGATGCGCGGATATCTATAATCATTGTCATAGACAGGCAGCTCTGAAGCTGATGCGCGGATATCTATAATCATTGTCATAGACAGGCAGCTCTGAAGCTGATGCGCGGATATCTATAATCATTGTCATAGACAGGCAGCTCTGAAGCTGATGCGCGGATATCTTAGTCCTTAAAACTTTTTAAACTTTCGCGATTTGATAACATATTTAAGATTATTTATCGGGGAAAAGAAAGCAAAAGATACCCGATAAATACCCGATAAATAATCTTAAATATCTTAGTACTTGTCAGTGCATTTTAATAAACATAACATAACATAAAAACCATTTATTGGACACAATTACAGTGTTTCAGTATAATATTGAATCCTTAGGGTCCTAAACTAGCCTAGGCTGTATTTCAGGGTCCAGGGCTTCTCCTTTTAAAGTTTTTACAATTGTGCCTCTAATAACAACCAAACTAAACTAAAAATGAAAATGAAAATTAAATACCTACTATTCTAATAGTTAACAAAAAGTACAAAACATAAAGCTTATTAAGAAAATACAATAATAAAGTACATATTTGCATTCTACTCAAAAAAAGACGATGATAAAAATAGATAGATGCTACTACATAATACTTTTAATTGTTAAAAAATTATAATACATAAATACATAGTAGTACACAACCAGATCAATGTAAGTATGATAGATAATATTATAATACATAAATACATAGTAGTACACAACCAGATCAATGTAAGTATGATAGATAATATTATACATATTATTAAATTAGAAATATAGGTCTGCGAGTATTTTTTCGATGCCCTCATAATCATAGTTTTAATTCAATTTAGAATTTTAGGTTTTACTTTTAGGTCTTTACTTACCTAATTTGTTGTAGAGTTGGGGAACAATGTAATTATATTGTTTGTTGGCAAAACGAGACTTAACTTCTGGAACAGGAACTCGATATATTCTTTTTGAAGATTCTGGCAAATAAGGCACAGTTTTTTTATGATACAAAAAAAAATACAAAATAATTTATTTACCATAACTATTACAAAGACCTAATGTTACATTAAAAGATAGGAACTTAATTAATAAAGATTACAGATAAATAAATGAGAACATTGTTACTGGTAGTCCCCGCACTAGGCTGGGTCTGTTGCGCGGGAGACCGAGAGTACAGGTGTATTTACATAGTTACATTTGAGAGTACACAAGCAAAATGGACATGCAAAATAAAAAGAAAGTGAAATATATAAAAAATTTGTAAAATTAAATTATAAACTAAAATAAACAAATAAAAAGTTAACAAATTTGAATGGGAAGTTAAAAGTTAAATGAGGTTAAATCTGATTAATATATATTGGCATTGATAATCATTAAGTTTAGTAGGTAAAGAAGAATTTCAAATAATTAACAAAAATGAGTGAGTAGTTAGGTACCTACTGTATTATCATCATTAGATACTACAATGAATTATATTTTAATTTTAATTTCTGCAGGATGCTTCACCAGTGGATGTTTTAAATAAGGGAATATGATAGCGCTTTAGCGATTCAAAAATTAATAATTTCCTAATACTTAACACGTCGGCTGTATTATACAGGTGTGCGTTACCCCAGCAAAAAAATATCTTTTAGAATGAAGTGAATTACATAAATAATTAGTTTGTCTCATACGCTGTGAATGTGCGTCATGAAAAAATTTTTGTGTATGTCCCCGTTTTGGAATAAAACGCAAAATACGTTTTCTGCTGGGGTAACGTTCTTCCAGCAGGACAATTTTAAACGAATGGACCTAGACAAATTTAACTTATATGGCAGATAGCTTATATTTGTGTATGAATGTGCGACTAAAAATAAAATTTGTGGGCCTTAAGGTTTTTGAGATATTCAGTTTCCTGCTGGGGTAACGTTTTGCAAAATCTTGTTTCTCGGAAACTATTGAATGTGCATCTACAAAATATACATACACTAGTAGCCCTTGATTAGTGCTTAAATGTGACATAATAAAATTTACAAAAATATATACAGTTTTTATGTAATCTTGCTTCTTTTTAAAACCTAAAAAAAAAACCTAGCTCTTTAATGTACAGACATGCAGATTCATTGTAAACGGTTTTGGGTTTTTGTTGTTATTCTTTATAACCATAAAAAGTTTCAAGAAGGTACATACACGCGCTTTTGAATAATATCGATTAAGACACATTTTTTAGGTCATAACTTTGACGTCAAAATGCAAGAAACCTTTTCAACCCAAGATTGTCGGTACAAACAAAAAAACAACGCGTATGGTACACTGAAGTACAAAAGTTATGGATAACTTTTGTCAACTATTTTAGGTTATAAGTACTCAAGTCAGTTGGTACGTACCTGGAGGGTTATGTTTTTCGAGAATTATATACATACCTACCTAAATGATTTTTAACGTAGGTACAATAGTTTGCTACACCTATCTAGGCAGATTTTCTCGAGTATGACTAGTCAAAATTTACCTACCCGTGACCTGTTTCCAAGAACACGTAGGTGTAGTTAAGTTTCTAGTAATAAAAAGAGATGGAACCTATCTATACCTAACCGGAGTAAGTATACTTCTTCTTCCTATTTGAATGCGTTGCAAGAGAAGCTGAATGCAGTTGCATGTGAATTACAGAAATGGTTTTATCAGAATGGCCTGATCTTGAATGTCACAAAAACCAATTTCATTCACTTCAATCTGGCTGGACACTACTGTTTGCCGGTACCTGTGAGTCTGGGGGGGGAAGTGGTCGACCAAGTCCACAGTACTACTTTTCTCGGGTTCACCATAGACCGGAGTTTAACGTGGGAGGCGCACATAGACAAGGTATGTAAGAAGATAGGTCGATCGTGCTTCGCTCTGTGGCGCCTCTCGGCAACTTTAGATGGAGCTATGGTAAGAAGCATATATTTTGCAACAGTCCATACGCTCCTTCAATATGGTGTGGAGCTCTGGGGGCATGCGTCTGATTGGGAGCGTGCCTTTAGACTTCAAAAAAGAGCGGTAAGAGCAATTGTGCGTATACCCCAAGATGAGTCCGTGCGGCCGTATTTTATGAGTTTAGGTATCTTGACCTTACCTGCCCTTGTCATATACCAGTCCGCACTGTATGTGCGTAATAACTTGGATGAATATGCAAGGTTCGGGGATGGTCATAGATACAATACAAGGCATTCACACCGGCTGAAAGCGCTTCCACGACGTCTGGCGAAGACGTCCAAGTTGCAACATGTGATGGGGACAGCTGTCTACAACCGTATTCCGACTCCTATCACCAGCGCACAATCCACATCATCTTTTAAGAATAAGTTGAAGAAGTGGCTGATAAGTCTAACAATATATGATATTAACGAATTTATGACATTGAAATGTACCTAAATATTAAGTTTTAGGTTGATTTTTCATATATTTATTGATTTAATTCCTTATAATTACATTATGTAATAAGTTTAATTGAATTACTGTACTTATGACCTGTAACACAATTGTTATTAATAAACGAACTATGAACTATGAACTATATAAATGAGGTAGTCGCTTAAAAAGATAGGTAGGTACCAACTGACTTGAGTACTTATAACCTAAAATAGTTGACAAAAGTTATCCATAACTTTTGTACTTCAGTGTACCCAGGCCCAATGCGTCTCGTTAGCCAAATTAAGATGGTCATCAATATGTATGAAACAGTCGCTTTTTAGTGGTCGTTCGAATTTGGTCGGATCACCAGGTAGGACGAGACTGATTAAGTAGTCTAGGTCTTAATCAGGTCAACCGTTTATAACTAGCTAAATACGAGACGTTGAGAGCTGAAATTTTCAGGATATATTAATTATTGATCGCACTAGTTTTTTTGTTTGTACCGACAATCTTGGGTTGAAAAGGTTTCTTGCATTTTGACGTCAAAGTTATGACCTAAAAAAATGTGTTTTAATCGATATTATTCAAAAGCGCGTGTATGTACCTTCTTGAAACTTTTTATGGTTATAAAGAATAACAACAAAAACCCAAAACCGTTTACAATGAATCTGCATGTCTGTACATTAAAGAGCTAGTTTTTTTTTAGGTTTTAAAAAGAAGCAAGATTACATAAAAACTGTATATATTTTTGTAAATTTTATTATGTCACATTTAAGCACTAATCAAGGGCTACTAGTGTATGTATATTTTGTAGATGCACATTCAATAGTTTCCGAGAAACAAGATTTTGCAAAACGTTACCCCAGCAGGAAACTGAATATCTCAAAAACCTTAAGGCCCACAAATTTTATTTTTAGTCGCACATTCATACACAAATATAAGCTATCTGCCATATAAGTTAAATTTGTCTAGGTCCATTCGTTTAGAATTGTCCTGCTGGAAGAACGTTACCCCAGCAGAAAACGTATTTTGCGTTTTATTCCAAAACGGGGACATACACAATTTTTTTTTCATGACGCACATTCACAGCGTATGACACACTAATTATTTATGTAATTCACTTCATTCTAGAAGATACTTTTCTGCTGGGGTAACGCACACATTATACAGTTCTGTAGTAGGATGTCTGTAGGGAAGATTCAGGAGTACCTTTAGGACAGCCCGTTGGGCACGTTCTGCCGCAATGAGGCAGTTTTGGCAGCTGTTCCCCATGAACATATACAGTATCTACAAATACATTCGCGTGTGTGCCTTATATATTTGGATACACAGTTTTTTATCAATATAAATAAGTTTCTTAATTCTAGAGGTAAGTGCCATGATGTGCTGTTTCCAGTTCAATTTGTCATCAATAAGCACGCCAAGATATTTAATTGAGTCAACCTGGGAAAGGGTCGAGCAGGGACATGGCGTCTTTCTAGCGTTAATGATGTTACAGGGATATGTGTGTATTTTAAGATTTACAGCAGTAGCAGGACATCCGTAATTTGTTTTACTAAAACACATGTACTTTGTTTTGTTAGTGTTTAAGGTAAGGAGACTTTTTTCTAGCCAATGTGTTACAACTGCAAGATTATTCTCCGCTAGGAGTTTAGCTTTTGGCCATGTTTTGTCATGTATGAGCATCACAGTGTCGTCTGCGAACATAAGAAGATCTAATCCCATAAGGGTAGTACTACACAGGTCGTTAATATATATAAGAAAAAGAGTTGGTCCTAGTGTTCTACCCTGCGGTACACCAAATGTAGATGCAGAACTTTCACTCACATGTCCATCTACTCGAACTCTTTGCGATCTCCCTGATAGATAGTCAGTAAACCAGTCATGCACAATCCCTCTAATACCCACACTCTCCAATCTAGATAAAAGAATAGGGATCGACACAGTATCAAACGCCTTCTGTAGGTCCAGATTCGAAATGTTTATTCTATTCTATTCAATTCGAGTCATTCGTCAACTGACACCATCTAACTTGTCCCAACTTGTATGAGTTGACGAATCGTAAAAAAGCTGTATTCTTCGTTCTGCGACTCACACCACTTTTACTTTGGTTGAATTTTAGTACACTCAACAAAAAAGTGCTAGTCTTTCCACAGTCTCAGCAATAAGTTGTTCCCGTTGTTGGTTGCCTGTCATTAGCACTCCAAAGTCTTTCCATCGTAATGTTATGTAAATAGACTTGTAGTATTCCATTAATAATATTAATGCTGGACGATTCACACAGCAATACCTTAAAGGCCCGAGTTAAGCAGAGCTTGTGTTATGGGTACTATACAGATGATTGATATACATTATCAAATCACTAATATACCAAAGAAACAGAATGTAATGAATACCTACTTATATTATTTATTTGATGAGTTCCAGATGAGTATGAGTCAGGTGACACGTCAGATGAAGAGGACCGCCGCAACACCGTGGGTAACGTGCCCATGTGGTGGTACCAGGAGTACTCCCACTCCGGGTACGACCTGGACGGACGGAAACTCCTCAAGCCTCCACAGAGAGACCAAATTGATGAGTTCCTCAAGTACACATATTTGTTATTAATAAATACTATTCATCTGATATTTTTGGTGGAAGTATTAAGAGATGGTACGGGTGATTGCAGAAAGTGTGAAGACCCTGAGTTCTGGCGCACGGTGCGCGACCCGGCCACCGGGCAGGACGTCGTGCTCTCTACGCAGGACCTGCAGCTCCTGCAGCGCATCCGCAGCGGGCAGGTGCCCGACCCTCGCCACGATGAATACAAGGTAACCCGACATGTCTCTTTCCGTTCCACCACTTCATGCCAGTGCTCTTCCTGCAAAAGAGGACGTTCTAGATTTCAGGTTTAATGAAACCGTCAAATTGAAATATTATAAAATGCAATAATTTTTGTATTTTAAAGCCCTGGGTGGAATGGTTCACTCGCGACGTGCTAGCTACACCGGTGCGCGCGTTCCCGGAACACAAGCGCTCGTTCCTGCCTTCGCGCGCCGAGCGGGCGGCCGTGGCGCGCCTGGTGCACGCTCTGCGCATGGGCTGGGCCAAGACGCGCCGCCAGCTAGCCGCCGAGCGCGCCGCCAGGAAGGTACCGACAACTAATACTTACCGGAACACCAGCGCTCGTTCCTGCCTTCGTGCGCCCACCAGGTGGTACAAATTGTTCCTGCTTTCGCGCGCCCACCAGGTGGTACAGAGTGTTCCTGCTTTCGCGCGCCCACCAGGTGATACAGAGTGTTCCTGCTTTCGCGCGCCCACCAGGTGGTACAGAGTGTTCCTGCTTTCGCGCGCTCACCAGGTGGTACAGAGTGTTCCTGCCTTCGTGCGCCCACCAGGTGGTACAGAGTGTTCCTGCCTTCGTGCGCCCACCAGGTGGTACAGAGTGTTCCTGCCTTCGTGCGCCCACCAGGTGGTACAGAGTGTTCCTGCCTTCGTGCGCCCACCAGGTGGTACAGAGTGTTCCTGCCTTCGTGCGCCCACCAGGTGGTACAGAGTGTTTCTGCCTTCGTGCGCCCACCAGGTGGTACAGAGTGTTCCTGCCTTCGTGCGCCCACCAGGTGGTCACGGACGCCATTGAAAATTTAGAGTGGGGGAAGGTTTATAGAAACACATTTGGTCTGCTATTTGAACTACCTATACTCGTTTATGTTATGAACTACCTATACATGTTTATTTATTTATTTATATTCGGATTGCCATCAGCTTAACTATTAACAATATAACTTAAAATAGATACAGAAAGCTAATAATAGGCACTCGCTAATAGAAACATCATAAAATACCTAAGTGTGAACACAAAAAAAAAATCGTCGACAATTTCGTACTTAATAAAGTAATAAAAGAACAAGTACAAAAAGTAAAAATTAAAAATATAGCTACATCAAGTGCAAAAGAAGTTAAGAGTTATGCATCGCCTTGCCCTGTGAATGCTGGTGTTGAAAGGGTCAATGTTCAACATTCTGCTGAATTCGTTGAGAGTGCCGCTCGCTCGCACTATAAATGAATTTTGTCTATAATTAGTTCCAACATGTTGGACATGTAGTAAGGGATTGTGTCTAAGCTGCCTACGTGAAGTCTAATATTGAAGTCTAATTTGACAAAAAGTTCTGGACAGTCAACATCGTTGTTGATAATCCTAAGTATATAAAGATAATCAGCTATGTCACGTCTACTTTTGAGTGGCAAGAAATGGAACCTCTTGCAGAGTTCATCATAGGTTAAAGATTTGTAAGGTGTGCGTTACTCCAGCAGAAAAGTATCTTCTAGAATGAAGTGAATTACATAAATAATTAGTGTGTCATACGCTGTGAATGTGCGTCATGAAAAAAAGTTGTGTATGTCCCCGTTTTGGAATAAAACGCAAAATACGTTTTCTGCTGGGGTAACGTTCTTCCAGCAGGACAATTCTAAACGAATGGACCTAGACAAATTTAACTTATATGGCAGATAGCTTATATTTGTGTATGAATGTGCGACTAAAAATAAAATTTGTGGGCCTTAAGGTTTTTGAGATATTCAGTTTCCTGCTGGGGTAACGTTTTGCAAAATCTTGTTTCTCGGAAACTATTGAATGTGCATCTACAAAATATACATACACTAGTAGCCCTTGATTAGTGCTTAAATGTGACATAATAAAATTTACAAAAATATATACAGTTTTTATGTAATCTTGCTTCTTTTTAAAACCTAAAAAAAAATCTAGCTCTTTAATGTACAGACATGCAGATTCATTGTAAACGGTTTTGGGTTTTTGTTGTTATTCTTTATAACCATAAAAAGTTTCAAGAAGGTACATACACGCGCTTTTGAATAATATCGATTAAAACACATTTTTTAGGTCATAACTTTGACGTCAAAATGCAAGAAACCTTTTCAACCCGCAGCATCCTCATCTTGTCGTCGGGAGTATGTTCGGGTAAACCGACCACGCAGCAAATATGCATTTTAGCTGCGCTTGCAATTGAATGTGTATTTGCTCGCGGTTACCCAAATTAGCTCAGTTCGCGATCGACCGCCACTGACGCGGGTTCAAATCAAACCAATACCATAAACCATTCATACCAGTATCGTTAGTATAGTGTGTCCTGTGAATACAGTCTTACCATAACAAACCAGTGACTTTTCCTCGACCACATACCATACCACAAACCAACCTCAAAGGGCAGTTTGGGGGTCAACCAGCACCATCTACCACAACCCCCATCCACAACCCTTTTCACGATCAATGTAGTTCTGGTAACGCTAACGCGGGTTCCATATCTGAGATGCGTATTCTAGATGGTTCCTTACAAACGTGCAATATAAGAGTTTATGTTATGAACTACCTATACATGTTTATGTTATGAACTACCTATACATGTTTATGTTATGAACTACCTATACATGTTTATGTTATGAACTACCTATACATGTTTATGTTATGAACTACCTATACATGTTTATGTTATGAACTACCTATACATGTTTATGTTATGAACTACCTATACATGTTTATGTTATGAACTACCTATACATGTTTATGTTATGAACTACCTATACATGTTTATGTTATGAACTATCTATACATGTTTATGTTATGCTTGAAATGGAATAATAGCGTCTGTTGTCTATTTATTTTCCCATAAGAAGGTCCCTTTATGCAAGTAAACCTTAGTGATTGTACTCTCTCCAGGAGAAGAAGTTCTACAACCTGTGGGGCTCGCAGGTGGAGTCAGAGTCTGAGCCGCGCTTGGGCGTGCACCGGCACATCCCGGCGCCGCGGCGTGCGCTGCCCTCGCACGCCGAGAGCTACAACCCTCCGCCCGAGTACTTGCTGGACGCGCGCGAGCGGGCCGAGTGGGACCGGCTCGAGGAGACGCCCTGGAAGCGCAAATACACGTTCGAGCCGCGCGCGCACGCATCGCTGCGCGCCGTGCCCGCCTTCCCGCGCTTCGTGCGCGAGCGCTTCCTGCGCTGCCTGGACCTGTACCTGGCTCCGCGCGCCATCAAGATGCGGCTCACCATCAGCGCCGAGGAGCTCGTGCCGCGCCTGCCTTCCCCGCGTGACCTGCAGCCCTTCCCCACGCAGGAGGCGCTGGCCCTGCGCGGCCACACGGGCCTCGTGCGTAGCGCGGCCTTCGACCCGCAGGGACAGTACATCGTGTCCGGCAGCGACGATGCCACGCTCAAAGGTACGGGCGCTCCGTTCAGCTAATAGGAGAGCGCGGCGGCGGCGGAGTCCGGAGTGTAACAGGTGTGCTAGTGTTCTGTTGTGTTGCAGTGTGGGAGGTGGGGACGGGTCGTTGCCTGCGCACCGTTCCGCTGTCGGGGCCGGTGACGCGCGTGGCCTGGTCCCCGGTCCGCGGGCTGAGCCTGGTGCTCGCGGCCGTGGGGGCCCGCCTGCTGCTGCTGAACCCGGGCGCAGACATCGGTGCGCACCGCGTCGCCGCCGACACGGACGCGCTGCTGATGGAGGCGCCTCCGCACCACGACCACACCAGTTAGTACTGTATGCTCCGCCCGCTGACCGCCGTGGGGGCAAGCCTATCGCGGCAGCGCCCTCGGCGGACAAGCCCTATCCCCAGCCCGCTCCAACTCGTATGTGTGTGTATAATATATTACCTTTCAATCATCGCTCTTTCAATCTCCTCCCAGCCATCCACAAACACATCAAACTGAGGGTGGCTGGCGATGAGCGCATAGTGACTGCGCTGCGCGGGAGACGGAGCGGGCACGAAGGGGCTCGCACCACGCAAAATACGGCAGAGATTTAGACGTTGCTCCTTTAGACGCCTGGTTTGTAAGGAGTTAGAGCCTAGTGTTCCCTGGAGATACACTAGATACTCAGTAGGGTACATGTTCCCTGGAGATACACTAGATACTCAGTAGGGTACATGAAAGGATATTATTCATGTCGTTTTTTGTACAGTCTGAGTTCGTTCTCTCCGAATAACGTTACTTAGATACTAATGCCACTAGCTTTAACTGGAGAGAGATCTGACGCAGTACGACGACGAGTGGATCCAGGTTAGTGGGCTAGCCGCAGGAGTGGTGAGTAGAGATCCGACGCAGTACGACGACGAGTGGATCCAGGTTCGTGGGCTAGCCGCAGGAGTGGTGAGTAGAGATCCGACGCAGTACGACGACGAGTGGATCCAGGTTCGTGGGCTAGCCGCAGGAGTGGTGAGTAGAGATCCGACGCAGTACGACGACGAGTGGATCCAGGTTCGTGGGCTAGCCGCAGGAGTGGTGAGTAGAGATCCGACGCAGTACGACGACGAGTGGATCCAGGTTCGTGGGCTAGCCGCAGGAGTGGTGAGTAGAGATCCGACGCAGTACGACGACGAGTGGATCCAGGTTCGTGGGCTAGCCGCAGGAGTGGTGAGTAGAGATCCGACGCAGTACGACGACGAGTGGATCCAGGTTCGTGGGCTAGCCGCAGGAGTGGTGAGTAGAGATCCGACGCAGTACGACGACGAGTGGATCCAGGTTAGTGGGCTAGCCACAGGAGTGGTGAGTAGAGATCCGACGCAGTACGACGACGAGTGGATCCAGGTTAGTGGGCTAGCCGCAGGAGTGGTGAGTAGAGATCTGACGCAGTACGACGACGAGTGGATCCAGGTTAGTGGGCTAGCCGCAGGAGTGGTGAGTAGAGATCCGACGCAGTACGACGACGAGTGGATCCAGGTTATTGGGCTAGCCGCAGGAGTGGTGAGTAGAGATCCGACGCAGTACGACGACGAGTGGATCCAGGTTAGTGGGCTAGCCGCAGGAGTGGTGAGTAGAGATCCGACGCAGTACGACGACGAGTGGATCCAGGTTCGTGGGCTAGCCGCAGGAGTGGTGAGTAGAGATCCGACGCAGTACGACGACGAGTGGATCCAGGTTCGTGGGCTAGCCGCAGGAGTGGTGAGTAGAGATCCGACGCAGTACGACGACGAGTGGATCCAGGTTCGTGGGCTAGCCGCAGGAGTGGTGAGTAGAGATCCGACGCAGTACGACGACGAGTGGATCCAGGTTCGTGGGCTAGCCGCAGGAGTGGTGAGTAGAGATCCGACGCAGTACGACGACGAGTGGATCCAGGTTCGTGGGCTAGCCGCAGGAGTGGTGAGTAGAGATCCGACGCAGTACGACGACGAGTGGATCCAGGTTCGTGGGCTAGCCGCAGGAGTGGTGAGTAGAGATCCGACGCAGTACGACGACGAGTGGATCCAGGTTCGTGGGCTAGCCGCAGGAGTGGTGAGTAGAGATCCGACGCAGTACGACGACGAGTGGATCCAGGTTCGTGGGCTAGCCGCAGGAGTGGTGAGTAGAGATCCGACGCAGTACGACGACGAGTGGATCCAGGTTCGTGGGCTAGCCGCAGGAGTGGTGAGTAGAGATCCGACGCAGTACGACGACGAGTGGATCCAGGTTAGTGGGCTAGCCGCAGGAGTGGTGAGTAGAGATCCGACGCAGTACGACGACGAGTGGATCCAGGTTAGTGGGCTAGCCGCAGGAGTGGTGAGTAGAGATCTGACGCAGTACGACGACGAGTGGATCCAGGTTAGTGGGCTAGCCGCAGGAGTGGTGAGTAGAGATCCGACGCAGTACGACGACGAGTGGATCCAGGTTAGTGGGCTAGCCGCAGGAGTGGTGAGTAGAGATCCGACGCAGTACGACGACGAGTGGATCCAGGTTAGTGGGCTAGCCGCAGGAGTGGTGAGTAGAGATCCGACGCAGTACGACGACGAGTGGATCCAGGTTAGTGGGCTAGCCGCAGGAGTGGTGAGTAGAGATCCGACGCAGTACGACGACGAGTGGATCCAGGTTAGTGGGCTAGCCGCAGGAGTGGTGAGTAGAGATCCGACGCAGTACGACGACGAGTGGATCCAGGTTAGTGGGCTAGCCGCAGGAGTGGTGAGTAGAGATCCGACGCAGTACGACGACGAGTGGATCCAGGTTCGTGGGCTAGCCGCAGGAGTGGTGAGTAGAGATCCGACGCAGTACGACGACGAGTGGATCCAGGTTAGTGGGCTAGCCGCAGGAGTGGTGAGTAGAGATCCGACGCAGTACGACGACGAGTGGATCCAGGTTAGTGGGCTAGCCGCAGGAGTGGTGAGTAGAGATCCGACGCAGTACGACGACGAGTGGATCCAGGTTCGTGGGCTAGCCGCAGGAGTGGTGAGTAGAGATCCGACGCAGTACGACGACGAGTGGATCCAGGTTAGTGGGCTAGCCGCAGGAGTGGTGAGTAGAGATCCGACGCAGTACGACGACGAGTGGATCCAGGTTAGTGGGCTAGCCGCAGGAGTGGTGAGTAGAGATCTGACGCAGTACGACGACGAGTGGATCCAGGTTAGTGGGCTAGCCGCAGGAGTGGTGAGTAGAGATCCGACGCAGTACGACGACGAGTGGATCCAGGTTAGTGGGCTAGCCGCAGGAGTGGTGAGTATAGATCTGACGCAGTACGACGACGAGTGGATCCAGGTTAGTGGGCTAGCCGCAGGAGTGGTGAGTAGAGATCCGACGCAGTACGACGACGAGTGGATCCAGGTTAGTGGGCTAGCCGCAGGAGTGGTGAGTAGAGATCCGACGCAGTACGACGACGAGTGGATCCAGGTTAGTGGGCTAGCCGCAGGAGTGGTGAGTAGAGATCTGACGCAGTACGACGACGAGTGGATCCAGGTTAGTGGGCTAGCCGCAGGAGTGGTGAGTAGAGATCTGACGCAGTACCAAGACGAGTGGATCCAGGTTAGTGGGCTAGCCGCAGGAGTGGTGAGTAGAGATCTGACGCAGTACGACGACGAGTGGATCCAGGTTAGTGGGCTAGCCGCAGGAGTGGTGAGTAGAGATCCGACGCAGTACGACGACGAGTGGATCCAGGTTAGTGGGCTAGCCGCAGGAGTGGTGAGTAGAGATCCGACGCAGTACGACGACGAGTGGATCCAGGTTAGTGGGCTAGCCGCAGGAGTGGTGAGTAGAGATCCGACGCAGAAATCTCGACTCCAAGTTTATCTGCTTCAACTTTTTGATTCTTGTCTTGAGCTTTATGAAGTATGGCTTGGCACTTATAAAATGAGATAGATTCGTTTACCTACATAACGCGGCAAATACAAACTTAAAGATAAATCTTGGGTTATTGGTAAATTAGTAACACTACGTGAACTGCAGTTTCTGCCCATCATCAGAAACACGTTTGTGAAGACGCCAGCTCTTAATTCTCAATCTAAGTAGGTATTGTAAAAGGTACTCCTCTCGATTCAATAATCGTTTGTTAAAGAGATTTTATTTGAAACTTAACTTAAAATCGGCTCTGCCCTGAATCAACAGTAGGTATGGGATTGGAAAATCGGTCTTTAGTAACTCGTGGGGTGGGACCCCACGAGTTACTAAGACCAAGGTGTTTTTTCATATAATATTAGAATTAGTGATTTCTAATCTTTTTTAAGAATAAAGATCTGGCGTCTTCACGAACATGTTCGTGATGATGGGCAGAACCTGCAGTTCACGTAGTGTTACTAACATGTTCGTGATGATGGGCAGAACCTGCAGTTCACGTAGTGTTACTAACATGTTCGTGATGATGGGCAGAACCTGCAGTTCACGTAGTGTTACTAACATGTTCGTGATGATGGACAGAACCTGCAGTTCACGTAGTGTTACTAACATGTTCGTGATGATGGACAGAACCTGCAGTTCACGTAGTGTTACTAACATGTTCGTGATGATGGACAGAACCTGCAGTTCACGTAGTGTTACTAACATGTTCGTGATGATGGGCAGAACCTGCAGTTCACGTAGTGTTACTAACATGTTCGTGATGATGGGCAGAACCTGCAGTTCACGTAGTGTTACTAACATGTTCGTGATGATGGGCAGAACCTGCAGTTCACGTAGTGTTACTAACATGTTCGTGATGATGGACAGAACCTGCAGTTCACGTAGTGTTACTAACATGTTCGTGATGATGGGCAGAACCTGCAGTTCACGTAGTGTTACTAACATGTTCGTGATGATGGGCAGAACCTGCAGTTCACGTAGTGTTACTAACATGTTCGTGATGATGGGCAGAACCTGCAGTTCACGTAGTGTTACTAACATGTTCGTGATGATGGGCAGAACCTGCAGTTCACGTAGTGTTACTAACATGTTCGTGATGATGGACAGAACCTGCAGTTCACGTAGTGTTACTAACATGTTCGTGATGATGGGCAGAACCTGCAGTTCACGTAGTGTTACTAACATGTTCGTGATGATGGGCAGAACCTGCAGTTCACGTAGTGTTACTAACATGTTCGTGATGATGGGCAGAACCTGCAGTTCACGTAGTGTTACTAACATGTTCGTGATGATGGGCAGAACCTGCAGTTCACGTAGTGTTACTAACATGTTCGTGATGATGGGCAGAACCTGCAGTTCACGTAGTGTTACTAACATGTTCGTGATGATGGACAGAACCTGCAGTTCACGTAGTGTTACTAACATGTTCGTGATGATGGGCAGAACATGCAGTTCACGTAGTGTTACTAAATTACTAATAACCCTGTATAATAAAAAAAAACTATCTATGTATTGTTTATACTTGTGACCCGCCCCGGCTTCGCCCGAATACCATATTATGCATATTATGCATTGTATAATACATGCATAATATGGTATTATATATTATGCATATTATGCATTGTATAATACATGCATAATATGGTATTATATATTATGCATATTATGCATTGTATAATACATGCATAATATGGTATTATATATTATGCATTGTATAATACATGCATAATATGGTATTATATACACTTGCGAGCTATAAACTGGAATCACTTCATCGCTGGTTTCTGCAGACCATATTTTACAGTTTCCATGGAATAAACTGCAGATTGGTGTATACCATTTGAAATTTACATCATACAAGACCCACCCCCATATGCCACTGTTTCCGCTATACAGCATTGTGCGTATCGCTCTCCCGGTCTCCTGTAGACTCTCCGTCGACGGTCGCTGCCATGCAGGCACATCCTAGTCTCGTCCGCGAACAAAACTCGGCTCCATTGCTGTATATCCCAATCTAAGTGATCACGAGCAAACTGAAGTCGGGCTTGTCGGTGGGCTGTAGACAATTTGAGTCCCGTTGCTGGCCTTGTTACAAGGCCCTTGTAGGGTGCGTAGTGTGCCCCCTACAATCCTATAAGTTGTTGGTGTTTGAGAGTTAAAAGAGTTTTGTAAAGTTTCACGGTTTAATCGTACGTTATGTTAAAGGTTTTGTTATGGTCGCGAGTGTACGCCGTGACGTGTTGTCCAAAGGACAGTTGTTTGCGACTGAATCTAATAAGCCTGAGAAACACGTCATAACGTAAACTGCTGACCCGCGGGAACATGTCACTCTGTACATATGGTATGCAAACCGTACATGCTCCCGAGGGCGAGTTGAGATGAAAATGTTACATCTTAAAAGTAATAAGTAAGTTCAAGCAAAAAGTAAAAGCGATAAAAACTACGTATAAAAGTAATATAAAAGTAAAAAGTAAAGTAAGGACACAAAATATAAAATTCAACTTATAAAATGTCACTTAATAATTTCAAACACTTTCACTTGCACTAAAAAGTCTTTTGATAGTAGGTGAGGTCCCCTTGTCCACACGGGCGTATGGGCGGTGAGTCACGCTAGTATCAGGTTCGAGGCTCGTCGAAGGCACGCTCGTAGTGTGTCCAGCCGTCGTAGGTACCGCAGGTAGGTCTACAAGTTGGATGGCGGTCTCGAAGTGCTGTCTGCCCTCTCGCGTCGTCGCTGGGAGCGTCGCCGAGCGCAGGCGGGTGCGCACGCGCCGCCAGCAGTAGAGGATTGAGGCGAGCAGTGCGGCACCAGCAAGTAGGTACAGTACCACAAACTGATGGACGTCATGTGTGGATAGTTGAATGTTTTCGCCTTCTTTTTCTATCTGCTTGATTTGCTCTCCGATGTTGTTTATCTCCTCCTTGAAGCCTTGTGTTTCCTTTCTCTCAAGATATTGAGTAGGAATAGTTAAGTTGAAGATAGTGTTTATAGATGGTATCTCTATCTTAAGTAGGTCGGGCTGTACTTCCAAGTTGTTTGATTGTTTAGTGTGTGAGTATATAGTGAAGCTTTTGCCCTTGATGACACAGCCATTCCCAAGGCTGATTAGGCCGGCCATGTTGAGTCGCTCAGCTGTTACCTGCCCTTCGCATAGTATTCTTATCGTTCGTTGAGTACAACAGAAGTACATGTAGGTATTTGTTTTGTAAAGCTCAATCCACACGTCCCTGCAGATTGTATGTTTTGTTGCGCATTGTTCCGTTTCTTCCTTCATTGTACATAGGCTGTTTTCAGACTTCAGTCGGTAGATAGGTCGTTGTAGTTTGCACATGAGAGTGTCCATGTTGTATGGTGTGCAGGTTTGTAGTTCATTTTCAGACATCGGTATGTAGGCGTCCTTTTGTAGATTTATGGAAACGTAGTCTGCGATAGGTAGAATAGTCACCATAGTTTTGTGTATAAGTTGAGGGACTGCGATAAGTTTGTAAAGCTCGTAGGCATCCCGAGTTATCAAAGGAATTTTGACTTCGAATATAAAGTACTTCAGAGTCATCCTTGCCTTCACGTTGAGAAGATGATAGAGTTTCCGAAGATCCACTTGGATGTTTTCAATAGGTAGAGTTAAGTCCTTCGAAAGTTGACCAGATATTATGTTAAGCTCTTCCGTAAGCTGTTGCGGACTCAATAGATGAATGTTGAATTTTCCGTAGTGAATTTCGGTAACAGTTTCCAAAAGCGTCTCTTGAAGACCTTTCAAGTTCATCAACATGTTGTTCGCGATGATCGACATCATAGTAAAGTCATTATTTGTTTTGACATCTCTCATTTCAATCGCTAGTGTGTTCACGGCCTTATTCAGTGTTATTATGTGTTGGTTATACATTTTATATTGTTGGTCGATAGAGTTCTCTATTCTCTTCAGTAGGTTATTCTCGGCTTCTAGAATGTTTGGTTTTTCCACAATAAAGCGAGGTGTTGTTCGTTTGATCGGATGCTGTCTATGTCCTTTTCGTATTTTTCGGCAAAGTGTTCATCCAGCACTCCGAACAAGCTGTTGGCGAGGTACCCAACGCCGTTGACTGCCATCTTTTCCAAATGTCTTTGAATATTTTTTGAATAAGTTGCCATCGCGTTCGTTCGTCTCTTTCGGTTTCGACGATAGTTAGTGTAGGTCCGCTGGAGAGAAAGTGAGCTGGCGTCAAAAAGTCTATGTCTTCGGGATCTTCAGTTAGCGGTTGGAGTGGTCTGGAATTGAGGCAAGCTTCGAGTTCTGCCAGGAGCGTCGAAATTTCTTCGTACGTCAGTTTTTGTTCTCCGACGACTCTTTTAAGGTGGAACTTCAGGCTTTTGACTGCCCCCTCCCAAAGGCCTCCAGCACTTGCCCATGTAGGGGCGTTGAAATGCCATTCAATGTTCATGTCAGCAATGGCAGAGTAGAACTCAGGGTCCATAGTGTTTTTTAAATCGATAAATTCTTCATTTATTGTGCGGCTTGATTTTGTGAAGTTAGTGGCGTTATCACTGTAGATGTGACGTGGAGCTCCTCGTCGAGCTGAGAGTCTTCGCAGTGCCGCCAGGAAGGCCGATGAAGTGAGGTCGGAGACGAGTTGTAGGTGTACTGCCTTCGTAGCCAAGCAGACGAAGACAGCGACGTATCCCTTGGTTGTCTTGACGCCTCGGCCTTTGTTGTACTTTACGTCAATGTATCCAGTAAAGTCCGTCCCTGTGTAATAGAAAGGACGGGAAGGGTTGCATCGGGCTCGGGGTAGTTGGCCCATTAGTTGAGTTTGTTGTATAGGGTTGTGCCTTCTGCACTTTACACAGTTGAAAATGCGTTTCTTGACAGCCCTGTTCCCTCCAATTATCCAGTATTGTTTTCGTAGTCTCGCTGACGTAACACGAGGACCTCCGTGGAATGTCCTGTCATGCGCGTTGTCAATCAAAATCTCAGTAAAGTGTCCATCATGAGGTATGATGACTGGATTTTTCTGTTCCGCATCTATGTATGCGTTGTTAATCCTTCCCCCTACTCTGAGTAGTCCTTCTTCGTCGAGATAAGGATTAAGGGGTAGGAATTAGCTTTTTCGGCTTAGCCCTTTTTTCTGCCTTAAAGCGTTTATCTCATCTTCAAAAGAAGTCATTTGTACATGTTTTATCAGTAACCGTCTTGCCTTTTGTATTTCGTTTATAGTTAAGTAGTAAGGTAGCATCTTGTTTCGAGGCGCTAACGCCCGTAGTATCCAAGCGATAACACGTGTAACTCGAGTAAGACAGCTGTGTTTAGCAAGTAGGTCTTTGATGATGTCATCGTTGTGACGTTGTGTAGTGACGTTTGTTTTGAACTTCTTTATCTCTTCGTTAGTTTCGTAGGTTTGAGAGCTTTCTGTGGGTTGAAACGTAGAGAGCCAATTTGGTCCGTTCCACCAAAGTTGATGTGTTTTTAGTTGGGTTGGAAATATACCACGACTAGCACAATCCGCCGGGTTTTCTGCGGACTTGACATAGCGCCAGCAGGTTGCAGGTATGATTTCTGTTATTTTCTTCACCCTGTGCGACACAAATGCATTCCAGCGATTGTGATCACCGTTGAGCCATCCTAAGACAGCAGTGGAGTCCGACCATCCGTAGAGGGTTAGGTTGTGTGTTGATAGGCATTCTTGAACTTTCATCATCAAAGTAGATAGTAGTGTTGCTGCTAGGAGTTCAAGTCTGGGCAAAGATGTGGTTTTGTTTTTGGGCACAAGTCGTGACTTCGCGGCGACGATCACGACGGAACCGTTTGTTGTTTTTGTGTAGATAACGCAAGCGTAGGAATTGATTGATGCTTGCATCGCAAAACCCATGTACTTCGACGTTATCATTTAGTGTAAGTTGTAACCATCTAGGTATTTTTAGTTCGTGGATTGCTCTTAGTTGTAGTTTGACCTTTTCCCATTCTTTGTTTATAGGTTCAGGTACTTTGTCGTCCCACTTTAGGTCTTCTTCCCACACCTTTTGAAAAATTTGTTTAAGTTTTGTTGTTACTGGACTTAGCCATCCCAGTGGGTCAAAAATTTTGGAAATTTCTGACAGTAGTAGTCGTTTTGTGACTGATTTCGTAGATGTGGTGTCGATAGTTAGCTGGAAGGTAAAGTTATCTTCAGTAGGGTTCCAGCGTAGACCTAGTGTTTTCGTAGACTCTTGATGACGGAAGTTGTAAGCTTCCGGTGTGTTACTGGTAGGTTCTTCGTCTTGTAGTAGTTCAGCTTCGTTTGACGACCACTTTCGTAGGTTGAACCCTCCAGCTTGAAGTAGGTTTGTTAGGTCTCTTTTTATACGTAGAGCAGTTTGAATGTCGTCGGTGTTGCACAGAAGATCATCCATGTAGAAACACGTTTCGAGAATAGCTGCCGCTTCAGGGTAGTTATGTCGCTCGTCGTTAGCTAGCTGTTTTAGAGTCATCATAGCTAGAAATGGCGAGGCCTTGTTTCCGTAAATGATCATTGAAAGTTGGTATTCCTGAAGAGGTTGATTACTGCTTTCTCTCCACAGTATTCTTTGGTAGTTCTGGTCGTCTTTATGACATAGAATTTGTCGAAACATCTTCTCTATATCGGCCGTAAAGGCAACCTTAAATTGTCTCCACTTCAAAATAAGTGAAAATAAATCCGTTTGTAAGTTAGGGCCGCTGTAGGTTACGTCATTTAAACTTTTGCCAGAAGTTGTTTTCGCCGAAGCGTTGAAAATGACACGAAGCGGAGTAGTTGATGAGTCGGCACGTTGCACACAATGATGTGGAATATAGTAGCTCGGTTTCAAGTTGTTTTCGCATAATTGCATGTGGTGTAGGTTTATGTATTCTATCATAAATGTCTTGTAGCTATCGGCCAGATTGTCAGAGGTTCTAAACCTTTTTTCAAGTTGCAAAAATTGTGCCGTGGCTTTAGGTCGAGATTCGCCGAGTTTTTCTTCTACATCTGCGTGAAAAGGTAGCCGCACGATGTAACGGCCATCTTCTTGTCGTTTAGTTTCAGTTTTATATTGTTGGAGGCAGTAGGCATCTTCCGTAGATAGTTCAGAGCATTCTGTCCCAATATCTTCTATCTCCCAAAATTGTTTGATTTCGTCCAAATTGTTTAGGACTACGTTACATTGGTAGGATGTTATGTTGCCACACAAAATCCAACCGAGTTGTGATTGTTGAGCCATCGGTTGTGTTTCATCCCCTCTGATGATGCCACCTAGGATGATGGTAGAGTAGACATCTGCCCCAAAAAGTATGTCGACTGGTCGGCTGATGTTGTAGTCAGGGTCGGCCAGTGGTATCCCTTCCAAGTGTGTCCATGTAGATGGTTTGGAGAAGGTTCTGTTAGGTAGTTTGTTGACTAGTTTTTTCATGACGAATACTTGTGAGTCAAAGGTATAGTTTTTGTTTATAGATGTGCATGTTAGGTTGACGACTCCTTTGCAGTTATTTTCGCGCGTCCCCACGCCGAAAATAACGCCGTTGCATCTCATCCGTGGTAGTCCCAGCAGTTGAGCAGTGTTTTCCGTTATGATGGATATCTGTGATCCTTGGTCGATGAGGGCACGTAGAAGTGACCTCTGACCCGTCGTTAGTTTTGACTTTGACCAGAGCCGTAGCCAAAAGTGTTTCGGAAATGTTTCCCATTGAAGATACATTACTACTTGCACCTTCGTTTTTGTCATTTGAGTTGTTGTTAGGTTTGTCGCTGTTTTTCTTTGTTTGTGTTTTCTGCGAAGCGTTATGTAGCAAGGTGTGATGATTTAAATTACACTGCAGGCAGCGTTTTTCAGACTTGCATTGTTTATCTTTGTGGTCGAACAAACAATTGCTACATATGTTGAGTTTTGCAACTAAATTCCGTCGGTCCGCCGTTTGCAATTTGATAAACTCGCTACAATTGTATAATCCATGGTCGTTCTTGCAATGCGGACACTTCACGTGTTTAGGTACTTGTTTGTTCATCGTAGAGTTGAATGCGTTATTATAGTTTTTAGGTTTGTTATTATTAGAGTTAGATACGGATTTGTTTTGTTGATTTTTGTTGTTGTAGTTAGATGAACCACGTTGTTGTTGGTTGTCCGAAGAGCGCTCTTGTTTACGTCGTACGGACTCCAAAGCCGTGAATTTCGTTTCAAGAAAGTTCATGAATTCGGCCAAGTTAGGTAGTTCTCGCGGTTCCTTCACCGATTCCACGTAATCGCTATAGGTGTCAGCGTCGAGTTTCAGCGAGAGAAGGTGTACCAGGATAGGGTCCCATGTTGAGATATCGACGCCGAGCTTTTCGATCGCGTTCAAGCATTCGTTCGCCGTATCGTGTATTTTCTTTATGGAAGCGCCAGTTTGATTTTGAAGTGTTTGTAGGTTTAGGATAGTGTTAAGATGCGAAATAAAAATTTGTTTCTTGTTGTTGTACCTGTTGTGAAGTATGTCCCAGCAAACTTGGTAATTGTCGGAACTGATAGTTAGATGTTGAATAAGCTTTTCTGCTTCACCCTTTACCTTGGATTTTAGGTACTGCATCTTTTGTGCACCTGATAGTGTTCTATTGTTATGGATTACCTCTTTGAACAAGTCCTTGAAGGATGTCCAGTGTTGGTAGGATCCAGAGAAAGTAGGTAGTTCCATTTTAGGAGTAGATTTTTCCATGTGAGAAACAGACCACATTTTAGTGTTTATGGATTTCTTCATGGAGTGGTATTGTTGTTCGTAGATCTCGAAGATCGGTTCGTAATCTTGGTCGAGCGCGTTTTCACTGTCGATCTCCCAGTGCAGTCGATGGTTCTCCACCTAGATTCAAGAGTTTTGAAGGCGTCCTCGAACTCCCAGTTTTCGTTTATTTGTTCGATGTTGATTGTTGATAGTGTCCTAGCAAAAGCCCTAAAGTTGCTTTTCTGTTTTCGCAGTAGGTCTTCAGACTTGCTAGGGTTACCTTGGGATTTCGTTGTTAGGTAGGCAGGGGTTACGTCACCTGCTTGATGTTGTGTTGTAGACAGTTCTCCCGAAGGTTGTGTGTATGCAGGGGCTGCTGCACCTGCTCGTTGTTGCGAAGTTGATGGTTCTCCCGAAGGCTGTTGAGTTTCAGATACCTTTATCGTAGGAATCTTCGTTTGAGATCTTTCACTCGGCTGAGGAGAGACCTCGTATTGTTCGATTAACGCTCGAGCTTCAGCGTAAATCTGCTTAGTTTGTTGGAAGTGGTTATCCGTAAAGTACGCATAGTTGCGATCTTCACATTGGTAGAGTTGTGTGTGGTTTGATTTAAATTCCTTCCAGTAGGAATCGAGAACTTCAAGTCGTTTCTTCAGGTAAAGAGGAGTTTTTCGCTCACCTCCATCTCTCTTGAAGTTGCGTAGGAGTCTTTGTATCTCCTCTTGCAGTTGACTCTGGTTTGTTAGAATATCTTCGATATTCATGGTGTTTAGTTGTAGTTAGTTGTAATACCTAGTTGTAAAGTAGGTAATTGTTGTGGGTGGTGCGGTACTAACCTTTCAGCATGTGCGACTTCTCAATCCAACCGGTGAGACCCGCTTGTGGGAGGCCAGTGGAACCGATCCGCTACCGATAGGCAATACCTAGTATAAAAGTGAATACTCACTCACCCGGTTGTAGTTGTAGTTAGTGTAATCCTTGTAAAACTCACCGCACTCACTGTTATTTGTAAAACATGTCCGCGCGATAGAGTCCACAAAAAAAAACAAAAAACTAAGATGTAGGGTGCGTAGTTTGCCCCCTACAATCCTATAAGTTGTTGGTGTTTGAGAGTTAAAAGAGTTTTGTAAAGTTTCACGGTTTAATCGTACGTTATGTTAAAGGTTTTGTTATGGTCGCGAGTGTACGCCGTGACGTGTTGTCCAAAGGACAGTTGTTTGCGACTGAATGTAATAAGCCTGAGAAACACGTCATAACGTAAACTGCTGACCCGCGGGAACATGTCACTCTGTCTGTACATATGGTATGCAAACCGTACAGGCCTTTTTGGGGTCAAGTTAGCTTCTTTGAGTCTTCGCCTCACTGTCCACTTGCTGACAGTTCTCCCTCGAACTTCTCCGAGCTCCCGCTGGACGTCAACGCCGGTTAGATGTCGATTTCGGAGAGAAGTGCTGACAATAAATCGGTCATCTCTCGCCGAAGTGCATCGCTGTCGTCCAGATCCTGATCTTCGGACTAAGTTTCCAGTCTCTCTAAACCTCTTGTGTACTAGTAACGCATATTTTTGATGCTTGGGAGAAGTCGCAAGATGCCTTGGGTGTTTTTTGCGACTTGTCAAAAGCATTTGATTGCGTACACCACGGAACATTAATCAGGAAACTGCAACACTATGGATTAATGGACACCTCTTTGGATCTTCTTACATCTTACTTGAGCGGTAGGATACAAAGAGTTGACATTAATGGGAAACGGTCCTCGGGGTCTGTAGTTACCATGGGTGTACCGCAGGGTTCTATCCTGGGTCCCTTCCTATTTCTAGTTTACATTAACGATCTGCCTCATCTTGTTAAGAATAATCACGAGATTGTATTATTTGCTGATGACACTTCATTAATTTTTAAATTGAAACGACAAAACATAAACTTCGACGATGTAAATAATGCAATATCAAAAGTAGTCAATTGGTTTAGTGTCAATAATCTTTTGCTCAACGAAACCAAAACTAAATGTATTAGATTTGTTTTACCGAATGTAAAACAAGTTAAGGCTAATGTATACGTAAAAGAAGAATCGGTAGAATTTGTGGACAGTACCGTATTCTTAGGAATTACCTTAGATAGTAAACTTCAATGGGGCCCGCACATAGATAAGCTATCGAGGAGACTAAGTTCTGCAGCATATGCAGTCAAAAAAATCCGTCATCTTACAGACGTTGATACTTCTAGACTAGTATATTTCAGCTACTTCCATAGTATTATGTCTTATGGTATACTGCTGTGGGGGAACGCTGCAGATATTAGCACCGTATTTGTGCTGCAGAAGAGGGCTGTTCGTGCAATCTATGATATGGGTCCCAGAGAGTCCCTACGTGATAAATTTAAAGAAATAAACATAATGACAGTACCGTGTCAATATATTTATGAAAACTTGTTGTACACTCATAAGAATATCAATCGGTTCCCCAAAAATAGCGATATACATAATTTAAATACTAGAAATAAGAATAAACTCGCTGTGCCCACAACTAGGCTACACAAGATTAATGTATCTTTTAAAGGACAATGTATACGCTTCTACAACAAAACTCCAAGTGAGTTGCAAAAATTATCAATAAATAAATTCAAACAAATTGTCAAACATCCTTTGTAAAAAGGCTTACTATAAAATATCAGATTATCTAGACGATAAAAAAGCTTGGGACGAGTTTTGCTCCAACTCGAAAACTAACATTCTAACAAGGTAAAGGTTTCTTGTTCGCTTCTTTACTTTACCTTAAAAAGATTGAAGTGGACAAAAAATCAAAGTGATCACTTTATTTCCTAGTTTTACTTATGTAATCTGAGTTTTTGTGACGTGTCCAAGAGTCCTGTAAGGTCTAAAGGAAATAAAGCACTTTGAATTTTTTGAATTTTGACTTTGGAGACACAGGACTGGCTCAGATGAAGCTGTCGAGCGATAGTACGCTGAGAGAACCCTTGCTGGATTAGGGTGACGATTTGAGCGGCTTCTATTGGTGTGGTTTCCATTTTCTTGTAATACCAGTATTTTGAGTGACGTGATATATTGGACTGATGACAAAATTGCATAAATTCCCAGTTTTTATAGGGATTCAGGAGTTTGAAAAAATTGATGTTTCGTTCCAAAAATGTATGTCTTTTGTTTTCACGTTCCATGACATATGATGAACATTTTATTCGCTATGATATCGAAAGAGTTTGAAAGCTAATAAAATTATCTTTAAAATAATGTTACGAGCGTGGGGTTCGGGTTTAATAGAAAAATGCACTAATTAATCCACTAATTAACACAAACACTTTACTTCAAATTTAACACAGAACTAACACAAACTGTTCTTGAATAATCCACTATTCACACTAAGCACTTCCGAGTATCACTTTGAACGCACTGTATCACTCTCACTACACAACTCACTGTGTCGCACTTCGAACTGAACTGTATCACCGTTAAAACACAACTAACTCCGTGCCGGCCGTCAGCTGCCTTTTATACTCCGAAGAACTTTCTCGAACGTTCTCGTACATTGCTGTCTCCAAAGGACCATCACGAACTTTCCCGAATGTTCCGAGTATAGCTATCTCTTTCTGATGGTGCTATCTTTGTCACTGATGACATCTCGAATGTTCTGAGTATAGCTATCTCTTTCTAATGGTGTTGTCCTTGTCACTGACGACGTCTCGAATGTTCTGAGTATGGCTATCTCTTTCTAATATTGCTCTCTTTCGCTCCTATTGCGAATTTCGCCATATACTGAAAAGTTCTTCAAAGGCCCATAAGGGGTCCTGAAAACGCCTGAAAACGGGTTTTCAGGTTATTGCGTCATCGGATAGAGGGTGGCCTGAAACGGACTGAAAACATGTTTCAGGCGCCTGAAAACGACGGCAACAAGGATGAATTTTTGATTTTCCACTATGTGATAGAGCTACTCCTGAAACGGTCCGAAATGTGTTTTCAGCCTGCTGAAAACGCTTCTAAAGCACTGAAATTGACGTCTGAAGTTTATGGTCTAATCCACCGGCGTAACACTACCCCCTCCTTAGACATGCTCGTCCCGAGCATCATTATTTCCGTGGTATCTGGCCAGCCGGTCTACATGAACAATCTTGCTGGGACTACGAGGATTCCGCTGAATTCGATACGTGACGTCGTTTATTTTAGTGACTACCTTAAAAGGTCCTTCCCAACTTGGAGACAGTTTCGGAGACTTTCCTACTCGTCGCATAGGGTTATGTAGCCACACTAATGAACCTTCCTCAAAACCGACTTGATAAGACTTCCGGTCATATCGGGTTTTCATCTTTATGCTAGTTTGGAGCCCGTGTTCACGAACCAGCATGTGAACATTATCAATCCGATCCCTCAAGTCGCTCGCATATTCCGTGATGGACCTTGGTGTGTCAGGAGGACGTCCAGTCAGGAGATCCGCAGGTAAACGAAGTTCCCTTCCAAAATTCGCATATGCTGGAGTAACTGCCGTACTTTCGTGAGTTGCCGACCTATAAGACATCAGGAAGAGGGGGATATGACGATCCCAATCTTTTTGGTGGCTTTCTACGACCTTGGCTAAATGTCTCTCCAGCGTCTGGTTGAATCTCTCGACCATTCCGTCCGACTGTGGATGATACGCCGTAGTTCTCGTCTTATGAAGTCCCATAATGCGACAAGTCTCCTGAAAAACCGCAGATTCGAAGTTCCTTCCTTGATCGCTGTGAATTTCGAGGGGCACTCCAAAGCGACAACAGACTTCATTTACTATTTTTTCTGCTATTGTGACCGCTTCTTGATTAGGTATAGCAAATACTTCAGGCCATTTTGTGAAGTAATCCATTACGACAAGAATGTACTTGTTTCCGGAATCAGATGTTGGAAACGGTCCCGCGACGTCTAATGCGATTCTTTCCCAAGGTGCTCCAACGTTGTACAACTTGAGTGTTCCTCTGCTACGAGTATGCGGTCCCTTGACAGATGCACAGTTCGTGCATCTTTTGCACCAGTTCTCAACATCTTCTCGGCAGTGAATCCAGTAAAAGCGTTGTCGAATTTTCATTAAAGTTCTTTTTACTCCAAGGTGTCCTCCGGATGTTCCGTCGTGGAAGCTTCTCAAAACATCTTTTACCTTTTTCTTTGGGATAATGACTTGCAGGTGAGCATCCTTCCCATTTGGTGATTCCCATTTCCTGCACAGTACTCCATTATGCATAACCAAGCTATCCCATTGTGCCCAGTAACTTTTTGTTAACGCACTCATCGGAGCTACATCACACCATCTTGGTTTAGGCACACCCGCACTAATCCAACCAAAAATGGGTTTCACGTCAGGATCCTCTTGTTGCGCTTTCAGCATGACTTCATCGCTCCACTCATCGCTAACGGTATCAGTTCTTAACGTTCGCACATATTCCTTGTCTTCTTGTTTTAAGCAATGCTTACAGTCATCCGCACAAGGTCTTCGTGATAGAGCGTCAGCGTTTCCATGTAATTTACCACTACGGTGTTCGATGATGAAGTCATATTCCTGCAGTTGTTCAATCCACCGTGCCACTTGTCCCTCGGGGTTTTTAAATTCTAGCAACCATTTCAAAGCAGCATGGTCAGTTCTGATACGAAACTTTCTTCCCAACAGGTATTTACTGAAATGCTGCAACGTCTTGACAACCGCTAATAATTCTCTCCGAGTGACGCAGTAATTTCTCTCTGGTTTCGACAACGACTTACTGAAGTATGCAATCACAACTTCATTATCTCCTTTCTTTTGTGACAAGACACCTCCAATACCAGTGTTACTAGCATCTGTGTCCACAATAAAATCTATTTCCGGGTCTGGATACCCCAATATTGGCGCTTCACAGAGTCTTCCTTTAAGATTATTGAAACTTGACTCACACTGTTCGTTCCAGTTAAATAGTCGCTTTTCTTCCGTTAGTTGATGCAAAGGCTTTGCTATATCCGAGAAGTTCTTCACAAATCGTCTGTAATATGAGCAAAGCCCTAAAAAGGCACGTACTGCAGTTTTGTCTCTTGGCGTCGGCCAATCCTTCACAGCGTTAATCTTCGCAGGATCTGTCTGAATGCCATCCTTTGAAATCACGTGTCCCAAGTAATTGACTTTACGTTTGAAAAGTGAGCATTTCTTCGAGCTGAGTTTCAGATTTGCCCCTCTTAGCTTGGCCAGCACCTGCTCCAATTTATTCAAGTGGTCGTCGAAGTCTCTACCAACGATAATGATGTCATCCAAATAGACCAAGCAAGTTTCCCCTAAAAGTCCAGCAAGTATTTGTTCCATTAATCTCTCAAATGTTGCTGGTGCATTACACAATCCAAACGGCATTACGTTGAACTGCCAGAGTCCCTTGCCAGTGGAGAAGGCCGTTTTCTCCTTATCCTTGTCCGTGATCTCGACTTGCCAATAGCCACTTTTCAGATCCAACGTTGAAAACCATTTCATTCCATTTAATGTGTCTAAGGTGTCGTCGATTCTTGGAAGTGGATAGCTGTCCTTCTTGGTCACATCATTAAGTCGACGGTAGTCAATGCAGAATCTCATGGTCCCGTCCTTCTTCTTAACCAAAACCACGGGGGAACACCACGGGCTTGTTGAAGGTTCAATAACACTGCCCTTTCGCATTTCCTCAATCATGGCCTCTACTTCCTTTTCCCGAGCTACTGGAACTCTCCGAGGGCGCTGTCGAACAGGCAGGTTATCTCCAGTGTTGATCTCATGCTGAACCACTCCAGTTCTTCCAATATCATTGTCGTGCGCAGAAAACACGTTGCAATATCGCTGCAGTAAGCTACGCGCCTTTAGAAATTCCTCCTTTGTAAGATCGCTCCTGGAGTCGTTCAGTAGCATTTCAATATCCACTGAAGCTGCAGCACGTCCAGATTTCACGGTTTCGTCCGATTCCCGACAGTTTCTTATCCAGGAGATTTCCTCGCATGATCCGACCAGCGTTCCTTTACTGAGGAAGCATTCTGTATCGCTTGGATTAAGGATCCTTACGAATGCTGTAGATGATGTGGTTACCATCGTACGGGCTGTTATCCATGGTTTATCAGCATCCAACTTCTCTACTACTACGCAGCGGTGAGACTTCACGTGGTTTGGCAATTTCACTGGAACCAAAACCTGCGACCTTGGTTGAAGAATGGTTCTCCTAGCACAGTAAACGTTTCCATTTACACCACCTTGCATAGGAATCTCATCAACACCAAACTTTAGAACTCCAACCTTCAAGTCGATTTTACAGTCATAACTCCTCATAAAATCCAATCCAATAATGCAGTCGTCCATGATGTTAGCAACGATCACTTTATGCCGATATATTTTTTCACCAATTTTCAAAGCCAACTCTCGCTCTCCCTGGACGGAAATGTACTGGCCGGTAGCTGTCTGCAGCTGGAGATGCCTAGGTCGGACTAGATGATCTCTGGAAAGGTGTTTTAGAAGCCGAGAGCTGATCACAGTCCGAGAAGCTCCGGTGTCTATGGTAAGGAGACATGGTATTCCACAGATTTCTCCTTTGACGACCAGACTGTTCCCGTCGTTCGCCTGTGAGATCATAATTGGGACATTTCGACCACCAGCCAGCACTCGTCCCGTAGTCCTGGCTTTTACTCGTTTCCCTGTTGTGGCTCCAACTCCACGGAGCCTATAACCCTCGCTGTTGGAGCTGATGGGTCCCTCCTATTCCTTTCCGGACAGCTCATCTGCATGTGTCCACGTTCTCCACATCGGTAACAACGTGGCCCGAATTCGCGGCGGGGAGCTTCCGGCTTAGGAGTCGACACTTCTCGTACCTTGAAAGGCCTAGATGAATCCTGCCGTACAGCTTCTACCTCGAGGGCGTGAGCTACTGCATCTTTCAGGCTTCCATGATGTCCCAAACGCACAGCTGCCCTCACTTCCAGATCCCGGATCCCATCGATGAAGGCCTGCACCAGCATACTGTCCACGAAGGATGCTGACGTACGTTGATAGGCCTTTCTGACCAACTTTTCGATTTCCAGGGCCCACTGTTGTAAGGACTCGTTACGTCCTTGCGTCCTGTCCTTTAACTGAGCTCGGTACACGTGCTCCAGGTGACTGTCACCGTATCGGGCTTCTAAGGCTTCCAGAAGGCGGTCGTACGTCAGGTCATTTCCCAGAGCTTCGAGTATGGTAAGGGCCTCGTCACGCAGCGCCAACGTTAGTGCTGTCCTGGATTGCTCCTTACTCCAGCCATTAGCCTTAGAAACAGACTCGAACTGTAGCTTATAGGCGGTCCACGATGAGCTACCATCGAAAGGTGGTACCTTGAATCTACCGCCCGCCGCCACCAATGTTTCAGGTACACAGGTAGTACCACTAGCCACTTTAACTTCTAATTTTTGAAGGCGGTTTTTATAAGTGTCAACATCTGCCTTGACAGTTTCCACCTTGTCGTTAACCTCATGGATTCGACTTTCCAGTTTTATATCCATGTTGGCCAGTTTTTCCTGAACTTCAAACATTTCTTTTTTCCATTCAGTCGTGGACTCGTGTACCTCACGGAGCATTTTGAGCTGTACCTCCTGCTGTTCCTCCTGGTGTTCCTTCTGTTCCCGAAGCTGTTCCTCCAGTTTTCTCGCCTGTTCCACCTGGTGTTCTTTCTGTTCCCGAAGCTGTTCCTCCAGTTTTCTCGCCTGTTCTTCCTGTTTTCTCGCCTGTTCCTCCTGTTTTCTCGCCTGTTCCTCCTGTTTTTTCGCCTGTTGTTTCGCCTGTTCATCCTGTTTTTTCACCTGTTCATCCTGTTTTTTCGCCTGTTCCTTCAGGAGAAGTAAGATGGCATTGAGGTCCACTCCATGTGCTGTTGGAGCCGGTGAATCCGATGTACCAGGCGTCGAGTCTCCAGATGTCTGGCTTCGCGTCGTCACTCCCTTCGGCTCGGTTTCTCGTGGCGTTAATGGCATTTTTTCTATCCCACTTCTGACACCAAATGTTACGAGCGTGGGGTTCGGGTTTAATAGAAAAATGCACTAATTAATCCACTAATTAACACAAACACTTTACTTCAAATTTAACACAGAACTAACACAAACTGTTCTTGAATAATCCACTATTCACACTAAGCACTTCCGAGTATCACTTTGAACGCACTGTATCACTCTCACTACACAACTCACTGTGTCGCACTTCGAACTGAACTGTATCACCGTTAAAACACAACTAACTCCGTGCCGGCCGTCAGCTGCCTTTTATACTCCGAAGAACTTTCTCGAACGTTCTCGTACATTGCTGTCTCCAAAGGACCATCACGAACTTTCCCGAATGTTCCGAGTATAGCTATCTCTTTCTGATGGTGCTATCTTTGTCACTGATGACATCTCGAATGTTCTGAGTATAGCTATCTCTTTCTAATGGTGTTGTCCTTGTCACTGACGACGTCTCGAATGTTCTGAGTATGGCTATCTCTTTCTAATATTGCTCTCTTTCGCTCCTATTGCGAATTTCGCCATATACTGAAAAGTTCTTCAAAGGCCCATAAGGGGTCCTGAAAACGCCTGAAAACGGGTTTTCAGGTTATTGCGTCATCGGATAGAGGGTGGCCTGAAACGGACTGAAAACATGTTTCAGGCGCCTGAAAACGACGGCAACAAGGATGAATTTTTGATTTTCCACTATGTGATAGAGCTACTCCTGAAACGGTCCGAAATGTGTTTTCAGCCTGCTGAAAACGCTTCTAAAGCACTGAAATTGACGTCTGAAGTTTATGGTCTAATCCACCGGCGTAACAATAATATACCACAACCTACAGTTTATTGCATGGAAACTGTAAAATATGGTCTGCAAAAACCAGCGATGAAGTGATTCCAGTTTAAAGCTCGCAAGTGTATTATGCATATTATGCATTGTATAATACATGCATAATATGGTATTATATATTATGCATATTGTATTGTATTCGTGTGTAAAAGTGATTCAAGAGGAAGGTTTATATGTCATATAAACCTTCCTCTTAAATCACTCGTCGAAAACTGTTTTAAAATTTACAAAACAACGCTTTTCATTTGATAAACCAATAGGTAGGTAGCCCCCCTTTTTGACCATTTTAAATATGATTTTTTTTTTCAAAAATGGTCATTTTTACAAACCTGTATATTTTTCCTATAAAATATAGATTGATATCTACAAATGCCAAATGGATTGTACATGGATCGGTCTGCAATCTTCGGGGATAAGGGGGGGGGGGGGGGGGAATGGTAAATTTTTCGACTATTTTTGAAATGTTTTAAAAAGTATAAAAGCTACAAAAATTTCAAAAACTGTTTTGAAATGGTCAAAACGATGCCTTTCATTTGCCCCTGCGGGTCGCACCGCCGATGCAAGCAGTGATCGTGTTAAAAAAAACCCCCTTTTTGACCATGTTTCAAAAACTATTATTATTACAGACTTCTCTATATTTTTCCTATAAAATATAGATCGATATCTACAAACGCCTAATACATTGTACATGGATCGGTCTGCAATCTTCGAAGATGGGGGGGGGGGAGGGATGGTAAATTTTTGGACTTTTTTGAAATATTCAAAAAGTATGAAACTTACAAAAATTTCAAAAAGTGTTTTGAAATGGTCAAAACGATACCTTTCATTTGATACCCCACAAGGGTAGGTACCCCCTTTTGAAAAAAATTTTTTTATCCATGGGTGAATCATTTCATTTCCGGTCGCTCACGTAGCTGGTGAGAAATCGTACTTTTTCGTAAAGCATGTCGAGTGTCACGTTGTTATGTATATTTGTTTATAGATCCGTGTGTAAAATGCTCTCGAACAATTAAGCTAATGGAGACAGTATTGGTATGGATGGTGTGGTAGTTTTCTATTCTACACAGATTAAAGCATAGATATCTTATCTATTCTATATAGTGGCAATAAAACGGTTTTGAAATAGCTATTAGTTTTTATTTCATGGGTCTTGAAAACAAACTGTGTATGCTCCTCTCCCCTACTGACAAAACAAACTGAATGCTCCTCTCCCCTACTGACAAAAACAAACTGAATGCTCCTCTCCCCTACTGACAAAAACAAACTGTGAATGCTCCTCTCCCCTACTGACAAAAACATAATAAAAATTACGTATTATACAGTCCAGGTATATCCCGTTGTATAAAACAAAAAAGGAACAACGTTAAGTAACGCGTAGTTGGACCCCCCCCCCCTCCCGCCACTGTAACGCATCGTAACGTTTTACAAAAAGTAATGCAGGATGGTAAAGGTTGTGAGAACCCCTTACATGTGTGTGTAATTTCCAGGTATTTCCAGGTATATTCTTTATTGCAGACACATGATCCATATTTACTATACACAGTGGATTATTATTACAAAAAACAAAGAAATTAAAATATAAAAAAATATTTAAAAAAAATTAGGGTACTAGGTTAGGAGTACACAGTGCGTCCACCGTCTATAGGTGTCTGATAACATCAGACGGTCAGACAGGCTTACAATAATTTTGTTTTTACACATGTCAACTCTGGACATGAATGAGGCAATTCTCTTTCTTTGGATGGCATTGAAAGAGTCTACACGGGCTTCTGTGAACATTTCTGAAGCGCTACAATAGCGCTTCAGGCCCATGAGATGCCTAAAGATGTTATTATATGCCACTCTTATACCATTATGCGATCTTATGGTATAATTAGTCCAAAGTTGACACGTGTAAAACGACTGACAAAAAGACTGAAATAAAGTTATTTTCACATCAGGCGAGGCTTTAAAGAACTTTCTAGCGATCATGTTCCCAACAACGCACAGTGACCTTCGCTGTCTCTCCATGTCATCATCGTCTTTTAAGGTGGACGTGACGATATGACCCAGATACTTAAAATTATCTACTATTTTAACAGGCCGTCCGCTAAGACAAACCTCGGGTACATTGTCGGGACCTTTTCCCGATTTAAAAATGACCATCTCAGTCTTCTTTACGTTGTAAATTAAGTCGTGTTCTTTAGCGAATTTTTCACAGATATTTATTAATTTCCTTAACTCTTTGATCGATGGGCTGAGCAGAACCATGTCATCGGCATAACTCAGATTGTTGACATATCTGCCAACAAGCCGGACCCCCACTGGGGTTCTGCTCAGCTCATCGATCAGATCGTTGACATAAACGTTAAAAAGGTCCGGCGAGCTGAGCCCCCCCTGTCTCACTCCGCAAGACAGCTGATAGCTGTCTGAGAGCTTCGTACCCCACCTAACATTGTTGACCTGATTGCTGTACCAGTACTCAAGCAGGTCAACAAGGTCGGGCGGTACCTCTGTGCCTTCTCGCAGCTTGCCCTACAGAAGAGCATGGTTGAGCGTGTCAAAGTAATGGTAAAGGTTGTGAGAACCCTTACATGTGTGTGTAATGGTAAAGGTTGTGAGAACCCTTTACATGTGTGTGTAATGGTAAAGGTTGTGAGAACCCCTTACATGTGTGTGTAATGGTAAAGGTTGTGAGAACCCCTTACATGTGTGTAATGGTAAAGGTTGTGAGAACCCCTTACATGTTTGTGTAATGGTAAAGGTTGTGAGAACCCCTTACATGTGTGTGTAATGGTAAAGGTTGTGAGAACCCCTTACATGTGTGTGTAATGGTAAAGGTTGTGAGAACCCCTTACATGTTTGTGTAATGGTAAAGGTTGTGAGAACCCCTTACATGTGTGTGTAATGGTAAAGGTTGTGAGAACCCCTTACATGTTTGTGTAATAGTAAAGGTTGTGAGAACCCCTTACATGTGTGTGTAATGGTAAAGGTTGTGAGAACCCCTTACATGTGTGTGTAATGGTAAAGGTTGTGAGAACCCCTTACATGTGTGTGCAATGGTAAAGGTTGTGAGAACCCCTTACATGTTTGTGTAATGGTAAAGGTTGTGAGAACCCCTTACATGTGTGTGTAATGAACCAAAAGGAGTCCAAATGTGGACAAGGGAACTCCCTTGTCTACTCTTACCTTACGTTACCTTGTACCATCGTATCGCATTACATTAACCGTTACTATTATTTCAACAAATACCTACAACTTATAAGAAAACCCATATCAAACCCTAATCTAATTTAATTTTTTTTATGTAATAATAATGTACAGACAGAGGCAACGATAAAGATACTTACATATTATATAACTTACATTGTAAAATTGCGCAAATAGCGAACATGAATAAGAACATGCAATACATAGACTTTAATGAAGATTTTAAAAATAACGCAACAAGAAAATATTATCTTGTGTCACAAATAGCAACAGCAACAAATAGACGTAACTTTAAACTATTATCTTGTGTCACAAATAGCAACAGCAACAAATAGACGTAACTTTAAACTATTATCTTGTGTCACAAATAGCAACAGCAACAAATAGACGTAACTTTAAACTATTATCTTGTGTCACAAATAGCAACAGCAACAAATAGACGTAACTTTAAACTATTATCTTGTGTCACAAATAGCAACAGCAACAAATAGACGTAACTTTAAACTATTATCTTGTGTCACAAATAGCAACAGCAACAAATAGACGTAACTTTAAACTATTATCTTGTGTCACAACAGCATTATCTAGCCCCAAGCTAAGCAGAGCATGTGTTATGGGTTCTAGATAACTGATAAACATAATGTACCTAATGCAATACATAGATAGATATTTTTAGGGTTCCGTACCTCAAAAGGAAAAAAGGAACCCTTATAGGATCACTTTGTTGTCCGTCTGTCCGTCTGTCCGTCTGTCCGTCTGTCAACCCACTTTTCTCAGAAACGCGTAGGGTTATCGAGTTGATATTCACATCATATACGCAGGCTCGTAACCTTTTGAAGCCTCGACATAAATCAAACTTCTAAGTCAACGCAATCAAAAGTTACAGCTGTTTATGTCTATTTTTTTTCAATTTTCCAAGGGAATCACATGCACACAAAACCTATAGGGTACTTCCCGTTGACCTAGAACCATGAAATTTGGTGAGAAGCAAGGTCTTATAGTACAAGTAAAGGAAAAAATCCGAAAACCGTAAATTTGTAGTTTATTCACAGAAAAAATATTTTTTTAATCTTGCCATGGACCAAAAACCTATAGGGTACTTCCCGTTCACCTAGAACCATGAAATTTGGCACGAAGCAAGGTCATATAGCAAAAATAAAGAGAAAAATCTGAAAACCGTAAATTTGTAGTTTATTCCGTTTACTCCCACCTGTTCTGTTGAGTAGTTCTGTTGACAGAACTACTGGGATTTTTTTACCATTAGTTTTGTGACTTAAAAGACTATGCTTTACACCTGACTTTTATCTCTACTATACCCACCTGTTTTGTTCGTTTACTCCCACCTGTTCTGTTGAGTAGTTCTGTTGAAAGAACTACTGGGATTTTTTCCCCCATTAGTTTTGTGACTTAAAAGACTATGCTTTACACCTGACTTTTATCTCTACTATTCCCACCTGTTTTGTTGAGTAATCTGATGACAGAACTTCTGGTAATTCGGAGCTAACAAATGCTTAGACGCATTAGTTCTGTGATTTAAAAACTTTACCAACATATGTACATATCTATACTAATATTATAAAGAAGTAGCGTTTGTGACTTTGTGACGTTGTAAAGGGTAATCTCTGGATCTACAGAACTGATTTTTTTTTTCACCAATAGAAAGCTAAGTTATTGTGGAGTGTCATAGGCTATAATAATTTCGAAAATTAATTACAGATCTTTACTTAAACTTGAATAATGTAATTAAAATAAAAAAAAATGCTTTCATCGCGTGCGCTGCGGAAACTGTTGAGGATAGAACAAAACAATGTACTACAATATTAAAATTTGTAATCGTGACGTTGTCATCAAGATACATAACTGAAAAATAAATTACCTCAAGTGCCAGTACTTGACAATTGATTGCAATAGTTTGAATCACAACAGAACTATTCAACAGAACAAGTGAGAATTGTATTCCCATATGTTTTGTGGACAGAACTATTCAGAAAAAAATCCTAGTAGTTCTGTCAATAGAACTACTCAACAGAACAGGTGAAAATTGTATTCCCATTTGTTTTGTGGACAAAACTAATGGTATAAAAAATCTCAGTAGTTCTGTCAACAGAACTACTCAACAGAACAGGTGGGAGTAAACGGTTTATTCACAGAAAAAATATTTTTTTAATCTTGCCATGGACCAAAAACCTTTAGGGTACTTCCTGTTGACCTAGAACCATGAAAATTGGTGAGAAGCTAGGTCTTATAACACAAGTAAAGGTAAAAATCCGAAAACCGTAAATTTTTAGTATATTCACAGAAAAAATAATTTTCGAATCTCGCCATGGACCAAAAACCTGTAGGGTACTTTCCGTTGACCTAGAACCATGAAATTTGGCAAGAAGCAATGACTTATAGCACAAGTAAAGGGAAAAATCAGAAAACCGTAAATTTGTGGTTTATTCATACAAAATAGTACATTGTTACACTAGGGTTGGACGTAACTTATTTAGTCTCGAGACGCCAATAGTTAGAGGGACTAAATAAGTTACGTCATAATCGTTATCAAATCAGAAAATTATTGTGCCTTATTCGTCTGGATTTGACTGATTTCTTTGCTAAAGAGTTTGTACGGAACCCTTGATGCGCGAGTCTAACTCGCACTTGACGTTTTATTTTTATTAAATATAGAAAACGACCAGAACACCCTAAACACATTTGTCCCGAGGCGGGAATCGAACCCGCAACCTCCTACGTCGCAGGCAGACCTTCACCCACCGCGCCACAGAGGTCGTCAATTTAAAATGAAAATGTTGTATTTATTAAACAAAAATAAACGTAAAAATATAAAACCTACGTACAGTATAGAGTTTGATAAAATCAACGCGAAATGATATGCGACTGTTATTCTGCCTTATTAGTGTTTTACACGCAGAACATTTTGAATACATTTTTGCAGAAAGTCAAACCTTACTGTTATGTTTGCTGACTGTATGTACTTTTACCTACAGCTTACAATATTTAAACCGCGGGGCGTTCGTTTCAAATAAAAGAAGTATTTACAGTAGGTACAATTTCAAATACAGAGTGTGTACAATCTGTATGTAATTCCAAGTTGAGATGTTCTTCATATATATTTTGTATTTTCCCATAAACTGACAAATACAGGCTTTTTGGCGAACGTCTCGAATAAAATATAGATGTCACATCAGTGTAAAAAAATGGTAGGTGTCGCTGAGTCACAAGTGTCAAAAAAAAAGTTTGAAATATTTAACATCAAAAATGACCAAGTTAATGTTGACCTAGAGAAGTCTTGTTTATTGCGAATTTATTCCTCTTCAAGCCAATAACAATATACGTTAATCACAAAAGAAACGGACCAGTAGTTTTAAAACTGTCAATAATTATGACATAAAACTTGGCAGATTAATAACTAGCATTCTTACCAATACATAGGATGTATTCATTGGCTGATAACGTCAGGGGCATATTTTGTTCCCTTACACGGGTATAGCCTTTGAGCAAATAGAAACTTTAATGCATGATATAGATTGCGATATCATATGCTTATCCGAAACGTGGGCTTATGAATATCAGGTACAGGGTTTAAAACGTGGGCCTATGAATATCGGGTACAGGGTTTAAAACGTGGGCCTATGAATATCGGGTACAGGGTTTAAAACGTGGGCCTATGAATATCGGGTACAGGGTTTAAAACGTGGGCCTATGAATATCGGGTACAGGGTTTAAAACGTGGGCCTATGAATATCAGGTACCTACAGGGCTTAAAACGTGGGCCTATGAATATCAGGTACAGGGTTTAAAACGTGGGCCTATGAATATCAGGTACAGGGTTTAAAACGTGGGCCTATGAATATCAGGTATAGGGTTTAAAACGTGGGCCTATGAATATCGGGTACAGGGTTTAAAACGTGGGCCTATGAATATCAGGTACAGGGTTTAAAACGTGGGCCTATGAATATCGGGTACAGGGTTTAAAACGTGGGCCTATGAATATCAGATACAGGGTTTAAAACGTGGGCCTATGAATATCAGGTACAGGGTTTAAAACGTGGGCCTATGCATATCAGGTACAGGGTTTAAAACGTGGGCCTATGAATATCGGGTAAAAGGTTTAAAACGTGGGCCTATGAATATCGGGTAAAAGGTTTAAAACGTGGGCCTATGAATATCAGGTACAGGGTTTAAAACGTGGGCCTATGAATATCAGGTACAGGGTTTAAAATTAGAGGGGTATGAACTCGCTACTTACTTTGGTAGAGTATTATTTTTGCATTGCAATATTTATTAAATCGGGCATAGAATATAAAATTAGAAAAGATTTGATTCAATTGACGACGTATGAAAATGAATTTCGAGCTATGTGCCTTAGAACTATGTGCCTTAGAACTATGTGCCTTAGAACTATGTGCCTTAGAACTATGTGCCTTAGAACTATGTGCCTTAGAACTATGTGCCTTAGAACTATGTGCCTTAGAACTATGTGCCTTAGAACTATGTGCCTTAGAACTATGTGCCTTAGAACTATGTGCCTTAGAACTATGTGCCTTAGAACTATGTGCCTTAGAACTATGTGCCTTAGAACTATGTGCCTTAGAACTATGTGCCTTAGAACTATGTGCCTTAGAACTATGTGCCTTAGAACTATGTGCCTTAGAACTATGTGCCTTAGAACTATGTGCCTTAGAACTATGTGCCTTAGAACTATGTGCCTTAGAACTATGTGCCTTAGAACTATGTGCCTTAGAACTATGTGCCTTAGAACTATGTGCCTTAGAACTTAGCAACACAAAATAGTTATTGTATGTATTTATAGACCCGATAATGACATTGATATTTTTTTTTACAGATTGACAATTGTTTTGCCTAGACTAGACTAGACTAGACTAGACTATGCCGCGAAGGCAAAAAGATCATTATTGCGGCACATTTTAATTTAGATATTTTGCTTGACACAAATAAATTACGTACTTAAATTTAATCATATACTAAATAATTATAATTGTAGATATGTAATTGACAAACCTACTAGTTTTACAATTTAAGTTTTGCCGGGTTGAAGGCTTTCTTGAATATTTAATAGCCCGGGAAATGGCCTTATTAGGAAATGCTCGTAGAGAAGTCGGAGGTAAACTGGTCCTTTGGCCGTTCTGGGCTCTGTTTATATACATTCCGCCGTTCCAATGTAGTTCCAGAATTTGAGAATTCAAAATTTGTACGTTTTTTTTTTCAAAATTTTAACTAGGTTTTATCCAAAACCTATGTTACATTTCCTCTTTGCTACAAATCTGAGCTGACACTTTCAAAACTGTCACTTGTGTCACAACAATCTTTACCGAAAGAAATATTTTCAAAGGATTTTAAGAAATAAATAGAAAAAGAGACAAAAATCGATACAATAATTACAGATGTTATAAAAAACTGGATAAAGAAGGTAATTATTTACATTGTTATACAAATTAGAGCTAGAACAGATAAAAATATCGATCGAAAGAGATTCTAGAAGACAAAATCGAGTGCACACTTACATTACTAAAATATTGGTTTGAAGCTAATGGCATTATTCTGAACGCTGATAAAAGTACTGTAATGAAATTTGAGACCAAACAACTAAAATCAAATTTAGGATCCACAGAAGATGTTTCTCTAGGGTAAGTATACTATTGATTATACAATCACATCACTAAACTGTGCAAATTATGTCCTATTGAAATTGAAGCCCCTCATAGATCAAAAGTCACTTCTGTCAGTTTACTACGCATATATGCAACATGGGGAATGGGCATAACTAATTATTGAGTGTAACGTGTAAAACTGTTGACGTAAAATAAGTGTTGGTGTTTCAAAAAAGAGCCATTAGATTAATTTGTGGCATAAGTCAAAGAACCTCAGCGAAACCTTTTTTCGTAAAACTCAAAATTATGGCAGTTATATCAGTATATTATATAGACGAGGCGTGTATTTTAGGCTTAGATTTTAGGTAACGGTGAGTGGTTTTATTCTTACGCTATCTACCGCACCGCAGATTGTCTGAGCCTTTAAGTATTTATTTATAAGAGCATAATAGAAATACACAAAAATAGATTTAATTATATTAAAAGAAAGGACATGCACAATTATAATTTAAGGAACATTCACAAACTATACGTACCACAAGTAAGGTTACAAAAAGTTAAAAAACAAGGAGTCTGCCTAAAACTGCAAATGTATAACAAGGAGTCTGCCTAAAACTGCAAATGTATAACAAGGAGTCTGCCTAAAACTGCAAATGTATAACAAGGTGTCTGCCTAAAACTACAAATGTATAACAAGGAGTCTGCCTAAAACTGCAAATGTATAACAAGGAGTCTGCCTAAAACTACAAATGTATAACAAGCTTTCTACAAATATTACCAACATAGATAACTTCAACATCTTTAAACAAAAAATAAAATTTTATTTTGAAAGGAATGCATTCTATAGCCTCAACTAGCCTCAAGGATTTTCTAAATAGCACCATACAAGAATCATCATTTTCGGATACGGCTAGACGAGAAAAACTGGACTAAAACTAATTGTTTATGGATCTCTTTAATAGAAACATTATTATTTAGTAATTCAATATTGTGTCCTCTAAAGAGCGCTTGCTACAAGCAAAGCTTTGAAATGAGTGTTTTATTATTATTGATTAGTCGTTGTTGCTCGCAGTGGACGCGCGCACGAAATCGTGCGTGACGTGGGAGGAAGTGTCGCCTACGTCGGAGAGCTGGGCGCGCGGCGTGCGGCTCGCTGTGCAGCACTTCAAGGACGTACGGCACGTGGATTGGCACGTGCGCGGGGACTACGTGTGCGTGACGCTGGCCGACGCGGCCTCGCGCAGCGTGCTCGTGCATCAGGTGACCTATACATTATACAGTGAGATGAGGTCTGCGGCTACATGTGTCTGACGCCACCGTGACCCCGCAGATATCCCGGCGGCGGTCGCAGCTGCCGTTCTCCCGCGCCAAGGGCCTGGTGCAGGCCGCCGTGTTCCACCCTCACAAGCCGCTCCTGTTCGTGGCGACGCAGCGCGCCGTACGCGTGTACGACCTGGTGAAGCAGGAGCTGGTCCGCAAGCTGGTGGCGGGCGCGCAGTGGCTGTCCTGCCTGGCGCCGCACCCCGGGGGAGACAACCTGCTGGTGGGCTCGTACGACCGCAAGTGCGTCTGGTTCGACCTGGAGCTCTCCGCCAAGCCGTACCAGGCGCTGCGGCTGCACGGCGGCGCGGTCCGCTCCGTGGCCTTCCACCCTCGCTACCCGCTGTTCGCCTCCGCCGGGGACGACCCGCACATCGTCGTATCGCACGGACAGGTCTACAAGTTCGTATCGCACCTTTCTCTCCTATATACTATGTTGTACTTACTTTTATTTTGAGCTCTAAACCTAATTTGAACTTGGTCGCAACTTACGCCTTGGAGCCTATCTGTCATTTCACAGGCCACACAACCATACCCTTCGAACCGTAACACGTAAACATGTTAGTAGAGTAGGGGCTCCCTGACCGAGTCCTTTTACAAGAAACGAATGCTCCTTTGTAACTTTTGTTGCTGAATGTTCTTTTGAATATTATAATAACTTGACAAACAAGACCTTGGAGAATATTCCAAGTAATTTAAATTAGAAATAACGACAACAGAGGAAGTCTCTAGCCCTAAACAGTCAAATACATATTATTTATCACAAGAAAAAATATAGTAGAACAAAATTGAAAAATAAAAGCTAAGTTACACCAAAATATTCAAGGATTGAGAAGAAAATTATTAGAATTGTACATGAACTCATTTGATACTGACATCATCTGCTTAACAGAACACTGGCTAAAAAGCTATGAGCTCATGTTTAACTTCAGTAACCACCAGGTTGGTAGTTGCTTTCGCAGATCACATGCTATTCGTGGAGGCTCTTTAATATTATTTAATAAACTCATAAAATTCAAAGAACGTAAGGACATAATATGCTTATCCGTTGAAAGCCACATTCAATTCGCATGTGTTGAGTTGGAGCATAGTATTGTAGTAAGCGTATACAGTCCACCATCAACTTCATTTGATAAAACTATGCATGACACATTATTTAAAATATTTCCTGATCTAATGAAACATAGTATAATAATATCTTTGTTTAAAGCGGGTAGTAAGTCGGACCCCACTAACTTTAGACCAATATCAGTATTGCCTATATTCAGCAAAGTTTTTGAAAAACAAATAAATAAACGATAATAAATAAATAAATTTCTATGGCAATGGCCTGCTACATTGTAAGCAATTCGGGCTCACTCGCGGGCTCGCGGCAGGTCAACTACTGATGCCGGTGTACAGTTAGTATCGCATATATTGTATGCTTGTGAGAAGTCGCAAGATGCATTCGGTGTTTTTGCGACTTTCGACTGTTTTACACAATCGAATGTCATACGCATTCGCGTACACCCCGGAACATTAATCAGGAAACTGCATCACTATGGCATGACGAACACTTGTACGGATCCTCTTGCATCTTACTTGGGCGTAGGATACTAAGAAGTCCTCGGGGTCTGTACTTACAATGGGTATACCGCAGGGTTCTATTCTCGGTCCTTTCCTATTTCTAGTTCACATTAACGATCTGCCTCATCTTGTTAGGAATAATCACGAGATTGTATTATTTGCTGATGACACTTAATTAGTTTTTAAAATGAAACTAACAACTAAACACAAACCTCGACGATGTAAATAATGCAATATCAAAAGTAATCCATTGGTCAATAATCATTGAAATTTAAATATTTTGCTCTACGAAATCAAAACTTTTTTTTAAAAAAATACACACATTGACTTACAGCATGCGGGATTCCACTTACGGGGCGTGCTTGGCATGTTCTTCACCCTCTGCGTCGGGCACTCGTACCTGCCGGCGGCGGCGGCGATGATGCGGACTGTGGTTGTTCAAGAACAAGACTGGCGACGCATCTAGCCTGAACAACTACAGGCCGATATCACTCGCCACGGTCAGGGCTATGGTGCTGGACGGTGTGATTGACAAGCATTTAGAGAAACACCTTAAACTGCATGATAACTGCAAAAAGTGACCCAAATACTTACAGACCAATAGCGCTCCTACCTACTGCATCAAAAGTTTTTGAAAAATGCATGCAACGCAAACTTAACTCCTTTTGTGAAAAATACGGCATATACGACGATGCACAAAATAGCTTCAGAAAAAACTGTTCGACTACATTAGCTGTTTATAAATTTATTGAAAAAATATTAAAAACTATTAATGATAAAAAATACGCAATCGGTATACTACTTGACATGACGAAAGCATATGACAGAGTTCAATATAATATCTTATTAGAAAAATTAAATGGTATTCCATTTAATTTTTCTAATAAGATATTATATTGAACTCTGTGTGTTATTCCTCTACGAGGAATAACACACGACTGGTTTAGGTCATACTTAACCAATCGCATTCAGTATGTCGAACTAGAGCATTTTGACAATAACACCGGCACCGTGAGCAAAATGAAGTCAGCCCCCATAGAAATAAAAGCCTCAATTCCCCAAGGAAGCGTTTTAGGATGTATACTATTTTTATTATACATCAATGACCTCCCTAAAATAATTAGCGAACCATCAATTCTTTTCGCGGACGATATTTCAATCTTGACATCTACTATTAACAATGACATAAATTTCAAATACAAACTAACTGACATACTTACCTCTGTAGAACAATGGATGAATGACCACAACCTTGACATAAATTATACTAAGACAAAATTAATGCAATTTCGACCATTTCAAAAAACCCCTCTTGACATAAACTTTTTATATAATGACATCAAATTAGAATGTGTAAATTCGTTCTCGTTATTAGGAATAAATATCGACACACATGTAAATTGGAAAGACCATATACAAAAAATTAGGACTAAGCTCTCCAGTTTCACATACGCCCTGAGGGAACTTAGAAAGGCAACCGACCTAAAAACTGCCGTTTCGACGTACTATGCTTACGCGTTCTCCTGGCTGTCATACGGAATCCTACTTTGGGGCAATAGTACTGACGTCCTAAACCTTTTTGTGCTTCAAAAATCATGTATCCGTATCTTAGTAAATATAAAGAGCCCAGAGAGCTGCAAAGAACACTTTCGTCAACTTAAAATACTAACACTGACTTGTATTTATATATTAGAATGTTGCAAATTCATCCGAAATTATCCCCATTATTTCCAAAAAAACTGCTGATCTACCGCGACGCTTGCCCACTAGATAAAATTACTCTACCCGAGTCAAAATTAAAAATGCGAAGTTCTGGACCAAACGCAATGGCATCAAAAATTTATAACAAAATACCGGAAGTACTAAAAGACGAAGAAAAAGACAAAATATTTGAAACCAAATTAAAAAAATACCTCTTAATTAAATGTTATTACAATTTAAACGACTTTTTTAACGACAAATCTTAACAAAAAAGAAAACCACCTATTATTAATAATAACTACTACTATACCTAACTTCATACATTGATACCTAAAAAAAAAATATTTAATACCTACCATCGAGCTAGAATTCTATAATATGATACCTGCTTATCCATAATATTACCTTATAAATTGAATTACATTTTTCTGCTAGAAACTAACTAAAGATTTTTCTAGAAACCCGGTCCACTTCCACTCTCGATACCTTTTGCTACGCCCTATTTGGGTACCATTGTGTCTCTTGAGCATAATAATAAGACATGAAAATATGTACACAATGATTTCAATGAAATAAATGAATATGATGCACAGTTCGGCTTTAGAGCTGGACTGTCCACAGAAACCGCAGTGTTAACCCTCCAAACACACCGTCCAGTACTACACGAGCAGAAGCACACCTGTCTACGCCTGCTTCCTAGATCTATCTAAAGCTTTTACTGTTTAAGTACTGGTATGGCAATCAGGACAACAATGTAAGCTGGGCAGGATCATTATCGGATGTGTATAGGCTGGAATGCGGAGTGAGGCAGGGTGGGGGGACTTTACCGAGGCTTTTCTGCCTATACATAGATCGTCAGATCCGTGACCTCAGCAGCACCCGCTTACGGTGCTCGATTGACGGGGTCACCGTGAACAATATCAGCTATACTGATGATATGGTGCTGCTGAGCCCATCGATCAGTGCTCAGAAGGCTGGTCGGCATCTGTGAGTGCTATGCGGAGGCCCACGGGCTGCTCGGGTACAACGCGGCTAAGAGTGAATTGCTGGTCTTCAAGGCGGTTTCAAAAACTTATGCCACATTCCCACCAGTTACACTCAATGGCAAGCAGCTCGGGAGTTTAAGTACCTGGGCCACTGGGTCACAGAGGCACTCACAGATGATGCAGACATGGAGAGGGAGCGGAGGGCGTTAACGGTCCAAGCTAACATGTTAGCCCGTAGGTTTGCGCGTTGCAGCGCTCAGGTAAAGACGACACTGTTAAGAGCGTACTGCCAGTCATTCTACACGTGTAGCCTATGGATCAAGCCTACGCAGAAGACCTGGAACGCCCTTCGCGTCCAATAACACACTAAGGATAAATAATAAATTTAATCAATTTTTTTTAGATTACATTAAAATTTAGTTAAATAAAATAGACATTGTAACAAGAAACCGAAAACATGAGCCTTCATCCAATGCTGCATGAAGGGAGAGCCTGTGTTCAGCCTTCCTGCAGGTAGCTGCAGGTAGCTGTTGCACCCTGCGCATCAGTGATGTCGTTCTTTTGCGCTGGATCGCAGAGCCCCATCAGCCACCTGAAGGCATTGTACAATGCCTTCAGGTGGCTGATGGGGCTGCCGCGCTTCTGTAGCGCATCAGGCATGTTCACGGACGCGCGGGCCGACGGGTTCGCTGCGATCCTGCGCAAAAGAACGGCATCACTGATGCGCAGGGTGCAACAGCTACCTGCAGGTACCTGCAGGAAGACTGAACACAGCCTCTCCCTTCATGCAGCATTGGATGAAGGCTCATGTTTTCGGTTTCTTGTTACAATGTCTATTTTATTTAACTAAATTTTAATTTTAATGTAATCTAAAAAAATATTTATTTAATTTATTATTTATCCTTAGTGTCTGTTTAATTTTTATTGTCGCCATATGGACTATGTATGTGCACTGTGTCTGAAATAAATATAATTTGATGAGATTTATTTTTCCTAATGTAAAACAAGTTAAGGCTGATGTTAACGTAAAAGAAAATTCGGTAGAAATTGTGGACAGTACCGTATTCTTAGGAATAACCTTAGATAGTAAACTTCAATGGGGCCCGCACATAGATAAGCTATCGAGGATACTAAGTTCTGCAGCATATGCAGTCAAAAAAATCCGTCATCTTACAAACGTTGATACTTCTAGACTAGTATATTTCAGCTACTTCCATAGTATTATGTCTTATGGTATACTGCTGTGGGGGAACGCTGCAGATATTAACACCGTATCTGTGCTGCAGAAGAGGGCTGTTCGTGCAATCTATAATAGGGGTCCCAGAGAAAAAAATAATAGAAATTCAAAGAAATAATCATTATTTATGACATCAGAGTACCATGTCAATTTATTTATGAAAACTTGTTGTACACTCATAAGAATAACAATTGTTTCCCCAAAAATAGCGATAGGTATACATAATTTAAATACTAGAAATAAGAATAAACTTGCTGTGCCCACAACTAGGCTGCACAAGATTAATCTTTTAAAGGGCAATGTATACGCTTCAAGAACAGAACTCAAGTGAATTTTTCAATAAATAAATTCAAACATATTCTATGTAAAAATGCTTACTATAAAATGTCAGATTATCTAGATGATGAAAAAGCTTGGGTCGAGTTTTGCTCTTACTCGAAAACTAACATTCTGACAAGGTAAAGGTTTCTTGTTCGCTTCCTTAACTTTACCTTAAAAAGATTGAAGTGGACAAAAAATGAAAGTGATTACTTTATTTCCTAGTTTTACTGATGAAATCAGAGTTTTGTGAAGTGTCCAAGAGTCCTGTAAGGTCTAAAGGAAATAAAGCTTTTTTAATTTTGAAACTTTGTCTGTTTCTCGAACTATGGAACACGGCAATACTGCTCGATTGAATAACGGTAGAATAATGCACGATGGTTAAGTTTCGAAAATCAAAAATGATATTGTGTGTTGCAGCGACTTGCTGCAGAACCCGCTGCTGGTCCCCCTGAAGCAGCTGGCGGGCGGCGCGCGGAGCGACTCGCTGTGCGTGCTGCAGGTCGCGTGGCACCCCACGCAGCCCTGGCTGCTGGCCGCCTGCGCGGACGCCACGCTGCGCCTCTACTCCTGAACACATTGTATATACATCAATATAATCATATACCTACTAACACAAACACCTCATTTTATTGTTATCTTACCTGTTGATGAACGACGTCATCCGTATGAACGAACGGCTACCTACAGTGGAAAATTGCCTATCGCACGGTGCAATGGTCTGCCTCGTCATGGTAGAGCGACTCTGCGCCACCACACCGTTATCACTGTAGTTCACCTTCCCACCTACAGTGGAACATTGCCTATCGCACGGTGCAATGGTCTGCCTCGTCATGGTAGAGCGACTCTGCGCCACCACACCGTTATCACTGTAGTTCACCTTCCCACCTACAGTGGAACATTGCCTATCGCACGGTGCAATGGTCTGCCTCGTCATGGTAGAGCGACTCTGCGCCACCACACCGTTATCACTGTAGTTCACCTTCCCACCTACAGTGGAACATTGCCTATCGCACGGTGCAATGGTCTGCCTCGTCATGGTAGAGCGACTCTGCGCCACCACACCGTTATCACTGTAGTTCACCTTCCCACCTACAGTGGAACATTGCCTATCGCACGGTGCAATGGTCTGCCTCGTCATGGTAGAGCGACTCTGCGCCACCACACCGTTATCACTGTAGTTCACCTTCCCACCTACAGTGGAACATTGCCTATCGCACGGTGCAATGGTCTGCCTCGTCATGGTAGAGCGACTCTGCGCCACCACACCGTTATCACTGTAGTTCACCTTCCCACCTACAGTGGAACATTGCCTATCGCACGGTGCAATGGTCTGCCTCGTCATGGTAGAGCGACTCTGCGCCACCACACCGTTATCACTGTAGTTCACCTTCCCACCTACAGTGGAACATTGCCTATCGCACGGTGCAATGGTCTGCCTCGTCATGGTAGAGCGACTCTGCGCCACCACACCGTTATCACTGTAGTTCACCTTCCCACCTACAGTGGAACATTGCCTATCGCACGGTGCAATGGTCTGCCTCGTCATGGTAGAGCGACTCTGCGCCACCACACCGTTATCACTGTAGTTCACCTTCCCACCTACAGTGGAACATTGCCTATCGCACGGTGCAATGGTCTGCCTCGTCATGGTAGAGCGACTCTGCGCCACCACACCGTTATCACTGTAGTTCACCTTCCCACCTACAGTGGAACATTGCCTATCGCACGGTGCAATGGTCTGCCTCGTCATGGTAGAGCGACTCTGCGCCACCACACCGTTATCACTGTAGTTCACCTTCCCACCTACAGTGGAACATTGCCTATCGCACGGTGCAATGGTCTGCCTCGTCATGGTAGAGCGACTCTGCGCCACCACACCGTTATCACTGTAGTTCACCTTCCCACCTACAGTGGAACATTGCCTATCGCACGGTGCAATGGTCTGCCTCGTCATGGTAGAGCGACTCTGCGCCACCACACCGTTATCACTGTAGTTCACCTTCCCACCTACAGTGGAACATTGCCTATCGCACGGTGCAATGGTCTGCCTCGTCATGGTAGAGTGACTCTGCGCCACCCTCACGTCGTCAGAATAGCAGCGAAAGAGTCTCATCGAGAGGTGACCCAGCAGTCAGTGCTCGCGGAACAAGTTACCAGAATTAGAAAACTGTGTAAATATTCTATTACAATGAAATATTATGACTCCGCAATATAAATAAATAATGGGACACGGAGTTCCACAAGGAAGGAGTACAGGACCGTTACTGTGTTTAATATATTATAATTATTAATACATGCTGTATTATTATTTTATTTTATATCATCCTTGTTATGTACTGATTATGTTATGTATTATATATCCTAGCTCTCCTTCTGTAGCTACTCTACTTGATTGGGTGCTGACGACAGGCATATAATTATTATTGATTTTTTTTATATAATTTTGTATTTTTAGCTATTGTTTTTAAATTAGGCACGTTACTCTTTTGTTAAATGTTTTATTTACCTACCCATATCAGTTATTATTTTAGTTCTATAAGCGGAAACTGCTCTAGCTTTATTTGTTCTAGTTTAGAAATGTTTTGTTATTTAATAATAATAAGCTTTTTGTTTCCCAAATAAATAAAAATAAAATAAAATAATATACTATATATTATACATACTTAATGACTGGCCTTGTCTTGCTTGACTGTGTTTGACAGAGTCAAACATGAATGTCAATTATTTGCTGAGGACAACGATAATTGTAAGTGGAAATGTAATTAGAAAATGATATAAAGGCGCATACACCACCTAAACTAGCGCCACCACCTAAACTAGCGCCACCACCTACTTTATGTTATTATTCTGTTTATCACAGGAATTTTCAAAAATCCATCTTCCAGTTTGTGATACCTACCTATCATAAGCTTTTTTTTAATGCCTCTGTAATAGTTTTATTCTATTTAGTTTAGGAAGAGATACGAAGTTGCCCTTGGTGGCCACCAACATCTATTTTCGTATCTCTTATGGGCCTCTGGTATGGGCCCTAATACTTCACTTGGGGACACAAATACATGAATAGACACTAATTTAATATTAAATGTAAACAAGACTAACCCCCTGTTTTCCTGCGAGACCTGCCTCGCGCTGCTCAATAGACTAACCCCCTGTTTTCCTGCGAGACCTGCCTCGCGCTGCTCAATAGACTAACCCCCTGTTTTCCTGCGAGACCTGCCTCGCGCTGCTCAATAGACTAACCCCCTGTTTTCCTGCGAGACCTGCCTCGCGCTGCTCAATAGACTAACCCCCCTGTTTTCCTGCGAGACCTGCCTCGCGCTGCTCAATAGACTAACGCCCTGTTTTCCTGCGAGACCTGCCTCGCGCTGCTCAATAGACTAACCCCCTGTTTTCCTGCGAGACCTGCCTCGCGCTGCTCAATAGACTAACGCCCTGTTTTCCTGCGAGACCTGCCTCGCGCTGCTCAATAGGCAACATTTGCCAATTATTTGGACAATCAATTTTCCGTATTTTTTCGAATAGCAATATTTTGAAAAGCATGAAACCTACAGCAATTTCGAAAACTGTTTTAAAATATACAAAACAATGCCTTTCATTTGATAAACCAATAGGTAGGTCGTAGGGACGAAAAGGGGGATATTTATTATCAAAACTCTTTTTGATAAAAAATATCCCCCTTTTCGACCATTCTCAATATGTTTTTTTTTTTCAAAAATATTAATTTTTACAGACTTCTCTATATTTTTCCTGTAAAATATAGATTGTTATCTACAAACGCCTAATACATTGTACGTGGATCGGTCTGCAATCTTCGGAGATAGGGGGGGGGGGGGGGGGGAATGGTCAATTTTTCGACTTTTTTTGAAATATTATATACAGTCGTGGTCAACTAATTAGGGACAATCTCTAGTTAGGCCAAATTGTGATTTTTGTTTATTTTTTTCAACGAGTCTTAAAAATATTCCATATCTTTTACATGTAAGTATAATTAGTCATTGATGTGCCCGATTATACAAACAATAACAACTTCTTAAACATTAAACCTCTTTACAGTATAGCTGATAGATTATCATAGTGCTATTTGTTCAAATATTGCTGGCTGGCCATTTAATTAGGGACACTGAGATATTGCGTTCTATTTTCAAAGTTTGAATCTCAATACTTTTTTACTTCTTCTCTTATTGTTTCGTGGTAGTTTTGGCGGCAATCCCGATTTTTATTTTAAGTTTTGAAAAATATTTTGAAGAAAAATGGGCAAAAATAAAAGTTGCGATCCAACACTACGAAAAATTATCATGAAGTTTGTTGTCGAGCATGGTTGGCCATACCGAAGGATAGCAGAACATTTAAATTGTTCAAAAACTGTGGTATACAATGCAGTGCAACATGTCAGACGCAATAACACAACTTTAAATGTGCCCAAAACAAAAAGATCGAGAAAAACAACTCCGCAAGAAGATAGAATGATAACCAGGTTAGCTAAGAAAGATCCGTTTCTAGGCTCTATTGTAATTAAACACGAAGTATTTGGTACAGACGAAAGAGCTGGTGTCTCAGCGAGGACCGTTCGACGACGTCTGGTAGAAGCAGGGTTGTTCGGAAGAGTGGCTCGCAAAGTACCGTTGTTGAAGAAAGAACATAGAAATGCTCGTTTGGCGTTTGCACGTAAATATGGACATTGGACCTACGCCCAATGGCAACATGTATTATTCTCTGACGAGACCAAGGTTAATTTGATTTCTTCAGATGGAAGGCAATACGTAGGTACGGCGTCCAGTAAAAGCGGAAATGAATCCAAGATTCACAAAAAAGCAGGTGAAACATGGCGGTGGAAACATTAAAATGTGGGGTTCATTTTCTGGACGTGGAGTGGGACCTGTGAGGAAAGTTCAGGGTAACTTAGACCAACATCAATACAAGGCAATATTGGAGGAAACGATGCTTCCCTATGCTGAGGAGCATCTCCCTATTATATGGACGTTTCAGCATGATAACGACCCGAAACATACCGCCCGTTCAGTCAAGTCGTTTCTTACCAGTCAGTCAGTATCGGTGCTAGATTGGCCAGCAAATAGCCCGGACCTTAACCCTATCGAGCACCTTTGGCACGAAATCAAGAAAAAAGTTGCCACTTATCGTACCACAACTTTAGATGAACTTAATGAAGCTTTTTGTGAGGCATGGGCAAACATTCCTGTCGAAACATGCCAGAAACTGATAATGTCTATGCCACATCGGTGTCAAGCGGTAATTACTAACAAAGGTTTTGCTACTGGGTACTGATTTTACACGCAATAAAATGGAGCTGTTAAAGATATTATAATACTGCAGATTATTAGTTTTGTTTAACTCTATTTTTCATTATAGTTTACTGTCCTTAATTAAATGTCCAGCTACAGAATAATACCTTAAAATTGAATACATGTTCAACCTTTGATATTAAATACTTTTTTCTATTTATTTATTCTTTTATTTACAGCCATTTATAGCATAATAATCGGACCAAATTATGCAAATAATAGGTGCTGAGAAATCAATATGGTTTTATATTTATATGTAGGTACATAACCGGTTATTGCTCTTCACTATCTTGAAAGTCCCTAATTAGTTGACCACGACTGTATATACCTAAACCTGATAACAACTTTTAATTACCTGCTCGTTCCTCGCTTGGGCGGTGAGTCACCGTACTCACCGTACTCACCATGGACGGGGATCCTCCCTATGGTGGAACGAGTTGGAGTATTTTACCAGTAGATTTTGATCTACCAATTGCAGTTAGTGAACAACAATGTAGTGACATGGATGTGGAAAATCTACCCATCCGCGCTGCTCAATAGGCAAAGAAATGAAGGAATTTTGAACCGAAAGCGATGAAAAATGGATTCTGTTCGACAATCGAAAGCGCTCATCAAGTTGGTTCAGCACCAAAGCAATGCCCTAAACCAAAAATGACCCCAAAAAAGATGATGGTCACTGTTTGGTGGTCTAGTGCGGGTGTGATTCACCACAGCTTTTTACAAAACGGCATGAGCATTACTGCAGATGTGTCCTGTGAAGAACTGGAGACAATGATGGAGAAGCTTGCACATCGGCAACCAGCTTTGGTCAATCGGTCGTCCCCACTGCTCCTTCACGACAACGCGCGACCCCATACTGCACAACAGACAGTCTCCAAGCTGTAAGAGCTGGGGTTGGAAGCTCTCTCTCATCCGCCGTACTCACCAGACCTTGCACCTACCGATTATAACTTTTTCCAAAATTTAGACAACTTTTTAGTGGGTAAAAAATTCAATTCCCGAGAGGCAGTACAAAATGCCTTTTTTATGTTTTAAAGTACCTAAAGTAAAGTTTATTCGTAAACAAGATTCGCCAAGTGCGAGTGTAACTCGCGCGCCGAGGGTTTCAAACATTTGCCAATTATTTGGACAATCAATTTTCTGAAATATTTTAAAAAGTATGAAACTTACAGAAATTTCAAAAAGTGTTTTGAAATGGTCAACACAATACCTTTCATTTGATACCCCACATGGGTAGGTACCCCTTTTTGAAAAAAAAATCCCCTTTTTTGACCATTTTTCAAAAACTATTATTATTACAGACTTCTCTATATTTTTCCTGTAAAATATAGATTGATATCTACAAACGCCTAATACATTGTACATGGATCGGTCATCAATCTTCGGAGCTAGGGGGGGGGGAATGGTCAATTTTCCGTCTTTTTTTGAAATATTTCAAAAAGTATGAAACTTACAGAAATTTCAAAAAATGTTTTGAAATGGTCAAAACGATACCTTTCATTTGATACCCCACATAGGCAGGTACCCCTCCTTTTGAAAAAAAATTCCCCCCCTTTTTGACCTTTTTTCAAAAACTATTATTATTACAGACTTCTCTATATTTTTCCTGTAAAATATAGATTGATATCTACAAACGCCTAATACATAGTACGTGGATCGGTCTGCAATCTTCGGAGATAGGGGGGGGGGAAAGGTAAATTTTTCGACTATTTTTGAAATATTTCAAAAAGTATGAAACTTAGAGAAATTTCAAAAAGTGTTTTGAAATGGTCAAAACGATACCTTTCATTTGATATCCCACATAGGCAGGTACCCCCCCTTTTGAAAAAAAATTCCCCCCCTTTTTTACCATTTTTCAGAAACAATTATTATTACAGACTTCTCTATATTTTTCCTGTAAAATATAGATTGATATCTACAAACGCCTAATACATTGTACATGGATCGGTCTGCAATCTTCGGAGCTAGGGGGGGGGGAATGGTCAATTTTTCGTCTTTTTTTGAAATATTTCAAAAAGTATGATACTCACAGAAATTTCAAAAAGTGTTTTGAAATAGTCAAAACGATACCTTTCATTTGATACCCCACATAGGTAGGTACCCCCCCTTTTGAAAAAAAATTCCCCCCCTTTTTGACCATTTTTCAAAAACTATTATTATTACAGACTTCTCTATATTTTTCCTGTAAAATATAGATCGATATCTACAAACGCCTAATACATAGTACGTGGATCGGTCTGCAATCTTCGGAGATAGGGGGGGGGGAAAGGTAAATTTTTCGACTATTTTTGAAATATTTCAAAAAGTATGAAACTTACAGAAATTTCAAAAAGTGTTTTGAAATAGTCAAAACGATACCTTTCATTTGATACCCCACATAGGCAGGTACCCCCCCTTTTGAAAAAAAATTCCCCCCCTTTTTTACCATTTTTCAGAAACAATTATTATTACAGACTTCTATATATTTTTCCTGTAAAATATAGATTGATTTCTACAAACGCCTAATACATTGTACATGGATCGGTCTGCAATCTTCGGAGCTAGGGGGGGGGGGGAATGGTCAATTTTTCGTCTTTTTTTGAAATATTTCAAAAAGTGTTTTGAAATGGTCAAAACGATACCTTTCAATTGATACCCCACATAGGTAGGTACCCCCCCTTTTGAAAAAAAATTCCCCCCCCTTTTTGACCATTTTTCAAAAACTATTATTATTACAGACTTCTCTATATTTTTCCTGTAAAATATAGATCGATGTCTACAAACGCTTAATACATTGTACGTGGATCGGTCTGCAATCTTCGGAGATAGGGGGGGGGGAAAGGTAAATTTTTCGACTATTTTTGAAATATTTCAAAAAGTATGAAACTTACAGAAATTTCAAAAAGTGTTTTGAAATGGTCAAAACGATACCTTTCATTTGATACCCCACATAGGCAGGTACTCCCCCCTTTTGAAAAAAAATTCCCCCCCCTTTTTGACCATTTTTCAGAAACAATTATTATTACAGACTTCTCTATATTTTTTCCTGTAAAATATAGATTGATATCTACAAACGCCTAATACATTGTACATGGATCGGTCTGCAATCTTCGGAGATAGGGGGGGGGGGAAAGGTCAATTTTTCGTCTTTTTTTGAAATATTTCAAAAAGTATGATACTCACAGAAATTTCAAAAAGTGTTTTGAAATAGTCAAAACGATACCTTTCATTTGATACCCCACATAGGTAGGTACCCCCCCTTTTGAAAAAAAATTCCCCCCCTTTTTGACCATTTTTCAAAAACTATTATTATTACAGACTTCTCTATATTTTTCCTGTAAAATATAGATCGATATCTACAAACGCCTAATACATAGTACGTGGATCGGTCTGCAATCTTCGGAGATAGGGGGGGGGGGAAAGGTAAATTTTTCGACTATTTTTGAAATATTTCAAAAAGTATGAAACTTACAGAAATTTCAAAAAGTGTTTTGAAATGGTCAAAACGATACCTTTCATTTGATACCCCACATAGGCAGGTACCCCCCTTTTGAAAAAAAATTCCCCCCCTTTTTTTACCATTTTTCAGAAACAATTATTATTACAGACTTCTATATATTTTTCCTGTAAAATATAGATCGATGTCTACAAACGCTTAATACATTGTACGTGGATCGGTCTGCAATCTTCGGAGATAGGGGGGGGGGAAAGGTAAATTTTTCGACTATTTTTGAAATATTTCAAAAAGTATGAAACTTACAGAAATTTCAAAAAGTGTTTTGAAATGGTCAAAACGATACCTTTCATTTGATACCCCACATAGGCAGGTACTCCCCCTTTTGAAAAAAAATTCCCCCCCTTTTTGACCATTTTTCAGAAACAATTATTATTACAGACTTCTCTATATTTTTTCTGTAAAATATAGATTGATATCTACAAACGCCTAATACATTGTACATGGATCGGTCTGCAATCTTCGGAGATAGGGGGGGGGGAAAGGTCAATTTTTCGTCTTTTTTTGAAATATTTCAAAAAGTATGATACTCACAGAAATTTCAAAAAGTGTTTTGAAATAGTCAAAACGATACCTTTCATTTGATACCCCACATAGGTAGGTACCCCCCCTTTTGAAAAAAAATTCCCCCCCTTTTTGACCATTTTTCAAAAACTATTATTATTACAGACTTCTCTATATTTTTCCTGTAAAATATAGATCGATATCTACAAACGCCTAATACATAGTACGTGGATCGGTCTGCAATCTTCGGAGATAGGGGGGGGGGAAAGGTAAATTTTTCGACTATTTTTGAAATATTTCAAAAAGTATGAAACTTACAGAAATTTCAAAAAGTGTTTTGAAATGGTCAAAACGATACCTTTCATTTGATACCCCACATAGGCAGGTACCCCCCCTTTTGAAAAAAAATTCCCCCCCTTTTTTACCATTTTTCAGAAACAATTATTATTACAGACTTCTCTATATTTTTCCTGTAAAATATAGATTGATATCTACAAACGCCTAATACATTGTACATGGATCGGTCTGCAATCTTCGGAGCTAGGGGGGGGGAATGGTCAATTTTTCGTCTTTTTTTGAAATATTTCAAAAAGTATGAAACTCACAGAAATTTCAAAAAGTGTTTTGAAATGGTCAAAACGATACCTTTCAATTGATACCCCACATAGGTAGGTACCCCCCCTTTTGAAAAAAAATTCCCCCCCTTTTTGACCATTTTTCAAAAACTATTATTATTACAGACTTCTCTATATTTTTCCTGTAAAATATAGATCGATGTCTACAAACGCTTAATACATTGTACGTGGATCGGTCTGCAATCTTCGGAGATAGGGGGGGGGGAAAGGTAAATTTTTCGACTATTTTTGAAATATTTCAAAAAGTATGAAACTTACAGAAATTTCAAAAAGTGTTTTGAAATGGTCAAAACGATACCTTTCATTTGATACCCCACATAGGCAGGTACTCCCCCTTTTGAAAAAAAATTCCCCCCTTTTTGACCATTTTTCAGAAACAATTATTATTACAGACTTCTCTATATTTTTCCTGTAAAATATAGATTGATATCTACAAACGCCTAATACATTGTACATGGATCGGTCTGCAATCTTCGGAGATAGGGGGGGGGGGAAAGGTCAATTTTTCGACTATTTTTGAAATATTTCAAAAAGTATGAAACTTACAGAAATTTCAAAAAGTGTTTTGAAATGGTCAAAACGATACCTTTCATTTGATACCCCACATAGGCAGGTACCCCCCCCTTTTGAAAAAAAATTCCCCCCCTTTTTGACCATTTTTCAAAAACTATTATTATTACAGACTTCTCTATATTTTTCCTGTAAAATATAGATCGATGTCTACAAACGCCTAATACATTGTACATGGATCGGTCTGCAATCTTCGGAGCTAGGGGGGGGGGGGGGAATGGTCAATTTTTCGTCTTTTTTTGAAATATTTCAAAAAGTATGAAACTTACAGAAATTTCAAAAAGTGTTTTAAAATGGTCAAAACGATACCTTTCATTTGATACCCCACATAGGTAGGTACCCCCCTTTTGAAAAAAAATTCTCCCCCTTTTTGACAATTTTTCAAAAACTATTATTATTACAGACTTCTCTATATTTTTCCTGTAAAATATAGATTGATGTCTACAAACGCCTAATACATTGTACGTGGATCGGTGTGCAATCTTCGGAGATAGGGGGGGGGGTATGGTCAATTTTTCGTCTTTTTTTGAAATATTTTAAAAAGTATGAAATTTACAGAAATTTCAAAAAATGTTTTGAAATGTACAAAACGATACCTTTCATTTGATACCCCATTTGCCTTCCTAGGTCTCTTTTGAAATTTCAACATCAAAATTTGTACTGAAAATATTCATTTTCATTTTTCATTTATTTATATATTTTTTTCTTAAAATCAGTAATGGCGCACGAAATGTATCATTATTTCAAATTTCAAGTTAATAGCTGCAGTAGTCACTGAGATATTCAAGAAAGAGCGGGGACGGACAGAGCGAGACCATAAGGGTTTCAAAACCGATGTTTGAAACCCTAAAAAGGCACTGGATAACATGTTGAGATGATCACTTAGTAGTATATCTATCTAGGTGTAAATGTAGGTTTTGTTACTCGTGGTCGAGTGACTGTCTTCCGTACTATAGTTACTCGTGGTCGAGTGACTGTCTTCCGTACTATAGTTACTCGTGGTCGAGTGACTGTCTTCCGTACTATAGTTACTCGTGGTCGAGTGACTGTCTTCCGTACTATAGTTACTCGTGGTCGAGTGACTGTCTTCCGTACTATAGTTAAGATTAAGAATATTTTATTGTAAAATTGTGTGAATCATATTACATGAAGGTCTCATAACGAAATTATAGTAAATAAGTATCAACAACTTTATCCTATTCGGACATAGGTACAATATTTTTTTATACATCTTACTTTCTACATAAAAGTATCGATAACCATAATCAATCATAATACAGCAGACAGAGACATAACGTAACGGCACCAATAATCGACACCTTAAGGATTTTACTGAACGCCTGTGGATGTTACTCGTAAATTTTATAAGTTGGAGCCTCGGAAGTTTTGAGTAAATGATTATTAATATTTCTTATACAAGGTACATATAAATTGGAATGTTATAAGCATATAGTTTTTCTATAAATTATGTTTTATGAAGAAAACACCAAAGTTCCAGTAATGGACACACTAATCCCTAGTAATGATTCCCTAGTAATGGACATTTCTCCAATGATCGACACCCAATAATCGACTACGCTCCAGTAATTGGCACCCTATATTCGACACTAAATAATAAAGAAAATTAACGTGCATACAACGCTTAAGGTTTTTTATTGGAAGGTAAAATAAGAAATAAATACAAATAATCCAAAATACGTTTATTTTAGGAACATAAAGTAACAAAAATATTATCAAAAGAATTAACTAAGTATCAGATAATCAGAAATCAACAACAGAAATTTGAAAGGCTAATAATCTGTTATTATTATTACGTACTTAATTTGAGTTTGAGATCACAAAAAATCAACATACTAATTATACTTACTTATTAGTACAAATCAATCTTATATTTATAAAAAGAAAACACTTACATAAACATAATAGGCATATTAATAACTAATTAAGGCACTTTGGCAAGCTGAAGACAGGGCGCTATGGCGCTCATTAGGGGAGGCCTATGTCCAGCAGTGGACAAATATAGGCTGATGATGATGATGAAGGCACTTTGAGATCACATCATAAACTATAAAATATTGACTTATTTATGCAAGGGCGTAGCCAGGATTCTGTTAAGGAGGGGGGGGGGGGGGCAGGCGAAGAAGAACCATGAATATACCCAGGGCTGTAGCCCGAAATACATTCGGGAGAGGGAAACACACAACCGATAAGTACTCCAAGTTATCGGCGAGCGAAGCGAGCCGCGAAAACAGTGTTTTGCTCTAGTTTTGGTGTATTTTTTGTTATGAAAATCTTAGATGGGTCAAGTTCGGGACCATGGGAAAACAATCGTTTGTCATTGGCGAGCGGAGCGAGCCACGAAATTCACTTTTTTTTGTGAGTTCAAGTGGGAGTCGAGCACTGGACCATACCTACAAGATATGTTTGGCGAGAGGAACTAGCCGCGAAAATTTGTGTTTACAGTGTGTTGCATACTGACCTCAAACGAGCGTTGAGTACCACAGATCACAGCCAGAAGGCTAAAATGACGTCAGCGAGTGGAGCAAGCCGCTTTTTTGCAAATTTATAGAAGTGATATTATTATACAGTGTGGTTGGAGTCAGTTGCATCTTCTAGGGAGGGGGGGGGGGGGGCAGCGGCCGTTCTGGCCACCTGAAAGTGTTCCCAGTTGATAGCACCATGGTAGTCACTTCATACTGGCCTTCGTTTATCTTCATTCTGTTTTGATATCGTTGAAGGCCCCATCCTACATTCTATAGAAGTTCGACCAGATATTTTGTTGTGAAGTGTGACCCGCGGTAGTCCATAGCTGCAGTGGCTATCGGTTCACCTCTGTTTACTGCTGCAATTGCATCTCTCATCTGCTTGGGAGTATAACTTTTTCTTGGCGCCATCTAAAAATATTTGGAACCATACATCGACATCCAGTGATCAACTCATGTCGATGACTGGAAAAATGACATTTTAGTAATCCAGTGATCGACACCCCCCCAAAACGGTTCCATGAAATTCTAGCTCTCATACTATTAAACAAAATATTGCAAAAATATCAAAAGCTTTCCATAAAATAAAAACTCTGTGAGAACAGGTTAACGGTAAAGCATTTATAAACAAAAATCTAGACCAACCTCCTTAAGGATTTCCTTAATAAATTTCGATGTTTTTGATTTTTTCCCGGAGACCGACGTTATCACATCGCCATCTTGAAACGGTAAGGCCGATCCACAGATGTACTAGGGATGCTAACGCATGGCCGATCACAAATATCACCTGTCAATATGACAAAGCGATACTTACGTCACAAATTAGTGGTGTTGTCGTGGTATTTTTTTTGTTGCGTATGCTTATGATTGTCGTTAGAAACTTCTCTGTCGATCATTGGGGTATAGTCGATTACCGGTGCCGTTACGTTACCTAACTGTCGAAAAATTCCTTGAAATTGTAGTAAACATTATTAACAAGCCATTTCCTTAACATAATTTTTAAAAATATTTCCATCAAGTTGTTTTAATTCTACGGGTAAATTATTAAATACTTTAATAGCTGTAATATATGTGCTTTTGTGAAACATTGAATTGTTAATTTGGGGTAGGTATACATAGGTTATATTTATATTTATTTCGCAAGCTATCAGATCTATTAGATTTTATAGTGAAGAATGTTGAGTTATTTTTTACAAATAAGCAAATCTCTAAAATGAATATACCAGTAAGTTAATGTAAGAATATCGTTGTCTTTGAAAACATCCCGCAAAGTATGAGTACTCTCTACGTTATAAATAATAACTTAGAGAGTATATACAGTCGTGGTCAACTAATTAGGGACTTTCAAGATAGTGAAGAGCAATAACCGGTTATGTACATATAAATATAAAACCCTTTTGATTTCTCAGCACCTATTATTTGCATAGGTCCGATTATTAGGCTGTAAATAAAAAAAAAATACTTAAATAGAAAAAAGTATTTAATATCAAAGGTTGAACATGTATTCAATTTTAAGGTATAATTCTGTAGCTGGACATTTAATTAAGGACAGTAAACTATAATGAAAAATAGAGTTAAACAAAACTAATAATCTACAGTATTATAATATCTTTAACAGCTCCATTTTATTACGTGTAAAATCAGTACCCAGTAGCAAAACCTTTCAGAATCAGAATCAGAAATAATTTTATTGTTAACTGTTGTACAAAAAAGATCTTATGTATAATGCTTTGTTAGTAATTACCGCTTGACACCGATGTGGCATAGACATTATCAGTAATTACCGCTTGACACCGATGTGGCATAGACATTATCAGTAATTACCGCTTGACACCGATGTGGCATAGACATTATCAGTTTCTGGCATGTTTCGACAGGAATGTTTGCCCATGCCTCACAAAAAGCTTCATTAAGTAACTAATAATAAATAAATAAATAAATAATAAATAATGCTGGACAATTCACACAGCATTATCTAGCCCCACGGTAAGCAGAGCTTGTGTTATGGGTACTAGATAACTGATATACGTAATATTATACATTACATAGATAGATATTTTTTATTATACATAGAAAACACCCAGACCAACGGAACAAATTTCTGCAGATCGTACACAAATTTGTTCCGAGGCGGGGATCGAACCCGCAACCTCTTGCGTCGCAGGCAGACTCTCGCCCGCTGTGCCACTGAGGTCGTCAAGTTAAGTTCATCTAAAGTTGTGGTACGATAAGTGGCAACTTTTTTCTTGATTTCGTGCCAAATGTGCTCGATTGGGTTAAGGTCCGGGCTATTTGCTGGCCAATCTAGCACCGATACTAACTGACTGGTAAGAAACGACTTGACTGAACGGGCGGTATGTTTCGGGTCGTTATCATGCTGAAACGTCCATATAATAGGGAGATGCTCCTCAGCATAGGGAAGCATCGTTTCCTCCAATATTGCCTTGTATTGATGTTGGTCTAAGTACCCTAAACTTTCCTCACAGGTCCCACTCCACGTCCAGAAAATGAACCCCACATTTTAATGTTTCCACCGCCATGTTTCACCTGCTTTTTTATGAATCTTGGATTCATTTCCGCTTTTACTGGACGCCGTACGTATTGCCTTCTGTTATGTATTTGGCAGTTGAGGGTGGATTTACAAAAAGTAACCTATTTGAAGGTAGATGATTAAAAGCCAGTTTTGGTAATGAACTCAATCACGGCGTTATCTTTTAGTGGCGACTTCGGAAAATAAGTGCAGAAAAGGCTAAAACGACATTCAATATGACGAATATTGTGTTGCCGGGGCCTTATAACCCAAGAACTCATGTGTGGTGTGATTATAAAGAACAATTATTGTGTGCTTTGGACGCGGCGGGTCTGTCGCGAGACTCGAGACAGGACGAAGATAAATCGCGCTCTTTGTTCTTGTCACAGTGGTCAAAAGACACTTACGCGTTAATTGCTTCGTTGTTAGTGCCGTTACGCCCATGTGAAGTTGAGTTTGGCGCTATATTGCGACTTTTGGACAATTTCTATGAGCCTGAAGTAAATGAGATTTTACAAGCGGGAAAGTTTCATATGCGTGCCCAACTACACAAGGAAAGCGTGCAGGATTTTGTGGCAACAATAAGTGCACTAGCGGCTAAGTGCAACTTCACTGACTTGGAGCGCCAACTGAGGGACAGGATTGTGCTGGGCGTGCGAGACGAACGTCTCCGCCGGGAGCTGCTGAAGACCAAAGGATTGACATGCAAAATGGCGATACAGATGTGTCTCAATCACCAAACTACTTTTGAAGACATGTATCCTGGCCAGAGTTCAGAGGCTGCTCAAACTAGTTCTGCTCAGGCAGCAGCTGAGTCGATGGATATTGGCAAAATTAAGTCCAACGAGTGTAAACATTGTACAATAATACACAAGGCTGGAGAGAAGTGTACATTTGTGAAGGCGAAGTGTTTTAAATGCCAAAAGTATGGTCACATAGCAAGAGCTTGTGACAGGAAGACAAAAGTACATCAAGTGGAAGATAACGAGCAATCTGATGATAAACAGAAGTCTTCAAGAACGGAAAACATGATGGGTATTTATGTGTGCGCAGACAGCTATCAACCTCCAATAAAAGCAGATGTGGTCATCGATGGAGCTACTTTGATGATGGAAATAGACTCTGGTGCATCTCGCAGCATTGTGTCAGAAAAGACTTTCAAGAAGTTGTGGTCTTCACCGCCTGCACTTCATAGTACTAATGTGAAACTAGTCACATGGACCAGAGACTCTTTGAAGGTGGTAGGAGTGGCGAACGTTCGTGTAGCTCTTGGCGGGAAGGAGGCGCAGTGTGAACTAATCGTCGTCTCCGGTGATGGACCTAGCCTGTTGGGCCGCAACTGGTTTCAGTTGTTGGGACTACAAGTGACTGGATTGTACTGGGCTGAAGAAGATTTAGTGCCAGTTAAGAATGAATTTCCTGAGTTATTCAAGGAGGATCTAGGCACATACAAAGGTCCAGAAGTTTCACTCCACTTGCGCCCTGATGCAGTACCGCGATTTCTAAAAGCTCGCGCAGTACCATTTCCTATGAAGCAACAGGTTGAAGAGGAACTAACCCGGATGGTAGAAGCAGGTGTGCTGACTCCGGTCAGATACTCAGAATGGGCTACTCCATTGAGAATAGTCAAGAAAGAGGATGGATCTTTGAGAATTTGCGGAGATTACCGATCTACTGTGAATGCGTCTATTCAAGTAGACAAGTATCCTCTTCCTACGTCAGTGGAGGCATTTGAGAAGCTCAGTGGAGGCCGAGTTTTTAGTAAACTTGACTTGAAACATTCCTATACACAAATGAAGGTAGATGATGAGACGGCCAAGCTATTAACGCTGAATACGCCCATTGGTCTAATGAAAGTAAATCGCTTGGCGTTTGGTGTCAGTGCGGCGCCATGTATTTTTCAGCGAGTGATGTCTTCTACGCTGGCGGGCATGGAGGGCGTGGCCTGTTTGTTGGACGATGTGGCGGTGTCAGGTGCGACGCTAGAACAGCACAACCAGAGGCTGCATAAGGTGATGGAGAAACTTAATGAAGTGGGCTTCCGACTGAATAGCAACAAATGTGTATTTGCTGCCAATAGCATCACATTTTTAGGTCACATGATTAATAGCGAAGGAATTCATCCAGCACCTGCCAAAATTAAAGAAATTAAAGAAAAACCAGCCCCTACAAATAAAGAAACAGAACAGGTTTGTACAACTTTTACCAGAAGTTTTTACCTGACCGAGCCACTTTATTGGAGCCTTTGTATAGGCTGCTGGAATCTAAAACGGCTTGGAGGTGGACTGAAAGCGAGCAACGAGCGTTCGATAAAGCTAAGCTCTTATTATCGTCCGATCTGACATTGGTGGGATATGACTTGAAGAAAGAATTACTGCTCATATGTGACTCATCTGAATACGGAGTTGGCGCTATCATAGCACATGTGATGGAAGATGGGTCGGAGAGACCGATCATGATGGCGTCGCGCACCCTGCAAGCTCATGAGAGGAAGTATGGGCAGATTGACAAGGAAGCTCTAGCAATTATGTTTGGCTTACTAAAATTCCATGAATTTTTGTTGGGTCGCAAGTTTTGCATAATAACAGACCACAAGCCATTGGTGGGCTTGTTTAATCCAGGTAAACCAATCCCTGACCAGATTTCACCTAGGATGCTACGTTGGTCTTTAAAGTTGGCATGTTACGAGTACACCATCAAGCACAGACCAGGTAAATCTATTGGTAATGCTAATGCAGATGCATTAAGTAGATGGACTGAACCAACTTCAGGGACATTGGCTGAAGATGACCTGAAAGAAGTATTGTTGTTAGAAGAACAACCTAGAGGCTGGGACATGAGCGCTAAAAGTATTGCTGCGGAGACCAGAAAAGATACTTTGCTCCAGAAGGTATGGTTTCATGTTCTACATGGTTGGCCAAATAAGAATACTGATTCTGAATTGCAGCCATTTTGGACGAGAAGGGAGGCTCTTTCACACACTAAAGACTGTTTATTGTGGAGTAACAGAGTCATTGTACCAGCTAAGTTACATGAACAGGTACTGAAATTGTTACATGCCCCGCATGCGGGTATAGTTCAAACAAAGGCGTTCCAAGAGGTTATGTATGGTGGCCTCAGATGGATAATCAGATTGAACAGATGGTGGCCAGCTGTGAACACTGCCAGCTAGTAAGGAACAGTCCACGAGACAAGAGATCCACAGACATGGGTTATGTCTGAGAAGCCCTGGCAGAGGGTACATATAGACTTTGCTGGACCATTTCTAGGAAAGACTTTCTTTGTCATGATTGATAGTCACAGTAAATGGATGGAAGTAGAGATTGTGAACTCCATGAGTAGTGGAGCAGTAATCACAGTGATGAGAAGAATTTTTGCATCACAAGGCTTACCAGATGTGGTGGTATCTGATAATGGCAGAGCATTTACTTCGGATGAGTTTAGTAAATTTTTACAGAAAAATGGAATAAGACACCTATTCTCCCCACCTTACCACCCAGCGACAAACGGACAGATAGAGAGAGCTATTCAGTCATTTAAAAATAAAGTAAAGAAAATGCAGCATTTAAACATGCCATGGAGTGAAATGATAAGTAAAGTGCTTTTTCACATGAGAACAGTGCCTAATAGCGTAACAAACAAAACCCCAGCTGAGATGCTCAACGGTCGCAAGTAGGTCACGATCAGTCGCATGACGATTGATTTTGAGACTACTCCTTGATATTTTTAAAACATCTACTGAATAGAAAATAAAACATACTTCTGCAAAAAACATAGATTTTGAAGGTGAAATTGAGTTTTTAGAAATATAATTTAAATTTCACTCTAAAAAGCACAACACAATCTACAATACTCGTGGCGACTGTCTGTAACGTCACCGATGCACAAATTTTTACGATACAGAATTACCATAATATTTATTATTCATTAGTATATCTTTACAAATAATACAACCAAATAATAGAAACAAGTATTAACAATATATATATAAAACAAAGAAGCCAGCTATTGATTGAAGAAAGTCATACGTTTACCATTACTTATTTCTGTGGTTGCTCTGTGCCTTCCATTTACTTTGTGACGACATGACGTCATGGGTCTGTGTTCTCTAATTGGTGTTCAACGTGTCATGGCGGATTATTGTATTTCGTAGATGTTATTTATCAAAATAATAATTGATCTTGATCAAAATAAAAATTATAATACGCGTTTTGTCATGTATGGCTCTGATATAATTTGGTAAATAGGTACATAATAATGTTGCTTTTTTGTTACTGTCATCATCCCTATTTACGAGATGTGCAGAGTTTTTTTTAATAATTCGGCATGTAAAAGGGAACAGTTTTTTTTAATACCTATTTAGGTACGTTTTGGCCCCATCAACATTCGCCAAATATTCGCATAGATTTTGGCGAATGCGATTATTAAAAATCCTGCGAATATTCGCGAATGCGAATGCGAGTATTCGTTACATCTCTAAAATAAACATTATTACTCGTACGTAATTGGTGGTTGAAGATAGCTAATAGCAAGCGTTGGTAATTGGACAACGCGCGCGCCAATAAGCAGTGTGTGAAGTTGGCGGCTGTAATATTTTATTTCTGTTCTAGCTCTAATTTTGTATAACAATGTAAATATTACCTTCTATATCCAGTTTTTTATAACATCTGTAATTATTGTATCCATTTTGGTCTCTTTTTCTACTTTTTTCTTAAAATTCTTTGAAAATATTTGTTTTGGTAAAGATTGTTGTGACATAAATGCCAATTTTGAAAATGTCAAAATTTGCTCCGATTTGAAGCAAAGAGGAAAGGTAACATAGGTTTTGGATGAAACCTCGTACGAAATTATAAAGAAAATCGTACAAATTTTGAAAAACGTACATTATTTTGAATTCTCAATTCTGGAACTACATTGGAACGGCGGAATATATATAAACAGTGCCAGAACGGCCAAGGGATCAGTTTACCTCTGACTTCGCGACGAATATCTTCTAAAAGGCCATTTCCCGGGCCCAGCTGGCCCGGGAAACTCAAGAAAGCCCTTCAAACCTTCAAAAACCTAAACGGCAAAGTTCCAGACCTGGCGTAGAGCTCCACCACCTGGTGTCGACCTCTACGCCCAGAAGAGCATCCATTTAACCTCAAAACCTTTAAAACGTCTCATCTCCTCAACCTGCAACGTCTCCAGCTTAACTCAAAACCTTCAACATCTCCTCAAACCGGTAACGTCTCCAGCTTAACTCGAAACCTTCGCATCAAATTTTTATAAAAGTCTGTAAATAAAAAAATTAAAATTGTACATAATTTCTAATATTCTTTAATTTGTTAGGATCTTTCTGCCTAGGAAAATTAGGTAGGAAGCTTCTCAAGTAACTTGGTGTTACACAAAAGTGTAACATTACAGTTTGGCGCCCAATTAAATCGAACCCTCTGTTCTTCTAAATTCTAAAAAATACTAATACACGTACCTGGTTAAATTTGGATGCTCTTTCGACATATCTTAACTTTACTCTTTCGCTACTTCATACATCACTCTAAACGTGACACTTAACAGTACACTTACTACGTTATACTGCACCCCACACACATGCACCACTTACCTGATTGCCTAGTGTGATCTACATCCTTTCTTCTCTTTGAAGTGTTGAAAACCCTTAGTGGTCACTGATAAGTTGGAGTTTGGAAGACTATACGGCGTGCTACAGGAGAATATCCTGCTAGTAATACGTCCACGCAGGTTCTCAAGCTACATTAAAGTGTACTCCTAGACTTTCGAAGTCGACTCGGGGTACACCCAAAGTACTTGGAACTGAAGTCTATACATTCATAAACACTATTATCATTGGTAAACTAAACTTGATAACACATTGCTCACTAAATATTTACACTGTATATAAACAAAAAATAACTTTGCTCAAGCTTATTAGCTCTACTTAACTCTAAACTTTAATTCAATTGTTTATTTCTTAATTGTTTCTTAAATTTTAATGCGTATTCGTCTAAAACTATAATAACTTAACTTGAATACGCGATTTCCTTAAATACTACTTAACTTAAATTAATCTTAAACTTAATCTTAAACTTAATCTTAATAAAGCTTACCTTGATTCATAATTAATCATGGCTAGGCCAATCAAGTACGCGTTACTAAATAAACTTGAACTTGAATATGAAGTGACTATTAGGGCTGAAAAACCAGCTGAAACTTTGACGACTCTTAAAGAACAACTGACAAAACTTAGTCACGTCCTCCCAGAGGATATAAAATCTTCCCCTATTCCTCTTAAAAATGACCTTTTGCAAGCAGAGACTACACTCAATTACATTGAGAGAAAAATCTCTCATCTTGAATCATATGATGACAAAAGCGGTATAAAGAAACTTGAAGCTTTTATGAATCATCTTTATTATCGACTTGAACGTTTAACAGCAACTCCTCCGTTAATTGAACTGTGTTCAAATTTAAGATCTCGCTTTTTCATACTCCAAAAACGATTTGACGCTTTAACTTCGAACTTAATTGAACCATCCGAAGTCCTGGAAATGGTGGAAGTTCACAACCCTATTCCTCAGGCTGAAACTAACCCTCCGTCGTTATTTATGCTACCTACCTCTCAAAATAATCAAACATTAGAACCATCAACTACTCCTAGCTGTTCTATGCCACACACTTTCGAAATGCTTCAAAATGCTAACACTTCGTCTAATTTCGCTAAAGAATTGAAAACATTTTCTTTTAATGGAAAATCATGTCCTAGATCATTTCTTCAAAAAATAGAAGAATTTCGGATTTCTAGAAACATCCCAGAAGCAATGCTTTGTAAACATGCCTTTGAAATTTTCACTGGAGATGCCCTTCATTGGTTTCGTTTCCAATATAATAGAAACCCTAGTTTAAAATGGAACGAAATTCATATTTTACTAATCAAGGATTTCGGAATCCACGATTATGATTACAAAATGCTAGAAGCCATAAGAAATAGAACTCAAGGAGTGACTGAGACTATTATTATTTACGTGTCTATTATGTTCGGAATGTTTTCCCGCCTTTCAAAAAAACTTAGCGAGAACGAACAATTGGAAATCTTGCTACACAATATAAGACCTTGCTATTCAGTCTTTGTTGCCCTCAAAGATATCAAATCTATTGATTCTTTAATTTCAATTTGTCAAAATTACGAACGAATCTCGGAAAGAGATAAAAACTTTCACGAGCCTAGATGTGAAGACACTTCTTGTGCTGCGGAATTTACTTATCGCTCCTCGACTTCTAGATTCTCTCCAAACATAAAAAACACTAACACAGTACAGGAATATAAACAATCACGTTCTTTTTCTCAAAACAATGAAAACGCTAACAATCTATACTGTTATCGCTGTCGTATAACTGGTCATTCTTTACAGAATTGTACTAAACCTAGATATCTAATTTGCTTTAAATGTGGCCGCAAGGGTGTAAAGATCAATGACTGTCCAAATTGTTCTCAAACTTATCAACAAAAAAAACTAAATGATGACTTAAATAGTACTAAATCTAAAAATGATAAATTTGATCCTATTGATTGGAATAAGTGGTTAAATACTATCCGAAATTTTATGTTCTGCTACAAAACAACTTCTGTGTTTTATGATAGCGAGAAGGATTATAATAGACCTTTTATAAATGTGTCTATCAATAATTTACCTTTTTCTGGTTTGTTGGATAGTGGAAGTTGCATAACTATTTTAGGTAATAACTCTCATAAAGATATTAAAAAGTTAGGCTTCAAACTATTTAAGTCATCAACTCAAGTTATGGTTGCTAATAAACAAAAGACAATGTCTTCTGGTTATTTTATTTTACCAATAAGATTTAATAATCAGACACGTTTTATAAAAGCTTATATTTTTCCTGATATTTATCCTTCTTTGATTCTTGGATGGGACTTTTGGAAAGAATTCAAACTGTCTCCTAAAATACTTTCCCTAGAACTTAACCTTAAATGTAAAGATTTTACAACTTGTGCTATTGAAAATAAAATAACTTCTTTTGATCACCTTACAAATGATCAAATAGACATTTCTAAGGACATAATTCAACGTTTCAAAGATATTTCTTTTGAACAAACGGGTGAATTAGGTCGTACTAATTTAGTTTGTCATCGAATTAATACCGGTGATGCATTACCTATAAAACAACACTGTTATCGTCTCTCTCCTGAAAAACAAAAGGCTCTAATCAACGAAGTTGATAAAATGCTACAATTAAAAGTTATTGAAAAGTGTGAAAGTCCTTGGCTATCTCCTGTACTTATTACACCTAAAAAAGACGGAGAATGGCGTTTCTGCGTCGACAGTCGGAAATTAAATGCGATTACTCGTAAAGATGCTTACAGCCTTCCTTTTATATCAGAAATTTTAGATAATCTTAAAAATGCTAAATATTTGTCTAGTATTGATATTGCTAAAGCTTTTTGGGAAATTCCCTTACATCCTGACGACAGAGACAAGACTGGTTTCTATGTACCCGGTAGAGGAATGCATAGATTTACAGTAATGCCTTTTGGCTTAACTAATGCGCCTGCGACTCAACAGAGACTCATGGATAGTTTATTTACGCCAGACTTTGATAATAAAGTATTCTGTTATTTAGATGACATAATAATAATCAGTATGACGTTTGAAGAGCATATTTCACTCCTACTGAAAGTCCATCAAAAACTTTCATTCGCAGGACTGACTATAAACTTTACAAAAAGTCAATTCTTTCGTAAGGAACTTAAATACCTTGGCTACATTGTAGATGAACAAGGTTTACATGCTGATCCTAGTAAAATTGAAGCAATTTTAGCTTATCCTGCTCCCACCTCTAAAAAAGAAGTAAGGAAATTTTTAGGTACATGTAGTTGGTTTCGCCGTTTTATACCTAATTTTAGTTCTATTGCTTCACCTCTCTGTAAATTAACTTCTTCTGGGAAAAATTCCCCTAAAAAGTTTATCTGGAATGATGATGCTGATTCTGCCTTTGCTAAACTAAAGGAGTGTTTAACTTCAACCCCAATTCTAACTTGCCCTGACTTTGACCTCCCATTTTCTGTTCACTGTGACGCTTCTAACTTTGGTATAGGTGCAATGTTGACTCAAGAACAAGACAATAAAGAATTGGTTATCGCATATATGAGTAGAACACTTAATAAACATGAGCAAAATTATTCAACTACTGAACGAGAAACTTTAGCGGTTATTACTGCACTTGAACATTGGCGTTGTTATCTTGACAATGGTAAACGTTTTACAGTTTACACTGATCATGCAGCATTAAAATGGTTCCAAAATCTGTCTAACCCTTCTGGAAGACTAGCACGATGGACTCTTCGTCTATCTTGTTTTAATCTTGATCTGAAACATAAAAAAGGTAAGGAAAATGTTGTTCCTGATCTTCTTTCACGTCATAAAATACCTGCTACTAACGTAATCGGTGGTGCTGGACCTATATCTGGAGACAATGTGTCTCAATTGGAACATTTTAATAAAATTTTTACTAATTGTCGCGATAACCCTGATGCATTTCCGAATTATAAAATTCTTGATTCTAAACTTTATCGTTACAACATCTCAACTGACTACCTTAACGAAGACTTTGCATGGAAGGAAGTTCCACCTCCTTCTGAGAGACTAAATCTTATTAAATCTTGTCATGGTGACTCAGTAAGTAGTCCTCACATTGGCATTTTTAAAACGTATAAGAAACTTTGCTTAAGATACTATTGGTCGGGAATGTTTAAAGATGTAGCAAAAGTCTGCTCCACTTGTGAGACATGCCTTTCTTATAAATATTCGAATCACTCACCTTATGGTCTTATGGGGAAACCAAAAATTTGCTCAAGACCTTTTCAAAACATTTCATTGGATCTAATGGGTCCCTTTCCTATGACTAGACAACGTAATCAATATATTCTCGTGATTACCTGTTCCTTTTCTAAATACTGTCTTATTTTTCCTATCAAACGCGCTACAGCTTCTAACATCATTCTGCATTTAGAAAACTCTGTATTTCTTATACATGGCGTTCCGCAAACTATTATAATGGATAATGGTTCTCAATTTCAGTCTAATGAGTTCCATAACTTTCTGAATAAATATAAAGTTCCTTTTATCTTTTATTCACCTAGATATTGCCCTCAAGTCAATCCCACGGAACGTTATAATAAAACAATTATCACCGCTCTATCACAGCTAGTCGGAGATGATCACCGATCATGGGATAAATTTTTGCATAAAATTCAATTTGCACTAAATGGTTCTGTAAACTCTACAACCGGTTTCTCCCCATCTTTTCTTGTCTTTGGTCGAGAGACAATATCTTGTGGATCATTCTATACTAACTGCTCTAACCTTGATAGCGTCATTTTCCTTCCTCGAGATATCTATGCCGCTAATTTAGGATTACTATCTGCCGTCTTCGATAAAGTACAAGTTGCATTACATACAGCACACGCAAGGAATGCTGCTCATTACAACACGAGACACAGTTTTAAAGAATTTAATGTAGGTGACACTGTTTGGCGTAAAAATTACGTTCAAAGTAATGCTGGTGCTAAGTTCCAGACCTGGCGTAGAGCTCCATTACCTGGTGTCGACCTCTACGCCCAGAAGAGCATCCATTTAACCTCAAAACCTTTAAAACGTCTCATCTCCTCAACCTGCAACGTCTCCAGCTTAACTCAAAACCTTCAACATCTCCTCAAACCGGTAACGTCTCCAGCTTAACTCGAAACCTTCGCATCAAATTTTTATAAAAGTCTGTAAATAAAAAAATTAAAATTGTACATAATTTCTAATATTCTTTAATTTGTTAGGATCTTTCTGCCTAGGAAAATTTGGTAGGAAGCTTCTCAAGTAACTTGGTGTTACACAAAAGTGTAACATTACACGGCAAGTTAGAATAACCAACATTCGCATTCGCATTCGCGAATGTGTGCATCGAATACTCGCATTCGCATTCGCGAATGTCGAAAATTTGACATTCGTTACATCCCTAGTAGGTACATCTCACTAATATTATAAATGTGAAAGTTAGGTTAGATGGATGTTTGTTACTCAATCGCGAGAACGGCTGAACAGATCTGTGTGAAATTTGGCACAGAGATAGATTATAGTTTAGAATAGTAAATATGCTACTTTTTATTCCGGTGAAATGTATGGTTCCCGTGGGATCATTCTAATCGCGGGTAACACCGCGGGGTACAGCTAGTAAATATAATAAAATAAAACTGTTTCATAAGTATTTTATGCAACTATTATAATTGTATTTATTCGTAGGCAGTAGTAAAATAAAATGACAGCAAATGCTAAGTATATAAAAATATTATACTAGGTACAGTATAATATTTTCTCATAAACAAGAGTCCGAGCTCAAATAATACTAGATAACACTACAGCGTCCATGCGCAAACAATAATGATTATTGCTAATAAATAGGTAAGTATTGTAATATCTAAAATAGGTACACTAGGACCGACGCGACGACGAGCGACACAACCTCCACGTCCGACAGTCTGAGCCACACTGCCGCCCGTGTCGCCCGCGCACAGGCCAACCCATCCCATTTCATATCGAAAACATAAAATAATTATTTGTAGCCTGATTAATAATTTGTTTTACTCGTGAAACGTTCAAATTGTGTGAAATACTTTGACAAATAATTGTGTAAAAGAATAATGATATAACTCAATACCGTTTAAAAGATATATCCGGATTTCGAACAAAAAATGCTTTACTTTGGTTTTTTTTTTATAGAGTTATAATAAAGATTCAATCATTTCTATCGTACAAATTGTAGTTTAATATCTACTTTGCAACATATATTTTTTTCATACATTTTCATTCACTCATAACGGAGATATATCATTTTGAAAAAGTCGTGTTAGCCCATACAACAGCCTAAAACCGCCTCTGCTCACCAAAATGTTTGTTCGTTCGGCCATTCCGAAGATATCGAAATCTGTTTTTGTTCGTTCGGCCATTCCGAAGATATCGAAATCTGCCAAACGTTACTCCAGCGGAATTTGCAATTAATCAAAAACCACAGGGCGCACAAATGTCGCTGTTTGACCAATAAAAGGCTTTAATATAAGCTACCTTCTTAGCTATTTCTAAATTTTCTAGGGCCAATAGTTAAAAACCATGTCGATGACCGTGTAAATGTTATTTTCTCGAATTACTCTGAAACCTTCATGCGCACAAATTTAATTTTTAGGGCTCATTCACAGGCCACAGGGCATAGCGCTTTGATTTTACTATATTATATTCATCTTGATCCGAGTCTATCGATGTCGCTGGCTGCGGTAACGCACACACTTGTTCGGGGTAGGTGCGGTTCTAATGTATTGACAGGCGCAGCTGGACCCATGCTGGACCGTATCAGCGATGCAGTCGATATAATATATTGACAGGCGCAGCTGGACCCATGCTGGACCGTATCAGCGATGCAGTCGATATCGCGAACTCGGACTTACGCCGTATCAGCGATGCAGTCGATATCGCGAACTCGGACTTACGCCGTATCAGCGATGCAGTCGATATCGCGAACTCGGACTTACGCCGTATCGCCAGTGGAGTCGAGCTCATGCTTTATAAATGAACTCTACCAAAATTGTACGATTTTTTAGTTCAGTGACATATTATTTGTGAGTCATAACATGACTTACTCTCGTTAATGTAGATAATGAATCAAACACGACTTGTCCAAGTATCACGCAGCTGCCTGCGCCGACTAGTCCTTAATAATCCTATACTTGTGAATTTTTAAGATGTATTGTGGGTGTATATCCTTTACCGGGGCGGGCGCCAGCACCGTCGCCGGGGCGGGCGCCTTGCGCAGATGGTGGTCGGAGGAGGAGGCAGTGGGCGCGCGCCGGTACGTGTACCCGCCTGTGGGCGACGGCCGGGCGTACAGCACCGCCCCCGCCTCTCCGCTCGCCTCCCCGCGCTGCCCCTGCGCGTACAGCACCACCTGCTCCGCGGGCGGGTAGTAGGAGGTCTGCGAGTATGAGTACTGAGGCGTCTCATACTCGGCGTCCGTGTCGGCGGCGTAGTGCCGCGTGGAGCCTCCGTAGTGGCGCGTCGGGGGCTCCGCGAAGTGTCGATGGGGCGGCGGCGCGCCGACGGCGTAGGGACGGGAGGGTTCGGTGGGGTACTGGCGAGGAGGCTCGGCGAAGTGCCGAAGCGGATCGACGGCGGTGTACTGGCGCGGTGTTTCTGCAGCGTAGTGACGCGGTGGCTCGGCGAAGTGTCGCAGCGGGTCGGCGATGGCGCCGTAGCGGGACGAGGCGGCGGCCAGCGGGGCGGCGGCGTGGCGCGGCGGCGCGCGCGTCAGCACGCGCAGCACCGGCACGGGCGCGTGCAGCGGCACGGCTGCGAACACGTAGGGGTACTCTCCGAGCACGCCCAGCGCCCTCGCAACCCCGCAGAGCGTGCACAATGATACCAGTACGAACCTCATCTGAAAACAGCACTTCGTTTCACTATCTACCAACATAGAGTTCAGAGTGGCGGCTGCGCCTGCACGTCTACCGTCCAGGAACGAATGTGCAATTGAGCTTTGCGTTGCGGGTCTACGAGCGGAGCTAAGGAGCAGCAGGTAGGGACTAATTTGTATAAAGGATTCTAATAAATTATTTTGAAAAATTGCATAACCTAAGTAAGAAGGTTTTCAGGTTTTTGTTTACGATCGAAATAAATAGGACAGTTTTTTTTTGGTAGCAATACACCGGTGAATGAACTACTAACTATCTAGCATTCATGGAGCTCGAGGACGGGTAGGTACGCGATAGTGGAAGTATCGAAAGTAAAAGCAGATAATTACCATTTGGTCCATATTGATGGAGCGGTTGGTGCGGCGGGCTGGCGGCGCGCGACTGCGGCGGCGGCGCCCGCCGGCCGGAGCGGCGCCGGCGCGGCGGCGGGCGGCTCCGCGGACGGCGCGCTAGAGCAGATACAACACCGCCGCTGCTGGTATCTTTATCCTACGAGGCTCTCAATAAGACCTCGAAGAGATTCTTGCTCTCAGACTATTCTCATTCTTCCAGTCAAACATCATGCATCCTGACACACCACTACACCGACGAACTGCCAGACATCAGTCAAAACGAGATCGTGATGGCTCTGAGGCAGCTTAAAAATGGAAAAGCCCCCGGTGAAGACGGCATTACTTCAGAGCTTCTGAAGGCAGGAGGAGCCCCTGTTATACAGGAGCTGCAGAACCTGTTCAACACCGCCCTTTACAGTGGAAGCACTCCAGCGGTGTGGAGCGGGAGCTTGGTGGTGCTCTTTACAGTGGGAGCACTCCAGCGGTGTGGAGCGGGAGCTTGGTGGTGCTCTTTACAGTAGGAGCACTCCAGCGGTGTGGAGCAGTAGCTTGGTGGTGCTCTTTACAGTGGGAGCACTCCAGCGGTGTGGAGCGGGAGCTTGGTGGTGCTCTTTACATTGGGAGCACTCCAGCGGTGTGGAGCGGGAGCTTGGTGGTGCTCTTTACAGTAGGAGCACTCCAGCGGTGTGGAGCAGTAGCTTGGTGGTGCTCTTTACAGTAGGAGCACTCCAGCGGTGTGGAGCGGGAGCTTGGTGGTGCTCTTTACATTGGGAGCACTCCAGCGGTGTGGAGCGGGAGCTTGGTGGTGCTCTTTACAGTAGGAGCACTCCAGCGGTGTGGAGCAGTAGCTTGGTGGTGCTCTTTACAGTAGGAGCACTCCAGCGGTGTGGAGCGGGAGCTTGGTGGTGCTCTTTACATTGGGAGCACTCCAGCGGTGTGGAGCGGGAGCTTGGTGGTGCTCTTTACATTGGGAGCACTCCAGCGGTGTGGAGCGGGAGCTTGGTGGTGCTCTTTACATTGGGAGCACTCCAGCGGTGTGGAGCGGGAGCTTGGTGGTGCTCTTTACAGTGGGAGCACTCCAGCGGTGTGGAGCGGGAGCTTGGAGGTGCTCTTTACAGTGGGAGCACTCCAGCGGTGTGGAGCGGGAGCTTGGTGGTGCTCTTTACAGTGGGAGCACTCCAGCGGTGTAGAGCAGTAGCTTGGTGGTGCTCTTTACAGTGGAAGCACTCCAGCGGTGTGGAGCGGGAGCTTGGTGGTGCTCTTTACATTGGGAGCACTCCAGCGGTGTGGAGCGCGAGCTTGGTGGTGCTCTTTACATTGGGAGCACTCCAGCGGTGTGGAGCGTGAGCTTGGTGGTGCTCTTTACAGTGGGAGCACTCCAGCGGTGTGGAGCGTGAGCTTGGTGGTGCTCTTTACAGTGGGAGCACTCCAGCGGTGTGGAGCGGGAGCTTGGTGGTGCTCTTTACATTGGGAGCACTCCAGCGGTGTGGAGCGTGAGCTTGGTGGTGCTCTTTACATTGGGAGCACTCCAGCGGTGTGGAGCGGGGCTTGGTGGTGCTCTTTACATTGGGAGCACTCCAGCGGTGTGGAGCGTGAGCTTGGTGGTGCTCTTTACATTGGGAGCACTCCAGCGGTGTGGAGCGGGAGCTTGGTGGTGCTCTTTACATTGGGAGCACTCCAGCGGTGTGGAGCGGGAGCTTGGTGGTGCTCTTTACATTGGGAGCACTGCAGCGGTGTGGAGCGGGAGCTTGGTGGTGCTCTTTACATTGGGAGCACTCCAGCGGTGTGGAGCGGGAGCTTGGTGGTGCTCTTTACATTGGGAGCACTCCAGCGGTGTGGAGCGGGAGCTTGGTGGTGCTCTTTTTTAAGAAGGGAGATAAAACTTCTCTTAATAATTACAGACCCATCTCGCTCCTGAGCAACGTCTATACCTAAGCTGTTCTCACGAGTGGTCACGAATCGTCTCGCCAGGAGATTCGACGAGTTCCAGCCACCGGAACAGGCCGGGTTTCGCGGAGGATATGGTACCATAGACCACATACACACAGTGAGGCAGATTATACAGAAAACCGAAGAGTATGATCAGCCCCTGTGTCTAGCTTTTGTGAACTATGAGAAGGCCTTTGACTGTATCGAAACCTGGGCTGTTCTAGAACCCTTACAGCGATTCCAAGTAGACTATCGTTATATCGAGGCGTTGAGTGAGATGAGAGTAATTGTATGTTTCAATTGTTTTCGCCTGTTGCAACAGCTCTGTTTGAATCGGTCTCGCATCGCGTGTCCACGGCGCGGGCGCACGGTCGCTGCGCGCTTCCTTCCGCGAGCTCGCGTGCGCACGCGCCGCGCTGCCCTCGTTACCGACTGACAGTAGGTACACTACATACCTACTTACTCGTATACATACTGCCGCAAAAACGTTATTACTGTACTAAACGGATTATGAGCAGGGAACTACCTGCTCGCTGGCTTTGAAATTAAAAGTGACGATTGATTGATGCTCTAATGAGACTTTAATAGCTATGTACGCGCTGCTTGTTGGCTTGTATTTTATATGTAGGTAGGTACCTACCTAAATAATGTTTGCAGTGCACTGAGTAGCTAAGTGGTTTCACCTAAAGTCAAATGTTGAATCTTATGGTTCAACTTGAACGGATTGCAGAATTTTCAATTAAACTTCCTTTTGGTAATAATAGCTGTATATTTTACAATGATTACAGAATGTGCGGCCAGTAGCCATTTTTATATTTTTTATACAATGCAGCGAAGTGCGTTACGTTAAGTTAGGCACGGACGACGACACCCTGAAGTTAGGTCCGAGTCGTAGGCGCGGAAACATCCTCCCCTCATTGGAAAGCCTGCTTTTCAACCTCTTCGTCATCCATTAATGGACACAGGCGAACAAGGGCTCTGCGAACACATCCCCGATTGGTAGCGACATCTGCTACACGATTTATTCCATCTGGTCCCGTGTACAGTTTAGATACTCGACCGAGACGTCAGTATAGAGGAGGGACATGATCTTCATGAAGCAGCACGAGGTCTCCAACCTTCAGAAAGCCTTTGTTTGTTTTCCATTTAGTTCTTGTTTGTAACTCAGCAATGTACTCTCTTTGCCATCTATGCCAAAAATGCTGTCGCAGTTGTACAACTCGAGCATATCGTTGTAGAGAGCTTTCTTGGCGGTCTGCTAGCGCTGGTGATGGCATCGCTGTCAGCGGTCTTCCGATGAGAAAGTGCCCTGGGGAGAGGAAGAGGAAGTCGTTGGGCGAGGAAGAGATAGGACATAAAGGCCGACTATTTAAGATAGCCTCCACTTGCGTAAACAATGTACCTACCTAACTCTTCAAAAGTCAAATTAGAATTTCCCATTATTCTACGAATATGAATTTTGGCTGACTTTACTCCGGCTTCCCAGATACCGCCAAAATGAGGAGCGTAGCTAGGTGAGAAAATAAAATTTATACCTTCTTGAGATGCAAGGCAGACAGAGATTCAGAATTTTGTTTAGAGTATGAATGAGCTTAAACATATAATTCATAAAACAATAGAAAAAGAAAAAAAGTAGGTACAGATTGAATGTTAAACATATAAAGAATTCAAAGACGTATAAGACGGTAAAATGGACTTACAGACTAGGGAGCCTCTTTAGAGTGGAGGCTGATACATGGAAGATGTCTACATTTTGACAGATTTTGTTGTAGGAAGAACACATGCGGTTGATTGGAGAGTTTTGGCTGTAATTGGAGTGACACCGGGGAATAATAAATGTTTTTCGGTTACAGAGACGACTGGAAGAACGGGGAACGGCTAGATGAACTTTATTAATAAGTTGAGGGTTGTCAATCTTACCACTAAGGATTTTGTGCAGACACACAATGTCAGCGACGTACCTCCTGTGTTCAAGCGTAGGCATCTTAAAGTGACTGAGTCTACATTGGTAGGATTCAAGAAGACGACAGAGATTGTTAGCATAGGACAGGTGATAAAGAAATTGCTTTTGGAGTCTTTCAAGGCGGTTAGAGTGAACATCATAGAAAGGGTTCCAGACAGGGCTGCAGTACTCGAGTAGGCTTCGAACATAACTATAGAAAAGAAGTACTGATATTTCAGGGTCCTGAAAGAATTTAGTTTGCCGGATGACAAATCCAGCGAGACGCGATCCCTTTTTGGCAATGTGGTCAATGTGCTCACGGAAGTCAAGCTTCTTGTCCATAATGACACCGAGATCAGTCATGCTTGACACCTCCGCTATCGTTGTGCTACCAATTGTGTAGGATGCTTGTATTGTATATTTTTTTCTAGAAAATTTGATGTGAACACATTTGGAGGCATTGAGTAACATTCTATTTAGTTGACACCAGTCGCTTATTGAGTTCAGATCAGATTGGAGAGTTGTTATGTCTTCTTGGGAATTGATAGTTCTATATAGCTTGAGATCATCAGCAAAAAGCTGGTAACCTGATGTTATGTTACTGCAAAGATCGTTTATAAATACGAGAAAGAATAGTGGACCGAGATGTGAGCCCTGAGGCACACCTGAAGGTACAGCTCTGGCAGAAGATTTATATCCCCGCACTGTCACCAACTGGGAGCGGTTTCGGAGGTAAGATTCACACCAACGAAGTAAAGACCCACAGATACCAGCATGCTCTAACTTCCGCACAAGTAATCCGTGATCAACGAGGTCAAATGCTTTTGAGAAGTCAGTATAGATTGCGTGAACTTCTTTTCGTTCATCAAATGCCTGTGTGATGTCGGTGACATAAGTAAGTAGATTTGAGACGGTAGATCGCCCTGGAAGGAAGCCATGCTGCTGCGGGATAAATAACGGTTTTAAATAAAAGGAAATTGTTTTCTGAACCAATGACTCAAAGAATTTTCAATTTCAATTTCATATTTTTTATTGCAAACTTCATTTATATTTCATTAATTATTATTTTTAATTTTTTATTATTTGTATACTGACATTGCACACCGTAAAGGTAGGAATACATTGACTCACATAATTATATATTTATAACAACACCTGTATCTACATGTATTTCATGCAATAAACGATACTTTACTTTACTTTACTTTACTTACTTTAAAGAGTTTCTCAATCGCCGAAAGGATTTTGGAAAGGTTTAAGGAAGATACTTAGTTCTTTAGCGGAAGCAGTGAAGTTACCTCCATTATCACTGAATATTTCGACAGGCTTACCCCGTCTCGCTACGAATCGGCGAAGTGCCATCATAAATGGGCTTCAAGGTGAACACATTTAAATCTCAAGCACACAAATAAGCACATATAGGCCTTTTGCAGTCTTGCACCACGACCCTTCCGGTTTAAAATGTTAAAATGTCCAGCAAAATCGGTGCCTACCGAAGCAAACGGATGATCTAAATTTATTCGGGTGCTAGGTAAATTTCCCATTTTGGGCTGTAACACTTTACCTTGAACGTGTCGACATCGAACACATCGACGAACAACTTGGCGAGCAAGGCGACGCCCGTTGATGGGCCAAACAGACTGACGAACAGAAGCAAGCAGCAACTGAGGTCCAGCGTGTAACTGATTAATATGTTCTTGATCAAATAATAACTTTGTTAGCAGGTGGGAACAATCAAGTACTATTGGATGTTTAGTTTCGAAGCTATAGTTAGATGACTCAATTCTTCCACCGACTCGGATTAAATTACCATCCAGAAATGGAAACAAAGAAAGCAATTTAGATTTGTGATTTAATGACCTGCCCTTTGCAAGCAATTTGTGTTCATCTGGAAAGGATTCCCTTTGCGCAAAGGAGCACAATAGAGAGAAGAAATCATTCACTTCTTTAACGGATAAATGACCTAATAACTTTGATTTAGGATTTCTGCAATTATGCACGAATCTTTTTACAAATGCGAACGATCTTTGAAGTTTGTTTAGTTTCGAAAACCTTTTGAAATCAACAAACGATGATTCATTGATAGATACGGTTAAAGAACTTGACTTTCTTTCAGGCATATCCTCAGGCATAGGTGAAGATAGAGTGGGCCACAGGGACTCGTCATGGCTCAAGAAGTTAGGACCCGACCACCACAGCTCCATATCACGAAGTTTACTGGCATTCACTCCCCTGGAGATCATGTCAGCAGGATTCATACCTGTAGGCACGTAGCGCCATGAAGAAAGTTCGGAGAGCTCATTAATCTCTCTGACTCTATTAGCGACAAATGTTTTGAGCTTACTTGCGTCACTGGCGAGCCAGGCTAAAACGACGCTAGAGTCACACCAGTGGACGGTTCGAGAGGGTTTATTTCTTATGGAATCGACGACGCTCTTGGATAACCTGGCGGAGAGCAATGCAGCTGCCAACTCCAAACGGGGAATGGTGGTGGGTTTAAGAGGACTTACCTTAGATTTCGAACACAAGAGATTAATGGATACTTCATCCTTTGCTATTGTTCGCATATACACGCACGCGCCGTAAGCGCATTGAGATTTTTTTTTTTTTTTGCTCTTGGTGGCTTTCGTGTCACTGCGGCCATGATGGGCCTATTGTATCGCATTGAGGTGCATCCCACGTGGGGGATGGACGTGGGGGATTTCCGGAATAAACCTCACTAAAGACGTGCATCTCAATTACTTTAGGCGCGTTGCAAATTATCTTACGAGGAATCTGTACGGTTAATAGAAATTATGGTAAATTCGCAACAAATTCTATCCACGATTCTTGGATTGGCTGAGGAACAGGCTCATCCCAATCCATTTTGTATTGCCATAATTTTTGGAGCATTATTTTTGGCTGTATAATGCAAGGACTAATTAAACCTAGTCAAATATCAAATACAAATACAATACAAATGTTTTTATTTCGTTCACAAAGTACATCTTTATCTTACATTATATGTTGAAGCCTCCTTTTAAGTATACAATACTTGTCCTAGGAGATTTCGCTCTTCCTTTGTTACATTAGCTATAATTTAACAAAAATCTTTATAGATAAACAAAAAAACATTTTGGTTATTACAGAAACAATAAAAATAATTAGTTATAGGAATATTAAAAGTTGAGGGTACCTAGATAAAATCACTATTGAATGAAATGCTTGAGTTGTATTGTTCGAATGCTCGGCTTCGTGTGGTCCAAGTTGAAAACTCAAAGCGTTCAATGAAAAAAATAGAATAAGAAACAATTTGAACATAATTTAAAATTAATTAATCTACATCCTTATATTCTGTTCATTGTGTCAAATATGTGTTTGAGTGTGTACCTAAGTATTTGTGGGTGTATGTGTGTGGTGCTCCTGAGGACACCGGTCTCGTGAGAGTCCGGGCAACCGGAGTCACTATAATGTGTGTGTGTTGTGTTTGTGTGTTTGTTTGTGTGTATGTGTGTGTGTGTGTATGTGTGTGGTGCTCCTGAGGACACCGGTCTCTCAAGAGTCCTGGCAACAGGAGTTACCGGTGTGTATGTATGTATGCATGAGTATGTGTGTGTGATAATATATCGATTTTTAGTATAAAACTATAAATGAATAACAATTTAGGAAACAACCTTAAGGAGTGCTTCCACATCTTCGTAACATAAGCACTTAAGCCATTTAATAAGCTCATATTTACAATCGTAGAGTTTCTTAGGGTAAATGTTAATAATACTATTTATCTTATTATATAAATAAGTAGATCGCCTTGGGAATTGTCTTGATGCAAACGTAGATTTAACCTGTACATTTTTTATAACAATATCATTCCTTCTATTGTGGAGCTTCGCAGGGTCGAAGTCTATATTTTTATGTATTTTTAATACGGTATTAAGAATATACAGTTTACGAACAGAGAGTAGATCAGATTCGAGGTATAAACTTTCGGTAGGATATCTATGGGATTTTAATGCCATTACCTTGAGAAGAGACCTCTGAGCCCTCTCAAGGTCAAGGATGTGAGTTTTTGCAGCTCCGCCCCAAATAGGTATACAGTAGGTAAGTGTAGATTCTACTAATGCTGCGTATATTTTGTTAAGTAGAGAGGGGGGAGCAACTTGTCTCAAATACTTAAAAATCCATATTAATTTTCTAATTCTGTTCATGATAAGTTCAATATGGGAGTGCCAGGTTAACCGTTCATCTATCATAATTCCAAGGTATTTGGTACGGGCTACTTTGTCAAGCTTTGGACAGTCGCAATACTGACTATTTAAGGCACATCTATGTATTTTAATACTGAAAGTAGAGTCAGGTTGAGTGCTTGTATACTTAGTGAAGCAGATATAATTTGTTTTGTCTATATTAAGCGTGAGCAAATTTTGTCTAAGCCAAAGATCTATCTTTCTGAGTCCCTTTTCTGCTGTTTATTTAACTTCACTCCAAGAGTTACCCGTAAAAATGATGGCAGTGTCATCTGCATAGGAAAATATGTTTCCATTCTCTACCGTCATGTCACACAAATCATTAATATACATTAAAAACAAGGTCGGTCCCAGAATGCTTCCCTGTGGGACACCGTATGAGATGGAGACATCCTCACTTACAGAATCACCAATCTTCACACGTTGCATTCTTCCGCTGAGATAATCCCTTAGTAATGAAAGTGACACATCTCTTATATCAAATTTCTCCAGCTTTTGTAAGAGAATCGGAACAGATACGGTGTCAAACGCTTTCCTAAGGTCAAGAAAAACAGTCAGACATTTTTGTTTCTTATCTACCTTGTCTGTGACTATATTAGTTAGTTCAGAAATAGCGTCTGCCGTAGATAAGCCTTGCCGAAAACCAAATTGAAATTTAGAAAGCAATTTATATTTATTTAAGTAATTTAGTAACCTGATATTTATTAACTTTTCAATGACTTTTGATAGCGAAGGTAGTACGGAGATTGGGCGGTAATTATTAACATCAACTGTGTTACCTCCCTTATGGATAGGTGTCACCACAGAACGTTTAAGTTCATTAGGAAATATTCCTGTGTCGAAGCATAGGTTAATTAGACGACAGATACAATGAATCAGGAGGTGCTTTGACATTTTCAAAAAAGATGTTGCAATATCGTCCCAGCCAGGAGCGCTATTAGTTTTAAGGCTAGCAATTATACTAAGTACTTCAGCGACGTCGGTGTCCAGTAGAACAAAAGATGTTGGGTGGTGGGGGAGTAAGGGCAGAGTTATAGAGGAGTCTTCAACTTCAATTGAAGGATAATCTAGAGGCATGTTTTCAGCTAGATCTTTTCCAACATTGACAAAATATGAGTTTACGTAGTTAACGGATTGTTTTGAAGTAGGTTGTATATTAAGAAGAGAGGTATTAGGAGTATTCGGGGCTTTATAATTAGTAATATTATTTATGTTTTTCCAGAGAGTCTTACTGTTTTTTGCAGAATTAGCTAGTAAATGTCTTTCATATTTCCTTTTTAGGTTTTTCATTATATTGTTACAATAATTGCGGTACCTTTTAAATGTGATTCTGAGAACTTCATTATGTGGATCTGATTTAAGTTTTTTCTGCATAGAGTTTCTATTTTTTATGCAGCGCAAGAGCCCTTCTGTGATCCAGGGTTTTAAAATTCGCTTACTCCTGGGAATGTTAATTATTATTGTGTTATCCTTAAGAGATGCTTGTATTTTACCTATTAATAAGTTACACAAAGTTCGCGGATCATTTAAATCCATTATATCTATGAGATTCAGTTCCAGATCTCTCAAAGCTTGTACATAGTGTATTTTTATTTTAGTTTTAGACATTTTATTTAGGTTCACTACTTTAGACATGGAAAGTATAAGCATGCGGTGGTCAGTAGTAGAGGTTTCAAGGACAGCAATAGTAGCAGCATTTTTAATTTTATTTATTTTGATAATACAGTGATCCAAGCAGTTATTTAATCTTGTAGGTAAGTTATGACCAGGAAGAAGGCCGTGCTGAGAAAGTGCGTTTAGATAATTGAGTCTATTATTTCTGTCATTACTACGCTCGTCTAATTTAGTTATGATGTTAATATTTATATCTCCCATAATAATTATATTTTCAAATGATTTGACAGTTTCTAGATGATCAGTCAATGACTTAATAAACTTTTCAGCATTACTTATTGAAGGTGAGCGGTAGATACAAATAATAACCATATTATACATTTTAATTTGCAAGCATGACGCATTGTCTAATTTAATTTCACAAATCTTACTTTTGTGAGTATTTTTAATATAAACTGCAACTCCATCACATTGGTTCATATGATTGGTTGTAGTGAACGAGTTGTAGTTTGGAAGGTACGGTACAGGTCGCGACAATTTGAGTCTACATTCTGTTAGAATAATTACGTCCACATCAAAAGATAATCCATCAAGCGTTATGAGTAAGTCATCAAAGTTGCGGTAAATACTCCTTATATTCTGGGTAATAACTGTAAAATCAGATGCTTTTACTTGTGTCCTTTGAAGGAACTCTTCAACTTTACATTCAAAAGAGCAGGCAATGTCGGATTTATCTAATTCGTGGGCTATATATAAGGGCTTATCCATATTGACTGTATTTATGGACAACAATAGTAACTGGGAATATATGGAAAAATCGATAAATTAATTTTGGATGAGTGAAGGTTTGCATGTGTAGATTGTGTGTTATGGTCTGTGTATAGTGAATGCATAAGAATATTATAAGACGTATACAAAAGTTATTAATATAAATATTACCAACAAGCAGGCTACTAAGTTGCCCTGCAGTTTTTAATGTCAAGGTTAGTCACGAAGTTTGCATCAGACACGATACCTGGTTCTCATTGGTAATTGTTATGATAGGTGAGTTTTCATCTTTCCTTACAAGGACTCTTCCAAATGACGTCCAGCAGAACTTGTAGCCCTTAGATTTCGCTAGATCTCTAGCAAGGTAGTAGAGCCTGGAAGCCTTGGCGGTTAAATGTTCAGAAATAAAGATTGGAGTTTCTTCCTCTTTCTTGAAACCAAGGTGTTTAGCTCGAAGTTTTGACTTATTCCGAATCTTGAAAGACTTGCTCTTCTTAAGGATATTAGTCCTCAGAATAGTGGACGCCAGCTCAACGATGATGGGACCATTGGACTGTCCGTCCTTTTTTCCACGTGCTCTAAAGATGTCTTTAATATCACCACAGTTAATGTTGCAGTCAATTGATTTTCCAAGCTGTGTGACCATGCTCACAATGTCATCCTTGGTCTCAGTTTTAGTTTTTGGAACGTTCTTAAGTTCTATAATGTTCTTTTTAGAAGTTCTATGTATATCCTCTATCTTGCTTTCTAGAAGTATAATATATTCACCATCTTTCTTTGCTTGTTGTTCTAAATGAGTAACTTTTAATGTTAGTTCTTCGTTCTTACTTATCAGCATGGTAATAGTATTTTCGATGTTTTGATTTGTTTTTTGTATCTCAGAAAGTGTTGGCGAGAAAAAACGTCTAAGCTCCTTTTCTTGTTCAGTTAAAAGTCCTTCCATCATCGTTTTCATTTCCGCCTTAAAATGTGTGAAATCTTCTACTCCATCTTCCATCATCGTCTTCCGTTTGAGAATAATGAAATTTGGTGGAGTAGTTTGTAGTTGAGCCCTGCCGGGCTCATTCAAGTTGCTCTCGCTAGGCGATTTCTCGGTTAGCTTTTTGGTAATCACAAAGAATGATGGCAAGAATTTTGAGCTATCATGGGCATCGATCGCATGGGTATCAATCGATAGCTCTGAAAATTCTGAATAAAACTGTATATTTTGTTTTTTAAGTTTTGTTCCATGAAAAATTAAATTAATTTTTGAAAATGTGAATAAATCGCAATTTGGGCGAAGCTATGGTGATGAAAACTTGTAGAATCCGCCATTTTGTTTTTGACGTTGACAGTGCATGTTCACTTGACATCAATCAAGAAAAATGTCAAACGAAAAACCAAAACAAACAAAAAATACGCTATTATGATTGCTCTCTTTTCTACTAATGCGAAAATAAGGCAATTTGTTGTGTTGTATGATCATTTTGTAGATTTTTGCTGGCCTGGCCTGATTTCGGTGTACCTTTATGTTTATTTGATAAGTAGAGATTCTTTTCGTTGGCATAAATGGACCTGTAGGTTTATGAACCCAAGTGATAGGGTAGGTACCTAGGTACCGTACCTGCGTAAGTAAAACATTATTTAGCATTGTCACACAAAAGGTGATATCTGAATTCACACCATTCTAGTCCTATGCTGGTTACTGTTTCTGTAATATGATGTTATAATATGAGTAGGTATAAAATAACCACCAATGCTGCTACGATGTCAGTTAGTTAGGTCAATGCAAATCAGAAAACAAGGTAGGTAACTAAATAACCCACTGTCACCAACAACAATTGGTAAATACCAGGGGGGGTCTGATTTCTTCCATCCACGACTTATTCCAATGTTGGATTCTGACCTACCTACTCGTATATAGGTATTGTATGTTGTCTACCTCCAAAGCAACATAAACTCTTGAAGTCTTAATAAATATGAGATAAAGAGGCAGCAAACACGATTTTAAACTAGATTACCTATATTGCTGGTTATTAGAATAAAATAACTTCATATAAATAGGTAGGTAGGGACCTACAATGCTACAAGGTGTTGTATGTAGCTTGAATTGAATTTTTCAGTAGATTCGAGATCGTAGATATTTATATTGGGAACAATATTTAGCCCTTATTTCAATAGGGAAGGTAAATTAGAAAGTAACTACATCTCACATCAGAACATAAAATAATTATTATGAAGGTAATTAGGAGATTTTATGATACAACTTCTCACCATAAAATATCATAGCATCCTGCAACTATTTTTAATGGCTTTAACAAAATCCACAGCCCTTAAACGATAACTATTATTTCTATAATCATTATCAGCCTGAAAGCTTCTCCGTTAGAAACATGTGCACCTACTGTAACTGAGTTCTAAGAAGAAAATAGTTTTCTTTGGTTAAATTCTACACCAAAATGAAAGTCTGTAGAGAAAAGTAGATTATCACAAGTGTCACGTGATTTAAACAACAACAACAACAAAATAATTAATGTGATTACAGCATCTCTAATATTGCTAAAATTAATGTTCTGTGTTAAGGTTCATAATCCCGTAGTTCAGGACCTGCTGTTAAACACATAAAACCTAGCACTATTATTATATTGACTCCTATTTTATAAAGCCATTGGCACAGTCCATCCTTGCCTGCATCATCTGCCCCAGGTTGTCCTGGAGGAAGTTGTACATTTTTCTCGTTGGTAATTAAAGTGTTAGTATAATATAATATCTATGGAATGTTTTATGTGCCTGCTACCAACTATTCTCAATAAAACAATAAGTGTAAATTGTATATTATAATTATAATATCTAAGGGTAAAAAAAATAACATAGCTAGGTACTTTGTTATAAAAGTAATACACAACTCTTAAATAAATAAAACGGGAACATGTCTTCATCAGCCTATATAAGTCCACTGCTGGACATAGGCCTCCTCTAATGTACGCCATAGCGCCCTGTCTTCGGCTTGCCGCATCCAGCATCTGCCAGGAGTCTTTCGCAAATCGTCATCCCACCTGGTCGGACGTCGTCCTATACTACGTTTGCCGAGTCGCGGTCTCCACTCAAGAACACGTTTAGGTATCGGTTCTCGGTTCTTCTCGAAATATGGCCAGCCCACTTCAGCTCTCTAATCTTTTGAGCTATGATAGATTAATAACCTTAGTCCTGTGTAGGGCTTCCAAATACCGGATATTTTCAATACCGGTATCAATACCGGAAGAAAAACTTAATACCGGTATTAATACCGGTATTACGGTATTGAGTGGAAATTCGTATTTACTTATGTAAAAGTTTATTTTTTTGAGGCATTAAGCTAAAATTAAAACAAAGGAAAAAATAAAATTAAAATTAAATCATTAAAAATCGACTTTCATTCATATAACAAACAAAATGATCACAGTCACAGCTTTACCTAATACAACTTAAAATATTTATGATTTTTACAAATTATATCAAGGGAAAATTATTATTCTATGCACTGCAACATCAAGTAGCCGTTTTCAAAAAATAAAAAAGAAATTTGTCTTTGAAATTGTGCAAAAATTTGGCATGCGTCTCAGTGAGTTTCAGAGATTGATTGATATTGATGCATTGTTTTATGGAGTAATTAGTATATTTTGTAATAATAGGGGTACAATAAGCCTATTTACACGAGCTTGGCAGGAGCCACCTGACGAAGCTTAAAACGCACGATGGGAGGACCGTATTGTCAAAGCCGAAGATCTCTGCTGAGATAGAGGATTTCTATGTCCGTTTATATGCTGCACATGCCCCTCGTGCCCAACGGGACGACCACGATTCACGAGCCACCTTGACACTCCACTACACCGACCAACTGCCATACATCAGTCAAGACGAGATCGTGGTGGCTCTGAGGCAGCTTAAAAATGGAAAGCCCCCCGCTGAAGACAGTATTACTTCAACTGTTTAACACCGTTCTTTACATTGGGAGAACTCCAAAGCCGAGGAGCGGAAGTTTGGTGGTGCTCTTTTTTAAGAAGGGAGATAATACCTTTCTTAAAAACTACAGAAACATCACACTCTTGAGCCACGTCTATAAGCTTTTCGCACGAGTGGTCACGAATCGTCTCGCCGGGAGACTCCACGAGTTCCAGCCACCGGAACAGGCCGGGTTTCGCGTAGGATATAGCACCATAGACCACAAACACACAGTGAGGCAGATTATACAGAAGTCTGAAGAGTATAATCAGCCCCTGTGCCTGGCCTTTGTGTGTGGATTATGAAAAGGCCTTTGACTATGACAAAACCTGGGCTGTTCTAGAATCTTTACAGCGTTGCGAAGTAGACTATCGTTATATCGAGGTGCTGAGATGTCTTTATGATGCCGCCACCATGAGTGTCCAAGTACAGGGCCAGCAGTCAGAACCCATCCAACTGCGCAGAGGTGTGAGACAGGGGGGTGTCATATCCCGCGAAACTGTTCACAAGCGCGTTGGAAGATGTGTTTAAGACGCTGGACTGGAAAGGTAAGGGCATCAACATAAACGGCGATTATATCTCACACCTGCGATCTCACATCGCTGATGACATAGTCTTAATGGCGGAGCCGCTGGAGCTTAACCGGATGCTGGACGGCCTAGCTTCAGCCTCACGACGCATCGGTCATGAACTTGGATGAAACCAAGGTCATGATCAATGGCCACATTGATCCGGGACCGGTCGTCGTACATGGCCACCTTCTCGAAATTGTTTCCGAATACACTTACCTTGGGTAGATTCAGCAGTTGGCTAAAAACAATTTCGAGAAGGAGGCCAAGAGAAGGAATCCAGCTAGGTTGGGCAGCGTTTAGAAAACTACGTCGAGTCTTCTCGTCATCCATACCGCAATGCTTGAAAACGATAGTGTTCAATCAGTGCGTCCTATCCGTCGTGACCTACAGACCTGAAACGTGGACACTCACGGTTCACCAGTTTAAAGTCTTCCAGCGAGCTATGTAGAGAGCTATGCTCGGAATTTCGCTGAGGGATAGGATTCGCAACGAATACATCCGACAGAGAACCAAAGTCATCGACATAGCTCAAAGGATTAGCAAGCTAAAGTGGCAGTGGGCTCGCCATATCTCGAGAAGAACCGACAACCGCTGGGGTAAACGTGTTCTTGAGTGGAGACCGCGACTCGGATTACGATTTGCAAAAGACTGCTGGCAGATGCTGTATGCGGCAAGCTGAAGACAGGGCGCCATGGCGCTCATTAGGGGAGGCCTATGTCCAGCAGTGGACTAATGCAGGCTGATGATGATGATTTACACTATAGGATTTGTGAATTTCTTGATTTTTACTTTCACTGGTCACTGGTTGGCGACTGACAGACGAGCGATGACTGAGGGGCGGGGGCATGTTCACCCACCCCCTTCTGCATAGATGCGCTTGCGGTTATAAATCTATTTATAGCTTAAGCACCGCGCAGTCAAGTTATGCTAGTACAAATAATTCACTTAACGCGATTGTTATAATGTACACGGGCTAGTTTATAAAAAAATGCTAGTAAATAGTAAATAAGAAAGTAATAACCAATGTGCGTGCAGGTTATTCCAGAAATATTACAATGACAGTATTAATTATCTTTTCACTTGCACTTTTATCCGATAAAATTCTAAATCACCGATTACGGTATTAAAACCGGTATTGAATTTCAATACCGGTATTGAAAACCAGTTAAAAATCGCCTAATACCGGTATTGAGCAATACCGGGATCCCGGTATTGGAAGCCCTAGTCCTGTGTCGGATGTTTTTGTTGCGAATCCTATCCTTCAGTGAAACTCCGAGCATAGCTCTCTCCATAGCTCGCTGGGCGACTTTAAACTGGTGGACTAGCCCTACCGTGAGTGTCCACGTCTCAGCTCCGTAGGTCATGAGGGGTAGGACGCATTGATTGAAAACTTTCGTTTTCAAGCATTGCGGTATGGATGACGAGAAGATATGTAAACTGAGACATGTCCAAGCATTCTCTGTTTTGAGCTAGGATTCTGTGCTAGATCCCCGAATGTACCACAGATTTTGTCGTTTTCCATTCTCTGTAAAAAGATTAGGTAGGTACCTATTAGAAAGTTATCTTAGTTCGATATCGATTGTTTCACACATGCTCAAATATAGGCACTTTTACAAGCTGGTACCCATGCCTTCTGCCCAATGGAGAAAGGCGGGAATCGAACCCGCAACCTCCTGCGTCTCAGGTAGTCCTTCGCCAACCGCACCACAGAGGTCGTTCGTCTTTACCTTTAAGATTGAGGTGGACAAAAGAGATTACTTTATTTCCTAGTTTTACATAAGTAATCTGAGTTTTGTGCAGTCCTGTTAGGTATAAAGAAAATAAAGCACTGAGTTTTGAATGGTGGGCATAGACAGGTAAGGTAGGTGTACTAAATAATGGATAAAATATTAGTGGTAGATTTGTAGGCACTTTACTATACCTATATTGCTGTTATCCACTCGGAAATGATAAACTTCATCCTCTTCAAAAATAAAACTGTTTGACTGTCTCACCAAATTCATGCTGCAGTTTCTACAGCGATTCATGTTTTCAATTATTCAATCAAAGACTTCGATTGAAAATAAAAAGCTCGGTAACTTCACGGAAAAAGTGGTTGACTTCACCGCCAAAATGTACTGTACAACACAGATTTATAAGTATAGTACTAAAGTACAATTTTTATTTAGCCAGCCAATAGATCTACTACACTATTCTACCTTTCTCCTAAAACAAAGGAGGTTGGTTTTATTCCTTTCCCCTACCCTGAAACCAACCTACAGAATTGAAACCTTTTTTGTCACCCCGCCGCCATTTGCAATGAAACGATAACAAGGAACAGAAATTATTCTGCCAATTTTCAAAAAAATATTTAATTTTTTCCAGAACAAACATGGAAAAAGTAAAAATGTAGGGTTCCTCAGAATTTTGAAATGAATCGAATGGTATATTTCATATCGTTTCCCAAATTTTTGGGACAAACCGTAAGGGAAACTTGCCATTGTTCTTTATCCATGTTAGAGAATTGGTCAGTACCACTAAAAACTCGTCAATCGCTTGTACTTGGACCACACGGCAAAAAGAACAATGCGGTGAGGTGACAAGTGACGTCAGTTACGTACGTGCAGTGCAGGCGCAGCGAAGGAACCACCGAGTATAGCTCCGTCGTAGTCTCACTCGAGCGTTGTTCAATCGTTCTATTTCACGTTGCTGCCTACCAACCTCTGTTCTGCTATGGGCGCCTGGTACTTCCTCGAATATTTTAATGCGGATTTTTTAAAAATAACTTTAATTAAAATTTAGCACGGAGTTCACACGTCTATTCGCTTTCGCGGTCCGGGGGAAGAGGATATCAATAACGTTTATTTCTTTAAGCTTACAAAATATGCACTTAGACAAGTCAAATTTTATACTATAAACAGGTTTATAAATAGTCATTATTATCAACTAAGAAATATGATGTTATTGATTTTATTCGCTTCAATTTTTTGTCCACAAGTGGAAGAAGCGAAAAAGAAACCACTAGTAAGTTTTATAAATCTTAAAATTAATACATTACGGTTTTTTTTTTCATTACATTAGTGGGTCAAATATCTTAAATGAATTTGACATTATTGTGCGCTTAGTTATATCTTTACCTGTAGGAGGCATATCAAATGGAAAATGCAATGAATCACTAGCGGGATTCCAACCCAAGCCAAGGGTGCTTGTAGACTCGCTGAAATAAAGTGAATCATCGTCTGTGGTTTTATCCAGTAAATGAGGTACATTTGATTTAAACTTCCTCAAGGTAAAGCATGCTGATTTTAAGTTCGAAGATACCGAATTGACTATGAATTGCAACTGTTGTTCATCATCACACCCAGTGTACAAATCATCAACATAAAAATCATGTTGTATTATATTTTAGATAAACGGATCATCACACTCCTCTCCCACCTGCCACAGGCAGCGTGTACTTAAGTAGCTTGCACTTGCTGTTCCATAAGTGACAGTACCTAATTGTAACGTCTTTAACGGCAAAGACTCTTCTTCTCTCCACAATATGAGCTGCAAGTTACGGTCTTGATGTTTTGCAATACAAACTTGGCGGTAGATCTTATCAATATCTCCAGTGACTAGGTACGTATTGATACTGCCGCGCTCTTACCAAGATGGAAAAAGGGAGTCTTGTACGTGAGGGCCTTTTAGTAAAATATCATTTACTGAAAAGCCTGAGGAGGTAGGTTCAGAACCATTAAACACCACGCGAAGCTTCGTAGACTCGCTACACTCCTTAATAACAGCATGGTGACATAAAAAATATGACGAAGTTGGATTAGCGATGGGTGATTCTGATATATGACCCAAAGCTGCGTATTCACGGATAAAATCCACATATTTAGATTTAAGTTCAGAATTTTTTCTAAATCTTTTTTCTAATTAGGTATGTGAAGCGTTTTTTAGCTATGTTGTACGAATCACCCAGGCAGTCAGGGGAGTCCTTTAGTGGCAACTCTAGGTACGCCAAATCTGCCTGAATCTAAACGCGTAGTGGTGGACTTAAACAGCTCTTCACACCTTTTATCTTCGGCGCTCAAAAAAGTCTTTGAAGGTAATTCTTCGAGAGCCCAGAACTTTGTTAACATTTCCATCAATGTTATCATTTTGAAAGCCTGCATGATTACAATGTATATACTTTCGCGGCTTAGTATCTTTGGTATACATTGGACCAGCCAACAGCCAGCCGAACTTAGAAGACTTCAATTTTGGGTAGTTTGGGCCTAACGATCGCTGTTCAGATCCGAGGACGTCCCAAAATAAGTCTGCTCCAATGAGAATATCAATCGGACCGGGCCGGTCGAATACAGGATCAGCCAATCTAACTGTTTGTGGGATTTTTAGATTCTTGATGTCAATCGGAGACTTTGGTAATTCTCCTGTCAATTCATCAAGAACAAAACATGCGTGTGACACACGCACGATACTGTGTGGTCAATGAATTTATCTGCGCGACACAACTTTCTGTCACATGGTTATGACACGTATTACCGATGCCAATCACCTCTAAGTTATTAAATGGATTAGTCTTTAGACCTAATCTTTTTTGTAATGACTTACTGATAAAAGTTAACTGCGACCCGCAATCTAATAAGGCGCGCACCTCCTCGCATTGGTTTGTAATCGGATTTTGTACCTCAATAAAAGCAGTGCTTAATCAATAGTGCGAATTTCTTTGGAGAAGTTGACAGATACTTGTGTTTCCACAGGAGGGTGCAAAAGGGAATTATTCTGTCCTTTGCAGCCTGCCACCCGACAACGACAAGCTCCCATTCGGCACTCGCTAGCCGGATGACCCTGTCTCAGACAATTTTCGCACAGCTTATACTTACTTACATCTGCCAGCCTCTCCTTTATATTCTTGGCCTTAAAAGTCGGGCAATCATAAATTCTTTGATTAGCATTGCAAACCACGCACAGAAAGACGGTAGAGGGACACACTAGCAAATGATTTTGTTTGATATCCCTTTGGTGAATTTGAGGATAATTCACGACCAGGAGCGTGCTTTTTATCTTTAGTGTGTGATGAACTTGCACCGTTACCATTTTCCTGAGGCCGAGAACGATTTAAGGCCTCAATTACATCCGCGCGGTCTGTTAGAACATCACATACATACATACATACATGTTAGAACATAGGTTGGAATATCAGAGAAACCGTTGCGTGCCTCTTCCCACTTTTCAAGAGTACGGCTGTCTAATTTTGATAATAACATGTAAATAATCAGTACGTCCCAATGCGTCATGGGTTGCCCGAGGCTGGATAAGGCTCGCAAGTCCTTTGTAAAGCTGTCCACTAGAAAACGCAAAGACTTCTCGGATTCACGAGTAATCGGTTTCATGACAATTATTTTAGATGAAGATTTACCAACAATCTTTTATTATTGTACCGCTCCAACAACAAACTCCAAGCGACTTCGTAATTTTCTGCGGACACTTCCAGATTAGCGATTATTCTAGACGAGTCACCTACGAGGTACGAATTCAAATAATGAAATTTTTGAATCGACGATAAACGCTCATTTTTGTGCACAAGAGACATAAATATGTCGCGAAATTCCAACCAGTGGAAAAAGGAACCATTGAATTTAGCAATCTCAATTTGAGGTAACTTCACTCCTATTTCTCTTTTCTCCATATTATAGTGACCACTCTGAGCGCGAGAATCAATCTAAAATACCTAAAATACCAAAGCAATCTAAATTACCTCTATTTTGATCCATTAAATCTTTCGCCATAGCAATCAATCTTATAATATCACGCTCAATAAGTTCACGCGCATCAATTTCGACTTCCATAAACTCAGAATTAAGAAAAAAAAATAAAGTTCCAAATGATCCAAATCGGATTTTTTATTTATTAATTCTTCTAGGTACTTCTTGAACTTGGTTATTTGACCCTTTATTGAGCTTCGTCTAAGATTTAATGTTTTCAATTTATCCGAATTGTCGGCCATATTTTTCTCCATTCTTCAAAACAATTACTTTAGTAGGTAATACAACTCTTAAAATATGTTTAAGAACAAGAATTATCAGATTAAACAAAGCTCAAAGGATTCTTTCTAGTTCCTCAATTGGGCGTTATCTGAAGTAGGTAGATGTCACCTGGAAGCCGGCGACTGGGAAACAACAGCTGATCCTCTCTTGTTCTCGGCGAGCGATAGGTCAAACGAGTTCAAGTTTAATATAAATATAATGTTTACCAGTTGAACAAATCTTTTATACCCTGTAATAATTATATCTGTGATATGCTAACAAAGTAGTTAAAAGTTATTTGTTTTAAACGATTTGATTAACACTGCAAGTGAAGGAATAAGGGAAATAAGATAGTTTTAGCACATAGATTTTAATATTTAGGTACCTAACATAGTTTTATTCAATTGCGCAGTAATTTGTAAGTTTTAGATTAACGTCAGTATTGAGCTAAGCAGACCTGTTGTTTACTAAATATTGAATTACTTTAGAGTGGATTCTGAATACCTAGTTAGGATCCTTATCTTAGCTCGTAGTTTGTAATTTTGTGTAAATATTTGTGCCTATTATGATCATGAATCACTTTAGAGTTGATCCTGGATAATCATTAGACATGTAATTAGTTAGTACATTGAACCATTATGTATTTAACTTTCTTTGGGAAGAAATTGGTGAGGTTATGAATACAGGCAAGGTACAATGGAATTTAGGGAACAAATGAAATAAAGGAAGGGCACTTCACTTAACTTTGATGTGTGTCTGAGGTATGAACCTGTATGAACTTTGGTGTTCAATTGACCATATAATAAGCATCCAAGCAAGCTCCAAGTGCAACGCACGCAGTTTCCAACGTTTCCTGAGATGGTTATGTAATCGCTGCTTCCAATACCAATGGTTACGTCCTGTCATGGTCGCCAAATGTTGAATCTTAGGGTTCAACTTGAACGGATTGCAGAATTTTCAATTAAACTTCCTTTTGGTAATAATAGCTGTATATTTTACAATGATTACAGAATGTGCGGCCAGTAGCCATTTTTATATTTTTTATACAATGCAGCGAAGTGCGTTACGTTAAGTTAGGCACGGACGACGACACCCTGAAGTTAGGTCCGAGTCGTAGGCGCGGAAACAATTACTGTACTAAACGGATTATGAGCAGGGAACTACCAGCTCCTGTATAACAGGGGTTCCTCCTGCTTTCAGAGGCTCTGAAGTAATGCCGTCTTCACCGGGGGCTTTTCCATTTTAAGCTGTCTCAGTGCCATCACGATCTCGTCTTGACTGATGTCTGGCAGTTCGTCGGTGTAGTGGCGTGTCAGGGTGGCTCTGGAATAATGGTCGTCCTTTTGGACATAAGAGGCATGTGCAGCGTATAAACGGCCATAGAAATCCTCTATCTCGGCAGAGATCTCCGGCTTCGACAATACGGTCCTCCCATCGTGCGTTTTAAGCTTCGTCAGGTGGCTCCTGCCAAGGTGCTGGCTGAGTGAATACCTACTTTGGACCCTCGGTTTCACTCTATCGCCTCTTCAATGAGACGTGTGTTGGAGCTCCGAAGGTCGCGCCGTACCATCTTCGCAATTCGCTTGTTCAGGTCTGACCTTTCAGACAAAGTCGCTTGGTTAGTTTCCCGTCTTCTTGTCATCAACCCGAGAGTCTCGGAAAATATGATTGAGGAGGGACTCCACAGATAGTTACTGAGATACATAACATAAAAACGCAAAATTTCTTCAGGCTTACAAAATATTACGACGATTTGACGACCAATGTGGCGCGGTGGGCGAAGGTCTGCCTGCGACGCAGAAGGTTGCGGGTTCGATTCCCGCCTCGGGACAAATGTGTGTACGATCTGCAGACATTTGTTCAGGGTGTTCTGGTCGTTTTCTATATATAATAAAAATATCTATCTATGTATTGTATTATATTATGTATATCAGTTATCTAGTACCCATAACACAAGCTCTGCTTTCCTTGGGGCTAGATAATGCTGTGTGAATTGTCCAGCATTATTTATTTATTTTATTAATTTGTTTAAAATTTAAAATTTGTTAAACACTATTTATTATATAGCGGAAGGATTTGTATTTTTGTATGTTTGCAAAGAGTAAACTCAAAAACTTCTGGATCGATACAAATACATATTTACGTTTAAAGTATGTATCCGTAATATAGTATAGTTGTATGGGCGATCCGTAATATAGTATAGTTGTATGGGCGATCCGTAATATAGTATAGTTGTATGGGCGATCCGTAATATAGTATAGTTGTATGGGCGATCCGTAATATAGTATAGTTGTATGGGCGATCCGTAATATAGTATAGTTGTATGGGCGATCCGTAATATAGTATAGTTGTATGGGCGATCCGTAATATAGTATAGTTGTATGGGCGATCCGACGCTACAGCCCGTTTTAATTAGTAGGCAGTTTGTGGAAAAAACAAACTCTTATTTTCAGACCTGCATAAACTTTCGGCTTTTAATATACCTAGTAGGATGGGTATTCAATAGGTACATGACATGATCTGTTAAATGACTACCTATCTTTCTAGCTGACTGTACTCAAACACACTATTTCCTGAAAAGCGTTCTATACGCGACGAAATGTATGGAAGATTCAGTTGTTTTAAAATGGTTACGAGATGGGAAGGTTGCGAAATGGGAAGGAGCCGCAATTCCCAAAGCAGGGGACATCTTAACTCTTCAATCTCGAGCTTTTACAGAATAAAACAAGCATAATGATCTACCTAGTTACAGAATATATATATTAATGCAGAATATAAAATAACACGTTCCTATAATATAGACTTATGAGACCTTAGTTTATTTTGAAGTTGTTTTGCAGTAGCAAGTGTCAAGAATCAAAACAACATACATTTTTTAGTAAATTTAAGAGTGTCTATTCAGATCTCCTTAACAGTGTAATACATGGTATTTAAGAGTGTCTATTCAGATCTCCTTAACAGTGTAATACATGGTATTTAAGAGTGTCTATTCAGATCTCCTTAACAGTGTAATACATGGTATTTAAGAGTGTCTATTCAGATCTCCTTAACAGTGTAATACATGGTATTTAAGCGTGTCTATTCAGATCTCCTTAACAGTGTAATACATGGTATTTAAGCGTGTCTATTCAGATCTCCTTAACAGTGTAATACATGGTATTTAAGAGTGTCTATTCAGATCTCCTTAACAGTGTAATACATGGTATTTAAGAGTGTCTATTCAGATCTCCTTAACAGTGTAATACATGGTATTTAAGAGTGTCTATTCAGATCTCCTTAACAGTGTAATACATGGTATTTAAGAGTGTCTATTCAGATCTCCTTAACAGTGTAATACATGGTATTTAAGCGTGTCTATTCAGATCTCCTTAACAGTGTAATACATGGTATTTAAGAGTGTCTATTCAGATCTCCTTAACAGTGTAATACATGGTATTTAAGAGTGTCTATTCAGATCTCCTTAACAGTGTAATACATGGTATTTAAGCGTGTCTATTCAGATCTCCTTAACAGTGTAATACATGGTATTTAAGAGTGTCTATTCAGATCTCCTTAACAGTGTAATACATGGTATTTAAGAGTGTCTATTCAGATCTCCTTAACAGTGTAATACATGGTATTTAAGAGTGTCTATTCAGATCTCCTTAACAGTGTAATACATGGTATTTAAGAGTGTCTATTCAGATCTCCTTAACAGTGTAATACATGGTATTTAAGAGTGTCTATTCAGATCTCCTTAACAGTGTAATACATGGTATTTAAGAGTGTCTATTCAGATCTCCTTAACAGTGTAATACATGGTATTTAAGCGTGTCTATTCAGATCTCCTTAACAGTGTAATACATGGTATTTAAGAGTGTCTATTCAGATCTCCTTAACAGTGTAATACATGGTATTTAAGAGTGTCTATTCAGATCTCCTTAACAGTGTAATACATGGTATTTAAGAGTGTCTATTCAGATCTCCTTAACAGTGTAATACATGGTATTTAAGAGTGTCTATTCAGATCTCCTTAACAGTGTAATACATGGTATTTAAGAGTGTCTATTCAGATCTCCTTAACAGTGTAATACATGGTATTTAAGCGTGTCTATTCAGATCTCCTTAACAGTGTAATACATGGTATTTAAGAGTGTCTATTCAGATCTCCTTAACAGTGTAATACATGGTATTTAAGAGTGTCTATTCAGATCTCCTTAACAGTGTAATACATGGTATTTAAGAGTGTCTATTCAGATCTCCTTAACAGTGTAATACATGGTATTTAAGAGTGTCTATTCAGATCTCCTTAACAGTGTAATACATGGTATTTAAGAGTGTCTATTCAGATCTCCTTAACAGTGTAATACATGGTATTTAAGAGTGTCTATTCAGATCTCCTTAACAGTGTAATACATGGTATTTAAGAGTGTCTATTCAGATCTCCTTAACAGTGTAATACATGGTATTTATGCGTGTCTATTCAGATCTCCTTAACAGTGTAATACATGGTATTTAAGAGTGTCTGTTCAGATCTCCTTAACAGTGTAATACATGGTATTTAAGAGTGTCTGTTCAGATCTCCTTAACAGTGTAATACATGGTATTTAAGAGTGTCTATTCAGATCTCCTTAACAGTGTAATACATGGTATTTAAGAGTGTCTATTCAGATCTCCTTAACAGTGTAATACATGGTATTTAAGAGTGTCTATTCAGATCTCCTTAACAGTGTAATACATGGTATTTAAGCGTGTCTATTCAGATCTCCTTAACAGTGTAATACATGGTATTTAAGAGTGTCTATTCAGATCTCCTTAACAGTGTAATACATGGTATATAAGAGTGTCTATTCAGATCTCCTTAACAGTGTAATACATGGTATTTAAGCGTGTCTATTCAGATCTCCTTAACAGTGTAATACATGGTATTTAAGAGTGTCTATTCAGATCTCCTTAACAGTGTAATACATGGTATTTAAGAGTGTCTATTCAGATCTCCTTAACAGTGTAATACATGGTATTTAAGCGTGTCTATTCAGATCTCCTTAACAGTGTAATACATGGTATTTAAGAGTGTCTATTCAGATCTCCTTAACAGTGTAATACATGGTATTTAAGAGTGTCTATTCAGATCTCCTTAACAGTGTAATACATGGTATTTAAGAGTGTCTATTCAGATCTCCTTAACAGTGTAATACATGGTATTTAAGAGTGTCTATTCAGATCTCCTTAACAGTGTAATACATTTAATTTAAACGTGTCTATTCAGATCTCCTTAATAGTGTAATACATGGTATTTAAGAGTGTCTATTCAGATCTCCTTAACAGTGTAATACATGGTATTTAAGAGTGTCTATTCAGATCTCCTTAACAGTGTAATACATGGTATTTAAGAGTGTCTATTCAGATCTCCTTAACAGTGTAATACATGGTATTTAAGAGTGTCTATTCAGATCTCCTTAACAGTGTAATACATGGTATTTAAGAGTGTCTATTCAGATCTCCTTAACAGTGTAATACATGGTATTTAAGCGTGTCTATTCAGATCTCCTTAACAGTGTAATACATGGTATTTAAGAGTGTCTATTCAGATCTCCTTAACAGTGTAATACATGGTATTTAAGCGTGTCTATTCAGATCTCCTTAACAGTGTTATACATGGTATTTAAGAGTGTCTATTCAGATCTCCTTAACAGTGTAATACATGGTATTTAAGAGTGTCTATTCAGATCTCCTTAACAGTGTAATACATGGTATTTAAGTGTGTCTATTCAGATCTCCTTAACAGTGTAATACATGGTATTTAAGCGTGTCTATTCAGATCTCCTTAACAGTGTTATACATGGTATTTAAGAGTGTCTATTCAGATCTCCTTAACAGTGTAATACATGGTATTTAAGAGTGTCTATTCAGATCTCCTTAACAGTGTAATACATGGTATTTAAGCGTGTCTATTCAGATCTCCTTAACAGTGTAATACATGGTATTTAAGAGTGTCTATTCAGATCTCCTTAACAGTGTAATACATGGTATTTAAGCGTGTCTATTCAGATCTCCTTAACAGTGTAATACATGGTATTTAAGAGTGTCTATTCAGATCTCCTTAACAGTGTAATACATGGTATTTAAGCGTGTCTATTCAGATCTCCTTAACAGTGTAATACATGGTATTTAAGAGTGTCTATTCAGATCTCCTTAACAGTGTAATACATGGTATTTAAGCGTGTCTATTCAGATCTCCTTAACAGTGTAATACATGGTATTTAAGAGTGTCTATTCAGATCTCCTTAACAGTGTAATACATGGTATTTAAGAGTGTCTATTCAGATCTCCTTAACAGTGTAATACATGGTATTTAAGTGTGTCTATTCAGATCTCCTTAACAGTGTAATACATGGTATTTAAGCGTGTCTATTCAGATCTCCTTAACAGTGTTATACATGGTATTTAAGAGTGTCTATTCAGATCTCCTTAACAGTGTAATACATGGTATTTAAGAGTGTCTATTCAGATCTCCTTAACAGTGTAATACATGGTATTTAAGAGTGTCTATTCAGATCTCCTTAACAGTGTAATACATGGTATTTAAGAGTGTCTATTCAGATCTCCTTAACAGTGTAATACATGGTATTTAAGAGTGTCTATTCAGATCTCCTTAACAGTGTAATACATGGTATTTAAGAGTGTCTATTCAGATCTCCTTAACAGTGTAATACATGGTATTTAAGCGTGTCTATTCAGATCTCCTTAACAGTGTAATACATGGTATTTAAGAGTGTCTATTTAGATCTCCTTAACAGTGTAATACATGGTATTTAAGAGTGTCTATTCAGATCTCCTTAACAGTGTAATACATGGTATTTAAGCGTGTCTATTCAGATCTCCTTAACAGTGTAATACATGGTATTTAAGCGTGTCTATTCAGATCTCCTTAACAGTGTAATACATGGTATTTAAGCGTGTCTATTCAGATCTCCTTTACAGTGTAATACATGGTATTTAAGAGTGTCTATTCAGATCTCCTTAACAGTGTAATACATGGTATTTAAGAGTGTCTATTCAGATCTCCTTAACAGTGTAATACATGGTATTTAAGAGTGTCTATTCAGATCTCCTTAACAGTGTAATACATGGTATTTAAGCGTGTCTATTCAGATCTCCTTAACAGTGTAATACATGGTATTTAAGAGTGTCTATTCAGATCTCCTTAACAGTGTAATACATGGTATTTAAGCGTGTCTATTCAGATCTCCTTAACAGTGTAATACATGGTATTTAAGAGTGTCTATTCAGATCTCCTTAACAGTGTAATACATGGTATTTAAGCGTGTCTATTCAGATCTCCTTAACAGTGTAATACATGGTATATAAGAGTGTCTATTCAGATCTCCTTAACAGTGTAATACATGGTATTTAAGCGTGTCTATTCAGATCTCCTTAACAGTGTAATACATGGTATTTAAGAGTGTCTATTCAGATCTCCTTAACAGTGTAATACATGGTATTTAAGAGTGTCTATTCAGATCTCCTTAACAGTGTAATACATTTAATTTAAACGTGTCTATTCAGATCTCCTTAACAGTGTAATACATGGTATTTAAGAGTGTCTATTCAGATCTCCTTAACAGTGTAATACATGGTATTTAAGAGTGTCTATTCAGATCTCCTTAACAGTGTAATACATGGTATTTAAGAGTGTCTATTCAGATCTCCTTAACAGTGTAATACATTTAATTTAAACGTGTCTATTCAGATCTCCTTAACAATGTAATACATGGTATTTAAGAGTGTCTATTCAGATCTCCTTAACAGTGTAATACATGGTATTTAAGAGTGTCTATTCAGATCTCCTTAACAGTGTAATACATGGTATTTAAGAGTGTCTATTCAGATCTCCTTAACAGTGTAATACATGGTATTTAAGCGTGTCTATTCAGATCTCCTTAACAGTGTAATACATGGTATTTAAGAGTGTCTATTCAGATCTCCTTAACAGTGTAATACATGGTATTTAAGAGTGTCTATTCAGATCTCCTTAACAGTGTAATACATGGTATTTAAGAGTGTCTATTCAGATCTCCTTAACAGTGTAATACATGGTATTTAAGAGTGTCTATTCAGATCTCCTTAACAGTGTAATACATGGTATTTAAGAGTGTCTATTCAGATCTCCTTAACAGTGTAATACATGGTATTTAAGCGTGTCTATTCAGATCTCCTTAACAGTGTAATACATGGTATTTAAGAGTGGCTATTCAGATCTCCTTAACAGTGTAATACATGGTATTTAAGAGTGTCTATTCAGATCTCCTTAACAGTGTAACTCTCGACGGTCATACGTCATGATTCATGACACCAAAACTTTGTCCGTTGACGGTCGACTGTCGTGATTCATGACACTTTTTAGAGTCCTACTTTTTACTCGATTACATAGACAATACCCTACCTACCCGAAGTGCGAATGGCTTGATCGTGTGCGGGCAGCCTAATCTTTCCATAGTGGCAACAATTCTAGACCTTCCGGAAGAATTTTTTTTTTTTCCAAGGATTGTTTGCGCTAATGCAAGCAACAGTGCCGACAAGTGTTTTTGTAATAAAACTACGTTTTTACGATGCCAGGGTAAGTTTTATTGCTTGTACAATTGTTTATTGTGTGTTTGTGTGTATTTGAACATGAAATTTCATCAGAAAATAAACATTTTCGGTGTTTTGGTGCTGGCCGGCGTTTTTTTGGCAATTTTCCCTTTCCTTTAACTTTACATGAACATCAGGTAGGTATTTCTAACCAATTTCAGATTATTTACATGCTAAGTGGTAGGAAATTTCATGGAGAATTTTAATATAATATATTAAAATTCTCCATGAAATTTCATTATACATTTAGGTAGGTAATCTCCATTATCATGGAGAAATCTGCGAAAGAACCCCAACACTCCCAACCCGGCGCGCGGAACGCGAAAACGTCCCGCCACCCAGCCGACCCTCAACCGCTTATCGCGCGCGCGGCGCCCGACCGTCGAGAGGTTAAAATAATAATATAACTACTACAATTAAAAATATAATAATAATAATAAATACATACCTAACCTATAAATATATATACTAAATATCTACTTACATATTATATGGAAACAAGGACGTATTCAGTGACAACAGGACAAATAGTGTTCCTTTACCATTTCCTTGAAAATTGGTAGTGACTTTGCACACCTTACAGTGACCGGCAATGCATTCCATAGCTGGACAGCCCGCACAGTAAATGAGTTGCCGTAGAAGGAAGAAGAGTGGACAGGTGTTTGGAGCGAAAGGGTTTCAGAGGAGCGAAGAGATCGAGAATGTGAAAGATGAAGAAAGGTGAAACGTGCTTTAAGATAAGGGGGTGCAGAAGATAAAAATAAAATATTATAAAGAAGAGTTAGAATGTGAGAATTTCGGCGTAGCCGTATGGGTAGCCACTTGAGCTTCCTGCGGAACTCTGAGACATGATCATACTTGCGCAAGCCAAATATGAATCTAATCCCGACATTCTGCAGGCGCTCAAGTTTATCTAACTGCTGCTCAGTTAAATCTAGAAAGGAAGAATCTGCGTAATCAAGAATTGGGAGAAGAAGAGATTGTGCAAGAGAAATTTTAGTAGCAATAGGAAGGAAATTGCGTAGTCTTCGAAGGGAACCAGCTGAAGCAAACATCCTGCGGCTGATTTCAGAAAGCTGAGGTCCCCACGACAATGTTCTGTCAATGAGGACACCTAAATTTTTCACCGTTTCACTTTGCCCAACAGGAGTCCCATCGAAGACTACGGTTGGTAGACTACCCCAGTTAATCCGAGCTACCATTCGCGAGCTCCCTACAGTAATCACCTGCGTAATAAATCACAGGGGCAAATGCTTGTCAACTTCCTTGAGAAAGAGGAGCTGTTCTTAACTCTTTCAAAGTCAAAAGTCAAAGTCAATAACTTTATTTCCTAAGGCTTACAAAATAAGCACTTAGACAAGTCAATTTTAATACTATAAACAGGTTTATAAATAGTCATTATTATAAAATAAGAAATATGATGTTATTGATTTTATTCGCTTCAATTTTTGTCCACTTGTGGAAGAAGCGAAAAATAAACCACTAGTAAGTTTTATAAAACTTAAAATTAATAAGTACATTATCTCAGTCTAAATATAATCTAATTTATATATAACTCAATATTTATATAAAACTAACTAAGCTTAACATTATTTTCCTTAAATACCATTGTCGGTGTGGAACTGAGCGACATCTGGCCAAGCATTTACATCATTGATGTCACGGAACATAAAAAACGAGTGGAAGTGCTATGCAACAAAATTACTATGGGCACCGGTAGTAAACCTAGGTAGTTACGCCTCCGTCTTCCAAGCAGAGGTATTCGCCATTCTCGAATGTGCTGACATTAATCTGCTAAAGCGCTACACCAACCAAACTATATTTATCAACTCTGACAGCCAGGCGGCCCTCCTAGCACTGGATTCGAAGGTCATCACGTCCAGGTTAGTCAAGGACTGTTTGTATCGCCTGAACGCTCTAGGCTTGAACAACAAAGTCATCCTAAGATGGGTACCGGGTCACGCGGGTATCAACGGCAATGAGTGTGCTGACGAACTTGCGCGATCCGGGGCAAAGGGGACTCAGTTTGGCCCCGAGCCGTTTTGTGGCATTCCCAAAAGTCTGGCTCTAAGAACCCTCTTAAACTCCTGCTACGAGGAATCAACCAAGCTTTGGAAAAACTCCTCTGGCATGGATCACTCAAAATCTCTGATAAAAGCCTTCGATAAACGGTACACTAACCAAATCCTAGCGCTAAACAGAGATAACCTTCGCATCATAACAAGAGCCCTAACTGGACACTGTCGCCTTAACAAGCACATGTTTAAATTGGGGCTATGCGACACAAAAACCTGTAGATTCTGTGAGGAGGCGGACGAAACGCCTCTCCATCTGCTAGGAGAGTGTGGAGCACTGATGCAAAAACGTAGTACTTATCTGGGCAAGCACCTGCTCGGCCCAGACGAGCTACGAGACTTCTCCCCGAAGGAAATCCTTCAGTTCCTAGCAGCTGCAAGGGTAGGTGGCGACCTCTGAACGCCGCGGCTTTAGGGGAGAACACATAAAGTGGCGATCACAATAGGCCCATCATGGCCGCAGTGACACGAAAGCCACCAAGAGCAAATAAAAAAAATAAATAATATGGGCACCGGTGTCGCCAAACTCACACAAATAAACCCTTAATCTTATATTGCATTACAAAGAAACAATTCGTTTCATTGGTAGTTAAAAGTTTAGTCAAAATTAGCCAACGTCACAGATTAGAAAATAAACCTTGAATTCTACTGTATAAGATTTATTTTACTTTAGCAGCAGAACGTATTTACGAGCTACACTCACCAAACAGCAACTTGACGATTCAATTCTGCTATTTGACCATAGATGGCGGTATTGTCAGTGCTCGCAATTGTAAACTTAATTTCCTTAGTCATATGATTGACATTCGCGTGATAGGTCGCGGACCTACTCACCAAACATTTGACTGTCGAGTCAATTCCGCTACTTCACCATAGATGGCGGTATTCTCAGTGCTCGCGATTATAAACTTAATTTCGTCAGACATGACATTTGCGTGATAGGTCGCGACTCGACTAAGGCTGCACCAGGTAGCACAATGAACTACTTTATCGATATCGATAGATATTTTGCCACAGATTGTAGGCGACGACGGAACCCTTGTATTAGGATATTTAGATCTAATTACACTCTTATTGGTTAGTTTATCTTAGTTTGTGTCTATTTAGAATTTTAGAGCATAGAAACACTTTATAGGAATTTGGTAAGATCGTATTATTACGTAAGTTGAAAATGTACTTTTTTGTTTAAGGTCATTTTGTAGTAAAAACAGTACAAAAAGAAATGTTTAGGCCTAAAACTAGTATTACCGCTTGTATTAGAAAATTAGGATACTTAGTTTTACAGTTATTTACCTTTTTGTATAAGGAAAAATGTCTCTTGTTGAGTTTTGTTAGGTTTTAGTTTTAGGCACTTTTTATTACTTATAAATGTCTAGATATTGTATTTATTTATTGATAAGGTATGTTTTAAAGTATCGATCAAATCAACAGCCGACTTGACTACATCACTAAACGAGTAGCGAAGAACATTCGAGAATAGAAACAATCCAAAATCAACTTTATGCTAATCGCATAAGGTCGATTTTGACTAACCGTTCTAATAAATTATTTGTAAATTTTAATAAAATAAGATTTTATGACAATGCAATGAAAATGCTACCTATTGATGGTATAAAACACCCTCGTTTTCGAGATTTTATTCGCCTACTATAATTTTTACACTCTAAAATGGAACAATACGGCATAGCTTCGGAAAAATGAATTCGCCGCGAGACTAGCAACTCGACGTGATGTAAGAACACGACTGAGATCAGTTAAGCGTAACTACGCATAATTGTGGCACGCGTGCCACGCCTACTTAACACTTCCACTTATGATGTAATCATCTATGGAGTAAAAGGCTTTCTTAAGGTTGAACTAGTTGCGCAGGCAAAGTCGTCAGTAGGCGCGGCCTAAATGAATGCTATCTCACCTGACACAGGGTGCGAAAGGGATAGCCTCAGAGAAGAGCAGTGAGGAAATATCGCGTGCGTTTACTAGTATACACATACACATGTGACAAACTAGCAAACGCACACATACACGATCTCATTGAACGCGCCGATTACAATAAAATTGAGTGAAAGAAAACACTTGCTTGTGGCATAACTGTAGGTTGGTTTGGTACCTACCTAGTTATAGGTATAAAGCGCTTGTCGTCGTCGGCGGCGGCGGCGGCCGCGGCGCATTCTAGTTACCTACCTATTTGCCTATTTTTTTTCAAGAGACTTGAGATATTAGCCAAAATGTAGAAATAGTACTTACCTACATAAAGGTACCTTTTTATGTTTTTCGAAGGTTTTTTTGTGGGTGATATAGCAAATGATAGTGGAGGTTGATTTGATAGGATTTGGGGAGTAGGAAAAACAAAAAAACTTTTAGGTACAACGTAACCTGTATTAGTTATTTTACAGGTAGGTACTAGAGATGTAACGAATATTCGCATCCGCATTCGCATTCGCGAATATTCGCAGGATTTTCAATATTCGCATTCGCATTCGCATTCGCCAAAATCTATGCGAATATTTGGCGAATGTTGATGGGGCAAAAACTTACCTAATATATTTAAAAAACTGTTCTCTTTTACATGCGGAATTATAAAAAAAACTCTGCACATCTCGTAAATAGGAATGATGACAGTAACAAAAAGCATCATTATTATGTATTTACTAAATTATATCAGAGCCATACATGACAAAACGCGTATTATAATTTTAATTTTTATTTTGATCAAGATCAATTATTATTTTGATAAATAACATCTACAAAATACAATAATCCGCCATGACACGTTGAACAACAATTAGAGAACACAGACCCATGACGTCATGTCGTCACAAAGTAAAATGGAAGACACAGAATAACCACAGAAATAAGTAATAGTAAACGTATGACTTTCTTCAATCAATAGCTAGCTTCTTTGTTTCTTGACAATATTGTTAATCCTTGTTTTATTATTTGATTGTATTTCTTATTTGTAAAGACATACTAATGAATATAAATATTATGGTAATTCTGTATCATAAAAAATTGTGCATCGGTGACGTCATAGACAGTCGCCACGAGTATTGTAGCGTTTTAGAGCGAAATTTAAATTACATTTTTAAAAACTCAATTTTACCTTCAAAATCCATGTCTTTTGTAGAAATATGTTTTATTTTCTATTCAGTAGATGTTTAAAAATATCAAGGAGTAGTCTCAAAATCAATCATCATGCCTATTACTATATTTTATTATGGCACTCTTATTGCTAATTCTTTAATAAGAACTTTGACAAAACTTAAATGAAAAAAAAAATGTTGAACTGACTTTGATTGGGTGACTAGTATCTGTCCGTGGCTTTGCACGCGTTTCTACGAAATTAAAGAAACTAAACGTTTAATGTTTATTTTTTCCCCATGGGAACTAATTTGTGAGATCGAAAAATAGCCTAGCCTTTGCTTTGAATGACATTGTATAGATTATTCTAAACCAGGGGTTAAGGTAACCTTTTAATGGCGGGAACCACTTGACAAATTTATGGTTTGTTTTTGGCGTGCACAGACCTTGATTGGAGGACCTAGGACAAGGCCGTCTTTTATTTTTATTATTATATTATACTGGTTAATAAATAAATGAACATTTCAAATATTAAAAAAAAACAAGTTAATTTCTAGTTACACCCAACCCAAACCTCATAAGCTAGAAATCTTAAATTTTAAGCATAGGAGTTTTGGAAATTACACCCCCAAAAGAAAAGAGGATTGAAGTTTTTTACGTGTTTCTTTTAACTCTACGAAGTGGCCAAATTTGCTTGAAATTTACGAAAAATACAAAGCCGTTGAACACGTATTTCAGGATTTTTCAAAATATTAATGAAATGGTTAGGTATATGAAAGTTTGAGATTTATAGTTGGGCTCCGACTTAAAAGGGCTGTAACTTTCTAACGCATAACGCTATCGTACTGAAATTTTCTGAGTATATAAAAAATAATTGATTGAAAAACGACTATCAGAAATTTTCAAGAAAACTCTTAATATGATAGGTATGCGTTTTTCAATCCATTCTTTTATACATACTCAGACATTTTCAATACAATAGCGTATTGTATTATATCGATAGCGTTATGCTTATGTAACTTTTAAACCAGTACCCCTATTTATAATTTTACATTTTGCATGTTCCGCATCCACTAAGTAAAATAAGTCTAAACGTGGTCTAAATTTTACTCATTGTTTTCATGGAGGCACTAATTTTTCCCAAAATAACATATAAAAGACAAACAAATCCAACTCCAATCGACAAATGTGTGGATAAAAATATTATCAAACAAACAACGCGATTGCAATCGCGTTATTACTACATACAATTATCAAGCGATTCATCTTCTTAAATTTTTGCTTTGCATCTGTTTTGATACAATTATGCCAATATCAGTTTCAAATTCTGTGGTTATCAAGGTTGTGAATTGTCGATGTCATGAATGAATTAAAAAACATTATTACTCGTACGTAATTGGTAGTTGAAGATAGCTAATAGCAAACGTTGGTAATTGGACAACGCGCGCGCCAATAAACAGTACGTGAAGTTGGCGGCAATTTCAAAATACCAACATTCGCATTCGCATTCGCGAATGTGAGCATCGAATACTCGCATTCGCATTCGCGAATGTCGAAAATTTGACATTCGTTACATCCCTAGTAGGTACCTACCTAGGTAAAATAAGTACATACAGACCTAGTACCTATACATGCTAGGTACCTGTGTTTTTACATAAGTACCTATAATAAATTAAAAAATAACTACTAAAATTAAAACTAAAACACTATTATTATGGAATTGCTTTTATCACTAACCCACATTCTGATATTTTTATAAAATATCTCAATCTTAGGAAATACCTACGGAGCTAATAATCACAGAAAAAGACAACATTGATGGACTAAGTATTGCTATAAATTAGGGATGTAACGAATGTCAAATTTTCGACATTCGCGAATGCGAATGCGAATGCGAGTATTTGATGCTCACATTCGCGAATGCGAATGCGAATGCGAATGTTGGTATTTTGAACTTGCCGCCAACTTCACGTACTGTTTATTGGCGCGCGTTCATGACATCGACAATTCACAATCTTGATAACCACAGAATTTGAAACTGATATTGGCATAATTGTATCAAAACAGATGCAGAGCAAAAATTAAAGAAGATAAATCGCTTGATAATTGCTATCTTCGTCTACCAATCGCGTTGTTTGTTTGATAATATTTTTATCGACACATTTGTCGGTTGGAGTTGGATTAACAAATCCAACTAAAATAACATATAAAAGACAAACATGTCTTTTATATGTTATTTTGGGAAAAATGAGTGCCTCCATGAAAACACTTAGTAAAATTTAGACCACGTCTAAACTTATTTTACTTAGTAGATGCGGAACATGCAAAATGTAAAATTATAAATAGGGGTACTGGTTTAAAAGTTACATAAGCATAACGCTATCGATATAATACAATACGCTATTGTATTGAAAATTTCTGAGTATATAAAAAACAATGGATTGAAAAACGCATATAACGCATATATTAAGAGTTTTCTTGAAAATTTCAGATAGTCGTTTTTCAATCTATTGTTTTTTATATACTCAGAAAATTTCAGTACAATAGCGTTATGCGTTAGAAAGTTACAGCCCTTTTAAGTCGGAGCCCAACTATAAATCTCTAACTTTCATATACCTAACCATTTCATTATTATTTTGAAAAATCCTGAAATACGTGTTCAACGGCTTTGTATTTTTGGTAAATTTCAAGCAAATTTGGCCACTTCGTAGAGTTAAAAGAAATACGTAAAAAACTTCAATCCTCTTTTCTTTTGGTGGAGTAATTACCAAAACTCCTATGCTTAAAATTTAAGATTTCTAGCTTATGGGGTTTGGGTTGGGTGTAACTAGAAATTAACTTTTTTTTTAATATTTAAAATATTCATATTTATTTATTAACCAATATGACATAATAATAAAAAATAAAAGACGGCCTTGGCCTAGGTCCTCCGATCAAGGTCTGTGCACGCCAAAAACAAACCATAAATTTGTCAAGTGGTTCCCGCCATTAAAAGGTTACCTTAACCCCTGGGTTAGAATATTCAATACATTGTCATTTAAAGCAAAGGCTAGGCTATTTTTCGATCTCTCAAATTAGTTCCCATGGGGAAAAAAACAAACATTAAACGTTTAGTTTCTTTAATTTCATAGAAACGCGTGCAAAGCTACGGACAGACACTAGTCACCCAATCAAAGTCAGTTCAACATTTTTTTTTTCAGTTAAGTTTTGTCAAAGTTTCTTACAAAGTTCCTATTAAAGAATTAGCAATAAGAGTGCCATAATAAAATATAGTAATAGGCATGATGATTGATTTTGAGACTACTCCTTGATATTTTTAAACATCTACTGAATAGAAAATAAAACATATTTCTACAAAAAACGTGGATTTTCAAGGTAAAATTGAGTTTTTAAAAATGTAATTTAAATTTCGCTCTAAAACGCTACACTACTCGTGGCGACTGTCTATGACGTCACCGATGCACAAATTTTTATGATACAGAATTACCATAATATTTATATTCATTAGTATGTCTTTACAAATAAGAAATACAATCAAATAATAAAACAAGTATTAACAATATTGTCAAGAAACAAAGAAGCTAGCTATTGATTGAAGAAAGTAATACGTTTACCATTACTTATTTCTGTGGTTATTCTGTGTCTTCCATTTTACTTTGTGACGACATGACGTCATGGGTCTGTGTTCTCTAATTGTTGTTCAACGTGTCATGGCGGATTATTGTATTTTGTAGATGTTATTTATCAAAATAATAATTGATCTTGCTCAAAATAAAAATTATAATACGCGTTTTGTCATGTATGGCTCTGATTTAATTTAGTAAATACATAATAATGATGCTTTTTGTTACTGTCATCATCCCTATTTACAAGATATGCAGTTTTTTTTATAATTCCGCATGTAAAAGAGAACAGTTTTTTAAATATATTAGGTAAGTTTGTGCCCCATCAACATTCGCAAAATATTCGCATAGATTTTGGCGAATGCGAATGCGAATGCGAATATTGAAAATCCTGCGAATATTCGCGAATGCGAATGCGGATGCGAATATTCGTTACATCTCTACTATAAATAAATAGTAACTCACGCTCCAGGTAAGTACATAGATAGGTATTAGGGATGTAACGAATGTCAAATTTTCGACATTCGCGAATGCGAATGCGAGTATTCGATGCTCACATTCGCGAATGCGAATGCGAATGTTGGTATTTTGAACTTGCCGCCAACTTCACGTACTGTTTATTGGCGCGCACGTTGTCCAATTACCAACGTTTGCTATAAGCTATCTTCAACTACCAATTACGTACGAGTAATAATGTTTATTTCATTCATTCATGACATCGACAATTCACAACCTTGATAACCACAGAATTTAAAACTGATATTGGCAAAATTGTATCAAAACAGATGCAGAGCAAAAATTTAAGAAGATGAATTGTTTGATAATTGCTATCTTCGTCTACCAATCGCGTTGTTTGTTTGATAATATTTTTATCCACACATTTGTCGGTTGGAGTTGGATTTGTTTGTCTTTTATATGTTATTTTGGGAAAAATGAGTGCCTCCATGAAAACAGTGAGTAAAATTTAGACCACGTTTAGACTTATTTCACTTAGTAGATGCGGAACATGCAAAATGTAAAATTATAAACAGGGGTACTGGTTTAAAAGTTACATAAGCATAACGCTATCGATATAATACAATACGCTATTGTACTGAAAATTTCTGAGTATATAAAAAAGAATGGATTGAAAAACGCATACTATCATATTAAGAGTTTTCTTGAAAATTTCTGATAGTCGTTTTTCAATCTATTGTTTTTTATATACTCAGAAAATTTCAGTACAATAGCGTTATGCGTTAGAAAGTTACAGCCCTTTTAAGTCGGAGCCCAACTATAAATCTTAAACTTTCATATACCTAACCATGAGTTAAAAGAAACACGTAAAAAACTTCAATCCTCTTTTCTTTTGGGGGTGTAATTTCCAAAACTCCTATGCTTAAAATTTAGGATTTCTAGCTTATGAGGTTTGGGTTGGGTGTAACTAGAAATTAACTTGTTTTTTTAATATTTAAAATATTCATATTTAATTATTAACCAGTATAACATAATAATAAAAAATAAAAGACGGCCTTGTCCTAGGTCCTCCGATCAAGGTCTGTGCACGCCAAAAACAAACCATAAATTTGTCAAGTGGTTCCCGCCATTAAAAGGTTACCTTAACCTAACCCAGAGGGGGTTAGAATAATCAATACATTGTCATTCAAAGCAAAGGCTAGGCTATTTTTCGATCTCACAAATTAGTTCCCATAGGGAAAAAATAAACATTAAACGTTTAGTTTCTTTAATTTCGTAGAAACGCGTGCAAAGCCACGGACAAAAACTAGTCACCCAATCAAAGTCAGTTCAACATTTTTTTTTCAGTTAAGTTTTGTCTAAGTTTCTTACAAAGTTCTTATTAAAGAATTTGCAATAAGAGTGCCATAATAAAATATAGTAATAGGCATGATGATTGATTTTGAGACTACTCCTTGATATTTTTAAACATCTACTGAATAGAAAATAAAACATATTTCTACAAAAAACATGGATTTTGAAGGTAAAATTGAGTTTTTGAAAATGTAATTTAAATTTCGCTCTAAAACGCTACAATACTCGTGGCGACTGTCTATGACGTCGATGCACAAATTTTTATGATACAGAATTACCTTATTATATTCATTAGTATGTCTTTACAAATAAGAAATACAATCAAATAATAAAACAAGTATTAACAATATTGTCAAGAAACAAAGAAGCTAGCTATTGATTGAAGAAAGTCATACGTTTACAATTACTTATTTCTGTGGTTATTTTGTGTCTTCCATTTTACTTTGTGACCACATGACGTCATGGGTCTGTGTTCTCTAATTGTTGTTCAACGTGTCATGGCGGATTATTGTATTTTGTAGATATTATTTATCAAAATAATAATTGATCTTGATCAAAATAAAAATTATAATACGCGTTTTGTCATGTATGGCTCTGATTTAATTTAGTAAATACATAATAATGATGCTTTTTGTTACTGTCATCATCCCTATTTACGAGATGTGCAGAGTTTTTTTTATAATTCCGCATGTAAAAGAGAACAGTTTTTTAAATATATTAGGTAAGTTTTTGCCCCATCAACATTCGCCAAATATTCGCATAGATTTTGGCGAATGCGGATGCGAATGCGAATATTGAAAATCCTGCGAATATTCGCGAATGCGAATGCGGATGCGAATATTCGTTACATCTCTAATAGGTATACATTAGGGCACGCAGTAGGTACCTTTCCAGTCCCGGGAATTTTAAAACGGTTATTTATGATCATAGTGGATTAGTTATTTATTAAACAAAGTGCCAATAGGTATATTGCATGTTGGTAGAGTACGTAACGTACATACCTAGGTAGGTAGGTACTGGTACCATAAAATATATTATGAAGATATTGCTATGCTTCATACAGCCTCAAAGAGTTTCGAAAGTATCGAAAGTAAAAAAACCACCGGTCCTCTAAAGTCCCGGGAATTCCCGGGACAAGTAAAATAATAAAACATCAAGTGCGAGTCGGACTCAAGCACAGAGGGTTCTGTAAAATTAAGAGTTTGTTGTGTATGTTCTTATTTCTTGCCAAATAGCAAAATTCTAGTTCAAAGGAAAATAAAATAGTGCCTTATAGATTTTGTTCCCTAAGAAGATAAAAAAAAATCTTTAATTCTATCTACAAATTTACGGTTTACATTTTTTTCTTTACTTGTGTAATTTTATGATTCTAGGTCAACGGGAGGTACCCTACAGGTTTCCGGTCCAAAGCAAGAGTAAAAAAATTTTTTTTTTGTTAGGTAATTAAAAACAAATTTCCGGATTTAGGATTATTCCTTCCTAGGTAGGTAAATAAAATAATTTTCTTTTTGTGTTCTTTGTTCGATAGGTAATTAAATATAAATGTATTACAACTTTGTGCCCAAAAGTTGTTGGAACACCTTCAAGTTGAATTAGTTTTTTAAAACATATTTTTTATGAATTTCCATTTATTCAGAATAATCTCCAGCGATACTGCGCACTAATTTGACTTACACCCTGTATAAAAATTATTAACAGTATATTGAAATAGAGTAAGTACCTGCTTCAAAATCTATCTCTAAACGATAATTTACCGCCGTGCAATGAGACTATGGATGAGGACGGATAGCGGGGCGGGGCGGGGAAGTGTGGCCGGCGCACGTCTTCTCCGCCCCAGCGCTCGCCTCCCCTCCCGCTACCCGCGCGCTGGATGAAATGCACAATGATTCATTCCCAAAACGACCGCGCAAAATTATGTGAATAGACTTTTAGCACAAGGGTTATTAGAGAAAAACTATTGAGTGTATATTTTCAAAATAAATTTATTTCGACTTATGAATAACTAAACTATGTCGGAACGGGCTTTATTTTCGAGTTTTCTTTGTCCGTATATTATTTAGTTCCGCCCAAAGTTTAGCTAAAATCAGTGTTGAAATACGAAAGTTTAGAAGGTTGTATTTTTTAAATGAATACTTTTTTTACGGTTTGGGGTGTTTACAGACATAGATTATGACAAGATAAATTGATATAATTCTTAGTTTTGGATGTTCAACGTCAAACAGTGTAGTAGTTACCCTTCCACGTTTGTATGGAAAGATGACCGACTTGTTGAGCCTTAATAAGAAATAGTTTTATGTACCTACTAGGCTTATTCTTGCTCGGTCAGTAAAGGGATCGCTCCGTACTAGTACAATCGTAATATCCTATCTCCGAAGATTGCAGACCGATCCATGTACAATGTATTAGGCGTTTGTAGATATGAATCTATATTTTACAGGAAAAATATAGAGAAGTCTGTAATAATAATAGTTTTTGAAAATTGGTCAAAAAGGAGAGGATTTGAATGATCATCCGGGATGATCATTACTTCCACTATGGTCATTTTGAAAAAGGTCGAAAAGGGGGAAAAAGTGTTTCCAAAAGCCAGAAATATTTTTTTACGGGTCCACGTAAAAATTTATATCTAAATGTAAAATAATATGCTCAGATATTTATTGTATAGTGGTATTGCAGATTATTGTATAGTGGTATTGCAGATTATTGTATAGTGGTATTGCAGATTATTGTATAGTGGTATTGCAGATTATTGTATAGTGGTATTGCAGATTATTGTATAGTGGTATTGCAGATTATTGTATAGTGGTATTGCAGATTATTGTATAGTGGTATTGCAGATTATTGTATAGTGGTATTGCAGATTATTGTATAGTGGTATTGCAGATTATTGTATAGTGGTATTGCAGATTATTGTATAGTGGTATTGCAGATTATTGTATAGTGGTATTGCAGATTATTGTATAGTGGTATTGCAGATTATTGTATAGTGGTATTGCAGATTATTTAAATATTACATTATGATAATTTAAAAGACTTTTTCGTTAAATCGCCAACAAGGACATATTTACCATAGTTGCGACAGCGCGGCGTACGTACGGTGCGCATGAGTTAGTATATAGAGCGGCGCGCGCGGCGAGACGGCATCAGTGAGCGTGCACCATCTCTCTAGCAGCAACATGAAGTCCTTTGTAAGTACTGGGGCTAGGCTAGGCTGGTCTACTAGAGTCCCAGCACAGCAGTGGTGCAAGCGCTAAGAGAAGGTGCGGTGAGGTAACGCAGGGGTGGTGTTTCAGGTGGTGATGATGGCTCTGGTGGCGGCGGCGAGCGCCGGCGCTGTGCGCGAGAAGCGCGGCTACCTGTCCGGCGGACTCGGCGCCGGCGGCTACAGCGGACTCGGTGGCTACAGCGGACTCGGCGGCTACGGCGCGGGCGGACTCGGTGGCTACAGCAGCGGCGCCGTGCTCGCCGCGCCCGCCGCACAGGTGGTCGCCGTCCAGAAGGTGGTCAACGTGAACAAGGTTGTGGAAGTGCCGCAGGTGGTCAGCGTGCGCAAGGTCGTCTCCGTGCCGCAGGTCATCACACAGAAGAGGATCATCGCCGCGCCCTCGGTGTCCTACTCCTCCGCCCCCATCATCTCCGGCGGCTACTCCGGCGGCTACTCTAGTGGACTGTCTGGTGGCTACTCCGGCGGCTACTCCAGTGGACTGTCCGGTGGCTACTCCGGCGGCTACTCCAGCGGACTGTCCGGCGGCGGCTGGTGGTGAACACCTGCAGTAGCACTGCATGCTCCGTCTAGTCTAAACCTACTCAATACTCCACAACAACTGCTCTATTTATTCCGTGTTAATCTAAATAAATAATTGACAAGTATTTTCATATTATTCTGGTTTTGCTCTCAACCTGCTGCGTTGCTCTTGTTCTTGCAGCTGCTGTGCTATGTAGTGTAGGTACAGTGCCTAGGCTAGGTACATGTCTAGTACTTATGTACCTTGCTTATTAATAATCCTAACCCAAATTAGCCTTGCCAGCCACCTATTTTCTTTTACTAGGAAATTTCTAAAATGTTATTAGGTAGCTTGTGATACCTATTAACTTTAAGTATAAACATTTGTATATGTAATGTTATTAGGTAGCTTGTGATACCTATTAACTTTAAGTATAAACATTTGTATATGTAATGTTATTAGGTAGCTTGTGATACCTATTAACTTTAAGTATAAACATTTGTATATGTAATGTTATTAGGTAGCTTGTGATACCTATTAACTTTAAGTATAAACATTTGTATATGTAATGTTATTAGGTAGCTTGTGATACCTATTAACTTTAAGTATAAACATTTGTATATGTAATGTTATTAGGTAGCTTGTGATACCTATTAACTTTAAGTATAAACATTTGTATATGTAATGTTATTAGGTAGCTTGTGATACCTATTAACTTTAAGTATAAACATTTGTATATGTAATGTTATTAGGTAGCTTGTGATACCTATTAACTTTAAGTATAAACATTTGTATATGTAATGTTATTAGGTAGCTTGTGATACCTATTAACTTTAAGTATAAACATTTGTATATGTAATGTTATTAGGTAGCTTGTGATACCTATTAACTTTAAGTATAAACATTTGTATATGTAATGTTATTAGGTAGCTTGTGATACCTATTAACTTTAAGTATAAACATTTGTATATGTAATGTTATTAGGTAGCTTGTGATACCTATTAACTTTAAGTATAAACATTTGTATATGTAATGTTATTAGGTAGCTTGTGATACCTATTAACTTTAAGTATAAACATTTGTATATGTAATGTTATTAGGTAGCTTGTGATACCTATTAACTTTAAGTATAAACATTTGTATATGTAATGTTATTAGGTAGCTTGTGATACCTATTAACTTTAAGTATAAACATTTGTATATGTAATGTTATTAGGTAGCTTGTGATACCTATTAACTTTAAGTATAAACATTTGTATATGTAATGTTATTAGGTAGCTTGTGATACCTATTAACTTTAAGTATAAACATTTGTATATGTAATGTTATTAGGTAGCTTGTGATACCTATTAACTTTAAGTATAAACATTTGTATATGTAATGTTATTAGGTAGCTTGTGATACCTATTAACTTTAAGTATAAACATTTGTATATGTAATGTTATTAGGTAGCTTGTGATACCTATTAACTTTAAGTATAAACATTTGTATATGTAATGTTATTAGGTAGCTTGTGATACCTATTAACTTTAAGTATAAACATTTGTATATGTAATGTTATTAGGTAGCTTGTGATACCTATTAACTTTAAGTATAAACATTTGTATATGTAATGTTATTAGGTAGCTTGTGATACCTATTAACTTTAAGTATAAACATTTGTATATGTAATGTTATTAGGTAGCTTGTGATACCTATTAACTTTAAGTATAAACATTTGTATATGTAATGTTATTAGGTAGCTTGTGATACCTATTAACTTTAAGTATAAACATTTGTATATGTAATGTTATTAGGTAGCTTGTGATACCTATTAACTTTAAGTATAAACATTTGTATATGTAATGTTATTAGGTAGCTTGTGATACCTATTAACTTTAAGTATAAACATTTGTATATGTAATGTTATTAGGTAGCTTGTGATACCTATTAACTTTAAGTATAAACATTTGTATATGTAATGTTATTAGGTAGCTTGTGATACCTATTAACTTTAAGTATAAACATTTGTATATGTAATGTTATTAGGTAGCTTGTGATACCTATTAACTTTAAGTATAAACATTTGTATATGTAATGTTATTAGGTAGCTTGTGATACCTATTAACTTTAAGTATAAACATTTGTATATGTAATGTTATTAGGTAGCTTGTGATACCTATTAACTTTAAGTATAAACATTTGTATATGTAATGTTATTAGGTAGCTTGTGATACCTATTAACTTTAAGTATAAACATTTGTATATGTAATGTTATTAGGTAGCTTGTGATACCTATTATATTAAGTATAAACATTTGTATATGTAATGTTATTAGGTAGCTTGTGATACCTATTATATTAAGTATAAACATTTGTATATGTAATGTTATTAGGTAGCTTGTGATACCTATTAACTTTAAGTATAAACATTTGTATATGTAATGTTATTAGGTAGCTTGTGATACCTATTAACTTTAAGTATAAACATTTGTATATGTAATGTTATTAGGTAGCTTGTGATACCTATTAACTTTAAGTATAAACATTTGTATATGTAATGTTATTAGGTAGCTTGTGATACCTATTATATTAAGTATAAACATTTGTATATGTAATGTTATTAGGTAGCTTGTGATACCTATTATATTAAGTATAAACATTTGTATAATGCATCTGTAATTTACTTATTTATTTATTAAACAAAATAGTACTTTTATTTTGTATAGTTTACGAGGAGATGCAATAATTGAGTTTGGTGGATACAAAATGCACCATCTCCTCCGTATCTCCTCCGACACTAACAAAATGCACCATCTCCTCCGTATCTCCTCCGACACTAACAAAATGCACCATCTCCTCCGTATCTCCTTCGACACTAACAAAATATAACTATGATAGAGATATTTAAAAAAGCTTATCACAGGTATCACAAATTGTCCATTGAACATTTTGAAATTACCTTTGTGCAACGAAATAAAAAGACACAATAGATGGCGGCGCTAGTTTGGCTCGGAGTACCGTCTTATTATATTTCGTTGGTGATTTGATGTTCCAGTCTTGCGAAGATCTCTTTGGTAACAAAATATGTCTATGACTCTGATCAACAGAATACAATACAATACAAAACAATACAAAAATGCTTTATTGTACACCAGAAAAGAACATTACAAAAAAAACATTTACATGACACAAGTACAATGGGCGGCCTTATCGCTTAGAAGCGATCTCTTCCAGGCAAGAAAGGCAGGGGTGTACAAAAGATAAAATAAACAAGAACATAACAGAATATAGAAAAACATAATTACATATATTAAAAAAAAATAAAAAATTACCTATGTAATATACATATACAAAAATAATATATATATAATGTAATATACTACATGAATAAATAACATGTGCCAATGTTCACTATTCTGACAGGAAAAACTCCTTGACGCGAGATTTAAAGACTGGTAAGGATATTGCTTTTCTAATGGACTCATGGGTGTTCTTGGTCGCCAAAGTCGGCTCCGAAATCATCAGGAAGTTCATCCTTATCAAAGAGGAACGGTCATGGTGTGGGCTGCAATTCGCCTGGGTGGGAGAACTGATCTCGTTCGCAAACGAGGCAATTTGAATGCAGAGCAATACATTGAATTGAACAGGTAGTGCATCCTATGGTCATCCCCCACCACCAGCAGTTTGGCCAAGATTTCGTGTTCATGCAGGATAATGCACGCCCACACACCGCAAGGCAGGTGATGAATGTGTTCAGCGAGAACAATATCACGGTATAAGAGTGGCCTGCTCAGTCCGCCGATCTCAATCCAATTGAGCATGCATGGGATTTACTCGGAAGAAGAGCTTTCAGTGATTTTCCTCAAAATTTGAACACGGGAGAAGAACTTTTTTCGCATCTTTCCAGAATATGGAACCTTATTCCACAGGCGACAATTCATAACTTGATACTCAGCATGCCACGCCGATGTAGAGCCGTGGCTAATGCCCTGGGAGGTGCAACGGATTATTAAACAGCTGCAAAGAATGTTTTTTCATTTAATTTCCACGTAAGCGTCATGCTTTTGAAAATTGAAGATTTAAAGTTTTTTTTTGTTTTGGCACTATTTTAGTTTTTTTAATTAAACCTTAATTTTTTATATGAACGCTTTTTATTTAATTGCATAACTGAAATCAAGAATAAATTTCGCTTCTTTTGATGTATAACATCTGGGACAAAAAAAAGTTGAATTAAAAATATACACTAGAATATCCTTGTTCCCTAGACTTTGTTGTGACGATCGAATATTACTTTGACAAATACCCAAAATCGTTTCCACGAACGTCATTCGGAGGCTGGACGCCTCCTCGGATGGACGTGAGGTCATGTTACTTTTTTCACGATGACAGCTGACAAAATCGTACCATATATCATATCATCTCCGGGTTTTCAAAAAATTATCTGTGCGTCTGGTCGAAGCGACGCGTGACCCGAGAGCTGGTGAGTATCTGGCACAGCGCATCAGCATTGCTATACAGCAGGGCAATGCAGCCAGTGTCTTAGGCACGCTTCCAACTGGTATTGATATGGATCAGTTGAGCTACCTGTAGATTGTTTGCAACAGTTTGCAGATAGCTTAATTGTTTCTATTGTAAATACTAGTTTTAATTTAAATTTGTTATTTGATTGTTATTTTCTTTCTGAATAAAGATATAATTGTTTCTTTTAATAAAATAAATCATACGAATTACGATATTCGACAAATTTTGTTTTGCAGGTTCAATGGTTCGTTTATCATTGAAATAGAATCCATATTCATTTATAGAATTTGCAAATATTTTATTTATCTATCAATTGTGTAGAATGGGTATATTTATTTATTTATTGTAAAAACATGGGTGTTTCCTCGTGACCTAACTGCTTGTCAATAAATAATTAATCTACTCATCTAATAACCAGGCTTTATACAAAAAAATCTTTGAAATTACCTAGTTTTAAAAGGTATAAAAATTAAACTTCGTAGATGACGGTGGCGCCAATAAGAAAGAAGTTGAAGTTGAACGGTGAAATGAAAAAATGTCCAATTGTAGAATCTCATTTGTTTGTTGTGGTTGTTTTGTTTTTGTAAATTTGATTCATTTAATGTAGCGATTATTTTTTATATAATATCACCTAGTAATTTATGCTTAGGTAAAGCATAAATTTTGCATGCCTTGACGAGGCAGAATGTATAGGGTAAGCTGTACTTTTAAGACCCCATGTAGGTACCTACATTCCTGCAAAATAAACAATTTAGAATAGATTTATACAGGTAGCGTACCTGATCCTTCGGCTATCCAAACAGTATAATAGCATGAAGGTAATTCAGGTCTACGCACCGACCTCGGCACACTCGGATGATGAAGTGGAGGATATGTATGAAGACATATCCAAAGCCTTGCATAACACCACTAAGGCCCACTTCAACGTTGTTATGGGGGACTTTAACGGCAAGGTGGGAACCCAGAATGGCAACGAATCCCGAATAGGCCCGCATGGTTATGGAGTTAGGAATCACAGGGGGCAAATGCTTTTCAACTTCCTTGAGAAAGAGGAGCTGTTCTTAATGAACTCTTTCTTTAAGAAGCAGCCTCAAAGGAAGTGGACATGGCGAAGCCCCGACACTGTGACTAAAAATGAGATCGACTTCATCATGACGGATAGCAAGCACATATTCAGAGATGTCTCAGTGATCAATAGGTTCAATACCGGATCTGATCACCGACTCCTCCGAGGCTCTCTGAATATCAACTTGAAGCTTGAAAGAAACCGTCTGATGAAGTCCACGCTCCGACCTAACCCAATCCAAATCATGGCGGGCACCGAGAAGTTCCAGCAGCTTCTCGGGTATAGATTTATTGCCTTGGAACCCACTGATGACGCTGACGAGACCCTGCACAATCTGGTCGAAACGCTGAGGCACGAAGGCATCAAGTTTTGTAAAAAGCAGCGTACTGGCAAGAAATCCAAACTCTCGGACGAGACTCTCGGGTTGATGACAAGAAGACGGTTTCCCGTCTTCTTGTCATCAACCCGAGAGTCTCCAGGCGACTTCGTCAGAGAGGTCAGACCTGAACAAGCGAATTGCGAAGATGGTACGGCGCGACCTTCGGAGCTCCAACTCACGCCTCATTGAAGAGGCAATAGAGCGAAACCGAGGGTCCAAAGTATTCACTCAGCAGCTTGGCAGGAGCCACCTGACGAAGCTTAAAACGCACGATGGGAGGACCGTATTGTCGAAGCCGGAAATCTCTGCTGAGATAGAGGATTTCTATGGCCGTTTATACGCTGTACATGCCCCTCGTGCCCAACGGGACGACCACGATTCACGAGCCACCCTGACACACCACTACACCGACGAACTGCCAGACATCAATCAAGACGAAATCGTGATGGCTCTGAGGCAGCTTAAAAATGGAAAAGCCCCCGGTGAAGACGGCATTACTTCAGAGCTTCTGAAGGCAGGAGGAGCCCCTGTTTTGCAGGAGCTTCAGAACCTGTTCAACACCGTTCTTCACAGTGGGAGAACTCCTAAGGCGTGGAGCGGGAGCCCAGTGGTGTTCTTTTTTAAGAAGGGAGATAAAACCCTTCTTAAAAACTACAGACCCATCACACTCCTGAGCCACGTCTATAAGATTTTCTCACGAGTGGTCACGAATCGTCTCGCCAGGAGACTCGACGAGTTCCAGCCACCGGGTTTCGCGGAGGATATGGCACCATAGACCACATACACACAGTGAGGCAGATTATACAGAAGTCCGAAGAGTATAATCAGCCCTGTGTCTGGCCTTTGTGGACTATGAAAAGGCCTTTGACTCGGTCGAAACCTGGGCTGTTCTGTTCTAGAATCCTTACAGCGTTGCCAAGTAGACTATCGTTATATCGAGGTGCTGAGATGTCTTTATGATGCCGCGACCATGAGTGTCCAAGTACAGGGCCAGCAGTCCAAACCCATCCTACTGCGCAGAGGTGTGAGACAAGGGGATGTTAGTTATATCCCCGAAACTGTTCACAAGCGCGTTGGAAGATGTGTTTAAGACGCTGGACTGGAAAGGTAAGGGCATCAACATAAACGGCGATTACATCTCACACCTCCGATTCGCTGATGACATAGTCTTAATGGCGGAATCGCTGGAGGAGCTTAACCGGATGCTAGACGGCCTTTTTTTTTTTTTTTTTTTTTTTTTTTTTATGCGGCGAGGAAATTCGTTTACGAATAGTCTGGTCTGGGGGGGACCAGAATTATGTGGGACTCGACGCCCTGAAAAGGACGTAATACCCACTAAAACCTCTCCGGTAACCCTCTCTCGCCATTTTTGTGCCAAACCGCGGGAACATTAAAACCTACCGCGGCCCGGCTGGCGTCCCCTCATCCTCCCATACTTGACCGGCGAGCCCACCGTTCCACACACTCGCCGACCCCATTCATCCATCACCTTCCCTCCCCCCGATTGGGACACAGACAGGACAGACGCTCACTCAGTTAAAAGCGCGCGCATCACTGCCCCGCGTGTCCCACACCTGTGCACGAGTACCGCAGGTTGCGTCCCGCGTGTCTCGCGCCATCCATCACCTTTCATTAACATAAAACCTTATGGCTTCATGGCCCACACATACGTCGTCACATCTATCCTTCCTCATGGCGTCGCCGTATCGGGTTACTAGATACGGCAACAACCCCTCTCCTCTTCGAGCGGCAAAGGCCTTTCCCCAGGCCTCGCGCCCGAAGATCACTCTGAGTGCAGGTGCTTCTGAGGCGTACTCGGAAGCGCAGATGCGCCGCCAAGTACGCCTCCAGCCCGCTGACAACAGACAGACAAACAAACAATTGACTTTCCTTCCCCTGACCGTTTGATCGCCGTTGCTACCCACAGCAGCACCGACAGTCAAACAGCCAGAGGAAAGAACACTCCTTACCTTCCAACTCTCTTCGAGCGCGAGGCCTTAACTATGCCTCGCGATCGAAGACCAGTCTCAGGGCGGCAGTCGGCGTCTATCTGCCGCCCGGCGCCCGGCTACCGCCGTCCGCCGCCGCCTGTTCGCGCGCCTCCCGAGACGCGCCTCCGGGTCACGCTCACGGATACGCTCCGCCTCTTCTTTGGCTGTCATCACTGCCTCCGAGAAGGCAGAGATGGCATCCCACCCCCTCTCGCTGTCGACCATTGCCTCTACAATGGTCGGCAGCGACAAATCCCCCCCGACCACTGCGACTAAAGTCGCCCTCTCCGCGGCCCATGCCGAGCACTCCACCAACGTGTGGCGCGCCGTATCTTCAGCGCAGCCACAGTGATGGCACTCTGGCGTGGGTTCCGCTCTCGCCACCCTCCACAGATATCTTCCGAAGCACCCGTGCCCAGAGAGGATCTGCGTAAGGTGGAAAGAGAGGACCCCGTGCCCCCTCGTCACCCACCGCTCGAGAACCGGCCGCACCGCTTCAATGGTGTCTTTACCAGCGGTGGGCTCCGCAAGCGCTCGCAACCACCGAACTAGGAGGCGCTTTCGCATACGTATGCGCCATCGCAGTACCCCCTCCCTCGGCAAAGGTTCCCCCGTTGTCCGGTGCACCGCAACGCGGTCGTAGACCTCGGTGAGCACACGGGCGTCCAACTCCCAGGGCAAGCAACCGGCGAGCACACACGCTGCCTCAAAAGAGACGGTGCGGTACCCGCGCACTAACCTGAGACACATGACCCTCTGTGGCCGATGTAGGAGAGCCTTGTTTACTCGTCCCAAGGCATCCTCCCACACGGGTGCCCCGTACAACGCCATCGACCGCACCACCTGCACGTAAAGCCGCCTACAGGCCGCGTTCGGGCCACCGACATTTGGCAGCAGTCGGCCGAGGGCGCCGCACGTCGATACGAGTCGCGGAACGAGCCGCCGGAAATGCTCGCAGAATGTTAGGCGGGGGTCGAGGACGATGCCAAGGTAACGCATTGCTGACCCGACATCGATCCATACACCACTCACCATCAAACGAGCACTGGCCGGCGGCCCTCTCCGCCGCCCGTGGAAACACAGGGCCTCACACTTAGGCAGAGCTACCTCCAGGCCCAGCCGCCGTATACGCTCCAGCACGACCTCCACTCCCGCAGTCGCACGCTCGGCCGCGTCGCAGAAGTCGACACCGCAGGCAGTGACTAGCGTGTCATCCGCGTAGCAGGTCACATTGACACCTCCATGCTAGACGGCCTAGCTTCAGCCTCACGACGCATCGGTCTTGGCATGAACTTGAATAAAACCAAGGTCATGATCAATGGCCACATTGATCCGAGACCAATCGTCGTACATGGCCACCTTCTCGAAATTGTTTCCGAATACACTTACCTTGGGCAGATTCTGCAGTTGGGTAAAAACAATTTCGAGTAGGAGGCCAAGAGGAGGATCCAGCTAGGTTGGGCAGCGTTTGGAAAACTACGTCGAGTCTTCTCGTCATCCATACTGCAATGCTTGAAAACAAAAGTTTTCAATTAGTGCGTCCTTCCCTTCATGACCTACGGAGCTGAGACGTGGACACTCACGGTAGGGCTGGTCCACCAGTTTAAAGTCGCCCAGCGAGCTATGGAGAGAGCTATGCTCGGTGTTTCTCTGAAGGATAGGATTCGCAACGAATACATCCGACAGAGAATCAAGGTTATCGACTTAGCTCAAAGGATTAGCAAGCTGAAGTGGCAGTGGGCTGGCCATATCTCGAGAAGAACCGACAACCGCTGGAGTAAACGTGTTCTTGAGTGGAGACCGCGACTCGGCAAACGTAGTGTAGGACGCCCTCCGACCGGTGGGATGACGATTTGCGAAAGACGGCAGTGATGCTGGATGCGGCAAGTTGAAGACAGGGCGCTATGGCGCTCATTAGGGTAGGCCTATGTCCAGCAGTGGACTGATGTAGGCTGATGATGATGATGAGATTTATACACACGCACTTCTGAATAACCCACAAGAAATAGTAAATTATTTGATTGATTGTCATCGGGAACACACTGTTTAAAGAGGGATGATAATGACCGTTTCCACACACGAGTTGGGAATCGCATTTTCTTCCGAGTTATACACAGTGCTTTATAATATCCGAGTTATACACAGTGCTTTATAATAGGTACTACACCTATGAGGAAAATAAAAAACATTGTTAAAATTTATATTAAAATTATTACAATTATTGAAACTCAAAAACACAGGTACTGCCAAGTTTTCTTAAAAATGCAAGTGGCCAGTAACATTTTGGTGGGCTTCGAGATAAAAACTTTTATTTTTGGCATCCGCCTGTTTCTAGACTTGAATTGTGAAATAAACAAGATTCGCCAAGTGCGAGTGTAACTCGCGCGCCGAGAGTTTCAAACATTTGCCAATTATTTGGACAATCAATTTTCTGAAATATTTTAAAAAGTATGAAACTTAAAGAAATTTCAAAAAGTGTTTTTAAATGTACAAAACGATACCTTTCATTTGATACCCAATATATATATGATACCATTATTTGCATATCTAAGTCTAAATATAATCTAATTTAGATACAAGTCAATATTTATATAAAACTAACTAAGCTTAACATTATTTCCCTTATATACCATTGTCGGTGTGGAACTGAGCGACATCTGGCCAAGCATTTACATCATTGATGTAATCATATAAGGAGTAATAGGCTTTCTTTATAAGATGTCGTTTTATGTACCTACTGTTTAAATTTACGAATAGGGAGCTCAGTTGCTTCAGATGGAAGCTTGTTATAGAAGCGTACCTACGCAATTTCCCATAAATGATTTCCCTACCTTTCGTAATCTATATGATGGGATGTGCAGTTTGTTCTTGTTTCTTGTATTTATTTTGTGAACATCACATTTTTAAAAAGCTATCTTTATTTTTTTTTAATGAAAATCTAAGGTATACGACCTTAGATTTTCATAATGTATTGCGATATTAGTTACTGTCAAAATATTTATATCTTTAAATAGTTCCCTCAAAGAGTGGCGTGGCTTTAATTTATAAATTGCGCGTACAGCCCTTTTTTGGAGAACAAAGATAGTCTGAATATCGGCTGCCCGTCCCCAAAGCAGAATACCATAAGACATGATTAATTATTTGATTAATTAACTAGGTTTCTGCAAGACAAGACTGAATAGGTATCTTCTAAACCTTCGTAATACATCGTCGGCCACATCTTCACTTTCCTTCAGTTTAAAGATCCTCGTTTTACCATAGCCCCACCTGGGTTATGGTAAAACGAGGGTCTTTAAACTACAATAGTAGATTAGTAGCCAGGGCTGTAAAGCATCAATTGCAGCCCGAGATATTTAGGCGCACGAGCGCAGCGAGGGCGCTTATTGTTCGAGGGTGCAATTGGTGCTTACACCCGAGCTAACTACTGTGCTTTACATCTCGATTGTGAGGTAAGTAGAAAAAAACCGGTAATACAAAAATAAAATATTGTTAATTGCTGCTTCAGCTTCCATTTTCATTGAATCGGGAGCGCAGCTTATATCTTCATCACTTAAAGAACTCATGTTATTTCCTAATTAGCACGTAGGTAATTATAAAAAAATCCCAAAAACAAACAATATTTTAAAGTAAAAGTTTTCTATTCCCGCCTTTTTTGATTAAAAAGAACCAACTACCTAAAGAACTTGTTAATTAATTTTTTCAAGAACGAAATTGAGCTTCGCCGTTCGATATTTAAAATTGATGACTAGGTATTATACTCACATGAAGACAAGGCTGAATAGCAAAGCGACCTCTATGGTCATTGCTTGGGCTGAATGCATGATATCTATTGCCAGTATATCATCATATCTACGAGTTTGTGCATGATTCTTGCAACTTTCTGTGTTATATCATCATATCTACCTACCTATGTAAATATGACATGTAGATAATTTTATTATATTGAAAAAATAACAAAATTAAGTCCCTCAAATCTTAAATGCTTCACTATCGTGTACACCTTTGAGACCTCCAACCACTTTATTATTTATGTACCTACCTAGTTAAAAATTTGAATTGTCTATGAGCTTGTTTTGTAAGCCACAATTTTTTTTTCTATAATATATTTTCACTGACATTGATTTGGACGTTTTAAAGAACGTAATTTGGTTTTGTGAAGGTTTGTGAAGGTTTGTGAAGGTTTGCAGACAACATTTGTTTGCAAACCTTCACAAAACCAATCATGTCATTTAATGACATGATTTTTGAAAAATAACAGCAAGCGAAGCGAATTGATACTTAGCATAACCATACAGGCTTTGTCACGTTTTCCTCCTCTGCCAGGCTAGCGGAAATTTGAGAGGAAACCCGTGATAAGTTTTTCCTACCTTCCTAAAGAGGGAACCACCAAATGAAATCAAAACACGTATAAACAAGGATACCTTATATTCAAATTTCACATTGATTTATGCTAATATAGACTTGACCCTGCGGGCGTACCACCCTTTCTTATCATTAATTAAGTTTGTTATAAACGTTTTAATCTAGATGCCTATTCTTAGATAATACAGTCTTACTTACTTTGATTCAATTACAAATAAACGGCTTATGCTAGATTCTCAATAATGTTTACAATTTGTCTAATCTTAAAAGGCTTTTAAATTAATTTAATTTATCTAGTTACAATTACAAGTTAATGTTGCTTATGAAATATTTCCCAGCGTTAGGTTATGTTTGGGCGAAGCTATAAATTTCCCATACAGAAAGATCAATGAGGATATCTCATTCATGTACTGGGGTCCTTGTTTCCATAGATTTGGTCTCGGCTCATAAGAAAATCTGAATTTATGTGGAAAGAATTATGAAGCACTAATCTACAGGACCTGGAAGGCGAACCCGCACTCTTTCTCTCCGTGTTTTCCTCAAGGCGTAAATTCATTCAAATAAAATGGGTGAAATCTACCCTCGCTGCCACAAACCTTCACCTACACTGTAACGCTTGATCCCTACCTCAATAAAGCAATATTGTGAAAGACACTACGTGGGTCCTTCTCCTCAATCCTACGAAAGTTAATTAAATATCGGACAGAACTAATGTTCCTCTCCGAGGACATAAAAAATAAGATCACAACTAATGCCACATGTATGCACTAAATTTCTACTTCTCCTTAACCCTACGAAAGTTAATTAAATATGGGACAATATTATTGTTCCTCTCCGAGGACATAAAACAGAAAATCACAACCTGTGCCACATGTACACACCAAAATTTCAGCCTATCCCTTGGCTGATCCGAAGAAATGAACTCAGTACGATGGTAAATTAATCCAATACAAACACACCCTAGGATTCTGGAAATGAGGGTTATCACCCCGACAACTTGGAAAGAACACACCTCGACTCGAAGCACGTGGTCTCGCCCGTTCTGCTCCGTTCCTGCGCTGCCGCCTCGAGAAACGGATTCTGCAGCAGGCTACCCCGTGCCACGTGGCCCTTCTCCTCTCCCGCGGTTCGTCCCGTTGGAGAGTCGATCTCTCGGCCGCCGTCCCCGTGCTCCAACCTCGTTCAATCCTGGTTATTTCCTCGTGGTGACTCCCGCTCTGACAAGCACCTCTCTCGCCCGCGAAGCCCTCCTTGACAGTCGCTCGACAACCCGACTTTTCTTTCCAAGCTGCTCACGGCGCCGTCTCTTCGGCGAACCGGCGGCTGGATTCACGCTCGTAAATGGTGATGTGACTTGAAGACTTTTGTGCACAAACGACGCTGCGTCGATGGCGCGGACCACAGACTCGACTTTTCACAATAAACTCCGCGGACAAGGGTTTCACTCTCTCGACCAAAATTTCCAGAATCCCACTTTGCCTCCGCGACCAGAACTATTTATCACACTACTTTCGAACCTTCTAGAACGCGAAACCACTTCCGATTTCTATTTCTCACCGGAAACTCAACTCAAGTCATAATCTTTGTATCCAAAAATCACCGTTCGTGCTCTGACTTTGAGTTCAATAACCGAGCCGTATTGACCGTGATCTCGAAGCTTCTAATTGCGTGATCAGCGCCCCCGGCCAGACACTGGGTTGATTCCTCCCTTCGGCGAGAGATGGCGTTGATCCCCTTACCTAACTTTTGTTTTATCCCGTTCGTGAGAATGCCTCTCTTTCCCTAATTTTGTGGGATTACGTCAATTCCGTCGGTAAAGCTACCTACTATAAAGAAACTGAGACATCGTTCTCGCTTCCGTGTTTTTGGTAATACTTGTGTCCGCTCCCCACTAGGTGACGCCCTTCTTAGTCTGTGGCTGTGAAATATGTACTAAATTGCTAATCCGTTGTTTGACCAGTACTGGCTCCTGACGCTAGATGGAGTTAGCCACAGCGAACCTGATCAATGGCTTGTCTGTTGGCTGTCCAATACCGGCTCCTGCCGCTAGGTGGAGTTACCGATACCGAACCTGTTACAATACCCTCCCCGCTGATCAGAGTTTCAACCCCCGGTTGAAACCACGCTGCCCTCAGCGATCCTGACATAACGTTGTCACACGGCGTCACTTAACCACAACCTAATATAATCACGAAATTTCTTGAAACCTTGAACGTTCCAACCCAAACCCTAATCAACATTTAGTTCCGAAAAATTCCTTCCCTCTAGATTTTCAAATCTTTTATGTTCCAGGACCCTAAAACCTTTCCCTGCAAACTTTCTAACTCTACTAAAACGGAATTCCGTTTCCGTTCCGTTTCCGTTTCGAAAATATCCACTTAAAATAAATAATCTTAAACTAAACTAGTACAAGAATCATCAAAACAAAAAAAAATACCCACTTAAAATAAATAACCTTAAACTAAACTAGTGTGTGTTTGTATTGGATCGTACTCGGATTAATTACACAAATTATTGGTAGTTCCCTTTACTAAAATCACTAAAAATTAACGTTGGGCGCCATTGTCACGTTTTCCTCCTCTGCCAGGCTAGCGGAAATTTGAGAGGAAACCCGTGATAAGTTTTTCCTACCTTCCTAAAGAGGGAACCACCAAATGAAATCAAAACACGTATAAACAAGGATACCTTATATTCAAATTTCACATTGATTTATGCTAATATAGACTTGACCCTGCGGGCGTACCACCCTTTCTTATCATTAATTAAGTTTGTTATAAACGTTTTAATCTAGATGCCTATTCTTAGATAATACAGTCTTACTTACTTTGATTCAATTACAAATAAACGGCTTATGCTAGATTCTCAATAATGTTTACAATTTGTCTAATCTTAAAAGGCTTTTAAATTAATTTAATTTATCTAGTTACAATTACAAGTTAATGTTGCTTATGAAATATTTCCCAGCGTTAGGTTATGTTTGGGCGAAGCTATAAATTTCCCATACAGAAAGATCAATGAGGATATCTCATTCATGTACTGGGGTCCTTGTTTCCATAGATTTGGTCTCGGCTCATAAGAAAATCTGAATTTATGTGGAAAGAATTATGAAGCACTAATCTACAGGACCTGGAAGGCGAACCCGCACTCTTTCTCTCCGTGTTTTCCTCAAGGCGTAAATTCATTCAAATAAAATGGGTGAAATCTACCCTCGCTGCCACAAACCTTCACCTACACTGTAACGCTTGATCCCTACCTCAATAAAGCAATATGTGAAAGACACTACGTGGGTCCTTCTCCTCAATCCTACGAAAGTTAATTAAATATCGGACAGAACTAATGTTCCTCTCCGAGGACATAAAAAATAAGATCACAACTAATGCCACATGTATGCACTAAATTTCTACTTCTCCTTAACCCTACGAAAGTTAATTAAATATGGGACAATATTATTGTTCCTCTCCGAGGACATAAAACAGAAAATCACAACCTGTGCCACATGTACACACCAAAATTTCAGCCTATCCCTTGGCTGATCCGAAGAAATGAACTCAGTACGATGGTAAATTAATCCAATACAAACACACCCTAGGATTCTGGAAATGAGGGTTATCACCCCGACAACTTGGAAAGAACACACCTCGACTCGAAGCACGTGGTCTCGCCCGTTCTGCTCCGTTCCTGCGCTGCCGCCTCGAGAAACGGATTCTTTTGTATTTGTATTTATTTATTCACCATAACGTTACACTAGATAACATAGGTAAGTCAAACATTACATAGATAATGAAATTTAAGTCAAAACATAATTTTACATAGTACTAAAATGCTAAAATTAAAGTAGTAATAATGTAAAAACATTGAAATAAATTCTGCAGCAGGCTACCCCGTGCCACGTGGCCCTTCTCCTCTCCCGCGGTTCGTCCCGTTGGAGAGTCGATCTCTCGGCCGCCGTCCCCGTGCTCCAACCTCGTTCAATCCTGGTTATTTCCTCGTGGTGACTCCCGCTCTGACAAGCACCTCTCTCGCCCGCGAAGCCCTCCTTGACAGTCGCTCGACAACCCGACTTTTCTTTCCAAGCTGCTCACGGCGCCGTCTCTTCGGCGAACCGGCGGCTGGATTCACGCTCGTAAATGGTGATGTGACTTGAAGACTTTTGTGCACAAACGACGCTGCGTCGATGGCGCGGACCACAGACTCGACTTTTCACAATAAACTCCGCGGACAAGGGTTTCACTCTCTCGACCAAAATTTCCAGAATCCCACTTTGCCTCCGCGACCAGAACTATTTATCACACCACTTTCGAACCTTCTAGAACGCGAAACCACTTCCGATTTCTATTTCTCACCGGAAACTCAACTCAAGTCATAATCTTTGTATCCAAAAATCACCGTTCGTGCTCTGACTTTGAGTTCAATAACCGAGCCGTATTGACCGTGATCTCGAAGCTTCTAATTGCGTGATCAGCGCCCCCGGCCAGACACTGGGTTGATTCCTCCCTTCGGCGAGAGATGGCGTTGATCCCCTTACCTAACTTTTGTTTTATCCCGTTCGTGAGAATGCCTCTCTTTCCCTAATTTTGTGGGATTACGTCAATTCCGTCGGGAAAGCTACCTACTATAAAGAAACTGAGACATCGTTCTCGCTTCCGTGTTTTTGGTAATACTTGTGTCCGCTCCCCACTAGGTGACGCCCTTCTTAGTCTGTGGCTGTGAAATATGTACTAAATTGCTAATCCGTTGTTTGACCAGTACTGGCTCCTGACGCTAGATGGAGTTAGCCACAGCGAACCTGATCAATGGCTTGTCTGTTGGCTGTCCAATACCGGCTCCTGCCGCTAGGTGGAGTTACCGATACCGAACCTGTTACAGCTTTTTTTTACTGTTCTATGGGCCGCCGGGTTAGGTTAGGTTAGGATGGAGTTTTGTGGATTGGCCCGTATGCGCGTCACCTGCTCTATTACTGAGAGATTGTGTGTCTCCTGGGCAGTGCACAGTCGTATGCGCGTCACCTGCTCTATTACTGAGAGATTGTGTGTCTCCTGGGCAGTGCACAGTCGTATGCGCGTCACCTGCTCTATTACTGAGAGATTGTGTGTCTCCTGGGCAGTGCACAGTCGTATGCGCGTCACCTGCTCTATTACTGAGAGATTGTGTGTCTCCTGGGCAGTGCACAGTCGGTGTCTTATACACAGGAGAGGAGAGACAAACAAGGAAAAGTAAGTAAATATTTTTTTAATAATCAGATCGTATCACAGAATAAATACTAGATGTAGGTATTGACTAGACGGAGCCTGCAGCTGTGGGTGATCACCACCAGCCGCCGCCGGACAGTCCGCTGGAGTAGCCGCCGGAGTAACCACCGGACAGTCCGCTGGAGTAGCCGCCGGAGTAGCCACCGGACAGTCCACTAGAGTAGCCGCCGGAGTAGCCACCAGACAGTCCACTAGAGTAGCCGCCGGAGTAGCCGCCGGAGATGATGGGGGCGGATGAGTAGGACACCGAGGGCGCGGCGATGATCCTCTTCTGTGTGATGACCTGCGGCACGGAGACGACCTTGCGCACGCTGACCACCTGCGGCACTTCCACAACCTTGTTCACGTTAACCACCTTCTGGACGGCGACCACCTGTGCGGCGGGCGCGGCGAGCACGGCGCCGCTGCTGTAGCCACCGAGTCCGCCCGCGCCGTAGCCGCCGAGTCCGCTGTAGCCACCGAGTCCGCTGTAGCCGCCGGCGCCGAGTCCGCCGGACAGGTAGCCGCGCTTCTCGCGCACAGCGCCGGCGCTCGCCGCCGCCACCAGAGCCATCATCACCACCTGAAACACCACCCCTGCGTTACCTCACCGCAACTTCTCTTAGCGCTTGCACCACTGCTGTGCTGGGACTCTACTAGACCAGCCTAGCCTAGCCCCAGTCCCTCCTAGCTACTTACAAAGGACTTCATGTTGCTGCTAGAGAGATGGATGCACGCTCACTGATGCTGCCTCGCCGTGCGCGCCGCTCTATATACGCTCAGCCTGACCGTGCTAGCCGCGCTGTCGCAATGATGTCCTTGCCAGAGTTCTGTTCCTCGCACTTATGCAGAATGGTTACGTAGAATACAAAAAATAATTTGAAAAACTTGTCAGAATTGGGCCGTTAAATGTTAATCCCACAGCGGAAATCGAACCCACAACCTTCTGCTTCACAGGCGGATTTTGTTTTGGGTCGTTAATAAGTACCTATGCGTCTCTGTGGAAGATTTCAGAACAACAGGCTCCTAATGCAATGAGATGCGCACTTCACATATACTTTACCTTATGATGATGATCACAATCGGCACTCAAACATACCTAACTATAAATAACGCTGGACAATCACACAGCATTATCTAGCCCCAAGTTACGCAGAGCTTGTGTTATGGGTACCTACTAGGTACCTAACTGATATACAAAATACAATACAGGACAGAGATTTATCTTTTTATTATTATAAGGTAAGTAGAAAAGGACCAGAACACTCGGAACACCTACAGATAGTACAAAAGTCAAATTGAATTATACGTCAAGTGTTAAGTCAGCGTCGCGTACCGACTGTACGGTGCAGCGCAACCGTGCATTTAGGTATAAGCTAGGTAATTACATATTGTCAAATCATCGATACTATTAAGGTCAATTGTTACACGCGCCTGCCACTTAGCTTATTTCATCAGTTCACGTTTTCACCTCATCATGGTAGGCGCGTGCTCAACTATCAATTTATTATCATATCAATAATATAAGAGTTCTCTATCAAATCTCTTCTTATCATTTACATAAAGGTGTCCCGTACATCTTTTGGTCCTTCGAACTTTTTAGTCCTTCGACTAAGGGCTACTTGCAGTGGACTAATAACAGTGTTCGCGTAAGTGGTTATTACCAGCATATGGATTGCAGTGCATAAGGAGGAAGGATACACCTACTCTAGAGGACTGCAAACAGCACACAAGTAAGATCTTTCCTTATACTCTCTGTCATTGAAGTCTCTATCAATACAACCATGGAGGATCTTGTTGTGACCCAAAATCAGCTCATGGGAGCAATGAATCAGCTCCTTATGAATTTTAAGAAAGCCGGAGCCGATCGAAAGACCGCTTCGTATATCAAGAAAAGATTGGATACTCTTGACACATATTGGCAGGAGTTCCAAGCTAATCATAGCAGATTACTGGAGAGTCAGGAGCAATCGCATGCATATTTTCTAGAAAATTGCTACGAACGTACCTTAGCATTTTATAACGACACAAGAGCATTTTTAAACAACTACTTGTTGGAAATTACGATGGAGAAACCTCTCCTTAAGCCCCCAACTCCCTTTACTATGCCGAGAAAGTTAGATAACCCAGGCCCATCATCACCAGCAGTACCTTCGGCAGGTCACTCCGGTGCTTCAACACCGCAGCAGCAGACCTTATCATTTGAATTTCCCTCGGTACCAGGTAGCTCACGCCCTCCTCAATTTTCTTCTAGTGGTAATAATAGTAAATTAGACGAGATGATGCGCAATCAGAAAAGTAACTTCAAAGCTTTTTCCCGTACTATTTCTAACATCAATTACACTAACATGACTGAAAACTACGAACTAGAAGATTTTTTGAGAATAATAAACTCGCGTTGGTCTACTATCGACTCTCTACACTGGAAAATCGATAGTGAACTGCAGGAAGAAAATCAAGAGTATGAGCAAACATTCAGCAGGTATGAACAAAAGTACCTAGAAATTAAGAAGGAGGTCACTCTGAAGATTTCATCAGCAAGCCACAGGGAAAGGTCAACACCTCAAACAGAAGTGCCATCATTCAGTGGTGATTATCAAAAGTGGATGACATTCAAAGATTTGTATATCGAGGCTATCCATAACAACGGGACTATGTCTAATTGTCAAAAAATGCAGTTTTTGAAAGGCAAACTCAAGGGAGAGGCGGAACAAATTGTCTCTCATTTGCGTATCACTGCAGATAACTATCAAGTATGTTGGGATATTCTTAACAACCGATTCAATAACACCAAATTTATTTTCAACTCATACATAGGTATCATCATGAATTTACCTATTCTCCAACAGCAATCAGTGACTCAACTGAAAAAGATGCATGACTGTGTCGTCGAATGCCTAAACTCTATCAAAAACATGGGCGTTGATATCAGCTCTTGGGATCCTTTGGTGATGTTCATCTTGGAGCAGAAGCTGGATATCGAAACCGACAAGGAGTACTGTCAATCATTGAAAAATCCTAGGGCTCTGCCGACTATCAAGGATTTTACAGACTTCTTGGAAAGCAAATTCACATCATTGGAGGCGTCACGTTTTCCAAATAAATTAACTAATTCAAAATTAGCTCAACAAACAGACAAACAAAACCATAAATCTAACAATCAATATAAATCAAATTATAACAATCAAAAACCAACAAATAACGTTGTACAAAAACAGCAAACAGGATGTCAACTCTGCAAAAAATTTCATCGCATATTTAATTGCAAAATTTTCCTTAATATGAAACCGACGGAACGCCGTAATACAATTGCGAAATTAAAATTATGCTTGAATTGTTTGTACGATCATTTTGGCAAAAAATGCTTATCAAATACTAGCTGCCGTGAATGCAATGGTCGGCACAATACTTTACTTCACGAAGCGTTTACTGACCAGCCATTTACTGAAAACGAACAAAACGAGAAAAATGTTACGCACGTGTCTCAAGATGATATTACTGAAACTTTATTGGCAACAGCCATGGTGAAGGTTAAGTCAGCTGATGGGACATTTATCAAATTGAGAGCCTTGATCGACCAGGGCTCACAAACCTCTCTTATCACCGAAAATGCAGCACAAATGCTGAAGTTACCTAGACAGAGGTGCAAAGGCGTTATTTTCGGAGTAGGAGCCAAGGAAAACAACTGCAAAGGCGCTCTGAATATTACTTGTTCATCATTGTACAACGACTATCAATTTGAAACAGATGTTTATATAATGAAACAGATGGTAAACAATTTACCCAATCATACATTTAATAAGCCTACTTGGTCTTTCCTAGAGGGCATCCAGCTAGCCGACCCCGACTTTAATATCAGTCGACCGGTGGACTTACTACTAGGAGCCGATGTCTACTCTTGCATCATTTTGAGTGGAATCATTGCATCTGAAAAATCACTGCCAGTCGTTCAACAAACACGCCTTGGATGGGTTTTATGCGGAAACGTAAAATCATTCCAATGTAACGTTATCATCAATAACGTGGAAGATATTCAACGCTTCTGGGAAATAGAAGATATTCCTCATGAAACATCTTTATCGCAAGAGGATGCTCACTGCTTGGAATATTTTAAAAACACCACGACTCGGCAGACCGATGGAAGATACATCGTCAGGCTACCTATTATATCAGATGCCACAGAACAGCTAGGAGAATCGAAGCCAAGGGCTATAGCACAATTGAAGCAGTTGGAGAAAAGATTTATCAAAAACCCAGACATGCAAAAGGGTTATAAATCATTCTTATCAGAATATATCACTTTAAACCACATGCAGCTTCCACCACAATCATTGAAACCTCTCGTCTATTTGCCTCATCACTGTGTGATAAAAGCAGATTCTACGACTACGGCCCTTCGAGTGGTATTCAACGCTTCTTCAAAAACATCAAGCGGCCGCAGTTTGAATGACGTCATGTATCGTGGTCCAAATCTACAACAAGATTTACTATCACTCATCATCAAGTGGAGGCAGTACAAGTATGCCTACACAGCTGACATTGAAAAAATGTTTAGAAACATATCAGTTCATGAAGATGATCAATGTCTTCAGGCCGTAGTGTGGCGCGAATCAGCATCAGACAGCATGAAAGAGTACGTCCTCACAACGGTCACATATGGACAGAAAGCAGCACCATTCCTTGCCATGATGGTGTTAAAACAATTGGCTCATGATGAGGGTCATAAATATCAATCAAGTCCAGCAGCAAAAACATTAAGAGAACAGTTTTATATGGACGATCTTATCAATGGAAATCATGACATTCAAAGCGCGAAACAACTGCAATCAGATCTCATTCAATTATTGCAATCAGGCGGTTTTAACTTGCGTAAATGGTCCTCTAATACAGAAGAACTATTACAGAATGTCAACACGGCAAACAGCACTGATCAATATGACTTCAAACATGAAGCCACAACAAAGACTTTCGGACTTCGGTGGCATCCACAATCAGATGAATTAACTTTCGATCTCAAGATAAATTTATCAGAAACAATCAAACATACAAAACGCAGTTTATTATCAGATATATCAAAGTTATTCGACCCGCTCGGTTGGCTTACTCCAGTTACAACAAAGTTCAAATTGCTATTTCAGCGAATCTGGTTTCACAACATTGAATGGGACGATGAACTTCCAGCTGATATTAGTAACGAGTGGTTGAAAATCAGAAAGGATTTGAAAAATATCATCGAATTACGAATCCCTAGGTGGCTTCAGATCTGTGAGAATGACGTCATCGAGTTGCACGGATTCTGTGACGCATCAAACAATGCCTACGCCTGCGTCATATACTGCAAAATTATCAGAAAAGATCAGCACGGCAATTCAAATAATTCGATTACATTGGTTGCAGCAAAATCAAGATTAGTTCCACCGAAGAGAGATGTCACATTGCCCAGATTAGAACTTACGGCTACTCTATTGCTTTCTAAGCTAATGGAAAAAGTTTTAACATGTTTATCAGGCTATAATATCAAATTGTTTGGTTGGTCTGACTCGATGGCTGTACTAGGTTGGTTGCAGGGCGATCCGGGACGATGGAAAACCTTCGTAGCTAATAGAGTAGTTCAGGTCACCAAGATTCTACCACCCGAAACATGGCGTTACGTGAAGTCAAGCGAGAACCCAGCTGACTGTGCTAGCAGGGGTATAACTATGGAGCAGGTTATTCATCATCCCTTGTGGTGGCATGGACCAGCTTGGCTTATGACTTTCGACGAACAAAAACCAAAACAGCAAGGTTTTATCACTAATGAAGAGGTCAAGAAACCTAAACAAAGCAACGTCACGACAACAACGTCACACCAGCATGATGACGTCATATCAACGCTACTAAACAATAATAGTAGCTGGACTCGGGTGACACGTATACTTGCATACGTGTTACGTTTCAAGGAAAATAATAAATCACCGTTTCTTACCGCCACAGAACTAAAAGCGGCGAGATTGAGGATTATCAAATACATTCAAAACATTGAATTTGGAAAGGACATCGCATCCTTACTACATCATAATCAAGTCGACTCGAAGAGCAAACTTTTATGTTTAAATCCGAGACTAGACCAAGCAGGCTTACTAAGAGTAGGAGGCAGACTTACAAACGCCTCCATTAGCAAAGACATGATGCACCCACTCATCATCCCGCATTCTGGTCATATGACAAATCTACTCATCGACCACGCACACAAACAAACATATCATGGTGGAGCGCGTGTTACACTAGCAAAGATACGACAACAGTATTGGATAATTGGTGGTAATAGAGCCGTTAAAATGCGTTTACGCCAATGTATCACATGTAGAAGAAATAACCCTTCAAAACACGATCAAATTTTAGGTAATTTGATCGAATCAAGGTCGAATCCTTCAAGGCCATTCTATCATACAGGCGTTGACTTTTCAGGTCACGTGTTTGTGAAATGCAGCAAGGGCAGAGGCATGAAAAGCTTCAAGGGTTACATATCATTATTTATATGTATGGCGACAAAGGCGGTACATCTCGAGTTAGTGTCAGACATGACTGCGTCCGCATTCCTAGCGGCATTGAGACGGATGGCTGCAAGACGCGGCACACCATCACATATGTACAGCGACAATGGTACAAATTTTGTGGGCGCTAACAAAATTCTCAAGCAAGAGATTCAAGAGATCAGAAGCGTTATCAATCCAGAATTTTTATCAGAGATCAGTGAGATGGAGATAACCTGGCATTTTAATGCACCAAGCAATCCGAGCGCCGGAGGTTTATGGGAAGCGGCCATAAAGAGCGTGAAGTACCATCTTCGACGTGTCGTTGGTGAGCAGAAACTCACCTTTGAAGAATATACGACTCTTCTCACCCAATTGGAGGCCGTCCTCAATTCAAGGCCACTCTGCGCGCTGACGGAAGATCCGGAAGATCTCAACTACCTAACTCCATCACATTTTCTATCAAGCGGCCCAGTGTTAAGTATTGTCGAAACAGAAAGAGATCAAAGGACAAGATGGCATCTTACACAGAAGTTGTTCGGAGATATCTGGAAACGATGGCAGGCAGAATATTTAACACAACTAACATCACGAAGCAAGTGGCTACAGCCCAAAGAAAATATCAAAATTGACGATATCATAATCATACACGACGCTAACCTACCCCCGGGAAAGTGGGCGCTAGGCAGAGTTGTTGACGTCCACCCCGGCACCGATGGTTATGTGCGAGTGGTCTCAGTGAAAACAAAAAATGGCGTTGTCAAGAGGCCAATCACAAAACTATCAATTTTACCAGTTGAGAATCTGTCACCAGAAAAAGCTTCAGAACAGAGCAAAAATAATCAACAGAGTCCCAAGCCCGATAGAGTAAAAAGAACAGTCAGTAAACTCAGTAACTTCATACTCACAATGTTGTTATTGTTTACTATGTGTACACAAAACGCATATTGTGCACATAATATATCATATTTTAAAGAGCAACAGAGCCTTTATTTTGACAAACTATCAACAATGCAACTTATCAGGGACGAATGGAAGATGGTTATTTACTACGACATGACTCCCTACTGGGAAGGGTCAAGGTTACTGTCTAACTATATCAATCACCTGCATGCGTCATGCGCCAAACAAAAACAAAGAGCACAGTGCGACTTGATAGTACTGCAACTACGTCACGGGTTTATCGAGTTACAATACTACGATCAGCTGTTACTTAATAAACAATCTAACGTCATTGGAACCCGAGTTCGCAGAGGCCTTATCAATGGAATAGGAAACATAGCTCATACATTGTTCGGAGTATTAGATGATGATTTTGCACAACAGTATCAGCGCGACATTGACCTCGTTATGAAGAACCAAAATCACCTCGCCAACCTATGGAAAAATCAAACATCGATTATTGAAGCACAATATACCTTTTTGAAGCGTTTAGAACTATCAGTAGACCAACAGCATAAATTATTTTACCAACACATGATAAACCAAGCGCAGAAAAATGAAGTTTTGAAACAGGAGGTAGAGAGTGTTATAGCTAATAATGAGTTTACATTGTCGTCTATCATCGCCAATAATATACTAGGCAATCTAAAACAGATACAGAATACTCTTTTAGATACGGTTACCGATATTTATCACGGGAAATTCAATATCCATATCATATCACCGGATCAAATCAAAGAAGAGTTAAGTATAATTTCTGGGCATTTATCTAAGGGTGTATCATTACCTATAGAAAACTTTCATAGCGGAGATGGCATATCAAAACTGTATCATTTATTGAGGGTTAAGGTGCGAGTTACAGATCAGTACATGCTCTTAGAAGTAAAGATCCCACTTGTTACTAGAGAGAACTACGAAATCTACAAGATCATACCTATTCCTACCATAAATAGAGGCAAAATGTTTTCTATCATACCTATCACAGAGTACATTGCAATGAACATACAGCGAGATTCGTACCTACCTATCACAGAAAAAGATTTACATGCATGCTATCAATTAGATCCTACCACAAAATTATGTGAGGTTCAGAGCCCTATTTACCATATGGATAGTGATCAAAACTTGTGTGTTAAGGACAATGCAATGCAGAGATGTCAAACCACGACAGAGACGTGCCAAAACATCTGGTTAGCTCTAAATAAATTAAACAATTATTTATTTTATTGCTGCGGAAAATGTACAATACGATTGATGTGCAGCGACCAGGTGGCATTCGAACACATCGACAAGGGCGGCGTGTTATCCATTGGCAATGATTGCACATTGAGAGCCGATTCGTTCATGATTTATTCACACAATCATCACATGAACGAGATGCACGCAAAACCAGATTTACTATCAATAGATATTCCTCCGGTGAACAACATTGTCAATCTGACTGTACCAATCGATGAGAGCGAGAATCGATCAGACGTTCTTGAAGAGACAAACATCAAAGACAGACAGGCGTCCTTGAAGAGGATCGGTCAGCAGATCGAGCAGATGAAGGGAAGTGAAATTGAACAGATTTCCAGCCACGATGTTCATCACTACGTGGCCATATACATTCTGGTCGCGGTTGGGTGCGTCGCAGGCGTTGCGTTCCTGTGGAGGCGACGGCGGGCGGGAGTGCGCGCGGGCCGCGGGGAGCGGGCCGCTGCTGCCACCGCCGCCACTGCTGCTGCCCCGGCGCCGCAGCCGGCTCCGAGGGTCTCCCTCGGTGACATCGCTAGTGCTTGTGCCAGTGAAAGTGTTAATGAGCCTTATAGTGTTAAATCAGTGAGAAGTGTAGCTAGTTTGGGCGAAAAACCGCGAGTTGTTTCAGTGTTGTATAAAAATCAGAAAGTTCAAATGATTGACAAGGCAACGACACCAACAAGAGTTTTTCCCACTTTTCACGCGAACGATTTAGAAGCTATCATCTAACTAACATAGCGTTTAAGTTTAAATTTACTTAGGCTAACGCATCTTATCATTTTATCATTAGATTAAATTACTAATCCTATCATTTATCATACAGCATCTTAACCTACTTCTCTCGCCCGGGAGCATGTACGGTGCAGCGCAACCGTGCATTTAGGTATAAGCTAGGTAATTACATATTGTCAAATCATCGATACTATTAAGGTCAATTGTTACACGCGCCTGCCACTTAGCTTATTTCATCAGTTCACGTTTTCACCTCATCATGGTAGGCGCGTGCTCAACTATCAATTTATTATCATATCAATAATATAAGAGTTCTCTATCAAATCTCTTCTTATCATTTACATAAAGGTGTCCCGTACACCGACGGTTCCGTATAGTTGCAAGACCTTATGTTCAACGGGAAGTACCCTATATGTTATGGTCCAGGCTGAGAAACATATTTGTTTTGAGAGTATTATAATCTATACTTTTTACTGTTTTCGTTCTCCTTTACTTGTGCTATTTGCTATTCACCATTCTAGGCCAACGGGAAGTACCTATAGGTTTTGTGTGCATATAAAAATGGGCTTAAAAGGCTTTAACTTTTATTGCCGTTAAGTTAGAAGTTTGAATTATTTCACGGCTCTGGAGCCGAAGCTGGTCCCAAGTATTTGATGTAATTTTCAAGAGAATCCCTTCACGCGTGCTTGACAGAAGTGGGTTGACAGACGTTCGAAACCATAAACATTATGGTTTTCGCATTTTTCAGCCGATAAAATTTGATGATCGATTGATGATCTACCTTTATGCCAAATTTATACGTAAACCACTTCTAGGTCATCTAGAAGTATAGTAGAAGGCCACAGAACTGACATTTGTGCGCTTTGTCGGTGAATGAGGTTTCTCCGACTGGTTTAGAGGTCCCAAGTAAGATTGTAATAAATACCTGTAGGTTTTATAAAGGACGTAAAAAGGTTAATGCTTTTTTAACTGGACATATTGAGTCTGGTCTATACTTGAAAATGATTAATACCTAAGTTAGGACTTAGGTATTAATCATTTTCAAGTTCAACCGGGTTTTCAAAAAATTATCTGTGCGTCTGGTCGAAGCGACGCGTGACCCGAGAGCTGGTGAGTATCTGGCACACACAGCGCATCAGCATTGCTATACAGCGGGGCAATGCAGCCAGTGTCTTAGGCACGCTTCCAACTGGTATTGATATGGATCAGTTGAGCTACCTGTAGATTGTTTGCAACAGTTTGCAGATAGCTTAATTGTTTCTATTGTAAACACTAGTTTTAATTTAAATTTGTTGTTTGATTGTTATTTTCTTTTAGAAAATATATATTGTCTATTATAATAACGTTGAATCTAATGACAAGAGTTTAAATTAACGTTATTTTGAGTTGCATTTTATTTCAACGGCATATAGTACATATAGTACATGTAGTACATATAGTACATACATATAGTACATATAGTACATATAGTACATATAGTACATATAGTACATATAGTACATATAGTACATATAGTACATATAGTACATATAGTACATATAGTACATATAGTACATATAGTACATATAGTACATATAGTACATATAGTACATATAGTACATATAGTACATATAGTACATATAGTACATATAGTACATATAGTACAAACATCTTACAGTTGTAATTATTATTATGCTAACAGGAGATCTAAAGGTTTAATTTTTTTCTTGAATAGAACGATAAAGCTATGTTATAAGAAACATGCCTATACACATTTGAGAAGCTCAGTGTAGGTCGAGTTTTCAGTAACCTCGACTGAAACATGCCTATACACATTTGAGAAGCTCAGTGTAGGTCGAGTTTTCAGTAAACTCGACTGAAACATGCCTATACACATTTGAGAAGCTCAGTGTAGGTCGAGTTTTCAGTAACCTCGACTGAAACATGCCTATACACATTTGAGAAGCTCAGTGTAGGTCGAGTTTTCAGTAAACTCGACTGAAACATGCCTATACACATTTGAGAAGCTCAGTGTAGGTCGAGTTTTCAGTAACCTCGACTGAAACATGCCTATACACATTTGAGAAGCTCAGTGTAGGTCGAGTTTTCAGTAACCTCGACTGAAACATGCCTATACACATTTGAGAAGCTCAGTGTAGGTCGAGTTTTCAGTAAACTCGACTGAAACATGCCTATACACAAATGAAGGTTGATGATGACACGGCCAAGCTATTAACACTGATTACGCCCATGGGTCTGATCTGAGGTCTGATCAAAGTAAATCGCTTGGCGTTTGGTGTCAGTGCGGCGCCATGTATTTTTCAGCGAGTGGTGTCTTCTACGCTGGCGGGCATGGAGGTGTGCCCTGATTGCTGGACGATATGGCAGTGGCGGGTGCGACGCTAGGGCAGCACTACCAGAATCTGCATAAGATGATGGAGAAGCTTAATGAAGTGGGCTTCCGAGTGAATAGCAAAAGATGTGTATTTGTTGCCAATACCATCACATTCTTAGGTCACATGATTGATAGCGAAGCAATTCATCCAGCACCTGCCAAAGTTAAAGAAATGAATGAGGCGAGGAACAGCTGGAGGCGGCGGCGCAGCCCCACCCGCACGGGCCTTTGTGGTGGACTAACCCGTGCACACACGCAGAGGCGAGGAACAGCTGGAGGCGGCGGCGCAGCCCCACCCGCACGGGCCTTTGTGGTGGACTAACCCGTGCACACACGCAGAGGCGAGGAACAGCTGTAGGCGGCGGCGCAGCCCCACCCGCACGGGCCTTTGTGGTGGACTAACCCGTGCACACACGCAGAGGCGAGGAACAGCTGGAGGCGGCGGCGCAGCCCCACCCGCACGGGCCTTTGTGGTGGACTAACCCGTGCACACACGCAGAGGCGAGGAACAGCTGTAGGCGGCGGCGCAGCCCCACCCGCACGGGCCTTTGTGGTGGACTAACCCGTGCACACACGCAGAGGCGAGGAACAGCTGGAGGCGGCGGCGCAGCCCCACCCGCACGGGCCTTTGTGGTGGACTAACCCGTGCACACACGCAGAGGCGAGGAACAGCTGTAGGCGGCGGCGCAGCCCCGCCCGCACGGGCCTTTTTGGTGGACCAACCCGTGCACACACGTATGGTGGAGGGAGCCAGCTCTTACAGGGTGAGAACGGAAGATGGAGAGCTACATCGTAGACCTTCGGATCAGATACTGGCGAGAACAGTTACAGAAGCTAGATTAACTGACAGTGAAAACAGAGAAACAACTGCCTCGGATTGTCAGGCAATTGCTGAGCCACCTGAAGGAGCACCATCAGAGACGTGTGGCCGGACATTATTGCTGAGCCACCTGAAGGAGCACCATCAGAGACGTGTGGCCGGACATTATTGCTGAGCCACCTGAAGGAGCACCATCAGAGACGTGTGGCCGGACATTATTGCTGAGCCACCTGAAGGACCACCATCAGAGACGTGTGCTCGGACATTATTGCTGAGCCACCTGAAGGAGCACCATCAGAGACGTGTGGCCGGACATTATTGCTGAGCCACCTGAAGGACCACCATCAGAGACGTGTGCCCGGACATTATTGCTGAGCCACCTGAAGGACCACCATCAGAGACGTGTGGCCGGACATTATTGCTGAGCCACCTGAAGGACCACCATCAGAGACGTGTGCCCGGACATTATTGCTGAGCCACCTGAAGGACCACCATCAGAGACGTGTGCCCGGACATTATTGCTGAGCCACCTGAAGGACCACCATCAGATACGTGTGCCCGGACATTATTGCTGAGCCACCTGAAGGAGCACCATCAGAGACGTGTGCCCGGACATTATTGCTGAGCCACCTGAAGGACCACCATCAGAGACGTGTGGCCGGACATTATTGCTGAGCCACCTGAAGGAGCACCATCAGAGACGTGTGGCCGGACATTATTGCTGAGCCACCTGAAGGAGCACCATCAGAGACGTGTGGCCGGACATTATTGCTGAGCCACCTGAAGGACCACCATCAGAGACGTGTGGCCGGACATTATTGCTGAGCCACCTGAAGGAGCACCATCAGAGACGTGTGCCCGGACATTATTGCTGAGCCACCTGAAGGACCACCATCAGAGACGTGTGCCCGGACATTGTTGGTGTACCTACTCCTTCTGATTACTTTATATTGTGTTCCTAATTTTAATGTTGAGTCAGCTATTTTGATTTATATAATAGTGTTAATTTATATGTATATTATATATACTAATATAGAGAAGGAAGGTATGTTATGTATTTGACAGTTGAGAGGTTATTTGAAGGTAAGTTTTATAGGTTTTAAGTTTTATAAAACTTACTAGTGGTTTCTTTTTCGCTTCTTCCACTAGTGGACAAAAAATTTAAGCGGATAAAATCAATAACATCTTATTTCTTATTTGATAATAATGACTATTTATAAACCTGTTTATAGTATTATATTTGACGTGTCTAAGTGCTTAGTTTGTAAGCCTAAAGAAATAAAGTTATTGAATTTTTGAATTTTGGTAAAGCCAGTATGGGCAATTAACTCTATCACGGCGTTATCTTTTAATAAGTATTTGTGTTTCTTTGTTGAAATAAATGTATTTTCTTTCTCACTTTTATATCGGGTAGACGGACTGCAAACCTGTTTATGACCAACAGCCATTTTTTATTGTAAACATGGCTATATAGGGAAATAAAAATAAAATTGATTTATTTATTTATTTATTTATTTTTACAAGTGGACTTACAGTTACAAAACCAAAGCGTCCAAGAGTTAGTCACTTTACAAAATTGACTAAATAAACATAGTAAGTCAAATCATAACAATAGGTACAAATACAAACAATTATTGATCCATTATAATAACTTTTTATGGTAAAGTTTTATACTATTATTTTTCTGGCTCCTTCCCATCTCGTAACCATTAAAAAGACGGTGCGAGCAAACATACTACTGACTATACCTACTGACTGAGTCAAACATACTACTGACTATACCTACTGACTGAGTCAAAGATTAGATGTCACCCACATAGATGCGACACTTGGTTTATATTCTGGCTTCTCAATTGGGCACCTACGGGAACATAATAAAGTAAATTGAAATGGGCTATAATAATATAAGAGTGGGCTACATAAGTTTCCGTCCGGTCGCCCTTACGATCGGTCACAGAAAAACAAGATGTCGGTTCCAACTGAGACATTGAAGTGTGCGCAGTGAGATATTGTTATCAATGAGTTGCTTTGTTTTGTACAAAACGAAATAGACGTTTTGGATGAAGAAAGTGTAGTTGGACTTTGCGTCCCCGCTTTTTCGACGTCGGAAATCAGTACGGCAAAAGAGTTGTAATTGTTTGCGTCCATTACTGCAACTGTCAAAAATGTTTCGCGCCGAAAAAACAAAGAACAAAAAGACGTGGAAGATATCATTTGTGCGTTTAATAACACGGAGCATGATAAAACGCCGATATTCGTAGCCTGGCAAATATACAAGTTACCACCCGTCACCTTCAATAGCTTGGATTCGACAAAAATATTGAAGGATGTTGTTTGGCTTCAATCCGAAATAAAATACATCTAGGATTCATATGCGACGAATGAGCAGATGAGTGTTCTAAGCTCCGAACTTGACAATATGAATATGCCTCGTGGTGCCTACATGTTATATAGCGGTCCTACCGGCTTCTTGAACTTGACAATATGAAATATGCCTCGTGGTGCCTACATGTTATATAGCGGTCCTACCGGCTTCTTGAACTTGACAATATGAATATGCCTCGTGGTGCCTACATGTTATATAGCGGTCCTACCGGCTTCTTGAACTTGACAATATGAAATATGCCTCGTGGTGCCTACATGTTATATAGCGGTCCTACCGGCTTCTTGAACTTGACAATATGAAATATGCCTCGTGGTGCCTACATGTTATATAGCGGTCCTACCGGCTTCTTGAACTTGACAATATGAAATATGCCTCGTGGTGCCTACATGTTATATAGCGGTCCTACCGGCTTCTTGAACTTGACAATATGAAATATGCCTCGTGGTGCCTACATGTTATATAGCGGTCCTACCGGCTTCTTGAACTTGACAATATGAAATATGCCTCGTGGTGCCTACATGTTATATAACGGTCCTACCGGCTTCTTGAACTTGACAATATGAAATATGCCTCGTGGTGCCTACATGTTATATAACGGTCCTACCGGCTTCTTGAACTTGACAATATGAAATATGCCTCGTGGTGCCTACATGTTATATAGCGGTCCTACCGGCTTCTTGAACTTGACAATATGAAATATGCCTCGTGGTGCCTACATGTTATATAACGGTCCTACCGGCTTCTTGAACTTGACAATATGAAATATGCCTCGTGGTGCCTACATGTTATATAGCGGTCCTACCGGCTTCTTGAACTTGACAATATGAAATATGCCTCGTGGTGCCTACATGTTATATAGCGGTCCTACCGGCTTCTTGAACTTGACAATATGAAATATGCCTCGTGGTGCCTACATGTTATATAACGGTCCTACCGGCTTCTTGAACTTGACAATATGAAATATGCCTCGTGGTGCCTACATGTTATATAACGGTCCTACCGGCTTCTTGAACTTGACAATATGAAATATGCCTCGTGGTGCCTACATGTTATATAGCGGTCCTACCGGCTTCTTGAACTTGACAATATGAAATATGCCTCGTGGTGCCTACATGTTATATAGCGGTCCTACCGGCTTCTTGAACTTGACAATATGAAATATGCCTCGTGGTGCCTACATGTTATATAGCGGTCCTACCGGCTTCTTGAACTTGACAATATGAAATATGCCTCGTGGTGCCTACATGTTATATAGCGGTCCTACCGGCTTCTTGAACTTGACAATATGAAATATGCCTCGTGGTGCCTACATGTTATATAGCGGTCCTACCGGCTTCTTGAACTTGACAATATGAAATATGCCTCGTGGTGCCTACATGTTATATAGCGGTCCTACCGGCTTCTTGAACTTGACAATATGAAATATGCCTCGTGGTGCCTACATGTTATATAGCGGTCCTACCGGCTTCTTGAACTTGACAATATGAAATATGCCTCGTGGTGCCTACATGTTATATAGCGGTCCTACCGGCTTCTTGAACTTGACAATATGAAATATGCCTCGTGGTGCCTACATGTTATATAGCGGTCCTACCGGCTTCTTGAACTTGACAATATGAAATATGCCTCGTGGTGCCTACATGTTATATAGCGGTCCTACCGGCTTCTTGAACTTGACAATATGAAATATGCCTCGTGGTGCCTACATGTTATATAGCGGTCCTACCGGCTTCTTGAACTTGACAATATGAAATATGCCTCGTGGTGCCTACATGTTATATAGCGGTCCTACCGGCTTCTTGAACTTGACAATATGAAATATGCCTCGTGGTGCCTACATGTTATATAGCGGTCCTACCGGCTTCTTGAACTTGACAATATGAAATATGCCTCGTGGTGCCTACATGTTATATAGCGGTCCTACCGGCTTCTTGAACTTGACAATATGAAATATGCCTCGTGGTGCCTACATGTTATATAGCGGTCCTACCGGCTTCTTGAACTTGACAATATGAAATATGCCTCGTGGTGCCTACATGTTATATAGCGGTCCTACCGGCTTCTTGAATTGACAATATGAAATATGCCTCGTGGTGCCTACATGTTATATAGCGGTCCTACCGGCTTCTTGAACTTGACAATATGAAATATGCCTCGTGGTGCCTACATGTTATATAGCGGTCCTACGGCTTCTTGAACTTGACAATATGAAATATGCCTCGTGGTGCCTACATGTTATATAGCGGTCCTACCGGCTTCTTGAACTTGACAATATGAAATATGCCTCGTGGTGCCTACATGTTATATAGCGGTCCTACCGGCTTCTTGAACTTGACAATATGAAATATGCCTCGTGGTGCCTACATGTTATATAGCGGTCCTACCGGCTTCTTGAACTTGACAATATGAAATATGCCTCGTGGTGCCTACATGTTATATAGCGGTCCTACCGGCTTCTTGAACTTGACAATATGAAATATGCCTCGTGGTGCCTACATGTTATATAGCGGTCCTACCGGCTTCTTGAACTTGACCAATATGAAATATGCCTCGTGGTGCCTACATGTTATATAGCGGTCCTACCGGCTTCTTGAACTTGACAATTATGAAATATGCCTCGTGGTGCCTACATGTTATATAGCGGTCCTACCGGCTTCTTGAACTTGACAATATGAAATATGCCTCGTGGTGCCTACATGTTATATAGCGGTCCTACCGGCTTCTTGAACTTGACAATATGAAATATGCCTCGTGGTGCCTACATGTTATATAGCGGTCCTACCGGCTTCTTGAACTTGACAATATGAAATATGCCTCGTGGTGCCTACATGTTATATAGCGGTCCTACCGGCTTCCTTGAACTTGACAATATGAAATATGCCTCGTGGTGCCTACATGTTATATAGCGGTCCTACCGGCTTCTTGAACTTGACAATATGAAATATGCCTCGTGGTGCCTACATGTTATATAGCGGTCCTACCGGCTTCTTGAACTTGACAATATGAAATATGCCTCGTGGTGCCTACATGTTATATAGCGGTCCTACCGGCTTCTTGAACTTGACAATATGAAATATGCCTCGTGGTGCCTACATGTTATATAGCGGTCCTACCGGCTTCTTGAACTTGACAATATGAAATATGCCTCGTGGTGCCTACATGTTATATAGCGGTCCTACCGGCTTCTTGAACTTGACAATATGAAATATGCCTCGTGTGCCTACATGTTATATAGCGGTCCTACCGCTTCTTGAACTTGACAATATGAAATATGCCTCGTGGTGCCTACATGTTATATAGCGGTCCTACCGGCTTCTTGAACTTGACAATATGAAATATGCCTCGTGGTGCCTACATGTTATATAGCGGTCCTACCGCTTCTTGAACTTGGACAATATGAAATATGCCTCGTGGTGCCTACAATGTTATATAGCGGTCCTACCGGCTTCTTGAACTTGACAATATGAAATATGCCTCGTGGTGCCTACATGTTATATAGCGGTCCTACCGGCTTCTTGAACTTGACAATATGAAATATGCCTCGTGGTGCCTACATGTTATATAGCGGTCCTACCGGCTTCTTGAACTTGACAATATGAAATATGCCTCGTGGTGCCTACATGTTATATAGCGGTCCTACCGGCTTCTTGAACTTGACAATATGAAATATGCCTCGTGGTGCCTACATGTTATATAGCGGTCCTACCGGCTTCTTGAACTTGACAATATGAAATATGCCTCGTGGTGCCTACATGTTATATAGCGGTCCTACCGGCTTCTTGAACTTGACAATATGAAATATGCCTCGTGGTGCCTACATGTTATATAGCGGTCCTACCGGCTTCTTGAACTTGACAATATGAAATATGCCTCGTGGTGCCTACATGTTATATAGCGGTCCTACCGGCTTCTTGAACTTGACAATATGAAATATGCCTCGTGGTGCCTACATGTTATATAGCGGTCCTACCGGCTTCTTGAACTTGACAATATGAAATATGCCTCGTGGTGCCTACATGTTATATAGCGGTCCTACCGGCTTCTTGAACTTGACAATATGAAATATGCCTCGTGGTGCCTACATGTTATATAGCGGTCCTACCGGCTTCTTGAACTTGACAATATGAAATATGCCTCGTGGTGCCTACATGTTATATAGCGGTCCTACCGGCTTCTTGAACTTGACAATATGAAATATGCCTCGTGGTGCCTACATGTTATATAGGCGGTCCTACCGGCTTCTTGAACTTGACAATATGAAATATGCCTCGTGGTGCCTACATGTTATATAGCGGTCCTACCGGCTTCTTGAACTTGACAATATGAAATATGCCTCGTGGTGCCTACATGTTATATAGCGGTCCTACCGGCTTCTTGAACTTGACAATATGAAATATGCCTCGTGGTGCCTACATGTTATATAGCGGTCCTACCGGCTTCTTGAACTTGACAATATGAAATATGCCTCGTGGTGCCTACATGTTATATAGCGGTCCTACCGGCTTCTTGAACTTGACAATATGAAATATGCCTCGTGGTGCCTACATGTTATATAGCGGTCCTACCGGCTTCTTGAACTTGACAATATGAAATATGCCTCGTGGTGCCTACATGTTATATAGCGGTCCTACCGGCTTCTTGAACTTGACAATATGAAATATGCCTCGTGGTGCCTACATGTTATATAGCGGTCCTACCGGCTTCTTGAACTTGACAATATGAAATATGCCTCGTGGTGCCTACATGTTATATAGCGGTCCTACCGGCTTCTTGAACTTGACAATATGAAATATGCCTCGTGGTGCCTACATGTTATATAGCGGTCCTACGGCTTCTTGAACTTGACAATATGAAATATGCCTCGTGGTGCCTACATGTTATATAGCGGTCCTACCGGCTTCTTGAACTTGACAATATGAAATATGCCTCGTGGTGCCTACATGTTATATAGCGGTCCTACCGGCTTCTTGAACTTGACAATATGAAATATGCCTCGTGGTGCCTACATGTTATATAGCGGTCCTACCGGCTTCTTGAACTTGACAATATGAAATATGCCTCGTGGTGCCTACATGTTATATAGCGGTCCTACCGGCTTCTTGAACTTGACAATATGAAATATGCCTCGTGGTGCCTACATGTTATATAGCGGTCCTACCGGCTTCTTGAACTTGACAATATGAAATATGCCTCGTGGTGCCTACATGTTATATAGCGGTCCTACCGGCTTCTTGAACTTGACAATATGAAATATGCCTCGTGGTGCCTACATGTTATATAGCGGTCCTACCGGCTTCTTGAACTTGACAATATGAAATATGCCTCGTGGTGCCTACATGTTATATAGCGGTCCTACCGGCTTCTTGAACTTGACAATATGAAATATGCCTCGTGGTGCCTACATGTTATATAGCGGTCCTACCGGCTTCTTGAACTTGACAATATGAAATATGCCTCGTGGTGCCTACATGTTATATAGCGTCCTACCGGCTTCTTGAACTTGACAATATGAAATATGCCTCGTGGTGCCTACATGTTATATAGCGGTCCTACCGGCTTCTTGAACTTGACAATATGAAATATGCCTCGTGGTGCCTACATGTTATATAGCGGTCCTACCGGCTTCTTGAACTTGACAATATGAAATATGCCTCGTGGTGCCTACATGTTATATAGCGGTCCTACCGGCTTCTTGAACTTGACAATATGAAATATGCCTCGTGGTGCCTACATGTTATATAGCGGTCCTACCGGCTTCTTGAACTTGACAATATGAAATATGCCTCGTGGTGCCTACATGTTATATAGCGGTCCTACCGGCTTCTTGAACTTGACAATATGAAATATGCCTCGTGGTGCCTACATGTTATATAGCGGTCCTACCGGCTTCTTGAACTTGACAATATGAAATATGCCTCGTGGTGCCTACATGTTATATAGCGGTCCCTACCGGCTTCTTGAACTTGACAATATGAAATATGCCTCGTGGTGCCTACATGTTATATAGCGGTCCTACCGGCTTCTTGAACTTGACAATATGAAATATGCCTCGTGGTGCCTACATGTTATATAGCGGTCCTACCGGCTTCTTGAACTTGACAATATGAAATATGCCTCGTGGTGCCTACATGTTATATAGCGGTCCTACCGGCTTCTTGAACTTGACAATATGAAATATGCCTCGTGGTGCCTACATGTTATATAGCGGTCCTACCGGCTTCTTGAACTTGACAATATGAAATATGCCTCGTGGTGCCTACATGTTATATAGCGGTCCTACCGGCTTCTTGAACTTGACAATATGAAATATGCCTCGTGGTGCCTACATGTTATATAGCGGTCCTACGGCTTCTTGAACTTGACAATATGAAATATGCCTCGTGGTGCCTACATGTTATATAGCGGTCCTACCGGCTTCTTGAACTTGACAATATGAAATATGCCTCGTGGTGCCTACATGTTATATAGCGGTCCTACCGGCTTCTTGAACTTGACAATATGAAATATGCCTCGTGGTGCCTACATGTTATATAGCGGTCCTACCGGCTTCTTGAACTTGACAATATGAAATATGCCTCGTGGTGCCTACATGTTATATAGCGGTCCTACCGGCTTCTTGAACTTGACAATATGAAATATGCCTCGTGGTGCCTACATGTTATATAGCGGTCCTACCGGCTTCTTGAACTTGACAATATGAAATATGCCTCGTGGTGCCTACATGTTATATAGCGGTCCTACCGGCTTCTTGAACTTGACAATATGAAATATGCCTCGTGGTGCCTACATGTTATATAGCGGTCCTACCGGCTTCTTGAACTTGACAATATGAAATATGCCTCGTGGTGCCTACATGTTATATAGCGGTCCTACCGGCTTCTTGAACTTGACAATATGAAATATGCCTCGTGGTGCCTACATGTTATATAGCGGTCCTACCGGCTTCTTGAACTTGACAATATGAAATATGCCTCGTGGTGCCTACATGTTATATAGCGGTCCTACCGGCTTCTTGAACTTGACAATATGAAATATGCCTCGTGGTGCCTACATGTTATATAGCGGTCCTACCGGCTTCTTGAACTTGACAATATGAAATATGCCTCGTGGTGCCTACATGTTATATAGCGGTCCTACCGGCTTCTTGAACTTGACAATATGAAATATGCCTCGTGGTGCCTACATGTTATATAGCGGTCCTACCGGCTTCTTGAACTTGACAATATGAAATATGCCTCGTGGTGCCTACATGTTATATAGCGGTCCTACCGGCTTCTTGAACTTGACAATATGAAATATGCCTCGTGGTGCCTACATGTTATATAGCGGTCCTACCGGCTTCTTGAACTTGACAATATGAAATATGCCTCGTGGTGCCTACATGTTATATAGCGGTCCTACCGGCTTCTTGAACTTGACAATATGAAATATGCCTCGTGGTGCCTACATGTTATATAGCGGTCCTACCGGCTTCTTGAACTTGACAATATGAAATATGCCTCGTGGTGCCTACATGTTATATAGCGGTCCTACCGGCTTCTTGAACTTGACAATATGAAATATGCCTCGTGGTGCCTACATGTTATATAGCGGTCCTACCGGCTTCTTGAACTTGACAATATGAAATATGCCTCGTGGTGCCTACATGTTATATAGCGGTCCTACCGGCTTCTTGAACTTGACAATATGAAATATGCCTCGTGGTGCCTACATGTTATATAGCGGTCCTACCGGCTTCTTGAACTTGACAATATTGAAATATGCCTCGTGGTGCCTACATGTTATATAGCGGTCCTACCGGCTTCTTGAACTTGACAATATGAAATATGCCTCGTGGTGCCTACATGTTATATAGCGGTCCTACCGGCTTCTTGAACTTGACAATATGAAATATGCCTCGTGGTGCCTACATGTTATATAGCGGTCCTACCGGCTTCTTGAACTTGACAATATGAAATATGCCTCGTGGTGCCTACATGTTATATAGCGGTCCTACCGGCTTCTTGAACTTGACAATATGAAATATGCCTCGTGGTGCCTACATGTTATATAGCGGTCCTACCGGCTTCTTGAACTTGACAATATGAAATATGCCTCGTGGTGCCTACATGTTATATAGCGGTCCTACCGGCTTCTTGAACTTGACAATATGAAATATGCCTCGTGGTGCCTACATGTTATATAGCGGTCCTACCGGCTTCTTGAACTTGACAATATGAAATATGCCTCGTGGTGCCTACATGTTATATAGCGGTCCTACCGGCTTCTTGAACTTGACAATATGAAATATGCCTCGTGGTGCCTACATGTATATAGCGGTCCTACCGGCTTCTTGAACTTGACAATATGAAATATGCCTCGTGGTGCCTACATGTTATATAGCGGTCCTACCGGCTTCTTGAACTTGACAATATGAAATATGCCTCGTGGTGCCTACATGTTATATAACGGTCCTACCGGCTTCTTGAACTTGACAATATGAAATATGCCTCGTGGTGCCTACATGTTATATAGCGGTCCTACCGGCTTCTTGAACTTGACAATATGAAATATGCCTCGTGGTGCCTACATGTTATATAGCGGTCCTACCGGCTTCTTGAACTTTTCGAACAGCCCACCGACCGTAAGCAGTACGCCTGTACGTGAAAACTCCTGCGTTCCACTAGAAAAAAAAACAATTTGCAGCCACCGCCGTTGCCTCTGCTGGCCAGTATTAGAAAAAGTAGCATGAGCAGAGTTTCTTTCGCGCCTACCGCCTCGGCGAGTGTTGAGAATGTGAGTGTACAAATAAAAGTAGCATGAGCAGAGTTTCTTTCGCGCCTACCGCCTCGGCGAGTGTTGAGAATGTGAGTGTACAAACAAAAGCGGTGATAACGGTGGGCAGTGCCACCGCACTTGGTTTGCCATCTATGGGACTCCTGTCTAACTTGAAACAGGGGTCGGAACCGGCGATATCAAAAGTAATGTCAATACCAATTCCTGTGCAATCATCATCATCAGCCTATACCAGTCCACTGCTGGACATAGGCCTCCCCTAATGAGCGCCATAGCGCCCTGTCTTCAGCTTGTCGCATCCAGCATCTGCCAGCAGTCTTTCGCAAATCGTCATCCCACCTGGTAGGAGGGCGTCCTACACTACGTTTTCCGAGTCGCGGTCTCCACTCAAGAACACGTTTACCCCAGCGGTTGTCGGTTCTTCTCGAAATATGGCCAGCCCACTGCCATTTCAGCTTGCTAATCCTTTGAGCTATGTCGGTAACCTTGGTTCTCTGTCGGATGTATTCGTTGCGAATCCTATCCTTCAGAGAAACTCCGAGCATAGCTCTCTCCATAGCTCGCTGTGCAACTTTAAACTGGTGGACCAGCCCTACCGTGAGTGTCCACGTCTCAGCTCCGTAGGTCATGACGGGTAGGACGCACTGATTGAAAACTATCGTTTTCAAGCATTGCGGTATGGATGACGAGAAGACTCGACGTAGTTTCCCAAACGCTACCCAACCTAGCTGGATCCTCCTCTTAGCCTCCTTCTCGAAATTGTTTTTACCCAACTGCAGAATCTGCCCAAGGTAAGTGTATTCGGAAACAATTTCGAGGAGGTGGCCATGTACGACGATTGGTCCCGGATCAATGTAAACATTGATCATGACCTTGGTTTTATCCAAGTTCATGCCAAGACCGATGCGTCGTGAGGCTGAAGCTAGGCCGTCCAGCATCAGGTTCAGCTCCTCCAGCGACTCCGTCATCAAGACTATGTCATCAGCGAATCGCAGGTGTGAGATGTAATCGCCGTTTATGTTGATGCCCTTACCTTTCCAGTCCAGCGTCTTAAACACATCTTCCAACGCGCTTGTGAACAGTTTCGGGGATATAACATCGGGGGATGTTATATCCCCGAAACTGTCTCACACCTCTGCGCAGTTGGATGGGTTTAGACTGCTGGCCCTGTACTTGGACACTCATGGTGGCGGCATCATAAAGACATCTCAACACCTCGATATAACGATAGTCTACTTGGCAACGCTGTAATGATTCCAGAACAGCCCAGACAGAGTCCTTTCGACAGAGTCAAAGGCCTTTTCATAGTCCACAAAGGCTAGACACAGGGGCTGATTATACTCTTCGGACTTCTGTATAATCTGCCTCACTGTGTGTATGTGGTCTATGGTACCATATCCTCCGCGAAACCCGGCCTGTTCCGGTGGCTGGAACTCGTCGAGCCTCCTGGCGAGACGATTCGTGACAACTCGTGAGAAAAGCTTATAGACGTGGCTCAGGAGTGTGATGGGTCTGTAGTTTTTAAGAAGGGTTTTATCTCCCTTCTTAAAAAAGAGCACCACTGGGCTCCCGCTCCACGCCTTAGGAGTTCTCCCACTGTGAAGGACGGCATTGAACAGGTTCTGCAGCTCCTGTATAACAGGGGCTCCTCCTGCTTTCAGAAGCTCTGAAGTAATGCCGTCTTCACCGGGGGCTTTTCCATTTTTTAGCTGTCTCAATGCCATCACGATCTCGTCTTGACTGATGTCTGGCAGTGCGTCGGTGTAGTGGCGTGTCAGGGTGGCTCTGGAATCATGGTTGTCCCTTTGGACATGAAGGGCATGTGCAGCGTATAAACGGCCATAGAAATCCGCTATCTCGGCAGAGATCTCCGGCTTCGACAATACGGTCCTCCCATCGTGCGTTTTTAGCTTTGGACCCTCGGTTTCGCTCTATCGCCTCTTTAATGAGGCGTGTGTTGGAGCTCCGAAGGTCGCGCCGTACCATCTTCGCAATTCGCTTGTTCAGGTCTGACCTTTCTGACAAAGTCGCTTGGGTGGTTTCCCGTCTTCTTGTCATCAACCCGAGAGTCTCGTCCGAGAGTTTGGATTTCCTGCCAGTACGCTGCTTTTTACAAAACTTGATGCCCTCTTTCCTCAGCGTTTCGACCAGATTGTGTAGGGTCTCGTCAACGTCATCAGTGGGTTCTAAGGCAACAAATCTATCCCCGAGAAGCTGCTGAAACTTCTCGGTGCCCGCCACGATTTGGATTGGGTTAGGTCGGAGCGTGGACTTCATCAGACGGTTTCTTTCAAGCTTCAAGTTGATATTCAGAGAGCCTCGGAGGAGTCGGTGATCAGATCCGGTATTGAACCTGTTGATCACTGAGACATCTCTGAATATGTGCTTGCTATCCGTCATGATGAAGTCAATCTCATTTTTAGTCACACTGTCGGGGCTTCGCCATGTCCACTTCCTTTGAGGCTGCTTCTTAAAGAAGGAGTTCATTAAGAACAGCCCCTCTTTCTCAAGGAAGTTGACAAGCATTTGCCCCCTGTGATTCCTAACTCCATAACCATGAGGGCCTATTCGGGATTCGTTGCCATTCTGAGTTCCCACCTTGCCATTAAAGTCCCCCATAACAACGTTGAAGTGGGCCTTAGTGGTGTTATGCAAGGCTTTGGATATGTCTTCGTACATATCCTCCACTTCATCATCCGAGTGTGCCGAGGTCGGTGCGTAGACCTGAATTCTTGGACGTTGTTAGAGAGGGCCTTATTGACGAGGAAACCTACGCCACCCTGGGATGTTTTATCACCCTCACGAAAGTAGAGAAGATGACCCGAGTCTAGGGTTATGGTGTCCTCCCCCTCTCTGCGGACTTCACATAACCCTAGAACATGCCATTTGATGTTCTCTTACTCCACTTCCAACTGCGCTAGATGTTGGTCAAGCCTCAGAGTGTGTCCGTTATACGTAGCCAGGGTCAGTTGTTGGTGGCAGCCTGATGTAGCCCGGTGATTCCTAGCACCCGCTGCCAAGCCGTTACCATGGCCGCTGCCATGGCCAGGAATAGCGAGGCGGCCGGGAACTGGGGGCCATTTTTTATTGCGTCGTACCATTGGGGGGTGTAATGCCCATAATCCCCACGCTGGGCATGCGGATTGGGGATCGCAGTTTCGTGTTGGAATCGTTCTGCAGGGGACGCTGCTGCCCGCCCCCCGGTTTATGTCCCTTAGTCGCCGCCTACGACACTTACGGGAAGAGTTGGGTTGGTACTATTCTAGGCCGGCACCACACAGCCAATGGGTTGGTACTATTCTAGGCCGGCACCACACAGCCGATGTGCAATCATATCAAATGAAAAATCAACTGCTGATGTACTAAGGATGGATGGTGAGTAGCCGCCTATACACCCAAGTCAAGAGTGGATAGAGGTTCAGAGGAAACGACACAGAAACGGAACTTTTTGCTTTAGAGAGTGACATATTCATATTCATATTCATATAATTTATTGTGATTTTATGCATACATTTAGTTTTCTTAGGTGTAGGTAGTGTTAGTGGGTACACAATGCATAAAAACCCTGTCAGGGCGCAACAATTACATAGGTAGTTTGAGTTCGATTTTGTTAGCTTATAATAAGTAGGTAATTTTACTATGGTACTTAAATTTATAGTTATAATTAATTTTAGCAATGTCATGTTTATTATAAAAGTAATTGTAGTAAAGTATTCGTTAAATAATAATTGAATTTAATAAGATTACTATAACAACGAATCGAAAATTAAATGTCAGATCAATTATTTACTAGGCAGGTTACACATACATAATGTTAAAGCTTAGTCTTATAGCAGTAGGTATTCTTAGGGTCAGCTAATACAAGGAGAAACAAAAAAAAATAAAAAATAAAAGAGTCATCGTGATAAGGTAGGTACCGTACCGACTTACTAACTTAGTCTGTAGGTGATGGTATGTCAGCTAGTACACTTTCGGTTATTTGTTTTAAACTATCATCGGAGTAAAATTCGTGGGTTGAATAATAGCATTTTTGTAATAATATAGTTTTCAAGATGTTCATAAAAATATTATCTTTTGGTTCGCATTTTAGGTTTTCAGGTAGTTTATTAAATATTTTACTTAATCTAAATTTTGGGCTTTTACTAACAGTTGTAAGGGTTGTATCGGGGAGTATTATTTTATTTTTATTTCGTCTGTTATAGTTATTGTCTAGTTCTTGTTTTGTTTTGAAGTATTTTTTATGTTTTCTAACAAACATTGCCGCCTGTAATATATAGATGCAGGGTAGGCTAAGTATCTTCCTTTGGATAAAATGTGGTTTGCAGCTTTCTCGCGGAGGAATATTTACAAGGATACGTATTAATTTTTTTTGCGTTATAAAAAGTTGTTCAAAGTCCGTGCTGTCACTCCATAGTATAACACCATAGTTGAAAGCAGAATATGCATGGGCATAATAGGCAGATAAGGCAGTTTGATAGTTGGTGTTTGATTTTAAAATACTTAAAGCGTATACAAATCGCGATAGTTTGGTTTTAGTAGCTTCAATTTGTTTTTTCCAATTTAAATTTGTGTCCAGAATTATCCCTAAAAGGGTGAAATCGCTTTGCTCGTCAATATTCATGGTCTTAGTAATGGATTTTAGGTCTAAGGGTCTAAGGGTTTTAGGAATAAATTTGTTTAGATTTGAGTGTAGTACATCGGCAAATAATTCATAATTCTTATTTATATCAAAACGAGTACTAAATATTTGGTCCCAGTCTACCTGTGATAGTGATTTTTTAAAGTTTTCTATATTTTTTTCTTTATAAATCCTTTTTGTTTGAAATGTTTCGTTTTTCGCTACTGGTGGTGGGGATTTTATGTTGTAAATGACGCTATAGTGATCTGATAACCCATTGTTTTCTATTGACCAGGTGCCGCAGTTTTTTTTGTTTGTGAACAGAAGGTCTATGCAAGTTGATGAGTTATTTGTTTCCCGTGTAGGTTTATTTACAATTTGCTGAAAGTTGTGTTCTAGCATTGTGTCAGTTAGTCGTTTTTGGTGGTTTGATTTTGAGAGCATGTCTATATTGAAATCTCCAGTGATTATGATACAATTTTGTAAGTATTTTTGTCTTATTAAGCTAAGTAACTTATCTAAAAATATGAAAAATGTGTCAATATCCCTATCCGGTCTATAAATATTAACTAGTATTATTTTTAATGACTTTAATTGTACTGCACAGCATTCGCTTTTGTATTCTATCGACAAGTTGGCAAAGTCTCGTAGTTCTTCGTGTGGTAGACCTTTTCGTGTAAGGATGGCTACTCCTCCGCCTCTGTGTTCCCGTCGATAATATGCAGCAGCAAAATCATAGTTCTCAATTTGTATTAGGTTTTTTTGGTTATGTCTGATCCACGTTTCAGTTAGGCATACTGCTTGGAATTTTCTCTCACTTAGCAAGGTATCAATGATGTGTGTTTTGTTTTTTATACTCTGTATGTTTTGTAACATTATTTTAGTTTCGAAATGTACCACCGATTGCTTGCCGGGGTTCTTGATGTTCTACGTTTATGCTGTTTTCTTTTTCGTTTGTCGGTTTTGGGGTTGGTTTGGTTGTGGTTCTAGATGAGCTTGCTTGATTCTTGTTGTGTTTGTATTCCCGTGTGATCTGTGTGATATGGCTATTCGTGGAGCGTCTTTCATGAGTAGTTCTGTTTTCTTGCAAGGACTTTTCTTCAAGAAAATCAGATACGTAGATTCCTGTGTTTTTGAATAGTCTTACATTTTGAAGAATATACTTTGTCATACGCTTACTGATGAGTTCAACTACGATAGGCCGACGGCTCCCGTATTTTCCCATGCGTGAAATTTCCTCAATGTATCCAGTTAGGTCAACATTCATAACCTCTCTAAACATGTGTATAATGCGTTTCTCTAGTTGATTTTGATCTTCTTTAAAGTGTTCGTCCAGTTTGTATATGACAATTTTCTTGTTGGTGTCGTGTCTAGTCTGCGTAATCTTATTGCTACTGTCGGTGTTTGTCTGTTGAAGTGTCTGTAACTCTCTTTGTAATTTACTGGTTGCAATCTCTAGTTTTTCAATTTTTTCGTCTAGGTAGCTTAAGTCTTCTTTTATGTGTGATTGCTCGGTATATAGCTCGTTAGTATTTTGTGTGAATTCTTGTTTCAACTCAAGAATTGCTTTATTTATTTGTGATTCGAAGGAAGCTTTTATTTCTGTAACGATGAATTGTTTGTGTCTTTCGAGTTTTTCTTCCAGTTTCGTGTCCAGTAATCTACTTAATTGCTCTAAAGTGATATTTCCTGTGTTGGCATTAGGACTTTCGCGTATCTGTGTAGGGGTGACAACTGATGTGGGAGTGTTCCCAGCGACGCTTTGATCTTCCTGGAAGTGTTCGTCCACTGACATTGTGGTGTCATTTAGAGACTCATGGTCTTCTTTAACCAGGTTGAGTACGTTCTTTATCTTTGACTTGGAACTGTCACAATCGGAACAGAACCAGGTCTTCAAAAGTAGCTGTTTTTTCAATATCTCGGTATCGGTAGTCACGTCTGTACATCTGTAGTGATAAAAACTATTACATACGTTGCAGTGTAGTAGTTCGCCTCGTTGTATTGGTTTTTTGCAATACGCACAATCCATCTTGATAATTTGTAAATCTAGGAAATCAATGTTGTGGCTCGAATAGCAGTACTTTAGCAACGGTAAAGCAAGAGACCTCGCAAAAGTTCCGGCCGCTCAGCTGTTAGTGGTGAGTCACCGCACGGTTTGTGTTGTAACCGTTAACGTAGTTTTATTTCGCTTATAACTTTTCACTGGGTTATTGTTTTTATTCACTGTTTACACTGTTTTACTTATTTTTTCTTTAACTTTATTTATATACTAAGCACAGTTTTGTAGCTTAATTATTACGTTTGTTTGATTTTTTTGTATACGATCGACTGTGTAGCGATGCGCTCGTGACGGTAGCGCCGCGCGAACGTAATACCGCCGCGCGAACATAATAGAGTTTATTTTCTCAAAAACAAGTGAAAAAGTCACACTACAGAAAATTAGAATGAAAACTCAGAGGGATTATAATGCATACAAAATGGTGGTTCCTCGGCACAGATTGGAACTCTTCCTGAACGATGAAGTGTGGCCAGAGGGGATGCCCTATCAAAATCCCAATCAGAATAAAAATGTTATCAACCACAATGTCTAGCACAACTATGATAACATTCAACTGTAAAAGCATTAAACGCTCTATGGACAGTGTGCGGCAGCTCTGCGGTGTCGCTGATATCATTGCGCTTTAGGAGACTTGGTTGCTGCCTCACGATCTGCCGCTTCTAGCATCTATCGATGGGGACTTTGGGAGCACTGGGACGTCGCCGGTGGATCTCAGCGACGGGCCTCTGTTAGGCCGCCCCCATGGAGGAGTTGCGCTTCTATTGCGTAAATCATTGTTTCAGTGTGTGTCAGTGATAGAGTGTTACCCACGGTTATGTGCCATCCAGTTTACTACTAAGGACAGGCCTGGTGGTAGTCATATGTGTATACATGCCAACTGACTGCCTTAGCAACTTGGTGGAATTTACAGACTGTCTGAGTGCTATTGGTGCAATTATTCAAGAGAATAGTGTTGAATCTGTATTCATACTCGGGGACTTTAATGCACATCCCAATGAGCTTTTTTATCGGGAACTTGAGGAATTTTCAACTGAACAAGACTGGTTATGTGCCGACATACATAAGTTAAGATTATCATCTAACACTGTAACATTTATTAGTGATATGCATACTAACTGTATGCATACTAACTGTATGCATACTAACTGTATGCATACTAACTGTATGCATACTAACTGTATGCATACTAACTGTATGCGTTGACTTGACCATTACAATACAATACAATACAAAACTCTTTATTGTACACCACAAAAAAAAAATCACAAACAGACATAGACCTTAAACATAAAAGTACAATGGGCGGCCTTATCGCTTAGAAGCGATTTCTTCCAGGCAACCTTTGGATGGATATAAATTGATTAATATAAATGACCATTGTGTAGTTACACAGGCTGCATGGAGCTGTATTACATATATTTATGTGAAGGATGATGTGTATTCTCTGGGGCCGTCATGCCAGGGGCACGATGCTGAGACTAGTGGCCACAATATAACCACAATAGTTCTGGCGAAAGATATTAGAGCTGCATTAAATAAAATGACTGGAGGCAAGTCACCTGGCCACGATGAACTCAGCATCGAGCATCTGAAGCATGCTGGCTTCCATCTTCCTGGAGTACTGGCAATGTTTTTTAATATATGTATCAGTCACTCGTACCTACCTCCTAACATGATGCGGACTCTGGTGGTACCCGTGGTAAAGAATAAAACCGGAGATTTGTCGGATAAACATAATTATAGACCGATCTCATTGGCCTCGATTGTGGCCAAGGTACTTGACAGTGTGCTTAACTCTCACCTGAACAGACATTTACAGCTGCATGATGCTCAGTTCAGGTTTCGACCCGGGTTGTCAACCGAAACAGCCATTGTTTAAATCGGGTAGTAGATCTGACCCCACTAACTTTAGACCAATATCAGTACTGCCTACATTCAGCAAAGTTTTTGAAAAACTTATTTTACATCAAATGCTCAGGCATTTCAATGGCAATGACCTGCTACACTGTAAACAATTCGGGTTTACTCGCGGCAGGTCAACTACTGATGCTGGTGTAGAGTTAGTATCGCATATTTTTGATGCTTGGGAGAAGTCGCAAGATGCTATAGGCGTTTTTTGCAACTTGTCAAAAGCATTCGATTGCGTACACCATGAAACATTAATCAGGAAACTACATCACTATGGAATAATGGACTCCTCTTTGGATCTTCTTACGTCTTACTTGAGTGATAGGATACAGAGAGTTGAGATTAATGGGAAACGGTCTGCGGGGTCTGTAGTTACAATGGGTGTACCGCAGGGTTCTATCCTCGGTCCTTTCTTATTTTTAGTTTATATTAACGACCTGCCTCATCTTGTAAAGAATAATCACGAGATTGTACTGTTTGCTGATGATACTTCTTTAATTTTTAAAATGAAACGACAGAGTACAAATTTTGACGATGTGAATAATGCAATCTCAAAAGTAGTCCATTGGTTTAGTGTCAATAATCTTTTGCTTAACGAAACCAAAACAAAATGTATTAGATTTATTCTACCTAATGTTAAACAAGTTAAGGCTGATGTAAACGTAAAGGGAGAAACGTTAGAAATTGTTAAAAGTACCGTATTCTTAGGAATCACTTTAGATAATAAACTTCAATGGGGCGCACACATAGATAAGTTATCGAGGAGACTTAGTTCTGCAGCGTATGCAGTCAAAAAAATCCGTTTTCTTACAGACGTGGATACATCTAGACTTGTTTATTTCAGCTACTTCCACAGTATTATGTCATATGGTATACTGCTGTGGGGGAACGCTGCAGATATTAACACCGTATTTGTGCTGCAGAAGAGGGCTGTTCGTGCTATCTATAATATGGGTCCCAGAGAATCCCTACGTGATAAATTTAAAGAAATAAACATAATGACAGTCCCCTGTCAATATATTTATGAAAACTTGTTGTACACTCATAAAAATATCAAAAGCTTCCCTAAAAATAGCGATATACATAATATTAATACTAGAAATAAACATAAACTCGCTGTGCCCACAACCAGGCTTCACAAGATAAATGTATCTTTCAAAGGGCAATGTATACGCTTCTACAACAAAACTCCTAGTGAGTTGCAAAATCTATCAATTAATAAATTCAAACAAATTGTCAAAACTTTTCTGTGCAAAAAGGCTTACTACAAAATATCAGATTATTTAGAAGATAAAAAAGCTTGGGACGGGTTTTGCTCCAACTCGAAAAATAACAACTAACAGGCTAAAGGTTTCTTCGTCGCTTCTTTACTTTAGTCTACACACCGAAGCGACAGAAATCAAAAACATCACTTTATTTCCGTGTCAGTGTTTTATTTTAAGAATTTGACTTTTTCTAAGTATACATTTTTGTATTTATGGAAATAAAGAATTTTTGATTTTGATTCTTGGTCTAAAGCACACTGTGAACTATTATACGGACAAGCAGACACCTGTGTATGCCTGTTTCTTGGATCTATCGAAGGCCTTTGACCTGGTATCATATGATGTCCTCTGGCGGAAATTGAAGGACACAGGGCTGCCGCTGGAGTTGGTATCACTTTTAAGGTACTGGTACCTAAACCAGGAAAATCAAGGTTGGGTGAGCTTTCGGACTCATACAGGCAGGCGTGCGGGGTGCGGCAGGGGGGGCTCAACTCGCCCTCGCTTTTCTGCCTGTATGTGAACGCCCTGATCGAGGGACTTAGCAGCATGCCTGTTGGGTGCCATGTTAGCAGGGTCTGCGTGAATAACCTCAGCTACGCCGATGACATGGTGCTGCTGGCACCCTTGATCAGTGCTCTCCGAAAGCTGCTAGGTGTATGTGAGTCGTATGCTGTGACACATGGACTCCAGTACAATACTGGGAAGTCAGAATTCATGGTCTTCGGTGCGGGCACCAAATGGCCGATTTTTGTACCGTCACTTAAGTTAAATGGCTTGGAACTTCAAAGGGTGCGAAAGTTTAAGTACTTAGGCCATATTGTCACTGAAGACCTGAAAGATGATGCAGATATGGAGAGGGAACGCAGAGCGTTGTCCGTCAGGGCGAATATGCTCGCCCGCCGATTCGCACGATGTACAGATGCTGTAAAAATCACACTGTTCAAAGCATTCTGTACGTCTTTGTATACAGCGAGTCTGTGGGTCAGTTATACCTTAAAGGCGTACAATGCTTTGCGTATCCAGTATAATATTTCAGTATTTATTTATTTACCATTCCGTTACATAACATAACATAGGCAAGTCAAAATAACAATGTTTCATAAAAAATAAACAAAATATAAAAACAGAAAAGCTCACACAATTTCATGAAATTCTTAAAATATTATTAACTATTATTAATTTAAAAATTTAATACTACTACTATAACTACGTATTTAATACTACTACTATAACTACGTATTTAATACTACTACTATAACTACGTATTTTAAATTTAATACTACTACTATAACTACTATAACTACGTATTTTAAATTTAATACTACTACTATAACTACTATAACTACGTATTTTAAATTTAATACTACTACTATAACTACGTATTTTAAATTTCCTGCAGATCAGAAAATGAACATGACATAAATTCATCGATGTGGTAAAAAAAAGGGTTATGTTCAAAGAAAGTTTTAAGTTTTTGTTTAAATTGATTCAGAGGGAGCTTCTAATGGCTACTTCTAATGGCTACTTCTAATGGCTACTTCTAATGGCTACTTCTAATGGGTTACTTCTAATGGGTTACATCTAATGGCTACTTCTAATGGGTTACTTCTAATGGCAATTTATTATACTTTTTAAGTTTTATGCATATTCCTAGCTTTTTAGTTTTTACAAGTCTTATGTTTGGTATATTTCATCATCATCATCATCAGCCTATACCAGTCCACTGCTGGACATAGGCCTCCCCTAATGAGCGCCATAGCGCCCTGTCTTCAGCTTGCCGCAACCAGCATCTGCCAGCAGTCTTTCGCAAATCGTCATCCCACCTGGTCGGAGGGCGTCCTACACTACGTTTTCCTGGTATATTTAGTTTTTCTTTATTTCGTGTACTTATTATAACTGTGCATTTGCATTCTTGTGGGTAAGTCGTCTTTCTTTCCATGTATCTCAATAAGAGAGTAATATATATACAATGAGATTACTGTTAACACTTTTGTTTTTTTATAGTACCGACCGCTCTTACTAAAGTTAGCCTATGCAGTCCATATATATTAAAGTACCGCTCTTACTGAAGTTAGCCTATGCAGTCCGTATATAATTCGTATTGACCGTTTTTGACAAATCAAAACCCTTTCGACTTGAGAAGCATTACCCCAAATTGCAATAGCATAACTTATGATTGAATGACAATACGCATAATAAACCGATAGAAAGGTTTTCCTTTCTATTATGGGTCTAAGTTTAAGCAGAGCATAGTTGGCACTTCTCAATCTTTTACATAATTTGTCTATATGACTATCATAGCAAAGCGTAGAATCAATTGAACAGCCTAGAAATTTGACTTCTTTATTTATGTCATTTTTACATTTTCGTTTTGTCGAGTAGCTCATAATAGTAGTTTTGTCAGCGTTAAGGACTATACCATTAATACCAAATAATTAGTGAAGAGCAGCCTGTAACTTTCGGTGTACCCCAGGGAAGCATTCTTGGACCCACGCTGTTCCTTGTGTATATAAATGAACTATGTAACATTCGTCTGAATAATGGTAGAGTTATTACGTTCGCCGACGATACTGCACTTATTTTTAGTGGTAAATGCTGGAAGGAAACTTTTAATAGCGCTCAGGTTGGTGTTAATAGGGTTTGTTCTTGGCTCACTCACAACGTTCTTACACTTAACGCCCTTAAGACTAACTACATACCGTTTGCCCTTAGATCAAATCTACTTCCACCCTCTTCCTTTTCAATCCGAGCCCACTCCTGTCTTACAGCTACTCCCATCTGCTCCTGTCCCTACATCTCAAGAACTGAGCATACAAAATATTTGGGGATCATTCTCGACCAAACACTTACCTTCAGAAGGCAAATCGATATGCTGGTGGGCAGGCAGATCGCAAAACTGTCCGGGAAGTCTACACGGCGTTGTGTGACTCTATCCTGCGTTACTGCATCACTGCTTGGGGTGGCGCGGCAAAGACTCACCTTATTGAAATTGAGAGAGCCCAAAGGTCTGTGTTAAAGGTGAGTGCGCGTCTTCCTTACCGTTATCCAACCGCTCAGCTCTACAAGAAATGGAATCTTCTCTCTGTAAGGCAAACCTTCCTTCTTCAAATCATCCTCACGAAACACTCTCAACTCGTTTACAATCAGAAGTTGGTTCAAAACAACCGTAGGAAAGGTAAGGTGTGCGCCGCCGGTCAGTCCTTTAACACAAGCCGTGCTCACGAATTCAGCTGTTTTTTGGGTCCCTACATCTACAACAAGGTAAACGTCTTACTTAACATATTTCCCCAGAAGTAACTAAATGGCTAAAAACACTTAACTACATAGAAACCGAAAATCTTCTAGCCACACTTTCATAATCTTCACTACATTTTAAATTAGTTTTTTTTTTTGTTTATCTTTTTTTATACCTAAAATAAGCTAATTTGTCAAAGTTAAAAGAAGCAAGGCTTGATCAAAGTTCCCCAATTATCAGTCTGTTTGACCTTACGGCTAGATCTCTTCTATCTTGTTTGGGACGTTGGGGTCTGCATGATGAACATAATACTAAAACTCACACTCATACGCACAACACACAAATACACATACATTTGCATTGGTTGCTGCTGTCGGCCTCCCATGAGGCCAGTGTCCTCAGGAGTACCCTACCAACGATGCGCATTTACCACACACACTTACATACACTACACTGACTACATACTACACTCACGACAACACATAGTTAGGTCTGTCTGTACTTTCTTAGTAGTCTTAGTATATTAATGTGAAATTTTTCTACCCATATATAAATGTACCTATTATGTAATCCGTGGAGTGGAGGTCCTAGAGACTTGTAGTTACAGGTTTTTCATAAAACCTATAGCAAGCTCCAGCCTCTCACAATACAGGTTAAATACAGTTCTACGCACTGTGCTTGTATAACTAGTTTTTAAGTACCTATTGTGAGGAGGAATAAAATTATTATTAAAATTAAAAATTAAATTAAATACCATTGGCTTCAATTCATTTCTTAAAAAGTTCAATTATATGGTTTGTTTGTGTTTCGACTAGTTTCACATCTTAATCTCGAATGCCTACGTGAGTGTCGTCTGCAAATAGTGTCACTAAAGAATGCCTACGTGAGTGTCGTCTGCAAATAGTGTCACTAAAGCCCAGTCTGGTAAACAGCTTGACAGATCGTTAACATATATTAAAAAAATAGAATAATAATAACGCATTTAGGTTGATGTTGCGGCTGCCGCGGTTCTGCAGCGCCTCAGGTATGTTCGCCGAAGCTCGTACCGACTCTTTCGATGCAATATGAGCCAACATAACCTATGCCTATGCATATAGGTCAACTTCAGCCTGATTTATGCGCAAAAGTCATGGAAAATTTTATTGGATATCTCGCATGCGCTCCACCCAGAGAAGCCGTGGCGGACATTTCTATGCTGTCATATTCCACACCAAGTACTATATACTTATAAATCTGTGTTCCACACATAATGGCATCCCTACATCTTTCAAATAAATAAATAATTTCGATAATATCTCACACACATTTTGTTTTATTTAAATGTAAAGAAAGATAGGACACGCTTAATGAAAGACCCTTTATATACCTAAAGGCTTAGGTTAGATAGAATAAATAAAACGTCAAGTACGAGTTAGACTCGCGCATCAAGGGTTCCGTACAAACTCTTTAGCAACGAAATCAGTCAAATCCAGACGAATAAGGCACAATAATTTTCTGATTTGATAACGATTATGACGTAACTTATTTAGTCCCTCTAACTATTGGCGTCTCGAGACTAAATAAGTTACGTCCAACCCTAGTGCAACAATGTACTATTTTGTATGAATAAACCACAAATTTACGGTTTTCTGATTTTTCCCTTTACTTGTGCTATAAGACATTGCTTCTTGCCAAATTTCATGGTTCTAGGTCAACAGAAAGTACCCTACAGGTTTTTGGTCCATGGCGAGATTCGAAAATTATTTTTTCTGTGAATATACTAAAAATTTACGGTTTTCGGATTTTTCCCTTTACTTGTGTTATAAGACCTAGCTTCTCACCAATTTTCATGGTTCTAGGTCAACAGGAAGTACCCTAAAGGTTTTTGGTCCATGGCAAGATTAAAAAAATATTTTTTCTGTGAATAAACTACAAATTTACGGTTTTCAGATTTTTCCCTTTATTTTTGCTATATGACCTTGCTTCGTGCCAAATTTCATGGTTCTAGGTGAACGGGAAGTACCCTATAGGTTTTTGGTCCATGGCAAGATTAAAAAAATATTTTTTCTGTGAATAAACTACAAATTTACGGTTTTCGGATTTTTTCCTTTACTTGTACTATAAGACCTTGCTTCTCACCAAATTTCATGGTTCTAGGTCAACGGGAAGTACCCTATAGGTTTTGTGTGCATGTGATTCCCTTGGAAAATTGAAAAAAAATAGACATAAACAGCTGTAACTTTTGATTGCGTTGACTTAGAAGTTTGATTTATGTCGAGGCTTCAAGAGGTTACGAGCCTGCGTATATGATGTGAATATCAACTCGATAACCCTACGCGTTTCTGAGAAAAGTGGGTTGACAGACGGACAGACGGACAGACGGACAGACGGACAGACGGACAGACGGACAGACGGACAGACGGACAGACGGACAGACGGACAGACGGACAGACGGACAGACGGACAGACGGACAGACGGACAGACGGACAGACGGACAGACGGACAGACGGACAGACGGACAGACGGACAGACGGACAGACGGACAGACGGACAGACGGACAGACGGACAGACGGACAGACGGACAGACGGACAGACGGACAGACGGACAGACGGACAGACGGACAGACGGACAGACGGACAGACGGACAGACGGACAGACGGACAGACGGACAGACGGACAGACGGACAGACGGACAGACGGACAGACGGACAGACGGACAGACGGACAGACGGACAGACGGACAGACGGACAGACGGACAGACGGACAGACGGACAGACGGACAGACGGACAGACGGACAGACGGACAGACGGACAGACGGACAGACGGACAGACGGACAGACGGACAGACGGACAGACGGACAGACGGACAGACGGACAGACGGACAGACGGACAGACGGACAGACGGACAGACGGACAGACGGACAGACGGACAGACGGACAGACGGACAGACGGACAGACGGACAGACGGACAGACGGACAGACGGACAGACGGACAGACGGACAGACGGACAGACGGACAGACGGACAGACGGACAGACGGACAGACGGACAGACGGACAGACGGACAGACGGACAGACGGACAGACGGACAGACGGACAGACGGACAACAAAGTGATCCTATAAGGGTTCCTTTTTTCCTTTTGAGGTACGGAACCCTAAAAATGATGGAATACCGACCAGAGGCCATTCTGTCAACGGCGTCGAAGGTTTTTGAATTAGCCATGCAGCGCAGCATGCAGGAGCAGTTCTCGGTGCGGCTGTCCGACGCGCAGCATGGTTCCGGCTTGCTCATAGCACCTCAACGAACCTTGACTCCATGGCATACGTGCTACCGCAAGTCGAAACAAGGGTGCAAGTCGGCGCCAACTATTTCGACTTCAAAAAGCGTTCGATCTTGTCGACAACAACATTTTGCTTCAGAAGTTGGCGACAATTGGCTGTACCACCAAACAGCTGCAGTTCTTCCCCAGCTATATAATGGCCCGGCGGCAATATGTCGTCTACGCGGGATGCAGATCAGAGACTTACTCTACCTTAACGGGCGAGAGTAAGCGAAGTAAACTGGGGCCGCTAGAGTTTATCACAATGATAAACCTGACCTGCCGACCATCGTCAAAGACGAATGCTTGCTGTTCGTGGACGACCTCATGTTACTGTTGCCCATCAAGGACGAATAAGACTGTTTGTGCCTTCAACGGGACGTAGGCAGAGTGGTAGTGGAGTAGGGTAAATTAACTCCAGTTCAATATCAGCAAATGCTCTATAATAACTTTTAGACGAGCAAAGACACCACTCTACCATGACTACAAGTTGACGCACGACGCAGCTGAAGTTAGTCGGCTGTTGCTGTTCATCTTGGCCACACGCGACCAGTAATGAGCGAGGGCGAGGGCTGTTGCTGTTCATCTTGGCCACACGCGACCAGTAATGAGCGAGGGCGAGGGCTGTTGCTGTTCATCTTGGCCACACGCGACCAGTAATGAGCGAGGGCGAGGGCTATTGCTGTTCATCTTGGCCACACGCGACCAGTAATGAGCGAGGGTGAGGCTGTTGCTGTTCATCTTGGCCACACGCGACCAGTAATGAGCGAGGGTGAGGCTGTTGCTGTTCATCTTGGCCACACGCGACCAGTAATGAGCGAGGGTGAGGCTGTTGCTGTTCATCTTGGCCACACGCGACCAGTAATGAGCGAGGGCGAGGGCTGTTGCTGTTCATCTTGGCCACACGCGACCAGTAATGAGCGAGGGTGAGGCTGTTGCTGTTCATCTTGGCCACACGCGACCAGTAATGAGCGAGGGTGAGGCTGTTGCTGTTCATCTTGGCCACACGCGACCAGTAATGAGCGAGGGTGAGGCTGTTGCTGTTCATCTTGGCCACACGCGACCAGTAATGAGCGAGGGTGAGGCTGTTGCTGTTCATCTTGGCCACACGCGACCAGTAATGAGCGAGGGTGAGGCTGTTGCTGTTCATCTTGGCCACACGCGACCAGTAATGAGCGAGGGTGAGGCTGTTGCTGTTCATCTTGGCCACACGCGACCAGTAATGAGCGAGGGTGAGGCTGTTGCTGTTCATCTTGGCCACACGCGACCAGTAATGAGCGAGGGTGAGGCTGTTGCTGTTCATCTTGGCCACACGCGACCAGTAATGAGCGAGGGTGAGGCTGTTGCTGTACATCTTGGCCACACGCGACCAGTAATGAGCGAGGGTGAGGCTGTTGCTGTTCATCTTGGCCACACGCGACCAGTAATGAGCGAGGGTGAGGCTGTTGCTGTTCATCTTGGCCACACGCGACCAGTAATGAGCGAGGGTGAGGCTGTTGCTGTTCATCTTGGCCACACGCGACCAGTAATGAGCGAGGGTGAGGCTGTTGCTGTACATCTTGGCCATATGCGACCAGTAATGAATGTTATCCTCGGTGATCGAGCATTTAATTGTTTTGACCAATTGAACGACAGTGCTTATGAGGTTCTCTTGTTTATGCTCAGGTACGCATTGGATTTCGATGTTAGAGGCCCCGAAGACCTGGTCGAGCTGCGTCAGTCGTGCAGCTAGTGCTTGATAGGCAGGAGTCTCGCAAGTGTTGATTTTCCTTCTTCATATTTTCCAACGCCGAAGACTGTTGAGCTTGTAGTGTTTGTGTTGTACCTTGTGTAGGTCTTCATGGTTCTGATTTTAATGTATTTTAAAGTTTTTATAACACATTTGCTCGTAAAGTGTCTCTAATTTCACCAATTTAAATACCGTAATGTTTCTCATTACGCACTTGTACGGTAATGTAATGTAAAACGCACAGTTTATCAAGATGCTCCGTCAAAACGAACGGTACTTTTTTAAATCTTAGCAAAGAGTTTTTATGTCAGAAAAGTGGTCAACATTTTATGAATAAAATTAATCTTAGGAGATAAAATATAATAAATAAACATTTAATTCTTTAATTTTATTAATATTGTTCATAAATTACAACATGACGACCTCAGTGGCGCAGCGGGCGAGAGTCTGCCTGCGACGCAAGAGGTTGCGGGTTCGATACAGGCTCGGAACAAATTTGTGTACGATCTGGGTGTTTTCTATGTATAATAAAAAATATCTATCTACGTAATGTATAATATTACGTATATCAGTTATCTAGTACCCATAACACAAGCTCTGCTTACCTTGGGGCTAGATAATGCTGTGTGAATTGTCCAGCATTATTTATTATTATTATTATTTATTTATCTGTAACTTTATACGTATTATATTTTTAGTGTTGTACATTTTATTATTAATTCTTTTTTTCTCTCGTATTTTATTTTAATGAACTTTATTAGATATTATTTAATTTTAATGACATTTGATAGTTGATTTTTAGGGTTCCGTACCTCAAAAGGAAAAAAAGGAACTAATACCTATATAGAATTAATATAATATATAATAATAATATATAATATAACTAAGAGAATTATAGGATCACTTTGTTGTTCGTCTGTCCGTCTGTCCGTCTGTCAACCCACTTTTCTCAGAAACACGTAGAGTTATCGAGTTGATATTCATATCATATCGTAGGCTCGTAACCTCTTGAAGCCTCAATATAAATCAAACTTCTAAGTCAACGCAATCAAAAGTTACAGCTGTTTGTCTATTATTTTTTTAATTTTCCAAGGGAATCACATGCACACAAAACCTATAGGGTGCTTCCCGTTGACCTAGAACCATGAAATTTGGCAAGAAGCAATGACTTATAGCACAAGTAAAGGAAAAAATCAGAAAACCGTAAATTTGTGGTTTATTCATACAAAATAGTACATTGTTGCACTAGGGTTGGACGTTACTTATTTAGTCTCGAGACGCCAATAGTTCGAGGGACTAATAAGTTGGAAAAAGAAAAAATAAGTTACGTCATAATCGTTATCAAATCAGAAAATTATTGTGCCTTATTTGTCTGGATTGACTTCTTTGCTAAAGAGGAGGAGTTGTACGGAACCCTTGATGCGCGAGTCTAACTCGCACTTGACGTTTTATTATTGTACCTAGTTACTAAGATTTTGCACACCTTTCAAGGTAGTTTGTATTGGATATATTTAAAATTAAGAACTTATTGTACATACATTCATGCAAAAAAGATTATGATTAACAAAACACAAAAATATTAATTTATTTTATTAATAATACTGGCTGTTTTTGTGCCTTTGCCTCAAAAAAAGCGCTGATGCGCGCGCATCGCTAATGTGTGAACAAGTAAATATTATTCCGCGCGCTTTTTCTTTTCGCTGTATTGTTTTTACTTGAAAATGTTGTCAAGTTGTCAAAATTAAGTCTCAGAGGCAGCGAAAAAGGCTACTCTAAGCCTCTTGCCCGAAAAATCGACCGATAGATACTTACAAGCGTATCAAAATTTATTCGAAAGTCCGAGTTTTATTTATTTCCATTAACTTCTATGTAGTAAAGCAAGGCGAGGAAATATCAGGTCTTAACAATATTCGTGCCGGTGTCCCCCAAGGCAGTGTCATAGGTCCAGTGCTGTAGGTAGTGCGGTAGTGTACCTAATGTACACATCAGACCTACCAATGACGGAAGGAGTACTCGTGGGAACATTCACTGACGACACAGCTCTAATTGTCACCCACGAAAATCCAAATTCGGCATCGGAAATGCTTCAGCGAAGCCTTAATGACATCTCAGCCTGGCTAAGAGAATGGCGCATCAAGGCTAACGAATCCAAATCGGTCCATGTAACGTTCACCCTCCGTCGTGGCTCGTGCCCCCCCGTACAGCTGAACGGGATCCAAATACCTCAGTCTGATGACGTACGGTACCTCGGTATCTACCTAGACAGGCGTCTAACATGGAAGAAGCACATTTTTACCAAAAGAAAAGCCTTAGGCCTCCAACTGAGGAAACTGTTCTGGATTAAATAAATAAATAAATAATGCTGGACAATTCACACAGCATTATCTAGCCCCAAGGTAAGCAGAGCTTGTGTTATGGGTACTAGATAACTGATATACGTAATATACATTACATAGATAGATATTTTTATTATACATAGAAAACACCCAGACCAACGGAACAAATTTCTGCAGATCGTACACAAATTTGTTCCGAGGCGGGGATCGAACCCGCAACCTCTTGCGTCGCAGGCAGACTCTCGCCCGCTGCGCCACTGAGGTCGTCGTCGGTAGGTTCTGGATTCTGGGAAGAAAGTCTAATCTGCCACTGGACAACAAACTCTTAATCTATAACAACATGCTGAAACCGATATGGTCTTACGGAGCTGAGTTATGGGGCACCGCGTGTAACTCTAACCTGAACATCTTGCAACGCTTACAATCAAAAATGCTTCGCCTTATATCAAAAGCTCCATGGTTCGTGACAAATGACCAGCTGCACCGCGACCTACACATACCTACTGTTATTGAAGATATTGCCATCAAACTGAGATCCTATGCCCAACGATTGGACATCCACCCAAATGAGCTGGCTAACGACATCATGAAGAAAGACAAAACATCCGGACGACTAAAGAGAATAACTTCTCAAGACCTAATATAAAAACATTAAACATCGTTGGGCATAGCATATACCATACAAGACATGGCTGGCAGTGGCAGCACGAAACAGACAAAACTCTTAGCCCAATGCCTAAACGGGCAAGAAGGCAGGTAGATGGCAAGAAAAATAAAATAAAAAAATACCTCGCAAATATGTATAAAACGTCGTATGACACACGTGCGCTTTGATAATTACAGCCTCTGCTTTCTTGTAGCCCTCGCCTACGGCTCGGGCTAGCAATATCGCCTCGGCTGTAATTTTCAACTTACCGCACTTGTATCATAACCTACTATTAGTTAACTACTACCTTCTCACCGGCAGACTCGCTCACTTCCATATGCATCATGCTATGCGCATGCCTGATACACACAGGTGGCCATGCCTGATACACACAGGTGGCCATGCCTGATACACACAGGTGGCCATGCCTGATACACACAGGTGGTCATGCCTGATACACACAGGTGGCCATGCCTGATACACACAGGTGGCTATGCCTGATACACACAGGTGGCCATGCCTGATACACACAGGTGGCCATGCCTGATAAACACAGGTGGCCATGCCTGATACACACAGGTGGCCATGCCTGATACACACAGGTGGCCATGCCTGATAAAACAGAGAAATAGTAAGAAAATATAATCTTTAATAATCAGAAATTAACACGGAATAAATAGAGCAGTTGTTGTGGAGTATTGAGTAGGTTTTGACTAGACGGAGCATGCAGTGCTACTGCAGGTGTTCACCACCAGCCGCCGCCGGACAGTCCGCTGGAGTAGCCGCCGGAGTAGCCACCGGACAGTCCACTGGAGTAGCCGCCGGAGTAGCCACCAGACAGTCCACTAGAGTAGCCGCCGGAGTAGCCGCCGGAGATGATGGGGGCGGAGGAGTAGGACACCGAGGGCGCGGCGATGATCCTCTTCTGTGTGATGACCTGCGGCACGGAGACGACCTTGCGCACGCTGACCACCTGCGGCACTTCCACAACCTTGTTCACGTTGACCACCTTCTGGACGGCGACCACCTGTGCGGCGGGCGCGGCGAGCACGGCGCCGCTGCTGTAGCCACCGAGTCCGCCCGCGCCGTAGCCGCCGAGTCCGCTGTAGCCACCGAGTCCGCTGTAGCCGCCGGCGCCGAGTCCGCCGGACAGGTAGCCGCGCTTCTCGCGCACAGCGCCGGCGCTCGCCGCCGCCACCAGAGCCATCATCACCACCTGAAACACCACCCCTGCGTTACCTCACCGCACCTTCTCTTAGCGCTTGCACCACTGCTGTGCTGGGACTCTACTAGACCAGCCTAGCCTAGCCCCAGTACTTACAAAGGACTTCATGTTGCTGCTAGAGAGATGGTGCACGCTCACTGATGCCGTCTCGCCGCGCGCGCCGCTCTATATACCTGCGCACGCGGCTGTCTGTGGTAGCCGCTGTCGCAACAATGTCCTCGCACATATTCACACAGTTCATTGATACACCTATATTTAGTCGAAGCAGAATATTTCGTTCCTAATGCATTGCTAATTCACATGTTTTGTTTTCAAGGTATGGCTGCCGCCAGTATAAAGTCTGTGGGTTTTAGTTAGAATAAACTTTTTACACGAGCATTTGACACGAGCATGGCGCGAGGCGAACGCGTTCAAGTCTTTTGTATGGATACAAACCGGTATACGAACGGTTTGACAGACTGACTTAGGTTCTGTTTGTAGAGTAAGGGAGGGGCCACACCACATGAGATATTATAACACAAATAGTATGAAGAGTAAGGGAGGGGCCACACCACATGAGATATTATAATACAAATAGTATGTAGAGTGAGGGAGGGGCCACACCACATGAGATATTATAACACAAATAGTATGTAGAGTAAGGGAGGGGCCACACCACATGAGATATTATAACACAAATAGTATGTAGAGTAAGGGAGGGGCCACACCACATGAGATATTATAACACAAATAGTATGAAGAGTAAGGGAGGGGCCACACCACATGAGATATTATAACACAAATAGTATGTAGAGTAAGGGAGGGGCCACACCACATGAGATATTATAACACAAATAGTATGAAAATAATGCGTCTTTGCGTAGATAATTTTCATATAGGTACTAAATAATTTGTAAGTAGGTACAAATGCAAACTGTGGACGTAAGATTTCCAATTGATGAGTTTGTGAACTTATAACAAGCTCACTGTGAATGTAAGCAGGTTAACTACGGACCAACTAGTTGGTATTGTAAGCAGGTTAACTACGGACCAACTAGTTGGTATTGTAAGCAGGTTAACTACGGACCAACTAGTTGGTATTGTAAGCAGGTTAACTACGGACCAACTAGTTGGTATTGTAAGCAGGTTAACTACGGACCAACTAGTTGGTATTCTAAGCAGGTTAACTACGGACCAACTAGTTGGTATTGTAAGCAGGTTAACTACGGACCAACTAGTTGGTATTGTAAGCAGGTTAACTACGGACCAACTAGTTGGTATTGTAAGCAGGTTAACTACGGACCAACTAGTTGGTATTGTAAGCAGGTTAACTACGGACCAACTAGTTGGTATTGTAAGCAGGTTAACTACGGACCAACTAGTTGGTATTGTAAGCAGGTTAACTACGGACCAACTAGTTGGTATTGTAAGCAGGTTAACTACGGACCAACTAGTTGGTATTGTAAGCAGGTTAACTACGGACCAATTTGTTGGTATTGTAAGCAGGTTAACTACGGACCAACTAGTTGGTATTGTAAGCAGGTTAACTACGGACCTACTAGTTGGTTTTGTAAGAACACCGACATTTCATCTGAAAACAGGGTGTCCCCTAAATACATGCCCACCCGAAAGTGGGTAAAATTAAATCAAGAATGGCCAAGAGCGCTTCTTCACTGAATGGTATCTTTATACAATGTTCACTTAAAAAAATATAAAGATGAAACACACCAACTACAAAATGAAAAGAAATCTATCAAAGCAAGATCTTGCTTTGATAGATTTCTTTTCATTTTGTAGTTGGTGTGTTTTTTCTTCTAGGACGCTGATTACATTTGTTAGAACTTATCGGAGAAGGTCTTGCGCGGAATTGTTACTAAATATTTTCATCTTTATATTTTGCAATGGATTTCCGCAAAGTAACGCCTGAATCTATTTTTTATCAATGTCCACTTCCATGAGTGGTCTGGTCATCATTAATGCATCATCACTCTTCAAGTATTGCTCTCTCAATGGTACTTATGTAACCTTCTTTCACTCTTGGAAATGTGATCGGTAGTCAACAACAAACTGTGACATTATTTATATATATATATATACTTCATTTATTTTAAATCTCGTAGAAAATACATGTATACATTTATTGTATTTAGTTTAGGCAGAGATACGAAGTTGCCCTTGGTGGCCACCAAAATCTATTTTCATATTTCTGCCTAAACAATTGTAGAATAAAACTATTAGATAGGCATTACATAGGCATTATAGAAATAGGTATAACAAACTAGATGATGGATTTTAAAAAAATCCTTTGTACGGAATAAGATAAATTAGGTGTAAGTAAAACTAGGAAATAAAGTGATCACTTTGATTTTTTGTAAATTTTTCAACTTTTTTGAAATATTTTAAAAAGTATGAAACTTACAGAAATTTCAAAAAGTGTTTTAAAAAAGCCAAAACGATACCTTTCATTTGATATGCCACTTGGGTAGGTACCCCCTTTTAAAAAAAATCCCCCTTTTTGACCATTTTCAAAAACTATTATTATTACAGACTTCTCTATATTTTTCCTGTAAAATATAGATCGATATCTACAAACGCCTAATACATTGTACATGGATCGGTCTGCAATCTTCGAAGCTAGGGGGGGGGGGGAATGGTCAATTTTTCGACTTTTTTTGAAATATTTCAAAAAGTATGAAACTTACAGAAATTTTAAAAAGTGTTTTGAAATGGTCAAAACGATACCTTACATTTGATACCCCATTTGCCTTCCTAGATCTCTTTTGAAATTTCAACATCAAAATTTGTACTGAAATTATTCATTTTCATTTTTCATTTATTTTTATATATTTTTCTTAAAATCAGTAATGGCGCACAAAATGTATCATTATTTCAAATTTCAAGTTACTAGCTGCAGTAGTTACTGAGATATTCAAGAAAGAGCGGGGACGGACAGAGCGAGACCATAAGGGTTTCAAAACCGATCTTTGAAACCCTAAAAAGATTTACGTAACCCTAAAATATAGACACCATCACATCTATACTAATATTATAAATACGAAAGTGTGTTTGCTTGTCCTTCCTTCACCGAATTTTGGCATAGAGTTCGTCGAAAGGATGGAGAGTACCACAGAGGATGGAGAGTACCATAGAGGATGGAGAGTACCACAGAGGATGGAGAGTACCACAGAGGATGGAGAGTACCACAGAGGATGGAGAGTACCACAGAGGATGGAGAGTACCACAGAGGATGGAGAGTACCATAGAGGATGGAGAGTACCACAGAGGATGGAGAGTACCACAGAGGATGGAGAGTACCACAGAGGATGGAGAGTACCACAGAGGATGGAGAGTACCACAGAGGATGGAGAGTACCACAGAGGATGGAGAGTACCATAGAGGATGGAGAGTACCACAGAGGATGGAGAGTACCACAGAGGATGGAGAGTACCATAGAGGATGGAGAGTACCACAGAGGATGGAGAGTACCACAGAGGATGGAGAGTACCACAGAGGATGGAGAGTACCACAGAGGATGGAGAGTACCACAGAGGATGAAGAGTACCATAGAGGATGGAGAGTACCACAGAGGATGGAGAGTACCACAGAGGATGGAGAGTACCATAGAGGATGGAGAGTACCACAGAGGATGGCGAGTACCATAGAGGATGGAGAGTACCATAGAGGATGGAGAGTACCACAGAGGATGGAGAGTACCACAGAGGATGGAGAGTACCACAGAGGATGGAGAGTACCATAGAGGATGGAGAGTACCACAGAAGATGGAGAGTACCACAGAGGATGGAGAGTACCACAGAGGATGGAGAGTACCACAGAGGATGGAGAGTACCACAGAGGATGGAGAGTACCACAGAGGATGGAGAGTACCACAGAGGATGGAGAGTACCAAGTAACACATCAAAGCAGTATAACGACCGACTTACAGCATTTCTGTATCGTTTTCGCATTTTTATTTAGCTCTATAGTAGCATTACAAACGTTTATACATCTACTGTAATGCTTATTTGGGCACAAATTATACGGCTTTAGATCCTATATTGGTTCACAATAGTTGTTTAATTGCATTACAAGAGCATTATATTAGCATTATTGTGGTCATGAAAAGTATCAAAAAGAAGAAGAAGCAGTATTATGGTCAATGAAGTTGCCAATCGCATTACAGTTAGCATTATTCTAGTAATAGTATTGATTATAAAGATGTTTATTGCATTACAAAAGCATTAGACTAGCATTAGAGTGTAGTAAAAGACAGATTGGAGCTTTTGAAGTGTTCACTGTTAGAACTTAAATAAACCCTACATCATTGCAAAAACATCTTTAATACCACTGTACAAATGATAAAATAATATTAACGTTGTTATTTAACTACTTTTCTGACGGTCAAGACTGAGTGAGGGACAATGTCAATTAAGAACAGTGTGAAAATAAAATACTGTTAAGTTTTTGACTCTTTTGGTATTTATGTCTTCAAATACTACTGCGCAATGTAATACTACTGCGCAATGTAATACTACTGCGCAATGTAATTTATTGTAAATGTGTATAAGTTTCATTGAAAATTTTTACGCGCCTTCGATATTTTATGGTTTTGATGTAAAATGTTAGTTGTAGATATGTGGTAAATAACCAAATAAAATTCGTTTTTCTAAAATTTAAAGAATTTTGTATATTAACATAATAGTATTGTTTGGAGAGTATTAAACTATGTTAATATCTTTATTATATAGGTATATGGTTTTTTAAAAAGGTCCGAATGATTATATTCTTTGGTTATAATTATTTTACAAAATGGTGTCGCTCTATAGCAGCCCGGTGAGCCTTTAAACAGGCTAATTAATGCCACCAGCACTGTAAATACTCACACGTGAACAATTATTTAGCTAGAGGCCAGGGAAAAGCCTTTAGATGAACCACTGTAGTGCCATTGTCAATATAGTGGTTCTGTAGAGGTTCACCGGAATACCAGTAGACTTTGATGTAGACTGAAATAGTGCCATTACTTCAAAGCAATTTTAGGGATCCTTGAGCAAAACAATAAAACCCATTTCAGATTTTTTGTACCTACTACTTATTACATTAGATAGATCCGTGAAAGTAGATTAGTAGTTTCATTCGAGTACTTGTTTATCACTTAATTTTCAAGGCACTATCTTTACTGTGATTTTATATCCAAGTGTCCAAGAGTCCTGTAAGGTCTAAAGGAAATAAAGCACTTTGAATTTTGAATAGAACAGATCTTATTTCAATGCCGCCGCCGTACCGTGGATGTTAGGTACATTGATGCAGTTGTGGAATTGCGGTTCCATTTCTCCCTTAAAAATCGCTGTTGTTTTACGTGCATTCTATGCTTTTCTCCAAGACAAATGGTTTTACGAATACAGAAAAAATAATGTTTAAACAGCTTTACGCATTACATTAATTCACTTGTATTTGACTAAAGAGCTATTAGCTGTACAAAAGAATTCAGTGCTGTTTAAAAATTCAAGCATTACATTGACTCACGTTTATGCTATTTAGCAATACTAGGCTATCAATTACCACTTATAAGTGCCATTACACAACTAAAGGAACTAAAAAGAGCTCAAAGCTGTATAACGGATTTACGGTGCATTATAATGGTAAAAGTTTATGCTATTAAGCAGCATTAGGCATTATCTTACAACTTAAAAATGCTATTGTAGACCCTAAGGCACTAAAAACAGCTGATAGCTGTACAGCTCCGTTGTGGTTAGCTGCACTAAGACTAAAGACTTTAAAAAAGCATTTTTATATGCCATTATCCTACCGTTATACGGTGTAAAGCATCATAATGGATTTGAAATGCCAATATAATGCGTCAAGATGCTCGGTGAACTTATATATGAGTTTATACGGACCTTGAGTTCTAGATAAGTTTATAATTCCTTTATTAAAATGCTTCCTGTGTTACTTGGGGTACCACATAGGATGGAGAGTACCACAGTGGATGGAGAGTTCCATAGAAGATGGAGAGTACCACAGAGGATGGAGAGTACCACAGAGGATGGAGAGTACCACAGAGGATGGAGAGTACCACAGAGGATGGAGAGTACCACAGAGGATGGAGAGTACCACAGAGGATGGAGAGTACCACAGAGGATGGAGAGTACCACAGAGGATGGAGAGTACCACAGAGGATGGAGAGTACCACAGAGGATGGAGAGTATCACAGAGGATGGAGAGTACCACAGAGGATGGAGAGTACCTCAGAGGATGGAGAGTACCACAGAGGATGGAGAGTACCACAGAGGATGGAGAGTACCACTGAGGATGGAGAGTAACATAGAGGATGGAGAGTACCACTGAGGATGGAGAGTACCATAGAGGATGGAGAGTACCACTGAGGATGGAGAGTAACATAGAGGATGGAGAGTACCACTGAGGATGGAGAGTACCACAGAGGATGGAGAGTACCACAGAGGATGGAGAGTACCACAGAGGATGGAGAGTACCACTGAGGATGGAGAGTAACATAGAGGATAGAGAGTACCACTGAGGATGGAGAGTACCACAGAGGATGGAGAGTACCACAGAGGATGGAGAGCACCACAGAGGATGGAGAGTACCATAGAGGATGGAGAGTACCACTGAGGATGGAGAGTAACATAGAGGATAGAGTGTACCACTGAGGATGGAGAGTACCACAGAGGATGGAGAGTACCACAGAGGATGGAGAGTACCACAGAGGATGGAGAGTACCACAGAGGATGGAGAGTACCACAGAGGATGGAGAGTACCACAGAGGATGGAGAGTACCACAGAGGATGGAGAGTACCACAGAGGATGGAGAGTACCTCAGGCTACTGTTGAGGACGCGGCAGCAGCAAGTTCCTTCTATAAAATAATAGCTGCAAGGAGGTTGTGCTTTACACCTCCCCCTTGCAGACGTTCACTACACACAGCATTGTGGTATTATCAACACATAAGATTCAAGTATCGAAAAGAACAGCTTGAGCGAAGGAAAATTAGCAAATAAACTTTGAAGAATATTAATCAGAAAAATCGGACTCTGGCAAAGCTAAAGCGGGCTAGGATTTAAGCAAAGCTAAAGCGGGCTAGGATTTAAGCAAAGCTAAAGCGGGCTAGGATTTAAGCAGACAGAATTTTAATGAATACTTTCTTCATCCACATTCGACATGAAGTTTCAAGGAGGGCTGAAAATTTGAAGGAGGTACGTGTTACTAACGACTTCAAACAATAGGAGGGAATCAATTCGGCTACCTAAACAATGTTCATACCTGTAGGGCTGCGCTGCGGACTGGGAACGCGCCTTCAGGCTGCACAAGAGGGCAGGACGTGGTGTTGTGCGAGTGTCGCTTGTGGGGCTGCGCTGCGGACTGGGAGCGCGCCTTCAGGCTGCACAAGAGGGCAGGACGTGGTGTTGTGCGAGTGTCGCTTGTGGGGCTGCGCTGCGGACTGGGAGCGCGCCTTCAGGCTGCACAAGAGGGCAGGACGTGGTGTTGTGCGAGTGTCTGTGAATACATCAGCTAGAGCATACTTTATGTCCCTGGGTATGGGGACCGTTCCTGCCCTCGTTATTTACCAAGCAGCGCTCTATGTCCGCAGCCACATAGAGGAATACTCGACATGCAGCGATGGACACGGATACAACCTCCGTCACGCACAGAGGCTGAGGACCGTTCAACATAGGCTAGCGAAATCCAGTAGGCTTGTGCACATACTCGGCCCGAGTGTGTACAACCGACTGACATCCAAAATCACCACCGCACAAGCTGACAATTTGGCTTATTGACATGTGTTTTTATGACATTCAATTGATTATAATTTTTAATGTTTTATTCGTAAAATTGAATTTTTAAAATGTTATCATTATTATTGTTAATTTTATTACTTTTAATTTATATTCTACTGAACAACAGTAAATTATGAATAATGTACCTACTTACTAATTACATTAACTTTAAGTACCTAAGACAAGTAACCTATACAGAAAGACCTGTAACTGTAACTGTAACTATGTTGCCAATAAAGAATCTGAATCTGAATCATACTTGTTGATATCACAAAGCTAAGTCTCTAAAAGAAGTTTTTGAATATAAACAGGTGTTAATATTTAAAAAGGGAATTATACATTATATCGATTGGGATATCAAATAAAAGGAAAAAAATTATAAGTCGATACTTACTTATAATTATAAGTCGATACTTGCCTATAATTATAAGTCGATACTTACTTATAATTATAAGTCGATACTTACCTATAATTATAAGTCGATACTTACCTATAATTATAAGTCGATACTTACTTATAATTATAAGTCGATACGTCGATATACTTACCTATAATTATAAGTCGATACTTACCTATAATTATAAGTCGATACTTACTTATAATTATACGGCGATACTTACCTATAATTATAAGTCGATAATTACTTATAATTATAAGTCGATACTTACCTATAATTATAAGTAGATACTTACTTATAACTATAAGTCGATACTTACTTATAATTATAAGTCGATACTTACTTATAATAATAAGTCGATACTTACTTTTAATTTCAAAACAGATTTTAAAATGTTTTTAGGTTGGAAACTAGTTGGAAACCTATTTTTTTGTTAGTACATATACAGTGCTAGTTTTATTTTTCAGGGTCAATGAGGGGAATTCTGAAACAAAACCGAGAGAGTTAGTCACATGTCATGTTAGGAGCTTCGGAGTTGCGAGGCCAATTTGAATTTTTTGAAAATCCTGAAATAAGTAATCCAAAGGTTTACATTCTTGTAAGGTTTATAGTCTTGTGAGTTTCAAGCAAATTGGACCACTTCTGGTTAAAAATGTATAGAAAAACCTCAATAACATCAACCACCGTTTTACACTTTTTAGAGTTTATTTTTAAACGAATATACTACCATGATACCAGATCTATAGCATTATAAATTACAAAGTTAGCGACATTTCAATACGGAGTCAAACTACGAACCTCAAACTTTAAACATCCAATTGAACCCTTTATCAGAAAATTTTGGAAAATCTTGAAATAAGTATTTATTCAATAATTTTGTATTTTTAGTCTCTGTAAGTTTCAATAAACGATCAGCCATTACACCACTGTACTTATAAACGATCAGCCACTACACCACTGTACTTATAAACGATTAGCCACTACACCACTGTACTTATAAACGATTAGCCACTACACCACTGTACTTATAAACGATCAGCCATTACACCACTGTACTTATAAAGCTGAAATTTTATTGTTCATAGATGTACTCACTAGTCATTCTTCATAAACATCTTTCTTGAATAATTATTTTCTTAGCCTAATCATACCACGTTAATCTGTTATTAAATAATTCTGATTTTAAATTCGTTTTTTTTTAAAGAGGCGTTTTCTAAGTAATAGAAGTCTATATTATTGTGTTGGAACTCAATGCCTGGTGGTCCTGCACTAGAGACATGCCAGTGCATGGTGACCGAACTTATCAACTGTTTCACCGCACTGGCAACGGTGTGGCACTAGGCAAGGAGAACCTAAACGCAAAGAGGTAGCCACCCGAAATGAGTTATTGTCTAAAAGGGTACCTAAATTTTTGGAAGGCAAAACATATAACCAAAGTCCTGATTCCCACTCGGAAACGGCGAGAATCTTGACAAATAACGCCAAAAAAAGGGAGCCGCAATATGAACCTTTGTAAGCCTTGGCAGCTTTCTACTTGCGAGTCGTTTGTAAGCCTTGGCTGCTTTCTACTTGCGAGTCGTTACTGAAAGCTGCCAAAACAATCACAAGAAAAATAAGGTAAAGTCAGAAAATATTATTTATTAATAAAAGACATAAAAAGAATAGTTGTAGGTGGAGTATTAAGTAGATATTGACTAGATGGAGATTGCTGTGCCGCTGAGGGTGTTCACCACCAGCCGCCGCCGGACAGTCCGCTGGAGTAGCCGCCGGAGTAGCCACCGGACAGTCCGCTGGAGTAGCCGCCGGAGTAGCCACCGGACAGTCCGCTGGAGTAGCCGCCGGAGTAGCCACCAGACAGTCCACTAGAGTAGCCACCGGAGTAGCCGTCGGAGATGATGGGGGCGGAGGAGTAGGACACCGAGGGCGCGGCGATGATCCTCTTCTGTGTGATGACCTGCGGCACGGAGACGACCTTGCGCACGCTGACCACCTGCGGCACTTCCACAACCTTGTTCACGTTGACCACCTTCTGGACGGCGACCACCTGTGCGGCGGGCGCGGCGAGCACGGCGCCGCTGCTGTAGCCACCGAGTCCGCCCGCGCCGTAGCCGCCGAGTCCGCTGTAGCCACCGAGTCCGCTGTAGCCGCCGGCGCCGAGTCCGCCGGACAGGTAGCCGCGCTTCTCGCGCACAGCGCCGGCGCTCGCCGCCGCCACCAGAGCCATCATCACCACCTGAAACACCACCCCTGCGTTACCTCACCGCACCTTCTCTTAGCGCTTGCACCACTGCTGTGCTGGGACTCTAGTAGACCAGCCTAGCCTAGCCCCAGTACTTACAAAGGACTTCATGTTGCTGCTAGAGAGATGGTGCACGCTCACTGATGCCGTCTCGCCGCGCGCGCCGCTCTATATACCTGCGCACGCGGCTGTCTGTGATTCCGTGTCGCAACGATGCCTGTCCTCGCACCTATTCAAGCAAACAGATTATTGATCCGTGATTGATCCTCATTCGATATCATTGGAACATGATCGGAAGATACAAAAAAAAGTGCATTTAATTAGAAACTTATTTATTTACCATTATGAAGGCGTGGTCCTCGACTTTTTCTTAGTTATGGGAGAAGATCTGTGATGGGTGACTTCCACCCCGCCATGCAGCGGGCAATGCTGCCAGTGTCCTGGACACGCTTCGTTCGCTAGTTTTAATATATTTCTGTTATTTATTTGTAATTTTCCTGGTAATGAACCTACTATTTCCTACTAATAAATTGAAACAGAGTAAAATTAATGACAGTTCAAATAGAGTTAAACCCCATTCCAATATACTCATCTCCACAGATGTACTAGGGATGCTAACGCATCTCATCTCTCAGAAACATCTAGAGTAGAGATGAAATCCCCGTGGCCCGACGAATAGACAATTTTTTTAAATTTGAAGTTGTTAACAAATTGATCTTTTTGGCTCAAACGTAAATTCTTCACTTTCGATCAATCATTTTGTAACTTGCATTTCCAACTGTTAGAAAGCTGATCATTTTAAGCAAGAAACTACGTTTCATGGGGGTCACATAACAATAAAAAAACCCCATAATAAAATAAAATAAAAAAGCCTTTATTTGACCATGCTACATTTTCTTCTTAGTTACTATTTTACCGCTTACTTGTTGTTATACTACTCTGTCAAGAAAGTACCGGGAAACATGAATAATACACAAAACGCTAGTTTTTCATCCAAATCTATTTTATCACCTTCAAATTATGCTCCTTTAGAAATGATACACTTACGCTAACGAATAATCCAATCATCAAAACATTTTTAAATGCTTTTTCCGGAATTGAGTTTAGTTCTCGCCGCGAATTCTCCTTTATGTCTTCTACGGAATAAAAACGGGTACCTTGTTGACTAGTTTGCATGTCAAACTCTTAAACCCACGTCTTCTCACCAGTAACAATGCGTTTTACGAATGTTGTGTCGGAATTGACTCGTTCTAGCATGTCCTCAGCGACTCTTATGCGATTGAGTTTTTGGAGAAAATTCAGGTTTTTAGGGACTAGCCGAGCGACAACATGCTTCATACCCAGGTGGTTATTTAAAATGGCGCGGATCGACTCGTGAGACACAGAAAGTTCAGCGTCTGTCTCTCTCAAACTTGAATGAGGATTTTCACTTACTATTTCCTTCATTTTTGCAATGTTCACTTCAGGTGAAGACGTTGCTGGCCTGTCAAAGCGATGCAAATCTTCCAGCACATCTCGACTGCTTTTAAATGCTCTTTACAACTCATAAGCACGTTTTTTGATAAAATCGATTCACGGTAAGCCTTCTGTAACATCTTCCGGGACTCCGAACACGAACATCCATTGGCCATGCAAAATTTAAGGCAAACTCTTTGCTCGACGTTTTTGTCTATTAAAAATTTCGCAATCTACAATCATATGATCTGACTAAAAACAGCGCTGTTTTTAATCTACTTAACAGATGTAAATCAAACTCCGCGCCAAAATGAAAAACAGTTGTGCCAATCTAACAACAAAAAGAATAACAAAAAATTGATTTACGAACCATAGACAAATCATCCATTCTCGATACTTTTTTGACTGAATGAACATTTAAACTTTTACTATTGCTAAATTAGGTACTTGGTTTATTACGCAAGGTCCCCAGGTTGGGTAAAGGACTCCTCTAATAAGTTTATTACGCAAGGTCCCCAGGTTGGGTAAAGGCCTCCTCCAATAAGTTTATTACGCAAGGTTCCCAGGTTGGGTAAAGGCCTCCTCCAATAAGTTTATTACGCAAGGTCCCCAGGTTGGGTAAAGGCCTCCTCCAATAAGTTTATTACGCAAGGTCCCCAGGTTGGGTAAAGGACTCCTCTAATAAGTTTATTACGCAAGGTCCCCAGGTTGGGTAAAGGCCTCCTCCAATAAGTTTATTACGCAAGGTTCCCAGGTTGGGTAAAGGCCTCCTCCAATAAGTTTTTATGCTCTTCTATGTTGGTGCCTAGCCGTCTTGTTGCAGATATTCCTATAACGTCGTAGTTTGTTTCTTGTATTGCTTCCTTTAATTCTAAGAAGCGTTCGTATGACGATAAGGTTCTAACATTGTGCTATATTGCTATATTTATTTGTTGTGTTTTATCTTTGTTCCTGCTCTTTGTCACATTGGTGTCTATTATTGGAGGGTTATAGTCGTACTCTTCCACGGTGACTGGCCGGGTTGGAAGATCCTTGTGTTTGTTTCTTGTTTTTATTTGTGTGTTTGTTTGTTCTGTATCGTAGAGCGAAGCGCTGAGTTGCTATGCTTGTTTGTTTTGATTATTATTTTTACTTGGTGTATTTTTGACTACGTAGTTGTAGTTTTAGTAGTTGTAGTTGTAGTTGTAGTACGTGTTTGTAGTTGTAGTTGTAGTACGTGTTTTATGGTTCCTTCTGAAAAGCTGCTAGACCTTTTGACCGATGCATCAATTTGTTGTGTTCTGTTCTTTTTATTTATTTGTGTATCTTTCTCTACATTGGTCTCAGTGGCATTCTCGGGTGACATAGGCAGCTTTCGTTTAGTGTTATTTTGTGATGTTCCCCTTTTCTGTTTCCAGTTGTAACTGTCCTCGCTCCATTCTCGCCGCGGTAACCGTGCGAGGCGAACGTGGTGACGAGTTGAGTGCATTCCTTTGCTGCGCATTGTGATAAGCCCGGCTTGGTGTTGCTACCCGGCCGGGCGCGTCTTCGCGCACTCGTTAACAACAATGGAAGTTTCCGATAGTGATGTTCATACTGTAGATATAGAAATAGAAGAAGATATTACAGATAATAAAAGTGTTAAGCGATCTTACGAAGACCAGTAGAAGGAGAATAGTGTTGATAATTGGCAGACAGTTGAAAGAACAAAAAGACAGAAGAAAAATTCAGAAAATGAAAGCAAAAAAGAGATTTACATTTGGAGTGATGAGCCCTTGCCAAAGTAATTCGCTTAGGCGAGATTATTTAAATATGGACGATGGTAAGAGGCCTGACGGCATGACTCTAGTCCCATGGGAGTTGGGGAGGCCTATTGTGTGGGACGCTACAGTGTCGACACACTCGCGCCTTCCCATCTTCCTAGGACTTCCGTGTGGGCTGGTGCGGCGGCAGATTTAGCCGAAGATCTCAAGAGGCGCAAATATGCAGGTCTCGACAGAGCCTACACATTTGCTCCCCTTGAAGTCGAGACCCTAGGTTCGTGGGGTACCGAGGCTCTCCGGGTTTTCAAAAAATTATCTGAGCGTCTGGTCGAAGCGACGCGTGACCCGAGAGCTGGTGAGTATCTGGCACAGCGCATCAGCATTGCTATACAGCGGGGCAATGCAGCCAGTGTCTTAGGCACGCTTCCAACTGGTATTGATATGGATCAGTTGAGCTACCTGTAGATTGTTTGCAACAGTTTGCAGATAGCTTAATTGTTTCTATTGTAAATACTAGTTTTAATTTAAATAATAATTTGTTATTTGATTGTTATTTTCTTTCTGAATAAAGATTATTTAAAAAAAAAAAAAAATATTGTCAATATTAAATATATGAACCCATATAAAGTAAGAGTTACGTTTGTCGAAGAAAAGAGTATTTATGATCTCCTTTCCATCGACGCTTTGAATAATAAAGGATGGAGATTTACCACAGATGTACTAGGGATGCTAACGCATAGATTTACTAAATCATCGGAAGTGAGTTACTCTTATGGCGTCATGAAAGATGTTGATATCGAGTTAAAAGATGAGGAGATACCTAATGGAAAATATAACCTGCCCTGAATCTGTGGAGTTAATATCATTAAAGAGACTGACTCGTCGAAGTCGAGACAAAGATGATAAAGACAGAAAGTGGAGTCTATCGGAGTCCGTACGCCTTTGCTTCAAAGGCAACTGTCTACCTACTTTTGTTTATGTACATGGAGTGAAAATTATTATTGAGCCCTACGTGTACCCCGTGACACAGTGTTTCGAATGCTGGGCACTAGGACACACTGCAAAGACTTGTAATTTCCGAAGAGAGGTGCCCTAAATGTAGCGGAGATCATGAATCATGTGACCCTAAAATATTTAAGTGTGTGAATTGCTCAGGACCACATAATAATATATCTAGGTCAAAAACGTGCTCTTTATTTGAAGGAAAGTCAGATAAGAGTGATCATGACTGAACATAATTGTACCTACAGCAAAGCGTCTCATATCTATGCGGAATCACCTCTCATCATACCAGCTGTTAAAAGTAATCAGAGGTCTAGGACTCAGATAGTTACGCAAACTAGGGGAGCAGAATTTATATCCATCCCGGGCCCTAGTACAAGAACAGAACCATCAGATGCGCAGTCCGATAAAAGTGTTATTTTACCTAGAAGTGTAAATCAAGTCAAATCAAAATCAAATCAATTCAAAAAGTCTTTATTTCCATAAATACAAAAATGTACACGTGACACGGAAATAAAGTGATATTTTATATTGATATTGTAATGAAGAAAAGTGTTATTTTACCTAGAAGTGTGATAAAGAAAAGTGTTATTTTACCTAGAAGTGTGATGAAGAAAAGACAGTACAAGAACAACAAGATCCGTCAAGTGCGAGTGTAATTCGCGCGCCGAGGGATTCGAACATTTGCCAATTATTTGGACAATCAATTTTCCGTCTTTTTTCGAATAGCAATATTTTGAAAAGCATGAAACCTACAGCAATTTCGAAAACTGTTTTAAAATGTACAAAACAATGCCTTTCATTTGATAAACAAATAGGTAGGTCGTAGGGACGAAAAGGGGGATATTTATTATCGAAACCCTTTTTGATAAAAAATATCCCCCTTTTCGACCATTCTCAATATGTTTTTTTTTTTCAAAAATATTAATTTTTACAGACTCTATATTTTATTACTCTATATTTTTCCTGTAAAATATAGATTGTTATCTACAAACGCCTAATACATTGTACGTGGATCGGTCTGCAATCTTCGGAGATAGGGGGGGGGGGGGGGAGGTAAATTTTTCGACTTTTTTTGAAATATTTCAAAAAGTATAGTTTGAAGTTTATTGTATGGAGGGTGGCCCTAAAATTTGTTCATTTTTCAAAATCGCCGCGCACAATGAAAATTATATATTTGGATAGAAGACACCAAAACAAATTAAAAATGTTCTCTAACATAATGCCCTAAAGCGTCAGGTTTCCGAGATATTCACATGTAAAGAAAAAAACAATTATTTTCATCTGTGAATATCTCAGAAACCTGACACTTTAGGACGTTATACTATGGAACATTTTTTATTTGTTTTGGTGTCTTCTATCCAAATATGTAACTTTAATCGTGCGCGGCGATATAATAAAACAAAGTGGTTGCCGATGTTAGGGTAAAAATCTCCAAGACCCCTTTACATCTGTAGACACTGCGTTTTAATAGTAGGTATAATAAGTTACAGACATCAAGGTAGCCTATCGAAAAAACTAGTGCTGAAATCATTTAAACTTATCGAAGGAGGCTTCTTGAGCTAAAACCAACCATGGCATGAAAGAGGTTTTATACCTCAAACTCAGGTTTGTTACCTCCTTAGTTTCTACGCAAAATGAGGTTCTCACCACATCTTAAACAAGATTCGCCAAGTGCGAGTGTAACTCGCGCGCCGAGGGTTTCAAACATTTGCCAATTATTTGGACAATCAATTTTCTGAAATATTTTAAAAAATATGATACTTACAGAAATTACAAAAAGTGTTTTAAAAAGGTCGAAACGATACCTTTCATTTGATATGCCACAAGGGTAGGTACCCCCTTTAAAAAAAACCCCCTTTTTGATCATTTTTCAAAAACTATTATTATTACAGACTTCTCTATATTTTTCCTGTAAAATATAGATTGATATCTACAAACACCTAATACATTGTACATGGATCGGTCTGCAATCTTCGGAGCTAGGGGGGGGTGGAAATGGTCAATTTTTCGACTTTTTTGAAATATTTCAAAAAGTATGAAACTCACAGAGATTTCTAAAAGTTGTTTAAAATGGTCAAAACGATACCTTCCATTTAATACCCCATTTACCTTCCTAGGTCTCTTTTGAAATTTCAACATCAAAATTTGTACTGAAAATATTCATTTTAATTTTTCATTTATTTTTATATTTTTTTCTTGAAATCAGTAATGGCGCAGGAAATGTATCATTATTTCAAATTTCAAGTTAATAGTCGCAGTAGTTACTGAGATATTCAAGAAAGAGCGGGGACGGACAGAGCGAGAACATAAGGGTTTCAAAACCGATCTTGAAACCCTAAAAATGATTGGAGTGAACCATTGGATGGAATGTGCTGCAAGAAAAAGTTCACGAAAATGAACCTGCGACAAGAAAAACAAGATCCGCCAAGTGCGAGTGTAACTCGCGCGCCGAGGGTTTCAAACATTTGCCAATTATTTGGACAATCAATTTTCCGTCTTTTTTCGAATGGCAATATTTTGAAAAGCATGAAACTTACAGCAATTTCGAAAACTGTTTTAAAATGTACAAAACAATGCCTTTCATTTGATAAACCAATAGGTAGCCCCCTTTCGATAAAATATATCCCCCTCTCGACCATTCTCAATTTTTTTTTTAAATGGTAATTTTTACAGACTTCTCTATATTTTCCTATAAAATATAGATCCTATATACAAACGCCTAATACATTGTACATGGATCGGTCATCAATCTTCGGAGATAGGAGGGAGGAGAATGGTAAATTTTTCAACTTTTTTTGAAATATTTTAAAAAGTATGAAACTTACAGAAATTTCAAAAAGTGTTTTAAAAAGGCCAAAACAATACCTTTCATTTGATATGCCACGTGGGTAGGTACCCCCTTTTGAAAAAAAAATCCCCCTTTTTGACCATTTTTCAAAAACTGTTATTATTACAGACTTCTCTATATTTTTCCTGTAAAATATAGATCGATATCTACAAACGCCTAATACATTGTATATGGATCGGTCTGCAATCTTCGGAGATAGGGGGGGGGGGAAAAGTCCATTTTTCGACTTTTTTTGAAATTTTTCAAAAAGTATGAATTTTACAGAAATTTTAAAAAGTGTTTTGAAATGTACAAAACGATATCTTTCATTTGATACCCCATTTGCCTTCCTAGGTCTCTTTTGAAATTTCAACATCAAAATTTGTACTGAAAATATTCATTTTCATTTTTCATTTATTTTTTATTTTTTTCTTGAAATCAGTAATGGCGCACGAAATGTATCATTATTTCAAATTTCAAGTTAATAGCTGCAGTAGTTACTGAGATATTCAAGAAAGAGCGGGGACGGACAGAGCGAGACCATAAGGGTTTCAAAACCGATCTTTGAAACCCTAAAAATGAACCTGCGACAAGAAAACAATACAGAGAAGAATTCTTTCTTTAGCGAGCTTCTATCCAGGATTAAGGAAATTATATTTTTGAAAAGAAGTGATTTGCAATCAAAGACTAACTTTATTTATTTATTTCTTTATGTAGTAGACAGTATAACATTATAACAGGTTTTTTTACCCCAAGGCGATGGTATATGTAAGTAAGTAGGTATATAATAGAGTAAGATAAGTACTAATCACGAAACATACGGACTACCGAGAGCATGTCAGATACATGCAGGTGAGAGCGAAACATACGGACTACCGAGAGCATGTCAGATACATGCAGGTGAGAGCGAAACATACGGACTACCGAGAGCATGTCAGATACATGCAGGTGAGAGCGAAATATACGGACTACCGAGAGCATGTCAGATACATGCAGGTGAGAGCGAAACATACGGACTACCGAGAGCATGTCAGATACATGCAGGTGAGAGCGAAACATACGGACTCAAAATCAAAATCAAAATCAAAAAGTCTTTATTTCCATAAATACAAAAATGTACACTTAGAAAAGGTCAAATTCTTAAAATAAAACATTGACACGGAAATAAAGTGATATTTTTGATTTCGGTCACTTCGGTATGTAGACTAAAGTAAAGAAGCGATGAAGAAACCTTTAGCCTGTTAGTTGTTATTTTTCGAGTTGGAGCAAAACCCGTCCCAAGCTTTTTTATCTTCTAGATAATCTGATATTTTGTAGTAAGCCCTTTTGCACAGAAAGGTTTTTACAATTTGTTTGAATTTATTTATTGATAAATTTTGCAACTCACTAGGAATTTTGTTGTAGAAGCGTATACATTGCCCTTTAAAAGATACATTAATTTTGTGAAGCCTAGTTGTGGGCACAGCAAGTTTATGTTTATTTCTAGTATTTATATTATGTATATCGCTATTTTTAGGAAAGGTTTTGATATTTTTATGAGTGTACAACAAGTTTTCATAAATATATTGACAGGGAACTGTCATTATGTTAATTTCTTTAAATTTATCACGCAGGGATTCTCTGGGACCCATATTATAGATTGCACGAACAGCCCTCTTCTGCAGCACAAATACGGTGTTAATATCTGCAGCGTTCCCCCACAGCAGTATACCATAAGACATAATACTGTGGAAGTAGCTGAAATATACTAGTCTAGAAGTATCAACGTCTGTAAGATGACGGATTTTTTTGACTGCATACGCTGCAGAACTAAGTCTCTTCGATAGCTTATCTATGTGTGGGCCCCATTGAAGTTTATTATCTAAGGTGATTCCTAAGAATACGGTACTTTGTACAATTTCTAACGTTTCTTCTTTTACTTTTTACTTTGACTACCGAGAGCATGTCAGATACATGCAGGTGAGAGCGAAACATACGGACTACCGAGAGCATGTCAGATACATGCAGGTGAGAGCGAAACATACGGACTACCGAGAGCATGTCAGATACATGCAGGTGAGAGCGAAACATACGGACTACCGAGAGCATGTCAGATACATGCAGGTGAGAGCGAAACATACGGACTACCGAGAGCATGTCAGATACATGCAGGTGAGAGCGAAACATACGGACTACCGAGAGCATGTCAGATACATGCAGGTGAGAGCGAAACATACGGACTACCGAGAGCATGTCAGATACATGCAGGTGAGAGCGAAACATACGGACTACCGAGAGCATGTCAGATACATGCAGGTGAGAGCGAAACATACGGACTACCGAGAGCATGTCAGATACATGCAGGTGAGAGCGAAACATACGGACTACCGAGAGCATGTCAGATACATGCAGGTGAGAGCGAAACATACGGACTACCGAGAGCATGTCAGTGGGAAACAAACGAATACTAAGAAAATATATCTTTTAATAATAACACATTATCACAGAATAAATAGAACTGGTAGCTGTAGGAATAAGTACTGACTAGACGGAGTCTGCAGCTGTGGGTGATCACCACCAGCCGCCACCGGAGAGTCCGCTGGAGTAGCCGCCGGAGTAGCCACCGGACAATCCGCTGGAGTAGCCGCCGGAGTAGCCACCGGACAGTCCACTAGAGTAGCCGCCGGAGTAGCCACCAGACAGTCCACTAGAGTAGCCGCCGGAGTAGCCGCCGGAGATGATGGGGGCGGATGAGTAGGACACCGAGGGCGCGGCGATGATCCTCTTCTGTGTGATGACCTGCGGCACGGAGACGACCTTGCGCACGCTGACCACCTGCGGCACTTCCACAACCTTGTTCACGTTGACCACCTTCTGGACGGCGACCACCTGTGCGGCGGGCGCGGCGAGCACGGCGCCGCTGCTGTAGCCACCGAGTCCGCCCGCGCCGTAGCCGCCGAGTCCGCTGTAGCCACCGAGTCCGCTGTAGCCGCCGGCGCCGAGTCCGCCGGACAGGTAGCCGCGCTTCTCGCGCACAGCGCCGGCGCTCGCCGCCGCCACCAGAGCCATCATCACCACCTGAAACACCACCCCTGCGTTACCTCACCGCACCTTCTCTTAGCGCTTGCACCACTGCTGTGCTGGGACTCTACTAGACCAGCCTAGCCTAGCCCCAGTCCCTCCTAGCTACTTACAAAGGACTTCATGTTGCTGCTAGAGAGATGGATGCACGCTCACTGATGCTGTTTCTCTGTGAGCGCCACTATAAATACTCACGGGGCTGCCTGTGCCTGTGCTTGATGCCGAGTGTCGCAACAATGTCCTCGCACTTATTCAAACTAGAAGTTTATTGATCCCAATACAATATCATCGGCAGAAACAAATCATTTGATAGTAGATTATTGACCAAATAAGCTGTGTCTTACGTCGCGGGCGCCATGCGCCATGTTGAACCCAGAGCGCAATAAGCTGTCTTACGTCGCGGGCGCCATGCGCCATGTTGAACCCAGAGCGCAATAAGCTGTGTCTTACGTCGCGGGCGCCATGCGCCATGTTGAACCCAGAGCGCAATAAGCTGTGTCTTACGTCGCGGGCGCCATGCGCCATGTTGAACCCAGAGCGCAATAAGCTGTGTCTTACGTCGCGGGCGCCATGCGCCATGTTGAACCCAGAGCGCAATAAGCTGTCTTACGTCGCGGGCGCCATGCGCCATGTTGAACCCAGAGCGCAATAAGCTGTCTTACGTCGCGGGCGCCATGCGCCATGTTGAACCCAGAGCGCAATAAGCTGTGTCTTACGTCGCGGGCGCCATGCGCCATGTTGAACCCAGAGCGCAATAAGCTGTGTCTTACGTCGCGGGCGCCATGCGCCATGTTGAACCCAGAGCGCAATAAGCTGTGTCTTACGTCGCGGGCGCCATGCGCCATGTTGAACCCAGAGCGCAATAAGCTGTGTCTTACGTCGCGGGCGCCATGCGCCATGTTGAACCCAGAGCGCAATAAGCTGTGTCTTACGTCGCGGGCGCCATGCGCCATGTTGAACCCAGAGCGCAATAAGCTGTGTCTTACGTCGCGGGCGCCATGCGCCATGTTGAACCCAGAGCGCAATAAGCTGTGTCTTACGTCGCGGGCGCCATGCGCCATGTTGAACCCAGAGCGCAATAAGCTGTGTCTTACGTCGCGGGCGCCATGCGCCATGTTGAACCCAGAGCGCAATAAGCTGTGTCTTACGTCGCGGGCGCCATGCGCCATGTTGAACCCAGAGCGCAATAAGCTGTGTCTTACGTCGCGGGCGCCATGCGCCATGTTGAACCCAGAGCGCAATAAGCTGTGTCTTACGTCGCGGGCGCCATGCGCCATGTTGAACCCAGAGCGCAATAAAAAACTCATTTTTGTAAAGTGCCCTAATAAGATTATATAATTTATTCGTTTATTAGAATAAAAAATACAAACATTTTATTCAATCGATAAGACAAGTGCTATAAAAATGCATTTAAAATTTTAATCTTCAGGTTTCACGCGTCATTTAATGAAAACGCTGGACTTAGTGGACGCCAGATTGCTCTGTGGTCTGTACGCACCTAAGCAAATGCGCTGATTTTGCTGATGACAGTTGATACTTTTTAGTTTACGTACTTGCTCGGTCGTGTGAGTGATCGTATCTTTTAAAGGACAATGTATACGCTTCTACAACAAAACTCCAAGTGAGTTGCAAAAATTATCAATAAATAAATTCAAACAAATTGTCAAACATATCCTTTGTAAAAAGGCTTACTATAAAATATCAGATTATCTAGCTAGACGATAAAAAAGCTTGGGACGAGTTTTGCTCCAACTTGAAAACTAACATTCTAACAAGGTAAAGGTTTCTTGTTCGCTTCTTTACTTTACCTTAAAAAGATTGAAGTGGACAAAAAATCAAAGTGATCACTTTATTTCCTAGTTTTACTTATGTAATCTGAGTTTTTGCTTCGTGTCCAAGAGTCCTGTAAGAGACGTGTCCAAGAGTCCTGTAAGAGACGTGTCCAAGAGTCCTGTAAGAGACGTGTCCAAGAGTCCTGTAAGAGACGTGTCCAAGAGTCCTGTAAGAGACGTGTCCAAGAGTCCTGTAAGGTCTAAAGGAAATAAAGCACTGATCTTCATTCCTCCGAAAACAGAGTTTGCAGAACGTTTATTCGAACTTGGACATAGCTCTTCGTATGGCATTATGCACACCAGCGACAAATTGTTCAGGTGGGAGAAGCTTGTCTCAAAAGAGTAATAAATGATCTGAGATCGACCGATAAATTATCTGACTCAAGAAAAATTAAACGCTTTAGCTCAAAAAATCGCGCACAAAAGTTATTGTAACGAACTTTTGTAACTTGATCGATTCGATTATTTTGAACTGTTTGTAAGCGCAATAAATATTATTTATTCACGTTTACCGAATGTACATTAATGTGTAAGTAGCACACATTACCGAATGTACATTAATGTGTAAGTAGCACACATTACCCCGCCTTTATTATTGGTACATGATTGAGCTTCGATTAGTTCAAAAATAAACCCAAAAAATATTTTACGTGCAATTTCAACGAAATTTTTGGATTGTAAAAATAATCTAGGACATGACAATTGTATAGGCAAGGGCGGCAAAAACTTCCCAGCCTATACCTTAAAAAGCTGTAAATCCGCCACTGATTTAAGATGTCATTTTATGTAACATAAAATGACATCTTATCAAGAAAGCCTGTTACTCCATAGATGATTACATCAATGATGTAAATGCTTGGTCAGATGTCGCCCAGTTCCGCACCGACAATGATATAAATGCTTGGCCAGATATCGCCCAGTTCCGCACCGACAATGATGTAAATGCTTGGCCAGATATCGCCCAGTTCCGCACCGACAATGATGTAAATGCTTGGCCAGATGTCGCCCAGTTCCGCAGCGACAATAATGTAAATGCTTGGCCAGATGTCGCCCAGTTCTGCACCGACAATGATGTAAATGCTTGGTCAGATGTCGCCCAGTTCCGCAACGCTAAACTCAAGTGGTGGCCCATCCGACTTCGCATGAAACTCACAGAAATTTCATAAAGTGTTTTGAAATGGGCAAAACGATACCTTTCATTTGATACCGAACTCAGACAGGTAGACCCCCTTTCGAAACAAAATCCACTCCTTTTTGACCATTTTTCAAAAATGATTATTTTTACAGACTTCTCTATATTTTGTGTGTTTTGACATACTGTATACCGGTTTGGGGAGGGGCCGCAAAAACTAAATTACTTGACTTGGAACGTGCTCAGAGATCCTTCATTTAAATTATGTACAATAGGCCATATGACTTTATGTACAATAGGCCATATGACTTTATGTACAATAGGCCATATGACTTTATGTACAATAGGCCATATGATTTTCCGACGTCAGAGCATTACACTACTAGCAATCTATTAAGTTTAAGGAAACTATATGTACTGAACCTCATTATTGAAAAACACAAGACTATTAGTTGTGATCCTAATTACTAATAGCTACCTGAAGTAGGTTCAAATTTCATGACGATACATCTGTCAAGACAAGACTCGTTTTGCTGAGCAACAATTTCATGACGATACATCTGTCAAGACAAGACTCGTTTTGCTGAGCAACAATTTCATGACGATACATCTGTCAAGACAAGACTCGTTTTGCTGAGCAACAATTTCATGACGATACATCTGTCAAGACAAGACTCGTTTTGCTGAGCAACAATTTCATGACGATACATCTGTCAAGACAAGACTCGTTTTGCTGAGCAACAATTTGCAAGGCGATCTATCTTCCTCTACAAAAAGATTCATAACATTCTAAATACTTATAATGCACCTATGTATATTTGCGCTCAAAGCTAGTACTATTGAATGGCTCAATACGATGCTATGATGCGATTGAAGCACGAGCTATGATGAGATTGAAGCATTTTTACAGGAACTCAGTTAAATGTCTAAGTCATAAATATATACTTATACCTATTTTACTTTTAAACCATAGTAATATACTTACATAATAATTAAATAAATATATTATAGTATTTTTATTATTATTATAACTATCAAAACATACACATATTTACCTACTCAACCTCTTGTAGCTCCTGTTGCCCGGACTCTCAAGAGACCGGTGTCCTCAGGAGCACAACACACTTATACACAGTAATACATAAACACATTCACCACTTTATTCTGGTGTCCTCGGGGGCACCACACAACACACACATACACTCACAAACATTCCCTGTTAGCTCCTGTTGCCCGTACTCTTAAGAGACCGGTGTCCTCAGGAGCAGCCATCTGACACGCACACACACATGCACTTACAAACACACATTTAAATAGTTATCAGTGCTATCTCTTTTATGAAAAGCATATTTAGATTATTATTTTTGTATTTGAATTTAATAATACTTAACTTAATATGTCATAGGCAAGTAATTAATAAAACACAATTATTTTTTGAAAAAAAAAACTGAAAGATGGCACACGTAAAAATTTTATTTTATTTTATTAATCGTTATTATATCTAAATTTACTGTGCATTTTATTTCAATTAAGTTATAAATACCAACCACTATATCAGAAGAAATTATTTTGAATAAATTTTGTTTGGCCAAAATTTAAAAATCTACTAGAACAAAGTATTTCCGTTGTCCGTCCCCAACATCAAGCCTAAAGGCGAGAGCGCCTCAAGTTCTGCGCTCTATGGCCAGACGAATCAAAGGCGCTACTTTTTGTTTTGGACCGAATAGGATCTTTTTTTTCATTGGATTTGGAGCCCTGGGCGGCGCTGGGCAGCGCGCCATAGAGCAGCGCACCTAGCGCTGCTGAAGAATTTTTTTTGACAAGTGTCGTTTTTTATGTTTGTTTTTGTTGTGTGTGCTTTGTGTGTGTTTTTCTATTTTATAAAATTGTATTTACCCAGCCGCCACCAGCCCATGGCTTTAGTGGACCCAGAGGTTGTTGTAGATCTGGCCTCCCAAAATGTAAGTAGCAACATAGTGTCGTGTGAAAACTTAGTCCCATGCCACAAATGTTCCCAAACACGATATTTCAAGGGCCTTCGGGGACTTAAAATCCATGAAAGTAGAATCCATAAAAATTCCCAAACTACTGCATCCATTTCGAATCATATTGAAAATTCATTAACAACCTCGGACTCTCCACATCGCTTTGGCAAAAGTTATCAAAATGTAAACAAAATTTTCAAATAGTAAAACGCATCCCCAGAGGTGCCAGATTGTGTGTTGCGCAGTCCTTGACAAAAGATATAAAAAGTGCAGTTTCGGAAAATACAAGGACTGCTTGGGAACATTTGTTGACTTTCCCTTATAGGATACTGCATGCTGAAAGAGACAATAGAAATATTTCTCTTACAGCCAAAATTAAGCAAAATTGTACAAAAATTTCTAATCCACCGACGTTTTAGTTCAGTTTTAGTTCAAACAACTATGTTAGGCATTTCGTAAAAAGACCAAACTCTGATATAGCCTATCGAATGGTAGAAAACCGTGTCAGTGATGGGGATATCAGAGGTGCAGCAAGACTTTTGTTTTCTAACGACACGCTTGCCTCAAATTCTAGTGAAACTCTTTCGGCACTTGCATCAAAACATCCACCTGCTGCGCCTGATCTTTGCCTTCCAGCACCACCGGATGATTCCTGCACTTTCTTGTCAGTGCTTCCTGACGACGTAATCTTCAGCATAAACTCTTTTCAGAGTGGCTCTGCTGGTGGCCTCGACGGCCTTTCACCACAACACTTAAAAGATTTAACAGAATCAAAAGCTCAGAATTGAGGTCGGAATTCCAGCCGACCCAGCTGGGTTTTGGATCCCGTGGTGGTAGTGAAGCTGCGGTACACTCGCTTCGATCGTTTGTATCTTTTCACACAAACGATTTTTTGTTGAAGGTGGATGTTAAAAATGCTTTCAATTCTGTAGACAGGGGCGCCCTTCTGACACAAATAAAAGATAAATTACCTGATGTTTATCCCTTTCTTTGGCAATGTTATGGTAGTCCTTCAAAATTAGTATATAAAGATAACTTATTGTCCTCTGAGGTTGGTTGTCAGCAGGGCGATCCTTTAGGACCGGCTATTTTCAGTCTCGCAATACATCCCATTATAAAACGTTTAGAGTCAAAATTTAATGTTTGGTATCTGGATGACGGCACTATAGGAGGCGAGGTGGAGACGATTTTGGAAGATTTACGTGTTTTAAAACAAGAATTTAAGCTTATAGGCTCGGAGCTAAACTTTGCAAAATGTGAACTTTATGTTCCAGAAACGGCAAGGGCTTTACCTAATTTTTTAAATATAAAAAGTAGCTTTAAAAGTTTAGCCCCAAACCTGAAGTTGATAGAGAGGCCTTCACTTTGCCTATTGGGATCTCCGATAATGGATGAGTGTTTGCCTAATTTCATAAATGAAAAAATTCAAAATTTTCTTTCGTTTTCAGACAAATTGCAAAACATCAATGTTCACGTGGCTTTTGTTATTTTACGTTTCTGTCTTTTTGTTCCCAAATTCACTTACTATTTACGATGCTCCCAACTCTGGAAATATCCTCAACTTACACAGCAGTTGGTTGGACAGCATCATGCGCGACACATTAATCAAAATTTTTAATATACCTTTAGATGATAGAGCGTGGCACCAGGCCACTCTTCCTATTAGATTGGGGGGTCTAGGTGTCCGCGAAATTTCTAGTGTTTCACTCCCAGCTTTTATGTCTTCAATTCACGGTACAAAGGATCTAAAATTTTGGCCAAATGTTCACAAAATTGTCAAATAACAGGTTTCGAGCAAGCATTAGCGTCTTGGAAAGTAGCCTGTCCTGACACTAATCTGCCCAAAGTCCTCTCTTCTCAGAGACTGTGGGATGAGCCGTTATGTGAGTTGGTACGGAAAAATCTTATTAATACGTCTACCAGCTCATCAGAACGCGCTCGTCTACTCGCTGTTTCCGAGTGGGAATCAGGACTTTGGTTATATGTTTTGCCTTCCAAAAATTTAGGTACCCTTTTAGACAATAACTCATTTCGGGTGGCTACCTCTTTGCGTTTAGGTTCTCGTTGCCTAGTGCCACACCGTTGCCAGTGCGGTGAAACCGTTGATAAGTTCGGTCACCATGCACTGGCATGTGTCTCTAGTGCAGGACGTGTGTCCCGCCATGGTTCAATTAATGACATCATTCGTGGGGCTTTTACCAGCGTCAGTGTGCCAGCTACTCCCGAACCACGTGGCCTAATGCGAGATGAAGGTAAAAGGCCTGACAGTATGACTCTGATTCCTTGGAAGATGGGTCAGCCTTTAGTTTGGGATGCTACGTGTGTAGATACCCTAGCACCTTCTCATCTTGCAGGGACATCAGTAAGGGCAGGCTCCGCAGCAACATCAGCGGAGTTCCTCAAACGGCGAAAATACGCTAGTCTTGACAGAGGTTACCTATTTGAGCCGTTTGGGGTGGAAACCCTAGGTCCTTGGGGTCCTGGGGCACACGTTATTAAAAAGATCTTACAAAACTACTAATAGAGTCCACAGGTGATCGGAATGCTGGTTTTTATTTCGGTCAACGAATTGTCATTGCCATTCAACGTGGCAATGCTGCCAGCATTCTGGGCACTCTGCCTTCTGGTGACGGCTTAGATTTTTAGAAAATAATGTAAGTGTAAATATTAGTTGTAATTATTTTTTGCTGTTGCTAGACTCCGAGTATCGTACTGCTGTCCAGTTTGTTGTTAGCGACTCATTCTGTGAGACTAGCTGTTGCTAGACTCCGAGTATCGTACTGCTGTCCAGTTTGTTGTTAGCGACTCATTCTGTGAGACTAGCTGTTGCTAGACTCCGAGTATCGTACTGCTGTCCAGTTTGTTGTTAGCGACTCATTCTGTGAGACTAGCTGTTGCTAGACTCCGAGTATCGTACTGCTGTCCAGTTTGTTGTTAGCGACTCATTCTGTGAGACTAGCTGTTGCTAGACTCCGAGTATCGTACTGCTGTCCAGTTTGTTGTTAGCGACTCATTCTGTGAGACTAGCTGTTGCTAGACTCCGAGTATCGTACTGCTGTCCAGTTTGTTGTTAGCGACTCATTCTGTGAGACTAGCTGTTGCTAGACTCCGAGTATCGTACTGCTGTCCATTTTGTTGTTAGCGACTCATTTTCATTAACTGGATTGGTTTTGATGTATTAATGTATGTCTCCTACTATTCCTACGTAATCTGAAAACGTTGGTCTACGTTAATAATAAGAATTTTGATTAAATAATAAACTTGTCACAAATACAAATACTTATTAGGTCCATTACTTTCTTATGGAACCTTGATTAAGAATAATGATATCAGTTGCATTCCCTATATTCCACAGGGCACTTAATCGAAGAAATTCAATATGTTCCCAAAAAAATCGATTTCGGCGGGACTCAGTACGGATGTGCTCTAACCAACTAAGCCACGAAATCAGTACTCGCATAGTCGAAAATCTCTGCGACCTCTTACGACTGAAACGTCTGTAGGTAGAGCTAACGCTCTAAAACTAAGACTACTAACTAAGACAATAAAATTCTGGGTCTTGTCTGCTTTCAAAAAAATATTTAAAATCATGTTTAAATATTGCGGGTATCACTTACAAGAACATTTATTTAACAGCAAAAAGTAATTACAACTAATAATTACACTTACATCTATTTTCTAAAAATCTAAGCCGTCACCAGATGGCGTGCCCAGAATAAATCATCACTTACAACAAAAATGGAGTAAAAATACATTTATTAAAAAAATACATTTATTTTTTACAGTAAGTTTGATTGACTAGCGTGCATTCATCTACCATATGTTGTTATCGTAGGACACGCCTCCAGAGAGGGAACCAGAGATTCCTGATCCGTAGGTAGAGAGGCCTGATCCGTAACCAGAGTGGCCTGATCCGTAGGTGGAGAGGCCTGATCCGTAACCAGAATGACCAGATCCGTAGGTGGAGATGCCTGATCCGTAATCAGAATGACCAGATCCGTAAGTTGAAAGACCTGATCCATAGCTCAAGCCTGATCCATAGCTGTAGCTCGGAGAGCTAGCGTAGCTATAGCTCGGATAGCTTGAGTAGCTGTAGCTCGGAGAGCTGGAGTAACCGTATCTCGGAGAGCTGGAATAGCCGTAGCTGGGATATGAGCTAGAGTATCCGTAGCTCGGAGACAGGCTGGAGTAGCTATAGCTCGGAGACGCTGTAGCGTAGCTGTAGCTAGGGACGGAGACGACCTTCTTCTCGGTTACGACCTGCGGCACGGAGACGACCTTGCGCACGCTGACCACCTGCGGCACTTCCACCACCTTGTTCACGTTGACCACCTTCTGGACGGCGACCACCTGGCTGCTGGCGGGGGCGGAGTACGACACTGAAGGAGTGTAGCTGTAAGACGAACTGGCTGGGGCGGCGTACGAGTAGGACGAGCTGACGGGTGCGTGTGAGTAGGACAAGTAGGATGGGCTGGAGTACGAGTAAGAGGGAGACGAGTAGCTGAGTCCGCTGTAGCCGCCGAGCTTGTACCCACCGCCGAGCCCTAGCGAGCCGAGTCCCAGCGAGCCGAGGCCGTCCAGTCCGTGCAGGAAGGACCGCTTCTCGCGGACCTCCTTGCCGGACTCCTTGTCTGGCGTCGTTACCTCAGCCGAGGCTAGCGCGATGGCGCACAGTACTACCTGCAAACCAAAAGGCTCAATCAGAATAATTGGTATTCCAAATAAACATAAACAACGGTAAAAAGGTTATCTTAATCCTAGTTGTTAGTGTATTAGGTCGTCGCTCCACCACCGGGTTAGCGGCCCAGTTATACATACTAACTCGGTATATTGCTAGGTGGTCGCTCCACCACCGGGTTAGCGGCCCAGTTATACATACTAACTCGGAATATTGCTAGGTCGTCGCTCCACCACCGGGTTAGCGGCCCAGTTATACATACTAACTCGGTATATTGCTAGGTGGTCGCTCCACCACCGGGTTAGCGGCCCAGTTATACATACTAACTCGGAATATTGCTAGGTCGTCGCTCCACCACCGGGTTAGCGGCCCAGTTATACATACTAACTCGGTATATTGCTAGGTCGTCGCTCCACCACCGGGTTAGCGGCCCAGTTATACATACTAACTCGGTATATTGCTAGGTCGTCGCTCCACCACCGGGTTAGCGGCCCAGTTATACATACTAACTCGGTATATTGCTAGGTCGTCGCTCCACCACCGGGTTAGCGGCCCAGTTATACATACTAACTCGGTATATTACGGTGATAATTAAAAAAGTTGTTGCTCACGATTAAACGTGATTTGTTGAGAAATATTTAATTTAATATATTTTTGTGTCCCTAAAAAGAAAAATAGAAACCCTTATAGGATCATTTTGTTGTCGTAATCTCTTGGAGCCGCGATATAAATCAAAATTCTAAATCAACGCAATCAAAAGTTTTTTAAATGTTCCAAGGGAATCACATGCACACGAAACCTATAGAAACCTATAAGAACCATGAAATATGGCAAGAAGCAAATATCAAATATCAATAACGTTTATTTCTTTAAACTTACAAAATAAGCACTTAGACAAGTCAAATTTTATACTATAAACAGGTTTATAAATAGTCATTATTATCAAATAAGAAATATGATGTTATTGATTTTATTCGCTTCAATTTTTTGTCCACTAGTGGAAGAAGCGAAAAAGCTAGTAAGTTTTATAAAACTTAAAATTAATACATTATCTCAGTCTAAATATAATCTAATTTGTATATAACTAAATATTTATACAAAAACTAACTAAGCTTAACATTATTTCCCTTATATACTATTGTCGGTGTGGAACTGAGCGACATCTGCCCAAGCATTTACATCATTGATGTAATCATCTATGGAGTAATAGGCTTTCTTTATAAGATTTCGTTTTATGTACTGTTTAAATTTACGAATAGGGAGCTCAGTTGCTTCAGATGGAAGCTTGTTATAGAAGCGTACGCAATTTCCCATAAATGATTTCCCTACCTTTCGTAATCTATATGATGGGATGTGCAGTTTGTTCTTGTTTCTTGTATTTACTTTGTGAACATCACATTTTTTTTAAAAAGCAAGGACTTATTAGCACAAGTAAAGGGAAAAATCCGAAATCCGTAAATTTGTAGGTTATTCACAAAAAAAATAATGATCTTGTCATTACCCCCCAATGATGCAAGGAACCAAAAAATGGCCCCCAATTCCCGGCCGCCTCGCTATTCCTGGACATGGCAGCGGCCATGGTAACGGCGGGGCAAGGGGTGCTAGGAATCACCGGGCTATCTCAGGCTGCCACCAACAACTGACCCTGGCTACGTATAACGGACGCACTCTGAGGCTTGACCAACATCTAGCGCTGTTGGAAGTGGAGTTAGAGAACATTAAGTGGCATGTTCTGGGGTTATGTGAAGTCCGCAGAGAGGGAGAGTACACCGTAACCCTAGACTCGGGCCATCTTCTCTACTTTCGCGAGGGTGATAAAACATCCCAGGGTGGCGTAGGTTTCCTCGTCAATAAGGTCCTCTCTAGCAACGTCCAAGAAATCTCCAGTGTGTCAACCAGGGTAGCATACCTGATCCTTCGGCTATCCAAAAGGTAGCATGAAGGTTATTCAGGTTTACGCACCGACCTCGGCACACTCGGATGAAGTGGAGGATATGTATGAAGACATATCCAAAGCCTTGCATAACACCACCAAGGCCCACTTCAACGTTGTTATGGGAGACTTTAACGGCAAGGTGGGAACCCAGAATGGCAACGAATCCCGAATAGGCCCGCATGGTTATGGAGTTGGGAATCACAGGGGGCAAATGCTTGTCAACTTCCTTGAGAAAGAGGGACTGTTCTTAATGAACTCCTTCTTTAAGAAGCAGCCTCAAAGGAAGTGGACATGGCGAAGCCCCGACACTGTGACCAAAAATGAGATCGATTTCATCATGACGGATAGCAAGCACATATTCAGAGATGTCTCAGTGATCAACAGGTTCAATACCGGATCTGATCACCGACTCCTCCGAGGCTCTCTGAATATCAACTTGAAGCTTGAAAGAAACCGTCTGATGAAGTCCACGCTCCGACCTAACCCAATCCAAATCATGGCGGGCACTGAGAAGTTCCAGCAGCTTCTCGGGTATAGATTTGTTGCCTTGGAACCCACTGATGACGCTGACGAGACCCTGCACAATCTGGTCGAAACGCTGAGGCACGAAGGCATCAAGTTTTGTAAAAAGCAGCGTACTGGCATGAAATCCAAACTCTCGGACGAGACTCTCGGGTTGATGACAAGAAGACGGGAAACCACCCAGGCGACTTCGTCTGAAAGGTCAGACCTGAACAAGCGAATTGCGAAGATGGTACGGCGCGACCTTCGGAGCTCCAACACACGCCTCATTGAAGAGGCAATAGAGCGAAACCGAGGGTCCAAAGTATTCACTCAGCAGCTTGGCAGGAGCCACCTGACGAAGCTTAAAACGCACGACGGGAGGACCGTATTGTCGAAGCCGGAGATCTCTGCTGAGATAGAGGATTTCTATGACCGTTTATACACTGCACATGCCCGTTGTGCCCAACGGGACGACCACGATTCACGAGCCACCCTGACACGCCACTACACCGACGAACTGCCAGACATCAGTCAAGACGAGATCGTGATGGCTCTGAGGCAGCTTAAAAATGGAAAAGCCCCCGGTGAAGACGCCATTACTTCAGAGCTTCTGAAGGCAGGAGGAGCCCCTGTTTTGCAGGAGCTTCAGAACCTGTTTAACACCGTTTTTCACAGTGGTAGAACTCCTAAGGCGTAGAGCGGGAGCGTGGTGGTTCTTTTTTTTAAGAAGGGAGATAAAACCCTTCTTGAAAACTACAGACCCATCACACTCCTGAGCCACGTCTATAAGCTTTTCTCACGAGTGGTCACGAATCGTCGCCAGGAGACTCGACGAGTTCCAGCCACCGGAACAGGCCGGGTTTCGCGGAGGATATGGTACCATAGACCACATACACACAGTGAGGCAGATTATACAGAAGTCCGAAGAGTAGGGATAATAAGCCCCTGTGTCTGGCCTTTGTGGACTATGAAAAGGCCTTTGACTCTGTCGAAACCTGGGCTGTTCTGGAATCCTTACAGCGTTGTCAAGTAGACTATCGTTATATCGAGGTGTTGAGATTTCTTTATGATGCCGTCGCCATGAGTGTCCAAGTACAGGGCCAGCAGTCTAAACCTATCCAACTGCGGATGTTATATCCCGAAACTGTTCACAAGCGCGTTGGAAGATGTGTTTAAGACGCTGGACTGGAAAGGTAAGGGCATCAACATAAACGGCGATTACATCTCACACCTGCGATTCGCTGATGACATAGTCTTGATGGCGGAGTCGCTGGAGGAACTTAACCGGATGCTGGACGGCCTAGCTTCAGCCTCACGACGCATCGGTCTTGGCATGAACTTGGATAAAACCAAGGTTATCATGATCAATGGCCACATTGATCCGGGACCGGTCGTCGTACATGGCCATCTTGAGAGAGAGAGAGAGAGAGAGAGAGAGAAATATTTTTTTTTTTCCCAAAGATACATAAGACTTACATACTAGGTACTAATAACTACAGTTAAAACTAGGTATACAAAGAAAAAATAAATACAACATAACAAAAAAAAACATGTAAATGGGAAAAAAAAGGGTCCCCACCTCAGCATGTGTAGCATTCGGCTAAGCCCAATGCTACGCTGGTTTTCAGGTGGTATAATACACAATATTACATCTTCTCAAAATTGTTTCCGAATACACTTACCTTGGGCAGATTCTGCAGTTGGGTAAAATCAATTTCGAGAAGGAGGCCAAGAGGAGGATCCAGCTAGGTTGGGTAGCGTTTGGCAAACTACGTCAAGTCTTCTCGTCATCCATACCGCAATGCTTGAAAACGAAAGTTTTCAATCAGTGCGTCCTACCCGTCATGACCTACGGAGCTGAGACGTGGACACTCACGGTAGGGCTGGTCCACCAGTTTAAAGTCGCCCAGCGAGCTATGGAGAGAGCTATGCTCTCGACGGGGTTTACGGGTTTGGTTAAGTTACATCATAATCGTTCAATCAAATCAGAAAATTATTGTGCACTATTTGTCTGAGTTGATTTCTTTGCTGAAGAGTAGAAGTTTGTACGGAACCCTTGATGCGCGAGTCTAACTCGCACTTGACGTTTTATTTAGTTTTGTTGTATGTTGTTTATAGCGGCAACAAAAATACATCATCTATGAAATTTTAAACTGTCTAACTGTCTATCACGGTTCATTGAGATATTCCTGATGACAGACGCACAGTGGAGCCTTAGTAATAGGGTCCTGTTTTACCCTTTCAGTACGGAACCCTAAAAAATACTAAGAACTAACAGTATTGACGAGGACATGCAATAAATAACGGAAAGAAGTATTAATAATGTGATCGGATGAGCCTTTCCTACAAGAAGTATTATTAATGTGATCGGATGAGCCTTTCCTACAAGAAGTATTAATAATGTGATCGGATGAGCCTTTCCTACAAGAAGTATTATTAATGTGATCGGATGAGCCTATCCTACAAGAAGTATTATTAATGTGATCGGATGAGCCTATCCTACAAGAAGTATTATTAATGTGATCGGATGAGCCTATCCTACAAGAAGCGACAGTACTGCTGTGTCTACTTACAATGTACATGGTGGATCGGTCGGAGGGGCCCTCGGGTGTGCGCGCGCGCCGCCCGTTGCGACAGATATATAGCGCGGGGCGTGACGTCACGCAGGACCTGCGACCTCGGGTCAGCTCGGGGGCCGGCGGCGCTCCCGACAGCAGCGTAGGTACAAGGTGTCCCACAGACAAGAACACTGCAGCTACACCTGCAGCCAAGAACACTCCTGAAGGTAGTGTACGACAAAGGTAACATAGGTCGCGAGTCAGAAAGTTATTGTCAGATATTTTTACTAGATTATTATTAGGTAAGTACTAAGTTTCGTTAGGTGCCTTATTATTATTAGGTAAGTACTAAGTTTCGTTAGGTGCCTTATTATTATTAGGTAAGTACTAAGTTTCGTTAGGTGCCTTATTATTATTAGGTAAGTACTAAGTTTCGTTAGGTGCCTTATTATTATTAGGTAAGTACTAAGTTTCGTTAGGTGCCTTATTATTATTAGGTAAGTACTAAGTTTCGTTAGGTGCCTTATTATTATTAGGTAAGTACTAAGTTTCGTTAGGTGCCTTATTATTATTAGGTAAGTACTAAGTTTCGTTAGGTGCCTTATTATTATTAGGTAAGTACTAAGTTTCGTTAGGTGCCTTATTATTATTAGGTAAGTACTAAGTTTCGTTAGGTGCCTTATTATTTTCCAGTATCTGTTATTTTCTTATCATCAACATCAACCTATAATAAGTAGTCCACCAGGTGCACATAGGCCTCCCTTAATAAGAGATATTGTCTTCTATGCATATCTTATTCCGTACTGAAAAATGAATAAATAAATAAATAATGCTAGACACAGGGACGAAGGAAATTTTTCCCTCGTCCCTGGCTAGACAATTCACACAGCATTATCTAGCCCCAATCTAAGCAGAGCTTGTGTTATGAGTACTAGATAACTGATATACATACATAATATAATACAATACATAGATAGATATTTTTTATTATATATATATAGAAAACGACCAGAACACCCTGAACAAATGTCTGCAGATCGTACACACATTTTGTCCCGAGGCGGAAATCGAACCCGCAACCTTCTGCGTCGCAGGCAGACCTTCGCCCACCGCGCCACATCGGTCGTCATCAATAATCTTAGGATATTGTATAGAGCAACGTGTCTATTCTTGTATCGCACTAGGTCTGGGCTGGGTTTCCCATGATTGTCCAAGTATGTCGTTAATGTGATAGTTCGGCACAAACACGTGCCACGTCGGACAGAGCAGCGCGAGGAGCCCCGAGCCTCCGACACGCGACATGCGACCAGCGACCTTCACTAAACGTTTGACAAAATATACTGAAAATTAACGCGTCGAGATCTTTTGTTCATTCGATTAGTGGAAGGAAAGAGTGTGTTCTTCATTTTATAAATTTGTATCTAAGGCAATAAATACAACTTCAATAAATCAAGTAGGATAGGCTTGCGAGTATTGTTGGTGGTTCGTGAATTACATAGGTAGGTGTGTGATACAGACGGTGCTCTACCACAGATCTGTGTAGGTGCGTATCCTGGGTGCCTGCATGGTAGACACTTCCGTGCAGTCGCGTGCTCGGAACGGCGACTCCTTACGGGGTGTTTGCGCACCGTGCCTGACTGACGTAACCCTGAACTTGTTGCTTCGCTTACAGCCGCGCCGCGTCCGGTTTAGGCGTGCGCGTGCGTGTGCGCCACATTCCGTCGCCACTAGCGACTATGCTGGAATACCAATTCCGGTCACTAAAGCAGATGATCTGTCTGACTGAATAAACAACATTTTTGGTAAAATATAGGTCAGCCATTATGGATCTATTCCGAAATTAAAGAATTGTATATGATTTCAGTATTACCAAATCTAGGATTTATGTAGGTATGTATGTATTGTATAGTACTAAGGAAGGACACACGGCTAGCTTAATGTAGGTATGTATGTATTGTATAGTACTAAGGAAGGACACACGGCTAGCTTAATGTAGGTGTGTATGTATTGTATAGTACTAAGGAAGGACACACGGCTAGCTTAATGTAGGTGTGTATGTATTGTATAGTACTAAGAAAGGACACACGGCTAGCTTAATGTAGGTATGTATGTATTGTATAGTACTAAGGAAGGACACACGGCTAGCTTAATGTAGGTGTGTATGTATTGTATAGTACTAAGGAAGGACACACGGCTAGCTTAATGTAGGTGTGTATGTATTGTATAGTACTAAGGAAGGACACACGGCTAGCTTAATGTAGGTGTGTATGTATTGTATAGTACTAAGGAAGGACACACGGCTAGCTTAATGTAGGTGTGTATGTATTGTATAGTACTAAGGAAGGACACACGGCTAGCTTAATGTAGGTATGTATGTATTGTATAGTACTAAAGAAGAACACACGGCTAGCTTAATGTAGGTATGTATGTATTGTATAGTACTAAGGAAGGACACACGGCTAGCTTAATGTAGGTGTGTATGTATTGTATAGTACTAAGGAAGGACACACGGCTAGCTTAATGTAGGTGTGTATGTATTGTATAGTACTAAGGAAGGACACACGGCTGTATGTATTGTATAGTACTAAGGAAGGACACACGGCTAGCTTAATGTAGGTGTGTATGTATTGTATAGTACTAAGGAAGGACACACGGCTGTATGTATTGTATAGTACTAAGGAAGGACACACGGCTAGCTTAATGTAGGTATGTATGTCAATATCAAATATCAATAACGTTTATTTCTTTAAGCTTACAAAATAAGCACTTAGACAAGTCAAATTTTATACTATAAACAGGTTTATAAATAGTCATTATTATCAAATAAGAAATATGATGTTATTGATTTTATTCGCTTCAAATTTTTGTCCACTAGTGGAAGAAGCGAAAAAGAAACCACTAGTAAGTTTTATAAAACTTAAAATTAATACATAATCTCAGTCTAAATATAATCTAATTTGTATATAACTCAATATTTATATAAAACTAACTAAGCTTAACATTATATCCCTTATATACCATTGTCGGTGTGGAACTGAGCGACATCTGGCCAAGCATTTACATCATTGATGTAATCATCTATGGAGTAATAGGCTTTCTTTATAAGATTTCGTTTTATGTACTGTTTAAATTTACGAATAGGGAGCTCAGTTGCTTCAGATGGAAGCTTGTTATAGAAGCGTACGCAATTTCCCATAAATGATTTCCCTACCTTTCGTAATCTATATGATGGGATGAGCAGTTTGTTCTTGTTTCTTGTATTTACTTTGTGAACATCACATTTTTTTTAAAAAGCTATCTTTGTTTTTGTGCGTATACATTAGATTTTCATATATGTATTGCGATATTACTGTCAAAATATTTATATCTTTAAATAAGTCCCTCAAAGAGTGGCGTGGCTTTAATTTATAAATTGCGCGTAGCCCTTTTTTGGAGAACAAAGATAGTCTGAATGTCGGCTGCCCGTCCCCAAAGCAAAATACCATAAGACATGATACTATGGAAGTAACTGAAATAAACTAACCTAGCTGTATCTTCATCGGTAATATATCTAATTGTTCGAACCGCATATGCTGCTGAACTAAGTTTGCCTGCGAGAGCATCAATTTGCGGTCTCCATTGAAGAGAGGAATCAATATGTAACCCTAGGAAAACCGTTGAGTCGACAAGGTCGTATGTATTGTATAGTACTAAGGAAGGACACACGGCTAGCTTAAGGCTTGACCGTGAAGAACTATGACTGTCAGATTGCACGTCAATTTTACCAAAAGTAGTCGACAGAGGGCACTTATTTTTTACGTAGACTTATGCAAAGTTCATCGTTTATAGAACAGATAAACTTCTTTTGTTTTGGTTGCTGGCACAATCACATGGTACTAATTGTATTTCTAACTAACATTTGCCTGCGGCTTTGCTATTTTGTAGGTACATAAAAAAGTCTGTATCTTGGCCACGCATAACGGCGAAAGTACATACTGAATGAACTCAAATAAAACTTGCAGGGGCGCACCGTGAATTTGTGGGGCCCTGGTTTATATTACTTAAGGGCCTAGCAGGTCACAGCCAAGGGCTTTGCCAAAGGCTTTTTCTTCGGTTTTTAGTGACCAGTTGGGTTATAATTTAAGATTATTCGTAGGGTTTGAAAAAGTCGATAGTCAAGAAAGACAACAAACGGAGTGTTAACGGCGCCGGAGCGAACGGCGATTTTTATTTGGGTCTAAATACGCACCGACAAATAGGGAAGAACGGTGTTTAGGGACTTATAGAGTGTCCCGAAACTCAAAGGCAAGCCGAAAACGGAAGACAGTTGTATTAATTACGACTCAGAAAAAATAAAAATTCAAGGTCCATCTCGTCCAATGTTTTCTGAGTTAAAGCTTTTTACTGAAAATCAGAAAATAGCTCCCCAGCGCCAAACTTTTCAAACTGAAAAAAAGTCCAACGCTGACATATCACAGTTATCCTTGATTACAAAAAAGTATATTTAGTAGGTAATACGTTTTCACAAATTATCATCATCATCATCAGCCTATACCAGTCCACTGCTGGACATAGGCCTCCCCTAATGAGCGCCATAGCGCCCTGTCCTCAGCTTGCCGCATCCAGCATCTGCCAGCAGTCTTTCGCAAATCGTCATCCCACCTGGTAGGAGGGCGTCCTACACTACGTTTTCCGAGTCGCGGTCTCCACTCAAGAACACGTTTACCCCAGCGGTTGTCGGTTCTTCTTGAAATATGGTCAACCCACTGCCACTTCAGCTTAAATTAAATAGCTTTAGCTTAAATTATAATAATTTTGTTTAAAAATGTGATAATATAGGTATTTTAGTTTGAGTGGCAAGAGTCAAAATAATGCCAAAATCTAGAAAAAGGTGTATTTTTACACTTAGTTTTACTGTAACGAACGTAAATGATCAGAATTAAAAAATACGATAAGTAGGGAAAAAGCCTGTAGGAGCCGAGTAATGAAATTGAATTTATCTTTATATAATATAATCTATATAAATAAAAAAGAACATAAAACTGGGTGAAATATCAAGAGATCTCTGAAACTGCAATTCACAATTTACAATTATTTATTTGCTGAAATGTAGGTACAGTATAGGTCTTACATTAAATAGTCTCACTACATCATGCCTCAAAGTGCGTGCAAAATTAAAACAGGGTAGGTAATGCATACATAAAATGAGTTGGTAAATTAAAACAGATATGATACTAATATAAAAAGAACACAACAGTTACTAAAACAACCATAACAAACACCGAGTTATAGATTACAAAAAAAATTTAAATTTAAAAACAAAGGCACCTGCAAGAGCTATGAAGCTGAATTTTACACGGAGTTTCCTTTTAGGACGTAGGCTAAGAACGGATTTTTGGAAATTTACTTTAAGGAATGTTTTCTCAAAAAGTTTTAAAATCGTAAAGGATTGGTAAAACTTTGGCGTTGATAGTTTACATGGAAACCAACACATAAGGTAGGTATTATTAAAGTTCACGCGAATGAAATTGCTGGCTGGTCAGTGGTCAGCTAGTAATATTATAAGGAGGAAAGATTTGTTTGTTTGTTTGAAAAGAATAGGCACCAAAATTACTGGGCCGATTTAAAAAATCTTTCACTATTAAAATGCTACATTATCCCTGACGAACATAGGCAAATGAATATACCCTATATAGTGCGAAGCCGGGGCGGACGCCTAGTATGAAAATTAACTGATTTGTAAAAATAAAAAACCCACATAAGTTCTTTACGAATTACAGAGCCAGACTAATATGTTATTTGAGTAATCGTTTAGATTTTCTATTTCTTGCTTAAATTTTGAACAATTCAATAAATCCCACCGAAAATTATAGACCAGCGCTCAAAGATCTATGTACTTATGAGCTTCTACTTATTTTTTCCGGCATTAGGCGGACTCTTAAGGCTGTACTCCAATTGAAACCTATTTTATTACTACGGGAATTTACAAAAAAACCATTGGCTAATTTGTGGTACCTAACGTAAGCTTCGTCTGTAATGGATTGATTTTTTATAGTTCTGGCAGAGATGCGAAGTTTTCTTGGTGGATACAAGTGCCTAAGTGCCTATTGTCTAAAGGTACTATACAAAATAAAAGTATAACAGATGTATTTAAAAAACCTTATGGTAGGTATCACCAACGGACCAACGGTTTTTTAGTAAATTCCAATAATAATAAAAAAATAATAATAAATTAAATAGGTGGTGGCGCTCGGGTACTACCTTAATCAAAATGATAATAAGAAAGTATTTACATTTAAGTATTATCTTAAATCGAATCGTACGGAACGCTCGTATGTATAGTAAAAAAAATATATGGTTTTTTATCAGCGCGTCCTATATATGTCATGACATGACCTATACGAAGCTGATTGAGACTTAGACACTAGACACTCACGACAGGGCTTGGCCACGAGCTATGGAAAGAGCTATGCTCGGAGTTCCTCTGAAGGATAGGATTTGTAACGAATACTTACATCCGACAGAGAACCAAAGTTATTGACATAGCTCTAAGAATTAGCAAGCTAAAGTGGCAGTGGGCCGGCCATATCTCGCGAAGAACTAACAACCGCTAGGATAAACGTGTTCTTGGGTGGAGATCATGTCTCGGTAAACGTAGTGTAGGGTAGCGTCTTCCGATCAGCAGGGCTATTTTAATTCATTCGATTCGTTTCCGGAGCGGAAACGTCCGATTCGAATTCGATTCCGCGAACGCTATTTTGATTTCGTTGCGGATTGATGATCGACAGTATGAAACTCTCCTAACAAGGAACCGAATTCGAATGTCAAAAGTTTTCGAATCCGCTGGTTTAAAATAGCGTTCTTCGACAAAGTTTTCGATATCGAATCCGAAGGCCTTTCCGACGAATTAAAATACCCCTGCAGGTGGCATGACGACCCATGAGACTGCAGGCGGATGCTGGATGCGTCATGCTGAAGACATAGTGCTAATGGTGCTCATTACTGGCCTATGACTAGTAGTGGTCTAACATAGGCTGATGATGATGTATTGTAATAACTAACTCAGTCACCTAGTAAGTACCCAACATCTTGAGTAATACAGATATTATAATACTAGTCTACATCTGGACCGTGTTTAATTATTATTCAGTAATATTTATTTATGTTCATCTAACTACTACAAATCCATTCTACCAAATTGATAGCTCTGTCAATGAATAAAAATACTGCAAAATCCTTGTAACGTAGGTGCAATCCAATATATATTCTATTACAATGACAAATGAACTATTGAACCAGCAAAACAAAAGTTGTCGAAAATCGTAATTCGTAAGGCGTGTCCAGCTGTCATCGCGAAAAAAGTTACATGACCCCGCGTCCGTCCATGGAGGCGGCTAGCCCCCGACTGACGTTAGTGGAAACGATTTTCAGTTATATACAAAGGGATATTTGATCAATAGAGTTGAATTTAGCGTGGCAAAATTTTAACCAAGTTATAATTACTTCGCAAAACGCCTTACAAAAATGAGTTTTTTGGGATTTATTATTATTGTATTGAATTCTACAAAAATTACGAATGTTTATTAGAAATATATGATGTAGAAGTAGCGGTTCATGTATTTTCTTTTTCATCAGGAGTTATATATTTTGTGTAAAGGCTTAAACGCCCTGCTTTTTTATAGTGTTTTTCTAAAGTGATTTATTATAAAACTACACATAATAATGAAAAAAAGACTTAGTAAAGATAGTTATTAGTTATTTGTTTATACAATGTGGTATTTTTCATCACTTAAATCGTATGCACTTTAGAGCAAAAAAACAAACTGTAAAAGCTGTTCGTTCAAGTAAGGCATCACTGACACCTCTTAATGTAGGTATGTATGTATTGTATAGTACTAAGGAAGGACACACGGCTAGCTTAATGTAGGTATGTATGTATTGTATAGTACTAAAGAAGGACACGGCTAGCTTAATGTAGGTGTGTATGTATTGTATAGTACTAAGGAAGGACACACGGCTAGCTTAATGTAGGTGTGTATGTATTGTATAGTACTAAGGAAGGACACACGGCTAGCTTAATGTAGGTGTGTATGTATTGTATAGTACTAAGGAAGGACACACGGCTAGCTTAATGTAGGTGTGTATGTATTGTATAGTACTAAGGAAGGACACACGGCTGTATGTATTGTATAGTACTAAGGAAGGACACACGGCTGTATGTATTGTATAGTACTAAGGAAGGACACACGGCTAGCGCCCAGAGCAAGTGTAATCAATTCTTGTAACACAAAAATAAGAAACATTTTATATGACAAAAATAAATTCATGACACTCCAAGACGTGAATTTTGTTTTTGAAACTTTTCCCTGTTTTCCAGTCCCATTGCGTGACAGGTACCGTCTAGCTACCTGCAGCTACCTGCCTAACGTCCTTATTGCGTGACAGGTACCGTCTAGCTACCTGCAGCACCTGCCTAACGTCCTTATTGCGTGACAGGTACCGTCTAGCTACCTGCAGCTACCTGCCTAAGTCCTTATTGCGTGACAGGTACCGTCTAGCTACCTGCAGCTACCTGCCTAACGTCCTTATTGCGTGACAGGTACCGTCTAGCTACCTGCAGCTACCTGCCTAACGTCCTTATTGCGTGACAGGTACCGTCTAGCTACCTGCAGCTACCTGCCTAACGTCCTTATTGCGTGACAGGTACCGTCTAGCTACCTGCAGCTACCTGCCTAACGTCCTTATTGCGTGACAGGTACCGTCTAGCTACCTGCAGCTACCTGCCTAACGTCCTTATTGCGTGACAGGTACCGTCTAGCTACCTCAACCTGCCTAACGTCCTTATTATTATAGAATATGACGTGTTCTTACTTTGTTAAAAAAATATGAGAATTAGATAAAGGCGTAATTTCTCTCTTCAAGTTTTTGAAATTAACCTTAAAAAGTTAATGGTGCTTTAAATGCAAATTCAAACCAGCCAACTTAATGTACGCGTACCTGGTCTATCTAAAACTGGTTCGAAACATCTGATTTTGTTAAAATATTGCGTAAAGTTACAACACTGAATCTAGTGTACCTACTGATTATTTAGCATATGCATATGGAATAACCTGTATGAATGAATGAATGATTCCGCCCGCCCCCGAGCCTGTGACGTCACATCAGACCTGCGCCGGAGTTGCCCTATGCGCGTACAATACTTAGTTAACACTTAAATTATTATATTATGTAGTGCGAGTGAGTCAGAGTAATAATTTCTCAGTACAAAATAAATGAATTATCTTTTGTTTTATTTTATGGTGAAAGGTTTATAGAAGAAGTGGTTATCTTTGTTTTTGAACCTGAAAATCTAAAAGACAAAAATAGCAAACTTAACTTGTGATTTTCACACAAACAACTAAAAATTTGGTAACTTATTATTTTGAGAAAATTCTCTGTGTCCGTGTAATTTATGGTCAAAAGCCATTTGAATATGGTTTGTTTAGCTTCACGGACTGACATAAATCTCTAATATTACAAATTTAACTACCTTGTTATATATGTACATATGACCGTATATACTGCCCAAAGCGGTAATATGAGTTTACTGGTAAAGTAGGTATTTTAAAGACTCTTTTTGTGACCAATGTTGAGTAATTGAATTTATTAGTGTTCTATGTGCAGCTAAAGTAATGCGAAGAATAAAGAGTCGACGTACACTAAGGACCCCACATTCTTTATATAATTGTGCAGTTGGGTATCTGTACGGTTTTCTATACATGACCTTTAGTACAGAGCGTTGTGCTCTCACAGTATTTGTTCATGGGGAGAAAAATTCTGATCCATCTCTTCCCTGAGGGTCTCGGGGCGGGGCGGATGGCCAGTAAACAGAGCGATAGCTCGAGGAAAGCCTTGAGGCAAAATAAATATATTTTTTAATAGTGTCATTTGCACCATTTGCCCCATCAATGGTGTAAACGGTACATGACAGTGTCGTTTGCCCAATTAATGGTGCTGGCCAATGGTGCAAATGACACTACGGGTCTACTTTTATGAGATAGGATTTTGCAGCGCTTCCCCAGCAAGTTATAAGTACAGTAAAGGATTAGTGACTGACACATCGCTAGGTAAATAGAATTGAGTTCTTTACTTGCAATGTCCCGGAGGCATCGCATAATGTGTATTAACTGTCCTAACCTAATGCGACCTGACAGTCCTTCAAAATGTTTTTTTAAGTTGAGGTTTTCATGTATAGTAATTCCTAGATACCTAATAGATTTAGCTCTAGCGATAGGTTCACTGTTATATATGGTATTGTTGTCATTCTGGCAGGAAATGCTATGAATATTTATTTCTGAGTGGGGTTGGGGTGCTGATGCAGCACTTTTGTGAAAGCATAGGTACTTAGTTTTCCCAGTGTTTAGGGTGAGAAGATTTTGACGAAGCCATTCAGTCATCTGAGTCATTCCCTGTTCTGCCTGAGATAGGACTTACTTCATACCAAGTTTACCCGTAAAAAAATATTACTGTGTCATCCACGTAGCAAATAATTTCCGAGTTTTTGATAGGGATGTCATGCATGTCATTAATGTATAAATTGAACAGTGTTGGTCCCAGGATACCGCCCTGGGGAACTCCAACGGAAACTGGCTTATGGCCACTCACTGTCTGAAGGACTAACGCACTGTCGCCGCTCTGTTAGGTAGCTTATGGCCACTCACTGTCTGAAGGACTAACGCACTGTCGCCGCTCTGTTAGGTAGCTTATGGCCACTCACTGTCTGAAGGACTAACGCACTGTCGCCGCTCTGTTAGGTAGCTTATGGCCACTCACTGTCTGAAGGACTAACGCACTGTCGCCGCTCTGTTAGCTTATGGCCACTCACTGTCTGAAAGACTAACGCACTGTCGCCGCTCCGTCAGGTAGCTTATGGCCACTCACTGTCTGAAGGACTAACGCACTGTCGCCGCTCCGTCAGGTAGCTTATGGCCACTCACTGTCTGAAGGACTAACGCACTGTCGCCGCTCTGTTAGGTAGCTTATGGCCACTCACTGTCTGAAGGACTAACGCACTGTCGCCGCTCTGTTAGGTAGCTTATGGCCACTCACTGTCTGAAGGACTAACGCACTGTCGCCGCTCCGTCAGGTAGCTTATGGCCACTCACTGTCTGAAGGACTAACGCACTGTCTGAAGGACTAGCGTACTGTCTGAAGGACTAACGCACTGTTGCCGCTCCGTTAGGTAGCTTATGGCCACTCACTGTCTGAATGACTAGCGCACTGTCTGAAGGACTAACGCACTGTCACCGCTCCGTCAGGTAGCTTATGGCCACTCACTGTCTGAATGACTAGCGCACTGTCTGAAGGACTAACGCACTGTCTGAAGGACTAACGCACTGTCTGAAGGACTAGCGCACTGTCTGAAGGACTAACGCACTGTTGCCGCTCCGTTAGGTAGCTTATGGCCACTCACTGTCTGAATGACTAGCGCACTGTCTGAAGGACTAACGCACTGTCGCCGCTCCGTTAGATAGCTGCGCCTTCATTATTTTTATTATTATTATATGCGTATTTAGGATATTAAAATAAGTACCTATAAAACCTATAGGTAACTACATGTATACTATAATAACATACTAAAATGCAACAACCTAGTAAGTACATAACCTAAGCAAGCTATTACCCATTACCAATACCACTGAAAAATTAGGAAAATAAAGTTATGCATTTTGAAAATAGTCGTGCTCTATAAATAATGTTATATGTAGTAGAATAAACTCGGTGTCAGATAGTTTGGCCATACATGTCGTTGACCTATCTCCATCACGAAATTGAACAAGGGCACAACATAAAATTTTAGATTTTTCACGTTATTATGTAAACATACATTTATAACAATATTCTGGTATTTTAGAATATTGAAATACGCAAACTATATAAAAACAAAGTAATTAATGAATAACTCTCATTTTAGAAATTTAGCTTTTTAGAAATCCCGATTTATAAGCAACGAGGGGATTGGAACTCTTTGTTTTATTAACATTAAAAACACTTTGTCTCATTAGTCATTAGGTATCGTTAATCATCTTCATCAAACAAGACCTCTTCAAATATTTTTTTCGGTAAATAAATCGTTATTAGGTATTAGTTAGTTAAGTAAAATATCGAAAGTTTCAAAAAGAAGTTGTAATGTCAGCCTAATGCCCATAGATACTAAGGTTTAATATATGGGTAAGGGTATGTACCCACATATTAAATTTATTGTAAATAAAGAACAAAATTTCAAACCCTCGTAAAACTACACTAAAGAGGGTAGCCAAGACTACCTGCACCTGGCAGCACTCGCTCGGTGTTGAGTTTACGTTTCATTTGTTCCAACTTACAGGTTACTGTTTGACATTGGACTTTTTATGTTCTCAAACGATTTTTCGCCAGTCCCAACATAATTAAATTTAAGTAGATCCCTGTATAGGTAACTTTGTAACACTACTTTGTATATATTTTTGTTGAAATTAAAAGAATAATTAATTTTAGACGAGTTGCAGCTAAGCAAATATGCAGCGTGTATTGGAACGTTATGCTCTGTACAATAATCCGGCTAAATTACAATAGTGCTTTTTGTACGAGCTGTATTGTATCCGTCCTTGATTCAGAATCGTAGTTCAAAAGTATCCAATTGTTTGCTACCCATGACGTCAAAACTGAGATTCGTTAGGGATGGCACTGTTACAAAGACAAAAAATCTGTGTGTGATCTAATCTTTGTTTTAGACCACTTAATGGCCATTTGTAAATTGAAATAATTAGATTTTACATAGAATTGACGTAGATTTTAAAAAAGTAACAAATCCAATAGAATTTAATGGTGAAATCATTGGAATTCTGTTGGGCGTGCATAATTTAGTGATAAGATAACCCTAAAAATCAGCTGATTTAGTTTGTATACCTACAAAAAGTGACTATCCTCGATGGATGCAGTATAGTTGCTCATAGTTCTCATAGTTCTCATCTTAGTACATTACCCAGTACCTGAGTTAATGATCATACTGCGTAGAACAGGTATCAATAGTTAGTACATGTAGTTACAATCTTGATGAAATCTATCAACATTACAGCGCGGCGGCGGCGACGGCGGCGGCGGGCTCTGATCTGACGGCATCTGTAAACTGATGCGAAGAGGATTTTATTCATAAGATGTTGACCACTTTTCTGATATAAAAACTCTTTGCTTAGATTAAAAAAAGTACCGTTCGTTTTAGACCATAGGCATAGAATTTTTATGTAGAATTTTTATATAGAGATATAACTAAAGTTTTGAAATTGGTGCAATAAGAGACCCTTTACGAGCAAATGTGTTATAATAGTACATTATGATACAAGTGCGGAAAGTTGAAAACTACAGCCGAGGCGATAGGTATTGCTACAAGAAAGCAGAGGCTGTAAAATTATCAAAGCGCACGTGTGTCATACGACGTTTTATAACATATTTACGAGGAAATAAATAAAACTTGGACTTTCGAATAAATTTTGATACGCTTGTAAGTATCTATCGGTCAATTTTTTCGGGCAAGAGGCTTAGAGTAGCCTGTTTCGCTGCCTCTGAGACTTCTGGCGATGTTGAATTAATAAATTCATCATTACTTGACGACATTTTCAAGTAAAAACAATACAGCGAAGAGAAAAAGCCCGCGAAATATTTTTTACATGTTCACAAATTAGCGATGCGCGCGCAACAGCACAAAAACAGCCATTTTTACTAATAAAGTAAATTAATATTTTTGTGTTTTGTTACAGATAAATGCTTGTAATTTATGGTCAATATTAATTAAATTAAAGAATTTAATATTTATTTACGATATTTTATCTCCTAAACCTCCTAAAGTTAATTTTATTCATAAATTGTTGACCACTTTTCTGGCATAAAAATTCTTTGCTAAGATTTAATAAAGTAAGTACCGTTCGTTTTAGACGGAGCATCTTGATAAACCATAGACATAGAATTTTTTAAATCGTGCGTTTTACGTTACATTACCGCACTAGTGCTTAATGTATCTCATTACGGTATTGAAATTGGTGAAATAAGAGACCCTTTACGAGCAAATGTGTTATAAAGTAATTTTACGTGAATCCAAAGTGAATAAGTTTCTTCTGGGAAAGCGTAGGTACTCCATTTTATGAAACAATTTCACTCTTTTGGTGAGGTGATGGTCAAACGCTTTACAATAAGAAAAAATAAACTTATAAAGTTTAGGTTTTGTATCAAAGAATCGAAACCATTACGTAAATAAAGTAATTGATAGTCACTTACTTACCATAACCAATTACATAATTCAATATCTGGACTGCATCGAGAAAGCTTTGGGTTAAAAAAACTAACATAATTATAAATTTCAAAAAGTGATGCTGTTGCCCTCACCCCCATGTGTAATAGGGGGTGAGGGCAACAGATAGGTTTTATTTACCTATCCTCACGTATTCTCTGGCTCAAGTTCGCTGGTACAGCTGAGGTCCCGGAGACACCCTGTATAACACAATAACTGACTGTCAAGTGACTTTGTAAATTTATATTAATATTTAACAAACAACAATGCCCTTTTGTTAAAGCCGTTTGACCAACATAACACTAAAAACTTAAATTATGGAGATTAACAATTCAATGCCACCGAGATGCTAATCATGTCGACCCAACCTTGAACCGGTCCTGCCCACATCTCCATATTCTGAAATTAATTCAAGATTACACACAAATCCACTTTGCCTATAGTTCAATATTAACTTTTGCCTACGTACCTACCTACTCGTACCTACCTACTCGTACCTACCTACTCGTACCTACCTACTCGTACCTACCTAATCGTACCTACCTACTCGTACCTACCTACTCGTACCTACCTACTCGTACCTACCTACTCGTACCTACCTACTCGTACCTACCTACTCGTACCTACCTACTCGTACCTACCTACTCGTACCTACCTACTCGTACCTACCTACTCGTACCTACCTACTCGTACCTACCTACTCGTACCTACCTACTCGTACCTACCTACTCGTACCTACCTACTCGTACTTTAAACTAGATTATACTAGACTAGCACTTTCGTGACTGAAAACACAGAGTGCGATCTGCAACCCGTGTCCCGGCGACGCGCCCCTGCGGGTCGCTCCGCCGACGCTAGCAGTGGTCGTGTACTAGACTAGCACTTTCATGACTGAAAACACAGAGTGCGATCTGCAACCCGTGTCCCGGCGACGCGCCCCTGCGGGTCGCTCCGCCGACGCTAGCAGTGGTCGTGTACTAGACTAGCACTTTCATGACTGAAAACACAGAGTGCGATCTGCAACCCGTGTCCCGGCGACGCGCCCCTGCGGGTCGCTCCGCCGACGCTAGCAGTGGTCGTGTACTAGACTAGCACTTTCATGACTGAAAACACAGAGTGCGATCTGCAACCCGTGTCCCGGCGGTGCGCCCCTGCGGGTCTCACCGCCGACGCTAGCAGTGGTCGTGTACTAGACTAGCACTTTCATGTCATCAACCTTTGTTGCAAAGTTCGTTCGGTAGTTCCCAGAATCCATAATTAGTTTTCGCGAAGGCTTTGCAACTAGAATCTCTTGTACAAGAATGTCGTTAATCTGCCTCCGCTCGTGCACTCCGACACACAACTCAGGCTGTGCTTGGGAGGCACTGGCCTGCCTTCAGCTTTCACTGTCACTGCGGATTTATCTAGAGAGACCTGGACTTTCGTTATGTTTATCTAGAGAGACATTCACCTGGACTTTCGTTATGTTTATCTAGAGAGACATTCACCTGGACTTTCGTTATGTTTATCTAGAGAGGCATTCACCTGGACTTTCGTTATGTTTATCTAGAGAGACAAGAATACAAGAATACAAGAATACAAGAATTTATTAATAAAAATAATATTTTACACGTCAATTTTTCGATTTCATGAATTACAATACATTATAATTTATGAATAAATAATATCAATAATTCATCTTGTGAAAAAATTATAGTAAAAATATAAATATTTATATTCAATTGTGTAGCTACATTGTTGGTTGGTAGGGAGGGCTCTTCTACAGTTCGGGCAATTCGAGAAATTCACCCATGCTGTAGAAAACCCTCTCCAACAACCATGTCTTCAACCGATGCTTGAACGCTGCGGTGGAGGCTGCGTTGCGGATACTATCTGGTAGTCTATTGTAGACTGCCGGGCCCGAGATAAATACCGATCTCTTCGACTTGTGCAGCCTGTGTGTTGGCGTCACCAGCCTGTGCTGGTTTTTATTGCTGCGGAGGGCTCGTTCTGCGTTAACCCCTCGGCGCTGGAACAGGTGCAAATTAAGGTGCGTGAACAAGGCCACTTGGTATATTTGTTCACAGTGTAGAGTCATGATGCCTAGTTCCTTGAAATGTTCTCTGCATGACTCATCATTCGGGATACCCACTATAGCTCGGATAGCCTTCTTCTGCATCACAAAGGCCCGCTCGGCATCGCTGGCTGGCGCCCACAGTTCCACGCCATACGTAAGCGTACTGTGGACTGTCGCGAAGTAGCAGGATCGCACAACGTCGCGGGTGGCGGTGCTCGCCAGCCTGCGCAATGCAAAAGAAGCCCGCCCAAGTTTCGAGCAGATTCCGTCTATGTGGGCGTCCCATATGAGGGAACTATCGAGCTGGAAACCAAGCAGCTTTGTTGTTTGCACTTGCTCCAGCCCCGTTGTTCCTGCGTAGACCTTGAGGGCGGCTGGTCTACCACCGTTCAGCTTGAAATTGATGAAGCAGGTTTTGTCTCTGTTCAGAGCAAGTCCATTAAGCTTGAACCACACCTCTAACTGCTCGACCACCGAGTTTAGCCCGCTCTCCAGCTGACTGTCCGAGGGCGCGGTGACCACAGCCGCTACGTCGTCTGCATACATGTAGATTTCCGCACCCCGGACTGCAGCGGGTAGATCGTTAAGCAGCAAGCTAAACAGGGTGTTCGATAAGCACGACCCCTGCGGGACTCCCATGGTGTTCTTCAACTCAGAAGACATCGCTCGACCTCCATCGCCGACCACGGCCTGGGTGCGTTTGGCTAAAAACGATGCCAATATAGACACCGCTGGGCCTCGGATACCATAGAACTGTAGTTTATTGGTGACAAGGGCGTGGTCAGCGGTGTCGAACGCGCGCGAGAGGTCGCAGCACAGCACAGCCACGCGCAGGCCAGCCTCGCGCGCGCTCAGCACGCGCCACACAACTTCCCGTACCAGGTCCGTGGTGGCTCGGCCCGCAGAGTGATTACGCTATTCTCAATGGATCAATGGATGTTCGACTGGTTTCGATTCCATCGATGGGACAAATAGAATTGCACTAAATTTTATGGCTGGATGGTCAATGTGAGTGAACACGGAGTGAACGAAGTGGATTCCCCATTTTACGTTTCGTTTTCGATTTTGCCTAAATATTGTCCTAAAACTGATGATTTAACAAATTTTAGAAAACGTCTCTTTTCTTCTCCAAGTACGTTAGCGGCTTCATAGTCTGTGTTGAAATAATAAATATTAAAGCTGAAACATTTAATAGTTGGGTTGCCTAAGAAAATATAAGGGTACATTAAATAAAAATATCATGAACGTTATGTTATGTTTTGTTTGGAGTCAGAATTGCGGCAATGAAACGTTATCAAGAACATGCATCGGAACTGTCATTGTCATGGTAGAAGTTTTCAGTGAAATGTTGCCAGTTTAGTATATTGGGCCATTTTCTTGCCCTTTTTCTTTTTGTTGATTTATTTCTATTTTTTACGACTACCTACCTACCTACATTTTCTTTTTTTTTTAATATTCATTTTTTATCTTAATATAATGTGAATGTGAGCAATATCAACTTTTATAACATCATAATGAGGGGTTTTCGATTAGCATTTTAAAAAGAAAAAAAAATAGTTCCAAATAAATCGATAGGTGGCAGGGGGCGTCAACTGGAAATTAGGGTATGTCAATGTCAAATGAAAAGAAAACAACCTTACGTCAAAATCGTTCTATTTACTGTCAAAAGCATTCATCTCATTCATTCATGGGCTTCAATTTCGGCTGGGACTGGCAATCGTCTCAGTGACGGCTATTATATTATTTACAATTGGATGGATGGGAGGCTCGAAGGCCATCCTACGGGCTTTCAAATGTCAAATTTGGATGGGGTATTTTACCGTAATCGATCTGCCGGTCGGTACGCGTACTGCCTGTCTGAGAGAATCCCACGGTCGCCCACAAACTCTAGTAGTCTATGGTTCAATCCGACTTCTAGGATTTTACCTAGTGCTGGAACCATAGATATTGGGCGGTATGACTTGGCGTCCGACTTTTTACCTTTACCCTTGTAAAGAGGGCAGATTTTAACCTTCTTTAGTGCCTCGGGATATATCCCTTGCTTAAAGCAGGAATTACACATTAAAGCAATCACGGGAGCAAGAGATTTCGTTGCTAATTTAATTATGCTAGGGGAAAGGTTATAGATGTCGGTGCTTTTTTTGGGAGTAATATAGAAATGTACTATCTTCATTACTTCCTCCGACGTGACGGGTCGAAGCCTTAATGATGTATGGCAGGCAACAGTCACCTGGACAGTCACCTGGACTTTCGTTATGTTTATCTAGAGAGACATTCACCTGGACTTTCGTTATGTTTATCTAGAGAGACATTCACCTGGACTTTCGTTATGTTTATCTAGAGAGACATTCACCTGGACTTTCGTTATGTTTATCTAGAGAGACATTCACCTGGACTTTCGTTATGTTTATCTAGAGAGACATTCACCTGGACTTTCGTTATGTTTATCTAGAGAGACAGTCACCTGGACTTTCGTTATGTTTATCTAGAGAGACATTCACCTGGACTTTCGTTATGTTTATCTAGAGAGACATTCACCTGGACTTTCGTTATGTTTATCTAGAGAGACATTCACCTGGACTTTCGTTATGTTTATCTAGAGAGACATTCACCTGGACTTTCGTTATGTTTATCTAGAGAGACATTCACCTGGACTTTCGTTATGTTTATCTAGAGAGACAGTCACCTGGACTTTCGTTATGTTTATCTAGAGAGACAGTCACCTAGACTTTCGTTATGTTTATCTAGAGAGACATTCACCTGGACTTTCGTTATGTTTATCTAGAGAGGCATTCACCTGGACTTTCGTTATGTTTATCTAGAGAGACAGTCACCTGGACTTTCGTTATGTTTATCTAGAGAGACATTCACCTGGACTTTCGTTATGTTTATCTAGAGAGACAGTCACCTGGACTTTCGTTATGTTTATCTAGAGAGACATTCACCTGGACTTTCGTTGTTTATCTAGAGAGGCATTCACCTGGACTTTCGTTATGTTTATCTAGAGAGACAGTCACCTGGACTTTCGTTATGTTTATCTAGAGAGACAGTCACCTGGACTTTCGTTATGTTTATCTAGAGAGACAGTCACCTGGACTTTCGTTATGTTTATCTAGAGAGACAGTCACCTGGACTTTCGTTATGTTTATCTAGAGAGACAGTCACCTGGACTTTCGTTATGTTTATCTAGAGAGACAGTCACCTGGACTTTCGTTATGTTTATCTAGAGAGACAGTCACCTGGACTTTCGTTATGTTTATCTAGAGAGACAGTCACCTGGACTTTCGTTATGTTTATCTAGAGAGACAGTCACCTAGACTTTCGTTATGTTTATCTAGAGAGACAGTCACCTGGACTTTCGTTATGTTTATCTAGAGAGACAGTCACCTGGACTTTCGTTATGTTTATCTAGAGAGACAGTCACCTGGACTTTCGTTATGTTTATCTAGAGAGACAGTCACCTAGACTTTCGTTATGTTTATCTAGAGAGACAGTCACCTGGACTTTCGTTATGTTTATCTAGAGAGACAGTCACCTGGACTTTCGTTATGTTTATCTAGAGAGACAGTCACCTGGACTTTCGTTATGTTTATCTAGAGAGACAGTCACCTGGACTTTCGTTATGTTTATCTAGAGAGACAGTCACCTAGACTTTCGTTATGTTTATCTAGAGAGACAGTCACCTAGACTTTCGTTATGTTTATCTAGAGAGACAGTCACCTGGACTTTCGTTATGTTTATCTAGAGAGACAGTCACCTGGACTTTCGTTATGTTTATCTAGAGAGACAGTCACCTAGACTTTCGTTATGTTTATCTAGAGAGACAGTCACCTGGACTTTCGTTATGTTTATCTAGAGAGACAGTCACCTGGACTTTCGTTATGTTTATCTAGAGAGACAGTCACCTGGACTTTCGTTATGTTTATCTAGAGAGACAGTCACCTAGACTTTCGTTATGTTTATCTAGAGAGACAGTCACCTGGACTTTCGTTATGTTTATCTAGAGAGACAGTCACCTGGACTTTCGTTATGTTTATCTAGAGAGACATTCACCTAGACTTTCGTTATGTTTATCTAGAGAGACAGTCACCTGGACTTTCGTTATGTTTATCTAGAGAGACAGTCACCTGGACTTTCGTTATGTTTATCTAGAGAGACAGTCACCTAGACTTTCGTTATGTTTATCTAGAGAGACAGTCACCTGGACTTTCGTTATGTTTATCTAGAGAGACAGTCACCTGGACTTTCGTTATGTTTATCTAGAGAGACAGTCACCTGGACTTTCGTTATGTTTATCTAGAGAGACAGTCACCTGGACTTTCGTTATGTTTATCTAGAGAGACAGTCACCTGGACTTTCGTTATGTTTATCTAGAGAGACAGTCACCTGGACTTTCGTTATGTTTATCTAGAGAGACAGTCACCTGGACTTTCGTTATGTTTATCTAGAGAGACAGTCACCTGGACTTTCGTTATGTTTATCTAGAGAGACAGTCACCTAGACTTTCGTTATGTTTATCTAGAGAGACAGTCACCTGGACTTTCGTTATGTTTATCTAGAGAGACAGTCACCTGGACTTTCGTTATGTTTATCTAGAGAGACAGTCACCTGGACTTTCGTTATGTTTATCTAGAGAGACAGTCACCTGGACTTTCGTTATGTTTATCTAGAGAGACAGTCACCTGGACTTTCGTTATGTTTATCTAGAGAGACAGTCACCTGGACTTTCGTTATGTTTATCTAGAGAGACAGTCACCTGGACTTTCGTTATGTTTATCTAGAGAGACAGTCACCTGGACTTTCGTTATGTTTATCTAGAGAGACAGTCACCTGGACTTTCGTTATGTTTATCTAGAGAGACAGTCACCTGGACTTTCGTTATGTTTATCTAGAGAGACAGTCACCTGGACTTTCGTTATGTTTATCTAGAGAGACAGTCACCTGGACTTTCGTTATGTTTATCTAGAGAGACAGTCACCTGGACTTTCGTTATGTTTATCTAGAGAGACAGTCACCTGGACTTTCGTTATGTTTATCTAGAGAGACAGTCACCTGGACTTTCGTTATGTTTATCTAGAGAGACAGTCACCTGGACTTTCGTTATGTTTATCTAGAGAGACAGTCACCTGGACTTTCGTTATGTTTATCTAGAGAGACAGTCACCTGGACTTTCGTTATGTTTATCTAGAGAGACAGTCACCTGGACTTTCGTTATGTTTATCTCCTGCAGAGTTTTAACATAGATAGATATTTCGCATGTTGAAAATGTTAGCGGAACGTCATAACTTGCGTAACATGTTTGAACCATAGACCTATGTAGTGTATGTAGTTATCTAGTAGGTACCTAAAACCTAAATGTGTGCAAATTGTAACACCAGGGTTCTTCTTTAGTAATCTATAACTTTAAAAATAGTTTTAACAGAACGCAAGAAACGATTAAAAATTGAAATTAATTCCTCCAGCTTAATAACTTGCTTATTTCGTACATTTTCTTAATAAGAATATTTATCGTTAAAATAATTCTTGCCTAGAGAAATCCTTATCTTGGGCACAGCACGCCTGTGCCCTGGATCTAGTTATTTTGGGTACATTATACATAAGTACATATTGGTACCGGTGCAGTGCAGTGTTGATGTGGCTTTCTTCTAATTACCAGCGAGCTAGGCCACACAGAAAACATTTGATTGTTACTTATTGTTATGTCAAGGTTTCTCAATTTTGGAATTTCAAAGCATAATTCTTGAGACCCATGATGATCTAATATGTTGGCCTCCGGAGCCGCCGCTTCGGAAATGTTGGGGTCACGGAATATATTACCATGACAGGGAACATTAACAATAACTCTGATCGTTGTGTTGGTGACTCGAGGTTCGTGGTGGTCCGTCAGGAGTCAGGACTCGGGGAAGTTGTGTTGGTGACTCGAGGTTAAGTACAGGTTCGTGGTGGTCCGTCAGGAGTCAGGACTCGGGGAAGTAGCCCGAGGATGCTCAAAGATGACTTCTAACAAACGTTTTCGTTTCTTTCAATACTATACATTTAGTACCTTGCACGGCGATTCATTATTTTTATACAAACTGGATTATAATTTCACATAATTCTAAGTTATTTGTATCAACTTAATAGCACAACTTTGACAAGTCAGTGATAAAATAATCAGTTTTGTTATCGTGCAAATTCACAATTAGTCATACAGCAAAAGCATGGAGCAGCATGTTGGTTGTGCAGGTCTGGCTGACGAACCCGTCGGAGAAGCTGCAGCATAATGACGGATAGGCAATGACTTCGATCATGGCATCTGCAAAAATATATTTTTTGGACAAACCTTTTCGTAATATGCATCAAGCAATAAACTGCTTTACACTCATGTAGGCATTCTATAATAATATGTCAAAATCCATAAAAGTTGTGAAACATGTTGTTTCGGGATTTAAAAATACATTAAACTACTTTAACGAAAATACCAAGGCAAGGACTATTCCAATACCAAAGCAAGAACTATTCGAATACCAAGGCAAGGACTATTCGAATACCAAGGCAAGAACTATTCGAATACCAAGGCAAGGACTATTCGAATACCAAGGCAAGGATTATTCCAATACCAAGGCAAAAACTATTCGAATACCAAGGCAAGGACTATTCCAATAAATAAATAATGCTGGACAATTCACACAGCATTATCTAGCCCCAAGGTAAGCAGAGCTTGTGTTATGGGTACTAGATAACTGATATACGTAATATTATACATTACATAGATAGATATTTTTTATTATACATAGAAAACACCCAGACCAACGGAACAAATTTCTGCAGATCGTACACAAATTTGTTCCGAGGCGGGGATCGAACCCGCAACCTCTTGCGTCACAGGCAGACTCTCGCCCGCTGCGCCACTGAGGTCGTCAACCAAGGCAAAAACTATTCGAATACCAAGGCAAGGACTATTCCAATACCAAGGCAAGAACTATTCGAATACCAAGGCAAGGACTATTCGAATACCAAGGCAAGAACTATTCGAATACCAAGGCAAGGATTATTCGAATACCAAGGCAAGGACTATTCCAATACCAAAGCAAGAACTATTCGAATACCAAGGCAAGGACTATTCGAATACCAAGGCAAGAACTATTCGAATACCAAGGCAAGGACTATTCCAATACCAAGGCAAGAACTATTCGAATACCAAGGCAAGGACTATTCGAATACCAAGGCAAGAACTATTCGAATACCAAGGCAAGAACTATTCCAATACCAAGGCAAGGACTATGCGAATACCAAGGCAAGGACTATTCGAATACCACGGCAAGGACTATTCCAATACCAAGGCAAGAACTATTCCAATACCAAGGCAAGGACTATTCGAATACCAAGGCAAGAACTATTCGAATACCAAGGCAAGAACTATTCCAATACCAAGGCAAGGACTATGCGAATACCAAGGCAAGGACTATTCGAATACCACGGCAAGGACTATTCCAATACCAAGGCAAGAACTATTCCAATACCAAGGCAAGGACTATTCGAATATTTGTACGCAGTTAAATACAACTTGTACGCAGGTTAGCGAATTGTTTCGAGGCACGCGTACGTCAGCTGACCTGCCAGAATGTTCTCAAACATGTGACCTTTTACAATAATCCGTTCCGATGCCGGGCACTTACCATAATACAAATAAATGATGTAGGTACCTACATCATCGCAACGCACTTTCAAAATGTGTAACTGAGAAATCTGACTGCGTGCGGTAACAGCGCAGAGTTACTAAATCTTGTACTATCTATAGTGAACAATGTGAACATTACTCATCTGGTACATTGGAAGACTGCACTGCTGCGCAAGACTGCACTGCTGCGCAAGACTGCACTGCTAGTACAACCTAGCCTAGCTATACCTAGAGGGTCTCACAGTTCATTAATAGGGATCTAATAATAATAACCAACATTCTAGGTTAGTGTTACATGTTTCTAGCACACAAGCGACTGTTTACAATACTCACTATACAACAACATTCTAGGTTAGTGTTACATGTTTCTAGCACACAAGCGACTGTTTACAATACTCACTATACAACAACATTCTAGGTTAGTGTTACATGTTTCTAGCACACAAGCGACTGTTTACAATACTCACTATACAACAACATTCTAGGTTAGTGTTACATGTTTCTAGCACACAAGCGACTGTTTACAATACTCACTATACAATCATTTTTAGTTTAGTTTATTTAGTAGGTATTTATTTATTGCATTCATGTCATAGGCTGTGTGGTACCGGATTTATAGAATAGTACCAACCCAACTCTCCTCGTGGGTGTCGTAGGAGGCGACTGAGGGACACAAACCGGGGGGCGGGCAGGAGCGCCCCCTGCAGAACAACCCCAACCATGACCATGTAGGTCTAGGTCACAGTCTAGGTACAATGATGGATGGATGGACAAGCTACATTACATTTACGAAATTGATCCGATCCGATCTCAGAGTGACCTTGTGATTACGAGCTACCTACAACAAAACGGAAAATACATCGTTAAAAATTACCTAATGAGATTTATGTTTATGAGTGTTATAAATATTACTAACCATCAAATCTTAATTAAAAATATTCACGATAAAATAGAATGGTTTTTAGGTTCAACACACACGACAGATAGAACTTTTTTAATTAAAAAAAGTTCTATGTGTCCCCCTATTTGTAACGGTGGGAGAGATAGAACTTTTTTCCCATTTGTCCCACTAAGGGGGACAGATCAGGGTGACAAATGGGAATAAACCAAATGTTATACTATAAACAGGTTTCTAAATATGTAGTAATTATTATCAAATAAGAGACAAGGTGTTATTGATTTTGTCCACTTCAATTCGGTACAACCTGGGTCGCTTAACAAGAGTGGATCTTTCCATCAGTGAGAATGTGGTCAAACGAAGGTCTTTGATTATAAAGAAAAGAAACCTTTGTATTCATCACTAAGTCGATGTCGGTACCTGGGTGAACATTGGCAGATACGGGGGGGGGGGGGCACGGGGGCCAGCGGGACGGCGGCATGTCGTATCATCGCGATGTACATGTAACACTAACCTAGAATGTTGTTGTATAGTGAGTATTGTAAACAGTCGCTTGTGTGCTAGAAACTTGTAACACTAACCTAGAATGTTGTTGTATAGTGAGTATTGTAAACAGTCGCTTGTGTGCTAGAAACATGTAACACTAACCTAGAATGTTGTTGTATAGTCAGTATTGTAAACAGTCGCTTGTGTGCTAGAAACATGTAACACTAACCTAGAATGTTGTTGTATAGTGAGTATTGTAAACAGTCGCTTGTGTGCTAGAAACATGTAACACTAACCTAGAATGTTGTTGTATAGTGAGTATTGTAAACAGTCGCTTGTGTGCTAGAAACATGTAACACTAACCTAGAATGTTGTTGTATAGTGAGTATTGTAAACAGTCGCTTGTGTGCTAGAAACATGTAACACTAACCTAGAATGTTGGTTATTATTATTAGATCCCTATTAATGAACTGTGGGACCCTCTGGGTATAGCTAGGCAACCACGCGCTATGACGCCGCCTCCGCCGCATGTCGTATCATCGCGATGTACCGCGCCGCCGCCGCCGCCGCCACCCGCCGTCCCGCGCTACTTGACTCGATGCATCGAGTCAAGTAGCGCGGGACGGCGGCATGTCGTATCATCGCGATGTACCGCGCCGCCGCCGCCGCCGCCACCCGCCGTCCCGCGCTACTTGACTCGATGCATCGAGTCAAGTAGCGCGGGACGGCGGCATGTCGTATCATCGCGATGTACCGCGCCGCCGCCGCCGCCGCCACCCGCCGTCCCGCGCTACTTGACTCGATGCATCGAGTCAAGTAGCGCGGGACGGCGGCATGTCGTATCATCGCGATGTACCGCGCCGCCGCCGCCGCCGCCGCCCGCCGTCCCGCGCTACTTGACTCGATGCATCGAGTCAAGTAGCGCGGGACGGCGGCATGTCGTATCATCGCGATGATACGACATGTTCATTCCGTTTGAGTCGAGTCTGTTATGCGCAACGTATGCATACAAACAATTTAATCAAAAAAAGTGAAATAAGTCTTTATTTTTTGTTTACTTGTGATTTTTAACCCTATTCTGAACTTTGTCACAATGCCCCCCCCCCCCCCAAATGAAATCCTGGATTCCTCCCTGTGGGTGAATCCGTTTGTAAATATTCTTAAGAGGCAGGTATAGTATAATGTAATGACACCATTATGTGAATAGGATAGGCATAGGTGTAAGCTCGAAAATCAAGTTTTAGCTAATTATCTTTTAATTAAGACATTAATTCAAAAAAATAAACCGAAGCTGTACCTACCCTCGGTATTCTGATGACAATAAAAAATCTTGTGATTGATAGTTTGGAGAAAAATTTAAAAAACTAAAAAAACAGTACTTTGCACAATTAATTCTGATATTAAAATTGTTTTTTTTTTAATTTTCGAATCGAAGGTGCCTTGTATCCCATAAATTGTTATATTATTTTTTTCAAAGCTTTTACAATAAAAATGACGGACAAAAATTGTTTTAAAATAACCCAAATTCGCCCTATTCACATCTACCTGGGCCTTAAGCCCGTATTATATATGTTTGCTCAGTCATCGACCTATGCTTGAGTGACGTTTATGTATGTTTGCTCAGTCATCGACGTATGCTTGAGTGACGTTTATGTATGTTTGCTCAGTCATCGACCTATGCTTGAGTGACGTTTATGTATGTTTGCTCAGTCATCGACCTATGCTTGAGTGACGTTTATGTATGTTTGCTCAGCCATCGACCTATGCTTGAGTGACGTTTATGTATGTTTGCTCAGTCATCGACGTATGCTTGAGTGACGTTTATGCCGTTGAATAGTGTTACTCAAGCATCGATTGATAACTGAGCAAGCTTAGTATGGACTAGTCAAAGAATGATTTTATTTGACTATTATCACATTAAAGACTAAATTTGCAATAGCAGCTTTAATTTAATTTCATGTTTCGTATCTAAGGTTTCGTATTTATTGCTCTAATTAAAAGTAAACCGAGCAGCGCTGCGGGCGTTCACTCGATCTATAATGTTGTAATGTAATCCACATTGATCGCGGCAGCAATCCTTCATCCTGCGATAGTCCACGCCCATTTATAACTACCTTTAGATATTCATTTAGATAGAGTCTCGCTGGACTGATGTTACAATGATTGTTACACACATGCTTGTCATTGTACAATGGCTAATAAAATAACCATCCGATCGACTATTTTTCGTTATAAGCACTACCTGCCTGAGATACAGATTCACCTAACCTAGTTCAGGCACAAGTATCATATTTCACATCTCGTCGGTGTGGTGCGAGAAGTCACTAAGTGCAAAAAGTTAGTTGCGAGATAATCACGATCAAAGTTTTTTTTATCTTGAAATCGGTGTAACTCGTTAGGGTTTATAGTTACAAAATTATTTCTATAAACAAAATATAGATAATTTTACCATACACCCTATAGTTCAATAAATTATGTAAATATTTTTATGGTTACTGAGATACTTAGTAAAATGTAAGTTAGTTAATTCTAACAAACTCAATAAGATGTCATTATTGTTAGTTAATTAACTTTTCATGTTACTTAAGTAATTATTCTTGGTATAGCTTTGTTTCAGATAGCAATTAGTGACTAATGTTAAAGGTGAGTTCAAAAGAATAAATACAATTTCAATGTGAAAACGAGAATATAGTTATTTAAAAAACAGCATGAACATAATACAAAATCAAAATAATTAAAAACATCACTAGAAAACAGCATAATACTAAGGCTAATGTTAAAGATGAGTTAAAAAGATAACATAGGTACAATTTAAATGTGAAAAAGAGTTAGGTAGGTAATTATTTAAGAACATGAGGTCCACGCTCCGATCCTAATCATAATCTATCTATCTATCTAAATCATGGCGGGCACTAAGAAGTTTCAGCAGCTTCTCAGGAATAGATTTGTTGCCTTGGAACCCATTGATGACGCTGACGAGACCCTACACAACCTGGTCGAAACGTTGAGAGACGAGGGCATCAGGTTCTGCAAAATGCAGCGCACTGGCAGAAAGTCTAAAGTCTCAGATGAGACTCTAGGGCTGATGACAAAAAAAAAACGGGAAACCACCCAGGCGACTTCGTCAGAGAGGTCAGACCTGAACAAGCAAATTGCAAAGATGGTGCGGCGTAACCTTTGGAGCTCCAACACACGTCTCATTGAGGAGGTGATAGAGCGAAACCGAGGATCCAAAGTATTCACTCAGCAGCTTGTCAGGAGCCATCTGACGAAGCACGCTGAGTGAACGCACGATGGGAGGACCGTTTTGTCGAAGCTGGAGATCTTAGCCGAGATCGAGGATTTCTATGGCCATTTATACGCTACGCTGCACATGCTCCTCATGCCCAACGAAATGACCACGATTCTAGAGCCACCCTGACACGCCACTATACCGACGAGCTGACAGACATCAGTCAAGACGTGATCGTGTTGGCTCTGGGGCAGCTTAAAAATGGAAAAGCCCCGGTGAAGACGGAGCATCATCAGAGCTTTTGAAAGCCGTAGGAACCCCTGTTTTACAAGAATTACAAAACGTCTTCAATGCCGTCCTTCACAGTGGAAGAACTCCAAAGGCATGGAGCGGGAGTTTGGTGGTGCTCTTTTTTAAGAAGGGTGACAAAACCATCCTTAAAAATTACAGGCCCATATCGCTCCTGATCCATGTCTATAAGTTGTTCTCACGAGTGGTCATGAACCGTCTCGCCAGAAGACTCGTAGTTCCAGCTATCGGAACAGGCCGGATGTCGCGGAGGATGTGGCACCATAAACCAAATACACACAGTGAGGAAGATTATACAGAAGTCCGAAGAGTATAATCAGCCCCTTTGTTTGGCCTTTGTGGACTATGAAAAGGCCTTTGACTCTGTGAAAACCTGGGCTGTTCTGGAATCCTTACAGCGATGCCAAGTAGACTATTGTTATATCGAGGTGCTGAGATGTCTTTATTATACCGTCACCATGAGTGTCCAAGTACAGGGGCAGCAGTCTGAACCTATCAAAATCAACTGAGGAGTGAGACAGGGGGATGTAATATCCCGAAACTGTTCACAAGCGCGTTGGAAGATGTGTTTAAGACGCTGGACTGGGAAGGTAAGGGCATCAACATAAACGGCGATTACATCTCATACAATACCTGCGATTCGCTGATGACTTAGTCTTCATGGCAGAGTCGCTTGAGGAGCTGAACCGGATACTGGCCGGCCTAGCTTTAGCCTCGCAACGCATCGGTCTTGGCATTAACTTGGATAAAACCAAGATCATGATCAATGGCCAAATTGATCCGGGACCGGTCGTCGTACATGGTTACCTTCTCAAATTTTTTTCGGCGTATTTACTTTGGGCCGACTCTGCAGTTGGGTAAAAACAATTTCGAGAAGAATGTCAAGAGGTGGATCCAGCTAGATTGGCCGCGTTTGGCAAACTACGTCAAGTCTTCTCGTCATCCATACCGCAATGCTTGAAAACGAAAATTTTCAATCAGTGCGTCCTACCCGTCATGACCTACGGAGCTGAGACGTGGACACTCACGGTAGGTTAAGGTTGCCCAGCGAGCTATTGGAGAGATGCTCGGAGTTTCTCTCGGTTTCGCAACGAATACAACCGACAGAGAACGTTATCGACATAGCTCAAAGGATTAACAAGCTGAAATGGCAGTGGGCTGGCCATATTTCGAGAAGAGTCGACAACCGCTGGGGTAAACGTGTTCTTGAGTGGAGACCGCGACTCGGCAAACGTAGTGTAGGACGCCCTCCGAACGATTTGCGAAAGGCTGCTGGCAGATGCTGGATGCGGCAAGCTGAAGACAGAGTGCTATGGAGCTCATTAGGGGAGGCCGTTGTCCAGCAGTGGACTAACTATAGGCTGATGATGATGATGACGTGATTGAATCCAAACACGGACCCGGGTGAGCGGGGATAGCGTGAATGTAGCCACAAAACAATATGAATTACTAAATAAGTAGCAATACAGATTTAATTGACGTACTTTAGTTAGGTTTCGCAGAATGTAAAGACCAAAAGATGCGCGAACACCTTCATTAAATATTACTTAATATCTGTTAATGAATCTTACCGGACAACAGAATTTCATTTCATTTCTAGTTGTTTATGTGCAAATAATAACTAAGAGCCATTATGGTAGATCGTGTCAAATAAAATTGTACGCGAAATGTCACTAAGTGACTTTAATGAGCAGTGCAGCCCCAGTAATTGAAAAATATGGTAGTAAACGATTTAAATAAATTACTTAAGTACCCTTAGTTCTTTTTTGTAGACAGATTTTTGGCTCATCAAGCAGTTAAGTAGTTTTGACATTCTTGTATTTCCCGAAATTAAAAGAAAAACAGCTCTTTTACCTTCTCAGAAGGTACATAATGGGTGTAAAAATAGTTTGGCATCATTAAGTCATTTTAGCCAAAATTGTTAGTTAGTGACTTCTCGCACCACAACGACGACTATCATCATATCAGCCCATTCACGTCCACTGCTGGACAGTGGACACAGGCCTCCCCCATACGACGGCACAAAGAGCGGTCCTGAGCTGCCTCCATCCATCGACTCCCTGCGACCGCTACGATGTCGTCGGTCCATCGAGTTGATGTTCTCCCAGCAGTCCGTGTCGCGTTGTATCGCGGCCGCCACTCGAGAACCTCTACCACTCGAGAACCTCTACTACTCGAGAACCTCTACCACTCGAGAACCTGTACTCCCCGCTATGTATATGACCTGTCAACTGCCACTTCAGCTTTCTAATTCTGACACATATTGTTGGTGACTTTGGCACTTTATCGGATGTTCGTATTTCTGATTCGACCATTCGTGGAGAAGCTTCAAGCATAGCTCTCTTCATAGCTCTCTTCATAGCCCGTTTAGTGACTCGTAAACTAATGAACGAGGCCACAAGTATTTCATACTTTTCTTTGACTGTTTTGTTATTCATTTAGACTTAAATTGTTTAGAATGAATATTTAATAGCTGCTGCCCGCGGACCAGACCGCTTCGATTTCTATCCTATGAGAACTGATTTATGTTACTCTCCATTCTTTCAACTAACTCTATGCCAAAAATAAAGTCGATTGGTTGCTTATAGTTAGGGCGTGAAGGACGGACAAACAATCCAAAACACTTTCACATATTTATAATATTAGTATAGAGTATAGATTAGTTTGTTTATAGGATGATATATATTGAATTGGTCTGACTTTATGCAAGGATAATGTGTTGCTTTGCGATACCATTGCAGTGTAATTGCGATAATATTCGACCTGTCCTAGATAGCCCTTGTTGACATGTGTTTGTGTGTCGGGCCCATCGACATTATACCCAGGTCGGGCCCAATGGTACACGTGAAACTCGACCTGACGCTGACGTGGCCGGATCAAATGTCAGGGAGTGAGGCAACCTTCCGCAGGTACCTACTCGTGTTGCAGGTATCTGACGTCACGTCCTGAGAGATGACTTCAAGTTCTAGATGAAGCTCGTAAATTGAGTCGAGTACAAACTACACATTTCAACTTTTGAGCAGTGAGTCAGCGCATTTTACCGACAAACTTGATGCGGTTAAAGCGCTCACTTAGTTCAAGAGCTGTCATACAGAAACCGACATTTTTAATTCGATCTACCCGAACTTCCGTAAGTTGATGTAATTTTTGTCTACAAACGGTTATGTACCTCCTCCCCGATTTTGACTACTTTGGTGATTTTGAGTGGAACCTCTGTATTCAGACTATTTACCTCTTGCAGTGTTATACAGCACGGAGGAAGGTCCCAGTGGCCGGGTGCCGGTGCCACGTTGCACAGTGTTATACAGCACGGAAGAAGGTCCCAGTGGCCGGGTGCCGGTGCCACGTTGCACAGTGTTATACAGCACGGAAGAAGGTCCCAGTGGCCGGGTGCCGGTGCCACGTTGCACAGTGTTATACAGCACGGAAGAAGGTCCCAGTGGCCGGGTGCCGGTGCCACGTTGCACAGTGTTATACAGCACGGAAGAAGGTCCCAGTGGCCGGGTGCCGGTGCCACGTTGCACAGTGTTATACAGCACGGAGGAAGGTCCCAGTGGCCGGGTGCCGGTGCCACGTGGAGATCACATTCGCCCGCCGAGACGCCCAGCCAGATTGCACATCGCCTGCGCCCGCGCCGCCGCCGCCGCGCCGGCCGCTCTACGGTCGTCTCCAGTTCACTCAATGTGATCTACTCTTGCGACATTTTGCAAGTTTTGTGTTACCAATTTCAACATATTGTAATATTTTATTCGACACCTTTACCGTATCTCTTGTGACAGGGTTTAGAATGGCTCGGCTTGGAATGATTCATTCATCAGCGAGATACGAGTAAGTAGGTTTAGGTAATAGGTCCATTTTTAAAAGATTAACATCTAAGAAAAATCAGTTCAATTCTCGTTTCTTTGAATAAAATTTCGTTATGAAAATACCTACCTAGGTCTCCAAGTACACGAACAGTAAAAGAGTTTCCCGGTTTCAGTCATTTACCTATAAGTTAAAAGTATTAACTTGGGTAGGTTCCCCAGGTCTAGTACATATTACCTGCTATGTACTTGGGTAGGTTCCCCAGGTCTAGTACATATTACCTGCTATGTACTTGGGTAGGTTCCCCAGGTCTAGTACATATTACCTGCTATGTACTTGGGTAGGTTCCCCAGGTCTAGTACATATTACCTGCTATGTACTTGGGTAGGTTCCCCAGGTCTAGTACATATTACCTGCTATGTACTTGGGTAGCCTCTCGACGGTCGAACGTCATGATTCATGACACTTTTTAGAGTCCTACTTTTTACTCGATTACATAGACAATACCCTACCTACCCGAAGTGCGAATGGCTTGATCGTGTGCGGGCAGCCTAATCTTTCCATAGTGGCAACAATTCTAGACCTTCCGGAAGAATTTTTTTTTTTCCAAGGATTGTTTGCGTCATTCATTTTTTCTGCTAATGCAAGCAACAGTGCCGACAAGTGTTTTTGTAATAAAACTACGTTTTTACGATGCCAGGGTAAGTTTTATTGCTTGTACAATTGTTTATTGTGTGTTTGTGTGTATTTGAACATGAAATTTCATCAGAAAATAAACATTTTCGGTGTTTTGGTGCTGGCCGGCGTTTTTTGGCAATTTTCCCTTTCCTTTAACTTTACATGAACATCAGGTAGGTATTTCTAACCAATTTCAGATTATTTACATGCTAAGTGGTAGGAAATTTCATGGAGAATTTTAATATATATACATTTAGGTAGGTAATCTCCATTATCATGGAGAAATCTGCGAAAGAACCCCAACACTCCCACCCGGCGCGCGGAACGCGAAAACGTCCCGCCACCCAGCCGACCGTCAACTGCTTTATCGCGCGCGCGGCGCCCGACCGTCTAGAGGGTAGGTTCCCCAGGTCTAGTACATATTACCTGCTATGTACTTGGGTAGGTTCCCCAGGTCTAGTACATATTACCTGCTATGTACTTGGGTAGGTTCCCCAGGTCTAGTACATATTACCTGCTATGTACTTGGGTAGGTTCCCCAGGTCTAGTACATATTACCTGCTATGTACTTGGGTAGGTTCCCCAGGTCTAGTACATATTACCTACTATGTACTTGGGTAGGTTCCCCAGGTCTAGTACATATTACCTGCTATGTACTTGGGTAGGTTCCCCAGGTCTAGTACATATTACCTGCTATGTACTTGGGTAGGTTCCCCAGGTCTAGTACATATTACCTACTATGTACTTGGGTAGGTTCCCCAGGTCTAGTACATATTACCTGCTATGTACTTGGGTAGGTTCCCCAGGTCTAGTACATATTACCTACTATGTACTTGGACCTAGTAGATAATAGCTTTGTACCTAGTAACTAGGCACAAACGCTTCTTGTAAAGCCCTCGCACTCTGGGTAATCTCTGACAAATTAATTGTTCAAATCAAATCAAAAAGTCTTTATTTCCATAAATACAAAAATGTACACTTAGAAAAGGTCAAATTCTTAAAATAAAACATTGACACGGAAATAAAGTGATATTTTTGATTTCGGTCGCTTCGGTATGTAAACTAAAGTAAATAATAATAGTCATTTATTTCAGATAATTACAAATCCATAATAGTTAGTAACAATTGTCTTAATAATTATGTTAGTTTAAATTTGGCGATTGAAATATTATTTTAGTAAAACAGCAATGCTGTGTTTATATAGCGGTCCATCTAGCTTATCCGCTATCATCACCAGGATGCTGTTAGTGGACAGGCGGACTCTGCTCAACAGTGAGGCCGTTTTTTTGCGCATGCAGGCAGCGAAGCCATCCACACGCGCTTCCGCGAACATGCCGGAAGCGCTGCAGAACCGCGGGTGTCCCAACAGCATCCTGAAGGCATAATTATATTGGACGCGAAGAGTGTTGACGGCTTTCTGAGTGCAGTTGAACCACAGGCTGCTCGTGTAAAAAGACTGACAGAATGCTTTAAATAAACTTATTTTGACGTCGTCAGAACATCGAGCAAACCTGCGGGCCAGCATATTTGCTCTCACCGTCAAAGCTCTTCGCTCCCTCTCTAGGTCATCTTCATCCCTTAAGTTATCTGCTATCATATGTCCTAAGTATTTAAATTTATTGACCCTATTCACAATAATTCCATTTAACATGACTGGAGGTACATGTTCTATCCTTTTACCATTTGGACCAAACACCATAAATTCACATTTTTTTACATTATACTGCAAGCCATGGTTTGCAGCATAAGTTTCACAGTAGGTCATAAGGGTTCTTAATGCTCCAATAGATGGCGCCAGCAGTACCATGTCGTCAGCATAACTTAGATTGTTGACTGAGACTCCGTCAATACTGCATCCGACAGGCAGCTTGCTGAGGCCATCCATTAGTTCATCAACAAATAAGTTGAACAACTTTGCAGAAGTAACCCCCCCCCCCCCCTGCCGCACACCACACTCCAGCCCATACGGATCAGACAGGCCTCCTGCCCATTTAACAACGTTACTTTGATTCTCGTACCAATATTCAAAAACTGAACAAAGCTCTCCCGGCAACGGTGTGGCACGTAACTTCCTCCACAGTATGCTGTATCGAACAGTGAAGAACGCGAAGAAACCTTTAGCCTGTTAGTTGTTATTTTTCGAGTTGGAGCAAAACCCGTCCCAAGCTTCTTCTAGATAATCTGATATTTTGTAGTAAGCCCTTTTGCACAGAAAGGTTTTTACAATTTGTTTGAATTTATTCATTGATAGATTTTGCAACTCACTAGGAATTTTGTTGTAGAAGCGTATACATTGCCCTTTAAAAGATACATTAATTTTGTGGAGCCTAGTTGTGGGCACAGCAAGATTATGTTTAGTTCTAGTATTTATATTATATGTATATCGCTATGTTTAGAAAAGGTTTTGATATTTTTATGAGTGTACAATAAGCTTTCATAAATATATTGACAGGGGACTGTCATTATGTTAATTTCTTTAAATTTATCACGCAGGGATTCTCTTGGACCCATATTATAGATAGCACGAACAGCCCTCTTCTGCAGCACAAATACGGTGTTAATATCTGCAGCGTTCCCCCACAGCAGTATACCATATGACATAATACTGTGGAAGTAGCTGAAATAAACAAGTCTGGATGTATCCACGTCTGTAAGATGACGGATTTTTTTGACTGCATACGCTGCAGAACTAAGTCTCCTCGATAGCTTATATATGTGTGGGCCCCATTGAAGTTTATTATCTAAGGTGATTCCTAAGAACAAATAAATAAATTAAACGCAATACCAGATTCGGTTGTTAACTATTTTTGATACAAGTCAAAAACACTGGTTAACTATACGTTGATATTTTGATACAAGTCAAAAACACTGGTTAACTATACGTTGATATTTTGATACAAGTCAAAAACACTGGTTAACTGTACGATGAGATTTTGATACAAGTCAAAAACACTGGTTAACTATACGTTGATATTTTGATACAAGTCAAAAACACTGGTTAACTGTACGATGAGATTTTGATACAAGTCAAAAACACTGGTTAACTATACGTTGATATTTTGATACAAGTCAAAAACACTGGTTAACTGTACGATGAGATTTTGATACAAGTCAAAAACACTGGTTAACTATACGTTGAGATTTTCATAAATGAAGGAGATAATAATAACCCGTAGGTTAGCAATGATTTTTCTTACTTGATCTAGATAAGTCATCAACTTAACTGTATCAAGTTCATTTTGTCGAATAATAAAGCATAATTATTATATTACTTTAATTAAGGGGTCACACCATAAGAGGAACTGAGCGGTGAACAAATAATAAACCATAATGGAACTGAGCGGTGAACAAATAATAAACCATAATGGAACTGAGCGGTGAACAAATAATAAACCATAATGGAACTGAGCGGTGAACAAATAATAAACCATAATGGAACTGAGCGGTGAACAAATAATAAACCATAATGGAACTGAGCGGTGAACCAATAATAAACCATAATGGAACTGAGAGGTGAACAAATAATAAACCATAATGGAACTGAGCGGTGAACAAATAATAAACCATAATGGAACTGAGCGGTGAACAAATAATAAACCATAATGGAACTGAGCGGTGAACCAATAATAAACCATAATGGAACTGAGAGGTGAACAAATTCTTACAAACTGGCATCCCAGAGACCAAAAGTGGAAATGTCTCTCACATTTCCACTTATGAGGTAGGATAGGAAGATCACTTACAAGTAATTGCTGGATAGTTATGATCAAGAACCAACAGGGATAGACACGAGTGGAAGAAGGTGGATGGAAGAAGGTGGATGGATAGGAAACTAGGACAAACAGATAGCAAGTGGTTAATAATAATTATCATTATTACTAGGTAATTATAATGAAAGAACAATTAAACAAACTAACTGTAGTTATAAAGGTCCTTTTTATTTACATATCACAGGAAAGATAATAAATAGTACAATACAATAATTACCAGAATTGTGCGCGCTATAGAAATGACTAAGATTTTAAAGCTTATGGGTGTATTGAATGTCATACATGTTGAAACAGCATGCCTGAGTGAAGACCGAAGAAGGAGTTTTGTTACTATCGGGTCCAATAGTTCAGTAGATCAGGCGTTCGGTTCGTGTTGGTGTGATGTGAAGAGCTTCCTACCAGGAGTTGTAGCCACCCCATCCACCGAGTCCGCCGCCGTAGCCCCCTCTCCTGTAGCCGCCGTAGCCGTTGTAGCCCAGACCGCTGCTGTAGCCGCTGTAGTACGAGGGGTAGGAGGAGTAGGAGGAGTACGAGGGGTAGGAGGAGTACGAGGGGTAGGAGGAGTAGCCGCCGGACCAGCCGCCACGGTAGCCAGCGGACACCGCGCCCAGGAGGGCCGCCAGAGCGAACAAGCACGCCTGCAAACGTAACGCGCTACATTAGCAAAATACTCACAGCTTCTGATAGGTTTAACCAACCACTCATGTTAGACAAACAACTATGCTGAAGATTTTTGTTATGTGTGTTGGTTACGGATATCACATGTGTTATGTGTGTTGGTTACGGATATCACATGTGTTATGTGTGTTGGTTACGGATATCACATGTGTTATGTGTGTTGGTTACGGATATCACATGTGTTGGGAACTTCAAAGATGTCCTTGTAATCAGAGTTGATTTATTTACAGAACAAATTCAATTTTAAAATACGTGAGTATAAAAATGTAAAAGGTAAATGTACTAATACTGATTTTTAGTTTAAGAAACTCACAAAGTATTTCATGTTTGTAGAGGTTGGAGGACTCAGTGGAGTGTGCACGGATAGCGCATCTCCCGGCTTTTATATATCCTCGAGTAAGCACAATGCGAACCTGTTCTGTGACTTACTTATAATAATTCATCAAGTCTTGGTATTTGTTCTTGAAAGCGCGTCTCTCCCAATAGTGGGCGGCGGCGCACATTGCGCGCTGGCGTCCGCCGCTGCGCATGCTCCGCCCAGTAACCCGGCGATGTACACGGACGCAGTTCCACACGATCATAAGGAAGCGCCCGCGCCCGCGCCGCGCACTCAGATAATAACCTCAGAATATGTATGAGGAGTATTCAACTACTCATTAATCATTCAAGTCAACAGATTTCTGGCGGAAGTAGACGTGACGCTACTGAAGGCTCGTCTCGTCCGTCTTCAATACCAGCATAGGGCAGTAGGTACTACTGAAGGCTCGTCTCGTCCATCTTCAATACCAGCATAGGGCAGTAGGTACTACTGAAGGCTCGTCTCGTCCATCTTCAATACCAGCATAGGGCAGTAGGTACTACTGAAGGCTCGTCTCGTCCATCTTCAATACCAGCATAGGGCAGTAGGTACTACTGAAGGCTCGTCTCGTCCGTCTTCAATACCAGCATAGGGCAGTAGGTACTACTGAAGGCTCGTCTCGTCCATCTTCAATACCAGCATAGGGCAGTAGGTACTACTGAAGGCTCGTCTCGTCCGTCTTCAATACCAGCATAGGGCAGTAGGTACTACTGAAGGCTCGTCTCGTCCATCTTCAATACCAGCATAGGGCAGTAGGTACTACTGAAGGCTCGTCTCGTCCGTCTTCAATACCAGCATAGGGCAGTAGGTACTACTGAAGGCTCGTCTCGTCCGTCTTCAATACCAGCATAGGGCAGTAGGTACTACTGAAGGCTCGTCTCGTCCATCTTCAATACCAGCATAGGGCAGTAGGTACTACTGAAGGCTCGTCTCGTCCGTCTTCAATACCAGCATAGGGCAGTAGGTACTACTGAAGGCTCGTCTCGTCCGTCTTCAATACCAGCATAGGGCAGTAGGTACTACTGAAGGCTCGTCTCGTCCATCTTCAATACCAGCATAGGGCAGTAGGTACTACTGAAGGCTCGTCTCGTCCGTCTTCAATACCAGCATAGGGCAGTAGGTACTACTGAAGGCTCGTCTCGTCCGTCTTCAATACCAGCATAGGGCAGTAGGTACTACTGAAGGCTCGTCTCGTCCGTCTTCAATACCAGCATAGGGCAGTAGGTACTACTGAAGGCTCGTCTCGTCCGTCTTCAATACCAGCATAGGGCAGTAGGTAGACTTGGCGCGTGGAGCTCGGAGAGGTAACATCTCTGGTGGAACCCTGCCGGAGTTTGCTTAGTGCTCTCAATGTCAAGGTCGAGTATTGTGGTGTCCTGATGATGTCTTGTGGAGAGACGAAACTAGTTGACGTCTTGCTTTGATAGATTTCTTTTCATTTTGTAGTTGGTGTGTTTTTTCATCTACGACGCTGATTACATTTTGTTAGAACTTATCGGAGAAGGTCTTGCGCGGAATTGTTACTAAATATTTTCATCTTTATATTTTGCAATGGATTTCCGCAAAGTAACGCCTGAATCTATTTTTTACAGTAGGTACTACTGAAGGCTCGTCTCGTCCGTCTTCAATACCAGCATAGGGCAGTAGGTACTACTGAAGGCTCGTCTCGTCCGTCTTCAATACCAGCATAGGGCAGTAGGTACTACTGAAGGCTCGTCTCGTCCGTCTTCAATACCAGCATAGGGCAGTAGGTACTACTGAAGGCTCGTCTCGTCCGTCTTCAATACCAGCATAGGGCAGTAGGTACTACTGAAGGCTCGTCTCGTCCGTCTTCAATACCAGCATAGGGCAGTAGGTACTACTGAAGGCTCGTCTCGTCCGTCTTCAATACCAGCATAGGGCAGTAGGTACTACTGAAGGCTCGTCTCGTCCGTCTTCAATACCAGCATAGAGCAGTAGGTACTATACACACATGTAGCTATACTGTGGCAAAGAAAAAAATCGGTGGCAAATAATGTTTGTCTTCAACTTGCAACCAGCTGTAAGGCCCGTATTATGTATGCTTGCTCAGTCATATCTATGCTTGAGTGAAGTTTATGCCATAGAAAAATGTTACTCAAGCACAGTTGGCTCTTGTCAAAAGCAACCGGAAAGAAATAAAAAAGTAACCTTTTAGAGTGAAAAGTTACCTTTCATATTTTTTCCCATTAATTAAATAAATAAATAATAATGCTGGACAATTCACACAGCATTATCTAGCCCCAAGGTAAGCAGAGCTTGTGTTATGGGTACTAGATAACTGATATACGTAATATTATACATTACATAGATTGATATTTTTTATTATACATAGAAAAACACCCAGACCAACGGAACAAATTTCTGCAGATCGTACACAAATTTGTTCCGGGGCGGGGATCGAACCCGCAACCTCTTGCGTCGCAGGCAGACTCTCGCCCGCTGCGCCACTGAGGTCGTTAATTATGTAGGTAGTTACTAAAAGTATATACCTATAGACATAAGTTGTTAAAAGTCATATCATGACGGTCTGGAAGATACCTATTCACTCTTGTTTTGAAGAAACCCAGTTTGTAATTGACTGAAAAAACAGGAGGAGGTTCAAACCCCAGCGCTGCGGATCATGAAGGTCGAGGAAACCCGCTTATTGCGAGTGGACGTTAAGTAAAAACTGGGTAATAATGTAAGACCTTCAAAAGCCTGATAATTTTTTTTTCAATTAGGAAACAAAAGGCTAAATCTTTCATATGGAAAACTTTATTCCTTTTCACTTAGGCGAGTTATATTTTGTGACCTTATCAAGGATCTTATACATTAGTGCGAGAGAGATAGACATATTTTCACGAGTTGCGCTCACTTTAATTATGTACAAACCACAGATATCAGGTACACAAAACATGAGGGCAGAGAACGTATTGTGTTCTATTTGAATGTACTCTGTAGAGACAGTTGCCTTGCCAGCGCTGGCAATTATAAACAAGAAAATTAAAATTATGACAGTTTCCAAAATATTACTTAAAAGTAACCTTTGAAGTCGTGTTACCTAGAAGTAACCTGACGTAGTGAAAAATCACCTAAAAGGTAACAAAAGTTACCTTCTGGCAACGCTGACATAGATCAATGACTGAGCAAGCTTCCATAAAATGGGCCTAAGCCTAGAATGCTTTCCGACGCTGCATTTCTGACGAGTACATTCAAAAAGGCCCTCTCAAATACTCTTACTTACATTTCTGACGAGTACATTCAGAAAGGCCCTCTCAAATACTCTTGCTTACATTTCTGACGAGTAGGTACATTCAGAAAGGCCCTCTCAAATACTCTTGCTTACATTTCTGACGAGTAGGTACATTCAAAAAGGCCCTCTCAAATACTCTTACTTACATTTCTGACGAGTACATTCAGAAAGGCCCTCTAAAATACTCTTACTTACATTTCTGACGAGTAGGTACATTCAGAAAGGCCCTCTCAAATACTCTTGCTTACATTTCTGACGAGTAGGTACATTCAGAAAGGCCCTCTCAAATACTCTTACTTACATTTCTGACGAGTAGGTACATTCAGAAAGGCCCTCTCAAATACTCTTGCTTACATTTCTGACGAGTAGGTACATTCAGAAAGGCCCTCTCAAATACTCTTACTTACATTTCTGACGAGTACATTCAGAAAGGCCCTCTCAAATACTCTTGCTTACATTTCTGACGAGTAGGTACATTCAGAAAGGCCCTCTCAAATACTCTTGCTTACATTTCTGACGAGTAGGTACATTCAGAAAGGCCCTCTCAAATACTCTTGCTTACATTTCTGACGAGTAGGTACATTCAGAAAGGCCCTCTCAAATACTCTTGCTTACATTTCTGACGAGTAGGTACATTCAAAAAGGCCCTCTCAAATACTCTTACTTACATTTCTGACGAGTACATTCAGAAAGGCCCTCTCAAATACTCTTACTTACATTTCTGACGAGTAGGTACATTCAGAAAGGCCCTCTCAAATACTCTTGCTTACATTACTGACGAGTAGGTACATTCAGAAAGGCCCTCTCAAAAACTCTTACTTACATTTCTGACGAGTACATTCAGAAAGGCCCTCTCAAAACTCTTGCTTACATTTCTGACGAGTAGGTACATTCAGAAAGGCCCTCTCAAATACTCTTACTTACATTTCTGACGAGTAGGTACATTCAGAAAGGCCCTCTCAAATACTCTTGCTTACATTTCTGACGAGTAGGTACATTCAGAAAGGCCCTCTCAAATACTCTTGCTTACATTTCTGACGAGTAGGTACATTCAGAAAGGCCCTCTCAAATACTCTTGCTTACATTTCTGACGAGTAGGTACATTCAGAAAGGCCCTCTCAAATACTCTTACTTACATTTCTGACGAGTACATTCAGAAAGGCCCTCTCAAAACTCTTGCTTACATTTCTGACGAGTAGGTACATTCAGAAAGGCCCTCTCAAATACTCTTACTTACATTTCTGACGAGTAGGTACATTCAGAAAGGCCCTCTCAAATACTCTTGCTTACATTTCTGACGAGTAGGTACATTCAGAAAGGCCCTCTCAAATACTCTTGCTTACATTTCTGGGGAGTAGGTACATTCAGAAAGGCCCTCTCAAATACTCTTGCTTACATTTCTGACGAGTAGGTACATTCAGAAAGGCCCTCTCAAATACTCTTACTTACATTTCTGACGAGTACATTCAGAAAGGCCCTCTCAAAACTCTTGCTTACATTTCTGACGAGTAGGTACATTCAGAAAGGCCCTCTCAAATACTCTTACTTACATTTCTGACGAGTAGGTACATTCAGAAAGGCCCTCTCAAATACTCTTACTTACATTTCTGACGAGTACATTCAGAAAGGCCCTCTCAAAACTCTTGCTTACATTTCTGACGAGTAGGTACATTCAGAAAGGCCCTCTCAAATACTCTTACTTACATTTCTGACGAGTAGGTACATTCAGAAAGGCCCTCTCAAATACTCTTGCTTACATTTCTGACGAGTAGGTACATTCAGAAAGGCCCTCTCAAATACTCTTACTTACATTTCTGACGAGTAGGTACATTCAGAAAGGCCCTCTCAAATACTCTTACTTACATTTCTGACGAGTACATTCAGAAAGGCCCTCTCAAAACTCTTGCTTACATTTCTGACGAGTAGGTACATTCAGAAAGGCCCTCTCAAATACTCTTACTTACATTTCTGACGAGTAGGTACATTCAGAAAGGCCCTCTCAAATACTCTTGCTTACATTTCTGACGAGTAGGTACATTCAGAAAGGCCCTCTCAAATACTCTTACTTACATTTCTGACGAGTAGGTACATTCAGAAAGGCCCTCTCAAATACTCTTACTTACATTTCTGACGAGTAGGTACATTCAGAAAGGCCCTCTCAAATACTCTTACTCAAAGGTCTTTTGAGACATAGAAGTTCTATGCCGCGTTCTATGATAGAACGCACGTGAGTTTAGCATTCCAAGACTTCACACAACAATTTGTTAGAATATACTTAGTATGTACGGCTTGGGAGTAACCCAAGCCCAGCTATGGACTTCGGATGTATGTATTATGTCGAGCTATCGTCATTCTCTAGTTACTAGAGTAGGAGACCCATATTGAAGGCGTCTCGAGAAGTTTATCCGCTTCCGCAATCGCTTCCGCTGCTCAATATAAACGCTCCGTAACGCACCAACGACTTATTTTATAATTAGTCGTAGTAGCAGTATTCTAATTTATTTTTATACCAAAAAACAATTTCTGATCCATTTTGAATAGGAATCAAGTTACCTTATTATAATACATGCCTTACTTATATAATTAATTATTTAATGATTTATTTATTTTCCTGCTTGTTTTTGAGAAACCACAGCATTAGAAAATGTCAAGGACCATCGAGCGCACCAATACATCATACTCATCGTAGTTACCAGAAAACGGTGGAAGTTCCTACAGAGATGCAGATTGCTTCGTCGGTATTGGTACAGCATCTAGGACGCGACGACGCGACGGTACGCTTCTAGAAAACCACTAGTTCCAAGTTAACTAGATAGTACGTAAGTACATTCAGAATGAACTAGTTCGATATTAACTAGATAGTACGTAAGTACATTCAGTAAGTAGGTACGTTCTTTCTGAATGTACCTACTTAAGTACTATCTAGTTAATATCGAACTAGTGCTTTCTGAATGTATCTACTTAAGTACTATCTTGTTAATATAGAACTAGTGCTTTCTGAATGTACTTACTTAAGTACTATCTAGTTAGAGAAAGGGTCGGGTTCACTGATTGGGCCACTCCCGGCATTTATAGAAGTAGGAATAGACTGTACGATCTTTATGGTGTAGAGAGGCTATGTTACATGATCCTGCGATTCTTTTATTATATGTAACCAACTACTCAAAAACATTTAAGAAAGTGCGAAATGCCTGTTCTTGAGGAAAAAAATAGTAAATTCGTCAGATAAAATAAAAGCAACATGGAGACTAATAAATAACGAAACTGGCAAATCAAAGCCACGTAATAGAGATATAAGGTTAAAAATTAATATTACAATACTCATACACGATAAAGACATTGCCGATGCTTTTGATACATTTTTTTCTAATATCCCTTAATTTGTTACCCGGTCTCTAAACTCCTCACCTTCAATAGCGGTTAAATTATTAGAATCATCTGTTGAAAAATGTAAGGAGGTGTTTATCTTTAGCCATGTAAATGCTAATTATATAGTGAAAACATTTAAATCCATTTACATCAAAAATACTGAGGATCTTTGGGGTATTTCAACCAAAGTAATGAGTTCAATTATTAAGGATGTTGCTCCTTGTTTGGCCTATATTTTCAATAGTTGTGTCGACGCAGGAGTTTTTCCTGATCTCATGAAATATAGTAAACTAGTACCTCTTTATAAATCTGGTAGTCACACTGATCCAGCCAACTACAGGCCAATTTCAACACTCCCTGCACTAAGTAAAGTTTTTGAAAAAATTATACTAACTCAGTTAATCCTCTCACTTTAACCTTAATAGGTTATTTCATAAAAATCAATTTGGCTTCACCAAGGGTAGATCGACAACCGATGCTGGCACAGCTCTGTTAAAACAAGCAAAAAACGCTATTGGTATATTTTGTGACCTTTCTAAGGCTTTTGATTGTGTAGATCATAATACACTAATTGGAAAATTGAAACATTACGGTATTGGCAACAAGGCACTGGACCTTATGCAATCTTATTTATCTGGTCGAGTCCAAAAAGTAGATATTGGTAAAGAAAGATCTCGGGGCTCAAAAATTGAATTGGGCGTCCCACAAGGATCAATATTAGGTCCCTTTTATTTTTAGTATATGTAAATGATCTCCCTTTTTTTGCAAAAGATCACTGTGATATAGAGTTATTTGCTGATGATACTTCATTGATTTTTAAAGTTGACAGAAATAAATGTAATTATGCCGATGTAAATAACTCGCTTTCACAAATACTAGATTGGTTCACCTCCAATAACCTCTTACTAAATGCTAAAAAACAAAATGCATAAAATTCATGTTACCAAATGTAAGAGAACTCCCAACTAAGATAATGCTAAAGGATGAGATCGTTGACCTTGTCGACTCAACGGTTTTCCTAGGGTTACATATAGATTCCTCTCTTCAATGGAGACCGCAAATTGATGCTCTCGCAGATAGACTTAGTTCAGCAGCATATGCGGTTCGAACAATTAGATATATTACCGATGAAGATACAGCTAGGTTAGTTTATTTCAGTTACTTCCATAGTATCATGTCTTATGGTATTTTGCTTTGGGGACGGGCAGCCGATATTCAGACTATCTTTGTTCTCCAAAAAAGGGCTGCACGTGCAATTTATAAGTTAAAGCCACGCCACTCTTTGAGGGAATTATTTACTTTGAGGGAATTATTTAAAAACATAAATATTTTAACAGTAATATCGCAATACATATATGAAAATCTAATGTATACGCACAAAAATAAAGATAGCTTTTTAAAAAAAAAATGATATTTACAAAATAAATACAAGAAACAAGAACAAACAAGCACATCCCATCATATAGATTACGAAAGGTAGGGAAATCATTTATGGGTAATTGCGTACGCTTCTATAACAAGCGTCTATCTGAAGCAACTGAGCTCCCTATTCGTAAATTTAAACAGTACATAAAACGAAATCTTATCAAGAAAGCCTTTTACTCCATAGATGATTACATAAATGATGTTAATGCTTGGCCAGATGTCGCCCAGTTCCACACCAACAATGGTATTTAAGGAAAATAATGTTAAGCTTAGTTAGTTTTATATAAATATTGATTTTATATAAATTAGATTATATTTAGACTGAGATAATGTATTAATTTTAAGTTTTATAAAACTTACTAGTGGTTTCTTTCTCGCTTCTTCCACTAGTGGACAAAAAATTGAAGCGAATAAAATCAATAACATCATATTTCTTATTTGATAATAATGACTATTTATAAACCTGTGTTTAAAGTATTACATTTGACTTGTCTAAGTACTTATTTTGTAAGCCTAAAGAAATAAAGTTATTGAGTTTTTTTTTTAAAGTACTATCTAGTTAATATCGAACTAGTTCTTTCTGAATGTACCTACTTAAGTACTATCTAGTTAATATCGAACTAGTTCTTTCTGAATGTACCTACTTAAGTACTATCTAGTTAATATCGAACTAGTTCTTTCTGAATGTACCTACTTAAGTACTATCTAGTTAATATCGAACTAGTGCTTTCTGATACGTAAGTACATTCAGAAAGCTAAATGGCTGGTGTGCTCGAACTTCTCCTTTGAAAGGAAAAAATGAAAACTAAAAGGTTTCATAAAATGTAGGTAGGTACGCGTAGTGGAGCTTTGTTTGCTTACTGTTAGTCCCTAGCACAGGTCCCTAGCGTAGCGGCTGGCTCTGTACTGTAATGTACTACGTTATTCCCTAGCACATGTCCCTAGCGTAGCGGCTGGCTCTGTACTGTAATGTACTACGTTAGTCCCTAGCACAGGTCCCTAGCGTAGCGGCTGGCTATGTACTGTAATGTACTACGTTAGTCCCTAGCACATGTCCCTAGCGTAGCGGCTGGCTCTGTACTGTAATGTACTACGTTAGTCCCTAGCACAGGTCCCTAGCGTAGCAGCTGGCTATGTACTGTAATGTACTACGTTAGTCCCTAGCACAGGTCCCTAGCGTAGCGGCTGGCTATGTACTGTAATGTACTACGTTAGTCCCTAGCACATGTCCCTAGCGTAGCGGCTGGCTCTGTACTGTAATGTACTACGTTAGTCCCTAGCACAGGTCCCTAGCGTAGCAGCTGGCTATGTACTGTAATGTACTACGTTAGTCCCTAGCACATGTCCCTAGCGTAGCGGCTGGCTCTGTACTGTAATGTACTACGTTAGTCCCTAGCACATGTCCCTAGCGTAGCGGCTGGCTCTGTACTGTAATGTACTACGTTAGTCCCTAGCACATGTCCCTAGCGTAGCGGCTGGCTCTGTACTGTAATGTACTACGTTAGTCCCTAGCACAGGTCCCTAGCGTAGCGGCTGGCTCTGTACTGTAATGTACTACTCTATCCAATCGCTAATAAATAAATAAAATAAATAAATAAAATAATTTATTCAAAATATCTTAGGACCAAAAGGATAACAAAGAAGTACATAATCTCATTCTAATGGAATTAAAACAATGCGTGTGCCTGAACTAGGTGATAGATAAACAATGCGTGTGCCTGAACTAGGTGATAGATAAACAATGCGTGTGCCTGAACTAGGTGATAGATAACCAATGCGTGTGCCTGAACTAGGTGATAGATAAACAATGCGTGTGCCTGAACAAGGTGATAGATAAACAATGCGTGTGTTTGATCTAGGTGATAGATAAACAATGCGTGTGCCTGAACTAGGTGATAGATAAACAATGCGTGTGTTTGATCTAGGTGATAGATAAACAATGCGTGTGCCTGAACTAGGTGATAGATAAACAATGCGTGTGCCTGAACTAGGTGATAGATAAACAATGCGTGTGCCTGAACTAGGTGATAGATAAACAATGCGTGTGCCTGAACTAGGTGATAGATAACCAATGCGTGTGCCTGAACTAGGTGATAGATAAACAATGCGTGTGCCTGAACTAGGTGATAGATAACCAATGCGTGTGCCTGAACTAGGTGATAGATAAACAATGCGTGTGCCTGAACAAGGTGATAGATAAACAATGCGTGTGTTTGATCTAGGTGATAGATAAACAATGCGTGTGCCTGAACTAGGTGATAGATAAACAATGCGTGTGTTTGATCTAGGTGATAGATAAACAATGCGTGTGCCTGAACTAGGTGATAGATAAACAATGCGTGTGCCTGAACAAGGTGATAGATAAACAATGCGTGTGTTTGATCTAGGTGATAGATAAACAATGCGTGTGCCTGAACTAGGTGATAGATAAACAATGCGTGTGCCTGAACTAGGTGATAGATAAACAATGCGTGTGCCTGAACTAGGTGATAGATAACCAATGCGTGTGCCTGAACTAGGTGATAGATAAACAATGCGTGTGCCTGAACTAGGTGATAGATAACCAATGCGTGTGCCTGAACTAGGTGATAGATAAACAATGCGTGTGCCTGAACAAGGTGATAGATAAACAATGCGTGTGTTTGATCTAGGTGATAGATAAACAATGCGTGTGCCTGAACTAGGTGATAGATAAACAATGCGTGTGTTTGATCTAGGTGATAGATAAACAATGCGTGTGCCTGAACTAGGTGATAGATAAACAATGCGTGTGTTTGATCTAGGTGATAGATAAACAATGCGTGTGCCTGAACTAGGTGATAGATAAACAATGCGTGTGCCTGAACTAGGTGATAGATAAACAATGCGTGTGTTTGATCTAGGTGATAGATAAACAATGCGTGTGCCTGAACTAGGTGATAGATAAACAATGCGTGTGCCTGAACTAGGTGATAGATAAACAATGCGTGTGCCTGAACTAGGTGATAGATAACCAATGCGTGTGCCTGAACTAGGTGATAGATAAACAATGCGTGTGTCTGAACTAGGTGATAGATAAACAATGCGTGTGCCTGAACAAGGTGATAGATAAACAATGCGTGTGTTTGATCTAGGTGATAGATAAACAATGCGTGTGCCTGAACTAGGTGATAGATAAACAATGCGTGTGTTTGATCTAGGTGATAGATAAACAATGCGTGTGCCTGAACTAGGTGATAGATAAACAATGCGTGTGCCTGAACTAGGTGATAGATAAACAATGCGTGTGTTTGATCTAGGTGATAGATAAACAATGCGTGTGCCTGAACTAGGTGATAGATAAACAATGCGTGTGCCTGAACTAGGTGATAGATAAACAATGCGTGTGTTTGATCTAGGTGATAGATAAACAATGCGTGTGCCTGAACTAGGTGATAGATAAACAATGCGTGTGCCTGAACTAGGTGATAGATAAACAATGCGTGTGTTTGATCTAGGTGATAGATAAACAATGCGTGTGCCTGAACTAGGTGATAGATAAACAATGCGTGTGCCTGAACTAGGTGATAGATAAACAATGCGTGTGTTTGATCTAGGTGATAGATAAACAATGCGTGTGCCTGAACTAGGTGATAGATAAACAATGCGTGTGCCTGAACTAGGTGATAGTTAAACAATGCGTGTGCCTGAACTAGGTGATAGATAAACAATGCGTGTGCCTGAACTAGGTGATAGATAAACAATGCGTGTGCCTGAACTAGGTTATAGATAAACAATGCGTGTGTTTGATCTAGGTGATAGATAAACAATGCGTGTGCCTGAACTAGGTGATAGATAAACAATGCGTGTGTTTGATCTAGGTGATAGATAAACAATGCGTGTGCCTGAACTAGGTGATAGATAAACAATGCGTGTGCCTGAACTAGGTGATAGATAAACAATGCGTGTGTTTGATCTAGGTGATAGATAAACAATGCGTGTGCCTGAACTAGGTGATAGATAAACAATGCGTGTGCCTGAACTAGGTGATAGATAAACAATGCGTGTGTTTGATCTAGGTGATAGATAAACAATGCGTGTGCCTGAACTAGGTGATAGATAAACAATGCGTGTGCCTGAACTATGTGATAGATAAACAATGCGTGTGCCTGAACTAGGTGATAGATAAACAATGCGTGTGCCTGAACTAGGTGATAGATAAACAATGCGTGTGCCTGAACTAGGTGATAGATAAACAATGCGTGTGCCTGAACTAGGTGAAAGATAAACAATGCGTGTGCCTGAACTAGGTGATAGATAAACAATGCGTGTGTTTGATCTAGGTGATAGATAAACAATGCGTGTGCCTGAACTAGGTGATAGATAAACAATGCGTGTGCCTGAACTAGGTGATAGATAAACAATGCGTGTGTTTGATCTAGGTGATAGATAAACAATGCGTGTGCCTGAACTAGGTGATAGATAAACAATGCGTGTGCCTGAACTAGGTGATAGATAAACAATGCGTGTGTTTGATCTAGGTGATAGATAAAGAATGCGTGTGCCTGAACTAGGTGATAGATAAACAATGCGTGTGTCTGAACTAGGTGATAGATAAACAATGCGTGTGTTTGATCTAGGTGATAGATAAACAATGCGTGTGCCTGAACTAGGTGAAAGATAAACAATGCGTGTGCCAGAACTAGGTGATAGATAAACAATGCGTGTGTTTGATCTAGGTGATAGATAAACAATGCGTGTGCCTGAACTAGGTGATAGATAAACAATGCGTGTGCCTGAACTAGGTGATAGATAAACAATGCGTGTGCCTGAACTAGGTGATAGATAACCAATGCGTGTGCCTGAACTAGGTGATAGATAAACAATGCGTGTGCCTGAACTAGGTGATAGATAACCAATGCGTGTGCCTGAACTAGGTGATAGATAAACAATGCGTGTGCCTGAACAAGGTGATAGATAAACAATGCGTGTGTTTGATCTAGGTGATAGATAAACAATGCGTGTGCCTGAACTAGGTGATAGATAAACAATGCGTGTGTTTGATCTAGGTGATAGATAAACAATGCGTGTGCCTGAACTAGGTGATAGATAAACAATGCGTGTGCCTGAACTAGGTGATAGATAAACAATGCGTGTGTTTGATCTAGGTGATAGATAAACAATGCGTGTGCCTGAACTAGGTGATAGATAAACAATGCGTGTGCCTGAACTAGGTGATAGATAAACAATGCGTGTGTTTGATCTAGGTGATAGATAAACAATGCGTGTGCCTGAACTAGGTGATAGATAAACAATGCGTGTGCCTGAACTAGGTGATAGATAAACAATGCGTGTGTTTGATCTAGGTGATAGATAAACAATGCGTGTGCCTGAACTAGGTGATAGATAAACAATGCGTGTGCCTGAACTAGGTGATAGATAAACAATGCGTGTGTTTGATCTAGGTGATAGATAAACAATGCGTGTGCCTGAACTAGGTGATAGATAAACAATGCGTGTGCCTGAACTAGGTGATAGTTAAACAATGCGTGTGCCTGAACTAGGTGATAGATAAACAATGCGTGTGCCTGAACTAGGTGATAGATAAACAATGCGTGTGCCTGAACTAGGTGATAGATAAACAATGCGTGTGTTTGATCTAGGTGATAGATAAACAATGCGTGTGCCTGAACTAGGTGATAGATAAACAATGCGTGTGTTTGATCTAGGTGATAGATAAACAATGCGTGTGCCTGAACTAGGTGATAGATAAACAATGCGTGTGCCTGAACTAGGTGATAGATAAACAATGCGTGTGTTTGATCTAGGTGATAGATAAACAATGCGTGTGCCTGAACTAGGTGATAGATAAACAATGCGTGTGCCTGAACTAGGTGATAGATAAACAATGCGTGTGTTTGATCTAGGTGATAGATAAACAATGCGTGTGCCTGAACTAGGTGATAGATAAACAATGCGTGTGCCTGAACTATGTGATAGATAAACAATGCGTGTGCCTGAACTAGGTGATAGATAAACAATGCGTGTGCCTGAACTAGGTGATAGATAAACAATGCGTGTGCCTGAACTAGGTGATAGATAAACAATGCGTGTGCCTGAACTAGGTGAAAGATAAACAATGCGTGTGCCTGAACTAGGTGATAGATAAACAATGCGTGTGTTTGATCTAGGTGATAGATAAACAATGCGTGTGCCTGAACTAGGTGATAGATAAACAATGCGTGTGCCTGAACTAGGTGATAGATAAACAATGCGTGTGTTTGATCTAGGTGATAGATAAACAATGCGTGTGCCTGAACTAGGTGATAGATAAACAATGCGTGTGCCTGAACTAGGTGATAGATAAACAATGCGTGTGTTTGATCTAGGTGATAGATAAAGAATGCGTGTGCCTGAACTAGGTGATAGATAAACAATGCGTGTGTCTGAACTAGGTGATAGATAAACAATGCGTGTGTTTGATCTAGGTGATAGATAAACAATGCGTGTGTCTGAACTAGGTGATAGATAAACAATGCGTGTGCCTGAACTAGGTGATAGATAAACAATGCGTGTGTCTGAACTAGGTGATAGATAAACAATGCGTGTGTTTGAACTAGGTGATAGATAAACAATGCGTGTGCCTGAACTAGGTGATAGATAAACAATGCGTGTGCCTGAACTAGGTGATAGATAAACAATGCGTGTGTTTGATCTAGGTGATAGATAAACAATGCGTGTGCCTGAACTAGGTGATAGATAAACAATGCGTGTGCCTGAACTAGGTGATAGATAAACAATGCGTGTGTTTGATCTAGGTGATAGATAAACAATGCGTGTGCCTGAACTAGGTGATAGATAAACAATGCGTGTGCCTGAACTAGGTGATAGATAAACAATGCGTGTGTTTGATCTAGGTGATAGATAAACAATGCGTGTGCCTGAACTAGGTGATAGATAAACAATGCGTGTGCCTGAACTAGGTGATAGATAAACAATGCGTGTGTTTGATCTAGGTGATAGATAAACAATGCGTGTGCCTGAACTAGGTGAAAGATAAACAATGCGTGTGCCTGAACTAGGTGATAGATAAACAATGCGTGTGTTTGATCTAGGTGATAGATAACCAATGCGTGTGCCTGAACTAGGTGATAGATAAACAATGCGTGTGCCTGAACTAGGTGATAGATAACCAATGCGTGTGCCTGAACTAGGTGATAGATAAACAATGCGTGTGCCTGAACAAGGTGATAGATAAACAATGCGTGTGTTTGATCTAGGTGATAGATAAACAATGCGTGTGCCTGAACTAGGTGATAGATAAACAATGCGTGTGTTTGATCTAGGTGATAGATAAACAATGCGTGTGCCTGAACTAGGTGATAGATAAACAATGCGTGTGCCTGAACTAGGTGATAGATAAACAATGCGTGTGTTTGATCTAGGTGATAGATAAACAATGCGTGTGCCTGAACTAGGTGATAGATAAACAATGCGTGTGCCTGAACTAGGTGATAGATAAACAATGCGTGTGTTTGATCTAGGTGATAGATAAACAATGCGTGTGCCTGAACTAGGTGATAGATAAACAATGCGTGTGCCTGAACTAGGTGATAGATAAACAATGCGTGTGTTTGATCTAGGTGATAGATAAACAATGCGTGTGCCTGAACTAGGTGATAGATAAACAATGCGTGTGCCTGAACTAGGTGATAGATAAACAATGCGTGTGTTTGATCTAGGTGATAGATAAACAATGCGTGTGCCTGAACTAGGTGATAGATAAACAATGCGTGTGCCTGAACTAGGTGATAGTTAAACAATGCGTGTGCCTGAACTAGGTGATAGATAAACAATGCGTGTGCCTGAACTAGGTGATAGATAAACAATGCGTGTGCCTGAACTAGGTGATAGATAAACAATGCGTGTGTTTGATCTAGGTGATAGATAAACAATGCGTGTGCCTGAACTAGGTGATAGATAAACAATGCGTGTGTTTGATCTAGGTGATAGATAAACAATGCGTGTGCCTGAACTAGGTGATAGATAAACAATGCGTGTGCCTGAACTAGGTGATAGATAAACAATGCGTGTGTTTGATCTAGGTGATAGATAAACAATGCGTGTGCCTGAACTAGGTGATAGATAAACAATGCGTGTGCCTGAACTAGGTGATAGATAAACAATGCGTGTGTTTGATCTAGGTGATAGATAAACAATGCGTGTGCCTGAACTAGGTGATAGATAAACAATGCGTGTGCCTGAACTATGTGATAGATAAACAATGCGTGTGCCTGAACTAGGTGATAGATAAACAATGCGTGTGCCTGAACTAGGTGATAGATAAACAATGCGTGTGCCTGAACTAGGTGATAGATAAACAATGCGTGTGCCTGAACTAGGTGAAAGATAAACAATGCGTGTGCCTGAACTAGGTGATAGATAAACAATGCGTGTGTTTGATCTAGGTGATAGATAAACAATGCGTGTGCCTGAACTAGGTGATAGATAAACAATGCGTGTGTTTGATCTAGGTGATAGATAAACAATGCGTGTGCCTGAACTAGGTGATAGATAAACAATGCGTGTGCCTGAACTAGGTGATAGATAAACAATGCGTGTGTTTGATCTAGGTGATAGATAAACAATGCGTGTGCCTGAACTAGGTGATAGATAAACAATGCGTGTGCCTGAACTAGGTGATAGATAAACAATGCGTGTGTTTGATCTAGGTGATAGATAAAGAATGCGTGTGCCTGAACTAGGTGATAGATAAACAATGCGTGTGTCTGAACTAGGTGATAGATAAACAATGCGTGTGTTTGATCTAGGTGATAGATAAACAATGCGTGTGCCTGAACTAGGTGAAAGATAAACAATGCGTGTGCCAGAACTAGGTGATAGATAAACAATGCGTGTGTTTGATCTAGGTGATAGATAAACAATGCGTGTGCCTGAACTAGGTGATAGATAAACAATGCGTGTGCCTGAACTAGGTGATAGATAAACAATGCGTGTGTTTGATCTAGGTGATAGATAAAGAATGCGTGTGCCTGAACTAGGTGATAGATAAACAATGCGTGTGTCTGAACTAGGTGATAGATAAACAATGCGTGTGTTTGAACTAGGTGATAGATAAACAATGCGTGTGTTTGATCTAGGTGATAGATAAACAATGCGTGTGCCTGAACTAGGTGATAGATAAACAATGCGTGTGCCTGAACTAGGTGATAGATAAACAATGCGTGTGCCTGAACTAGGTGATAGATAAACAATGCGTGTGTCTGAACTAGGTGATAGATAAACAATGCGTGTGTCTGAACTAGGTGATAGATAAACAATGCGTGTGTCTAAACTAGGTGATAGATAAACAATGCGTGTGTCTGAACTAGGTGATAGATAAACAATGCGTGTGTTTGAACTAGGTGATAGATAAACAATGCGTGTGCCTGAACTAGGTGATAGATAAACAATGCGTGTGCCTGAACTAGGTGATAGATAAACAATGCGTGTGTTTGATCTAGGTGATAGATAAACAATGCGTGTGCCTGAACTAGGTGATAGATAAACAATGCGTGTGTCTGAACTAGGTGATAAATAAACAATGCGTGTGTTTGAACTAGGTGATAGATAAACAATGCGTGTGTTTGAACTAGGTGATAGATAAACAATGCGTGTGTCTGAACTAGGTGATAGATAAACAATGCGTGTGTTTGAACTAGGTGATAGATAAACAATGCGTGTGTCTGAACTAGGTGATAGATAAACAATGCGTGTGTCTGAACTAGGTGATAGGTAAACAATGCGTGTGCCTGAACTAGGTGATAGATAAACAATGCGTGTGTCTGAACTAGGTGATAGATAAACAATGCGTGTGTCTGAACTAGGTGATAGATAAACAATGCGTGTGTCTGAACTAGGTGATAGATAAACAATGCGTGTGCCTGAACTAGGTGATAGATAAACAATGCGTGTGCCTGAACTAGGTGATAGATAAACAATGCGTGTGTCTGAACTAGGTGATAGATAAACAATTCGTGTGTCTGAACTAGGTGATAGATAAACAATGCGTGTGTCTGAACTAGGTGATAGATAAACAATGCGTGTGCCTGAACTAGGTGATAGATAAACAATGCGTGTGCCTGAACTAGGTGATAGATAAACAATGCGTGTGTCTGAACTAGGTGATAGATAAACAATGCGTGTGTCTGAACTAGGTGATAGATAAACAATGCGTGTGCCTGAACTAGGTGATAGATAAACAATGCGTGTGCCTGAACTAGGTGATAGATAAACAATGCGTGTGTCTGAACTAGGTGATAGGTAAACAATGCGTGTGTCTGAACTAGGTGATAGATAAACAATGCGTGTGCCTGAACTAGGTGATAGATAAACAATGCGTGTGCCTGAACTAGGTGATAGATAAACAATGCGTGTGTCTGAACTAGGTGATAGGTAAACAATGCGTGTGCCTGAACTAGGTGATAGATAAACAATTCGTGTGTCTGAACTAGGTGATAGATAAACAATGCGTGTGTCTGAACTAGGTGATAGTTAGGTAAACAATGCGTGTGCCTGAACTAGGTGATAGATAAACAATGCGTGTGCCTGAACTAGGTGATAGATAAACAATGCGTGTGCCTGAACTAGGTGATAGATAAACAATGCGTGTGTTTGATCTAGGTGATAGATAAACAATGCGTGTGCCTGAACTAGGTGATAGATAAACAATGCGTGTGTCTGAACTAGGTGATAAATAAACAATGCGTGTGTTTGAACTAGGTGATAGATAAACAATGCGTGTGTTTGAACTAGGTGATAGATAAACAATGCGTGTGTCTGAACTAGGTGATAGATAAACAATGCGTGTGTTTGAACTAGGTGATAGATAAACAATGCGTGTGTCTGAACTAGGTGATAGATAAACAATGCGTGTGTCTGAACTAGGTGATAGGTAAACAATGCGTGTGCCTGAACTAGGTGATAGATAAACAATGCGTGTGTCTGAACTAGGTGATAGATAAACAATGCGTGTGTCTGAACTAGGTGATAGATAAACAATGCGTGTGTCTGAACTAGGTGATAGATAAACAATGCGTGTGCCTGAACTAGGTGATAGATAAACAATGCGTGTGTCTGAACTAGGTGATAGATAAACAATTCGTGTGTCTGAACTAGGTGATAGATAAACAATGCGTGTGTCTGAACTAGGTGATAGATAAACAATGCGTGTGCCTGAACTAGGTGATAGATAAACAATGCGTGTGCCTGAACTAGGTGATAGATAAACAATGCGTGTGTCTGAACTAGGTGATAGATAAACAATGCGTGTGCCTGAACTAGGTGATAGATAAACAATGCGTGTGTCTGAACTAGGTGATAGGTAAACAATGCGTGTGCCTGAACTAGGTGATAGATAAACAATTCGTGTGTCTGAACTAGGTGATAGATAAACAATGCGTGTGTCTGAACTAGGTGATAGATAAACAATGCGTGTGCCTGAACTAGGTGATAGATAAACAATGCGTGTGCCTGAACTAGGTGATAGATAAACAATTCGTGTGTCTGAACTAGGTGATAGTTAGGTAAACAATGCGTGTGCCTGAACTAGGTGATAGATAAACAATGCGTGTGCCTGAACTAGGTGATAAACTAGGAGACAAAAAGAAATGTAATATTGTTGGATGTAGGAAGACATTTTTCTCAATTCTCTCAGACTCGCAGAGCATTATTAATGATAAAGATCACCATATTGGAGTTGTTTGGCCACTAAAAGTGTCACAGCCAATGTCGATGTGGAAATCGTACATTTAGGTTATGTTATTATGTCAGAGCGAGGCGCGCGGCCGCGGCTTCACGAGCAAGCGGACTGCTCCGCGGTTAGACGAATACACACCAATACTACCTATATTATACAGCAAACACAATTAATTAATGAATAGGGTTTTGTGTACAGTAATAGTACATTATGATACAAGTGCGGTAAGTTGAAAATTACATCCGAGGCGATATTGCTATCCCGAGCCGTAGGCGAGGACTACAAGAAAGCAGAGGCTGTAATTATCAAAGCGCACACGTGTGTCATACCCATACGACGTTTTATAACATATTTGCGAGGAAATAAATATAACTCGGACTTTCGAAAAAAAATTCAGACGCTTGTGTAAGTAGGTACCTATCTATCGGTCGATTTTTCGGGCAAGAGGCTTAGAGTAGCCCTTTTCGCTGCCTCTGAGACTTCTGGCGATGTTGAATTAATAAATTCATCATTACTTGACGACATTTTCAAGTAAAAACAATACAGCGAAAAGAAAAGCGCCCGGAATAATCTTTACTTGTCCTCAACTCCTCAAAGCGATGCGCGCGCATCAGTGCTTTTTTTAAGGCAAAGGCACAAAAACAGACAGTATTACTAATAAAGTAAATTAGGAACTAGTATTTATTTAACAGCAAAAAATAATTACAACTAATATTTACACTTAGTACATCTATATTTACTAAATATCTAAGCCGTCACCAGAAGGCAGAGTGCCCAGAATGCTGGCAGCATTGCCACGTTGAATGGCAATGCTAATTCGTTGACCGAAATAAACACCAGCATTCCGATCACCTGTGGACTCTATTAGTAGTTTTGTAAGATCTTTATAGATAACGTGTGCCCCAGGACCCCAAGGACCCCAAGGACTAAGTAAATTAGGTAATATTTTTGTGTTTTGTTTCAGATAAATGCTTGTAATTTATGGTCAATATTAATTAAATTAAAGAATTAAATGTTTATTTATTATATTTTATACCCTAAACCTCCTAAAGTTACTTTTATTCAAAAAGGTTGACCACTTTTCTGGCATAAAAACTCTTTGCTAAGATTTAAAAAAGTACCTCTCGTTTTAGACGGAGCATCTTTATAAACCATAGACATAGACCGTGCGTTTTACATTACATTACTGCACAAGTGCGTAATGATAATGAGATACATAACGGTATTGAAATTGGTGAAATAACCTTTACTTGCAAAGACCTTTACGAGCAAATGATGACGACCTCTGTGGCGCGGTGGGCGAAGGTCCGCCTGCGACGCAGGAGGTTGCGGGTTCGATTCCCGCCTCGGGACAAATGTGTGTACGATCTGCAGACATTTGTTCAGGGTGTTCTGGTCGTTTTCTATGTATAATAAAAAATATCTATCTATGTATTGTATTGTATTATGTATATCAGTTATTTAGTACCCATAACACAAGCTCTGCTTAGCTTGGGGCTAGATAATGCTGTGTGAATTGTCCAGAATTATTTATTTTATTTTATTTTATCGTGAAATATATGAAGGTACAGGTGTGGTTAAAAATATATACATATGTGAGTCAATGTATTCCTACCTTTACGGTGTGCAATGTCAGTATACACAAATAATAATAAATGAAACGTAAATAGAGCTTGCAGTAAAAAATATGAAATTGAAAGGAATGTTTGATGAAAGTCACTTAAAAATAATGAATCTCATGTTGTAGAAAATTTTTGTCATTTATAAATTCATTTATAGCATAATAACATTCACTCGAAATAGTTGTTTTTAACTTTGTCTGAAACTCCATATGCGGCAGTAGGTAGTCTTAAAGATTTTGGTAAATTATTATACATAGATATATAATTTTTTTTAAGAAGTCTTTTCTCAAGCAAAAGGGTTGTAAGAGAAATGTAAATATCTTGAAGAGGTTTTCGTCGGTGTCTTTGAAGGCTTGTCCTGCATCAGTTACCATCCTCTGGCGGTCCTCGTGCGTTGCCCAACAGCAGCAGGCCCCGATGTCTGTCCACCTGCCAATGACCCAGCTGTGGCCGTTAAGATCATTTACAAACTATCTTACTAATGTGATTAAGTGAGTGTGATCAAGGCTTTATGCAAACACGAGGCGAAGCTCGGGCATTAAGCCGTGGGCATAAATGATGTTAATCTTGTTTGAATCATTCTGGCCACAATCGAAGCCTTCGAAATTTTCCAAGGTTGGTAATTCGAAGAGGAGTATACCAAGGAGTAACTAATGTAGGTACTCAGCCTTGCGAGTGTTGGTGGGAGAGTTCCAGGAAGAACAGTTTGACCTTGCGTTGGTGGGAGAGTTCCAGGAAGAACAGTATGACCTTGCGTTGGTGGGAGAGTTCCAGGAAGAACAGTATGACCTTGCGTTGGTGGGAGAGTTCCAGGAAGAACAGTATGACCTTGCGTTGGTGGGAGAGTTCCAGGAAGAACAGTATGACCTTGCGTTGGTGGGAGAGTTCCAGGAAGAACAGTATGACCTTGCGTTGGTGGCAGAGTTCCAGGAAGAACAGTATGACCTTGCGTTGGTGGGAGAGTTCCAGGAAGAACAGTATGACCTTGCGTTGGTGGGAGAGTTCCAGGAAGAACAGTATGACCTTGCGTTGGTGGCAGAGTTCCAGGAAGAACAGTTTGACCTTGCGTTGGTGGGAGAGTTCCAGGAAGAACAGTCTGACCTTGCGTTGGTGGGAGCCCTGCTCACGTCGCGCGTCGATGGTTTTCTCTCTGTATAGGTTCCGAGAATCTGTCTTCACTATAGAATATGCATTTGGACGTTCACATTTAAAATTAGACAAGATAATGAACAAAACTTGTTTATTTGTCACAGTCAGGAGGCAGTCGGACATCACCAGCCATTGATGATCTGGGCGGGCGCGTGCAAGATCTTGGTGATCTTGATGGTCCTGGCTGGGGCGTGGTGCAGGATGGGCCCTGAGGCGTGGTGCAGGATGGGCGATGGGACGTGGTGCAGGATGGACGCTGGGGCGTGGTGCAAGATGGGCGCTGGGGCGTGGTGCAGGATGGGCGCGGGGGCGAGCACCGGTGCGGGGACGGGAGCGTGTGCGTGCAGTAGGTCCGTGTGCAGCGTGTCTAAGTGGTTGCCGTGCTGCACCGGAGTGTCGATGTGGGAGTGGCTCAGGCTCAGGGGTGCGGGGGCAGACAGCAGTGAGGGGGCGGGAGCGTGCGCGTGCAGGAGAGAATGGGACGACGACAGGGGAGCGTGGTGGAGGAGGGAAGACGAGGCTAGGGGAGCGTAGCGGATGGAGGAGGAGGCCAAGGGTGCGTGGAGGAGGGACGACGAGGCCAGAGGAGCGTATGACAGAGATGAAGCGGCGTGCAGCAGCTGAGAGGAAGAGAGAAGCGGAGCGGCGGGGATATGCGCGTGCGTGCCCAGCAGTGGGTCGTGGTGCAGGTGAGGGAGGGCCGACTCGCCGTAGATGCCGCGCTTGTCGCGCGCGCCCTCCTCGCTCGGGGCTGCAGACGCCGCCGCCGCCAGGGCCAGAGCACACATCTGGGGACAAGAGGACATCGCGTCACTAACATTATGTACAAGAGGACATCGCGTCACTAACATTATGTACAAGAGGACATCGCGTCACTAACATTATGTACAAGAGGACATCGCGTCACTAACATTATGTACAAGAGGACATCGCGTCAGTAACATTATGTACAAGAGGACATCGCGTCACTAACATTATGTACAAGAGGACATCGCGTCACTAACATTATGTACAAGAGGACATCGCGTCACTAACATTATGTACAAGAGGACATCGCGTCAGTAACATTATGTACAAGAGGACATCGCGTCACTAACATTATGTACAAGAGGACATCGCGTCACTAACATTATGTACAAGAGGACATCGCGTCACTAACATTATGTACAAGAGGACATCGCGTCACTAACATTATGTACAAGAGGACATCGCGTCAGTATCATTATGTACAAGAGGACATCGCGTCACTAACATTATGTACCTACAAGAGCGTGTCACGGCTGCTTTGACCACTGCTGGCATCCGCTTCGATCACAAGGTACCTACGGTAACTGCTTCCTAGAAGAAACGTTGCAGTGTCATCTAAGTATTTGAAAAGCTTTTAGATAAAGAGGTCGCCCAACAACGCATTTCACGAAAAATATATTCTTATATTGATGTAAGGTATGAGTTATAGGTGATCTCGGTCAGTATTCAGTGAAACATTTTGAAATAAGTCTAGAATCTAGATTACATTGACCTCAATTAGTCATGTAGATTAGATAGGTATACCTACTATATGAAGATTTGGATGGAAACAACCAAACCTACTGTGTCCAAGAGTCCTGTAAGGTCTAAAGGAAATAAAGCACTTTGAATTTTGAATTTTGATTTTTTTTTGACTAGTAGAGTAGGTAATATAATTCACTCGGAGGTTCAATTTACTCCACTATTATTGATAGACATAATAATTCGATCATAGTGAAGTAAATTGGAGCAAATGTGAGAAAATGAGTGTAAATGGTAGGTACTTACAAAGAGTTTCATGTTGCTGATACTTGTGGAGGGTTCCGAAGGCGGCTGGTGCAGGAGGCTGCGGTTGTGGTGCCGTGAGCCAGGTCTGGACACCTTTATACGAGCATACGGCTATTAATTCGGAAGTTGCGAAACTGTCCCTTCGACGCATCAAACCCTACATGTCAAACCAGATGTTAGGAAATCGACAGAAAACTAGAATAGTTGTGAAATTATAGAATTATTCATTGATACAGATTCGAGTCATCTCATGAATATCTATAGTTGGTCTCGACCAGAAGGGCATGTGCACCAATGTTCTCATTCGCGTGCGCATGCGCTTGCACAACTTCCAGGACAGGCGCCATCCCGCCCCGCCCCGGCACGATACCCTGGACCTGGAGCCACCAGGGACGAGGTCGGAAGGGCATGTGCACCAATGTTCTCATTCGCGTGCGCATGCGCTTGCACAATGTCTAGGACAGGCGCCATCAATTTCATTAATAGGTAGAACAAGTTCAGGGCTATGTTAGTTTTATAACAGCCTGGCTGCAGCATGCTCCTGCAACATTGCATAGAGCAACTCACGATGAAATAGACACAAACAGTTTTATAACAGCCTGGCTGCAGCATGCTCCTGCAACATTGCATAGAGCAACTCACGATGAAATAGACACAAACAGTTTTATAACAGCCTGGCTGCAGCATGCTCCTGCAACATTGCATAGAGCAACTCACGATGAAACAACGATCGTTGCCTGATATAAAATTGAAAATAAGTTGAGAAAAAAATCCGAGTAGTGTAGGTCTGTGGTCTATCTACCCATTTGGCTTGTCACTTTATATATATGTCACTTGCAGTCATGATAAGCATGTGTTTTGAATGTTTACAAATAACCAGGCTAGTGTAGGACATCGATTCATATCTCCCGATAAGATTATATCGATACAAACTAACCATGCGGAAAACGAAACAAACCTTGAGGTTCAAGGTAAGTCCTGAAAGTCTGCTGTATTACCAATACAGCAGCTGTGGTCTTCGGCTATCAATACAGCAGCTGTGGTCTTCGGCTATCAATAACCACATTGATCTTGAATCATTCAAAAACATGTCGCTACTTAATACATTGTCCACCCGTTAGAAAGAAAACATAAGTTCTAAAGTCTGTTGCTGTCGTTGCTTAGCGAAAATGTTCAGGCTTATCCGGCAAAATCATGTACTTACCTAGTTCTTTATGGAGTAAAAATATTATATGAAAAAACTTATCACCAAAACCAAAAAACTCACTCATCAATAGTACCAATCTGACCTCCCCAATTTCGGATCTAAGTACAACACTAATCCCGTACGATAAGATACAACTTCGTATAAAATTAACAAACTCCCGTTTCGAGCGTTGTTCAGACAGAACTGAAAACTTGAAAAGAGGATGTATTTAGTTATGACGGTTTTATACATCACGTTGGTGCTAGCCGCGGTGCTGGTGGTAAGCGCAGAGCCAGTCCTGCCGCGGTATCATGAGACGGAAGGCATCCCTGCATGCAGCCGCCAGGATCCGGCGCGCGGAGGCGGCTGAGTATGGTGGAAGCAGGGTCGTGGGGGGCTTGCCTGCCGCGCTCGGGATGTATCCATACTTGGTGAGATGGTACTCCTCTGTAACTATACATCCTGTGCTTTGATGAAGGCGTCATCAATAGTACATTATTGCAAAGGCAGCGAAATAGGCATTTGCAGGTCGAGTATGAGTTTGAAGGCCGAGAGGACTTCAATGATACGAGACAGGCAATTGCCATTTCGGCCGAGGCATAATACAATAGTGTTTTCTTAAAAAAATGCAAGGAAAAAAAGGGCCTTTTACTATAATAAATTTTATTAATATTAAAAGTTTTTTTTTTATTTAGTAAGGGCAACCAACTAGAGTTAACACAAGAGATCACAAAATTAAACAATATAACTTAAAAAATAGTGCACTCTAAATTACAGGTAGCCACAGCATGCTCAAAAATACAAGGCAACTCAACTAAACAACTAAGTGTAACATTAATGTACTTAATAATTTAGCATATAATAGTAATATATAATAATATAGGCATAATCAATGTAGGCACAAGTACCATAAGGTTGTACAAATTAGATAAATAATAATAAAAATGAGAGATAAGTAAATGAAAAAGGGAAGTTAGGTATGGGTAACAAGTAGGGTAATAAGAATAATGGGTGTGTATTAAGAATCATTATCTTGGTCAAATAGTATAGACTTAAGGGATTTGTCAAATTTCATCAGAGGGTCGGATATATCAAGTGAACTGTTTTTGGCTATCGTGTTATAGTTTTAACAGACCCTGGGAATGATAGCGTTTTTGCTCATCTTGGTCCTGCAGTAGGGAAGTGAGAATAGATTATAAGCTTTACTTCTAGGTAGCCTGAAAGGAGCGTTAATTTGCAGTCTATTGTTCAAATTAAATTAATGCAGTCTATGCTTCCGTTAAAAAGTTTGTGTAAAAAGAGTTGATCAGCTTTTTTTCTACGCAAATCTAAAGCAGCTATTTTATAATGTTTAATTTGCTTACGGTAACTGTTAAACTTTCTCGCTAATTTGTCACTGTATGACAAATGGTATAGATATCGTTTTTGAATTGATTCAATACGCTTGCTGTAGATATCATAGTGAGGGTTCCAGATAACTGAACCGTATTCCAAAATGGGACGGACAAGGGATAATAATTATACGATTCCCGAAAATTAAATTATACTATAATTTAATTTTAGTAAGGGATTTAAAATCTTTACTGTTACGAGTGATGAACCCTAGTGGTTTAAACCCCTTAGAGACTGTGTTGAGGATATGAGCATTGAAGGTAAGTTTGGAGTCTATAAAGACACCAAGATCTCGTATTTGGTTGACAGTATTGAGCATTTGGCCATTGAGGTAGTATTCATTAATATCCGGCGTTTTGCTAGGGTTGAATTGGATGTGAAAACATTTGTCTGTATTGAGTTCCATTTTATTGTCGACACACCATGAAGCTAATTTATCTAGGTCCTTTTGCAAAAGAATGCTATCTGAGGGCTTTTCTATGTCTTAAAATTTTGGGGTCGTCAGCAAAAAGAAAGTATTTAGAGTAAGTGAAGAATGTGTTATGTCATTAATAAATATGTTAAATAGAATAGGACCCAGAATCGAGCCTTGGGGCACGCCGGATGTGGCAAAGAAAGCATTCGAAGTGTATCCACCTATAGCCACCGTAGAAGGTCTTTTTTCGAGGTATGACTCGAACCAATTAAGTAATGCTCCAGATATTCCTAAGTGGTTAAGTTTATTTAGCAATAAAGTATGGTCAACTTTGTCGAACGCCTTACTGAAATCAGTGTAAACTGCATCTACGGGTGTAAGTTTGTCGTGAGCTTCGAAAAGTAGGCTGGTATAGCAAGCGAGGTTGGTTACGGTGGAGCGGTTTTGCATAAAGCCGTGTTGAGATTCCGTTAATTGTTGTTTCATGTACCAGGTTAGGTGATTTGCAATAAGCCTTTCAAACACTTTTCCGAAAACAGCGAGTATTGAAATCGGTCTATAGTTAGACACCAATGTCTTATTACCAGACTTGTGAATAGGAACGACAATTGCTTCTTTCCATAAAATAGGAAAAGTACCCTGCGTTATCGATTTATTGAATATTAGACAGTGGATCAGCAAGTGCTAATGCACATCTCTTTATAAAGATAGGTGGTATACCATCCATACCAGCGCCCTTATTTATGTCAAGGTTAGATAATGCTTTAACTGCACAGCTTTTACTAATTTTAGGAAGGCAGAGAGAACTATTAGTATTGGTGATTTGCAAAGAAGAGGTTATTGTAGTGGACGACGGCGGGTTAAAAGTTTTAACGAAATTTTCTGCAAAAAGGTTGCAAATGTCGTCGCCTCGCTCTGCTGTTTTGTCAGCGAGTTGCATCTTGGCCGGGTAGGAAGTGCATCCTTTTCGTTTTGCCTTAATAAATGTCTTCATCTTCCATGAGGGCAATGTATTTAGAGTAGCATTTTCTTTGCATAGTCATCACGTAACATTTCGAAATGTATAATATCAAGGGGGTTATTATACTTTTTTATCCTAACGTGCAGCTTGTATTTATCTTTAAACATGCGCACCAGTTCTTTGGATTACCATACAGGGTATTTGTTTTGGGACTTCTTTTTAGAAGGTATATTATTTTTGATGATTAGACGGAGCTAACTATAGAAGGCTGCAAACATTTCATCAACTGAGTAGCCATTTAGGAACTTCTGATCCCAATTGATATTGTTGAGTTCGGAAACTACTTTGTTATAGTCAGCTTGGAAAAAAGATGGTCTTAATTCTGATTTTGGATTTAATAGATTAGTATTTGCATGTACTGGAATGGTAAATTCTAAGGGAGGGTGGTACTTATCTTCTGGAACAAATGGATTAGCACAGTGATTTAGTTGTTGGATTGGTTGATTACTAAGGACCAAGTCAAGTGTTTTACCATCGCAGTTAGGAATTGAACTATATTGGTCAAGAGCATTTAGTGTGATAAAATCTACAAAATTAGCGTGAAGTTTGACATTTGTGTTACATTCAGGAATCTTAAGCAAGGAACTACCATCTTCGATCCAGTTCACTTTAGTTAGGTAAAAATCTCCAATCAATAAGGTGTGGTCGTGTTTTTCAATTAATTTCTGAGCACTGTCAGTAAAATTTTCAAGGACGCTAAGTTGGAGGGGAGAAGGTAAGTATGCTGCACCCAAAAGGAGTTTATTAATCTTAGGTCCCGCCTTGTAATCAATGCAAACCCACAGATCCTCAATATCACTCTCAAAGTCAGCCAGCCTACTAGATAACAATTTTCTAGTTACGGCTATTAACACGCCGCCCCCATCTCTCCTTTTATGGAACATACTGGAAGTTCGGTCGCGTCGATATACAACATATCTATCGTCAAAAAGTTCAGAGTCAAAAACGCCATCATTGAGCCAAGTCTCTGTGAGCACTATAACGTCATAATGGCACAAAGACGAGTTAAGGTAAAATTCGTTAGTTTTTGATTTGAGACCTCTGGTATTTTGATAATAGATCGAAATACCAGATCTATTCATTTGAGAAGTATACTGGGAGGCAGGGTAAGTAATTAATATAGAGTAGGTAGGTATATAGAGGAATGACAAAAAATAAAATAAGTAGCTAAATGGAAAATGGGTAGGTAGGGTAATGAAAGTAGGTAGGTATTACCTACTTAAATTGGTAAATAGGTTGGTAATACCTATATAACTACTATCCTACTTATTTACTTAGTGCAGTGTAGCAAGTTTGTCTAGACTATCGATCAGAATACGATTGGAGTCCTCAACTTTCTTAACAAAGATGTGGCCGTTTTTCACCCACACGAATTTGAATCCTAACTCCTTGGCACGAGAGCGTGCAGCAGCGTGCAGCGCTTTGTTTTCGGGCGATAGATGTTCCACGACGAATATTGGCTGCACTTTATCTGCCTTGGCTTCTGGTCCCAGGTGGCAGGTGCTAAGTCTGTTGCTAGGGTTGTACCTGTTGTGCCTTTTGGCAGCGGCAAGGAAAGTGTCTCGCTGGCGGGGGCTGTTCAGTTTGACTAGAATAGAGCGTGGACGGCTGGTTTCTGAGATTTTCTTGGCGACTCTTGTGCAATACTGAATATCAGAGTCTTTGATGTCGCACTTTATGGATTTACTCATCTGTAAGACAGTACTGACTAGGTTTTCAGTCTTACTTTCGGGTACGCATTGATTTTCCACGTTGCAGGATCTCGCGTGCTGCTCAGTTATGTTGACCCGTTTTGTCAGATTTTGCAATGACTCCCGCAAGGTAGCGTTCTCCTCTTCAAGGTGGTCGATTTTGGCGGATTTCTGTTCTAAGTCTGTTTTCAGCTCTTCGTACCTATTGCTGAAAAAGGAAATAGTTTGCTGAAAGCTATCTATGAGTTCTCTAGTTTGCAATTGTTCCAGTGCTATGTTTTTGAGTGCACTGCCTATTTCCGCCTCTATTATTTCACGTAGAACTTCCCTGGTGATAGGGGTGTCATTGACTCGGTCCTCAGCGTTGGGGTTCGTGTGAATATCCGACTTTGTGGGAGAATTTTTGCTAGACTTTCGTTTACTACGAGTTACGTTTGGCTGTTGTGTTGGAGGAACGGGGATAGAGGTGTACGTTGTTCCCATCGGATGGCGAATAGGTGAACAACGGATGCCTGCGACAACGAGATGCCGAACCGAGTAATGCCGATCGCCACCGACAACAAACGAACGTCACACCGACATCGGAAGAGCGGGGAGGTTAGTGGCGCGGCATCGGATGGCGAACAACGAAGTCAGCCGAGTAAATGCCGATTGCCAAACCTAAGCAACGAACATCCATCCATACCTCACCGCCCGCATGCCTGCGTGTGTGTGAGCGAGAGGAGAGGATGCTAGAACATAGAACTGAACGTTTTATTATATCTAACTAGATATGGCATGAACCATGTACCAATGTTATTTATTATTATTATCAAATAAGAAATATGATGTTATTGATTTTATTCGCTTCAATTTTTTGTCCACTAGTGGAAGAAGCGAAGAAGAAACCACTAGTAAGTTTTATAAATCTTAAAATTAATACATTATATAATCTCAAAGATTATAGTATACCTGTATATGGATCGTTTTAAAAGCTACAATTTGAATCTGTTTTGACTCCTCTCTCCTTTGGGATAGTGCCATATGAAAGAAAGAGATAATTTTATTGTATCAGGTTATACTAAAACACAAATGTGGTCAGTTTCATTCCTGTCATTGAAATTTAACTAGGGATGTGAAATGTGCATAAGTATGGAAACTTATCGATAATATTCGGAATGGAACGTAGCGTAGGTAGGTGCTACCTATCTGCTATAGATGGGTACCTACCTACATCTTTCTAATAACCGTGAAGTTTCAAATTAAAAGCTTCGGTAGGTAGTTACTGAGATTTAAAATGAAAAAAAAAGACGATCAGAGTAAGACTTAAGCTTTTTATACACTAACGAAACCCAAAAGATTTTATAACAAATTATGGTTGATCGTTTCGCGGTGGCCGATAAAAAAATAATAATCAACTACAATAAAATAACAGGCAACACGAAACGGCAGCACCATCCAGGCAAGATTTTGGTAATTAAAAATAATTATAACCGTTTATATTATGCCGTGACTAAGAATCTACCGAAAATGTACCGACCACAATCAATACCTACCCAAAAAATCCTGTCATTCGATATAAGTCGGTACTTTTGTTAAGTAAGCTTACAGTCAGTCAGTCATCGATCTCACTTGAGTATGAGTAACACCTTGTCTTAGATAAGCGTTACGATGACAAAGTAAGCTTTCATAATAATTACCAGAAAAATTTACCTAGATATCTCCTAAACCAGTAACTAGTAGTCTCTACCTTATATGTTTTTACTTTTAACAGGTATTTAAGTAATTAAATGGTGATAATTGGTTAGCATTTACAAGGAGCAGGGAAAGTGCCTACTTAGTAAAAAAACATATGTGATTATGGTCCATTGTAAAATTTTTACGTTATTTTTTTATTAAACAATAATAGAATATCAGCATCGTTATGTAAAATTCTTGTTTCATATCCGGTTCTATAACAAGAACTATATGCACGAAAATTCTTTGTGGGCTCCCCATCATGCCTTTTCAAATTTATTTTCCATTTTGTAGATAATTGGATCTTTAGGAAATCTGGAAGTGAAAAATAAGTATTAGTTGTGAGCTTCTACTAACATTACGATCATTGGATTAGACTTTCATCTCACGAAATTGTTCTCAGGACACCATAATCTAGTGAATCCAACTCCAAGTCAGTCAGTCCATATAGGTACACGTACCAATCACACTGGATTTTTTTTATTGATGACGGTAAACCGTTTCGCCACCATGACTTAAGAATTTCTTAAATGTTATGTCTCAGTACAAGTAGGTGTACTTATGTATATTTTGTATTAAACTTATCGACAGTAATCTATCGACAACAACAGTACGTCACTAGGTAGCATCAATATGGTACTAAGATGTCATTTTATGGTTTGTTACCAAAATTTTTGTGAATTATAGAATTTTAAGGCTAATGAGCTTTGAATAACTTTATGAAATAGCTTCAATATTACATTATTAAAACAATTCAACCTATTGCAAAGAAATTTATCACTAACATTAGCCAAAACACGTCAATCGACTTACCGATGCACAGTGGTTCCGGTAATAGGTCATAGGGCTCAGAAAGCAATGATTGAGCTAAGCCATGATACCTGGCTCAGTTACCCACTAATTGTCATACTATCTGAGGGTATAAAAAGTTTTGCAATCTATTGTTCGCAACATTGCTTTTTCGGCATCGAAAGTGAACACATCTAATTAGTCGTCAACCGTGTTATCACCAAGTGCTAATTAGCCCAAGACGCAACGCGTGTGTTCGAGTTCCTGTTGTTTGTGACCTGTTATCTCGCAATGGAAATTCAAGTTAAAGGTATGTTCTATAAATTTGTTTTACTTTTTTGCATTTTCAATCAACCATTTTTTTTTTAATGGAGTGCTACGCCACTCCTTTTCTTACGTATTAATTTCTGTATTTTATTTAAGTTGAAACTTTTACTTATGTTCCCATCTACTTCTAACATTGAGTTTGGTATAAAAATGTCACTTGGAATTTCTACTACTAGGCTTTAAAAAAATTATCTGCTTCTACCTGCATTTTTAAAGTGCAGCCAGGGTCTACGCCGCGCGGCCAGGCGCGTAGCACGTGCTACGAAATATTTATTGTATTTTGATACGCATATAACTGTTTGTTGTTTTGTTTTAGGTACTAGTATTGAGTGTTCTTTCAAAAGAATGTTCGTACTAGATACTTGGCTGTCTATTAAGGACAGCAAATCCGAACTAGAGCGAAAGCATCGAGTTTTTCAAGCCCTAATACAGTTGCTGCCTGATGTTCAAAATTTTATTTCCGATGACTTGGAAAAAAGAGTTACAAATCTTTGTAAAAGATTTGTTGCGAATTGGAACCAAGTCTCTCGCTGCCATTCTCGCATGGTCTCTAAACACGGAGACTGGCTGAACGGAATTGAAGTTTATATTTCTTTTTTTTTTTCTTTCTTTTATATTTCTGGTTTAAGAAGGTTACCACGGAAGAAGAAGTCTGTTCTATGAAAAGAAGCGTTGAATTTACTGTTGGTATAGAAAAAACTGTATACTATATACAGTTTTTTCTATACCAAGAGTAAATTACGTAATAAGAACTAGATGTAATTATTAATTAATTAATATTAATTAATAATTAATTAATAATGCTGGACAATTCACACAGCATTATCTAGCCCCAAGGTAAGCAGAGCTTGTGTTATGGGTACTAGATAACTGATATACGTAATATTATACATTACATAGATAGATATTTTTTATTATACATAGAAAACACCCAGACCAACGGAACAAATTTCTGCAGATCGTACACAAATTTGTTCCGAGGCGGGGATCGAACCCGCAACCTCTTGCGTCGCAGGCAGACTCTCGCCCGCTGCGCCACTGAGGTCGTCAACTATATGTAATATAATGTACCTATATTATCTTATTTATTGCTTCTAATTTGTATTTTTATGTGTAAATAATTATTTTTTTGACTATTTCTGAGTAAGTAGATCGGTATTTACTTTATTTTTAGTATAAAAATTTAAATATTTCAATTTATTAGATATTAAGTTCCAATTCTTTTTCTGTATTTTAGCATGTATTTTTTCAAGCGTCATAAATGCTTTATTTTTTCAAATAAATAAGTTTTTTTAGCATTAATTGGTTGTTTTCATTTTATTATAACGTTAAGTATTACAAGAAAGCATAATAATAATAATGAGTATTGATAACGACAGTCATAACCTTCGCGAAACCCTATGACCGCCGCTCCTAGGGCGCGGAACCACTGTGCGATGGAAAGATTCTTTGGTTTAATTCCGACAAAGCCATCATCCTGCGGCTTTTGCCGCCAACAACTGCACAGGCCATGATTTATATTAGTAATAAACACCACAAAACAAAGTTTTAAACACAAAATTACATAATAAACAGTATATTTTCTGTTCACCACCTGAGCCCAGCTGGGCCCAAACAAACAACGAAAAATATCAAAATGTGACACTCTGTGTTTCAAGATGAAATTGACGTTGGGATGTTGTCTCTTTCTTTCACATAGACAATTGTCATAAGAAAAAACGAAAAGAATGACTAATTATTTGTTCATTTTTTTACGCTATATCTACCCTACGGAACGTAGGATCCTAGATCTTTGTATAATCTAATTTGTATATAACTCAATATTTATATGAAACTAACTAAGCTTAACATTATATCCCTTATATACCATTGTCGGTGTGGAACTGAGCGACATCTGGCCAAGCATTTACATCATTGATGTAATCATCTATGGAGTAATAGATAGACTAGACTAGAGTACCTACCTACCTAAATATGTCACCACCGAGCGGCTGCTGGCGCTGGCGCTGGCGCTGCTCTGACGAGACACTGACTACCTACTCTACTGCATAACAACTTATATACTTACATGTCATGTAGCACACCACACCTCAATACATGTCATGTAGCACACCACACCTCAATACATGTCATGTAGCACACCACACCTCAATTTACAGCGCTCCTTACTATTATTAATAATACTCCATATTATTATTTACCTAATTCATTTCTAGAAAAATCGTTGTGAGTGAGCTTTTGATTTTTTGCTAACTAGGGAAGGAATTCTACTATATCAAGTTATTTAAAGTCAGAATAATTAAATTTTCATAAAGCATAGTAATATTTAGGCAACTTCCGGTGCGCCCGTCGCGTCGTCGCCGCCATACTGTGCCGCCACCGCGCCGCCGGGGCCGCGCCACGCCGGCTGCTTCCGGTTGCAACAGACTTCATTTAGTTAATTCGCTGTAAGTGATTGAGCCCAGAACAAGCTGGTACCATGGTGAAGACGATAATATACTTTTAGTTTGTTGAATGCAATGAGTCTTAATACGGCATTGGGTGCTAGTTATCTCACGAAAATGATGTTTCTCCACATGCGGATGCTACGTGAGTTTGTTTTAGGCAATAAATAAAACGAATGAATAAGTAAGTGCAAAAATATAATTAAAGTTCCAGACAGGACAGACATGACCAGCGACTCATGGATCACAATTTGGCACTAAACCCACGCAACTCACTATAACCTTATCTATGAATGCCAGCCTCCGTAACCAAGGCCGTGTCCGAGGCCAAGCAGCGGCGCGTGGCTGACGAGCGGCGCGCCCAGGAGCGGGGCGCCGATACCGTGCCCGTAGAGCGACGGGGAGACGAGGGGCGCTGCCACCCCGTGGCCCAGCAGAGGCGCGCCCAGCCCGTGACCCCAGCCGCCCAGCCCGTGGCCCCAGCCGCCCAGCCCGCCCCCGTACAGCCCTAGCCCGTGTCCGTAGAGCGGAGCCGGCGCCCCCAGTCCGTAGCCGAGCCCGACCACGCCTCGTTTCTCGTTCTTCTTTTCCTCTGCGCCGAACACGGCCGCCGCCAGCAGGACAACGCAAAACTGAAAAATTTAACACACTTAACTATCTCTTGCGCCACACATCGCGCCCGCCCACCGCCCGCCCGCCTCAGCAGCCCCGCCCTTGCAGCAGGACGCGCCGGGGCGCCGGGCGGGCTGGGGACCGCTCGGCCGGACCACAGCCACACTAACGATGTGGGTACATGATCTACTGCAGCTATTTACTTGAAATTGTTAATTATTACATTTCCTGCGCTATTACTAATTTAATAATCAACAAACAGAAAGAAAGAAAATATTTTTATATATATAGTTATAAATGTTAATGAAAATAACAATGTCAGGCCATGTGTCAGGCTCAGGGTGGTGCGGCTGCTATGCTAGTACCTCGGCTCGGGAACAGACGTGACTGGTGGTACGATCTCAGGCCATGTGTCAGGCTCAGGGTGGTGCGGCTGCTATGCTAGTACCTCGGCTCGGGAACAGACGTGACGGGTGGTACGATCACCAATAATTTTCTGAACTTACTATATTTGATTGAGAATCATCAAATCGCTCTATAATATTCATCATTATCATCATCATCAGCCTATACCAATCCACTGCTGGACATAGGCCTCCCCTAATGAGCGCCATAGCGCCCTGTTTTCAGCTTGCCGCATCCAGCATCTGCCAGCAGTCTTTCGCAAATCGTCATCCCACCTGGTCGGAGGGCGTTCTACACTACGTTTACCGAGTCGCGGTCTCCACTCAAGAACACGTTTACCCCAGCGGTTGTCGGTTCTTCTCGAGATATGGCCAGCCCACTGCCTCTTCAGCTTGCTAATCCTTTGAGCTATGTCGATAACCTTAGTTCTTTGTCGGATGTATTCGTTAGAAATCCTATCCTTCAGAGAAAATCCGAGCATAGCTCTCTCCATAGCTCGCTGGGCGACTTTAAACTGGTGGACCAGCCCTACCGTGAGTGTCCACGTCTCAGCTCCGTAGGTCATGACGGGTAGGACGCACTGATTGAAAACTTTCGTTTTCAAGCATTGGGGTATGGATGACGAGAAGACCCGACGTAGTTTGCCAAACGCGGCCCAACCTAGCTGGATCCTCCTCTTGGCCTCCTTCTCAAAATTTTTGTTACCTAACTGCAGAGTCTGCCCAAGATAAGTATACTCGGAAACAATTTCGAGAAGGTGACCATGTACGACCACCGGTCCCTGATCAATGTGATCATTGATCATGACCTTGGTTTTCTCCAAGTTCATGCCAAGACCGATGCGTCGCAAGGCTAGGCCGGCTAGCATCCGGTTCTCAAGCGCTCCTCAAGCGACTCAGCCATTAACACTATTTCATCACAGAATCAGGTGTGAGATGTAATCGCCGTTTATGTTGATGCCCTTACCTTTCTAGTCCAGCATCTGAAACACATCTTCCAACGCGCTTGTGAACAGTTTCGGGGTATAACATCCCCCTGTCTCACTCCTCTGCGCAGTTGTATAGGTTTAGACTGCTGGCCCTGTACTTAGACACTCATGGTGGCGGCATCATAAAGACATCTCAGTACCTCGATATAACGATAGTCTACTTGGCATCGCTGTAAGGATTCCAGAACAGCCCAGGTTTAGACAGAATCAAAGGCCTTTTCATAGTCCACAAAGGCCAGACACAGGGGCTGATTATACTCTTCGGACTTCTGTATAAACTGCCTAACCGTGTGTATGTGTGTTCTATGGTGCCATATCCTCCGCGAAACCCGGCTGTTCCGGTGGCTGGAACTCGTCAAGTCTTCTGGCGAGACGATTCGTGACCACTCGTGAGAACAACTTATAGACATGGCTCAGGAGCGATATGGGCCTGTAATTTTTAAGGAGGGTTTTGTCGCCCTTCTTAAAAAAGAGCACCACCAAACTCCCGCTCCATGCCTTTGGAGTTCTTCCACTGTGAAGGACGGCATTGAAGAGGTTCTGTAATTCCTGTAAAACAGGGGTTCCTCTAGCTTTTAAAAGCTCTGATGATATTCCGTCTTCACCGGAGGCTTTTCCATTTTTAAGCTGCATCAGAGCCAACACGATCTCGTCTTGACTGATGTTCGGCAGTTCCTCGGTCTAGTGGGTGTCTGGGTGGCTCAAGAATCCTCGATCTCGGCTAAGATCTCCGGCTTCAACAATACGGTCCTCCCATCGTGCGTTATAAGCTTCGTCAGGTGGCTCCTGCCAAGCTGATGAGTGAATACTTTGGACCCCCCCCCCCCCAGTTTAGACTTCCTGCCATTGCTTTGCATTTTGCAGAACTTGATGCCCTCGTCTCTCAACGTTTCGACCAGATTGTGTAGGGTCTCGTCAGCGTCATCAGTGGGTTCCAAGGCAACAAATCTATTTAGAAAGATTTAGCAAAAAAGGAGAAAGATAATGACACCGAAATAGCTAAGCAGGATGCCAGCATAACGTGTGTCAATTTCGATCTAGAAGCTGTGCTTTATTGCCCTCTAGTCTTAGCAAAGCTATGCTATAAGTCCAAGTTGCTATACTCGGCAATCACCAGTGTCTAATGCCAAGTTAAAGGATTTGCAGAAGATGCTTAGAACTGGTTTGATTCCGACCACATACTTCAAGTTCTATCAGAATCTACCATCATCCAATAATTTAAAAGGTTAATGAAGAAAATATTTCCCTAGCTGCGTCCAGGGCTTCCTACATCACAAGAAGATCAATAAGATAGTGTGTGGATAAAATGTTTGTCACTTTTCAAAATAAAATTTTATACCATTTAGTATTGAATTTGTTTAGCACATTGGTGAGCGGCGGGAGAAGAGACTCGTTATAATAACAAATGGGCGTAAGTGCATAGGTCCGCATCTAAAAATATTAGGCGTATGCGCATACGACCATTTGTTATAACGAAAACAATTTTTGATAGGGGCCTATGTTAGTTTACGCCTTTTTGTTAAAACTCTTTACGAATATTTTTACAATACGCCTATTTATTATTTTGTTTTCCTGCTTTTGTTTTCTTTAAGAGTTTTACGACCTTTTGTTATAACACGGAAGACGGTAAGAGGGTATACGACAGCTAAAAATCGAAATCTGACCAAATTGGCGGATACGCCCCTATGTTATGATGCCCTCGATATAATAACTACACTGTTTATACTATGTTGTTGTTTGTACTACTGTTTATATACTATAAAATTGCTATAGGTTTATACAAAGCTGATCTAGCGTGTGTAGTTTTAGAATTAAATGCACCCAGGTGAATAAGGTGAATAAAGTTTTTTAAAAGTAATTTTAATGCACCCGGCATTATGCACCCAGGTGCTTAAAGTTTACTAAAAATGTATTTAATACACCCAGGTGAATTAGCTCAGGTGAATTAAGTTTACGAAGCGAAACATTGTCGCATTATATTTTTTTTTCGGGATGTTTGTACGATCAGCTGGTTTTGTTCCGGGTGTTCTGGTCGTTTTCAATGTAAAATGAAAAATGTATTGTACTATTATTTTAAGTATAATATATCAGTAATCTAGTATCCCTAACACAAGCTCAGCTTAGCTTGGGGCTAAATAATGATTTGTGAATTGTCGAGCAATATTTATACATACATAAATAATAAAATTTATTATTTCAAAATTTTCCAACATTGTAATATTTTATCATTTTTTGTAAGTAGATTAGTAAGTATAATATAATTAAAGATAGATAGATAATACTTTATTATACCACATAAACACATAAACACAGAAAACAGTACATAAACACAGAAAACAGTACAGAAATAAATGCTACTTATAATAGTATTATGTACCTAATAATATAATTGTAGGTAATGAGTATACAATGTGCAACTTACAGCAGCCTTCATGTTGATGTCAGTGTTTCGCGGAGCACTAGCCCTGTGCCGCAGCGCGGGCCCTTATATGCGGCCCCTCTAGGACTCCTAGGGCTTGCCTGAAGTCTAGCGTCAGGGACTGCCAACTTGCGCCCCTCAACGCCCGCAATGGCCCGCATCCTTCACTCTAAAACAGATCAGACACCTGCTAATTAGTTTATTTAACAGCGACTGGTTCTTCTACCAATATTTTCGGTAAATGTGTCTTGAAGCAGCTTTCTTCTATAAATCTCCAAAAGGTTTCCTAAATTAACCTTACAAAATAAAATCATATAAAAATAACATTAATTACTTAACTCAGGACCGCTAGTATATGACAACGCGCTTGCTTTCGAATTCGGAAGTAAATTATTTAAGTTGAAAAATGGGCGCGAAGCTGCGGACCTAGGCTCACATAGCCGCTAGCCGGAGACATAGTGGCGCAAAGCTTGACCACATGGCCACCCTTGCAAGAAATATTACTAGGTAGGTACAGTCGGCTGCACCAAGAAATGTTCTACCTCACTTGAGTACCTCGTTTCATAAGACAATGGCCTTTAGAGGGAGCTTCCGCTATGCTGCATCGAAATGCTGGAACAACATACCACCGCCCATAAGGAACCTAAAATGTCTGTTTACTTTTAAATTAAAGTTAAAAAAATTTTTGCTTACCTGGCAAAAGGAGCAGGAACCTCTCAGACACGATACGAGTGCTATTTAACATTGTAATATGTGTACAAAAGCAGTTTTATTTTCTATTTCATAATTTTTTATACATTTTTTTCTTCTTGTTTTGTATGTTTTTAGTTTTTTTCAATGGTAAATACTCTTCTTTGTTTAATTTTTTCTCGTTTCATATTGTTTTATAAATAACTGTAATACTTCGCTTTTATATATATTTTTATTTGTAATTCCTCGGTCCCACCGGCCCCAGCAGAAAACCAGCGCAGGTTTTTTTCTGTGAAATACCTGCACAAGCTGAGTTGGGACCATTTTGTAGCTAAGACGTTAATATGTATCTTCATTGTTTCATCATTTATATTTTGTGTATATTTTTTATGTCTTTGTAATTGTAGATTTATTATAAGTTTTAGTTACAAATAAACGCTTTAAACTAAACTAAACTAAACTAATGTGCACCGAGTAGGTGGCCGCGCGGTGCCGGCCTACAACTTGCACCACCACAATGTACAGCGAGTAGGTGGCCGCGCGGTGCCGGCCTACAACTTGCACCACCACAATGTGCAGCGAGTAGGTGGCCGCGCGGTGCCGGCCTACAACTTGCACCACCACAATGTGCAGCGAGTAGGTGGCCGCGCGGTGCCGGCCTACAACTTGCACCACCACAATGTGCAGCGAGTAGGTGGCCGCGCGGTGCCGGCCTACAACTTGCACCACCACAATGTGCAGCGAGTAGGTGGCCGCGCGGTGCCGGCCTACAACTTGCACCACCACAATGTGCAGCGAGTAGGTGGCCGCGCGGTGCCGGCCTACAACTTGCACCTCCACAATGTGCAGCGAGTAGGTGGCCGCGCGGTGCCGGCCTACAACTTGCACCACCACAACTCTTCCCGCGGGTGTCGTGAGCACCGGGGGGGCAGGCAGCAGCGCCTCTTGCAGAATAGATCTACCACTTAACTGCGATCGCCAACCCGCTGTCGATCGCAGTCATAATCCGGGGGGATTATGGGCATTGCCCCCATAAGATTAAAAAAATCAGGGGGAGGCCTGCGTCCAGCCGTGGACCATTATAGGGTGTTGAGGCTGAGGCAAGTGGCAAGTGCGATGCATGCCGACTGTCCGTGTTCGTGATGAATGGCACCGTGGGAGCCGCGCGCGGGGCCGCCGGCCGGCGTGCTAACTACTGAGCTGTACTTGATAGTGTTTAGTATTGTTCTGCATTGATTAACAACGGATTTTTGCGCGCTATTGGCTATTGTTGGCCCGAGTGCGCGGGCGCAGCGGCGTTTCTCTACCGTAGCCTTTACCGACGGACAATAGGAGTCGACATTCACTTACGTTGGAGGCAAGAAGCACATTTTATAACTAAACTAGGTGTTATCCTCGACTTGGTGCGCGTGGAGTGGTGTTAGAGGTGGTCTACCGCTGGAGTGGTGTTAGAGGTGGTCTACCGCTGGAGTGGTGTTAGAGGTGGTCTACCGCTGGAGTGGTGTTAGAGGTGGTCTACCGCTGGAGTGGTGTTAGAGGTGGTCTACCGCTGGAGTGGTGTTAGAGGTGGTCTACCGCTGGAGTGGTGTTAGAGGTGGTCTACCGCTGGAGTGGTGTTAGAGGTGGTCTACCGCTGGAGTGGTGTTAGAGGTGGTCTACCGCTGGAGTGGTGTTAGAGGTGGTCTACCGCTGGAGTGGTGTTAGAGGTGGTCTACCGCTGGAGTGGTGTTAGAGGTGGTCTACCGCTGGAGTGGTGTTAGAGGTGGTCTACCGCTGGAGTGGTGTTAGAGGTGGTCTACCGCTGGAGTGGTGTTAGAGGTGGTCTACCGCTGGAGTGGTGTTAGAGGTGGTCTACCGCTGGAGTGGTGTTAGAGGTGGTCTACCGCTGGAGTGGTGTTAGAGGTGGTCTACCGCTGGAGTGGTGTTAGAGGTGGTCTACCGCTGGAGTGGTGTTAGAGGTGGTCTACCGCTGGAGTGGTGTTAGAGGTGGTCTACCGCTGGAGTGGTGTTAGAGGTGGTCTACCGCTGGAGTGGTGTTAGAGGTGGTCTACCGCTGGAGTGGTGTTAGAGGTGGTCTACCGCTGGAGTGGTGTTAGAGGTGGTCTACCGCTGGAGTGGTGTTAGAGGTGGTCTACCGCTGGAGTGGTGTTAGAGGTGGTCTACCGCTGGAGTGGTGTTAGAGGTGGTCTACCGCTGGAGTGGTGTTAGAGGTGGTCTACCGCTGGAGTGGTGTTAGAGGTGGTCTACCGCTGGAGTGGTGTTAGAGGTGGTCTACCGCTGGAGTGGTGTTAGAGGTGGTCTACCGCTGGAGTGGTGTTAGAGGTGGTCTACCGCTGGAGTGGTGTTAGAGGTGGTCTACCGCTGGAGTGGTGTTAGAGGTGGTCTACCGCTGGAGTGGTGTTAGAGGTGGTCTACCGCTGGAGTGGTGTTAGAGGTGGTCTACCGCTGGAGTGGTGTTAGAGGTGGTCTACCGCTGGAGTGGTGTTAGAGGTGGTCTACCGCTGGAGTGGTGTTAGAGGTGGTCTACCGCTGGAGTGGTGTTAGAGGTGGTCTACCGCTGGAGTGGTGTTAGAGGTGGTCTACCGCTGGAGTGGTGTTAGAGGTGGTCTACCGCTGGAGTGGTGTTAGAGGTGGTCTACCGCTGGAGTGGTGTTAGAGGTGGTCTACCGCTGGAGTGGTGTTAGAGGTGGTCTACCGCTGGAGTGGTGTTAGAGGTGGTCTACCGCTGGAGTGGTGTTAGAGGTGGTCTACCGCTGGAGTGGTGTTAGAGGTGGTCTACCGCTGGAGTGGTGTTAGAGGTGGTCTACCGCTGGAGTGGTGTTAGAGGTGGTCTACCGCTGGAGTGGTGTTAGAGGTGGTCTACCGCTGGAGTGGTGTTAGAGGTGGTCTACCGCTGGAGTGGTGTTAGAGGTGGTCTACCGCTGGAGTGGTGTTAGAGGTGGTCTACCGCTGGAGTGGTGTTAGAGGTGGTCTACCGCTGGAGTGGTGTTAGAGGTGGTCTACCGCTGGAGTGGTGTTAGAGGTGGTCTACCGCTGGAGTGGTGTTAGAGGTGGTCTACCGCTGGAGTGGTGTTAGAGGTGGTCTACCGCTGGAGTGGTGTTAGAGGTGGTCTACCGCTGGAGTGGTGTTAGAGGTGGTCTACCGCTGGAGTGGTGTTAGAGGTGGTCTACCGCTGGAGTGGTGTTAGAGGTGGTCTACCGCTGGAGTGGTGTTAGAGGTGGTCTACCGCTGGAGTGGTGTTAGAGGTGGTCTACCGCTGGAGTGGTGTTAGAGGTGGTCTACCGCTGGAGTGGTGTTAGAGGTGGTCTACCGCTGGAGTGGTGTTAGAGGTGGTCTACCGCTGGAGTGGTGTTAGAGGTGGTCTACCGCTGGAGTGGTGTTAGAGGTGGTCTACCGCTGGAGTGGTGTTAGAGGTGGTCTACCGCTGGAGTGGTGTTAGAGGTGGTCTACCGCTGGAGTGGTGTTAGAGGTGGTCTACCGCTGGAGTGGTGTTAGAGGTGGTCTACCGCTGGAGTGGTGTTAGAGGTGGTCTACCGCTGGAGTGGTGTTAGAGGTGGTCTACCGCTGGAGTGGTGTTAGAGGTGGTCTACCGCTGGAGTGGTGTTAGAGGTGGTCTACCGCTGGAGTGGTGTTAGAGGTGGTCTACCGCTGGAGTGGTGTTAGAGGTGGTCTACCGCTGGAGTGGTGTTAGAGGTGGTCTACCGCTGGAGTGGTGTTAGAGGTGGTCTACCGCTGGAGTGGTGTTAGAGGTGGTCTACCGCTGGAGTGGTGTTAGAGGTGGTCTACCGCTGGAGTGGTGTTAGAGGTGGTCTACCGCTGGAGTGGTGTTAGAGGTGGTCTACCGCTGGAGTGGTGTTAGAGGTGGTCTACCGCTGGAGTGGTGTTAGAGGTGGTCTACCGCTGGAGTGGTGTTAGAGGTGGTCTACCGCTGGAGTGGTGTTAGAGGTGGTCTACCGCTGGAGTGGTGTTAGAGGTGGTCTACCGCTGGAGTGGTGTTAGAGGTGGTCTACCGCTGGAGTGGTGTTAGAGGTGGTCTACCGCTGGAGTGGTGTTAGAGGTGGTCTACCGCTGGAGTGGTGTTAGAGGTGGTCTACCGCTGGAGTGGTGTTAGAGGTGGTCTACCGCTGGAGTGGTGTTAGAGGTGGTCTACCGCTGGAGTGGTGTTAGAGGTGGTCTACCGCTGGAGTGGTGTTAGAGGTGGTCTACCGCTGGAGTGGTGTTAGAGGTGGTCTACCGCTGGAGTGGTGTTAGAGGTGGTCTACCGCTGGAGTGGTGTTAGAGGTGGTCTACCGCTGGAGTGGTGTTAGAGGTGGTCTACCGCTGGAGTGGTGTTAGAGGTGGTCTACCGCTGGAGTGGTGTTAGAGGTGGTCTACCGCTGGAGTGGTGTTAGAGGTGGTCTACCGCTGGAGTGGTGTTAGAGGTGGTCTACCGCTGGAGTGGTGTTAGAGGTGGTCTACCGCTGGAGTGGTGTTAGAGGTGGTCTACCGCTGGAGTGGTGTTAGAGGTGGTCTACCGCTGGAGTGGTGTTAGAGGTGGTCTACCGCTGGAGTGGTGTTAGAGGTGGTCTACCGCTGGAGTGGTGTTAGAGGTGGTCTACCGCTGGAGTGGTGTTAGAGGTGGTCTACCGCTGGAGTGGTGTTAGAGGTGGTCTACCGCTGGAGTGGTGTTAGAGGTGGTCTACCGCTGGAGTGGTGTTAGAGGTGGTCTACCGCTGGAGTGGTGTTAGAGGTGGTCTACCGCTGGAGTGGTGTTAGAGGTGGTCTACCGCTGGAGTGGTGTTAGAGGTGGTCTACCGCTGGAGTGGTGTTAGAGGTGGTCTACCGCTGGAGTGGTGTTAGAGGTGGTCTACCGCTGGAGTGGTGTTAGAGGTGGTCTACCGCTGGAGTGGTGTTAGAGGTGGTCTACCGCTGGAGTGGTGTTAGAGGTGGTCTACCGCTGGAGTGGTGTTAGAGGTGGTCTACCGCTGGAGTGGTGTTAGAGGTGGTCTACCGCTGGAGTGGTGTTAGAGGTGGTCTACCGCTGGAGTGGTGTTAGAGGTGGTCTACCGCTGGAGTGGTGTTAGAGGTGGTCTACCGCTGGAGTGGTGTTAGAGGTGGTCTACCGCTGGAGTGGTGTTAGAGGTGGTCTACCGCTGGAGTGGTGTTAGAGGTGGTCTACCGCTGGAGTGGTGTTAGAGGTGGTCTACCGCTGGAGTGGTGTTAGAGGTGGTCTACCGCTGGAGTGGTGTTAGAGGTGGTCTACCGCTGGAGTGGTGTTAGAGGTGGTCTACCGCTGGAGTGGTGTTAGAGGTGGTCTACCGCTGGAGTGGTGTTAGAGGTGGTCTACCGCTGGAGTGGTGTTAGAGGTGGTCTACCGCTGGAGTGGTGTTAGAGGTGGTCTACCGCTGGAGTGGTGTTAGAGGTGGTCTACCGCTGGAGTGGTGTTAGAGGTGGTCTACCGCTGGAGTGGTGTTAGAGGTGGTCTACCGCTGGAGTGGTGTTAGAGGTGGTCTACCGCTGGAGTAGACCTGCACCTGCACCCACAATGATCTTGACCTGGCGGCACATTTACCGTTTTTCCCTCTAGAGTGCACATGAAAATATGAAGGACACTCCTCCAGCCACATTTGCTACAAAAACAAAAATCCGGTTGAGCGTCCCATCGCATCGTCCCAGCAACATCCATCCATACATCCATCCATCTAAACTTTCGCATTTTTATAATTATTAGGTGTGAAGTATAGATTATTGTAATCTAAGATAGAGTATCCACTAGGCATGCCTAGTGGATACTCTAATAAATAATAATAAATAATAAATAAAATGGTAGGAAACCGTTCGCTTGGCCGGTTGTTTTATATAAAATGGTAGGAAACCGTTCGCTTGGCCGGTTGTTTTTTATAAAATGGTAGGAAACCGTTCGCTTGGCCGGTTGTTTTATATAAAATGGTAGGAAACCGTTCGCTTGGCCGGTTGTTTTATATAAAATGGTAGGAAACCGTTCGCTTGGCCGGTTGTTTTATATAAAACTAGCTGCGAACCGCGGCTTCGCCCCCGTGGAAATTTATGTTTCCAACTTTCTTAATTTTTTCTTTCATAAGAACCTTCTCCTGACAATAACAAACACAACAAAGAAAGAATTAGCGAAATTGGTCCAGGCGTTGTTGAGTTATGCGCTTACCAACACATTTTGCGATTCATTTTTATATTATAGAAGATGGTAGGAAACCGTTCGCTTGGCCGGTTGTTTTATATAAAATGGTAGGAAACTGTTCGCTTGGCCGGTTGTTTTATATAAAATGGTAGGAAACCGTTCGCTTGGCCGGTTGTTTTATATAAAATGGTAGGAAACCGTTCGCTTGGCCGGTTGTTTTATATAAAATGGTAGGAAACCGTTCGCTTGGCCGGTTGTTTTATATAAAATGGTAGGAAACCGTTCGCTTGGCCGGTTGTTTTATATAAAATGGTAGGAAACCGTTCGCTTGGCCGGTTGTTTTATATAAAATGGTAGGAAACCGTTCGCTTGGCCGGTTGTTTTTCTTCTTATTCATGTTCTCTTACGTGTATACTGAAATATTTTTTATTATTTTGATATTTCAAAGGATTTATATTTATTTTTGTCATTTTCATGGCCAAACTATGGTTTTGTTTAAAAAATAAGCAAAAAAACCCGTGTTTCGTGTTTAGTGTTTCGTGTTTCGTGTTTCGTGGTGCACTCTGTATTTATTTGCTGTTGAGTGTGAATATTTTGTTTCCCTCTATCTAATTTTTTTTTGGTTTATAAATAAAAATAAAATGGTTTTATTTCAGACAACACATACATACATACATAGTAGTGTATACATACATACATAGTATACATAGTAGTGTATACATACATAGTATACATAGTAGTGTATACATACATACATACATACATACATACATAGTATACATAGTAGTGTATACATACATACATAGTATACATAGTAGTGTATACATAGTCCATAGATTTACGACAAAAAATACATAAAAAATACAATTTAAAAACACACAAAATTAAAAACAGCAGATAATATCAAAAAAACATACAAGAGAACCGTGACAGGAACAAAACTGAGCAGAGGATACTCCATGCATGCAGGAAATATGTTCCTTCATTGATCACCCTCACCACAAAGTGTCTCCAGAGTGAAGATGATAGTCCAGTCAGAACAGTCCCGATGCATGAACACCATCAGTGTGATACTGCGCAAACATTCCCGACGCACTGCAGAACCTGGCCAGTCGCAACATCATCCGAAATATGTTAGGTATTGTATTGGATTCGTAGGGTGTATGGATAGTTTCGTATCTTGACGTAACGTATTGTATTGGATTCGTAGGGTGTATGGATAGTTTCGTATCTTGACGTAACGTATTGTATTGGATTCGTAGGGTGTATGGATAGTTTCGTATCTTGACGTAACGTATTGTATTGGATTCGTAGGGTGTATGGATAGTTTCGTATCTTGACGTAACGTATTGTATTGGATTCGTAGGGTGTATGGATAGTTTCGTATCTTGACGTAACGTATTGTATTGGATTCGTATGGTGTATGGATAGTTTCGTATCTTGACGTAACGTATTGTATTGGATTCGTAGGGTGTATGGATAGTTTCGTATCTTGACGTAACGTATTGTATTGGATTCGTATGGTGTATGGATAGTTTCGTATCTTGACGTAACGTATTGTATTGGATTCGTAGGGTGTATGGATAGTTTCGTATCTTGACGTAACGTATTGTATTGGATTCGTAGGGTGTATGGATAGTTTCGTATCTTGACGTAACGTATTGTATTGGATTCGTAGGGTGTATGGATAGTTTCGTATCTTGACGTAACGTATTGTATTGGATTCGTATGGTGTATGGATAGTTTCGTATCTTGACGTAACGTATTGTATTGGATTCGTAGGGTGTATGGATAGTTTCGTATCTTGACGTAACGTATTGTATTGGATTCGTAGGGTGTATGGATAGTTTCGTATCTTGACGTAACGTATTGTATTGGATTCGTAGGGTGTATGGATAGTTTCGTATCTTGACGTAACGTATTGTATTGGATTCGTATGGTGTATGGATAGTTTCGTATCTTGACGTAACGTATTGTATTGGATTCGTAGGGTGTATGGATAGTTTCGTATCTTGACGTAACGTATTGTATTGGATTCGTATGGTGTATGGATAGTTTCGTATCTTGACGTAACGTATTGTATTGGATTCGTAGGGTGTATGGATAGTTTCGTATCTTGACGTAACGTATTGTATTGGATTCGTAGGGTGTATGGATAGTTTCGTATCTTGACGTAACGTATTGTATTGGATTCGTATGGTGTATGGATAGTTTCGTATCTTGACGTAACGTATTGTATTGGATTCGTAGGGTGTATGGATAGTTTCGTATCTTGACGTAACGTATTGTATTGGATTCGTATGGTGTATGGATAGTTTCGTATCTTGACGTAACGTATTGTATTGGATTCGTAGGGTGTATGGATAGTTTCGTATCTTGACGTAACGTATTGTATTGGATTCGTAGGGTGTATGGATAGTTTCGTATCTTGACGTAACGTATTGTATTGGATTCGTAGGGTGTATGGATAGTTTCGTATCTTGACGTAACGTATTGTATTGGATTCGTAGGGTGTATGGATAGTTTCGTATCTTGACGTAACGTATTGTATTGGATTCGTATGGTGTATGGATAGTTTCGTATCTTGACGTAACGTATTGTATTGGATTCGTAGGGTGTATGGATAGTTTCGTATCTTGACGTAACGTATTGTATTGGATTCGTATGGTGTATGGATAGTTTCGTATCTTGACGTAACGTATTGTATTGGATTCGTATGGTGTATGGATAGTTTCGTATCTTGACGTAACGTATTGTATTGGATTCGTAGGGTGTATGGATAGTTTCGTATCTTGACGTAACGTATTGTATTGGATTCGTATGGTGTATGGATAGTTTCGTATCTTGACGTAACGTATTGGATTCGTAGGGTGTATGGATAGTTTCGTATCTTGACGTAACGTATTGTATTGGATTCGTAGGGTGTATGGATAGTTTCGTATCTTGACGTAACGTATTGTATTGGATTCGTAGGGTGTATGGATAGTTTCGTATCTTGACGTAACGTATTGTATTGGATTCGTAGGGTGTATGGATAGTTTCGTATCTTGACGTAACGTATTTCGTAGTTCAGAGATCCCCTTCATGATATTTGGCATTGCAGCTCTGATGCAGTTCTATAAGAAAGGTATACGGTTAGACGGGTAGGTACCGAAACAACGGGCTCCACCATGTGGCTATATTGTTCATAATTACTGCTGTTTAGCGTACTTTGATTGCACATCAGGTATCATGGCGGCACAAAAAAATCGCGCTTGTAAATAATCGTAAAAGGCGTGATTGCCATTAGCTGGCCCCTGGTCCTTGCGACACCGCGCGCCCTCGCAAATGTCTGTCTCGGGCGCCGTCGCCGTCGAGCGCCGCCGCGCCGCCGGCCGAGTCGCCATCGCCTTTCCACTGCCTATTAGCTAATTATAACATCCTACTTGCGAGAAAAGTAGACTATTTACCTACTTAACTATACTTACTTAACTTAACTATACTTACTTAACTTAACTATAAGTACTTACTTACGTCAAGTCAGTTATAAAGTGCTCGTTAATGTTAGCCTACGTCAGCATTTATGAAATCCGGACGCTCACATGGTTGTGGTTGGCTCTATAAATCACAGATCCACGAATATCTAGAGGTTCCGCTTATTCATATCTAGAGGATTAATCCGCTTATTCATATCTAGAGGATTGTTCCGCTTATTCATATCTAGAGGATTAATCCGCTTATTCATATCTAGAGGATTGTTCCGCTTATTCATATCTAGAGGATTGTTCCGCTTATTCATATCTAGAGGATTGTTCCGCTTATTCCCATCGCATATTCCCTCGATGTCGGATTGATCCATTCGAAGTGGGATCATTATTATCCCTATTGGGAATAAGAACTTGGTGTGATCTATCTACGTTCAATTTAAATTAATGAATAATATATAATAAATATTATATAATATATAATGCTGGACAATACTCACAACATCATCTAGCAGTTCAAATAAATTCAATTCCTGAGCGTGATGGATGAGTTAACAAGAGTATAGATCTGGAAGGAAACGTTACTCCAACTATTCAAAATGTATGTCTCAGAGTTCTCAATAGTGAGCTCTAGTATTGAGTAAGTAGTGTAGACCTGAGTACTGTGCGCCGGACGTATAGGCACAGGCACATACATAGAGCTGCACCACCACAAGATAGATAACTGGTCCACTGGTTAGTAGCGAGGGTGTGGCACGGAGCCGGTCCACGGAGCCGGTCCACGGAGCCGGTCCACGGAGCCGGTACACGTGTGACCCAATCTGGACGAATGCACCGCGTGGCTACACTCACCTGGCTGGGTGTACTGCACACTCGTACCACACGTAACACCATCTATTAACTGCCTGAGACCTGCTTTATATCTTGATCGTAAGTAACATGATATGTGTCATGACAAGAAATTATTAATTTAACTGAAACATTATTGTGTTAAGTACCTAAGCTGGATTAAAGCAACTATACTCGTAGTTTCTATCTGCTAACATTATAACTAATTTACTACACAAAACAAAACTTAATTTTATAAGATAACTACTAAAACAAATTCACAACAATAAAACAATAATTAAAAGCAAAAAAAAAAACTAAAAAACTAATGGTAAGTACAATTATTAAGGACATAACTTTTTCAGGACCTGAGACTTAAACTTTCCTGTACTGCTCGCAAATATATCAATGTCTATAAAATTTACATTGTAGGACTCTATCATTCGGCGAGTAGGCATACGAAGTCCCGCGTTAGTGCGACAGGTGTTTACATGGAAAAGTTTACCTGCTTGATCTTCCCGCTTGTGCACGGTACGAGGTACATGGTATCCTAGGCCAGAAGTAAGGTCAATGCAGTCGAAATTATTGTTTACAATTTTATGTAATGTTATGGCTTCAAGTTATTTACGCCGAGATTCCTGTGAGAGCATATTGTATTTCTCTAAAAGTTGTTCATAGGGAAGATAACGTCTATGACATCTACTTATAATTTGTAGCACGTAAAAACTTTCGCTGGACCCTTTCAATTGACTCTATGTATTTTTTGTAATAAGAGTTCCATAGAGGGACAGCATACTCCAGTTGAGGGCGGATAGAGAATAATACAGGTATAAAATGTAGAGCTGCGTTTGAAGTCCTACGAGGATCTCATCACAAATCCATCCATTTGAAATGATTTACTGATCATATTATCAATGTGTATGTTCAAGCAGAAAGCAGATGAAAAACATTTGGTGATTTTGTAAATAATTTTAATAACTTATCAAAATAAATAACACTCACTTAAAACTATGTTAATAACTCAGTTAATAACAAGGCAAATAAAACACAAACACACAAACACATCTCCACTCCAATAAAACTATTTACAAAAGTTACAAAATTACTCTGTTATCACAAGGACGTGGTGAGGCTTGCCGATGAAACTACGTCTTAACAAAAGACGGCTACCGGAAGTGTTCGAGAGGGCGGTCGATGGGGGGCTGCAGACCCAGAGGGATGTGGTTATGGAACTGCTGCGACCTCTCATCCGGCTCATCCGTCTGTCCCTCCGCACTCCGCCCCTCCGCCCCCTGCGGCTGCCCGTACTCCGCCGCCGGCTGATGGTTCTGAGCGTAGCCCCCCTGGCTGGGTGGCCCGTACTCTTGGCCCAACTGGTGATTGTGGAGGCTCTGCTCGAACTGCGCCTGGTCTAATTGTTGCTGGATGTGGTGCTGCAGCTGGTTCTGGTAGTCGTACTGGTCTTGAGCGTTTTGGTCATATCCCGGGTGCCCCTGGCCTTGGTCTTGGCCGAGTTGATTATGACCCTGCTCTTGAGGAAATTGATGATGACCCTGGTCTTGACCGAACTGGTGTTGTCCGTTGTCAGGGTATTGATCATTGGAGAACCCGAGGTCGTTCTGTGGGGACACGGGGGACCAGCCGTTGTGGTCTACGGAGGGCTGAGTGGGCTGCGGCTGGTTGTGTAAACCGGGATAGTCCAATTGACCAGGTTGGTATGTGAATCCCGGCTGCTGGTATACATCGGGCTGTCCACCAGCATTCACTTGCACTCCAGGTTGCAGGTGAATATCCGTCTGTCCGACTTGGAAATGAATATCTGATTGTCCACCTTGGAAATGAACATCTGGCTGGCCTGGCTGGATGTGAACTCCAGATTGTCCGGCATGGAAGTTGACGTCGGGATGTCCGGGCTGGATCTGTATCCCCGGTTGAAGGACGCCAGCTTGTCCCGTGTGGAAGAGAACTTCCCGTTGTCCAGGTTGAAGGACGCCAGCTTGTCCCGTGTGGAAGAGAACTTCCCGTTGTCCAGGTTGAATTTGTACGGAGGGTTGTCCAGAATGGAAATGTATATCGGGCTGTGCGACCTGCACACTTGGGTGTAAATGTACGTCAGGCTGTTGCACCTGGACTCCTGGGTGCAAGTGCACCTCGGGCTGTGCCACGCCATGATGTAAGTGAAGTTCGGGTTGATGCACCTCAACGCCTGAGTGTAAGTGAATGTCTGGCTGGGCAGGATGCAGGTGCACATCAGGCTGGGGCGCTGGCTGCAGGTGGATGTCGGGCTGTTCCGCGTGAACGTGGACACCAGCCTGCGCCACATGCACCAAGCCGGGGGCCGGCGCTACCTGCACCGCTGGTCGCTCCACCACCACACCCTCGTGAGCCTCTCCACCTCCGTAGTACTGGGGAACCGGCCCGTGCGGCACGATCTGACTGAACGTCGACGAGTGTAGCGGGAATAAGGGCCCTTGGTAATTCAGGAAGGGGAATCTAGGATAGTTTGCGTACGTCTGAACAGCGCCGCCCGGCCTGGGGACGTACGGGATCTGAGGGGGGTATTGCGGGAAGTTGAAGATGGCAGCTGCGGGAGCGGGTAGCGCCGGTCTCAAGTGCACTGGAGCGGGTACAGCAGGCTGCACCACCAGCGGGGGAGCGGGGAGGGGACGCGCGATGACGGGCGCCACTGGGACCGGGGCAGGCACCACGGGGACCACCGGCCGTGGAGAAACATGGTGATGGTGATGGTGGAAATGCTGATCCGGCTTCGGTAGTACTACACCTTTATGATGATGATGGGGGAATCTGAGCCCGTAGTGGGGGTGGGGAACTGGCACCCGGTGCCCGACGGGAACGGGGTATTTCGGAAGCAGAGGATGAACGAGAGGGACCTTGACGGCGGAAACCGCGGCGGTGGGGGGGTAGGTGACTACGACGGGCTTCACGACGGAGTGCGTGACGCGCGGGAAGTCATAGCCCAGCTTGTAGGGCGGCACGGCGGACAGCCCGCGCTGCAGCCGCTTGCTGCCGACGAGGCGAGCTAGGATCTTCGCCTTCGCCTTGAAGTGCGACCCATCGCCAGCCGCCGCACACACGCAAAACACCAACAAGATCTGAAAACCACGCACCATTGAGATGAGCACAGAATCACTACCACAAAAGCACTAGATCACAAAACATTAACTCGTCGAGCTCCTCCGCGGTACTCACAATGGTAAGTCTCATATCGCTGCGGTCGCCCGGTCGGCGCGAGTACCCTTCTGAAACCGACCGTCACCGGCCACCAGCACCCATACTTATAACTTAGAACAATCCTCATTAGTATGTAGCAGACGCGGTGGTTTCACCGGGGGCGGCGGGGGCGATGGTGTATTGCCGGACACCTTCGTCCTGATGCGATTATACTTTATGCTTAATCGATACATCTAACTTCCGAAACAGGCCCGTGCTAATTTGAGCTCTGCTTTGATAAGTGAAAAGTGTAGTTTGCATTGCGGAAGTAGGTAGCGATAAGCAGCACGTCGCGCCGCCGTCATTCCTGTAACAAGCGTGCGCGCGCGCATAACAATCGATGATGAACGTAATCGAGAGAAAATTATTGTACCACTAGGGACAGGGACGGACTCAGCAAATAATGTAACGAGAGGGGGGGCTGGCGAGCGGGCGGGCGGGCGGGGTGGTAGACACTGCGTTAAAGTCGTCACGTCACGTCTCGTCGTCGTCGGAAGGAGTGAATTCACTAGCTGATGTTCCTGAAGATGTATAAACTGTTTGATTTTAATTTTTTAATGAATGCCATGCATCATGCCATGTCATAAATGTCTATGGAGTTAATTGAACGAAATAATACACAATCATATAAGGAAAATATATAGTCATTCCAGACAAGTAATTTTTTAACCAAGAATTTTACCACCATATTTGGCGCCCAGGCCAGATTAAGCATATTTTCATTCATTTGAAATATTTAGGTACCTACCTACCTAAGTACCGTAATATAACATAAATAACTATTCGGTTCTAATTCTGGTAGGTAGGTACCTACCACTAGATATAAGCACATAATAACTGGGTAGGTATATAGTACTACACAAGATGGTGTATTAGTTCAGTTTAGGTAGGTGGGTGGGCAGCACTGAGTCCGTCCGGGTGCGCAGGCGCAGGACATCAGTATGCGCGGCGAGCGCGCCGGTTACCAAATATACCTAGGTAGGTAGGTACTTGGACTTTCTCGCTCTCACATCGCTCGACCTTAGATCATTCACCATGTACCTTACCTCCTTGCACGCTCGCGGCTCGCCTCTTGCGTAACTCAAATGTGTAGCACATCGTCGCGGCCTACCATACCACTAGCCATAGCCACCATACCACTAGCCATAGCCACCATACCACTAGCCTAGCCACCATACCACTAGCCATAGCCACCATACCACTAGCCTAGCCACCATACCACTAGCCATAGCCACCATACCACTAGCCATAGCCACTATACCACTAGCCATAGCCACCATACCACTAGCCTAGCCACCATACCACTAGCCATAGCCACCATACCACTAGCCTAGCCACCATACCACTAGCCTAGCCACCATACCACTAGCCTAGCCACCATACCACTAGCCATAGCCACCATACCACTAGCCATAGCCACTATACCACTAGCCATAGCCACCATACCACTAGCCATAGCCACCATACCATACCGTACCACCCAATGAAGTAAACTTAACATTCCCGCGTCGGCGAGAGTACGTGAGAATTACATTGAAAGGACCTAGTTTGCCAACATTTTATTGAAGTTTCGCAATGTGGAAATTCGTCAAAACTGGGTGGCATGTCGAAACTCTGTATAGAGGTAGGTACCTAGGTATCTACCTATTGGAAAGAAGTAGGTATAAGTTAGGTACCTATATCTAAGCCTATATCTACATAATGATATTAATGAATGTAGGTCCTACGTACATTACGCGTGTTTACAACATTTACGTATGAACTGCTTGGAGTTTGAGTACCTATGGCAGAATATGATATCTAGTGCAGTTTACAGACTACACACAGATTGATAAAATTTTCTATCAAGGAAGGTACCTACCTACTACCTACTCCTTACTTACAATCTTACTTCGAGATCTTTTATAGAGCCTGTAAGCATGTAAATTCTTTTATTGTAATTTCTTGTTCTTTTAGCCCACGACAGACGGCAGACTGTTCATAAAATAAAATAACGGGGTGTCAATTATTATACTTTTTTTTAAATAGGTATTTCAAAAGTATGAAACTCACAGATTTGGGGTTTGAAGATTTTGGCCCTAAAATCAGCCGCCATTTTGTTTCTTCTTCAAAGTCGCCGCGCACAATAAAAGTTATATATTTGGACAGAGGACACTTAAATAAATAGAAAATGTTCTATAACATAATGTCCTAAAGCGTCAGGTTTCTGAGATTTGAGATATTCACATTTGAAAATCACTATTGCTCTAATGAATTTATCTACGTTTACTGTTTTCATCAGTTTTCACGTTGCCTAGCAACGTACCTTTGATGATTTTGATAAAGAAAGAAAGATACCAGAAAGATACTTACCCAAAGATCCTACGTTCCGCTAGAATCTTTGCTGCCTACCTATTATGTACGTATATTGTGAAGCATATGCCGACAAGAAAAGAAAAAACAAATGTTACTGATTCAGAAAGTGTTTATTAAAATGTGGTACTACAATTAATTACTAGGAAAATTACATCAGGCCAATCAAATGTTTGTACGATCTACAAATATTTTTTCCGGGTGTTCTCGCTATTTACACACTGTAATACTTTGACTGGAGACGGTGCTGTGGAGTCAGTGCCCCGGTCACCACTGGTGTTGCCATCCGCGTTACTAGCGGCGCCGCCAACACCGTCGCACGAGGCCCACTGTGGTAGCTGTAGCGACAATGCAACACCTATTGCACCCACTGAGGGCCCTTCAGTTCGAGCTGTGCCGTCTCCTGTTAAGGATTTAGGACTAGAACATATTAAATATACCCGGAGGACTGTAATATATTCAGATAATTTGGGTACCGGGATGGGTCTTCTACTGAGTGACTTGCTTCTACAAAATGTAGTAAATAATTGCTATCCAAATGCTAATATAAATATGATTACTGACTGTATTCAGCAAGATGACTCTCTGGATAACAGCACAACTCTGATTGTTCAGCTTGGTGAAAGTTCTGTGAAACGGTCACAGTTGATTAGACTCGTTGAAGTACTTCTAGAAAAGGTACATAATGGACTGGGGAAACTAATTATTTGCTCTTTCCCCTACTCCAAGTCATTGACATCAAAGCAAAATGAAAATTTGAGTCAAATAAACATGCTGATGTACAATATGACATGTCGTCATAGTAATAATGTATTATTTTTTGATACTAATAAATTTATTAGTAAAACTTTTTTGACTAGGGATACAATGTACCTAACCAAACATAGTAAAATAATAATTGCTAAATTGTTAGCATATAATATTTTTGATCCCGTTATAAATAGTATAACGCAGTTACCCGACGAGCCTGTATGTGTAGTTAGTAGTAGTACTAATGAGGGCATTAAAACGGCAGTGTCAGTAAATGCAAATTTAAACTGATCACAACGACAATGGGGAAGCATAAAGCATTTCATTTAGTCCATCAGAATATACAAGGCTTACCCAGCAAAATCTTAGAATTAGAACTATTTTTAAATTATTTAAATGTAGATGTTATGTGCTTAACAGAACACTGGATTGTAGAAAATCAGTTACTTCCCTTTTATAATAATTATTGTTTTGCAAGTTCCTATAAAAGAAAAGCTGCAATACGTGGTGGCTCTTTGATTATAGTTAAAAATAGTGTAAAATGTAAAGAACGGAAAGATATTGTAAACCTTACTATTGAGAGGACTATTGAACTTTCATGTGTGGAACTGGAGCGGCATATCATAGTGTGTGTGTACCGCCCACCCGACGCAAATCAGGTAGATTTTGAATGTACTATGGAAGAAGTTTTGTTGAAAGTATTTACATGTAGGAAAGATCTCATTGTTTGTGGCGACTTTAATATAGATATTTTAGCGAATCCTCTTGCCGATCGATTGCTTAATTTATTCAAATGCTTTAGTTTACAACATCTTTTCAAGGACCCTACTAGGGTAACCCCAACAACTGCTACTTGTTTAGATAATATTTTCTGCAATCAATCCCCAACCAACAAAGCAGTAATAAAGCATTTTAAATCAGACCATTATGGTCAGAGTGTCAATTTTAGTTACAATTATAACGATAAGAACAAAGTTGAGAAATATACCTACAGGCCTATCACAAAGAGCCGTATTAGGAATTTCCAAACTAAAATACAACTAGCAGTAACTAATGTATCTTGTTCTGATGACCCAAATGACTTATTTGCCGAACTTTTTAATATTATAAACAAAGAACACAGTGAAGTCTTCAAACTTAAAACATGCATAGTTAGAGACAAGGTTGGGTTTACTGATTGGGCCACTCCCGGCATCTATAGAAGTAGGAATAGACTATATGATCTTTATGGTGCTAGAGAAGCTATGTTACATGATCCTGTGTTTCTTTTGTATGTAACCAACTACTCTAAAACATTTAAGAAAGTCTGCAATGCTGCGAAATGCCTGTTCTTGAGGAAAAAGCTAGTAAATTCATCTAATAAAATAAAAGCAACATGGACACTAATAAATAACGAAACTGGTAAATCAAAGCCACGGAATAGAGACATAAGGTTAAAAATTAATAATTCAATACTCGTAAATGATAAAGATATAGCCAATGCTTTTGAAGCATTTTTTTTCCAAAATTCCTAAAGTTGTTACCGGGTCTCTAAACTCCTCACCTCCAATGGCCGTTAAATTATTAGAATCATCTGTTGAAAAATGTAAGGAGGTCTTTATCTTTAGCCATGTAAATGCTAATTATATAGTAAAAACATTTAAGTCAATTAACATCAAAAATGCTGAGGATCTTTGGGGTATTTCATCCAAAGTACTGAGTTCAATTATTAAGGAAGTTGCTCCTTGTTTGGCCTACATTTTCAATAGTTGTGTTGACGCAGGAGTTTTTCCTGATCTCATGAAATATAGTAAATTGGTACCTCTTTATAAATCTGGTAGTCACACTGATCCAGCCAACTACAGGCCAATTTCAATACTTCCCACAATGAGTAAAGTTTTTGAAAAGATTATCCTTACTCAGTTGTCCTCTCACTTTAACCTTAATAGACTACTTCATAAAAATCAATTTGGCTTCACCAAGGGTAGATCGACAACCGATGCTGGTACAGCTCTATTAAAGCATATATTGGATGCCTGGGATAAGGCGAAAAACGCCATCGGTATATTTTGCTCTCTAAGGCTTTTGATTGTGTAGATCATTGTACACTAATTGGAAAATTGAAAGATTACGGTATTGATAACAAGGCACTGGACCTTATGCAATCTTATTTATCTGGTCGAGTTCAAAAAGTAGATATTGGTAAAGAAAGATCTCGGGGCTCAAAAATTGAATTGGGCGTTCCACAAGGATCAATATTAGGTCCCTTTTTATTTTTAGTTTATGTAAATGATCTCCCTTTTTTTGCAAAAGATCTCTGTGATATAGTGTTATTTGCTGATGATACATCATTGATTTTTAAAGTTGACAGAAAAAAAATGTAATTATGACGATGTAAATAACTCGCTTTCACAAATACTAGATTGGTTCACCTCCAACAACCTCTTACTAAATGCTAAAAAAACCAAATGCATAAAATTCATGTTACCAAATGTAAGAGAACTCCCAACTAAGATAATGGTAAAGGATGAGATCGTTGACTTTGTCGACTCAACGGTTTTCCTAGGGTTACATAATGATTCCTCTCTTCAATGGAGACCGCAAATTGATGCTCTCGCAGGCAAACTTAGTTCAGCAGCATATGCGGTTCGAACAATTAGATATATTACCGATGAAGATACAGCTAGGTTAGTTTATTTCAGTTACTTCCATAGTATCATGTCTTATGGTATTTTGCTTTGGGGACGGGCAGCCGACATTCAGACTATCTTTGTTCTCCAAAAAAGGGCTGTACGCGCAATTTATAAATTAAAGCCACGCCACTCTTTGAGGGAATTATTTAAAGACATAAATATGTTGACAGTAATATCGCAATACATATATGAAAATCTAATATATACGCATAAAAACAAAGATAGCTTTTTAAAAAAATGTGATGTTCACAAAGTAAATACAAGAAACAAGAACAAACTGCACATCCCATCATATAGATTACGAAAGGTAGGGAAATCATTTATGGGAAATTGCGTACGTTTCTATAACAAGCTTCCATCTGAAGCAACTGAGCTCCCTATTCGTAAATTTAAACAGTACATAAAACGAAATCTAATAAAGAAAGCCTATTACTCCATAGATGATTACATCAATTATGTAAATGCTTGGCCAGATGTCGCTCAGTTCCACAACGACAATGGTATATAAGGGATATAATGTTAAGCTTAGTTAGTTTCATATAAATATTGAGTTATATACAAATTAGATTATATTTAGACTGAGATAAGTAATGTATTAATTTTAAGATTTATAAAACTTACTAGTGGTTTCTTTTTCGCTTCTTCCACTAGTGGACAAAAAATTGAAGCGAATAAAATCAATAACATCATATTTCTCATTTGATAATAATGACTATTTATAAACCTGTTTATAGTATAAAATTTGACTTGTCTAAGTGCTTATTTTGTAAGCTTAAAGAAAAATAAACGTTATTGATATTTGATATTTGATTTCTATGTATAATAATAACAATATCTATCTATGTAATGTATTGTATTAAGTATATCAGGCTAAGTAATCTGGTATCAATGTCTGGATATATCAGGTTAAGTAGGTATATCTAGTACCCATAACACAAGCTCTGCTTAGCTTGGGGCTAGATGATGACATGTGAGTTGTCCAGCATTATTTATTTATTGCTCATTTTCATCAAAAAAAAATATTATCTAAGAAATCAGCAGGAGGCTGAAAATGGTGTTCTTGATGCCGTGCCCATGCCATGCACCAAACTATAGGTAGTCATGACATGGGAACAACATCCGAGTGTTCGCTTACCTACAATGCAACTGCATTAGTGGCCAACTATTTTATTCCTGTCTTTGTAAATCATTGTCCAGTAGGATGTAAATAAAATATGTTTTATTGTTTTGATGTCTTGAATGGATTCTGGCTCTTATAAGCCAAGGGTCAGAAACTAGAATATTATATTGGCTTAAGTCGTAATTCACGTCAACATCGTCGCACAGCTCAATGAAGAATATTCCATTTTCTTTTATATGTTCTTTTATGTGTCTGTTAGTTGCTTTCCGAACGCGTTCATCAAAACAGAAGTGATCCGTACTTCTTCATATAAGTGGGGTGCAGCGATTTTGACAAATTGCGATCTAAGTTGTCTGAACTAACCGTCCATTAATATTTTCTTTCTACTACCGTTTGAGGTACCTATAAAACCTCTTTCATGCCATAGTTGGTTATAGCACAAGAAGCCTCCTTCGATTGGTTTAAATGATTTCAGCACTAGTTTTTTTTCGATAGGCTACCTTGATGTCTGTAACTTATTATACCTACCATTAAAACGCAGTGTCTACAGATGTAAAAGGGTCTTGGAGATTTTTATCCTAACATCGGCAAACACTTTGTTTTATTATATCGCCGCGCACGATGAAAGTTAGATATTTGGATAGAAGACATCAAAACAAAGTGTCAGGTTCCTGAGATATTCACAGATGAAAATATTTTTTTTTCTTTACATGTGAATATCTCGGAAACCTGACGCTTTAGGGCATTATGTTAGAGAACATTTTTAATTTGTTTTGGTGTCTTCTATCCAAATATATAACTTTCATTGTGCGCGGCAATTTTGAAAAATAAACAAATTTTAGGGCCACCCTCCATACAAAAATCTTCAAACCCCTTTGGAAAAAAGTCTATCAAAGTATTCTTTAATGTTATAATGGGTTTTTGATATTAGATATTTTCTTAATTTTATTTTGAACGTATTATCTTCTATTTCTTTTATTTATAATGGTAGGTTATTATAAATTTTAGTGGCAGAAACATAATGGACTTTTTTAGAACATTGCATTGTTAACTTGGGGCATACCTACATAAATTATATTTATAGTTTTTACGTAGGTTATTATGTCGACTAGATTGGTTCTGAAAGAATATTTTTTTGTTGTTATTTACAAATAAGCACTATTCCATAATGTAAATTCCATAATAAAAATATTGTTGTCTTTAAAAATGTTACAAAGAGATTCTTTGCTTTGCATGTTAAAAATAGCTCGAAAATACTTTTTTTGTATGATGAAAGTATACTCTATATCTACAGAGTTCCCCCAGAAAATAATTCCGTAGCAAAGGTGAGGAAATACATGACCATAATATGCATTTATTGCAATTTGTTTCGAGCAGTTGTTTGATAGTGTTGAAAGAGCATAACAATATTTTGATATTTTAGAGTTTACTTTTTGAATGTGACATTTCCAAGTTAATAAGGTGTCTATGTTTGTAATAGTTTCATTTATCTCTTTTATATTTATATATTTTTAATATTATTTATACATTTTTATTATGATATTTTGATAGAAATATTTTAACTAATAGTGAGACTAAAAGTCAAACTTCTTAATTATTAATTAATATTATTATCTTCATTGTGGTACAAGTCCTTGTCATTGACTGTTCCTTGAAATATAGTAAGTACTTATAACTTTTTCTATTAAAAACCTTTTTATTTTGTCTCCTATGAACTTAATATCCTATAGAAGTTACTACCCACCTACACTTTTAACTTAACTAGCACCAAGCATTAAAATAGAAAATCAATGCTAACTAAAGATACAGTATCCAACACGTACCTACAGCTGTTTTCGCAGTAATAAACACTAATGCTGCATTTGGCCTTAGTGACCCTGCAATTCTCATAAGCCCAGATGGTAGATGGAAACGCAGCAAGCCGCATTTATTATCATGGCCATACTGCAAAGATACCCAAAAATATGATTACCGCGTTTTTCTCGAAACTGCCATTTTGCAAGTACTGCATTTGCTGTAAGGAGGGCAGACTGTGTTAATGTGATGTTGCAAGTATTTTCGATTTTATGTCACTGTCAATTAGAAGTTGAAGTTGACATTCATACTGCTGTGCTCTAGCAGTCAGTTTGGCTTGGCGCTTAGATGTTATACCTAGATGGTTGGCATGCGTGGCCGTGAAAAGAGACAGAGTATACGAAGTGGTGTTGCCATGCATTTTTTTTTACCCTGACTAGGTTCGTAATTTCATGTCTGGTAGAGCCGTATGGTGCAGGCTTAGAATTTGCACTAACCGAACTCTTCTCGTGGGTGTCGTATGAGGCGACTAAGGGGCATACACCGGGGGGCGGGCAGCAGCGCCTCTTGCAGAATAGATCTACCACCGAACCGAACTGCGATTCACAACCCGCATGCCCAGCGTGAGGATTATGAGCATTACCCCTCATCATCATCATCAGCCTATACCAGTCCACTGCTAACTACGGATTCCTTATTATTATTTATTATTTAATTAAGTACCTACCTTAGTATGCGGGAATAGGTAAACTGAGCATTGAAATAAAACTACGTTTAGGTATCAATTTTATTTTCTTAAATTTATTACCACCGCTACTTATACTACTAGCTACGTGAAGAAATAATTTCAAACTCTTTAAAATATTATACTTTATTTACTATTAACTTATACAAATAATTTTGAAAAAAATATTATTGCTATATTGGAATCCATTCAAACATGATAAACAGGCACAGACTTACAATAAAAATTGCACTTTGGAAATCACATTTCTGCTAAGTATTTAATATTACACAGGAATTGCCAAGATAAGACAACCAGAACAAGAAATTTAAAAGCATTTTTACATTATAGGCCTACCTACTTCAGATAAAAGTGCGGAGAAAACCAAATAAATGACACTATTTATACCTCAAACACAGTATTACCTACGTCCTTGCTTATTTATACAAATATTATTATGTAATAATGACTTTTTTGATTCTTAAGATAGTTATATCAATATTTATTCTCCACAAATCATAGGATCACAAATCAACTGCATACCCAACTTATCAAAATGTAGGTTTATCAGTCTTATATTCAATTATATTAATATTATTAGTACTTATATACATTAGTATTAACAAGTAATTTATAATATTAGTACTAAATACTATTTTTTGAAAATAATATAATGTGCACATAATTCATAATATTGTACGTACACTTTATTAAACTGTACTTATTAATTTACTCTGTGTGGTTGTATGTGTGTACTGGATTGTATTTCTCTTACAAACTCAAAGTTTTCATGATTTCCTTCACGTACCTTTCCCGTAGTATTTATCTTACATGCCTGAAATAAAATGTTAAAGGAAATATTAATATTATATACATAATATAGTACCTAGTTTAAATATGGCAAGTATTAGTTACACCAAATCCCAATACCATTTAAATATTTTTGAATTTGATTTGAATGGAAGGTAGGTACAGGTAGACTAAAACTCAAAGTAGGTAAGAATATTGTTTAATCAAAGTCTCAAAAAAACTTTCAACCACTGTTGCACTGAGCCATTAGTTATGTATTTATTTATTTTACTTACCAGTCTTGTAACAGCACGAGGGAACAGATATGTTCGCTGTTTCTTTTTATAAAAACATTTTCATGAATGGTTTGATACAAATTCTTGTTTATTTTTTGTGTTCCCAAATTTTTGCGACCCGTGGGGCTTCTATCTATCCAAAGCAGACGTTTTCATTACTACGAGACGGTTCATTGTTTTTGGGAAATCTGTAAAATATAAAAACATATTTTAAGTTAATGTGGATGTAAGTATTTATGAGAATATTTTGCGCCATGTTTGGGGAATTTTATTGTCGAGTGCAGGCAACCCTAAATTTTCGTAATTTTAGGTTATGTTTATTAGAATTAGCACAAAACATAATTTTTGAGCCTTTTCTCAATGGAAATCTATGAATCTATAAGTTTTGAACCTTTTTTTAAGTCAAACGAACTTGTACTTACAATACAAGTGGAATGATAAATTTGGCACTTTTCGTTCACCTTCACTTTAACATCAAATAACATTGCATCACATCATCTTTGCTTCAGGTATATAGTGTTGTGAGATGCAGGAATGTCCGTAGAGTCACTTTACCACATTTAATTAGCAAAAAACATTATAAAGGTCGAATAAACAAATACTGTGTTGACGTCCATCGATGTGCCCGGCACATTTGTTTAGCTCATAGATGGATAGATGAGCTAAACCAGGGACGAGGGAAATTTCACGGACGGAGTCCTACCGAATCAAATGTGAAGCACAGCAATGGCGGACGAGTCATAACATTGTGTGCGTGTGATTATAGAGTTGCCAACTGATGACAAAAACTCCCGAATATTTTCATAAGTTTCTAAAATCATTGAACTGAAAATTATTTGTAAGTCTCAAGTGTATTACCTAAAACTTTGAAATGTAATGCGAATGGAACATTTCACGAAAAGTAAAGTAGGAAGCCTACCTTACCTACCTAACCAATTTGGCAGAACAATGATTTTTTTGCGTTGATGGAATGGGAAAACAGGTTTTTCTGAAAGTAGGTAGGTAAATTTATTTGAATAAAGTAAGTAGGTACCATCAAGTAATAGAACTAAAACTAGTATTTACACTTGAAACAATTGAGCTAACCGCAGACTATTGCAAACAATCTACAGGTAGCTCAACTAATCCATATTAATACCTGTCGGAAGCGTACTGGTAAGGTATGTTATGGAAAGAGGTACCTATTACCTACCCACTTACATTTTTTTCTGTGAAAGTTTGTCTTAGTCGCTAAGTAGGTAAGGTTAGTACCTACTTCCTTAATAAGTAAGTACCTGTTTTTGAGATACCTACCAAAAAAACACATTTGTGTAGACACTTCTTATTAGTTTTAATCTACACACGCAATAGGTAGGTATCTGCACGCACACGCATTACTTAGGTACCTACCTAGGTAAATATACCTGCGTAGGTACCTGTTCTTATCCTATCTACATTCTTTCTACCTAGGTCAGAGTGGAAGGTGCGATGGTTATACGCGAGCACGAACCGACCAGTAATAAAATAAATAAATAATGCATGATACATTCAAGTTCTTTGAGTATGTTGGTACGCGGCATTAGCTGTGCCCCGCGCGCGCGGCTTCGCCCATGCAAAATTTACATTTAATCAATTATTTTATTGCGCGGATCCCGAATTCTCGCTGTAACATCAGCTACATGCGTAGCATCAGCATCAGTAAAAGTTTTATCAAAATAGGTACGGTCCAGCCGTTTCATAGATTAGCTCAAACAAACACATAGAAAAACAAAAATTTTAAATTCGTATTTTGTAATAAAAAAACTGTTGAATTAACACTAAACAATCATTCCTTTTTATTTATATGTACCCATGTAAACATCATCAAAATGATGACTATTTAAAGTAGGTAGGTACAGATACCTACCAACCTTATTAATAATTGAACAAATACAAGTAGGTATTGAAACATTTTTAATATCCCACACTTACTAGGAAAATTGCTTGTTTACATGTTGGCAACACCGGTGAGATTTGGGTTTTTATTCTAACTTTTATGTTGATAATTATATTGCGTTAAATCGAAGAAATAAGTTGATAAAATAAGAAAAATAACTGAGAAATGTGATTTCGTGTTCTTTTTTGACAAAACGGCTGTGATGTCTGCAAGACTTAGCCGCACAAACAGGCATATTTCACTTTTAAAATTTGTTTGAAGCAGTGCACTACAGTAGGCGTCTAAAGTGGTAATGGCGGACGATGGACAGACTATAATAATAATAATAATCATTTATTTCAGACCATAGCAAAGTTACAGATCTTATTTTACTTATGCTACAGTCCATAGTAATATATACCTTAAAACTAACATACATAAAACATTAAAAACTTAACTAATGACACGTTTTTCTGTGATAACGGCTATGATGTCAATGTGTGAGTGCGTACGCGTACGTACAGAGCATGGACAGACTATTGAGTGCTTCACTTTATTTCTTACCGAGACTCCGTCCGTGAAATTTCCCTCGTCCCTGAGCTAAACAATGAAAAAACTGGCACGCAGGATGAAATAGGAATAGGGCTCATTCTATCTCATTTTTTCTCAGGCTAGCAGCATATTTTGATCTCTCTCTTGTGTGAATGAGATGGGCATATACAAGAGCTCTATACCCTTCTTCCTCTGTGGCTTGGCGCATGGTGGTACCTCAGAACAACGATTCTATGGAACTGCCGTAATTGTTCAATTTGACACGGAAGCAATAATGGACTGAACTACCAGTCTCTTTCTCACAACAGTGGTTTTACGTTAGGAAAAAGCGTACACACTTAAAGGCTCAGACAATCAAAACAGCCCTGCCGCACTGAAAACTCCATGTTTTCAGTGCGGCACTGATAAAAATGTGATTTCTTCCCAAGGCCGATACCAAGAGGAGCCCGATGCCCGCCACGCCATGCGCCATCTTGCCTCTCTCTGTTTCACCGACCGGGAAAGACAACACAATCAGTTGTCAATGTCAGTTTTCCAAAGATTGTCAATGTCATCTTTTGGACAAACAAAAACTAGGAACAGAGGGTGAATTTACATCTCTACATCCCATACGAAAGCTTCCCTTAAGTATGAAAATAAAACCACTCACTGCTACCTAAACACGCCTCGTTTACACACTCTTTTTATCAGCGCCCTCTTCCTGGTTTCGATGTACTTTTGCTGTCACGGACGCCATTTTATTCTACGGTTTTGTTTACATGTGAGGAGATGTCACTGTGACATTTTTATGTTTTCCCCGTGTTTTCGACCTATTTATTGAGCAAAACTGTGACATAGGTAAATTGAAAATCATATAGAAGAGGTACCATGAAGTGTTCTGTAGCAGGCTGTGGCCTATGCCAAAGCAAAAACAGGCCGAATCTAACCATAATCTGCCATGTTTGTCAACCGATTTGTTTACTTAGGTATCCAGGTAAAGTACATGCTTAGGGCAGTTCCATAGGATCGTTGTTCTGTTCTGAGGGTGGTACCAATATACTCCTATACCTACTTCTTATGATGCGTTAGCATCCCTAGTACATCTGTGGATAATACTCACTCCTTCCTTTCCTTGGCGTTTGTTTGTAAACAAATCAACATTTTGATAGTGAAATCAAAAGCTGTTTAAATTATATAAAAATCTGCGGATTGTAATTCACAATGGATGAAAACAACGTAGAAAACATCTGCCGCGTATGTCTCAACGTACAAGAGACTGTATTCTCGCTGTACCGCGCGCGGCTCGGCTCATCTCCTTTCGAGAAGCTTGCCCGTCGCACGCCTCTGCGGGTGCGACTGCACGACGCCGGGCCGACTTCCATCTGCTCGCAGTGCCTCATCGACCTCGATACCACCGTCGCCTTCCTCGACCGCTGCGACCGCTCCAACCGGTTGCTGACCGAGACACTTGCTCAAGGCTTCGACGACGATACTTCCGACGGCAAAGAGTCAGAACCCTTGCCAGAATCAGAGAACAAACCGCCTGAGGCAGTGGAAATGGTAGTGAAGGAGGATGAGCCAAGGTCCGTAGGTCTGGCAGAGGAGCGGTGCGGGGAATGCGGGGCGCGGCGCCGCTGCGCGCACTGGGCGCCGCCCGCGCTGCGTGTCTGTCCCTTTTGTCAGAAGACGTTCAAGAAGAAGTACAACTACCAGATACATGTGTATGTAATGTACCTGCCTACTCTATAAAGTATATTATTATTAAGAATTAGGTAGGTAGCTATTGTTGAGAGCCTGGAATGCAAATTCCAATCAGCCTTATTTTTAACTCCCAAACCAAGAGAAGGATGTTATGTGATGTTACATTTGGTTTGTGGATCTGTGCCAGTCAGTCTGTGACATCATAGCTCCCAAATGCATGAACCAGCTCGGATTGCAATTAATAAAAGTAATAATTTTTTCAGCAAGCTGCACCTTGGTGAGAGTGAGTACTCGTGCTCAGTCTGTGGAGCAGGCCAGCTGAGCCGCTGGGGCGCGGCGCGGCACTGCCGAGCTGCAGCCCGCCGCGTCTGCCCTGTGCCAGCCTGCGGCCGGAGCTTCACCACCGCCACCAACCTACAGACTCATATCAGGAAGCATAGCGGTGAGAAAAAACATTCTCAGACTTCATGTAGGATGGCAAAAGTTAAGTTCAGGGAAATCTAAAACCATGTATATTAAAACCTGATGAATTCATGTGGACAAGTAGTCACATAGACCATTTATATTTTAATGTACATACAGCCGTACACTCACACACACAGCAGTGGCACAGCTGGCTTGGACAGTTCCTTTAGTGTACATACAGCCGTACACTCACACACACAGCAGTGGCACAGCTGGCTCGGACAGTTCCTTTAGTGTACATACAGCCGTACACTCACACACAGCAGTGGCACAGCTGGCTCGGACAGTTCCTTTAGTGTACATACAGCCGTACACTCACACACACAGCAGTGGCACAGCTGGCTCGGACAGTTCCTTTAGTGTACATACAGCCGTACACTCACACACACAGCAGTGGCACAGCTGGCTCGGACAGTTCCTTTAGTGTACATACAGCCGTACACTCACACACACAGCAGTGGCACAGCTGGCTCGGACAGTTCCTTTAGTGTACATACAGCCGTACACTCACACACACAGCAGTGGCACAGCTGGCTCGGACAGTTCCTTTAGTGTACATACAGCCGTACACTCACACACACAGCAGTGGCACAGCTGGCTTGGACAGTTCCTTTAGTGACTGTAATGCAACTAAGGTGCCCATTGCATTCATCCAATATCTTTGTCCAATGTACATTTGATCAAAAAACTTGGATGACTTCATCCAATTTTCTAGCAACACCGATATTCGATCAATAATTTGGATGCTAGTTTCTGCCCGTGGCTTCGCACGTGTTGTTTTTATGAAAACATAATTATGCAAGTTAATTTTTTCCCATGGAAACTGAAATTTTATGGGTTACATCGTAGCCTATAGTTTATTTTAGGACAAGAGCTACAACTATGCAAATGTTCAGTCTGATCTGTTGAGGAGTTTTGGAGTAAGAAGTAACAATCATCTATCTATCAATACAAGTAACAATCATCTATCTATCAATACAAGTAACAATCATCTATCTATCAATACAAGTAACAATCATCTATCTATCAATACAAGTAACAATCATCTATCTATCAATACAAACTTTCGCATTTTAATATTAGTGTGATGTGATGAACAGGGCATTGTCTATTTCCAGGGGAGAGACCATTCGAATGTGACGACTGCGGCAAGCGGTTCATCAGCAAGAACATCCTGAACAACCACATGAGGATACATACAGGTGGCTCACAATTGTACAACTATCTGATCTATGTTAGCAAACTTTTGTGTTTGCTATTAAAAATCATCCAGGCACACACTTTGCCTGTCTTGAAATTCATTCGCGCGCTATAATCCCAGTGTGCTAAGCGAGCCGCACTCTCTCATACGGCGTGGTGAACAAAGCAAGCCCTTTTTAAGCAAAAGAAGAACTATTATTTCCTTTAATGTTCTAAAAGAGCATTATTTTTCGTAGATAAAAATTATCTGGTTGTGGGGGGGGGGGGGGGGGGGGGTGAGAGGTTCTATCTTGGTGTGTTTTCTTGAGTGATCCAGTTAACATTATGAATGTAATCGAGTCTGTTTGTTGTATTCCAGGAGTAAAGCCGTACATGTGCCAGGTGTGCGGCGTGCAGTTCGCGACCAACAAGCTGGCGGCGCACCTCGCCGCGCACGTCGCGCCCCCCGCACGCCCACACGCCTGCGCGCGCGCGCACTGCACGCGCGCTTTCAGGACTGCACGGGATCTAAGGTAGTCCAGGTTGAAGTCTATGCTAAAACATCCTCCTCACAAGCCCTGCTATCAAATCCTGTCTCGTTGAGTGAACCTCTCAGCCTGCCAGTCTCTGTCCACGGTGTTTGCTGCAGGAAAGGTGGATGATGCAGAGGTACAATGAGCCATTCATCACTACGTTTACACTATGCTACTACAATACGCGCGTGGTTGGTTTTGCAGGCAGCACGCGCGCGCGCACCAGTCGGAGCGGCAGTACCTGTGCGCCGTGTGCGACTGCAGCTACAAGTACAAGCAGTCGCTCAACCAACACGTGCGGAGCGCGCACGGGATCAACAAGGTAACGACTCTACTGACTACGACACAGAGTCTACATTCTATTGCTCTGTGCGACTGCAGCTACAAGTACAAGCAGTCGCTCAACCAACACGTGCGGAGCGCGCACGGGATCAACAAGGTAACGACTCTACTGACTACGACACAGAGTCTACATTCTATTGCTCTGTGCGACTGCAGCTACAAGTACAAGCAGTCGCTCAACCAACACGTGCGGAGCGCGCACGGGATCAACAAGGTAACGACTCTACTGACTACGACACAGAGTCTACATTCTATTGCTCTGTGCGACTGCAGCTACAAGTACAAGCAGTCGCTCAACCAACACGTGCGGAGCGCGCACGGGATCAACAAGGTAACGACTCTACTGACTACGACACAGAGTCTACATTCTATTGCTCTGTGCGACTGCAGCTACAAGTACAAGCAGTCGCTCAACCAACACGTGCGGAGCGCGCACGGGATCAACAAGGTAACGACTCTACTGACTACGACACAGAGTCTACATTCTATTGCTCTGTGCGACTGCAGCTACAAGTACAAGCAGTCGCTCAACCAACACGTGCGGAGCGCGCACGGGATCAACAAGGTAACGACTCTACTGACTACGACACAGAGTCTACATTCTATTGCTCTGTGCGACTGCAGCTACAAGTACAAGCAGTCGCTCAACCAACACGTGCGGAGCGCGCACGGGATCAACAAGGTAACGACTCTACTGACTACGACACAGAGTCTACATTCTATTGCTCTGTGCGACTGCAGCTACAAGTACAAGCAGTCGCTCCACCACCACGTGCGGAGCGCGCACGGGATCAACAAGGTAACCACTCTACTGACTACGACACAGAGTCTACATTCTATTGCTCTGTGCGACTGCAGCTACAAGTACAAGCAGTCGCTCCACCACTACGTGCGGGAGCGCACGGGATCAACAAGGTAACGACTCTACTGACTACGACACAGAGTCTACATTCTATTGCTCTGTGCGACTGCAGCTACAAGTACAAGCAGTCGCTCCACCACCACGTGCGGAGCGCGCACGGGATCAACAAGGTAACGACTCTACCGACTACGACACAGAGTCTACATTCTATTGCTCTGTGCGACTGCAGCTACAAGTACAAGCAGTCGCTCCACCACCACGTGCGGAGCGCGCACGGGATCAACAAGGTAACGACTCTACCGACTACGACACAGAGTCTACATTCTATTGCTCTGTGCGACTGCAGCTACAAGTACAAGCAGTCGCTCCACCACCACGTGCGGAGCGCGCACGGGATCAACAAGGTAACGACTCTACTGACTACGACACAGAGTCTACATTCTATTGCTCTGTGCGACTGCAGCTACAAGTACAAGCAGTCGCTCCACCACCACGTGCGGAGCGCGCACGGGATCAACAAGGTAACGACTCTACCGACTACGACACAGAGTATACATTCTGCAGGAACTGAGCTCCCTATTCGTAAATTTTAATAGTACTACATACAACGAAATCTTATCAAGAAAGCCTTTACTCCATAGATCAATGATGTTAATGCTTGACCAGATGTCGCCCAGTTCCGCACCGACAATAGTATATATTATATAAGGAAAATATTGTTAAGCTTTAAGCTTATAAAAATATTGACCTTTGTATAAATATTGACCTTTGTATAAATCACACCAAATTTAGACTTAGATATGCAAATAATGATGTATTAGTTTATACGCCATACGAGTATATACTCGTATATACTCGTATATACGAGTATATACGTGTTCAGAATTGGCTATCAGGTTAGGCTACGAGCTGCCTTTGACATCGTCTACATGTCTGACTTTGACAGCTGACATCTCGCAATACTTCTGACTGCTAGTTTCTTCCCGCGCATTTTGTAGAAATCATGACATTCGGTTTTGGACTCGAGACATAACGGACACATTTTCGCGCGCGCACATTTTTTATTGGAAAATATCGTCTCGCTTCGTTTCCTATAATTACGTGCGGAGCAACCCTTTCGGATTTGGTTTAAGAGTGATTGATGCAGTGATCCAGGCTACCACAGGACTCCACACTGTGCTGCACCCGGGAAAGCTGGCCTACATTTTACTGAACCAGGGAGTACGACTTGATAGGTATAGTGTTAGTGCAGTAAGCAGACCCTAGGTGCAGAGCACAAACCGACTCGCCGCATCACATCTGGACAGGTTAGTGGAAGCCTATTGTGCCTCACATCACGCATTTCATCATATCACTCATCTCTCAAATCACTGTTCATAGTCTATCACTTTGTCATTATCATTAGTTTCGTTCATTTTCACAATACAGTCCACTCTCATTTAAATTATTTCATTTTTTCGTATTTATAAGCCTGAGCGTCGAACATTTGGTCATTCGGCCGGATAGTATTAGCTTACATTTCGCTTTATCATTTTGTATCATTGTTTTGTAAAAGATAGTATCTATTGGAATCGGTAAAATTGTCGTTTGCTACCTACTATTCCAACAATATTATTTAGAATTATCGTTTCGCTAAAAATATTGAGGGTACATATTTAATTCAATCCAACGGTCATAATCATAAATGTAACTATCGTTTTATTTTTTTGCATTGTCAAACTTTGTTGACAAATAGACGTCAGCTGTCACAGTCAGGTGTAGTGTCAAAGTAGACGACAGTTGTCACTTTCTGTACAGTACAGTGTTTGTTTTCAAACGTTGAAATAGCCCATACCCTAACCTTCGCATTTGTTTTGTTTACATTTTGTTTGTGAATAGTTTTATACATTAATAATGGAAAACGAAGGCGGAGGAGATAAATATAGGATCGCTAGAGATTACTGTTATATGCGGATCGAACTCTTGGAGTCCTCGGATCTCGAAGGGCTAAAGGAGGAGGATCTGAACATAATAAGTAAAGAGTTTCACTCGGCACAAATGTACGTGTTGTCAGGTACGTCTAAGGCAGATCAAAACACTGAATTCGCACACACTATTTCCTTTGATCGAAAAATATTAGGTCTCAAGGCTAGGTTATCAAAAATACACGAACAGAAGATCATACCAACAAATCCGAATAGCAGTATGTTGGCAAAGCTGCCTAAAATAGTATTAAAGCCATTTGATGGAAAATTGGAAAACTGGGTGTCTTTTAAGGAGCTTTACGACTCGCTCATACATAGCAGAGAGTTGGCAGAGGTAGAGAAGCTACACTATTTGCTATCAAGTGTACAAGGTGCTGCCTATGACCTTATAAAGAATTACCCATTGACAGGCAGCAACTATAAGGTGGCATATAACACTTTGCATAAGCACTATAATAGGAAGAGGACTATTGCCAACACCTACTATGAAAAGTTGTTAAAGTGTGAGTCGGTAAAGAATAAAAGTTCCTCAGAGTTGGAACGGGTTCATAGGACGTTCATGGAGAATTTGGCCATACTGTCAAGGTATGACCTTCCAAGTCAGGACTTCATGCTGTTCCAATTGGTGTGGTCGAAGCTTGATATAGCTACTCGTGAAGCGTTCGAGCTTCAACTTAGCCCGGCTATTGATATCCCTCTGTATGAAGACATCATAGACTTTTTGGATAAGCGTGTGCGTGCGCTAGAAAATTGCCATGGGCAACCTGCATTCTCGAAGCCAGCACCAAAAAATCGAACATCATTAATTGTTTCCCCCGACTCCACTTGTGAGTTCTGCCCTAATGAAGGCCATGGTCCAGAAACTTGTCCGGAGTTTCTGAAACTGACTCCTTTTAATAGGTTCCAGGATGTAAAGGTAAAGAGACTATGTATTTTATGCCTAAAGCCTGCACATTCTGTAAAAAAGTGTATCGTCAAAGTGACATGTGGCAAATGTAGTCAAAGGCACCATACTTTGCTGCATTTTGATGAGGCTGCTCCTACTCCCTCTACATCTCAAGAATCGGCACCGCCAGTGGCTCTGGCCGCATATTCATCCAGCACCGATTCATTATTTTCTACGGCTGTGATTCTAGCAAAAAATAATAACAATAAATTTGTTGAGATTAGAATTTTGCTAGATAGCGCTAGCGCTTGTAACTTCATGACCTTGTCGTGTGCACGCCGGCTAGGACTAGAACTGAGCCCTAAAGCCCAGTCTGTCGATGGGATTGGCAGAGTATCTACTGATACACTTGGGTCGGTTATGTGTGAATTGGGTCCCAAGAGTCAGGACTTCTCTAACAAGTTGGTTGTGGAAGCGGCTGTGCTACCGACGATTTGTCAAGACATGCCGCCTGGTTTTATTGACACTTCATCATGGGAACATCTAGATGGTTTGGATCTTGCCGACCCTTGTTTTTATAAACCAGGGCCTGTCGACATGCTCGTAAGTGTCAATATTTTGGCGTCAGCACTCAGACCTGGTCTAATTAAGGGTGCATCAGGTCAACCCGTCGCCATTCCCACTATCTTCGGGTGGATAGTGATGGGCGAGTGCACTATTGGCACCGAATTCGCTCGCCTTGACAACAATGTCAAGAATCGTAAAAATTGTTTTTTCGTTTCGAACTTGTCACTAGACAATTCTATAAAAAGGTTCTGGGAATTGGAAAATGTCGAGCCGCCCAGACCAGTCACCTTATCGAAAAGTGAAGTGGTTTGCGATAGGTACATGGAAGCAAATAGTTATCGCAACTCCGAGGGCAGATTAGTTGTCCCGCTGACCTTTGCTGACCCTGAACTTAAACCAGTCTTCTCTAATTCTCGCGATATTGCTTTGAAACGGTTCCGTCACCTGGAGCGTAAATTCAAAGTAAACGCCCAGTTCAAATCGGCGTACATTGATTTTATGAAGGATTATCTGGAGAGTGGTCATATGGAGGAAGTGGACCACCCTTCCACCAATGTCGGTCCGTTCTACTATATTCCTCACCATGGTATCCTGCGCCCAGAATCTGTCACCACACCCTTGAGAACAGTGTTTGATGCTAGTGCCAAAGATGCTGAAGGTAGATCACTAAATGACGTCTTGTTGCCAGGTCCCAAACTCCAGAAAAGCATTTTTGATATTCTGATTCGTTTTCGATGCCACGAAGTTGTATTCACTGGAGATATTAAAAAAATGTATCGTCAATTCCGGGTGGCACCTGATGATGCTGATTATCAGAGAATAGTATGGCGCGAGTCTGCTGATTTGCCTATTCGCGATTTCAGGCTACTTACAGTCACATATGGCGTCTCGTGCGCACCGTATCAGGCTCTTTGGTGCATGTCTCGTCTGGCATCGGAGTTCTCATCGCGGGTTCCCCTTGGATCATCGGTGCTCCAACGCGACACTTATGTGGATGATGTTGTGTCGGGTGCTGACTCGGTGGAAAAAGCGATCCAAATTCGTCGTGATCTTACGGTAATTTTGTCATCCGCGGGTCTGCATTTGAGAAAATGGACTTCGAACTCTGAAGAATTCCTTCGCGATTTACCGCCTTCCGAATTGTACTCGGAAAACATGTGCAACTTTGAAGATCTTCAGGATTTGTCCTTGAAAATCCTTGGGATGTTATGGATTCCCACCATAGACCAGCTTACATTCAGAACAGCTGCGCTCGAAAAAAGGTGTACAAAGCGGTCTATCCTGTCAGACATAGCTCGGATCTTCGATCCTTTAGGCCTTTTGGCGCCTGTCGTATTCCTTGCCAAATATATAATGCAGCTGTTGTGGCTATCTGGTGTTGACTGGGACGAGGATGCTCCTCAAGGCATCTCAGTTGAATGGCTCAAGGTCAAGAACCAACTATCGTCGCTGAACGCTGTGGCTCTGCCTCGGAGAATGGTCCCTTCGCTTACCTCTCTTCAACTCCATGGCTTCTGTGATGCATCTGAGCGTGGGTATTGCGCGGTTATCTACTGTCGTGCGTCGTGCAGTGACGGGATGACTGAGGTCCGACTATGTTGTGCCAAGTCGAAAGTTGCTCCTCTCCGCAAACGCTCTATCCCTCGCTTGGAGTTGATGGCAGCTGTCTTGCTGACTGAGCTCATGTCTTCGGTAACCCTCGCCCTAGATGGTCTTCATCGTCTCGAAAGTATCTTCGCTTGGTCAGACTCCAGTGTAGCATTAACCTGGATTAATTCATGTCCCTCGCGTTGGAAAACGTTTGTTGCCAACCGTGTTACAGAAATCCAAGATGGCATACCATCCGAATGTTGGCAACACGTTCCTACTGCCGACAATCCAGCTGATCACGGTTCACGAGGTTTATTGCCCGAAGATTTAGTCCGGTGTCAGTCATGGTGGTCGGGACCCAACTGGTTGTTGAACCCTCGTGAAGAATGGCCGCAAAATTCGTACGCTGCAAATAATGAGTCCGCCTTCGAAGAGCGAAGAATATTGACGTTTATTACAGAAAGCAACATCGTTTTTGTCGACGGACTGATGAACAAGTTCTCGTCATTTTCGCGCATCGTTAATATCGTCGCCTACTGTTACCGATTCGCTAAAAACTTAAAAGTACCAGTGAAATCAACCGGTGTGTTGTCAGCTATCGAAACTAATCATGCGTTGCAGTACTTAGTAAAGCATGTACAGGAAATCGTGTTTGCGTCGGAACTCCGTATACTAAATAAAGGCACCCCCAATTTGCTCCCGAAAGTCTTAAGAAAACTATGTCCCTTTGTAGATGCAAATGGGTTGCTCAGGGTGGGCGGCCGCCTCGCGCACAGCGATCTTAGTTATAGCCAGAAGCATCCGCTGCTGCTTCCTCGAAATCACCGTCTCACCTATCTACTAATAGACGAGTACCATAGGAAATTTTTACACCCAGGACCGCAGACATTACAGAGTCTCCTTGCACAGGATTTTTGGATCCTCTCGTCAAAGCGAGCTATTCGTTCCGTGGTGTCGTCTTGCGTCAAGTGCTTTCGTGCAAAACCAAGACTGTCCGCGCCTCCCCGGATGGGAAATTTACCGGGTTACCGTCTAAGTCAACTTAAACCATTTTCGTCGGCTTCAGTTGACTATGCAGGGCCATTTGACATCGCCCTTGGTCGTGGTCGTGGTGTCAGAACATACAAAGCGTATGTCTGTGTCTTTGTTTGCACGGCCACTAAGGCAATTCACTTGGAGCTTGCTTCGGAACTTACTTCGGAAGCATACTTGGCTTGTCTAAAGCGGTTCATAGCTCGTAGAGGTCGTTGCTCTCGATTGGTATCCGATCAAGGGACAAACTTTGTCGGGGCCAGTAACCTGTTAAAGGACTTAATGTCGCAGGCGTCGCAGGCCGAGAAGGTAGAGTTTACGTTTAACCCTCCTGGTAGTCCACATTTTTCGGGGCTAGTCGAGGCAGGAGTTAAATCGGTTAAGACGCACCTCACTCGTGTCGTTGGTTTGCAACGTCTGACTTATGAGGAGTTCAACACGCTACTGATCCAAATCGAGGCTTTGTTGAACTCACGGCCACTTTCGCCACTAAGTTCCGACCCAAATGACATTGCGGCGTTGACCCCAGGTCATTTCCTTACACTCGAGCCTTTGACTCTTTTACCTGAGGAACAGATCCTCGAAAAGCACGTAAGCCCTCTTCGTCGATGGAGGCTCATCCAAAGAATGCACCAGGACTTCTGGCAGAGGTGGCATCTCGAGTACATGCACACGCTGCAGCAGAGACATAAATGGATGGATGCACGCGAAAATATCGTTGTTGGAACTCTTGTACTCATTGCCAACGAACAATGCAGTCCGATGAAGTGGAAATTAGGTCGGGTAACGCAACTCCATCCTGGAGCCGATAATATCTGCCGAGTAGTTACTCTCAGGACGGCATCCGGAGAATGCAAACGGCCTGTGGTAAAATTGTGCGTCCTTCCCATGAACCAGGATACCGAACCTGATACCCAGTCCACCTAATTCCAGCTGAAAGGATTAGGTATTTAGTTTAATTAGTTTAGTTTCGTTATATTTTTTTTTGTGTTGTTATTTTGAAGTAATTGTGGTTCATTAAGTTAATTTAAATTTTGTACACGTTTGTTGAAAATACGCGTCCTATAAAAATAGCGTATTTTGGTGGTCGGAATGTTCAGAATTGGCTATCAGGTTAGGCTACGAACTGCCTTTGACATCGTCTACATGTCTGACTTTGACAGCTGACATCTCGCAATACTTCTGACTGCTAGTTTCTTCCCGCGCATTTTGTAGAAATCATGACATTCGGTTTTGGACTCGAGACATAACGGACACATTTTCGCGCGCGCACATTTTTTATTGGAAAATATCGTCTCGCTTCGTTTCCTATAATTACGTGCGGAGCAACCCTTTCGGATTTGGTTTAAGAGTGATTGATGCAGTGATCCAGGCTACCACAGGACTCCACACTGTGCTGCACCCGGGAAAGCTGGCCTACATTTTACTGAACCAGGGAGTACGACTTGATAGGTATAGTGTTAGTGCAGTAAGCAGACCCTAGGTGCAGAGCACAAACCGACTCGCCGCATCACATCTGGACAGGTTAGTGGAAGCCTATTGTGCCTCACATCACGCATTTCATCATATCACTCATCTCTCAAATCACTGTTCATAGTCTATCACTTTGTCATTATCATTAGTTTCGTTCATTTTCACAATACAGTCCACTCTCATTTAAATTATTTCATTTTTTCGTATTTATAAGCCTGAGCGTCGAACAATACGAGTTTTGACTTCTTCCACTAGTGGTCAAAAAATTTAAGTGGACAGAATCAATTTCTTATGTGATAACTGATAATAATTACTACCTATGAGTTAAGCTGGTTATAGTATAAAATTTGACTTTTCTCTTGCTTATTGCTTATTTTGTAAGCCTAAAGAAATAAACGTTATTGAATTGAGTTGAATCTATTGGTGTTGGCGAGCCGTGCGCCCCAGGACTAGAAAGTTCCTCCGTCATTTTAGCCCGATCAGCCGGCAACTGAAATAATCCACATTTAGTTTAGAAACAATTTAGGTTAGATTAAAATATACATGGCTAAACGAATGTCCAAAAGCTATGTACATTATATCAATTATACATGGCTAAACGAATGTCCAAAAGCTATGTACATTATATCAATTATACATGGCTAAACGAATGTCCAAAAGCTATGTACATTATATCAATTATACATGGCTAAACGAATGTCCAAAAGCTATGTACATTATATCAATTATACATGGCTAAACGAATGTCCAAAAGCTATGTACATTATAACACACACATCACACAAATTCAATCCAAGCGTTCGTCGCTTACTGGTGCAATAAGAAACGTCATGCATTGTGTTCCACGTCAAACACGTTATACCATCTATAACTCCCTGGTAAAGCCCCACTTGCTGTACTTGATTGAATTATGGGGTAGTGCAGCAAAATCTAAACTAGTTAAACTTCAAATCTTACAAAATAAACTTGTTAAATTACTATTTAATCTTCCCCTTCTTCCATCTTCCATCTTCCATCTAACACCCACCAAAACAGTTTATAAACAAACTCATATAATGAACCTTAAACAGTTATATAAATATAGTACATGCATCCTCGTCCGTAAAATACTAAACCACTCCGTTCATACAAACCTATCGTACACTAGAGTTAAAGAAATTAGAAAACGTAGCTCACGCCGCGCCAGCTTTATTGTTCTACCGAGGTCACGCACGAAATATGGAAAGACAACGATACTCTGTGAAGGCGCACAGCTCTACAATAAACTACCCTCTCAAGTTAAAAATGAAACCTCATTCAATGTGTTTAAATCCAAACTAACCGAGCTTATCATTAATGATGATTCACTTCTCGAAAAATAAACACATTGAACGAGTAAACTTTAAACGACCATAACCCATATGTAACCGTAATTCTTTGTAAAAACCCTGTTCTCAAGTAAGTGACATGTAATATTTGTCTTTTTGATAATAAATGATTTAAAACATAACATATCAATTAAAGCCATATAAACGGAACAACACACTTATTTTACTTTACAAAACACAAAATTTAACATAAATTTTTGAGTTTTTCAATATTTCGGCACAGTTTCATGCGCCATGATCACGGAAATTTTTCGAATAGTAGCGCATTGGACGGCTAAGGCGAGAGGCTTGCTCTATGGCTAGTACTGCTAGTACTATTCCTACTACCGAGACGACTCTACCAATGACCTTGAGTCGAGCGAGCCGAGCGTCGACGCAGAGCCAGGTCGTCGCAGAGGATCTTAGCATTGCCAGCATTGCCGACAAGTTTGAAACAACTTTTGGTTCTGAAAACTTTCATTCAACATTTCCCGTGAGCCGTGTGGTTCCGGCCTAGAATAGTAACCACCCCAACCACCTCTTCCCGTGGGTGTAGGAGGCGACTAAGAGACACAAACCGGGGGGCGGGCAGCAGCGCTCTGCAGAACAATTCCACCACTGAACTGCTATATCTCGAGAAGAACCGACAACCGCTGGGGGCCTGGGGCAAAGATTCTAGTATACCTCTAGAATTCTACATGGATCGTTTTAAAAGTTACAATTTGACTCTGTTTTGACTTCACGCTATTAGGAATAATGCCATATGAAAGAAGAAATATGTATATTTTATCAGGTTATATATATATATATATATAGAGCACAAATGTGGTCAGTTTCATTCGTGTCATTGAAATTTAACAAGGGATGTGAAATGTGAATAAGTATGGAAACTTATCGATAATATTCGGAATGGAACGTAGCGTAGGTAGGTGCTACCTACCTACTATAGATTGAACCTTCATCTCTCTAATATCCGTGTAGATTCGGCAGGTAGTTACTGAGATTCAAAAGGAAATAAAACATCAAGTGCGAGTTAGACTCGCGCATTAAGGGTTCCGTACAAACTTCTATTCTTCAGCAAAGAAATCAACCCAGACGAATAGTGCACAATGATTTTCTGATTTGATAACGATTATGAAGTAACTTATTTAGTCCCTCGAACTATTGGCGTCTCGGGACTAAATGAGTTACTTCCAACCCTAGCCCGCTAGCCCTAGGGTAACAATGTACAATGTTCTATGAATAAACAAAAAATTACGGTTTTCGGATTTTTTCCTTTAGTTTCCTTTATAGGTTTTGTGTGCATGTGATTCCCTTAGAACATTGAAAAAAAATAGACATAAACAGCTGTAACTTTTGATTGCGTTGACTTAGAAGTTTGATTTATATCGAGGCTTCAAGAGGTTACGGGCCTGCGTATATGATGTGAATATCAACTCGATAACTCCACGCGTTTCTGAGAAAAGTGGGTTGACAGACGGACAGACAGACAGACGGGCAGACCGACAACAAAGTTATCCTATAAGGGTTCCTTTTTTCCTTTTGAGGTACGGAACCCTAAAAAGAACGATCGGAGTAAGAATAGCTTTTCATACACTAACGAAACCCAAAAGATATTTATGGTTGATCAAAGAAAATAAACTAAAAATTTACGGTTTTCGGATTTTTTTCCTTTACTTGTGCTATAAGACCTTGCTTCGTGCCAAATTTCATGGTTCTAGTTCAACGGGAAGTACCCTATAGGTTTTGTGTGCATGTGATTCCCTTAGAACATTGAAAAAAAAATAGACATAAACAGCTGTAACTTTTGATTGCGTTGACTTAGAAGTTTTATCTTTGCGCTGGGATTAACGTGTTCTCGAGTGGGGGCCGCGACTCGGCAAACACAGTCTAGGACGCCCTCCGACCAGATGGGGTGACGATTTGCGAAAGACTGCTGGCTGATGCCGGATGCGGCAAGCTGAAGACAGGGCGCTCATTAGGGGAGGCCTATATCCAACAGTGGACTAATATAGGCTGATGATGATGATTCAATATTTCATTCGTCTCTCGTCCATTTTTGAACTCAAATGTGCACGTCTTTCGCAGCGCATGTGCAACTACGCGTTCTTAAAGTTTTTGTTTTTAGTCGTTTTCTGCTAAGTATGGTGATCTATTAGCCGTCCGGGGACATAGGTCTTTAAGTCAAATTACCGACCTGCACTTACGACTTTATGTTAAAATAGCAACATACCATATCATCTGAAAGTCAAAATGCCTTAGGCCCAAAATGCCTGAAATTCATATCGGCTCTTTTATCTAATGACTGAATTACTATATACCTGCAATGTGGTGTTTCATACAATTACTATACCTATACCTGTGGTGTTTCATACAATTACTATATACCTGTGGTGTTTCATACAATTACTATACCTATACCTGTGGTGTTTCATACAATTACTATATACCTGTGGTGTTTCATACAATTACTATATACCTGTGGTGTTTCATACAATTACTATATACCTGTGGTGTTTCATACAATTACTATATACCTGTGGTGTTTCATACAATTACTATATACCTGTGGTGTTTCATACAATTACTATATACCTGTGGTGTTTCATACAATTACTATACCTATACCTGTGGTGTTTCATACAATTACTATATACCTGTGGTGTTTCATACAATTACTATATACCTGTGGTGTTTCATACAATTACTATACCTATACCTGTGGTGTTTCATACAATTACTATATACCTGTGGTGTTTCATACAATTACTATATACCTGTGGTGTTTCATACAATTACTATATACCTGTGGTGTTTCATACAATTACTATATACCTGTGGTGTTTCATACAATTACTATATACCTGTGGTGTTTCATACAATCGACGAGAAAAATGTATTTTATTGAGTGGTAGATGTCGATGTCTTGACAATAGCCGTTAGATATATCGACTATTGATGTGACGCACGTACCTAGGTATGTAAAATTAGATAGATATTTCTTGGTCATGCCCATAGACATAGAATTTTTTCACTACGTTCAATAGACTAACAAAGCGTGGGAGCGAGAGGTATTTAGTTAATACACACTGCCACGAGAGAAAAAGAGATAGCGACACAAGATGTCGATATGTCATTGTTTTAGCTGAGTAAGAGGCCTTAAGAGCCCACGCTAATCCAAGTCGAGAAGAATTTTGTGCTTTTAATTAATAATCTTACGATTAAAACATAAAATCATTATTCTGCCACAATGGTGTCTTGTTCAGCGAGTGAATGTGACATTACAAACGTAATAACTCGCTTATAAACACGTTTTACAGGTAATTTATGACTGTTTTTACTGAAATCTTCATAATCATTATTTCGTCATTTGCTGTATGAAAATGAGGCAAAAGAGCTATTGAAAGCTTAGATAATAGGTTTCTCTTAAGACTTATCATCAAATTACATTGCTAAATGAAGAATTTTAGGAAATTTTGAGTAAAAATTAAAATTGTTTGTTTACGATAGGGATTGACAAAGTGATGATGTCATTGTATCGATAGTCGATAATACGTGTCGGCCGGTAGGTTCGACGTGATTGGCTAGGATTATCATTACATTACAGGCTTAGATTTGTAAAGTACAATAAAACACTACTTTCCATTCCTGTAAAATAAAAAGAACGTAATGTAATGTACAGGGTGGTTATTATAACATAATATACAGGACTACTAGCAATTCAGCACAATACTGTATTTAAGTGCTTATTGGGGAGGTACTAAGCTATGAATTGAGCGCCATATAATGTTCCACGATAATTTACGGTTTTGAAGTTAATAAATTTATTTCGAAAAATTTACATTAAAAATACATAGTGTTATTTTCTTTATAACTATTTATATTTTATTATCTTGTCACTTAGAAATAATATCAGAGTATTGTTGTAATTAAACAAATTAAATCTACTCGCACCCTTTTAAAAAATCAAAACTAAGAATATTTTTTTTTTCAGATTATTTTAAAAACATCTCTGTTTTAATATTTTTGCTTTTCTTTTAACCCCCGTCTTTGTTTCAGTGGGTCCGCTCTCTTAAAAAGCTTTCGTTCGAAATATAAAAAAATCTGATAAGGGGTTATAATAGAAAACTCGAGTTCACAACGTTATCATGGAAGCTCAAAACACTGAAACCACCTTAAAACTAGTTAACACAAGACATCAAAATTTTAAACAAGCCTAAACAGAAGAAGAACATGAGATTATCTCTTTATTTAAGATTTTTATAAAAATTTTATTGAATTAGTTAGCCAATAGTATTTTTTTTGTTTTAGTAGCCATTATTTTTGGATATAAATTCTTCTTAGTCACAATGTGTGAATGTGATTAAGGGAGCATATAGTTAAATTTGTTAGCGGAAGTCAAATACTGATAAAGTTTTATTTTAATTTTGTGATGATGAGACGTACTTTTGACTTTTATTAAGTGCTTTACATTGCCTACTTATAATAAATGCATTGGGCTTTCACACAACAACTTTGGATACGTTTTATTTTACAAACATGGTAATAAACAGACACAGAAATATCCATTTTATATGTATATAAACATACATTATTTCATATTAACTGAACCAAGTCATTTCATTTATAAATAATAGGTTACCTAGCTTTAGCTATGTTGCTATTTGTTTACCTATTTGAAAAGTATTTGATTTTTTATATTATAAAACACTTTTATATCACTTTGTTAAACTAACTCATTATGTCCTGTGACTTCGCCCGTAAGACTATCGATAATATTATGTTAGAGTCAAGGCAGCACTATTTCACGCACACATTTACATTTAATTTTTTGTAACACCTTTAATCTGTCACTGTTGGTCTTGTACATTCTAAGCCTATGGTCATGCCTAATAGGTAAGATACTTCTTGGTTATTATCTTAGCACACTGGCCACTTAAAATTTCTTACATTACTATGATTCGATAATACTTCAAAACAGTTGTCATTATATTGTTGTATTGTTTGCATTTTGCAATAAGTAAAATAAAATATTTACGCAATGGAAAGGAAAAAAGAACTTATTTTTATTAAAAACCAAAAACGGAAGCCTAGCTTGTTATACGACGGTTATAAATATAATTTCGGAAACAACAACAAAAGTGGGAGCTCTATGTGGAGGTGCGTAAATCGCAATGAGTGCAACGCTTCTTTAACTCTCAATGCAGAAATGAACGAAATAATAAGGCCTAGTAGCAATGAGCATGTGTGTCGAAGCAATCATTCACAAAATGAAAGAGGTCATCGTTATTGATGCTTGCAAGGAAGAGATATGTACCAAAATGACCCCAGTGAAAAAGATTTTTGAGAAACACGTTGCTAAATATTACGCTGATAATGAAGCCCCTTTTGTGCAAATGCCTTCGTATGAAGAGAAGAAAAAAACATTGTATAGAGCTATAGACACCGTTTTTGGAGCAGAAAAATACCGAATTTTCCTACCTAAAAGACGTAAAAATACCAAAGATATTGAGCGAAAGTTTTCTCGTGGCCGAAGATGGTGATACAGATAAAATTTTAATATTTTCGACAAAATACGGCCCCGAAGCTGCTAAAATAGGCAAATTAAAGCAGTTTTCGGGAGATGGGACATTCAAGAGAGTCCCAAAACCGTTCCGCCAAATATACACTATACATCTAGATTTGAGCATGAACAGCGATGTCACAAATATAGTACCCGTACTGTACGCATTACTTCCGGACAAGACCGAAAGCACTTAACTATTTGAGACTATTTACTATAATACGTGACCAACTCGGTATTAATATTAATATTTTTAAATGTGATTTTGAAAAAGCACAGATCAAACGCGCAATTTATAAATTAAAGCCACGCCACTCTTTGAGGGAATTATTTAAAGACATAAATATTTTGACAGTAATATCGCAATACATATATGAAAATCTAATGTATACGGACAAAAACAAAGATAGCTTTTTAAAAAAATGTGATGTTCACAAAGTAAATACAAGAAACAAGAACAAACTGCACATCCCATCATATAGATTACGAAAGGTAGGGAAATCATTTATGGGAAATTGCGTACGTTTCTATAACAAGCTTCCATCTGAAGCAACTGAGCTCCCTATTCGTAAATTTAAACAGTACATAAAACGAAATCTAATAAAGAAAGCCTATTACTCCATAGATGATTACATCAATGATGTAAATGCTTGGCCAGCAGGGGTATTTTAATTCGTCGGAAAGGCCTTCGGATTCGATATCGGAAACTTTTTCGAAGAATGCTATTTTAAACCAGCGGATTCGAAAACTTTTGACATTCGAATTCGGATCCTTCTTAGGAGAGTTTCCGACAGCTTTTTACTGTCGGAAGCTATTCCGCCAGTGAGTTTTTGTTTGTTTATGAATAGTTTTAGCATAAATTCAAGGGTACTAACTCATAAGAACACCGTGAAAGTACCTAATCTTGATAGAAACGAGAGAAGTAGGTTCTTACTCAATCGAGGTGATTATTTGCCAGTGTTTTCGTTTTTAGGTTATCTTTGTTTACAAATTAAGAAAACAAAGTAACTAGGTACTTACCTTCTATCTACGTTTATTTACTAACCACATTTTGCTGTTGTATAGATGGAACATATATTTGTAAGAGACAGAGAGAGAGCTCAACGACATATTCACAGCTCAACTCGGAGACAACAAACAATAATCCGTCATCGAACCCTGCGAGATTTGTCGAACCCGTTCAACGACCCTAACTTCCAATCGTTGTATCGTTTTACGCCGACAATAGCTCTGGGGTTGATTGAGGAGTTGAGGTGTTTTTATAGTGAGACAAAATACTCTAATTCAGTGCCTGTAGAGCTAAAAGTAAGTCTCCAATAATTGCATTCCTCGGAGGTCAACCTGCCTAGGTACCTACCTACCTTTTGCCAAACCTAAAAACACACATCAAACCAAACAGTCAAACCCGCTAGATTTGGTAAGAAGTCTGGTTAAATTGGTAACACTTTTGTTTGCCCAACGTTTTGGTTTGAAGTCATGTTTACGAGGTAAGTTTGCTCAATTAACATATTTTCGATGTGAATGTGATGTGTAACTTTAGAATCTTTCTTTAGAACTTTAGAAACACCCTGATTTATTGATTGATTTCGATGCAATTAAGAAATCATTATGACAATGAAAAGTTACTTTAAAATATTCCAATAAAATTTCTACCATTTTCTACTATTTCAAAACAATCTCCGTAAATGCACATTTTCCATCAACCCGCGGAATCGCTTCGGATACTTTCGATCATCAATCCGCAATGAAATCAAAATAGCGTTCGCGGAATCGAATTCGAATCGGACGTTTCCGCTCCGGAAACGAATCGAATGAATTAAAATACCCCTGCAGATGTCGCTCAGTTCCACACCGACAATGGTATATAAGGGATATAATGTTAAGCTTAGTTAGTTTCATATAAATATTGAGTTATATACAAATTAGATTATATGTATTTAGACTGAGATAAGTACTTAATGTATTAATTTTAAGATTTATAAAACTTACTAGTGGTTTCTTTTTCGCTTCTTCCACTAGTGGACAAAAAATTGAAGCGAATAAAATCAATAACATCATATTTCTTATTTGATAATAATGACTATTTATAAACCTGTTTATAGTATAAAATTTGACTTGTCTAAGTGCTTATTTTGTAAGCTTAAAGAAATAAACGTTATTGATATTTGATTTGATATTTGATCACCGCTGTAAAGACAACTTTCCCTGACGTAAATCTAAATGGCTGTTATTTTCATTACAACAGGGCGGTATGGAAAAAGGCTAAATTTTTAGGAATATGCGAAAACAAAGCTGGACGCCATATTACTAGTTTATGTGCAAGTCTCCCGTTGTTGCCCGAACAGCATATACATACCAGTTGGTTGAAGATAGTTGAAAAAATGGATAATAACACGGAAATGAATAAATTTAAAAAATATTTTAAAAGACAATGGATGAATATGGAGTCCGCAATCATCAGCTGCGGAAACGATAAGCTTCGCCGCAGCAATAATGCTTTGGAAGGGTGGAACAGGCGGCTGAATTTTAGAATGCCACACAAGCCTACACTCATTCGTTTTGTGTATATTTTGAAGAGAGAAGCGAAATACCAAGACACCCGTATAAGAAATGCGTTATTTTCAGGTGCCCGTCGTAAGCGAAATGAAATAAGCTTTAACTACAATTATAAAAAACAATTGAGGGAGCTAAGAGAGGAAAATATGTATTACACCAATTTCATTTTTGGAAATTGTTATCTCATTAAGAAAACGATACAGATAAATAATTTATGTTAATTTATGTATTGTAGTTAAATAAGAAAATAAAGTTTTTTTCTGTGCACGACTGTACATTGATGTTCATTTTCTTAATCAGTCTTATAAACATTCAGGCATAATAAATTTCAGGCCTAAGGCATTTTGACTTTCAGATGATATGGTATGTTGCTATTTTAACATAAAGTCGTAAGTGCAGGTCGGTAATTTGACTTAAAGACCTATGTCCCCGGACGGTCTATTAGTCCTTAATTTTCATTCATAAATGTCTTTGTTTATTATGAATTTTTAGGGATAATTAGGATTCTAAATGTGAATTCATAATAATGATAATGAACCTCAGCCCTGACCAACACCTCGCTTTCTAAATCCGTCCGCCATTACAACAAGTCGTGGATCAGCTCCAAGCTCTGCTCTGCTGTTAGTGGTCATGTTTGATCAGCTCCAAGCTCTGCTCTGCTGTTAGTGGTCATGTTTGATCAGCTCCAACCTCTGCTCTGCTGTTAGTGGTCATGTTTGCATCATAGGTCTGAAGACTCACCTTCGTCATTTGTTTCAGAAAAACACCGTTCGACGGGACGCAGACCCCACCATTGAACAAGTCGTTGACAATGATAAGACCTATTAGTAGTACCTATTGTAAGTAAACTTATTGACTAAACCGCGTGGGTTTAGTCAATAAGTTTACTTACTAGCCACGCTAGTCAGATTAAATACCTCCCAATTATACTTACCAAAAACAGCTTTTAATAAAAAAAAAGAAATCAGAGCGATTGTTTTCAAACGGCCTAATTAACCCATTGTTTGTAATAAAAACTCCGAGACGTAGGCTAGTTTAGCCTTCGTCCGCGAAATCACATTAGGTGCGGTCAAGGGCGCGACGGACGGCACGAGCCCGTGCGTGACCGACTTGTCTCCAAGGGAATAGAAATCGCCCTCTATTTTTACAAATTCTTACGCCACTGAGCTAACAAAACCTATGTGTTTCTGTATTCTTATACGAATTTGATATAACCTACTTATTTTTGATATTTAACTATATTCACTTACGTACATAAAAAGTAATTTGTCAAAGACAATAAAAAATATATATCTGCAATAATATGAACGTAAAAGAGCCGGGTCGATGCACTCTGCCAGCCGCTGGTGTTATTATTGCCCCTCAGACCTTCACCGCTTCACCTCGACCCGACAATCGCATTTCACGCCTCACAGACTCGCTCGATACAAACGAAATCATTGACGAAACTCTTTATTTAGAAACTTAAATTAAGTAAGTACAAAAATATTAACGGACCTAACTACATTAATCACAGACTCTGATATCCCTGGGGAGCGGAGCTTTGGGACGAACTGCGAAACTGTTAACCTTCCAAAATAATTGACAAAAATGATTCAGTTTCGGTGATGTTCGCAGTGCGTTCCAGCCCGAATCGTAGCGATCTCTACACATAAATAAATAGATATGGCGGGCTGGCGCATCACGCGTTCTCGGCAGACTCTTTAGCGACTTTAGCGAGGGTGATCGATTTTTTATCAACTTTGGCGACGACCGCTTGAGGGTCGTCAACTTGCGCCGTGTGGGCTTTGATGTACTTGTTTCTGAAGCCCGCCACGTGGACCTTCGCGTTGGGGCTTAGTTTATCCGTCCGCTCGCGCTCGTCCGCTTTCCCCTGATCCCCAGTCCGTTCTGCATCATCCTGGGAGCGCTCGCTTTCATCCGCTCGCTCATCAGCAGACTCCTCCTCCTCGCTATCGTCCTCGGCTATCGTCTCCGGGTCGTCCCGGATCCGCTCGTGGTCGTTCAGGAAGTAGCTATCGTCTGCGTCTTCATGCCGCGCTCGGTCTGCGTCTCTGGTCGGTAAAGGGACTTTGAGCTCCGCGTAGAACTTTTCCTCCTCTGACACGGGTTTCTCTTCTTCCGAAGCTTGCTTCTTTCCGAAAAACTCGTAGTCTTCGGACGAATCCTCTCGTTCGTCCGTGGAGCGCGTGCGTCGGACTTTTTTGCGTCTCTTGCGCGGGCGTTCCGTCTGCTGCGACACAGAACTGTCTTCTCCCTCGGTATCGGACTCGTTGGAGTTATTATCTCTATTGTAGAAGCTAGGCGCCTCCCTTTCTTCTTCCTCGTCCCGGTCGGGAGCTCTCCCCCGGTGGTACTTCTTGGGGTGTTTCTCCCGGTAGATAGGTGGCACGCGCACAGTGACCGTATCAATGTTGTTGGGATTATGTTCCGTGGGGGGAAGGACTTTCGGCCTCAGCGTCTGTCGGGGATCTTCGGTGGTTGTTGTCGACTCTGCCTCCTCGTCCGGCTCCGGAGTCGCGATTGGTCGCTTCTTCTTCCTTTGTTTCTGTTCTTCGACTAAATCTGCAAGCGCTGCTCTGTCGCCGAAGTGAACGTTCTGGTAGTGGTCGGCGGGCAGCTTCCTCAGGATCTGGCTCTGTTGTCTGTTGCGTCGCTTGGAATCCCAAAACTGGTCCACTGCGGTGCCGAACTCCTTGACCGCCTTCGCCCGGTCGCGCGACTCCTGAGGCTCCTCCTCGTAGTCGTCGTACTGCGGAGCCTCCCTCTGTTCCTCGTCGTCGTACGCGAGGTAGTCGTCATCCCGTGCTGGCGACTGTGCGCCCAGTCTTCTGGCACTGACGGCGTCCACGCGCTGAGGCACGCCGTTTCTAACGACGAAGGCGTCAACATAGACCTTCGGCTTACGCGCTGCAGTTTGTTCTGCGGGCGGCAGGAGCGCGGCTCGCGGCTCGATGGCTATCGGCTCCTGTGCGACTTGCTCGTCGTAGTACTGCTGGTCGACGTCATCGACGCGATCCGCAGCGGCGGCGGGCGCGGGCGTCGCCGGAGGGATACGGTTGAAGTTGAAGTCCAGGCGGAAGTTGGACGTAATGGTCTCTAGATTATCCTTCGGGGGAGGTGGCGGAGGCGGCGGCGGAGCGCAGGGGGGTGGGGCCGCGGGGTTGGCGCGGGGCTTAGCGCATGGCGGTGGTGGTGGCGGCGGCGGCGGTGGTGGCGGCGGCGGTGGAGGCGGCGGCGGTGGACGCTTCTTCCTCGGCACCGCTCTGGGCTTTGGACAGGGAGGCGGAGGAGGCGGCCGCGGCCTCGGCGGGGGAGGAGGTGGTGGCGCGCGGCAGGGCGGCGGACCAACCGCTTTAGGAGCTCCACAGGGGGGGGCAGGCGGCGGTGCGGGGGCAGGGCCAGCCTGCAGCGGTATATCGATCCCGGGCACGGGGTCCAGCGGCGGGGGGAAGGCGGCGGGCGGGCGGCGCTGCACGCTGTAGCCCAGCACATCAGCTAGGCCGCGGAACACCACGTCTCCGAAGGTCCTCTTCTTGCGCACCACTGGCTCTCCGTCCAAGTCGTCATCACCGTCGCCGTTGCTCTCTGCTGTCACATTGGTCACTGTTACTGGTCCCCTTGTGTCCGCGAGCAGTGTCTCGAGTGCAGGCCCCGGCCGCTCGGAGTGCGCGAGTGCATAGGCCGCCAGCAGCAGCAACGCGGCGGGTCGCATGGCGCATGGTCGAGTGTCGCGCGGGTGGTGCGCAGCCACCGTTTTGTCGCTTGTTGGATTGCTCAAGCGTCAGTCTCGTCACGCTTCACTGGACATGCTGAGCTTTGCCTATGGGAGGGATTTGACCCTAGGCTTTAATCAGCTGACACTTTAATAAGTTAATAATATAATTAATTATAACATTAAAGAATAATGATTGACATAACCCCTCCAAAATTTAGATAATAATTATAATAATAATTATAATAAACATTGGATTCCTATTGTTATGTGATTCATAAAGTGCAAGTAGGTACTTTAATTTTAAAGTATATTCTTTTAATAATTATTGTATGTCAGGACAAACTGCTGAAGTATAATAGTTCATAAGACTAACTATGTTACACTACACAGTTCACAATAAACATTCTTATACTTATACTTAAGGTTCTGATCCGACCTAATCTAGGTTAGCCTAAGGCCTGATTTGCGTGGTACTGTACTGAGGATCTAGTTAGTAGGCCGTTTATAGGTAAGACGCTGCAGGTTCGATTCCTGCCGCACGAGTCTAGTAATATCCATTTTCCACAAAAGTCCCTGTCTTTTCGCTCTACTTACTTCAGACAACATCAGGCACTTGCATTAGATTGTGTTGGTGATTTGATTAGTCGTAGTTTGTAATAGCGAAAGCTAATTAGGTTCCACATTGTTGTCCAGTTATTGGTATTAGCACATACCAGTAGCTGGACCCATTACGGTACCCGCTGAGCCCAAGCACAAAGTCTCTGTAACGTACAATCTCTGTCTCGCTTGGTACTTGTTTCGTTTAGTTATTTTATTTCAAACAAGATCCGCCAAGTGCGAGTGTAACTCGCGCGCCGAGGGTTTCAAACATTTGCCAATTATTCGTAATTTAATTAATTAATAGACGACCTCAGTGGCGCAGCGGGCAAGAGTCTGCCTGCGACGCAAGAGGTTGCGGGTTCGATCCCCGCCTCGGAACAAATTTGTGTACGATCTGCAGAAATTTGTTCCGTTGGTCTGGGTGTTTTCTATGTATAATAAAAAATATCTATCTATGTAATGTATAATATTACGTATATCAGTTATCTAGTACCCATAACACAAGCTCTGCTTACCTTGGGGCTAGATAATGCTGTGCGAATTGTCCAGCATTATTTATTATTATTATTTGGACAATCAATTTTCTGAAATATTTTAAAAAGTATGAAACTTACAGAAATTTCAAAAAGTGTTTTAAAAAGGCCGAAACGATACCTTCCATTTGATACCCCACATGGGTAGGTACCCCCTTTTGAAAAAAAAAATCCCCCTTTACATGGATCGGTCATCAATCTTGGGAGATAGGAAGGGGGAGAATGGTAAATTTTTCGACTTTTTTTGAAATATTTCAAAAAGTATGAAATTTACAGAAATTTCAAAAAGTCTTTTAAAATGGCCGAAACGATACCTTTCATTTGAGACCCCACATGGTTAGGTACCACCTTTTGAAAAAAAACCCTTTTTGACCATTTTTCAAAAACTATTATTATTACAGACTTTTCTATATTTTTCCTGTAAAATATAGATTGATATCTACAAACGCCTAATACATTGTACATGGATCGGTCTGCAATCTTCGGAGCTAGGGGGGGGGGAATGGTCAATTTTTCGTCTTTTTTTGAAATATTTCAAAAAGTATGAAACTTACAGAAATTTCAAAAAGTGTTTTGAAATGGTCAAAACGATACCTTTTGTTTGATATCTCACATAGGTAGGTACCCCTCCTTTTGAAAAAAAAATTCCCCCCCTTTTTGACCATTTTTCAAAAACTATTATTATTACAGACTTCTCTATATTTTTCCTGTAAAATATAGATCGATATCTACAAACGCCTAATACATTGTACGTGGATCGGTCTGCAATCTTCGGAGATAGGGGGGGGAAAGGTCAATTTTTCGACTCTTTTTGAAATATTTCAAAAAGTATGAAACTTACAGAAATTTCAAAAAGTGTTTTGAAATGGTCAAAACGATACCTTTCGTTTGATACCCCACATAGGTAGGTACCCCTCCTTTTGAAAAAAAATTCCCCCCCTTTTTGACCATTTTTCAAAAACTATTATAATTACAGACTTCTCTATATTTTTCCTGTAAAATATAGATTGATATCCACAAACGCCTAATACATTGTACATGGATCGGTCTGCAATCTTCGGAGCTAGGGGGGGGGAATGGTCAATTTTTCGTCTTTTTTTGAAATATTTCAAAAAGTATGAAACTTACAGAAATTTCAAAAAGTGTTTTGAAATGGTCAAAACGATACCTTTCGTTTGATACCTCACATAGGTAGGTACCCCTCCTTTTGAAAAAAAATTCCCCCCCTTTTTGACCATTTTTCAAAAACTATTATTATTACAGACTTCTCTATATTTTTCCTGTAAAATATAGATCGATATCTACAAACGCCTAATACATTGTACGTGGATCGGTCTGCAATCTTCGGAGATAGGGGGGGGGGGAAAGGTCAATTTTTCGACTATTTTTGAAATATTTCAAAAAGTATGAAACTTACAGAAATTTCAAAAAGTGTTTTGAAATGGTCAAAACAATACCTTTCATTTGATACCCCACATAGGTAGGTACCCTCACTTTTGAAAAAAAATTCCCCCCCTTTTTGACCATTTTTCAAAAACTATTATTATTACAGACTTCTCTATATTTTTCCTGTAAAATATAGATCGATATCTACAAACGCCTAATAGGTACATTGTACATGGATCGGTCTGCAATCTTCGGAGCTAGGGGGGGGAATGGTCAATTTTTCGTCTTTTTTTGAAATATTTCAAAAAGTATGAAACTTACAGAAATTTCAAAAAGTGTTTTGAAATGGTCAAAACGATACCTTTCATTTGATACCCCACATAGGTAGGTACCCCCCCTTTTGAAAAAAAATTCCCCCCCTTTTTGACCATTTTTCAAAAACTATTATTATTACAGACTTCTCTATATTTTTCCTGTAAAATATAGATCCATATCTACAAACGCCTTATACATTGTACGTGGATCGGTCTGCAATCTTCGGAGATAGGGGGGGGGGTATGGTCAATTTTTCGAATTTTTTTGAAATATTTCAAAAAGTATGAAACTTACAGAAATTTCAAAAAGTGTTTTGAAATGTACAAAATGATACCTTTCATTTGATACCCCATTTGCCTTCCTTAGGTCTCTTTTGAAATTTCAACATCAAAATTTGTACTGAAAATATTCATTTTCATTTTTCATTTATTTATATATTTTTTTCTTAAAATCAGTAATGGCGCACGAAATGTATCATTATTTCAAATTTCAAGTTAATAGCTGCAGTAGTTACTGAGATATTCAAGAAAGAGCGGGGACGGACAGAGCGAGACCATAAGGGTTTCAAAACCGATCTTTGAAACCCTAAAAATACAAAAACAAAAAAAATTCAACTCTATTAAGTTTACCATTAAATATTAAAGTGGTTTCTAATAAAACGTGATATTATAATTAGGGTATTATTTAAACGATCAGCAAATTAACGAATTTTTGGTCGAAAAATTAATTTTGTAAGCAGAATAAATAAATTGAGCCGCAACTAGTGGTTGGCCAAAATTACTATATTGGTCAGCAAGCAATGTGACATTGGTCAGCCGAAAAATGTATATCATAGTAAATTAAGCTTCTTCGCTTGCTTTATCTGCAGTGTAACGTTGCAAACTTTTCCTTTAACTTAATTTATAAATCGGTAATTAAAAGGTACGTACATATCTATGTAGGAATTAGAGGTGCGCGCCGCGCCGCTGTTTTCCCGCGCCGCCGCCGCCGCCGTGTCTTCGAGTCGGCGCGCCGACTACTATATTCACCGTAAGATGACCCTGCCTCGTATGTAATTACTACACATCAGGGGTCGTCTTCGGATGGGTACAGTGTCTGTATATGGTCAAAAATCAGCATTTCTAATGCTAAGCCTCCTTGCTAGGCTTGTGCTGGCTACTCCTGCCACTAGCACGCCAAACGAGCGGATTTTTTCGGTAGCAGAACTGGTCCTCAATGCGAAGAGACCAAGATTAAACCCAGCCCGCGTGAATAAAATTGATTTTATTCATGACAACTGCATATAGTTTATGCAAAGAAAATGTCTAATATAAGTGATCTGTTTTTTGTTATTAACTTTCATTTCAGTGTTTACAGTAATGTTTTATTTATAACACATTTGCTCGTAAAGGGTCTCTTATTTCAACAATTTCAATACCGTAATGTATCTCATTCATTACGTACTTGTGCGGTAATGTAATGTAAAACGCACGGTTTATCAAGATGCTCCGTCTAAAACGAAACTTACGGTACTTTTTTAAATCTTAGCTAAGAGTTTTTATGTCAGAAAAGTGGTCAACATTTTATGAATAAAATTAACTTTAGGAGATAAAATATAACAAATAAACATTTAATTCCTTAATTTACCTAATTAATACTGACCATAAATTACAACCATTTATCTGTAACATAATCATACTGGCTGTTTTTGTGCTTTTGCCTTAAAAAATAGCGCTGACGCGCGCGCATCGCTAATTTGTGAACAAGTAAAATTATTCCGCGCCCTTTTTATTTTCGTTGTAATGTTTTTATTTGAAGATGTCGTCAAGTAATGATGAATTTTTTAATTCAACACCGCCAGAAGTCTCAGAGGCAGCGAAACAGGCTACTCTAAGCCTCTTGCTCGAAAAATCGACCGATAGATACAATATTCATACAAGATTCAAGCGTATCAAAATTTATTCGAAAGTCCGAGTTTTATATATTTCCTCGCAAATATGTTATAAAGCGTCGTATGACACACGTGCGCTTTGATAATTACAGCCTCTGCTTTGTTGTAGCCCACGCCTACGGCTCAGGCTAGCAATATCGCCTCAGCTGTAATTTTCAACTTACTGCACTTGTATCATAATGTACTGTTATAGCCAGGTCTAAATGACAGAATGGATGAAATACTAGAGCAAAACATCCTTTTGCAGAGGTCAGATCGACTTACACAGGTGAAAAGTCACGGACTAAGGATACTTTCACTGTTACTAGCCAGGTAATGTCTTGCTCCAGTATTTCGTTCGTTTCTATTCACCCTAGAGTCTCTATTCACTCTGTTTTACGGTAGGTACCTACTTAGTTATGAGATAGGAAAAAATCCAGCCACGCCGGCGCGGCGCCGCCGTGCCGACCTCGGAGGTCGGCGCGCCGCCGCCGGCATATTTGAGGTCGGCGCGCATGTCTATAGGAATATTAAAATATTGTATTCGCTTGCATTGCGCGTGACCTCGAGCCGCGCGCCACGGCCGGCGGCTCCGCCGCTGGAGGGGCGAGCGCACTCGCGGTCGGGTCGGGCAAGCAAGCAGAGACGATCTGAGCTTCAGGGAAGCCTCACGCTGCCTTGTCTCGGTATTCTTAAAAAGACTTTTATTAAAAAAAACTCAAATATTTAACTGCCTGGTATTACAAGTACCGGGCTTTTACCTAGTTTGCATAACCTCAGTGTTTAAAGTGTTCCCAATACTGGGTAATAAAATAACTTAACGGCTATTTCGAAGCGTCCTATCTTTTCTTACTTTTTACTTGTAAACGCCGCCTCTTATTTCTCTTAGCCTTGGGGAAGCTTCTAGTCTTTCGGTTAACTGTACAAACCTCAGGCTTCCCCTACAAACCGCTTACGCTGGCGTGTCCCTAATCCTAGGTCTGGATTTCCAGGAACACCTTACGGCTTGGTAACTGGAACCACCTTCCGTCTACACTGCGGACACTCATCGTGGCCGGAGCTAGCCCTTTCTAGCCGTACATTCCTGGACGTGGTGTCGCCGTAGAGGCGCCCCGTTCCCGACGCTGCTGACTCCCGGATTGGGATTGAAGAGGACTGGCGCCGCGGCCGGACGGGATTGCCCTGCAGGAGAGTGCGGTTACCGATATCTACCTACCTAACTATCGTGAAGTTTGACCCGGCCGACCTACGAACCCTTTTCTTATGTCTAGTAAATTCTTGTTTCTTTATTCTCATATCTATTCTTTTATTTTTGCTCACCCCTAGGGCTATCTAGGTAGGCGACAGCAGCAATATATTAGTGAGGCAGCAGCAAAACGTGATTCGGATTTAATTAAATTTTGGTATCAGCCTTAAAACTGAAACTGCAGCAAAGTATTCATAAAAATGAACAGTAAATTGTGATTCGAATTTTATAAAGATTTGGCTATGCAGCTGTCAATTTCATTTTGGTTTGCTACCCCTCCCTCACCTGTGTATATATGTCACTTGAACTCCTCCGGCTGCTGCTGGACCGATTTAGATGACGTTTTTGTTTTTGTTTTTTTACCCGACTACCAACGGAGGAGGGTTGTGAGGTTGACCCTATGTATTTTTGTATGTTTGTTTGTATGTAGCCGATTTTATGTTTCCACGTAGCGCTGAACCTACAACTCCGATTTCGACAAATGAGGTGTCGATTGATTTGCCTCAACGCCCCGATGGTTATAGGCTATAATGACGTCTCACGAAATTTGGTTTTACCGAGATAGTGGGGTCTATTAAGGGTCTAAAAGTTCAGTTAGTAAATATGCTCGTGTGGGGTCATGGGGTGTCGTTGCAAAGGCCTTTGTTTGTACTTTCCAAAACTGTTTCTCAAAGTTTAAAAAGATTTACTAGGTATTCAAAAGTAAACAGCAAAAAGTTGTTGAATGCATTGAGCTCCGTGAGCTCCGTGAGCTCCCTCCCACATTTGAGTTGTTTTTACTCGACTACCAACGGAGGAGGGTTATGAGGTGGACACCCTATGTTTGTTGTAGTATGTTTGTATGTCATCATCACCATCATCATCATCAGTGTAGGCGACGCGTACCTATCTACGTACCTGTGGGGTTTGAGTAGGTAGGTACCTACACAAATGTAATGTACACAAATGTGTTTTTTGGTAGGTATCACAAAAACAGGTACCTACTTACGTATTTAGGAAGTAGGTACTAACCTTACCTACCCAGTACGCTTCCGACAGGTATTAATATGGATTAGTTAAGCTACCTGTAGATTGTTTGCAATAGTCTGCAGTTAGCTCAATTGTTTCAAAGGTAAATACTAATTTTAGTTTTATTACTTGATGGTACCTACTTACTTTATTCAAAATAAATTAATCTAGTAGGTACCTACCTACCTTCAGAAAAACCCTGTTTTTCCATTCCATCAACGCAAAAAAATCATTTTTCTGCCAAATTGGATAGGTAGGTAAGGTAGGCTTCCTACTTTACTTTTCGTGAAATGCTCCATTCGCATTACATTTCAAAGTTTTAGGTAATAGGTACACTTGATACCTACTACATATAATTTTCAGTTCAATGATTTTAGAAACTTATTAAAATATTCGGAGTTTTTGTCATCAATGCAGACCGACCGAGTGATTTTATTCTAAGTTTTTTTTTCTGTATATCGAATTAGTAATTCGGCTGATCAAAACATTAATTTTGCTGCGCCTTCAGCTATTTATTTTATGACCAAAAATATTTTTTTTGCCGGCCAAGTATTGCTGGTAGTTTTTATTTTACAGACGACCAAAACATATAATGCTGCTCAAATAGTTTTTAGCTGATTTTTCCGGCTGATCAAATATTTAAAATAAATACCAATAAATTTATTCCCTTATAATTAATAAGATTGTTTCTGAGTCAAGGAGAGTACCTAGGTACTAGTGTTGTGCTGGTGTCGCAGAGGCCAAGGCGTTGCCAATCTGATGGTAATGCGCCGCGAAGTTCTCGGTACACGCGGGGGTATGTCAGGAGCCCCGCAGGGAGCGCCCTCGGCCCTGCGCCGGCGCATCCGTGCTCGCCCCGCGTCCTTATACCCGCGGGGGTATGTCAGGAGCCCCGCAGGGAGCGCCCTCGGCCCTGCGCCGGCGCATCCATGCTCGCCTCGCATCCTTATACCCGCGGGGGTATGTCAGGAGCCCCGCAGGGAGCGCCCTCGGCCCTGCGCCGGCGCATCCATGCTCGCCCCGCGTCCTTATTTCCGCACCTCTTGTCGTGTTGCTCTACTTTGTTGTGTTTAACAATTGATGTTCCTTATAATAAATAAACTATTCTGGTCAATCCACACAGCATGATCTAGGCCAGCTAAGTAGAGCTTGTGTTAAGGGTAAGTACTAGATAACTGATATGGTTTTCATATAGGTACAACACCCAGAACGCCCGGAACAAATATCTGCTGAGATCTCGAGAATATTGGAACCGAGGTGGGAATCGAACCCGCACACTTCGCCCGCCGCGCCACATCGGTTGTCCAAATATCTAAGCAATCCTTACAAAGCTTTGACTCTATCAAGACTTATATTTACCCAGGCGTTGTTAGCTTACTTATTTACCCAGGCGTTGTTAGCTTACTTATTTACCCAGGCGTTGTTAGCTTACTTATTTACCCAGGCGTTGTTAGCTTACTTATTTACCCAGGCGTTGTTAGCTTACTTATTTACCCAGGCGTTGTTAGCTTACTTATTTACCCAGGCGTTGTTAGCTTACTTATTTACCCAGGCGTTGTTAGCTTACTTATTTACCCAGGCGTTGTTAGCTTACTTATTTACCTAGGCGTTGTTAGCTTACTTATTTACCCAGGCGTTGTTAGCTTACTTATTTACCTAGGCGTTGTTAGCTTACTTATTTACCCAGGAGTTGTTAGCTTACTTATTTACCCAGGCGTTGTTAGCTTACTTATTTACCCAGGCGTTGTTAGCTTACTTATTTACCCAGGCGTTGTTAGCTTACTTATTTACCCAGGCGTTGTTAGCTTACTTATTTACCTAGGCGTTGTTAGCTTACTTATTTACCCAGGCGTTGTTAGCTTACTTATTTACCTAGGCGTTGTTAGCTTACTTATTTACCCAGGCGTTGTTAGCTTACTTATTTACCCAGGCGTTGTTAGCTTACTTATTTACCTAGGCGTTGTTAGCTTACTTATTTACCCAGGCGTTGTTAGCTTACTTATTTACCCAGGCGTTGTTAGCTTACTTATTTACCCAGGCGTTGTTAGCTTACTTATTTACCCAGGCGTTGTTAGCTTACTTATTTACCTAGGCGTTGTTAGCTTACTTATTTACCCAGGCGTTGTTAGCTTACTTATTTACCCAGGCGTTGTTAGCTTACTTATTTACCCAGGCGTTGTTAGCTTACTTATTTACCCAGGCGTTGTTAGCTTACTTATTTACCCAGGCGTTGTTAGCTTACTTATTTACCCAGGCGTTGTTAGCTTACTTATTTACCCAGGCGTTGTTAGCTTACTTATTTACCTAGGCGTTGTTAGCTTACTTATTTACCCAGGCGTTGTTAGCTTACTTATTTACCCAGGCGTTGTTAGCTTACTTATTTACCCAGGCGTTGTTAGCTTACTTATTTACCCAGGCGTTGTTAGCTTACTTATTTACCTAGGCGTTGTTAGCTTACTTATTTACCCAGGCGTTGTTAGCTTACTTACGGTTTGCTCTCTTCATTCTATAAGATGAATAAGACTGGATCACTTGGTGGACGAATATTTTAAATCGATTCGTCTAAATTCCTTAGTTTTAGTCTTGCTTAGTTTCAAAAACTTTGATGGTAGACATATTGCTATGTTATTCAAATAGTGAATGGACAAAGAGATGAAGCATGTCAGCCGGTCGTGGAGTCGTGGACTGCACATGTGTGTTTGTTAGTGTTGTGTTGGCAAATGTTTCAGTATCGCCCCGGACTAGTAGGAGGAAGCCGCCCGGCGCGCGGCGGCGGCGGTGGCCGCGGTGCGGCTCCACGATGAGGCTCCACGGTGAGGCTCCACGGTGAGGCTCCACGATGTGGCTCCACGATGAGGCTCCACGGTGCGGCTCCACGATGAGGCTCCACGATGAGGCTCCACGGTGAGGCTCCACGGTGCGGCTCCACGATGAGGCTCCACGGTGAGGCTCCACGGTGAGGCTCCACGGTGAGGCTCCACGGTGAGGCTCCACGATGAGGCTCCACGGTGAGGCTCCACGGTGCGGCTCCACGATGAGGCTCCACGATGAGGCTCCACGGTGCGGCTCCACGATGAGGCTCCACGATGAGCTTTCCTCAACATCTCCACAATACGCGAGAACAGGGCAACATACTCTTCTTTGTTTCTGTGCTCACTCAAAAGATCTAAAGTCACACCGCCGCAAGGTCATTTGTCTCTCGATCTTTTATAGGATACATTTCGGAGAATATTCACAGTAACTACATAATTCCACCATCCCCCTTCCACTCCAGGACAAGCAGACGCACAGCGCATTACCACTCCTACTTGGTGGATATACCGCGCTTTGTTTCTTGGCTTTTGAAAATATTTATTTACTTACTATAACCAGTTTGCCTTCAAAATCCATTGTAGGTACTAAAACTAAACTGCGGTTAATTCCACCGTTTTGAATTAAAATTTGAGGTCGTGTTTTAGACAAAACTGTTTTCTACATAAGCTGCTAATGAGATTGGAACTAATTCGTCTGACATTGGCCAAGGCTACATTTCCGAACCTAGCCTAATTCCTAAAACGTGAATTGATAGTGTTTATGTTTTACATGGCTGGCATTACATTGATTTTCAGAAGGCAACTGTTTGAGTGACGTATAGTCTCGCGCGCTCAGCGTACTCATGATGTAGGTAGTCGTCATCAGAGTCATCTCATGACACTAGCCCAGACTGTTGTCCCGAACCGCGCCGCCGCCGCCCGCGCCTGCTTCGGTACAATCAGACCAGCAGTGTGTCGATGCGATGCCGGAACATATACTTGCCTGTCGGTGCCTTACATTATATCATTTCATTCCAAACACACATACACACACATTGTTATTCGTTACTCCTGTTGCCCGGACTCTTATGAGATCGGTCTCCTCTGGTGTACTCCACACACTCACGCACACACACCCTCTCACACACCAGAAACATACACATACGCGCACACACCCTCACACACATCCACAAACATACACACAAACCCTTACTCACACTAACTCCTCTCTCTGAGATGTACCTACTGTTTTTGCCATATTAGTCAATCTTTTACGTCGACTTTGAAACTTAGATTTAATTAGAATTAATTATATTTTTAACAGATAAATATGTATAAATATAGGAATATAGGTTTTGTTAGTTATTTTATTATGTACAAAGATATAGTGGTATGTGATTGGTGTTGCGAGTAGCGCTGCACTTTCCACCCGGGCTCCGCTGAAGACCAGCAGCATGAAGCTGAGCCGGTCACCTTTTTGTGTTACATTTAATTTAATTTATTATTAGTTATTTTAGCAATGTAGGTAATGTATTAAATTTTGTTTCACAAATAAACATTTTCTATTCTATTGTATTACAGTAAGCGGGTTATCGTGTGGAACATCGTCACGTCAATGAACGTGTTCCAAAGATTGTCTTGTTGTGCGGTAGTGCGTGCGAGCGTCTGTTTGACCCTGACCACCTGACCAGGACCGACCAGCCGGCTAGGAGCGGCCTACACTCCTAAATAGACCAAACACTAGGAGGTGGCTTCTGCCAAGCTGCTGAGTGAATAATTCGGACCCTTGGATTCGCTCTATCGCCTCTTCAATGAAGCGTGTGTTGGAGCTCCGAAGGTCGCGCCCTACCATCTTCGGAATTCGCCTGTTCAGGTCTTTCTCATTCTTTTCTCATTCTTACACATTATACATATTCTTAAGTAAATAATGAGTTACTATTATCTTTTATTCATCACAAAATTACTAATCAAATTTCAATAAACTTAAGCTATTTTTTATATAATGAATGGTAAATTCAATCTTTGAAACTTTAACGAACGTTAAAAGAACGAAGCTATAAGAAAAAACATTTAATTTCTAATACATTTAAAGATAAAGATCGATAAATACTAGGTAATAAGTAAATATTCTTCTTGAGTGCAGCAAATTGGACAAATAGAGCAGTAAATTTGAAAATTAAACATAATGATATTTTCCTTCTCCAAAACCGATAATTACCGGTAATTATCGAGAAATAGAGCTATAAAAATCGGATTATCGATTATCGAAAAGTTTCGATAATTGCATGCCCTACTTGTATAGGTACATCTATAGTGCTACACTTACCCTTCTTTAATATTGGTTTTATTAAAATTAAATTTCTTATGTTAGTTAACATACAAATTCATTCTTACTACATAAGACTAGACTCACTGGTCACTAAGACAAAAATGGACTAACTATATAATACTTTCTAAAAATAACTTAAAACATTCTATTAGACTAAAAATAAGTTTTACAAAGGAGATACTGGACTTCAGCATATTTTCAAATCATTTCTTAAATCTGGTTATTGGACATTTTGGTATGATGACACCTATTGCTTTATTTAATTCTCTATTAGATACACATAGAAATGAGACAAATTTACTTACCTTTGATTATGGATAGTAACCTATCATTTTACTATCAAAACTGCAGAGGTATTCGTACCAAACTACATACTTTATACATGAATATTCTTTCATGTTCTTATAATGTAATTATTTTGACAGAAACATGGCTGGTTCCTTCCATATTTGATAATGAGTACATTGACAATAGGTATTTAGTTTTCCGCTGTGATCGCGACCGTGTGGCCTCGGGTAAGACGGAGGGGGGTGGAGTACCTACTTGTGGCGGTGCATCGCTACCTGCAGCCATCCCTCACCACGAATCGGACACCCTCAATGCATTTACCAGACGGACTTGATTTTGTTATGGTTAATGTTCCTTCAGCGGATGGTAAGCAACATATTATAAGTGCTGCATATTTCCCTCCCCGTTCAAAGAGTGATATATATGAAAATTACTTTAATTGTCTTCAGGACATTCTTCTGGAGTTAAATGTGGATTTATTTTATGTAGTAGGAGATTATAACCTACCAAACATTGAGTGGATCAATTATGAATCACACCTAATCATTAGCTCTAATACTATTCACACCGTCCCCTCTCACTTATTGTCTAACTTTATGAGTGCAACAAGCTCTAAGCAATACAATTATGTTAAAAATGATATGGGACGTATCATTGATTTATTCATTACAAACACCGAATGTATTCTTACGTCTACCCAGCCATTATTACAACCTGACTCATATCATCCACCTTTTTGTGTATTGGCTGAATTGAATAATGGTACATTTAAGGTGCTACAGTATAAATTTAGAAAAAGATATAAGTATAACCTAGGCAAGTATGAAGAGATTAATTTGAGTATTAGTAACATTGATTGGGATTTACTACTTATGGATAGGCCGGCTGACCAAGCAGTAGAATTGTTTTATGAAAAAATCTATGATATAATTAGAAAACACATACCACTTGTAAAACAAAGGTCCGCTCACTTTCCTCTACGGTTTTCCCCTTCACTTATAAAAATTTATAAAAAAAAGAATCCTTCTGGAAGAAATGGAAAACTTATAATAATAGATGTGATTATGAAGAATTCTCTACTCTAAGGCGTGCCTTTAAAAATGAATGCCATATCTGTTTCAGTAAATACATTAGCTCTGTGGAGGATTGTATGCCTACAAACATAAAATATTTCTGGTCATTTATAAAAAACCGTAAGGGTCAATCTGGTGTGCCTTCCTCCATGTACTTAAAGAACGATCTCTCAACAGAACCTCAATATATCTGTAACCTCTTTTCGAACTTTTTTTATTCCGTTTACGAACCGTCTTCAGTGGAACCTAAGAACTGGTTGCCGGTATCAGATGACAGCGATAGCAACATTTTATTTAATGATTTACGATTTGATTATGAAGAAGTCAAGCATAGCTTAAAGAATCTTGATACAAGTAAGGGAGCTGGTCCTGACGGCATACCGGCTCTTTTCTTTAAGGAAGCTACTGAATCTTTATATAAACCTATTACTGTTTTGTTTAACTTATGCCTTAGTCAATGAGTTTTTCCCGATACCTGGAAAAAGGCTAATATAATACCAGTGTATAAGAGTGGCGATAAACACAATATTGAAAATTACAGACCTATATCTATTCTATCTACTTTATCAAAATTATTCGAAAGACTAGTTCACAATAGAATCTACCCTAGTTTACATAACATAATCATTCCTGAACAGCATGGATTCGTGAGACATCGTTCAACAACTACTAATCTTACAATTTTTACTAACACTCTATTTGAGAATATGGATAGGCGCCTGCAAGTTCATGCTGTGTATACAGACTTTAAAAAGGCATTCGATAAGGTTGATCATAAACTGCTTTTGGACAAAATAGCTTTTAATGGTATTAGGGGAAATCTCCTACGATGGTTTATTTCCTATGTCACAAATAGAACCCAGAATGTAGTCTTGAACGGCTATGTGTCTGATAGTATTCTGGTAACTTCTGGTATTCCACAGGGGTCAATTTTAGGACCTCTGCTGTTTATATTATTTATAAATGACATTAGCACATGCTTTCATAATGCAAAATTTCTACTTTATGCTGATGATTTAAAAGTATATAAGGGGTGTGAAAATATTAATGACTGCATTCAACTACAAGAAATAAAAAAAATAAATAGACTCTCGACTCGAACTATTGTAGGAATAACAAACTTCAATTAAGCCTTTCAAAATGCAATACAATCGTATTCTCTAAAAATAAGAATATAATATCGTTTGATTACACACTCAATGATTTCCAACTTGCCAGGGTATTCTCAGTCCGCGATCTAGGAGTTCTGTTAGATTCAGAGCTACACCTTAATGTACATATTGATAACATCATAAATAAAGCCTATCGATTGTAAGGCTTTGTCATGCGATCTTCGAAAGAATTTAAACGCCATTCGTCTTACTTAATACTATACAAAACTCTTGTGCGATCTCAACTAGAACATGCTGTCCCCGTCTGGGCCCCTTTCTATAAAAAGTATATCAATTCTCTGGAAAACATACAGCGAAATTTTTTACGAGCCATGCAATATAGGTGTCGTCGTCCCAAAAGTAGCTATATAGAGCTTCTTAAGTCTAATAAGGTGTTGAGTCTGGAATCTCGACGTGTACTACTCATAACCATGTTCCTTTACAACATATGTAACAACAAGTTTGATTGTATTGAGCTCTGTAACCATCTGCTATATTGTACCTAAATCTAGTAACGTACGTCAAGTCCGTTCACGCAAAGTATTTTATACAAAGAAATGTAATACCAACGCAGGGAAGCGTGCTCCCTTGTTTCGTGCAGTAGATGTGTATAATAAACATTTTGTAGACTTGGATATCTTTGCAACAACTAGTGCCAAATTCAAAAATGATGTCATAAGAATTCTTTCAAATATATCTGTTCATTTGCTTCTGTTTAATAATATGCTCGCATGCATAACATAAAATATTTTATATAAACTGTAATAATTAGCCTTATAGTTACATTAGTACATTACACATTACATTTGCTAAGTTTAAAATAATATATTATAGTATGTAAATTAATCTTAACAGTGCTTGAATGCACCTGCACACATCCGCTAATGTTTACCATGTGGACTACGCTGCTGTGGGTCTGACATTCTTTAGCCTTAACATTAGTTGTTATATATATATATTCTAGTTTATACCATAATGTTAGTACTGTTTGTAGTTCCTTAATAAATAAATAAATCATGGTTATTAACTTTGGAGTCATTTAAAATCGAATCATGGTAAATATCCCGTTTTAAATGACTTTAAATTTTTTTGTAACACGGAGTATAAAACCCAACATTTTGTAACACGGAGTATAAAACCCAACATTTTGTAACACGGAGTATAAAACCCAACATTTTTAAAGCCTTTGCAACAATGCTCTCATTATTCTCGTTAAAGCGAAGCTTAGAATCAATAGTAATACCGAGGTCCATGACACTGCTAGTTTTTCATTTCATTTCATTTATTTATTGCATACATTATTATAATTTTAGCTTAGATGTACTTAGCTTAGTGGTAGGTACATGTACCCTGTAAGGGCGCAGCAATGTATTTATAAATTATTATAATAGTCACGTGCTTAGTCTATTTAAAGTTTTAGTCAAGGCTTGGTCGTTGATTTTATATATGTAAAGGCTCAGGCAATCAGAACAGCCCTGCGGCACCGAAAACTCCATGTATCAACTGATAAAAATGTGATTTCTTCCCATGGCCGATACCAAGAGACCGATGCCCCTCCGCGCCTCCATCTTGCATCTATCTTTTTCACCGACCGGGAAAGACAACACGATCAGTTGTTAGTGTCAGTTTTCCAAAGATTGTCAATGTCATCTTTTGGACAAACAAAACTAGGAACAGAGTGTGAATTTACATCTCTACGACCCTTACCAAAGCTTCCCTAAGTATGAGAATAAAACCACTCACCGCTACCTAAAATACACGCCTCGTTTACACGGCCAATGCCTGACAATGAGTCCGTGCACGGACGAGACGCTATAATGTAACGCATACGGAGAGGTCCGTGTATATAATGGGTCCCTCAGTCTACAACAGGCTGCCGGACACATTAGGGATGCAACTTCCACAATGATTTTCAAAACTCGACTGAAGAAATGGCTTCTGGACTATACTTTTTTTTCTGTAGCAGAGTTCTACGAATTACCAATTATTTAAATAAATTATATGAAATATTATTATATACTATTACAATTAATTATGTCAATATTATAAATTTTTATGTTGCCTACTCTTCCCGACCTGTAACTTGGTGTTATCAATAAATGATTTGTATTTGTATTGTACAGCCTTTGGCCACCACGCCAACAAACGCTATCGGGTACAGTTGCTGGCCACCTAAACCGCACTACAGGAAGACTGATACAGTTGTTGGCTACCCTACGATACTTAGCCACTTTCACAACACTATAGCCATCTCCTTTCCAGACTGCAAGCCCGGAGGAATAGTCAGTCAGTCATCGCTTCGGCTTCACCACATTCCCAGCCCTGAGAAATAGCCTCGTAATGAACAAACACAGCAATTAGCCGATTATGCCTTGTTTGTTGTTGTAGATAAAGATACACACCCCGGGTTATTTAGTAGTAGTACCCGGGTAGAGATCATTTACAAATACCGCCGTCTGAGAGACCTCACTCGGGAACTAACCAGTTGTTATCTCTTCCGCGCTGGGTCCAGGCGGGGCGGGGCGGGGCGGGTAGAGATCATTTACAAATACCGCCGTCTGAGAGACCTCACTCGGGAACTAACCAGTTGTTATCTCTTCCGCGCTGGATCCAGGCGGGGCGGGGCGGGGCGGGTAGAGATCATTTACAAATACCGCCGTCTGAGAGACCTCACTCGGGAACTAACCAGTTGTTATCTCTTCCGCGCTGGGTCCAGGCGGGGCGGGGCGGGGCGGGTAGAGATCATTTACAAATACCGCCGTCTGAGAGACCTCACTCGGGAACTAACCAGTTGTTATCTCTTCCGCGCTGGATCCAGGCGGGGCGGGGCGGGGCGGGTAGAGATCATTTACAAATACCGCCGTCTGAGAGACCTCACTCGGGAACTAACCAGTTGTTATCTCTTCCGCGCTGGGTCCAGGCGGGGCGGGGCGGGGCGGGTAGAGATCATTTACAAATACCGCCGTCTGAGAGACCTCACTCGGGAACTAACCAGTTGTTATCTCTTCCGCGCTGGGTCCAGGCGGGGCGGGGCGGGGCGGGTAGAGATCATTTACAAATACCGCCGTCTGAGAGACCTCACTCGGGAACTAACCAGTTGTTATCTCTTCCGCGCTGGATCCAGGCGGGGCGGGGCGGGGCGGGTAGAGATCATTTACAAATACCGCCGTCTGAGAGACCTCACTCGGGAACTAACCAGTTGTTATCTCTTCCGCGCTGGGTCCAGGCGGGGCGGGGCGGGGCGGGTAGAGATCATTTACAAATACCGCCGTCTGAGAGACCTCACTCGGGAACTAACCAGTTGTTATCTCTTCCGCGCTGGGTCCAGGCGGGGCGGGGCGGGGCGGGTAGAGATCATTTACAAATACCGCCGTCTGAGAGACCTCACTCGGGAACTAACCAGTTGTTATCTCTTCCGCGCTGGGTCCAGGCGGGGCGGGGCGGGGCGGGTAGAGATCATTTACAAAGGTAATCAGTTAGTTACATTATTGATTGTAACCCTTACAAGTATATTAGAGCAATCCTATCTGATTATTTTGTCATCAGGTGCGCCCGCCCGGCTCGCGGCGGCTCCGCCCAATCAGGTGAAGTGCTTCTGTCTGTATCGGACCTCTTCTCCAACCTCAAGCATTTCGTGTGTGAACTTCCGTTAGGGCCTACCTACGACACGCTGAATTTTGAATTATTCGAGTCTCCTCTGGTAAAAAGAGGCTCAATTCACTTGTCGCTTGTATTCAGTCATTTGATTAGCGTAGGTAATTAGTTTGATGTAGGTAGCTTTGGTACACAATTTATCTCGTTAAAAGATCTAGGTACACAATAGCTAAGCTTATAAGTCTGAAATACTACTACTTAAACACTAGCCAAAGTCGATGTAGAACTTAAGTATGGGCTTTTAAGGTCTAAAATTAATTCTGTTGCCGCGTCGTTTTCTACGCAATTAACATTACTTGCCAAGAGATCCTTTTTTTCAATAAAAATTAAATATTGCCTCCAATTACATCTGAAACTCGACACCAAGCACGTAACTTATTGATATGAGTGTTATAGTTTGTTTACAAACATTGATCATCGTCTTTGGCTAGTGTATAGTTAGCAGGAGGTAGGTACGTCTAATACCGTAAGTATTACTTACGGTATAAGTTCTGATCGGGTTCTACTGTAAAACAGGAGCCTATGCTATTCATCGACTTTTGACGACCTCAGTGGCGCAGCGGGCGAGAGTCTGCCTGCGACGCAAGAGGTTGCGGGTTCGATCCCCGCCTCGGAACAAGTTTGTGTACGATCTGCAGAAATTTGTTTCGTTGGTCTGGGTGTTTTCTATGTATAATAAAAAAAATCTATCTATGTAATGTATAATAATTACGTATATCAGTTATCTAGTACCCATAACACAAGCTCTGCTTACCTTGGGGCTAGATGATGCTGTGTGAATTGTCCAGCATTATTTATTTATTTATTTATTTATCGACTGGTTTCGGCGGAAGAGCTCGTAACCGACTATTAACGATGCAGCCGACACTTGGGCCCTGTGCGCCGCCGCCGCCGCCAGGGGCGGACTCCGAGCACCAAGCACCCTTGTCTTTTCTAAGTCAAACACACATAGAACAAACGAAATAATGAAGCTACCAACTGACCTGCCCGTTATGTTATACGCGTGGACTGTAGAAATACTACAAGTATAAAAAATGTAATTAGTGTTTATTTATTCTATGCAAACAAAGATCACTTAAGTTTTACAACAACACCCCCTTTTAACCACTTTAGAATACGAATTTCCAAAAATCAGTTTTTACCGGTTAAGTTAAAAATTAAAAAAAAAAAATCGGTTCTAAATTAAACCTTCATGCAAAATTTCACAAAATTTTACCTCGTAGCTCTTGTGGTTTCGGTGATTATCTTGATGAGTCAGTGAGTCCTTTCTCTTTTATAAATATAGGTTCTGATCACCTGCATATCACTCACACGAGTGCTCTTGAACTGATAACGATAAGAAAGTAATATTTTGGATAGAACCAAACACTTTGATTCACTGTCGCGCTGGTGGAGATTGCATTAACGTTGCTTTCCAAATCATAAACATCTCACAATCAATATGAGCTTATGTTTAGGTTCAGTCGTAGTCCTGGCTTCGGCCCTGCGCTAGTCTAGTTCGATACTGAATGACGTTGGACCCGAGGCGAGCTGGTCCCGCTGGCTGACCCTCGACCAAGCCCCTAATGCTCGCTAATCAATGTACATACCTATGTATGATCCTATTCCTACTATAACGTCAAATATACTGCATATTTTCCTCTAGACCTAACAGGACTCTTGGACACGAAGCAAAATTAGTAAAACTACGAAATAAAGTGATCACACACACACACACACACACACACACTTGTAGAGTACCTACCTATGTTCTAGACATCCGAACCCGGAACCTCCGGAAATACTCGAACGCAATTCACATATTTTAAGCACAACTCATGACGCGATTTTTTTTTTCGGTTTTCTATTATTATACTTACCTATCCGAAATTCAAAGGATTAGCAAGCTGAAGTGGCAGTGGGCTGGCCATATTTCAAGAAGAACCGACAACCGCTGGGGTAAACGTGTTCTTGAGTCCACTCAAGAACACGTTTACCCCAGCGGTTGTCGGTCCAGACCGCGACTCGAAAAACGTAGTGTAGGACGCCCTCCGACCAGGTGTGATGACGATTTGCGAAAGACTGCTGGCAGATGCTGGATGCGGCAAGCTGAAGACAGGGCGCTATGGCGCTCATGAGGGGAGGCCTATGTCCAGCAGTGGATTAGTATAGGCTGATGATGATGATGATGATCCGAAATTCAATACATGACTATAATAGTTATGTTATGTATGACGTTCTTAAATTGATGTTGCTTTTGAGTATTCAGGGCTTAGTCCTGCCCTGCAGTTGTGTAGTTCGACCATGCATGAGGTCGACTTGATCTCGCTGGCTGACCCTCGACCTGGTTGCACAACCACCCGGGAATGGCCGCTGATGTCTCGGGTTGATACCTCATTATGAATCTCTCAACATTAGGGTTGCTCGAGAACTTCCCTCATCCATCATCACATCATTCTATTGGCGTTCGCAAAGATCTTTGAAGAAAGTTTGTATGTCAGTCAGTCTGGTGAATGTGCTGAACGTGTCCGTAATTCAATATAGAAAGAAAGCTGCGTCAGCGCCTGTCAGACCACAAGTGGACTCCTGCCCGTATGCTCATTAAAAGCCTTATTTTATAATTCCGTTATTATACAAAAACTTAAGTTAAGAGGAAATCAAACAAAAACTATATACTTACCTAAAATAAAAAGTATAAAAACTGAGGGAGGCCTATAGGTAAGGTACCCAGCGAGTGGGTAAAATCCAACTGCGAATTATGATGATGATGATGAAGAGAAAATCAATCGCGCAACTCACCCCCGAATAGGTTCAAGCGAGAAGTCATTAATAATTAATAACGGAATGTTTACAATGATTTGATTTCAGTTATTGCGTGATCACGGCGCATGAAGCTGCCGAAAAATTGGAAAACTTAAAAGTCAAATCATGGTTGGAAAACTCAAAAGTCAAATACCCCGTTATAAATGACTTATATGTTCATTTCATTTATTTATTGCTTGCTTCTACACATACCTAGGTCTAGGTGTTTATGTACAGTACATGCACCCTGGTACCTGCACTGCAAAAATTAGTTCCTCTTAATTTTTACTTAATATAGAATTTTAAAAGAAAAATTTATATTTAAATAAAAAATTTAAAAAACACTTACATAATAACAATTTCACATAAATTCCATGCTAAATCAAATTCTAATTGAATTAAAATAAATTAAATTAAAATAGAAGCCAGAATGTCAGTTATTTATTAATTCATCATTAACTCATTCGAGTTTACCTATCTGTAAATAAATGGTTTAAAGAATAGTACCTAACATTTTTCTAATAAAAATAGTTTTAGGTTTTTACAAAAAAGTGTATATTTCATAATAGCCAATCTTTTAAAGTTTTATTGGTTTATTTCTTAATTGATAATAATTATATCGTATAAAATTGGTCTGGCCTAATTGCTTATTTGTAAGCATATAGAAATTAAGTTATTGAAATCTGTGTCTTGTATTGAAAGACTCAGTAGTTTTCGATTTGGGTTTATTGAGATTTTTACAGAATAGCTTTAATGTACTTATTAAATTAGGGTTCGCGAGGTCGCGGTTATAAGTGCGATGCGCGTGCGTCTCTCGCCGCGTCGTGTCGGGGAATGTCGGAGCTCAGGTAGATTGGATGGGCGCTCCGCGAAGTCCGCAGCGACGTGAAGTTGTCACGCTGTACGGCGTGAACATCCTCCGGGGGGTTGGAACCTCGTTTCCAACTTTAGGTATTGGTTATTATTGATTGGTCTTCAGATGATGACGGTATCAGGCACATACGATTGACAGCTCGTCTCACTGTTCCTCGATTCGTCTCTACATCGGCGACTCTGCATACTCCGTCCTTGCCCTCGTACAATTTGCTTACACGACCCATTTTCCAGTGGAGTGGGGGTAAGTGGTCCTCTTTCAGTAGCACGAGGTCTCCAATTTGTAGTGGGCTTTGGTCCTTTCTCCATTTGGTACGGTTTTGTAGTTCTGCCATGAAATCTCTTCGCTATCTCTCCCAAAATTGTTGCCGGACTAGCTCGATGCGCTGGTATCGGCTTGGATTCGCTGAGTTGACAGGTCGTGATGGTACTGACATCAGCGGGCGGCCAATTAAGAAGTGCCCGGGAGTCAGGGGATTGAGATCAGTAGGGTCAGAGGAGAGGGGAGAAATAGGACGGGAATTGAGGATTGCCTCTATTTGTGTGAAAAGCGTCGCTAACTCCTCGAACGTTAAGGGGGTATTACTAGCTACGCGTTTCAAATGGTATTTAGCGGATTTAACGCCTGCCTCCCATATCCCTCCGAAGTGAGGTGAATATGCGGGTGAAAACATGAATTTTATGTCCTCTTTGGCAGCGTAGTCTGATACTGCATGACGACTGGATTTTAAAACCCTACCTAACTCATTGTTTGCGCCTACAAAATTCGTGCCGTTGTCGCAATAAATTACATAGGGTTTGCCACGTCGTGACACAAACCTGCGCAGGCATGCGAGGAAGGCTTCTGTGGTTAGATCACTTACAACTTCTAGGTGAAGAGCCTTGGTGGCGAGGCAAACAAAAACGCATAGGTAAGCCTTTGTGATACGATTGCCTCGGCCCTTTTTGGATGAAATCATGAAGGGACCTGCAAAATCGGTTCCACATGAGTTGAATGGATAGCTTATATTTAATCTTACGTCAGGCAGGTCGCTCATTTTAGGCTGTATAGTTTGACCACGCATACGTATGCAGACAACGCATTTTTTTGTTATGACGCGGGCCAGATTTCTGCCACCTCGTGGCCAGAACTTCTCGCGTACAGACGACAGAAGAAGCTGAGGACCTGCATGAAATAAACGTAAGTGCTCATGGTTCATTATTAGTTTAGTAAGGTGATGTTTAGCATCGAGTAGAATAGGATGCTTTTTATCATATTGAAAGTCAGACTGACATAATCTGCCTCCTACTCTTAATAGGCCACTTTGGTCCAAAAATGGACTAAGTGGTAATAATTTGCTTTTATAGTGCAAGGGAGTGCTGTTTTTAATGTTTTTAATGTCTAAATTGAATGACTCGGCTTGACAATGTTTTATTATAATAGTTTCAGAGTTTTTAAGTTCCTCAATCTTTAATGGACCGGTCCATTTTATGTTCGACCTTTTAGAATTATGAAGAAATCTTAAAACGTAGGCATAAATTCTTTTTAATTTAATATAACTAGAATATTTTTTAAATTCGATTGTTGTTTCGGACTTTCCATTAGAAGTTTCGTTAACTAATAACGTTTTAGTTTCTGGTAAGTTACTAAGGGTAGCGTGAGGTTGACTAGGCCATTCAGCTCGGTTTTCCTTCAGGAATGAAGGACCCTCCCACCACAAAGAAGAAGCCTGCAGGTGCTGCGGATCGATGCCCCTAGAAGCTAAGTCTGCAGGATTCAATTTGGTTGGAACATATTTCCATTGATAATTATTGTTTTGAGAAATTTCTTTTATTTTATTTACTCTGTTACGAACAAAAGTTTGTAGTGCTTTATTTTGTGTTTTTAGCCAGCATAGTACAACCATGGAATCGGACCACATGTGTACTTGCGTTACCTTGCATGGTATGGCGTGTATTACCTTATTAGACAGTTGAGCTCCTAGTAAAGATGCGGTAAGTTCTAAACGTGGAATCGTGAGAGATTTGATGGGTGCGACTCTTGTCTTAGCACACAGTAGCCGTACCATCGTGCCCTGCTCCATGCTGTATGATCGCATATAGATGCACGCCCCATATGCTTCTTGAGAAGCATCGACGAAGCAGTGCAGCTCAATGGACTGACCTTCTATACTGTTACCTATAACACATCGCGGTAAAACAATGTTCGACAGATGATGAAGGTTATTTGTAAATATTAGCCATCGTTTTACAAAATGTTCTGGTACTGGGTCATCCCAGCCTAACTTGGTACTCCATAAATTTTGGAGTATAATTTTTGGTTTTATTATACAACAGCTAACTAGCCCCAAAGGGTCAAAGAGCTTAGAAGTTGTAGAAATTATTGTTCTTTTTGTAATTTTTCCCGTGATTTCGATATCACTGGGAAAATGTAGTTGATCTGCGTTAGGTGACCATTTTAGACCTAGGACGTTGGTTTCATCATGAAAATCAAGGCTAGATGTTTCGGATGGATCAGAAAGTATTTGGGGGCAATTGGTGCGGTATTTCCTCAATGGAAAACACGCCGAGTCCAATACTTTAGTGACATTTAGATAGATATGTTTTAGTTCGTTTTCAGTGGAACACCCTGTATTTAAGTCATCGACGTAGAAGTCATTTTTTATTACGTTTGCAATGATTGGATCCTGGCATTCATCCGCTAGCTGAACAAGGCACCTCGTGCTCAGGAAGGCAGCGCAAGCCATGCCGTAAGTAAGAACTTGAAGCTGCTTAACGCCTACTGATTCGTCGACTTCATTTCTCCAAAGTATCAGCTGCAAGTGTCTTTGCGATTCATCTAAGGATACTTGCCTATAAAATTTATTTATATCAGCTGTGAGAACAAAGGCGTGGATTCGGAATCGAAGAAGAATCGATAACAAGTCGCTCTGAACAACGGGACCAACCGCTTGCAAATCATTGAGGGATTTCCCTGAACTGGTTTTTGCCGAAGCATCAAAAACTACCCTTAGTTTAGTGGTTTCGCGCTGCTCGCGAATAACACAGTGGTGGGGTAAGTAATATCCAAATTCGGGCCTATCACTTTCTGTCAAATGTCCTAAATCACCATATTCTTTTATAAATTGGAAGTATTCTTTTTTAATATTTTTATTTTTATTTAATTTATTTTCTAGATTGATAAAACGTCTCATTGCAGTGTGGAATGAGTTGCCAAGCGCCTGCTCAGGGTCTTCCTGCAGCGGCATCATGACGGAAAATCGGCCGTCGGGTAAGCGACGTGTATTTTTTACAAAATGAGATTCACAAAACTGTTCATCTATTGAGTAGGTATTTTTATCTGAGGGCAATTCTTCGACCTCCCAGAATTTTTGGATAGAATCATGGATATCTTGAAGTGATATCTTAGAATTATTATTGGTTTGCATAAAGTTGCATTGGATATTAGGCTTATAGTAGGATTCCCCGGTTTGACCCGCTACTAACCAACCTAACGAGCTATCTTGCAAAATAGGTTTATTAGAACCCAACTTTACTTGTTTGGGATTTATTATATTGAAAAACTGATCTGCACCAAGCAGAATGTCGACATTGGAAGGTTCATAGAACAAAGGATCGGCAAGAACAATGTTATCAGGTAAGCCTAATCGCTGCACATCAACTTGTACTGTAGGTATTGAGCTACTAATTTTAGGTATAACTAAACAGTTAACATTAGCGCTGAATGAACTAACTCGAGATTTTAACAAAATATTACATCTTTCTGACACTTTACAACGAACATTGTTTATTCCTGTCACATTGAATGAATTTATTTCTTTTGTTTTTAATCCCATTTTATGTTTCAGATCATCGGTGATGAACGAAGATTGGCTTCCAGTATCCAACAACGCACGGGCTCTGAAAGTACGGTTGGTATGAATATTTACGACCTCGACTTGAGCGGTGCACAGGAGCACTTGGCCTGAGGAGACAGCTGACAAACTAACCGGTACGTCACAGGCCGACGACTCGGTACTTTCGGTAGCTACGTTACTGACCGTGGTTTTGTGCAAAAACGTGTTGTGTTTGTATCGGCAGACGCGGCATAAACCTTTTAACGTGCACTCCTCAGCACTATGTCCGCTGCGAAGGCAGTTTGAGCATAATTTGTGTTTGGAAACCTCAGCAATTCTTTCGTCTATACTCATGGCCTTGAACTTGTTGCATTGATGCGCTTGGTGATTGTTCTTTTTACATATAAGACATGATTTTTTGTTGGAACCTTCCAACGCTGTAAATGTTTTTGTATTCGATTTATTTTCCTTTTGGTTATTATGTGTGTTTTTTGATTCAAAAGAACCGCGGCTACAGTAAGCGGTTTCTAAAATATTAGCGCGATTATCAAGAAATTCTTTAAATTGCATCAGAGTAGGTAAATGCGATAAGCGCCCTTTATATTCCTCCCATTTGCTGGCAGTTCTGGGATCTAATTTCGCTGAGACCAAATATATAACTAAAGGATCCCAGCCTGTCGTAGGTACTTCTAGAGTATTAAGAGCGTTGAGATTTTTGAACACGAGATCATTTATATAACGCAATGATTTATAAGATTCCTTTTGAATACATTTGAGGCTCACCAATGCGTTTAAGTGGTTATTTATTAAGATGTTTTTGTTGTTGTAGCGATCGCATAAAGCCTTCCATGCATATTCATAATTTTTAGCGGAAAAGTCTATGGACTTTATTACGACACTAGCACTTTCCACCAACGCATTTCTCAAGTAATGAAACTTATTGATCGGTGCGATCGAGCTGTTGTCATTGATAATCGAGTCGAAAGTGTCTCGAAACTCGAGCCATTTTGTGTAGTTGCCATCAAAAGTGGGCAAATTTATAGTTGGCAGTGTTATAGAATTGTTAGCAACATGACAACAACTTGACTTTGCCGAACCATGATCAGAATCTTTATTTTTGGCTGAAAATGCATCAATAATCTCTTGCACTAAAGCTATTTGAGAATAAAATTCACTTTCAGTTAAATCTCTTTGTAAAATCTGCTCATCTAGATTTTCAGACATTTCTTCAATCTCACTTTGTATAGTATCAAAAGTAGATAATAATTCCTGTAAATTATTCAAACGCAAAGATAGTTCTTTTATTTCTAAACTGGTGAGATCGGTAGATTTTGTTTTGTAATTTTGTATATAGTTTTTAATTATTGAAAGTCTACTTCTAATCCCGCCGCGTTTGCGGGATAAAGTTTTTAATTGTTCTTTGGGATCATTCTTATTTATTGATTCAATATTTATGATAGGAATTGGACTTTTTGATCTCGATATATTAGATTCATTTTCAGCCATTTTAAATATTTATATCTATGTTTTTATCTAATATATAAAACAAATACCGAGAACAATGAGTTAGGTACGTTATTGTAAGTAAATTGTGCACTCTGACCGTATACAATCCAGCAACCACCAGTTCAAACCACAGCCGCCGCAGAGCCCGCGGCCAGACGAACAGCACAGTACGGCGCGGCAGAATGCTGCCGCACGGCACAGCACAGCACGCCGCCAGCAAGACCAGCTACGTCGAACAGGACGCGACGAGGGTTCAGGATATCAAGCCTGGAATAGTCGGCAAAAGCGTTGAAGTAAAATGCTATGAATGACGAGTGCACGAAGCGGGTTTTTTTTCTTTGAATGTACCTAACCAATAAAAGAGTTAAATAAGATAAGAAGCAGAAACAAACAAGTTCTGCGAGTAACAAAAAAAAAACTTAAACTTTAGTTTTACAATTAACTACATTTAAACAATTTATTATTAATCAATATATTTATTAGGTATTTATAGTTTATTAAAAGAACAAAACAATGTATTATTGTTCGTAAAGTTATTATCTATTAAAAGAAAGGCTAACGTACTTTGCAACGTGGGCAAATTCTTCACGAAAGGTCATGCGAGTTCAAGATCGGCGCAAAGATAAGAAAGGCTGCACTAATAGCTTGGAAAATATCACAATCTTAATGCAAATGATATTAACGTTGCCTAAATAGGCTTGAACAGCATAGAAAAAATGGCTCACGAAGCAAAGTGAATAAGAAGTTAGCTAGATAAAATGGCGGACAAGAAAGATGGACATTGAGATTGACTTTGTCTGTGCAAATAAAATAGGCAAGAATGGTACGCATAAAGCAAGATACCACCTTAAAGTGCTTCGAAGTAGCTAGGCATTCACACAGCAAATAGAAGTTGGAATTTTGGATAGGGAAAGTAAAAGGAATAGGCTTACTTTCTTTGTTCGGCCGGCGCCTTGTCGTTCACGGGTAGGTACCATACCAATTTATACACGACTCCTGCACTCCGGTTTAGTTTCCAACGACGGCGTCCAAGTTCCTTGTCCAGTCACGGTCGCCAAGATGTCTTGTATTGAAAGACTCAGTAGTTTTCGATTTGGGTTTATTGAGATTTTTACAGAATAGCTTTAATGTACTTATTAAATTAGGGTTCGCGAGGTCGCGGTTATAAGTGCGATGCGCGTGCGTCTCTCGCCGCGTCGTGTCGGGGAATGTCGGAGCTCAGGTAGATTGGATGGGCGCTCCGCGAAGTCCGCAGCGACGTGAAGTTGTCACGCTGTACGGCGTGAACATCTGTCTTAAAATGAACGCTGCCACGAATGTAAATGTAGGTAAGTACAAAAAGTGCTTTTGTGATTATGCCATCCAACAAACTAAACAAATCGCAAAATAGTGATTCAAATAACTGGGCTAAGCACTAGCTGTTACCTACAAATAACTGGGCTAAGCACTAGCTGTTACCTACAAATAACTGGGCTAAGCACTAGCTGTTACCTACAAATAACTGGGCTAAGCACTAGCTGTTACCTACAAATAACTGGGCTAAGCACTAGCTGTTACCTACAAATAACTGGGCTAAGCACTAGCTGTTACCTACAAATAACTGGGCTAAGCACTAGCTGTTACCTACAAATAACTGGGCTAAGCACTAGCTGTTACCTACAAATAACTGGGCTAAGCACTAGCTGTTACCTACAAATAACTGGGCTAAGCACTAGCTGTTACCTACAAATAACTGGGCTAAGCACTAGCTGTTACCTACAAATAACTGGGCTAAGCACTAGCTGTTACCTACAAATAACTGGGCTAAGCACTAGCTGTTACCTACAAATAACTGGGCTAAGCACTAGCTGTTACCTACAAATAACTGGGCTAAGCACTAGCTGTTACCTACAAATAACTGGGCTAAGCACTAGCTGTTACCTACAAATAACTGGGCTAAGCACTAGCTGTTACCTACAAATAACTGGGCTAAGCACTAGCTGTTACCTACAAATAACTTATTTCAATATAATACAATATAGTGGTGGGAGGGATGCGGAACGCGCGTCCAGAACCGCACTCACCTGAACATGTCCCTCGTTAACAGCATAAACAACCACAACTTTTTGTGAAAAGGATAGACTTAGGATTTTGCGTTTATAGAAGCGGGACAAGGCATGCCAAAAAATCAAGTTTTAGCTAATTATCTATTTATTAGGACTTTGTTTGAAAAAAGCGAAACATATGAAATGTTCTTTATAAGTACTTAGTTCTATTACCATGCTTATTCTCAAGATCTTAACTTCTGTATTTATTGAGAAATTAAGGTTTTAGTAAAAATTTTGAGGTAACTTTGCGATTTTTTTCTATCGATAAAATTTTATGGAGTCGTGTTTTCGAAACATTGATCGATAGAGTAAGTCCTGAACTTTACCGTATAATATTTAGTAGATTGGAAGATATGGAGATCTAGCGGAGTTGATTTGAGCTAGTATACGCCCTTAAGGCTGGTCTTTCGAAAAAATCAACATTTTCATGATATTTGAGTTCCTACTGCTCTTTAAATATGAAACCTAGGATTCTTAGACTCCTACACCTAATATTACATTTCGGACGAAACAATTTCATTAGGGATGAAACGTTGGTGTTCTTCCAACACAAATAAGGTTCGTAGTTAACCCGTTTACATCCGTAATTAATTTCAATATACTTAACAATAAATAATCATTGTAGGTACCTAAATAAGGTGTCGGATGTCGGTCTCGGCCGGTCGGTACCAATACCGTACGCTTCATTAGCGTCGTCGGTGCTAATTAACGTAAAATCTGGATTTCAAACAGAATCGAAAGCGCAAATGTAAATTCAAAGTAAACAAAAACAGGGTCCGCGGACTTTCCTTATAATTATATATTATATTTTTAACGATTGGAAAGTTTGCAGTCACGTCCATGCGGAAGGAATGCAACACGGATTCGAACTGTTACCCATGCCGATGGCGTAGTTACAATCCAATCTTATTGATCGGTGTTTGGAGGACTCCATAATGTTTATTAGATATCGATTTTGTAATTTAAAAATAAAACTATCATGCATCGCAGATGCATCGGAGTTCTTTATTAATTTTCATTCGTCCATAAACTAATATCAATCTCATTGCAAGTACCTAAAATGTGTCTCTCTGGCAATATTTGTGTATGTAGCTTCTCCAAATGAGTGCAGTGACTGACCCTGCACAATGTCATCTCCCAACCCCTTCCATGTAAACTTGCGCAGGAGTGTCAGCGCGCCGACGCGCCGCGCCGCGCCCGTCGCGTCGTCGGAGGCGCACGGACCCCGCGCCCCGCTCTGCACCGCTTTCTACCGATAATGAAACGTTCCCAGAACCACTGCGAAATCTCTCCGCTATTTATTTTAACACCATTCTGCAACCGCCTGAAATTGATTCGCAATCAACTATCGCAAAAAGAACAAAACCTCTGACCACTTTATTGTGTTTAGTTAGGTACCAAGTCTAAATAAGCACCCAATCAGCTAACTTAGCTGCAGTAATAGTACTTGACCAACACTTGACTTCAAAATTGACATGTAACGGGATTTTTACAAGGATAATAAATATTGTCTTAGAGTAATCTAAGAATATTGTAGTGACCTTCTCCAAGGTGCCTCTACGTCCATTTGCCAAGTAAGTAACAGATAATAAATATTGTAGTGACCTTCTCCAAGGTGCCTCTACGTCCATTTGCCAAGTAGGTAACAGATAATAAATATTGTAGTGACCTTCTCCAAGGTGCCTCTACGTCCATTTGCCAAGTAGGTAACAGATATAAATATTGTAGTGACCTTCTCCAAGGTGCCTCTACGTCCATTTGCCAAGTAGGTAACAGATAATAAATATTGTAGTGACCTTCTCCAAGGTGCCTCTACGTCCATTTGCCAAGTAAGTAACAGATAATAAATATTGTAGTGACCTTCTCCAAGGTGCCTCTACGTCCATTTGCCAAGTAAGTAACAGATAATAAATATTGTAGTGACTTTCTCCAAGGTGCCTCTACGTCCATTTGCCAAGTAAGTAACAGATAATAAATATTGTAGTGACCTTCTCCAAGGTGCCTCTACGTCCATTTGCCAAGTAAGTAACAGATAATAAATATTGTAGTGACCTTCTCCAAGGTGCCTCTACGTCCATTTGCCAAGTAAGTAACAGATAATAAATATTGTAGTGACCTTCTCCAAGGTGCCTCTACGTCCATTTCTAAGCGTAAATGTTTGCGAATCGGTAAAAGCTATTAGCAAGCCAACACTAACGACAGGACAGGTCAGATCGTGCGGAATATCGACTCGGCAAAAAGACTGTCAACAAACCGTGGATGTTAAAAGAAACTGCAGTAATGAAACCTACCAGAGAAAAGGCTACAGCTCCCTTCTGGGCATTTGTAACTCCCACTGCGATCCCTGCATGCCCCGCGTGGGGATGATTGCATTGCCCCTGATGATGATGTCCTCCTGCCGAGTATCAGTCACGGTGGCCAGTCTCAACGGAGATCGGCCAGGTGCGCAGGACATACTATAGTGCACAAGAGTGTGCGTGAACACGGTGGCCAGTCTCAACGGAGACCGGCCAGGTGCGCAGGACATACTATAGTGCACAAGAGTGTGCGTGAACACGGTGGCCAGTCTCAACGGAGACCGGCCAGGTGCGCAGGGCATACTATAGTGCACAAGAGTGTGCGTGAACACGGTGGCCAGTCTCAACGGAGACCGGCCAGGTGCGCAGGACATACTATAGTGCACAAGAGTGTGCGTGAACACGGTGGCCAGTCTCAACGGAGACCGGCCAGGTGCGCAGGACATACTATAGTGCACAAGAGTGTGCGTGAACACGGTGGCCAGTCTCAACGGAGATCGGCCAGATGCGCAGGACATACTATAGTGCACAAGAGTGTGCGTGAACACGGTGGCCAGTCTCAACGGAGACCGGCCAGGTGCGCAGGACATACTATAGTGCACAAGAGTGTGTGTGAACACGGTGGCCAGTCTCAACGGAGACCGGCCAGGTGCGCAGGACATACTATAGTGCACAAGAGTGTGCGTGAACACGGTGGCCAGTCTCAACGGAGATCGGCCAGATGCGCAGGACATACTATAGTGCACAAGAGTGTGCGTGAACACGGTGGCCAGTCTCAACGGAGATCGGCCAGGTGCGCAGGACATACTATAGTGCACAAGAGTGTGCGTGAACACGGTGGCCAGTCTCAACGGAGATCGGCCAGATGCGCAGGACATACTATAGTGCACAAGAGTGTGCGTGAACACGGTGGCCAGTCTCAACGGAGACCGGCCAGGTGCGCAGGACATACTATAGTGCACAAGTGTGTGCGTGAACACAGGTAAAACTCTCTATTCCCTCGCTCTCATAATCCAATAGGAGGGCGGACCAAGCCGACCGGAGAGAGAGGAGGGAGGAGCAGCGGCTTTACATTCTTTCCGAGGCACGGGAGTGTAACACCGCCAACTCTCTGACTTCACGGGAGTGTAACACCGCCAACTCTCTGACTTCACGGGAGTGTAACACCGCCAACTCTCTGACTTCACGGGAGTGTAACACCGCCAACTCTCTGACTTCACGGGAGTGTAACACCGCCAACTCTCTGACTTCACGGGAGTGTAACACCGCCAACTCTCTGACTTCACGGGAGTGTAACACCGCCAACTCTCTGACTTCACGGGAGTGTAACACCGCCAACTCTCTGACTTCACGGGGGTGTAACACCGCCAACTCTCTGACTTCACGGGAGTGTAACACCGCCAACTCTCTGACTTCACGGGAGTGTAACACCGCCAACTCTCTGACTTCACGGGAGTGTAACACCGCCAACTCTCTGACTTCACGGAAGTGTAAAACCGCCAACTCTCTGACTTCACGGGAGTGTAACACCGCCAACTCTCTGACTTCTCGGGAGTGTAATACCGCCAACTCTCTGACTCCGAGCTGCTTCACGGGAGTGTAACACCGCCAACTCTCTGACTCCGAGTTGCTTCACGGGAGTGTAACACCGCCAACTCTCTGACTTCACGGGAGTGTAACACCGCCAACTCTTTGACTTCACGGGAGTGTAACACCGCCAACTCTCTGACTCCGAGCTGCTTCACGGGAGTGTAACACCGCCAACTCTCTGACTCCGAGCTGCTTCACGGGAGTGTAACACCGCTAACTCTCTAACTTCGAGCTGCTTCACGGGAGTGTAACACCGTCAACTCTCTGACTCCGAGCTGCTTCACGGGAGTGTAACACCGCCAACTCTCTGACTCCGAGCTGCTTCACGGGAGTGTAACACCGCCAACTCTCTGACTCCGAGCTGCTTCACGGGAGTGTAACACCGTCAACTCTCTGACTCCGAGCTGCTTCACGGGAGTGTAACACCGCCAACTCTCTGACTCCGAGCTGCTTCACGGGAGTGTAACACCGTCAACTCTCTGACTCCGAGCTGCTTCACGGGAGTGTAACACCGCCAACTCTCTGACTCCGAGCTGCTTCTCGGGTGAACTACCCCATGATAAAAGCAAATGAGGCGCTTTTCAGAGAAGGCCTTACTAGTTTATGTTAGTTAGAATGTGTGTTTGTGTGTGTTATGAAAGCTGGATGAGTCGTGCATCGGAGAGATTCGTTACACAAGCAGGCTGGAGGCCTGAGTGACGCAGCGTCGTGACGTGACTCACTGTGTGATCAGCTGGCCGAATGTCTTTAATGGAATTACGAACTTGTTTCAATAAACCAACCTGACTATTACAAAATAGTCTGAAGTCATTTAGTACATCTACAACTTCATCAGAAAAAATAGCGCCAGGATCGTATGAACAAGCTTCGGGACGCGGGCGGCGGCGGGAGGTGTGGGGAGCTGGTGTGCACAAGATGCCAACCAAACTCAATATTGACTGTACTGTACCACTTTCTCGCGGACGGAAGTTCTGGCTGTCACAGAAAGTGACGCATGATAAGCGACATGTCAGAAAGGGTCCCTTCCCTATAAATAAGGTAAAAGCTCACAACACGCTTGCATATCAAAGATAGATAAGAAATCTCTCATATCTTTGGCTTGTGGTTGTTTTACACACACTTCTTAAACGTACCTATCTGAAAGTTATTTATAGGAGTTGTGTTACAGTTGGTTACGTAGTGAGTTGTTGTCTCAGCCGGTGGCGCGGGACGCAAGGCGGCGCGGGGGGCGGCGCGCTGATCTGATGATGATGATGAAGCATGAGAGCTAGATATCATTTACTTATTTGCTTCATCTTCGGTTCTTACAATAGGCTAAGATAGATATCGGCTATGCCATCAGTGACTTCATTCTTACAATAGGCTAAGATAGATATCGGCTATGCCATCAGTGACTTCATTCTTACAATAGGCTAAGATAGATATCGGCTATGCCATCAGTGACTTCATTCTTACAATAGGCTAAGATAGATATCGGCTATGCCATCAGTGACTTCATTCTTACAATAGGCTAAGATAGATATCGGCTATGCCACCAGTGACTTCATTCTTACAATAAGCTAAGATAGATATCGGCTATGCCACCAGTCATTTGTTCAGGGTGTTCTGGTCGTTTTCTATTTATAATAAAAAATATCTATCTATGTATTGTATTAGGTACCTATATTATGTATATCAGTTATCTAGTACCCATAACACAAGCTCTGCTTAGCTTGGGGCTAGATAATGCTGTGTGAATTGTCCGGCATTATTTATTTATTTATTAGTGACTTCATTCTTACAATAGGCTAAGATAGATATCGGCTATGCCATCAGTGACTTCATTCTTACAATAGGCTAAGATAGATATCGGCTATGCCATCAGTGACTTCATTCTTACAATAGGCTAAGATATGTAGATATCGGCTATGCCATCAGTGACTTCATTCTTACAATAGGCTAAGATAGATATCGGCTATGCCATCAGTGACTTCATTCTTACAATAGGCTAAGATAGATATCGGCTATGCCATCAGTGACTTCATTCTTACAATAGGCTAAGATAGATATCGGCTATGCCATCAGTGACTTCATTCTTACAATAGGCTAAGATAGATATCGGCTATGCCATCAGTGACTTCATTCTTACAATAGGCTAAGATATGTAGATATCGGCTATGCCATCAGTGACTTCATTCTTACAATAGGCTAAGATAGATATCGGCTATGCCATCAGTGACTTCATTCTTACAATAGGCTAAGATAGATATCGGCTATGCCATCAGTGACTTCATTCTTACAATAGGCTAAGATAGATATCGGCTATGCCATCAGTGACTTCATTCTTACAATAGGCTAAGATAGATATCGGCTATGCCATCAGTGACTTCATTCTTACAATAGGCTAAGATAGATATCGGCTATGCCATCAGTGACTTCATTCTTACAATAGGCTAAGATAGATATCGGCTATGCCATCAGTGACTTCATTCTTACAATAGGCTAAGATAGATATCGGCTATGCCATCAGTGACTTCATTCTTACAATAGGCTAAGATAGATATCGGCTATGCCATCAGTGACTTCATTAAACTACGATGTTATTTATGCAAAAATCAAAATCAAAAATTCTTTATTTCCATAAATACAAAAAAGTACACTTAGAAAAAGTCAAATTCTTAAAATAAAACACTGACACGGAAATAAAGTGATGTTTTTGATTTCTGTCGCTTCGGTATGTATACATACCGAAGCGACAGAAATCAAAAACATGTGATGAAACAGTGATGTTTTTGATTTCTGTCGCTTCGGTATGTATACATACCGAAGCGACAGAAATCAAAAACATCACTTTATTTCCGTGTCAGTGTTTTATTTTAAGAATTAGTGCACCGACACCTTGAAGTGGTTCCTGGTGGGGGGGGGGGGGGGGGTTGTTGCACCTGTCGAAAGGCTTTCCCAGCGGCCGCGCCGTAATCCCAGCCCGTGGAGCGCGTCCTACAAGTGTTGACATAGACAGGGCTGCTTGTCTGTATTATAAGAGGTAATAGAGAATCTAGAATTGCAATAAAATATTGGAATGTCAAGAATACCTGAACGTTTCTGTCTTTTTGTTCCCAAATTCACTTACTATTTTCGATGCTCCCAACTCTGGAAATATCCTCAACTTACACAGCAGTTGGACAGCCAGCATCATGTGCGACACATAAGGCAAATGACCTTGAACCTTTCCGCGCGCTTTTATGCAGCAAAGAGTGCTTGTTTTCGGTTCAGCATACTATGTAGTGTCATAATCAACCAAATAATAGGATCCTCTGCGGTTGGGCGACGTGTAACTGGTCAGGTTTGTATCACAGATTTTGTAGGTGCAAATACGGTTTTACGTTTGATGTCATTATTTTGATTAGGTACTTTTTGAAGCTAATGGCTTATAGGACCAGATTCAAAACTTAAACTTCACTCATCGAGCCCCTATGTAATGTTAATTAAATTATTTAATAAACTACCTGATGTGTTGAAAAATGAGAATAACGACAAAATCTTTATAAAACAATTAAAGCTTTTATTAATCACAAAAGCATACTACACAGTTGACGAATATTTAAACGAAAAATAAGAAAAATACAAACTACTAATATAACTAACTAACTTAATAACAATGACGTCCTCCTCTCTCTCCGTAATATATTGTGTGCCCAGCAGGGTCTATAGTGACACTAAATACCTACGTAGATTTTAAGCACCATTGTACACCTATAGAATGCAATAAATGATTGAGTATTGAGTATTGGACCTCCAAGAGTTAGGTATGAAGTATATGAATCACTATACCTACTGAAATTAGTACTAATCGAATTTGAGACGCCGATAAAAACTGGGTTAGAAGCAGCTACACACACACTATAACTAACACTATAACAACTACACTATAATTAACGGTAAGCATTTGGAACCTCCAAGGGACCTTTCAGGATATGTGTTACAGGATATATAAATTTCAGAGCTCCACAATCAATATTTTCGTTGGAAAACGGATTCGAAAACACCTAATTTTCTTGTTTTTGCCTTAGTATGTGCCTTAATCAACATTTTTAATACACCTTTAGATGATAGAGCGTGGCACCAGGCCACTCTTCCTATTAGATTGGGGGGTCTAGGTGTCCGCGAAATTTCTAGTGTTTCACTCCCAGCTTTTATGTCTTCACTTTATGGTAGGTACCTACAAAGGATCTTAAATATCAAATTTTGGCTAAATGTTCACAAAATTGTCAAATAACAGGTTTCGAGGAAGCATTAGCGTCTTGGGTAGCCTGTCCTGACACTAATCTGCCCAAAGTCCTCTCTTCTCAGAGACTGTGGGATGAGCCGCTATGCGAGTTGGTACGGAAAAACCTAATTAATACGTCTACCAGCTCATCAGAACGCGCTCGTCTACTCGCCGTTTCCGAGACTTTGGTTACTTATATGTTTTGCCTTCCAAAAATTTAGGTACCCTTTTAGACAATAAATCATTTCGGGTGGCTACCTCTGCGTTTAGGTTCTCCTTGCCTAGTGCCACACCGTTGCCAGTGCGGTGAAACCGTTGATAAGTTCGGTCACCATGCACTGGCATGTGTCTCTAGTGCAGGATGTGTGTCCCGCCATGGTTCAATTAATGACATCATCCGTCGGGCTTTTACCAGCGTCAGTGTGGCAGTTACTCTCGAACCAGGTGGCCTAATGCGAGATGATGGTAAAAGGGCTGACGGTATGACTCTGATTCCTTGGAAGATGGGTCGGCCTTTAGTATGGGATGCTACGTGTGTAGTGTAGATACCCTAGCACCTTCTCATCTTGCAGGGACATCAGTAAGGGCCGGCTCCGCAGCAACATCAGCGGAGTTCCTCAAACGGCGAAAATACGCTAATCTTGACAGAGATTACCTATTTGAGCCGTTTGGGGTGGAAACCCTGGGTCCTTGGGGTCCTGGGGTACACGTTATCTATAAAGATCTTACAAAACTACTAATAGAGTCCACAGGTGATCGGAATGCTGGTGTTTATTTCGATCAACGAATTAGCATTGCCATTCAACGTGGCAATGCTGCCAGCATTCTGGGCACTCTGCCTTCTGGTGATGGCTTAGATTTTTAGAAAATAGATGTACTAAGTGTGAATATTAGTTGTAATTATTTCTTGCTGTTAAATAAATATACCTACTTAGTCCTATAAATAACATAAAATAAAGAAAACCTGAATATAATATGACAGTGTTCATTTATAGTCTTGTTCAATATATCCGTTCCTTTGAGAGCATTCATTATGAATAGGTAGCTACTACATTACTTGTGTGCACAAGCAATAAGCAATAATTGAACATACACACTAAAATAGCTTAGAAGTAGTGTTTTTTGTGTGTTAATTCTGTTGCTAGTAGGTAAGTATGCTGTAATAGCTGTATTTAGGGTTCCGTACCCAAAGGTTAAAACGGGCCCTATTTCTAAGAGTTCGCTGTCCGTCTAGTCTGTCGCCAGGCTGGCTGGCTGTATCTCATGAACTGTGATAGTTAGACAGTTGAAATTTTCACAGATGATCTGCTGCCGCATTAACAAAATATACTAAAACATAGTAAGAACAGAACAAAATATACTAAAACATAGTAAGAACAGAACAAAATATACTAAAACATAGTAAGAACAGAACAAAATATACTAAAACATAGTAAGAACAGAACAAAATATACTAAAACATAGTAAGAACAGAACAAAATATACTAAAACATAGTAAGAACAGAACAAAATATACTAAAACATAGTAAGAACAGAACAAAATATACTAAAACATAGTAAGAACAGAACAAAATATACTAAAACGCAGTAAGAACAGAACAAAATATACTAAAACGCAGTAAGAACAGAACAAAATATACTAAAACATAGTAAGAACAGAACAAAATATACTAAAACATAGTAAGAACAGAACAAAATATACTAAAACATAGTAAGAACAGAACAAAATATACTAAAACATAGTAAGAACAGAACAAAATATACTAAAACATAGTAAGAACAGAACAAAATATACTAAAACATAGTAAGAACAGAACAAAATATACTAAAACATAGTAAGAACAGAACAAAATATACTAAAACGCAGTAAGAACAGAACAAAATATACTAAAACATAGTAAGAACAGAACAAAATATACTAAAACGCAGTAAGAACAGAACAAAATATACTAAAACATAGTAAGAACAGAACAAAATATACTAAAACGCAGTAAGAACAGAACAAAATATACTAAAACATAGTAAGAACAGAACAAAATATACTAAAACATAGTAAGAACAGAACAAAATATACTAAAACATAGTAAGAACAGAACAAAATATACTAAAACGCAGTAAGAACAGAACAAAATATACTAAAACATAGTAAGAACAGAACAAAATATACTAAAACATAGTAAGAACAGAACAAAATATACTAAAACATAGTAAGAACAGAACAAAATATACTAAAACATAGTAAGAACAGAACAAAATATACTAAAACATAGTAAGAACAGAACAAAATAAATATTGTAGGGGCTCCCATACAACAAACGTGTTTTTTTTTGCTCGATAGGTACCTATTGATAACGGCAACATTTAGGCGCTTGAAATATTCACAGAATATTTAGTTTCATTATTCACCGTAAATATAAAGAATTAAATTAAAATAAAACAAATATTTTAGGGGCTCCCATACAACAATCGTGTTTTTTTTTGCCGTTTACTGTTGTGGTACTGTCGTGTGTATGTGTAGGTACGCTAGTTTGATCGTTATGCTAGCGCACACCGTAGTACACGCCACACTGCTCATTATCGTTATGCTAGCGCACACCGTAGTACACGCCACACTGCTCATTATCGTTATGCTAGCGCACACCGTAGTACACGCCACACTGCTCATTATCGTTATGCTAGCGCACACCGTAGTACACGCCACACTGCTCATTATTTCTTAAACCAAAAAGGCACTAAGTATTTATTTTTGCTCTATTCTTACGCTATTTTTATTAGGCATAGCCACCAACGTGAATACGATTATCTGTACGCTACCATCACAGACACGGTTTACTTGCAAATTTATAGAAAACAAAACAGTGCGCAAAGTTTATGGATTAATTTATTGAACGTGGTGACCCTGTCAGTAAGTCTGTTCACACGGCTTCGGTCACATGTGGAACAATAACACGCGGCCTTTCTGCTTGCGCGCCGACCGTCAACGCGCGTTCACAGAAACATCGTGAGAAAACACACTATTTTGATAATATTAAGGTGAGATTTTGTTTGGAGACAGGAAGTTTTGAAATCTATGTGAAATTTATTTTGAAGCTTTCACAATATTGAGTCCAGTGTGATGCGAAACACGTTCAATGTAATATTAGAGTCCAATTAGGGATGTGGAGCAATGAGCTATCAATGTCTGGAACATGGCAGCTAGCCGCGCCGGAGCGACATCACGCACAGCTGTAGGTGCTCCTCCTACACCGGAACAAGCGTCTTCTCATTAGGCTTCACTTTGCACAAGTTCATAAGTGGTCGTCATTTATCAACCGCTAGCTAAAGCACCTCCGGCCTCGCGGAAAAGGGTGATTGTTACAAGTTTACTCTATTTCTAGCAGATTACTGTTAAGTATATCTGACGGAATTAAGCTTACCTATTAGTTGATGGAATTCAATAGTTGAAAAAACTTTTAATCGTAATAGGTAGAAATCTCAGATATCTCATAAAATCTAAAAGAAAAACAATGGTACCTAACGTGGAACGACTTAGAATAAGTTATCCTCCAAGGATAACATAGCAGGTCTTTTCAAGTCGTGCTATAATTTAACATAAGTAATAGTAATTTCACCTAGGAGAATAAGTAAAGTGTTATCCCATCACCACCCAGTGCACGCGCACGCCTGAAGGCTGGCGAGGCGATGGCGTAACCCGCGCGCGGTGAACGTCCGCGTCAGGCGGCCACTGCGGACATTCGATCCCCTCACCACCCCTCGGGGAAGCCTCACGACCGACTCAGCATGTCACACCGCACCAACCTAGCGAAGGGTCGAATGTAAAAGTCATTCAACACTTTCGTTACTTTCTTCATGAGATAATGATAACCTACTTTATTGGTTGCAGGACTTGCTTGCAGACTTATGAAACTACACTCATGATCATGAGACAATCTCAACAGCACGCCGAACAAGGACTAGACTTTACGAGACCTACATACCTGTAGTACCTACCAACCTAACTAGAGCTTTAAAAATAATACCTATTTTACTTATTTTATGTAAATCGAAAGTACTTATAAAAACAGGAAAGCAAGTTGTAAAACGATAAAGTTACATAAAAGTTTGGATAATGCCACACATGAAGTAATCTTGCGTAACCGAATCATTGTGAATCATAAACTTTGTATTATTTTTGACATTTTATACGATTTCCGCTCGAGCAGGAAGTCCATTTGTCTCAGAGTGCTTTCGCTTGTTACGTCACCACATCACCATCAGTCGTTAATCGGCCGCTAAAGTTCTTAAACACTTCATATTAAACCGGCCCCTGTGCCCCATTCATACAAAGAAAGGTATAAATCTATAATTAGGCTTCTTCTACTTCAAACCAGACTGTTTGGATTCAAACTAGGTGTTGTTCTTACGACTATGGTGGATCCTCATCAGGGCTAATGCGAGTCTACCGTAGTCATAAAATCGAGCCCTGATCACCAAACAGTTCAGTTCATTGTTAAAAAACATTTTCTTACATGTCAAGCACATACATATTAATAAAATATAGCTTAGTATGTAATAATTTAAAAACTAGGCAGGTATATTCTTTGATAATCTAACTAAAAGTATTTTAATAGTATAAATGTGGATCTACGACATTGGCTTCATCAAGTTTTGCAACATGGAACTCACCTAGATTAGTTCCTAATGACACCACATATTAGAATAATAATAATTAGTTGTTTATTAAAAATAAATATTGTCACTGTCACCTATGCCTTAAACTAGTGTTGAGTAAAGAATCCTTTTTATTCGTAAACATCCCTTTTTATTCAGTCACGCCACGAGAGACCTCGCCGCTTTCTAACGTGCGCTCACACATCAACAACTTCACTATGTCATTATCATTATCATTACTATTGTTGTTTTCACTTTACATGTTTACTATTCATTTGTTTATTATATTATTTGATTGTCCAATCAACAGCTTGCATTGTCCAGTCAACAGCTTGCATTCATTCAACACAAGCGTAAGCGAAACTGCTGTTCTCTATTGCTTTAACGAAGTTCCAAGTTTTTGCAATCTACTTTTGGGTAGTAGACTAGACACGTAAACCTTTTTTTTATGCGGTACGAATTATCCGAAGTCCCAAATCGGCCCTGGCAATGGACCAATATTAATTCATGCGTATGGGTTACGGAGTAACTAACAATATTCATTCATGCGTATGGGTTACGGAGTAACTAACAATATTCATTCATGCGTATGGGTTACGGAGTAACTAACAATATTATTTCATGCGTATGGGTTACGGAGTAACTAACAATATTATTTCATGCGTATGGGTTACGGAGTAACTAACAATATTAATTCATGCGTATGGGTTACGGAGTAACTAACAATATTCATTCATGCGTATGGGTTACGGAGTAACTAACAATATTCATTCATGCGTATGGGTTACGGAGTAACTAACAATATTATTTCATGCGTATGGGTTACGGAGTAACTAACAATATTAATTCATGCGTATGGGTTACGGAGTAACTAACAATATTAATTCATGCGTATGGGTTACGGAGTAACTAACAATATTAATTCATGCGTATAGGTTACGGAGTAACTAACAATATTAATTCATGCGTATGGGTTACGGAGTAACTAACAATATTAATTCATGCGTATGGGTTACGGAGTAACTAACAATATTAATTCATGCGTATGGGTTACGGAGTAACTAACAATATTATTTCATGCGTATGGGTTACGGAGTAACTAACAATATTAATTCATGCGTATGGGTTACGGAGTAACTAACAATATTAATTCATGCGTATGGGTTACGGAGTAACTAACAATATTAATTCATGCGTATGGGTTACGGAGTAACTAACAATATTAATTCATGCGTATGGGTTACGGAGTAACTAACAATATTAATTCATGCGTATGGGTTACGGAGTAACTAACAATATTATTTCATGCGTATGGGTTACGGAGTAATTAACAATATTCATTCATGCGTATGGGTTACGGAGTAACTAACAATATTATTTCATGCGTATGGGTTACGGAGTAACTAACAATATTCATTCATGCGTATGGGTTACGGAGTAACTAACAATATTATTTCATGCGTATGGGTTACGGAGTAACTAACAATATTAATTCATGCGTATGGGTTACGGAGTAACTAACAATATTAATTCATGCGTATGGGTTACGGAGTAACTAACAATATTATTTCATGCGTATGGGTTACGGAGTAACTAACAATATTAATTCATGCGTATGGGTTACGGAGTAACTAACAATATTCATTCATGCGTATGGGTTACGGAGTAACTAACAATATTATTTCATGCGTATGGGTTACGGAGTAACTAACAATATTATTTCATGCGTATGGGTTACGGAGTAACTAACAATATTATTTCATGCGTATGGGTTACGGAGTAACTAACAATATTAATTCATGCGTATGGGTTACGGAGTAACTAACAATATTAATTCATGCGTATGGGTTACGGAGTAACTAACAATATTATTTCATGCGTATGGGTTACGGAGTAATTAACAATATTCATTCATGCGTATGGGTTACGGAGTAACTAACAATATTATTTCATGCGTATGGGTTACGGAGTAACTAACAATATTCATTCATGCGTATGGGTTACGGAGTAACTAACAATATTATTTCATGCGTATGGGTTACGGAGTAACTAACAATATTAATTCATGCGTATGGGTTACGGAGTAACTAACAATATTCATTCATGCGTATGGGTTACGGAGTAACTAACAATATTATTTCATGCGTATGGGTTACGGAGTAACTAACAATATTATTTCATGCGTATGGGTTACGGAGTAACTAACAATATTATTTCATGCGTATGGGTTACGGAGTAAGTCAATACGCGAAGACAAAAAATATTGCAACGTAACTGAAAAACGAGCATAGAGCATACCCATCCAACTGAATTAAAATTAAAAATATGACAATGATTTACCTACCGGAGTTTGTAGAGGTAGATAGTGTTTGTAGAGGTAGTGTTTGTTGAGGTAGTGTTTGTTGAGGTAGTGTTTGATGAGGTAGTGTTTGCAGAGGTAGTGTTTGCAGAGGTAGTGTTTGTAGAGGTAGTGTTTGTAGAGGTAGTGTTTGTTGAGGTAGTGTTTGCAGAGGTAGTGTTTGCAGAGGTAGTGTTTGTTGAGGTAGTGTTTGCAGAGGTAGTGTTTGCAGAGGTAGTGTTTGCAGAGGTAGTGTTTGTAGAGGTAGTGTTTGTAGAGGTAGTGTTTGTTGAGGTAGTGTTTGCAGAGGTAGTGTTTGCAGAGGTAGTGTTTGTTGAGGTAGTGTTTGCAGAGGTAGTGTTTGCAGAGGTAGTGTTTGCAGAGGTAGTGTTTGTAGAGGTAGTGTCAGTGTGTGAGGCTGCGTGCGGAGCGCGACTTTTTGTTATTACATTATATTACAACACTTATTTCCACGTCAGGTTATGAAATGTTCGTGTTTTATGGAATTGTTAACTTAATTTATAGGTTCTTAGAAAACAAAAGCTTTGAAATCGCACGCGAGTTCGCATAGGTAGTCCGTCCACAAATAGTTGTAGTCATGTTTGTTTTTAAGTAGGTATTTCATTTGAACTTAAACAAGATCATACACTTAGCTTAACAAAAAGTAAGCACCGAATGGGTACTTAAACGCAGCTGAGATTTAAGCATCAATTCCTCATAATCATGCCATAAAAAGTAACGATTGTTCGACAAATTTTCATAGAATTTTAAAAAAAATACGCGACCTTAGATTCGAGACGTTCTTCAATTTGAATTGCGTTTCGTGTATTCGGGGGTTAGATAGGTACCATTCACCTATGTGGTATGGTATGCCTAATGTTTGTATTGTATTTTGTATTGGGCAGTGGTAGTGACCAGATTACCAGTTAGAGCAAACGGCTGCTCCACTCGTCGCGCCGTTCTTGACCGTCACCCAGTTCTTACGGCGGCCGCCGCCGCCGCCGCCGCCCCGGTAACTACCATGCAATACTTACCTGTGCACAACATAATATGCAAACCACGCACAAATGACCATTAGCACTGGTATGTACTTTAGATACCTACACCACGTGACACCACGTGACACCACGTGACACCACGCTGGACACCGCTCGGGGAACAGAGGCAATGGACAACGGGACATTCGATAATGTTTATACCTCGTAACACGAAAAAATATATACTGGAGCTCAAAGCACGTAGAGTACCTACATAGAGTGAAGTTCGCACTGGCTTTGGAAGTTGTAGCCTCTCCATCTTAACACGATCACTGCTAGCGTCGGCGTGCGACCCGCAGGGGGTGTCCATGAAGCACATGGCAAAGTCGAGCAGGTCACATGATAAGGATCCGATTCATTCGTCGTTTAGTTTAAGGCGCATACCCCACCCAAACTAGCGCCGCCGCCAGCCATCTACTTTGTGATACCTATCATAAGCTTTTTTTTAATGCCTCTGTAATAGTTTTATTCTATTTAGTTTAAGCAGAGATACGAAGTTGCCCTTGGTGGCCACCGAAATCTATTTTCGTATCTCTGCCTAAACTAAATAGAATAAAACGATTTCAGAGGCATTAAAAAAAAGCTTATGATAGGTATCACAAACTGGAAGATGGATTTTTGAAAATTTCTTGTTTAAACGATATAATAAGAGAAATTAGGTGGCGACGCCACTTTGGGTGGGGTATATTATGCGCCGCCTATACACGTGTGAGGAAAATGAAATAAAGCACATAATATACCTACTGCCAAGTTTTCTTAAAAATGCAAGTGGCCAGTAACTTTTTGGTGAGCTTCGAGATAAAACTTTTTATTTTGGCATCCGCCTGTTTCTAGCCTTAAGTTATGAATTTAAAAAAATAAAGGAGGGGAGAAAGTGCACACTTCCTCCCCGCTGCAGCAGGGAAGAAAGAAAATCCCATATATTTTTGCCGCCCGCATATTATTTGTTCGCTTGGATTTACGTACTTGCTTCCTAATTACTTTCCGAATAGGTGTAGTATAAAAAAAATCCGGAATATCCGATTTCCTTACATAGAACCTGCCTTACATTGATTATTTCTGTATCAAATTTTAGTTTTTTAAATTTAGCTATTCAAGATCAAGTCAAATCAATTCGGGTTATTAAATAACAATTTAAATTATATAGGGTGATGGAACCAGTAATCGACAAGCGCCAGTGATCGACACTTTTTTTTTCGTTTGTTTGGAATAAGCCTTATAAATTTAATTTATCACATGGCTACACTAAATCTTATAGAACTCACTTCCGGCTGTCATTTTTTAATCCGTCACGTCAATCTGACAGTTCGTTACAAAACCATGGAGGAGTGAACGTGTCGCCGGGCCGTTCTCAAAAATAAATGCGGATTGCTTCATCAAATCGATAAGAAAGTGAGTACACGATTTTGCTTACAATTTCATCAATTACAAATATTATTGTATTTTGTTTGATTTTATGTAAAGTTAAAAGAATGTAGATATAATTTTATAATGAGTCTTGCACCGGGACACTATTTTGTTTATTTTAGATCGGATGTTCATTACTGGTACTGAGAATGTGACTTACTCCAAATATCGACAGCTGTTCATTCTTACGCTTTTGTCGATTTTTTTGGTTGCTAAGCAAACTTAGCTCTAAATTTTTTGCTAATTAAGTATATATTTGAAATACACCGATTGAAACATTGATACCAGTAAAGAACAATGTGTCGATCATTGGGTAACAAAAGTGTCATTAACTGGTTCTCACTGATTTTGTTCTAGATGGCTCCTAGAAAGCAATACACGCCGGAGCAGATGGGGAGGGCAATGGAAGCTGTACGCGGAGGCGCGGCAGTGGCAACACTGCCGCTCTTCAGTTTGGTGTACCTCGCATAACGCTCTACAATAAAGACGTTTTAATGATGTTTAAGCTTTGAGCATTTATTTTGAAGTAATTTTAGATTTTGATACTCATTTGTTATTTTAGAAACTATTTCTTTATAATAAGTTACCTAATTTGAAGTGATTTTAGATTTTGATACTCATTTGTTATTTTTTAATAAGAAGTTACCTAATTTATATTATAATAGTTACCTTCTAAATCTCGAGACTGATAGATATCAGAAAATATTTCCTGCTGATGATTGAGACTGGATTTATAATTAGGTTGTTTTTGACTGTTTTGAATTATTAAAGACTGGATTGCACAAATGTGCGACGTACCTTCGATCAAGTAGTAGTATAGCTTTTATTTAATATAATGTCTTATTTTTTTTATCTTTTTTATTTATTTCTACAGCCTTTACTACCTTAAAGTGGTTTATAAATTGACAAACCATGTCGATTACTAGGTGTTATTTACCGGGTAAGTGTCAAATACTGGATGTTCATAATTGGGTAGTGTCATTTAATGGGGGTTCATTACTGGATTTTCAGTGTTCATTACTGGAGATTTTGAGTTATTTTGGTTTTGACCTTATTATTTCTATCATGTAGCTTTGCTAAAAATCTTATGACAGCCATATCTTTCCCGATAAAAATACCTACAGTTTAAACTAAAAACTGATTTAATATCGTTCTCTAAAAAAAAGTTATTTGAAATCGAATGACACGTATGCCTTAAAGTGTCATTTACTGGTTCCATCACCCTACCTAAGCATAGGTTTTGTTGATTTTTAAACTAAAGTATGTATTTGGCCAATTGGTAAAAAACAACACGTAAAACATGAGGCGTTTTCGTAGAAACATAAAAAACAGAAAACATATTCTGACCAGACTGAAAACATATTCTGACCAGACTGAAAACATATTCTGACCAGACTGAGAAAATGACGACAAGGATATAAGAGAAGATTTTGCTGAACAGAAATCCCGAAACAAACCATAAAATATCAGATTATCAAGACTCTACGTACATTATTTAGACTATAGATAATCTTATACTTTTCTCTAGCTAGAGGGTAAAAAAGATTGAGACGAGTTTTGCTCCATTTTGATAACTAACATTCTAACAATGTAAAGGTTCCTTGTTCGCTTCTTTACTTTAGGTACCTACCTACCCTTGAAAGATCACTTTATTTCCAAGTGTTACTTATGTAATCTGAGTCTTGTGACGTGTCCAAGAGTCCTGCGTAAGGTCTAAACTCTGAAGGAAATAAAGCATTTTGAATTTTGTGTTTTTGTTCTAACCTTGGAAATACTTGGAATAACGCAGGCTAGTTACATTTTATTCCATATCAGTTCCCTACGAATTAATGCATGAAGAGGAAACAGTAGCGATCACCTCCCATGACGTTACCACATACCACATTTACACTGATGGGGCCAAGACCAATACAGGAGCTGGCTGCGGCTACTCTTGCTCTGATATAGGACTCTCGAGAGCCCAACCGCTGAACTCAGCCACCACGGCCTTTCAGGCGGAAACCTTGGGACTCCAACTGGCGGCAAATCATATTCTTCTGGACAAAACAATCAAAGAGTCAACCTGCCAGATGCAGCTGGTCTTTAAAACTGATAGCGCTGCACTAATAAATGCACTCAAAAGGACAGAAACGAGATCAAAATCAATTGTAGAATGTCACAACGCTTTACAAAAACTTTCAGAACACAGTAAAGTCTGCATACAGTGGACAGAGAGTCGATCCTGTCCAGGAAACATAAATGCAGACAGACTAGCAAAGGAGGGAGCAAGACTGATCCCAACAAAACAGGACATCAGTCTCTCAAACCCGCCCACAGCAGAAGTCAAAAACAGACTAAAACTTAACTCAGAAAAGGAACACCAAAACCTGTGGGAACGTCGAACAGACTGCAAACACACTAAAACAATATTTCCTTTCAAAGATAGGAAAACAACAAACACGATGCTCAAGATGAGCCGCGAGGACTTAAGAACAATGGCGGGTATCATCACAGGCCACTGCGAGCTTAACCACCATCTCTTTAAGACAGGAGCCACAGACAGCAGCCTGTGTCGTGGCTGCCTCCTGGAAGATGAAACTGTGGAACACGTTGTGGTACACTGCGCGGCCACAGAGGAGGCCAGACAGAAAACGGGATTGAAAAGTCTCATAGAGACATCAAACCTGTCCACACCCATAGAAAAGCTGAAACGAAGCTGTCAATCTCCAAAAGTCCTGCTCCGATACTTCAAGGAACTGGGCTGGTTAGGGCCTGGTTAGGCAGGGGGATAATGCACAATACACTCCTATGCGAGATGTCAGTGCAGATCCCAGTTCCCCCACTTAGAATTAGAATTAGATATCAGTTCCCATAGGATATAAATAATCTTCAAACGTTTCCATAGAAACAACACGTGCAAGCAAAGCCCCGAACAGAAACTAGTCGCAGTGTGACTTCGCCCACCCCTGGGTGTCGAACGGACCTCTAAGTAGGTACTGTGCCGCTCCGTGCGGCGGCCCTGCGGTGCTGCTCCGCGCCAGGCACACCTGCCCCGCGACGCGACGCGACTGATGACTCCAGCCAAGCTCACCGCTGAGCTAAATCACAGCACATGTAATTAATGCACACGGCTGAACAGCCCTCCCCCGAACAAGGGTGGTTTGCCATAACCACCACTTCTTACCAAGCGGTGGCAAAGTAAATATTTAAATAAATAAATAATAAATATGCTGGACAATTTACACTGCATTATCGCAGGCAGGCCTTTGTCCAGCACCGCGCCACAGAGGTCGCCAAGTGGATCGGTGTTCATGGAAAATATTATGTAAAGCTTTAATCTCGCGTTTTATTACAGCAGATCACGTGCCGAAGAAAAGTACTTGTAATAAATTGAGCAAACTGCAAAGTGGAGAGTTGCACCGAACAGCGCTTTCTCCATAACTGCAAAGTGGAGAGTTGCACCGAACAGCGCTTTCTCCATAACTGCAAAGTGGAGAGTTGCACCGAACAGCGCTTTCTCCATAACTGCAAAGTGGAGAGTTGCACCGAACACCGCTTTCTCCATAACTGCAAAGTGGAGAGTTGCACCGAACACCGCTTTCTCCATAACTGCAAAGTGGAGAGTTGCACAGAACAGCGATTTCTCCATAACTGCAAAGTGGAGAGTTGCACCGAACAGCGCTTTCTCCATAACTGCAAAGTGGAGAGTTGCACCGAACACCGCTTTCTCCATAACTGCAAAGTGGAGAGTTGCACCGAACAGCGCTTTCTCCATAACTGCAACGTGGAGAGTTGCACCGAACAGCGCTTTCTCCATAACTGCAAAGTGAAGAGTTGCACCGAACACCGCTTTCTCCATAACTGCAAAGTGGAGAGTTGCACCGAACACGGCTTTCTCCATAACTGGAAAGTGGAGAGTTGCACCGAACACCGCTTTCTCCATAACTGCAAAGTGGTGAGTTGCACCGAACACCGCTTTCTCCATAACTGCAAAGTGAAGAGTTGCACCGAACACCGCTTTCTCCATAACTGCAAAGTGAAGAGTTGCACCGAAAACCGCTTTCTCCATAACTGCAAAGTGGAGAGTTGCACCGAACACCGCTTTCTCCATAACTGCAAAGTGAAGAGTTGCACCGAACACCGCTTTCTCCATAACTGCAAAGTGGAGAGTTGCACCGAACACCGCTTTCTCCATAACTGCAAAGTGAAGAGTTGCACCGAACACCGCTTTCTCCATAACTGCAAAGTGGAGAGTTGCACCGAACACCGCTTTCTCCATAACTGCAAAGTGAAGAGTTGCACCGAACAGCGCTTTCTCCATAACTGCAAAGTGAAGAGTTGCACCGAACAGCGCTTTCTCCATAACTTGCACTTCGCATTCACTTATTTAAATTCCCAATAATACCTACAGTATTACTAAGCAAAACTTATGTTTTATTCAGATTCCATCCAACTAAATAGCACATTTACCTCGGCATAGACACAGCTAGATGGAACCACCTGAGGATATATCATTATGCACTACAAACGTGAAACGAAATCTTCCCACGAAGTCTCCTGTCCTGAACGATCTGCAGACATTTGTTCAGGGTGTTCTGGTCGTTATCTACGGATAATAAAAAAATATCTATCTAGGTATGTATTATATTATATTATGTAAGTATATCAGTTATCTAATAGGTCGTCACCAGAGGCAGAGTGCCCTTCAACGTGGCAATGCTGCCAGCATTCTGGGCACTCTGCCTTCTGGTGACGGCTTAGATTTTTAGTAAATAGATGTAAGTGTAAATATTAGTTGTAATTATTTTTTGCTGACATCAGGCATTATGTTAACATGCTCATGAATAGGTAAATAAATCAAAATGGCCTCTAATAGGTACCCATAACACAAGATCTAATTTTTAAATTTTCTATTTCAAAAATTCTTTATTCAAGCCTTAAGCCAATAACATTAGTTTGGTACAATTACTAGTGTAAGTTTAATCCTAGAATGCACAAACATACTTAAATAAAAACCGTTGTAGAAGCTGGGGCGTGCGCTTATCAAAACTTATGTAGGTACCTAGGTATTTTTACACTTCGCGTTACAAAACATAATTACTTGGATGATTATGGATTCCTACAAAATATGCAAGCTTTAGAAGAGCATTTGCATTTATTAACATAATATCGGTTTATATAATGTTGTTTAGCCAAAACATTGGAAAGGAATTAAAATAAAGGGTACTTATAATATCTGGTAGCTGTTCGTCAGTTAAATAACACAATTAGCAGGACAGAAGCGGCTAGCTGAGAACAAAAGAATAGTAGTTAGTCACTGGCATACAGTCGCCCGCGCACACGCGCAGTCTGACTGGGCGAACCGCGCACGCTGCTATCGAACTAAACCCAATGGTTTTAAGATCGAGAGCAGCGTACGCCGCCGCAGCGCATTCACACAGCATCATCTAGCCCCAAGCTCTAATTAGCTTGGGGCTAGATGATGCTGTGTGAATTGTCCAACATTATTTATTTATTTATGATACGTATGTAGCCATCAAACATCACCTGCACCGTTACAATGAATACTCTGTTAACACCCCTTCCCTTGGATGTCAGCGTATCATTCCCGCGGTTCATTTCAGGTACTGTTTGTCCGAGTACTGAACGTGGCGCATTCCTCGCATATCCATGACACAGCACCTTCCACCTGACCCTGACCACACGTCCACACTCGCTCGTTGTGTACACCCTGTGTGACGTGAGGCTTGCCACCGTGCCAGTGACAGGTGGTGCGGGTTCGACGCCTTTGTCTATTGTGATGAGGGTTACCGCATGCTTGCCTCATCCATAACAAATTTACAAGATCATGAGGATTTCTATTGTTCTATTATTTTTATTGAAATTTATTGATGTAATCAATAAACGATCTGTAGTGACACAGATTATTAAACAGTACTCGTACCAAACGCAGATTGCTAATCTGCGTTTTTACTATTAGCTAAAGTGAGAGTATCCAGTCACTTCATGAAGCTCCCTCTGACTGAACACACATATCTAGATAAGAGGATTATAGACTATCGACAAATGTAAATTAATGTACGTACTCATGTGTGTAATGAATAGACTCAGTTAAAATACTAAACTCTTTTATTCACAACATAACCTACAAAAGATCGGTAAACTACTTATAGCGAATAATGTATTTGTAGGTACTTGATAACGACAGACCAGGAATCACTTATTATTATGCGATAAGTTATCCGCCAGGGCGTGGCCAGGGCCCTTGATGATATCAACCAAGTAGTTTTGATTATGTTCCTACTCTAGTCTTGTACCTACTCTGCAACAACACCAGCCCACGACATTGAGACAGAGTTATGGAACTACGCGATTGCTCCAATGTCTTGTCGGAAGGTAGAGGCTGTATGTTAGTATCGCCATCACTAAGCCATCGTGGAAGAATTCCCTTTACTGTCCTCGCTGACCCACATTTCCCAAATCGCGGCAAATGACCGTGCAGTAAAAGCTGCGAGATTGTCCGTGCCTGCCATAAAGGGCACATGTGGGTCGCAGGGCGCGGCCCGCGGCGGCCTTCGCACAGCCTCGCCAGGCGGCCCGCTTCCGGACTCTTTCTGCTGAATCCGATAACGCGTGGAACAGCACTCATCCCATCCGGCCTTTTTACTACAACATTTATAATTAGGAACGATTTGGTAGAGAGCTAATGAGCGCAGTGAGAGAAGATTAATGTGACGTTATATCAACAGGATCTCCTACGTACTGGCTAGCAGATACACAAAAAATCCCTGACCTGGTAGATTTTTTGTGTATAAAAATATATCACCAAACTACTTACGAGCCACGCAGAGTTTCGACATGAACTCCGACCACTCTGCAATATATCTAGAAATCGGCGAGAAAGTTTCATAAATTGAAAAACATCCAAAATTAGTCAACAAACGTACAGACTGGGAGAGATTTAAAACTGAACTTTACTTTAAAGTAGATCTTAAAGTTCCACTGAAAACTCCAGAGCAGCTTGACCAGGACCTAGAAGAGTTCATAAAGCTTATACACTGCATGGGAAAATACACCTAGCATCAAAACACGAGAAGCTAAGAATGTCTATCCCACAGAGATAAAACGACTTATAGAACAAAAACGTAAACAAAGAAACTGCTGGCACCAATCTAGATCTCCAAAAGACAAGAATAAATTAAATTTTCTTACCAAGAAACTCAAAAGACAAATTCAAAAATACAACAATGAAACAACCAACAAGCACTTACAAAACTTATCCAATGATCGCAGTACAAACTACTCTCTTTGGAAAGCCTCACTGAACATGAAACAACCTATTAACCAGATTCCACCAATAAAAACCGGACCCGGGGAATGGGCCGTAAGTAACGAACAAAAATGCAAAGCATTTGCAGAACACCTAGAAAACATATTTCAGCCAAATGAAGACGAAAATTACGACACAAACTTAGATGAAATTTGTATTGAACACCAAGAGATAAAGCTTGTTTCACCTAAAGAAGTCTGGCGTGAAATAAAAAATATAGACGACCTCAGTGGCGCAGCGGGCGAGAGTCTGCCTGCGACGCAAGAGGTTGCGGGTTCGATCCCCGCCTCGGAACAAATTTGTGTACGATCTGCAGAAATTTGTTCCGTTGGTCTGGGTGTTTTCTATGTATAATAAAAAATATCTATCTATGTAATGTATAATATTACGTATATCAGTTATCTAGTACCCATAACACAAGCTCTGCTTACCTTGGGGCTAGATAATGCTGTGTGAATTGTCCAGTGAATTATTTATTTATTATTTATTTATTTAAATACCATATAATCTCCTGGATTTGACCTAATTTCAGGAGAAGTATTACATAACCTATCAAAAAAAGCGTTAGTCAAACTAACATGTCTTCATTAAAATTCCATAAAAAGTAAAATAAGAGTCTCCATAAAAATCTTGTTATATCATCTACTATCCCAATCTTGAAACCTGTATAGTAGCAATCTATCGCCCTCCAAGCTATCTAAATATCACAACATTCCTAGATTCACTGGACCGAATCTTATGTAGGCTATCACACTTTAAAAACATATTAGTTTGTGGTGACCTGAACATAAATATATCACCTGAATCCCATGACAAACGCTACCCTGAATATCTAACAATTCTGGCTAGTCATGGTTTGCTCCCTGGCCATACTAGTTATACCCACGGCTTAGCTTGTCTTGACCACATGATAATAAAAACTAAACTTGATGCATCTTGCTTTGTAATTGAATCTTCAATTACTGATCATGAATGTGTTGCCCTCTCATTTAACTTAAATACCAAACTAAATTATCCCTACAAACCCTGCCCAAAAATCGATCACAACAAACTTGACAACGATGTTAAACAATTAAATTTTCAGCGAGTAATTGATAGTCAAGACGTTAATATTGCAACTGATCTACTTATCTTTCTTCTCAATTCTACTATTAGTGAAAACTCTAAGTTTATACACACACCATGCAGGAAACGTATCTTTAAGCCTTGGATCACCAAGGATCTGTTGCGTTGTATGCGTAATAGGGACAATTTGCACAAAAAGTTAAAAAAAGACCCCAAGAATGAAATTCTACTGATAAGCTACAAACGATATCGAAACTTCTGCACCTCCAAACTTAAACTAGCTAAGAGAATATACGAGAAGCAACTAATTGATAACTCTGTAGGCGATAGTAAGAAATTATCGTAAGCTATCATAAGCTATATTAACCTTTTAAATGTAAAGAAAACTGCAGATCTCTGGGGCATTTCCGTTAAAATTATTAAACCATTGATTGATACAATCGCACCAGATCTCGCTTTTATATTCAATGAATCTATTGATTGTGGCATATTTCCTGATCTAATGAAACATAGTAAAATAATACCATTATTTAAATAGGGTAGTAGATCTGACCCCACTAACTTTAGACCGATATCAGTATTGCCTACATTCAGTAAAGTTTTTGAAAAACTTATTTTACACCAATTGCTTAAGCATTTCAATAGCAATGGCCTGCTACATTGTAAGCAATTCGGGTTTACTCGCGGCAGGTCAACTACTGATGCCGGTGTAGAGTTAGAAACGCATATTTTTGATGCTTGGGAGAAGTCGCAAGATGCCTTGGGTGTTTTTTGCGACTTGTCAAAAGCATTTGATTGCGTACACCACGGAACATTAATCAGGAAACTGCAACACTATGGATTAATGGACACCTCTTTGGATCTTCTTACATCTTACTTGAGCGGTAGGATACAAAGAGTTCGGGGTCTGTAGTTACCATGGGTGTACCGCAGGGTTCTATCCTCGGTCCCTTCCTATTTCTAGTTTACATTAACGATCTGCCTCATCTTGTTAAGAATAATCACGAGATTGTATTATTTGATGATGACACTTCATTAATTTTTTAAATGAAACGACAAAACATAAACTTCGACGATGTAAATAATGCAATATCAAAAGTAGTCAATTGGTTTAGTGTCAATAATCTTTTGCTCAACGAAACCAAAACTAAATGTATTAGGTTTATTTTACCGAATGTAAAACAAGTTAAGGCTAATGTATACGTAAAAGAAGAATCGGTAGAATTTGTAGACAGTACCGTATTCTTAGGAATTACCTTAGATAGTAAACTTCAATGGGGCCCGCACATAGATAAGCTATCGAAGAGACTAAGTTCTGCAGCATATGCAGTCAAAAAAATCCGTCATCTTACAGACGTTGATACTTCTAGACTAGTATATTTCAGCTACTTCCATAGTATTATGTCTTATGGTATACTGCTGATTTCCAACCACTGATAGAGAGTGGGACGTACTCACCGTAAGACAAACATACAGACTACTAATAACTGTTCTTAAACAACATACACGACAAGACTATGATCCAGTGCGACTAAAAAATAATCGTAGAAAGGGTAAGGTTTATAAAACTTCGATCTTTCATAACGCCCACTCGCATAATTTTTTTGATTTTATGGGGCCTTTTACGTATAACAAAATTAATAAATTACTAATTATATACCACCTCCCTAAATTTAGAGTAACAAAAATTGTAACAAACTGGCTAAAAAAGCAAGACTATAACGCTACAGAAGCCTTTCTAAAACCCTTAGCGTAATTACATCCGTTCTAAATTATTTCACTCATATTTATTTTATAAATCATCAAGTTATACATTTATCCGGTTTAGGTGCTCGTTCTACTACCAGTTGTTTCCTCCTCACATCTACCTATCTAGGCATTCTATCCTGGTGTCTCCTGTTGCCCAGACTCTTGTGAGACTGGTGTCCTAGGGACACCCAGGACCACCCAACTCTTACAAAGATTTCAGTTTTTTATAACCATACACTCAGTCAAAAAAGTATCGGGAATGGATGATTTGTTTATGGTTCCAAATTCAAATTTTTGTTTTTTTTTAGATTGGCACAACTGTTTTCCATTTTGGCGCGGAGTTTGAGTTGCATCTGATATTTAGATTAAATTAAATACAGTGCTGTTTTTACTTATACCATATCTAGGGTGTATTGCGAATTTCATAATGGAGAAAAACATCTAACAAAGAGTTTTGTCTTAAATTTTGCATCGCCAATGGAATTTCTTGTTCGGAGTCACTGAAAATGTTACAGAAGGCTTACGGTGAATCGTCTTTATCAAAAACTAGTGCTTATGAGTGGAACAAAGCGTTCAAAAGCGGTAGAGATGTGATGGAAGATTTGCCTCGCTCTGGTAGGCCACCAACGTCTGCTACTGAAGTTAACATCGCAAAAGTGAAGGAAATAGTGACTGAAAACCCTCATTCAAGTATAAGAGAGATAGCCGACGAACTTTCTGTATCTCACGAGTCAATCCGTACCATTTTAAATAATCACTTGGGTATGAAACATGTTGCCGCTCGGCTAGTCCCAAAAGACTTGAATTTTTTTCAAAAACTCAATCGCATAAGAGTCGCTGAGGACATGTTAGAACGAGTCAATTCCGACCCAACATTCATGAAACGCATTGTTACTGGTGACGAGACGTGGGTTTACGAGTTTGACATGCAAACTAGTCAACAAGCTTCGGAGTGGCGCCTTCAAACTGAACCGAAACCGAAAAAACCACGCCAAAGTCGATCAAAAATCAAAGTCATGTTGACTGTTTTCTTTGACTATCGCGGTGTTGTGCACTCGGAATTCTTGCCGGAAGGTCAAACGGTAAATAAAGAATATTATTTGAACGTTGTGCTGCGTTTAAGAGAGCAAATTCGACGAAAAAGGCCAGATTTGTGGAAAGAAAATTCTTGGATTTTGCACCACGATAATGCGCCTTCGCACAAGGCCATCATTGTGAACGAATATTTGACCAAAAACTCAACAAATATCTACCATCGAGCAACCACCTTATTCACCAGATATGGCTCCAGCCGACTTCTTTCTTTTTCCTAAACTCAAATTACCACTTCGTGGCATCCTTATTTTTTCTGTTCCGTGGTGGCACCCGTTTTCATTCGGTGGAAGACATAAAGAAGAATTCGCGGCGAGAACTGAACTCAATTCCGGAGAAAGCGTTTAAAAAATCTTTTGATGATTGGATTATTCGTTGGCGTAAGTGTATCGTTTCTGAAGGAGCATAATTTGAAGGTGATACAATAAATTTGGATGAAAACTAACATTTTGTGTATTATTGATCTTTTCCCGGTACTTTCTTGACAGAGTAGTATAACTTTTTTAAACTTAAAAAATAAGCTCATAGTCGAGTCAGAATTTATACTGTAAACAGCATTATGTAAAATTTAAGTTATTATCAAATAAGAAACAAGGTGTTATTGATAAGTAGGTATATATTCATATTCTCTTAATTTCGTGTGTTAGAGTTGTTGTTGTGTGTTGTTGTGTGTTGTTTGTACCAAATTAGTATTAACATTAGTTACTTAATAGATCAGTTACTTGCTATCCTCACCTGTTTACTGTTAAATATAACTTAGGTATATAACTTTGTACCTTTAGGTATAGATAGACTAACATATATCGTAATTCCGTTGGCTTATTCGTTGAGTGAATACCTGGTGGGTGACCTGTAATACAGGTTCTTCGAACCTACTTCAGGCACCAGTCTTCACAAGACAGGTTTGACAAATCTACCTATTGATGTACTTATTATAGTCATGTACCTAATTATTTTTAATTATTGTTGGATACCTATTGTGAACAAAAATAAACAAACATTATTATTATCATCATGTGAACGTCGAGGCGATCCAGCTCCTCGACAACACGGACATAGTGAGAAGACTCAAAAGAACAAAACCTTTTGAGTTAGTGTAGTGATAACTATAGTGTATGTGCATAAGTGCTCTCTTAAAGAACACATGAACCAAGTGTCTTACCCTTAAGTAAATAGAGACAATAAGAAAAGTGCCAATGGACACGTTCTTAGTATGAAGTTTTTATAAAAATAAGTTAAAACAAAATTACCCATTAGCCAATTCTGTGGCTAGATTGTAATTATACTCTAGTGTATATACCTACTCTAGATAATAAAAAAAAAGGAACGATTTGAAATAATAAAACTCTTTTTATTGCGTGAATTTTATAAGTAGGTAAGTAACATTTTCACGGCCAAAGTTATTAATAGATGCTTTTAGAAATCCAAGCAGCGATACCACTCCAACCAATACGACAAACCAGTATTTACTTTTTTACGTAGGCAGTACGTAGGTATACTTAGTTACTACTACTTTTAATAGATCTGCACGACTTACCTCGCTAAGTATAACAACCTACCTATAGGTAGAATCTAGAAGTAACCTTATGTAGGGCCTCCGTCGCCGCCGTCGCCGCCGCCCGCCTCGTGTGACCCACACCCGCTGACACAGAGCTGGTTGACATAACCACCAGCACGTTAAGTATTCAACCAGGTCCAGGCAGTTCTAGGTCTTGCCTGAGTTGCCTGGGGTTAATTGCTTTGATGTACCTACCTAGTATTATGCGCGTGACTTGACGACTGCTTGAAGACAACGTGACTCACCTATCATCATAACACTTGCATACTTACAATTATCATGTCTAGACTCTGCTCAGTATCTAGACTGGATAGTTGGTAGACTATCGAGGTCTAGATACTCACTACTACTTAATTTCATGTTATTCTTATTATTTAAAATATTGACGACGTAGAATATGCTAATATGCATTAAACTCAATAACTCAACATTAACCTGATCTGGTACTAAGAGTTCCGTGCATCGATCATCATGTGCGGTACTGGTACTAAGAGTTCCGTGCATCGATCATCATGTGCGGTACTGGTACTAAGAGTTCCGTGCATCGATCATCATGTGCGGTACTGGTACTAAGAGTTCCGTGCATCGATCATCATGTGCGGTACTGGTACTATGAGTTCCGTGCATCGATCATCATGTGCGGTACTGGTACTAAGAGTTCCGTGCATCGATCATCATGTGCGGTACTGGTACTAAGAGTTCCGTGCATCGATCATCATGTGCGGTACTGGTACTACTAGAGTAGCAGGTAAACTTACTACGACCGATTACTATGAACCTATTGCACAGCAGATTTTTATCAGGAAAAATAAACAAAAGAATTTTATGCAGTTAAGTTGTAAAATGCAAATATCACAATTTAGCCCTTAGCCAGCCAGTCACGTCTAACGGATATAACACGGGCCGCGACTCGCGACAAATGATATTATAATATAATCATTGGCCGCGACAAATCAAACAATTTGCGAATGGCGTCACCTGATAAAACGAATAAAAGAAATTTTTCAATTTTTAGAGATTATCAGTTGATTTTCAACAAAAATACCTAATTATGATTCACAATGGAATGTTTTCTAGAATTGTAATATACTTATAAACTATTGCTGTACATGTACATGTACATGTACATGTTTGTCTCCTTGAATTTTTATTTTTTGATATTATTAGTACCTACCTAATGTACCTATGTATTTCTTATGTAATTTTCTAGAGTGTACTGCTGCCCTGTTTACTACAGTCTTGAAAATTATTAATTCTGTTTGTAATTCGGCCTCCCGCGATACAGGTTCTGACAAAACCTAGTGCCACCTGTAAACTGTATCTATGTATGTATAATAAGCATTTTGTAATAGTAAATAAATAAATGGATTTAGTAAAGTCTTGTGCTTTTAAAGGTCAACAATAGTTTCTGAGGATATCGTTTGTTAGTGTTATTTATTTATTTATTTTAGGGGATATTTCAGCACTTAAATACAATATAAGAGATGTGTAAAGATAACAGGTGGCTATTAATAAGTTCCCACTTACAGAAACAGATACCTATTCGTTATGTACTGGTAGCAAGAAGGAATCCCTTGAGAGTGAACTGTCCCCGAGCACCGCACCGCACCGCACCGCACCGCACCGCATATGCATGACTGCATCTGCATCACCGATGACGCCATGCACTGAATATATTCGCTCATCCGATTAATAATCTATAAAGTAATCTGAATTGTGAGTACTGTCTTTGGTTTGGTCAGATCTTACATTTATGATTAAAGCTGAGCTACGGTACAATAGTCAAGAGAAAGGCAGCATTAAACTTGGATTAGCCTGATCTATTGGCAACCCGTAGCATCCTCAGGCGACCACCAAGGAGGTCAGCACAGCGCGTTCGGTTCCTCGCGAGGGAATTAACTTACGACCGTTGGTTGTAATGAGAGTGGTTAGCTTCACCGTGGAGATCCCTCTGAGGCAACACTTAACCTGATTTCAATTAAAGGTTTCCAAGAGAAAATAGCCTCTAATCTAACTGATTACTGGCGGCACTGGATGCTACAACTGGATCACCGGGCTGCGACCGCGCTTTGGTTTGTGGCTACAACTGGATCACCAGGCTGCGACCGCGCTTTGGTTTGTGGCTACAACTGGATCACCGGGCTGCGACCGCGCTTTGGTTTGTGGCTACAATTGGATCACCGGGCTGCGACCGCGCTTTAAATAAATAAAAAAAAAAAAAAAAAGTTTCTTTATTCAGACATAGGTAGTCTTTGGTTTGTGGCTACAATTCAAAGAAAGCCTTCAATAGTCTACATTTTCAATAGTTGTGGTCAATAGTCGAATCATACAAGAAATAAGAATAAACACCAAGTATAATCTGTTTCAAATATCAAATATTATTTATTTCCATAAAATTAAAAAATTTCAAAAATTATCTGAGCGTCTGGTCGAAGCGACGCGTGACCCGAGAGCTGGTGAGTATCTGGCACAGCGCATCAGCATTGCTATACAGCGGGGCAATGCAGCCAGTGTCTTAGGCACGCTTCCAACTGGTATTGATATGGATCAGTTGAGCTACCTGTAGATTGTTTGCAACAGTTTGTAGATAGCTTAATTGTTTCTATTGTAAATACTGGTTTTTATTTGGATTTGTTATTTGATTGTTATTTTCTTTCTGAATAAAAAAATTATTTTTCCATAAATACAAAAATGTAGGGTTAAAAAAAGGTAAATTCTTGAAATTGATAATTTTGATTTCTGTCGCTTCGGTATGTAAAGTAAAAAAGCGGCGAAGAAACCTTTAGCCTGTTAGTTGTTATTTTTTTGATTTGGAGAGAAAACCCGACCCAAGCTTTTTTATCGTCCAACAGTTTCAGTATTATAGGTTTACAAATAATTTCTTACAATTATACAGCCCTTACAGGTCTTTCAAGATAGGATAGTTTTGTTATTAGTTTTTTTCTTTTTGCACAGAAAAGGTTTTGACAATTTGTTTGAATTTATTTACTGATAGATTTTGCAACTCACTAGGAGTTACGTTGTAGAAGCGTACCTACCTACATTGCCCAACATTAATCTTGTAAATCTTCCTGGGTTATGGGTGTTCAGTCTCCGAGCGGCACGCCACGTTATAGTGCTGTACGGCATGCACGAGACTATATTTGTAAATGAACAAGTCACGTTATCTCCCTTGGACGTTCCATTCACCGCTGCAAACACTCTTAATCACAATACAACGTAAACGTAAGGAAAGGAGCGTTGATTGATTGCACGTGACATGTTGATAACGTTGTAACTCGAATTGATTTACGTTCCGCTTCAATCAGAAGGGGCTCAAGTTACAGGCTTATTCGAGTAAGAAATTTTCAACTATACGAGTAATTTTAAAATGTCCTCTGTAGGATAAAATTTTTGATTTGGTCGATGGTAAAAAATTCTTGTTACTACCTAAGCCGTTTGAAATGTTCTAGCGTACCTATAGCTAAAATACCTTACCTATAGTTAGACTTATACTTTTTAACAGATATAAAAAATACCAATAAAAACCATCATCGTATGCATCGGGCGAAAATGATGGATTTTAATTGTAATGATCCCAGTAGCTCAATGTGTTTTAATTGTAATGATCCCAGTAGCTCAATGTGTTTTAATTGTAATGATCCCAGTAGCTCAATGTGTTTTAATTGTAATGATCCCAGTAGCTCAATGTGTTTTAAATCATATGAGTATCTTTACCTATATTCTTTATCCTACATGCAGAACAATTTCACAGTGTTGCTTCCCTCACAGGTCTGCCATGACTGGAGCTCACAGTCCGGTCAGTGTTGCTTCCCTCACAGGTCTGCCATGACTGGAGCTCACAGTCCGGTCAGTGTTGCTTCCCTCACAGGTCTGCCATGACTGGAGCTCACAGTCCGGTCAGTGTTGCTTCCCTCACAGGTCTGCCATGACTGGAGCTCACAGTCCGGTCAGTGTTGCTTCCCTCACAGGTCTGCCATGACTGGAGCTCACAGTCCGGTCAGTGTTGCTTCCCTCACAGGTCTGCCATGACTGGAGCTCACAGTCCGGTCAGTGTTGCTTCCCTCACAGGTCTGCCATGACTGGAGCTCACAGTCCGGTCAGTGTTGCTTCCCTCACAGGTCTGCCATGACTGGAGCTCACAGTCCGGTCAGTGTTGCTTCCCTCACAGGTCTGCCATGACTGGAGCTCACAGTCCGGTCAGTGTTGCTTCCCTCACAGGTCTGCCATGACTGGAGCTCACAGTCCGGTCAGTGTTGCTTCCCTCACAGGTCTGCCATGACTGGAGCTCACAGTCCGGTCAGTGTTGCTTCCCTCACAGGTCTGCCATGACTGGAGCTCACAGTCCGGTCAGTGTTGCTTCCCTCACAGGTCTGCCATGACTGGAGCTCACAGTCCGGTCAGTGTTGCTTCCCTCACAGGTCTGCCATGACTGGAGCTCACAGTCCGGTCAGTGTTGCTTCCCTCACAGGTCTGCCATGACTGGAGCTCACAGTCCGGTCAGTGTTGCTTCCCTCACAGGTCTGCCATGACTGGAGCTCACAGTCCGGTCAGTGTTGCTTCCCTCACAGGTCTGCCATGACTGGAGCTCACAGTCCGGTCAGTGTTGCTTCCCTCACAGGTCTGCCATGACTGGAGCTCACAGTCCGGTCAGTGTTGCTTCCCTCACAGGTCTGCCATGACTGGAGCTCACAGTCCGGTCAGTGTTGCTTCCCTCACAGGTCTGCCATGACTGGAGCTCACAGTCCGGTCAGTGTTGCTTCCCTCACAGGTCTGCCATGACTGGAGCTCACAGTCCGGTCAGTGTTGCTTCCCTCACAGGTCTGCCATGACTGGAGCTCACAGTCCGGTCAGTGTTGCTTCCCTCACAGGTCTGCCATGACTGAAGCTCACAGTCCGGTCAGTGTTGCTTCCCTCACAGGTCTGCCATGACTGGAGCTCACAGTCCGGTCAGTGTTGCTTCCCTCACAGGTCTGCCATGACTGGAGCTCACAGTCCGGTCAGTGTTGCTTCCCTCACAGGTCTGCCATGACTGGAGCTCACAGTCCGGTCAGTGTTGCTTCCCTCACAGGTCTGCCATGACTGGAGCTCACAGTCCGGTCAGTGTTGCTTCCCTCACAGGTCTGCCATGACTGGAGCTCACAGTCCGGTCAGTGTTGCTTCCCTCACAGGTCTGCCATGACTGGAGCTCACAGTCCGGTCAGTGTTGCTTCCCTCACAGGTCTGCCATGACTGGAGCTCACAGTCCGGTCAGTGTTGCTTCCCTCACAGGTCTGCCATGACTGGAGCTCACAGTCCGGTCAGTGTTGCTTCCCTCACAGGTCTGCCATGACTGGAGCTCACAGTCCGGTCAGTGTTGCTTCCCTCACAGGTCTGCCATGACTGGAGCTCACAGTCCGGTCAGTGTTGCTTCCCTCACAGGTCTGCCATGACTGGAGCTCACAGTCCGGTCAGTGTTGCTTCCCTCACAGGTCTGCCATGACTGGAGCTCACAGTCCGGTCAGTGTTGCTTCCCTCACAGGTCTGCCATGACTGGAGCTCACAGTCCGGTCAGTGTTGCTTCCCTCACAGGTCTGCCATGACTGGAGCTCACAGTCCGGTCAGTGTTGCTTCCCTCACAGGTCTGCCATGACTGGAGCTCACAGTCCGGTCAGTGTTGCTTCCCTCACAGGTCTGCCATGACTGGAGCTCACAGTCCGGTCAGTGTTGCTTCCCTCACAGGTCTGCCATGACTGGAGCTCACAGTCCGGTCAGTGTTGCTTCCCTCACAGGTCTGCCATGACTGGAGCTCACAGTCCGGTCAGTGTTGCTTCCCTCACAGGTCTGCCATGACTGAAGCTCACAGTCCGGTCAGTGTTGCTTCCCTCACAGGTCTGCCATGACTGGAGCTCACAGTCCGTTCAGTGTTGCTTCCCTCACAGGTCTGCCATGACTGGAGCTCACAGTCCGGTCAGTGTTGCTTCCCTCACAGGTCTGCCATGACTGGAGCTCACAGTCCGGTCAGTGTTGCTTCCCTCACAGGTCTGCCATGACTGGAGCTCACAGTCCGGTCAGTGTTGCTTCCCTCACAGGTCTGCCATGACTGGAGCTCACAGTCCGGTCAGTGTTGCTTCCCTCACAGGTCTGCCATGACTGGAGCTCACAGTCCGGTCAGTGTTGCTTCCCTCACAGGTCTGCCATGACTGGAGCTCACAGTCCGGTCAGTGTTGCTTCCCTCACAGGTCTGCCATGACTGGAGCTCACAGTCCGGTCAGTGTTGCTTCCCTCACAGGTCTGCCATGACTGGAGCTCACAGTCCGGTCAGTGAGCGAGCCACGTCGCCGCCGCCGCCAGTGGAACATGCACGAGGGGGCAATTCGCCAGCGCCGGCCGCGCTAATGTCTAGAAGACTCACAAGTGCCTGCTTTAAGCCTAGCTGATTGATTACGGTAAAAACGTTTCAGCCTCTCGGTGACCGTTTCATGCCGTATTCCGATTTCCGACGCTATAGAACTCTTGTGTGACTTATGTGTTAGTGTGGCTCGCACTGCTGTACATTTCTAATGCTTCTTTGTACCTATTCATAAGATTTGCTTTATATATTACGCCGCCTTAAAAAAGTCATCCTCCCTAATGCCTCCTCTAGGCCTCCCTTATGAGCGCCATAGCGCCCTGTTTTCAGCTTGCCGCATCCAGCATCTGCCCATCCCACCTGGTCGGGGGGCGTCCTACACTACGTTTGCCGAGTCGCGGTCTCCACTCAAGGACACGTTTACCACAGCGGTTGTCGGTTCTTCTCGAGATATGGCCAGCCCACTGCCACTTCAGCTTGCTAATCCTTTGAGCTATGTCGAAAACCTTGGTTCTCTGTCGGATGTATTCGTTGCGAATCCTATCCTTCAGAGTAACACCGAGCATAGCTCTCTCCATAGCTCGCTGGACGACTTTAAACTGGTGGACCAGCCCTACCGTGAGCGTCCACGTCTCAGCTCCGTAGGTCATGACGGGTAGGACGCACTGATTGAAAACTTTCGTTTTCAAGCATTGCGGTATGGTTGATGAGAATACTCGACATAGTTTCCCAAACGCTGCCTAACCAAGCTGGATTCTCCTCTTGGCCTTCTTCTCGAAATCGTTTTTACCCAACTGCAGAATCGGACCAAGGTAAGTGTACTCTGAAACAATTTCGAGATGGTGGCCATGTACGACGACCGGTCCCGGATCAATGTGACCGTGCGAGGCTCAAGCTAGGCCGTCCAGCATCCGGTTCAGCTCCTCCAGCGACTCCGCCATCAATACTATGTCATCAGCGAATCGCAGGTGTGAGATGTAATCGCCGTTTATGTTGATGCCCTTACCGTTCCAGTCCTTAAACATACCTATCTTCCAATGCGTTTGTGAACAGTTTCGGGGATATAACATCCCCCTGTCTCACTCTTGTGCGCAGTTGGATGGGTTTAGACTGCTAACCCTGTACTTGGACACTCATGGTGTCGGCATCATACAGACATCTCAACACCTCGATATAACGATAGTCTACTTGGCATCGCTGTAAGGATTCCAGAACAGCCCAGGCTTCGACAGAGTCAAATAAATAAATAAAATAACATTCTTTTATTTCAGATAACGGGATCCATAATTTGTTAGTAACTAAATCTCTTATAATTAATGTTAGTATATTCAAAGTACACCTACAACAGTTAAATTTAAAGTAATTGAAATTACTACTCAACAAACTAGAAGGCGTAGGTATTCGCGGCCGAGCCTTAAGCTGGTTTTCCTCCTATTTAGATAACAGGCAACAATATGTTAGTATAGAGTATCAAAATCCAAATGATAGCCAGCTCACTAACATTAAATCAACTAAATCACAATTATGAAATTCGATACCACAAGGAAGCATCCTAGGCACTATTCCATACCACAAGGAAGCATCCTAGGCACTATTCCATACCACAAGGAAGCATCTTAGGCACTATTCCATACCACAAGGAAGCATCTTAGGCACTATTCCATACCACAAGGAAGCATCCTAGGCACTATTCCATACCACAAGGAAGCATCCTAGGCACTATTCCATACCACAAGGAAGCATCCTAGGCACTATTCCACACCACAAGGAAGCATCCTAGGCACTATTCCATACCACAGGGAAGCATCCTAGGCACTATTCCATACCACAAGGAAGCATCCTAGGCACTATTCTATACCACAAGGAAGCATCCTAGGCAGTATCCTCTTTATAATATATGTATATCAACGACCTCCCTAAAACAATACATACTGAATCAATAATATGTATATGCAGATGACATAACCTGATGTCCTGCAATAATATGTATATGCAGATGACATAACCTGATGTCCTGCAATAATATGTATATGCAGATGACATAACCTGATGTCCTGCAATAATATGTATATGCAGATGACATAACCTGATGTCCTGCAATAATATGTATATGCAGATGACATAACCTGATGTCCTGCAATAATATGTATATGCAGATGACATAACCTGATGTCCTGCAATAATTTCTCACAACTTGAACAAAAACTTGAAAATACAATAGAAGACGTTGAAAACTGGATAAACAAACACAATTTGCAACTAAACACATCAAAAACTAAATTAATGCATTTTAGACCGCACCAGAAAAAACCTATAGATATAAATAGCAATATACAAACCAAATATAAACACAATTTTATAGAAACAGCAACTTTATTAGGAGTTGAATTTGATACTTGTCTAAGTTGGAAAAATCATATATATAAAATGGCCAGCAAACTATCTAAATTCACATACGCGCTATTAGAGCTAAAAAAATGTACAGATATTAAAACTGCATTAACTGCATACTGCACATGCGAGGCTAAGCTACTGCATAATATAATGGAGTAACAGCTGTGAAAATAAGTAAGAAAAAATGTATTAGAATTTTGGTAAACATAGATGAATGACAAAGCTGCAGATTACATTTTAAAAACCTAAAAATATTAACTTTAACATCAATATACATATTATATGAAATAGTAAAATTTGTAAAAAACAATAAAAACCTCATCAAACAAACAAAAGAAAGACATAAAAGATCTCTTAACCTTAGAAACAAAAACGAATTATCTCTCCCCTATACCAAATTCCAAATAGTTAGATCTGCAACACACGACATGGCGATAAAGATATTTAATAAATTACCCCCTCAAATTAAATTAATTGAAACAGACTCAACTTTTTTTTAAAAACTTAAAGAGTAATATTTATTACAAAAATGCTTTTATGACCTACAAGAATGTTTTGAAGATAAAGGAGATAAATGATCAATGTGATCATTCACATAATTTTATTACTCACATTTATGTCTAGTAATATATTATAAAAGCCTTTGTGATAAATACATTATAGATAGTTATAAGTATATAATTGCTATAGTAAACTTGGTAATTCTTTGAATTAGATTTTAGTTTTAAGTTATCTTGTAGCGCCTCAACGGGGGACATGTTTGATACGTTTTACAACTAACCAAATGAATAAATAAATAAATAAAAATCGTAATTAAATTAAATATGTTAGATTAAATCAAATTATGATAATTACTATATTATTACTTTTCGCACAAAATGCTGCCATATTGGCGAATTAATTTGTCCAGCTACAGTTTGTAGGATGGTGTTGGGGCTGTCCCGCACTCTGTGCATCAGGGATGCCATCTTTTTCCGGAGGATGGCAGCAAGTCTGGGAGTTCTTTGAGGTTATTACCGGCGACCCTAAAGACAATGTATTCACACTTTTTAGGGTTTCAAAGATCGGTTTTGAAACCCTTATGGTCTCGCTCTGTCCGTCCCCGCTCTTTCTTGAATATCTCAGTAACTACTGGAGCTATTAACTTGAAATTTAAAATAATGATACATTTCGTGCGCCATTACTGATTTCAAGAAAAAAATATATAAATAAATGAAAAATGAAAATGAATAATTTCAGTACAAATTTTGATGTTGAAATTTCAAAAGAGACCTAGGAAGGCAAATGGGTTATCAAATGTAAGGTATCGTTTTGTACATTTCAAAACACTTTTTGAAATTTCTGTAAGTTTCATACTTTTTGAAATATTTCAAAAAAAGTCGATAAATTGACCATTACCCCCCCCCCCCCCCTATCTCCGAAGATTGCAGACCGATCCATGTACAATGTATTAGGCGTTTGTAGACATCGATCTAAATTTTACAGGAAAAATATAGAGAAGTCTATAATAATAATAGTTTTTGAAAAATGGTCAAAAAGGGGAGGAATTTTTTTTCAAAAGGGGGGGTACCTACCCATGTGGGGTATCAAATTAAAGGTATCGTTTCGGCCTTTTAAAACACTTTTTGAAATTTCTTTAAGTTTCATACTTTTTAAAATATTTCAGAAAATTGATTGTCCAAATAATTGACAAATGTTTGAAACACTCGGCGCGCGAGTTACACTCGCACTTGGCGGATCTTGTTTATATTGTAGCGGAGACCATGTGAAGCAGCGTAGCCAGCACAGACTTTTAGCATCTCTTCGACAGATCTCGCCTTTGGTCCCAGCAGCACCATGTCCTCCGCGTAGCTGATGTTGTTTATACAAACACCATCAACTCGACAGCCGACACGCATACCACTGAGTTTAACAATGAGATCATTTACATATAGGTTGAAGAGCGTGGTAGAGCTTACCCCCCCCCCCCTGTCTTACCCCGCACTCCAACCCATACGCATCGGAGAGAGCATTGGACCACTTGATAATGTTGCTTTGGTGTCCGTACCAATATCTAAACATTTCAACAAGTCCGGCGGTACACCCCTCAACTTTCCCCAGAGCACATCATACGAGACGAGATCAAATGCCCTGGATAGGTCGAGGAAACAGGCGTAAACCGGCGTCCTGCGACCTGTGTAGTATTGGACAGTGTGCTTGAGTGCTAATATTGCGCTTTCTGAGGATAGTCCCGGTCTAAACCCGAACTGTGCGTCATGTAGCTTTACGTCGTTTTGTAGAATAGTCCAACACCTTGGCTATTGTGGTGGCCAGAGAAATAGGGCGATAGTTCCCCTTGTCCGATATGTCTCCTGTCCTGTTTTTCACAATCGGTACTACTATAGTCTTCATTAGGTCAGCAGGTAAGTACGCATGACTAAGACAAATGCCTCTTCATAGTCTACAAGGGCCAGACACAGGGGAAAAGTGCTTTTACTTTATTTAACTTAATTTATTATGTGTATCAAGCATTCCTAACGCGAGTGGAGAAGTAAAAATCTAACCCAGCATTCACCTCAGATCCCAATTACAAAACGTTCGTTGTACCAACAACTGTGTAACCATCCAAATTCCATCCCGCCACACGCTCCGTCATGCGTCACGGACACTCACCACGAGGCATCGCATCACGTAGAGCGTCACGTCACGTAGCAGTGCGCAGGCGCAACTGCCTCTTCACGTATTCCGTACCTACAGTGTGCAAACCGTAGTATTTTGCTAAAATAACCTGTGTAATAAATAAATAATAAATAAAATCAGTTTAATTCAGGCACAAAAAGAGCCATATCACATATAAATACAGTGCACACAATACAAAAATATAAAATAAAAATATAAAGCTAACATAGATAAAGTTAAATACCTATTTCTTGTTACTGTCCATGTGGACAGAAATCCAGGGGGATATGGGATTGGCCAGATAGTCAGAAACAGCCTTCAGGATGGTGTTGTTGGAGCGACTTAGTCGACTACAGAAGGCTGCTATCCTTGTCCTTCTTAAAGCGAAGAAGTCGGGAACTCCCGCATCAGAGAACAACGTAATAACGTCCCGTATCTACCCACCGATCTGTGTTCATGGTTGTGGCTGTTTGACTGTTGGTTCACTATTCGCTGTATTAACATTTTAAGAGCTTTTTTATAGTTTTTCTAATAGCTTATTATTATTATAGTTTTTGATATAGGTAGTGTTGTACATTATGTGATGTAACGACATCACGTACTTAAAACATAGTGTGATGACTGAAGGTACATTTTAAAGGTACCTTTAAGTAACATCACTATTGTGTATCTATCAGTGGATTCCTGTCAATAGCCCTTCAACTATTATTGTGTAACTATCAGTGGATTCCTGTCAATAGTCCTCCAACTAGTAATTTTAGATCCCCTCATAGGTGGATTGAAGAGGAAAAAAAAAGTATCCTCGGATCTACATGTGGATCAAGACTGTGGATCTAAGTGGAAGGAGGGCTATTATTGTGTAACTATCAGTGGATTCCTGTCAATAGTCCTCCAACTATTATTGTGTAACTATCAGTGGATTCCTGTCAATAGTCCTCCAACTATTATTGTGTAACTATCAGTGGATTCCTGTCAATAGCCCTCCAACTATTATTGTGTTAATACCTAACTAGGTAAGGTAAGTAGGTAATTAGGTATAGTGTGCTCATGGTTTTCTTAAAAATAAATAAATATTTAGTTTGTTAATAGCATCTTGCATAATGTTCAAGGCCAACAACATCATTTAAAATAAAATTACGAAATTCATAAAATTGCATCAGATCCAGTCGGAAAAGCTGTTTGTCGCTTATTTATACCGGAGCAATAAACGAAATATAATTAATTAAATAATTGGATGCTTAAGTAAACAAAAATATTCAACAGATGTGCTCATTATACGAGTATATTCAACAGATGTGCTCATTATACGAGTATATTCAACAGATGTGCTCATTATACGAGTATATTCAACAGATGTGCTTATTATACGAGTATATTCAACAGATGTGCTTATTATACGAGTACCTATATTTTAATTAAATGAATCCGCTGTTTTGGGAGCATGCTTACATCTAATGTAAATGTATCCCCAAGTTATTATTTATATATCACTTTTCGAATCGAATATTTTAGGAAAGTAGGTACCTACATAAATAAACGATGAAAACATATTTTGCATTAGCTTATTACTTTTGTACACTTTCTTTGCCTGAAATAAAGTATTATTATTATTATTAGCAAACAAAGCAAGGCAAGGTATCAGCAGTGGCCATCGACAGATAGCGATAGGTCTTATTGTGATAAGAGTGTTAGGTACGTGTTACTGTGAGTCAGGTACTTAGGCGATAAGGCGCCCGTGTCGTCGATTGATACCGATTGATACCGCTCATGTTAATTGCTGTTTTGTTCCAACAAGGACAAATAAATAAATCTAAGCAATAAAAACTATTTGGTTGCAGCATACAAAAGTATCACTAAATTGATTAAAGTACTATTCAGAAAACCGATTAAGTATAAGTTAGTACTTACCTACCTAAGTACATAAAACTATTCAAATAAATATTCAATCTATAGGCAATACATTATTAAATATGGTTTTATGATTAAGTAGAATTAAATAGAAAATCATTAGTTTCACAATACAATACAATACAATACAGTGTCGAATCCGTGATCCGTGGTAGGAAGAAGATTTGTTCCGGGCATTGCACAAATCTGTATATACCTATGTGGTGGTTTGCGACTTTGATGGCTTCATTGTTCTATAATAATGTTGATTCTACTTCCTTACAAAATAACTAATAGCTTTATTATCATTATCGATTATCTATATGATGTCATTGATTACCCTGCATTCTGTGTCATCATGTCTTTCATAGGGGCATAAAAACGTTTTATGGATTCTCCTCAGCTATCAAAAGAAGTTCCTAAGCAGGTCATTACAACACAAGCGAGGCCAAGCCACGTAATCTGGCACCACATCACTCGTGGTCCACTTGGCAGAGCCTCCGCCCCGGCCGCGGCGCCTGCATTGGTAGGATGGTCATGCACGTCTGAAGGACGAAGCTCTTGCCAAGTCGCGGAAAGTATCGTCATCGGTATTGATGGTGCGCTGTGCCGTGCGATGAGTGTCCTGAGTAAAGCCATTGTCTATATACATGTGGACAAACACATAAGTACATATACCAACTGGATGCTTATTGTTTCGAGCCATAGTAGGAAGGTTGAGTAAATAAATAAATGGTGGTTTGGTTTATCAAGTGTTTTGTCAAGCAAAACTATCGACTAAAGATATTACAACTTTGTTTGTTTTTGGAGTTCATATGCTATTTGTCAAGCCACGTGTCTTCGTGTTTTTGCTTCATTAGCAAAATATTACGCTGAGCCAAGGCCTTTTTGACATAATGCAGCACACATAGACACCTTACCTAGATTTTAATTATTTTAGTATTTGTTTTTATAAATGTATTCTATTGTTGTTTGTTTTTACTAGTGTACTGTATAATTGTTGTATTTTGTATGTGTGTGTCTGAAGTGTCAAATAAAGCTTTTATCTATCTATCTATCTATCTATTTTATTGCTCAGATCCCATCCGTATTCATCGTCATCATCAACAGCCTATATTAGTTCACAGCTGGACATAGGCCTCGCCTAATGACCACCATAACACTCAGTCCTATCCCTATTGTCCGTGTTAAATAAAGAAATAAAAGAAAGAAATGAAAGACATGATATTATCTCTTTCAGTTCTCCCAAAATAACACATCTTCATACAGTCGTAGAAGCGTGAGACTTTCGTTCAGATGTAATCACAGATCTTGTATCCTTTAATGAAAGCGCGTGGTAATCACGAAGCCGCCACTAAAGAAGCCGTTACCCGACGCATGATAACAGCCAATTAAAACCGCTGCATGCAGTTACACTTGTTTTCATTATAAATTCCATCTATCGATGTAAGTAAACACTTGACAAATCGCTGTGGTTGGAAAGATATCCTTGATGCTATTGGCCGTGGGTTTGAAGTCGCGTGTGTGGCGCTTGCGTGATGTGCTTGCCGAGTTAAAAAGTAGAGTAGTTGACGAGCGCAGGCAATAGGCGTGATTAGCATACAGGAAGCACAGCATAGCCCGAGCCGAGCGCGCTTGTCCCGCGCCTCACCCACTCGCGGAGTGCTACGCCGAGCCCGGCCCGCGCCTCGCCAGAGTCCCCTATCATAATCTTTACCTACTTGGATTTTTAGATGTCTGTTATCTTCGCCCATCCTTTTTGGTGTACCTACCTACCAACTGTATTATGACCAACATAACCTCATCACATTCAATACTATGGTATTCATTTAAAGACAAAAGGTCAAGTTCAAGGCTTGCTTTGTTTGTACAAACTCAATTTGTTATTACCATCCATCATCATGTGACGAGGGTTACTGTTATGACCCGCCTCCGTAGCGTTTTCTAGTGGTGCCTATCTTCAAGCCGGAAATGAAATATTCTCGTTAGGTAGGTAATAAATAGACTTTTCAATATTATGTTTTCATTTCACTTATTTTCTGCACGGGTTTTTACTTTTTTGTGAATTATCGCTGTGATTATTTACTTTCCTCGTTTTCTGGTGTTTTCATTCCGAGATTTGACTCTTTCCGCGGTGGAACTTTGAGACCGGAACGTTTGTAAACATCCGACCTTACACAATACTTAGGTTTTGTACTTACATACCTATAGGTACTGATAGTACCGTTGTATATAATGTGTACCTGCCCCATTTAATGCGTATTGAATGGGTAAGTAAAAGACAAACAGCAATAGGACTCTATATGGACATGTCAAAAGCATTTGAACACGTTAACCACAAAATTCTCTTAGATAAAATTGAGAAATAAGGCTTGCGATTGCGAGGCAACGTAAAAGATCTCATCTCGTCTTATCTAAGTAATAGACAACAAGCTACTGAAATAACTAGAGTATGTCCTACAACTACCTTTGAGACTGCATATACTTCTGAGATGAGAACAGTTAGCTCCGGAGTACCTCAAGGAAGTGTGCTAGGTCCTCTGCTTTTTATTATATATATTAATAACCTTCCCTTAATTACTAATAACTACATGACATTGTTCGCTGATGATAGCACTATATTATTAACTAACAACCAAAAAACTAATATGGAAATTGACATTAATAATTAATTGGCTAGAATATAATAATTTACACATAAACCTAACTAAAACCTATCTTATGAACTTTAAACAGAGGCTCTCTACGGCACCAAATATGCACATACATTATTTATATCAAGAAATACATTTTGTTGAAAACACTAGGTTTTTGGGCCTACAGATAGACAGTAAATTGAATTGGAAAACGCACACGGATACACTTTGCAATCGACTCTACCAATACTCGTATGGTCTTTACAAACTGAGTCAAATAACTAACACCACAGCCTTACTTGCGGCATATTACGGGCACACTGCAGCATTATTAAGGTTTGGAGTTATATTCTGGGGCAACTCAACAAACAAAACACAAGTATTTAAAGCACAAAAGCGATGCATTAGAGCAATGTTCGGTTTGAGACAGACCGACACGTGCAAGGGTGTTTTCAAACAGTGGAGGATCCTAACTCTACCATCCCTGTATATATACGAAGTTGCTAATTTCGTCAAAACTAATCTTTATCGCTTTGATCTCTTCCCACCTGGCACTCGCCGAGAGGGTACACTACACCACCATTCTTGCAAAACCTTCTTACTTAGAAAAAGTGTTTTTGCGTGGGACCGATTATCTATAGCAAAATCCCTTTTCCGACACGCTCTGAGAATAATTTGAATGCATTTAAAAACAAATTAAATAAATTATTGGAGGAAAAAGCTATTATACAATTGATGAATTTCTGAATGAGAAATTTTAATATTATTTACTGACTTCAATTAAGTACCAAATTTATTAATTTTTATTTTCTTGTAATATTATTCCTGTTTTTTGACTTGCATTTATTTTAATTGTACTATGAACTTAATCGAAACTGACATAATTCACAAAATCTGATAGAAAAAATTCTTTTATAATTTTTCTTTGTAAGTAACAATGTTGTAAGCCTGACCACTGACCAGGGCAGACTAGAGATACAATGTTGTAAGCCTGACCACTGACCAGGGCAAACTAGAGATACAATGTTGTAAGCCTGACCACTGACCAGGGCAAACTAGAGATACAATGTTGTAAGCCTGACCACTGACCAGGGCAGACTAGAGATACAATGTTGTAAGCCTGACTACTGACCAGGGCAAACTAGAGATACAATGTTGTAAGCCTGACCAGTGACCAGGGCAGACTAGAGATACAATGTTGTAAGCCTGACCAGTGACCAGGGCAGACTAGAGATACAATGTTGTAAGCCTGACCAGTGACCAGGGCAGACTAGAGATACAAATAAAATAATTTAAGACCAATGTAATATTACCACCTAGATATACAACAATAAACTCATTTATCATTAAGTTTTTCATTATGGAACACAACAGTAGTGGATAGAACAAACACCAACAACATACGCATGCGCTCATCACAAATTCACAATACAATAAATAACTATCACGTACCTATCAGTGCACCAGCAGGTACCTGCGTGTTGTACTTAGGTTGATTGTTATGAATAGGTAGTTAGGTACGTTTCTCTCGTCTTTGATTATCGCTGAGTTGATAGGTAGGTATCTAATCTTGTTTTCATAATGATGTGATGTGTCTATATCATCCGAAACAACCTCAGAGGACACAACAGAAATCATCTTGTCCATTCCATCTTCAGATCACCAGTCATCATCATAGGGCACAGTCATCATCATAGGGCACAGTCATCGTCGTCTACAGCTCTCGTGTTGAACTTTCTCTCGAACCTGCTTCACTTTGGGACATCAATCATTTATTGCTAATATAGTTTGTAATGTTTGTTACCTACGTAAGTACCTACGAAGTTCATATGAAAGTAACGGTTACCCAAGTAGAAACCCGACAATCTGATATAACCATTAAAAAATGTTACTCAATATGCGTAAAGTTGTCTTTATAATTTGTAATGATGACAACATTATATGTACGATTATTACCTGGCTGGCGCATGGCGGCGGCGCGAGGTCCAAACATATTGTGAGCGGGATATACCTCTGGATATACCTCTAGCTGGATATACCTCTAGCTGGATATACCTCTAGCTGGATATACCTCTGGATATACCTCTGGATATACCTCTGGATATACCTCTGGATATACCTCTGGATATACCTCTGGATATACCTCTGGATATACCTCTGGATATACCTCTGGATATACCTCTGGATATACCTCTAGCTGGATATACCTCTGGATATACCTCTAGCTGGATATACCTCTGGATATACCTCTAGCTGGATATACCTCTGGATATACCTCTAGCTGGATATACCTCTGGATATACCTCTAGCTGGATATACCTCTGGATATACCTACCTCTGAGATATATATGATCTTGTTACGGATGTCGGTCAGTAGGTTAGAAGAAGAAGAAGAACATTTATTTGAAACCAAACATAACACACACATAACATCAACTAGGTAGGTACATTATAACTATTTATATATATACACAAACAGGAAAAATGAAGAAACAAAACAAAAAAAAAACAGATTCACAAAAGTGCTACGTAAGGGTCCAAAAAGGTCCCTGTCTCAGCATTATGCCGCTACAAAGCCGAAACTAGTAGCAGCGCTGATTTTCAGACAGGTCCTGGTGTGGTGGCACAAAGCTAGATAACATTTAAGAGTTACATGAAAAATAAAATAAAAACAAAAGAATAAGTAAGGTTATAGGAAGAGTACATGACATTTTAGGACATTTTTTACACTTATACACAAAATACACAATATAACTAAAAGAAAAGTTGTTAGTGGTACTCATCAATTATATATTTACTGAAAGGTTCACCAACCACTTGCACTACATAGGTACATAACTAACATTTAATTCATAAACATAAATATAAAACATAACATAAATATTTTATTTAAGATTAACTATATAGGTTGGTACAGTACAATATCTTACGGTTAACATTAGTACCTAGGTAGGTTGGTACAGTACAATATCTTACGGTTAACATTAGTACCTAGGTAGGTTGGTACAGTACAATATCTTACGGTTAACATTAGTACCTAGGTAGGTTGGTACAGTACAATATCTTACGGTTAACATTAGTACCTAGGTAGGTTGGTACAGTACAATATCTTACGGTTAACATTAGTACCTAGGTAGGTTGGTACAGTACAATATCTTACGGTTAACATTAGTACCTAGGTAGGTTGGTACAGTACAATATCTTACGGTTAACATTAGTACCTAGGTAGGTTGGTACAGTACAATATCTTACGGTTAACATTAGTACCTAGGTAGGTTGGTACAGTACAATATCTTACGGTTAACATTAGTACCTAGGTAGGTTGGTACAGTACAATATCTTACGGTTAACATTAGTACCTAGGTAGGTTGGTACAGTACAATATCTTACGGTTAACATTAGTACCTAGGTAGGTTGGTACAGTACAATATCTTACGGTTAACATTAGTACCTAGGTAGGTTGGTACAGTACAATATCTTACGGTTAACATTAGTACCTAGGTAGGTTGGTACAGTACAATATCTTACGGTTAACATTAGTACCTAGGTAGGTTGGTACAGTACAATATCTTACGGTTAACATTAGTACCTAGGTAGGTTGGTACAGTACAATATCTTACGGTTAACATTAGTACCTAGGTAGGTTGGTACAGTACAATATCTTACGGTTAACATTAGTACCTAGGTAGGTTGGTACAGTACAATATCTTACGGTTAACATTAGTACCTAGGTAGGTTGGTACAGTACAATATCTTACGGTTAACATTAGTACCTAGGTAGGTTGGTACAGTACAATATCTTACGGTTAACATTAGTACCTAGGTAGGTTGGTACAGTACAATATCTTACGGTTAACATTAGTACCTAGGTAGGTTGGTACAGTACAATATCTTACGGTTAACATTAGTACCTAGGTAGGTTGGTACAGTACAATATCTTACGGTTAACATTAGTACCTAGGTAGGTTGGTACAGTACAATATCTTACGGTTAACATTAGTACCTAGGTAGGTTGGTACAGTACAATATCTTACGGTTAACATTAGTACCTAGGTAGGTTGGTACAGTACAATATCTTACGGTTAACATTAGTACCTAGGTAGGTTGGTACAGTACAATATCTTACGGTTAACATTAGTACCTAGGTAGGTTGGTACAGTACAATATCTTACGGTTAACATTAGTACCTAGGTAGGTTGGTACAGTACAATATCTTACGGTTAACATTAGTACCTAGGTAGGTTGGTACAGTACAATATCTTACGGTTAACATTAGTACCTAGGTAGGTTGGTACAGTACAATATCTTACGGTTAACATTAGTACCTAGGTAGGTTGGTACAGTACAATATCTTACGGTTAACATTAGTACCTAGGTAGGTTGGTACAGTACAATATCTTACGGTTAACATTAGTACCTAGGTAGGTTGGTACAGTACAATATCTTATGGTTAACATTAGTACCTAGGTAGGTTGGTACAGTACAATATCTTACGGTTAACATTAGTACCTAGGTAGGTTGGTACAGTAGGTACAATATCTTATGGTTAACATTAGTACCTAGGTAGGTTGGTACAGTACAATATCTTATGGTTAACATTAGTACCTAGGTAGGTTGGTACAGTACAATATCTTACGGTTAACATTAGTACCTAGGTAGGTTGGTACAGTACAATATCTTACGGTTAACATTAGTACCTAGGTAGGTTGGTACAGTACAATATCTTATGGTTAACATTAGTACCTAGGTAGGTTGGTACAGTACAATATCTTATGGTTAACATTAGTACCTAGGTAGGTTGGTACAGTACAATATCTTACGGTTAACATTAGTACCTAGGTAGGTTGGTACAGTACAATATCTTACGGTTAACATTAGTACCTAGGTAGGTTGGTACAGTACAATATCTTACGGTTAACATTAGTACCTAGGTAGGTTGGTACAGTACAATATCTTACGGTTAACATTAGTACCTAGGTAGGTTGGTACAGTACAATATCTTATGGTTAACATTAGTACCTAGGTAGGTTGGTACAGTACAATATCTTACGGTTAACATTAGTACCTAGGTAGGTTGGTACAGTACAATATCTTATGGTTAACATTAGTACCTAGGTAGGTTGGTACAGTACAATATCTTACGGTTAACATTAGTACCTAGGTAGGTTGGTACAGTACAATATCTTATGGTTAACATTAGTACCTAGGTAGGTTGGTACAGTACAATATCTTACGGTTAACATTAGTACCTAGGTAGGCTGGTACAGTACAATATCTTACGGTTAACATTAGTACCTAGGTAGGTTGGTACAGTACAATATCTTACGGTTAACATTAGTACCTAGGTAGGTTTTTTATAAAACTAAAATATAACTAGATACAGATTAATAACACGAAAACCTAATTATTCTATTCTATGCATACATTTACTATTTGATTACCTATTCGGTAATATATAATGTAATGTATGTATGTACCAGAAACCTTAGTAAGGTGACAGTCCTCCGTACTAGTCAAAACTGTTTTACGGCAGGACGCCATGCTCTTCCATAGGAACTTAAAGTAGTACAACTTATCCAGGAATGTGTTGTGTATAAATAAACTTTAACTCTTTTTACTATGCCTAATTTTTATCCTACATAATATGCATGCAATGTAGCCTAAAACCAGAAGAAAAAAAAACAAATACATGAAACTAAAGTTTAGTGCTATATAAGGATATTTAAAAATAATAATAATAATATAAATACAAGCTGGTAAGCTCATATCCACCTAGTATACTGATAGCAAGATTAGGTAAGTACAAATATATATAAATATATATAAATATATAATATATATATGTATGTATGTACTTAGATAAAATTGCGGTAAATTGGCAACAAAACAAAATATAAAGTATGAATAACCAGTTATTTAGTTAGTTTAGGAAATTGATTAACTAACACTGGGCATCCCAAAAACCTTTATCGATCTTATCTAGGTAGGTAATGTAGGTATAGGTTGTAACAAGTAATAATAAAGGAAAGCTAGGTACCTAAAATATGCATAGACCCAGCAACAGTTAGCCTTCTACTAGCCAGCAATGAGTATCTAGTCACCTAGGTCTTATCTATATATACTGGATCTATATACAATACTTTTATCATATCTATTTATTGAAAATTGTTTAAAATAGAGCTTTATTGTGGTATAAGATTTATAAATAGGTAGGTACTCAATAGAGTTTATAGGCACATACTAGGTGCATAAAATTTAAATCTAAAAATAAACACATGTCCTCCGTCATCTTCCGTTATCGCAGTTAAATAAACACATGTCCTCCGTCATCTTCCGTTATCGCAGTTGAATAAACACATGCCCTCCGTCATCTTCCGTTATCGCAGTTAAATAAACACATGCCCTCCGTCATCTTCCGTTATCGCAGTTAAATAAACACATGTCCTCCGTCATCTTCCGTTATCGCAGTTAAATAAACACATGTCCTCCGTCATCTTCCGTTATCGCAGTTAAATAAACACATGTCCTCCGTCATCTTCCGTTATCGCAGTTAAATAAACACATGTCCTCCGTCATCTTCCGTTATCGCAGTTGAATAAACACATGCCCTCCGTCATCTTCCGTTATCGCAGTTAAATAAACACATGCCCTCCGTCATCTTCCGTTATCGCAGTTAAATAAACACATGCCCTCCGTCATCTTCCGTTATCGCAGTTAAATAAACACATGTCCTCCGTCATCTTCCGTTATCGCAGTTAAATAAACACATGTCCTCCGTCATCTTCCGTTATCGCAGTTAAATAAACACATGTCCTCCGTCATCTTCCGTTATCGCAGTTAAATAAACACATGTCCTCCGTCATCTTCCGTTATCGCAGTTAAATAAACACATGTCCTCCGTCATCTTCCGTTATCGCAGTTAAATAAACACATGTCCTCCGTCATCTTCCGTTATCGCAGTTAAATAAACACATGCCCTCCGTCATCTTCCGTTATCGCAGTTAAATAAACACATGTCCTCCGTCATCTTCCGTTATCGCAGTTAAATAAACACATGTCCTCCGTCATCTTCCGTTATCGCAGTTAAATAAACACATGTCCTCCGTCATCTTCCGTTATCGCAGTTAAATAAACACATGTCCTCCGTCATCTTCCGTTATCGCAGTTAAATAAACACATGTCCTCCGTCATCTTCCGTTATCGCAGTTAAATAAACACATGTCCTCCGTCATCTTCCGTTATCGCAGTTAAATAAACACATGCCCTCCGTCATCTTCCGTTATCGCAGTTAAATAAACACATGTCCTCCGTCATCTTCCGTTATCGCAGTTAAATAAACACATGTCCTCCGTCATCTTCCGTTATCGCAGTTAAATAAACACATGTCCTCCGTCATCTTCCGTTATCGCAGTTAAATAAACACATGTCCTCCGTCATCTTCCGTTATCGCAGTTAAATAAACACATGTCCTCCGTCATCTTCCGTTATCGCAGTTAAATTTACAAAATAACACGTAACAACAAAACAAAATTGTGCTATTGATATAATATGAAAACGGAAGGTAGTTGTGAATAGATTATTATCTGTGTGAGTGACTGACTAGCTATGGATTGACAAGCTTTTGTTAAAGCGCAGCAGTGTGCGTGTGCGTTGCGTGCGTATTACACAAATATGTAAGTAAGTATTTTCGTTGTTCGAGAGAGAGAGACGGCTGCAATTATGACTTTATAAGTGTGAGTGTTATAGTCTAGGAGATCAATTACAAGAAATTTTCTCGAGTAAGTTTCATTCTTAATTTGATAGTGTGTAAATCTCTAATAACTTTAATCTTGTATAAATAAATAAATAATTCTGTACAATTGACACATCATTATCTAGCCCCAAGCTAAGCAGAGCTTGTGTATAATTCTTCAAATTTCAAAAAGCCTTTATACATATACTAAACTAGCTTTCCGCCCGCAGGTTCGCTCGCGTAAAGATACGATTTGTATTGCTCTTCAATCTAGTCCTAATCAAAAGCCAAGTTAGCTACTAATTTCAAACTTTATTGCCATTTCAATTCGGAGCCAAACTACGAACCTCAACCTTTAATAACCCGATTAAACCGATTTTCAGGAAAATTTTGATAAATCCTGAATCTCGTGTTCAATAATTTTATACTATTAGTATTCTCTGTAAGTTTCAAGCAAATCGGGCCACTGCTGGTTAAAGAGTTGCAGAAAACACCAAAAAACTTCAACCCCCCTTTTAACCCCCTTAAGGGTGAAATGTTCTAAAATCCTTTCTTATCGGGTGCTTGTGTTAATACACAAGAGGTACCTACCCTCCAAATTTCAGCTTTCTAGCATTAGCGGTTTGGGCTGGGCGATGTCCCCAAAAAATCGCTGGTAGTAGGTATACTTAATTTGGTAGGTACAGTATAAATTTTTACGTACAAGACATCGGTGTAGGAAATTTAATTATTCGGTGTCAGTATCTAGATCGTTGTGCCTTTCGGCATAGGCCTCCCCGGATTCTTCCATAGCAGTCGGTCATGAGTTTGCCTCCTCCAATGTATGCCCGCTGTAGATTTGAGGTCATCCTCCCATCGTAAAAATGGTCTTCCCCTTGCTCTTTTTCCTTCTCTAGGGTACCATACGGTGACATCTTTGGCCCATTTGTCTTGTTTGGATCTTAGGACATGGCCGACCCTCTTCCACTTCAGTTTTTTTAGGGTTTCAAAGATCGGTTTTGAAACCCTTATGGTCTCGCTTTGTCCGTCCCCGCTCTTTCTTGAATATCTCAGTAACTACTGCAGCTATTAACTTGAAATTTGAAATAATGATACATTTCGTGCGCCATTACTGATTTTAAGAAAAAAATATATAAATAAATGAAAAATGAAAATGAATATTTTCAGTACAAATTTTGATGTTGAAATTTCAAAAGATACCTAGGAAGGCAAATGGGGTATCAAATGAAAGGTATCGTTTTGTACATTTCAAAACACTTTTTGAAATTTCTGTAAATTTCATACTTTTTGAAATATTTCAAAAAAAGTCGAAAAATTTACCATACCCCCCCCCTATCTCCGAAGATTGCACACCGATCTACGTACAATGTATTAAGCGTTTGTAGATATCGATCTATATTTTACAGGAAAAATATAGAGAAGTCTGTAATAATAATAGTTTTTGAAAAATGGTCAAAAAGGGGGAGAATTTTTTTTCAAAAGGGGGGTACCTACCTATGTGGGGTATCAAATGAAAGGTATCGTTTTGACCATTTCAAAACACTTTTTGAAATTTCTTTAAGTTTCATACTTTTTGAAATATTTCAAAAAAAGACGAAAAATTGACCATTCCCCCCCCCCCTAGCTCCGAAGATTGCAGACCGATCCATGTACAATGTACTAAGCGTTTGTAGACATCAATCTATATTTTACAGGAAAAATATAGAGAAGTCGGTAATAATAATAGTTTTTGAAAAATGGTCAAAAAAGGGGTTTTTTTTTTCAAAAAGGGGTACCTACCCAAGTGGGATATCAAATGAAAGGTATCGGTATCGTTTTGACCATTTCAAAACACTTTTTGAAATTTCTGTAAGTTTCATACTTTTTGAAATATTTCAAAAATAGTCGAAAAATTGACATTTCCCCCCTATCTCCGAAGATTGCAGACCGATCCACGTACAATATATTAGGCGTTTGTAGATATCGATCTATATTTTACAGGAAAAATATAGAGAAGTCTGTAATAATAATAGTTTTTGAAAAATGGTCAAAAAGGGGGAGAATTTTTTTTCAAAAGGGGGGGTACCTACCTATGTGGGGTATCAAATGAAAGGTATCGTTTTGACCATTTCAAAACACTTTTTGAAATTTCTGTAAGTTTCATACTTTTTGAAATATTTCAAAAAAAGACGAAAAATTGACCATTCCCCCCCCCCCCCTATCTCCGAAGATTGCAGACCGATCCATGTACAATGTATTAGGCGTTTGTAGATATCGATCTATATTTTACAGGAAAAATATAGAGAAGTCGGTAATAATAATAGTTTTTGAAAAATGGTCAAAAAGGAGGGGATTTTTTTTTCAAAAGTAGGGGTACCTACCCAAGTGGGATATCAAATGAAAGGTATCGTTTTGACCATTTCAAAACACTTTTTGAAATTTCTGTAAGTTTCATACTTTTTGAAATATTTCAAAAAAAGACGAAAAATTTACCATTCCCCCCCCCCCCTAGCTCCGAAGATTGCAGACGGATCCATGTACAATGTATTAGGCGTTTGTAGACATCGATCTATATTTTACAGGAAAAATATAGAGAAGTCTGTAATAATAATAGTTTTTGAAAAATGGTCAAAAAGGGGAGGAAATTTTTTTCAAAAGGAGGGGTACCTGCCTATGTGGGGTATCAAAGGAAAGGTATCGTTTTGACCATTTCAAAACACTTTTTGAAATTTCTGTAAGTTTCATACTTTTTGAAATATTTCAAAAATAGTCGAAAAATTGACATTTCCCCCCTATCTCCGAAGATTGCAGACCGATCCACATACAATATATTAGGCGTTTGTAGATATCGATCTATATTTTACAGGAAAAATATAGAGAAGTCTGTAATAATAATAGTTTTTGCAAAATGGTCAAAAAGGGGGGGAATTTTTTTTCAAAAGGGGGGGTACCTACCTATGTGGGGTATCAAATGAAAGGTATCGTTTTGACCATTTCAAAACACTTTTTGAAATTTCTGTGAGTGTCATACTTTTTGAAATATTTCAAAAAAAGACGAAAAATTGACCATTCCCCCCCCCTAGCTCCGAAGATTGCAGACCGATCCATGTACAATGTATTAGGCGTTTGTAGATATCAATCTATATTTTACAGGAAAAATATAGAGAAGTCTGTAATAATAATAGTTTTTGAAAAATGGTCAAAAAAGGTGATTTTTTTTTCAAAAAGGGGTACCTACCCATGTGGGGTATCAAATGAAAGGTATCGTTTTGACCATTTCAAAACACTTTTTGAATTTTCTGTAAGTTTCATACTTTTTAAAATATTTCAGAAAATTGATTGACCAAATAATTGGCAAATGTTTGAAACCCTCGGCGCGCGAGTTACACTCGCACTTGGCGAATCTTGTTTATTGTGTATGTTACATCTGTTATTTTTATTGTGTATGTTACATCTGTTATTTTTATTGTGTATGTTACATCTGTTATTTTTGTTTTGCTTCTTATAGACTTTAATGTTTTCTTGCCTCTTTTTCATGCTCCTCTCTAAGCTATAATAATAATAATAGTCATTTATTTCAGATAATTACAAATCCATAATAGTTAGTAACAATTGTTTTAATAATTATGTTAGTTTAAATTTGGCGATTGAAATAATATTTTAGTAAAACAGCAATGCTGTGTTTATATAGCGGCCCATCTAGCTTATCCGCTATCATCACCAGGATGCTGTTAGTGGACAGGCGGACTCTGCTCAACAGCTATGTTGGCAAACTTCCATTTTGTTAATGTTTTCTTTGGTTTAAGGCCATGTTTGGCAGCCATATGCCACATTATAGGTAAAATACATGAGTTAAACACTCTTGCTTTATAATATAAGTGGTAAATCTGGATTTTTGGTAATTTCTTTAAGTGACCAGTATCTTTTCCATGTTGAGTTTATTCTGTTCTGGATTTCTTTAGAAGTTAGGTTTGCAGAAGAAATTGTATAATGTATAATTCTTATGATAATATAATTTAAACTTCATCATCATCATCAGCCTACATTAGTCCACTGCTGGACATAGGCTATATATATTTATATGGCTATATATAGATATATTTTATGTTTTTATTTATTTGGGAAACAAACAGTTATAATAATAATTATTACACTAAGGACTTAAAAATAACACATAAACCAATAAGTGTTTCCACCATTAAAAAAAATATATATATATACAAAAATAGTGGCACTGAGACGTGTGTGGAACTTAACAATTGCAAATTACATAGGTACATTATTTGAGATACAAATTCAATCTTATACGAATATAAAAATAGTTAATAAAATTTAGAATAAATATATCAGAGAATTTAATAGAAGTAAGTTATAATTAATGAGAAACAGTATTGGCGAGGCGGGCAAAGCATCTCCTACGAAACTCGACTATGTCGATAACCTTAGTTCATTGTTGGATTTATTCGTTGCGAATCCTATCTTTCAGAGAAACTCCGAGCATAGCTCTCTCCATAGCTAGCTCGCTGAGCGATTTAAAGTTGGTGGACGAGCCCTACTGTGAGTGTTCACGTCTCAGGTCTGTAGGTCATGACGGGTTCCTAACCGTCAATTAAAAATTCGTCGTTTAAAAACGAAAGTTTTCAAGCATTGCGGTATGGATGACGAGAAGACTCAACGTAGTTTGCCAAACGCGGCCCAACCGAACCTAGCTGGATCCTCCTCTTAGCCTCCTTCTCGAAATTATTTTTAACCAACTGCAGAATCTGCCCAAGGTAAGTGTATTCGGAAACAGTTTCGAGAAAGTGGCCATGTACGACGACCTGTACCGGATCAATGTAGCCATTGATCATGACCTTGGTTTTATCCAAGTTCATGCCAAGATGGATGCGTCGTGAGGCTGAAGCCGCCATCAATCCTATCAAAGATTTAGGCGTGACCTTCGACCAAAAGTTAACTTTTAATGACCATATTAATAGTGTGGCTAAAGAATCCTTCCAGAGGTTGGGCTTTGTGTTGCGAAACTGTCGAGATTTTCAAAGTGATAGTGCAAAAAATCAATTTTTAGTGCCTTAGTGCGCAGTAAACTTGAAGCCAGTTCATGTGTATGGCATCCGCACGAAAGCACCTATACTCTTCTTCTTGAAAAGGTGCAAAAAGCTTTTCTGCGATTCCTATATAAGCACCTTTTCGGGTACTATCCTTACTTGTATCCGACTCAGTTCCTGTTGGGCTGTCTTGGTTATAACAGTTTAGAGGTCAGACGAACCAACGACCAAATTATAACCGTGCTCAAGATTCTCCGAGGCAAGATTGACGCCCCGGATCTCCACGAGGAGCTTCTGCAACTTTATGTCCCTGACAGCTACCTTCGTGGTAGGAAACATAGACTTTTTGCGACACCGCACTGCCGAGCTGTTGCTCACGCGCAATCGCCTATTCCACGTACACTTTCATCACTCAATGCCCTCTTGGATGCGAACCCTGAATGCGATGTTTTTGCAGGTGCGTGGGAATTATTGACATTTAATTGCCTGACTTTTTGTGAGTTAGGTACTAAAAAGACATCCTAAGTGTGATCCTCATTTCATTTAATTATAATCTCTTTTTGTAGAATTCATTACAGTACTAAATTGACCGACTGTGTAAATAAATACCTATTTTATTTTTTATTTTTATTGTTTTGACATGTATGTAATCTTAGTTATTGTAAGTATTATCAGTTTGTTTAATTTTTATATGTATTTTTTATACTTGTGACTAGTGTTATTGGAAACATAATTCTGTACTAGCTCAATAAAAAAATAAATAAATAAATAAATCAAGTCTATGTCATCTGCGAATCGCAGGTGTAAGATGTAATCGTTTATGTTTATGCCCTTACAGTCCAGCGTCTTAAACACATCCTCCAGCGCGCTTGTGAACAGTTTTGGGATATAACATCCCCCTGTCTCACACCTCTGCGCTGTTGGATGGGTTAAGACTGCTGGCCCTGTACTTGGACACACATGGTGGCGGCATCATAAAGACATATGAGCACCTCGATATAACGATAGTCTACTTGGAATCGCTGTAAGAATTTCAGAACAGCCCACGTTTCGACAGAGTCAAAGACTTTTTCATAGTCTACAAAGGCCAGACACAGGGGCTGACTACTCTTTGGACTTTTGTATAATCTGCCTTACGTATGTGGTCTATGCGTGCCATTGGTGCCATATCCTCCGCGAAACCCGGCCTGTTCCGGTGAACTCCGGCTAGAACTCGTCGAGCGAGTCTTTTGGCGAGACGATTTGTGACCACTCGTGAGAACAACTTAGAGACATGGCTCAGGAGCGATATATGCCTGTAATTTATAAGGAGGGTTTATCGCCCTTCTTAAAAAATAGCACCAGCAGACTCACGCTCCATGCCTTTGGAGTTCTCCCACTGTGAAGGTCAGCATTGAGGAGGTTCTGTAATTCCTGTAAAACGGGTTTCTCCGGCTTTCAAAAGCTCTGATGATATTCCGTCTTCACCGGGGGCTTTTCCATTTTTAAGCTGCCTCAGAGCCGACACGATCTCGTCTTGACTGATGTGTCTGGCAGTTCGTCGGTGGTTCTAGAATCGTGGTCGTTTCGTTGGGCATGAGGGGCATGTGCAGCGTATAAACGACAATTGAAATCCTCGATCTCTGCTAAGATCTCCGGCTTCGACAATACGGTCCTCCCATCATGCGTGTCAAGCTTCGTGAGGTGGCTCCTGCCAAGCTGCTGAGTGAATACTTTGGACCCTTGGATTCGCTCTATCGCCTCTTCCATGAAGCGTGTGTTGGAGCTCCGAAGGTCGCGCCGTACCATCTTCGCAATTCGCCTGTTCAGGTCTGACCTATTCTTAAACATTATACATATTCTTAAGTAAATAATGAGTTATTATATTTTATCCATCACTAAATTACTAATCAAATGTCAATAAACTTAAGCTATTTTTTATATAATTAATGGTAAATTCAATCTTTGAAACTTTAACGAACGTTAAAAGAACGAAGCTATAAGAAAAAACATTTAATTTCTAATACATTTAAAGATAAAGATCGATAAATACTAGGTAATAAGTAAATATTCTTCTTGAGTGCAGCAAATAGGACAAATAGAGCAGTAAATTTGAAAATTAAACATAATGATATTTTCCTTCTCCAAAACCGATAATTACCGGTATTTATCGAGAAAAAGAGCTATAAAAATCGGATTATCGATAAGTTTCGATAATTGCATGCCCTAGTTGGGGTTCTCTTTTAAGCATAATTATGCTTGTGTTAGAAAACCCCGCTCTTCCTTATCATTAGGTTCAGTACAACATACAGAAATTAAAATTTTAAATACAAACGATCTTGGACGTGATGTATATGTTAGATGTAGTAGTGTAGTCAGTTTGGTATTCCCGAGGACACCGGAGTCCGGGCAACGGGAGCTACCAGATCAAGTGTGTGTGTGTGTTTGTGTATGTGTGAGGTAGTGTGAATGTAGAGTGCGTGTATGTGTTGCGCTCGACACTCCTGAGGACATCCGGTGTCCTCAGGAGTGTCGAGCGCAATAAGAGTCAAGGCAACTGCAGGAGTGCCTATACCTACATGACATTATAATAGAGAATACAAAAATACATCTGATAATAAGTGAGTATCTGATAATAAATGAGTAATTGTTTAGGTTTTATAATATTTTATCATTATTAATAAGAAAAAGCAGTTAGATTGTTCAAAGAAGCTATTTACATTTATTAGATTATGAAACACTACTTTTCAGTTCGATTGCGAGAAAATAACACAATTCAATGCTAAGCATTATCAGTAAAGTGTAGCTTACCCTATTTTAGTCATAATAATATATCATGAAAAATAATATTATTGAGATCATACCTAAGTAACGTAAGAAGGTCTAGGTACACCACATACCTGTATGTAATTTAACCTAACGATTAGTAAAATGAAGATACTTATAGATGTAGTTAAAATACTTTTTTAAATGTGAATGATAGGTTCTATTATGTTTTACATAATTAGAGATTTTAAAACTTGTTTTAACTTTTTAAAAGGTGTACAGTTTTTAGGGTTTCAAAGATCGGTTTTGAAACCCTTATGGTCTCGCTCTGTCCGTCCCCGCTCTTTCTTGAATATCTCAGTAACTACTGCAGCTATTAACTTAAAATTTGAAGTAATGATACATTCCGTGTGCCATTACTGATTTCAAGAAAAAAAAATGAAATATTAAAATGAATATTTTCAGTACAAATTTTGATGTTGAAATTTCAAAAGAGACCTAGGAATGCAAATGGGTTATCAAATGAATGTTATGGTTTTGTACATTTCAAAACAGCTTTTGAAATTTTTGTAAGTTTCATAGGTACATTTTGAAATATTTCAAAAAAAGTCGAAAAATTGACCATTCCCCCCCCCTATCTCCGAAGATTGCAGACCGATCCATGTACAATGTATTAGGCGTTTGTAGATATGGATCTATATTTTACAAGAAAAATATAGAAAAGTCTGTAATAATAATAGTTTTTGAAAAATGGTCAAAAAGGGAGGGGATTTTTTTTTCAAAAGGTGGGGTACCTACCGAAGTGGGGTATCAAATGAAAGGTACCGTTTCGACCATTTCAAAACACTTTTTTAAATTCCTGTAAGTTTCATACTTTTTGAAATATTTCAAAAAAAGTCGAAAAATTGACCATTCCCTCCCCCTCTATCTCCGAAGATTGCAGACCGATCCATGTACAATGTATTAAGCGTTTGTAGATAATAATCTATATTTTACAGGAAAAATATAGAGAAGTCGGTAAAAAGGAACATTTTTGAAAAAAAAAACATACTGAGTATGGTCCAAAAGGGGGATATTTTTATCGAAAGGGGGGCTACCTACTTATTGTATCAAATGAAAGGCATTACAGTCGACTCTCGTTAATTCAAACCTGCGATAATTCGAACCTCTCTATTATTCAAAGTTATCACGAGTTCCCTACAAAATCTCTTTATATTTCGAACTAAATCAATACATTTTTATGCACTTGGTTATTCGAACGAAAAAATCATTGCTATGAAACAAAACGACGCGTTAATTCGAACTCATCGGCGTCCAACACTCGACAATTCAAAGTTGCAGAGAGAAAGAGGCGGAAGTACATTTTGCGACAAGTTCAAACTTGTATCAACGAACACGAGCCTTTGTTTTTGTTATGATTAGTTTGACTATTTTGTTGTTTGTTACTCTTTCGTTGGAAAAGTTTGTGTTAGTTATGAGCCCTAGAAAGTATAAATGTTTGACGATTGCTGAAAAGAAGAAGTTAATCGAAAAAGTAGAGGAAGGTGAGAAGAAAAGTGATGTTGGATGAAAAAAGTTATTGAACAGTCTGAGCAGCAGCAATGTGCTTTGAAGCAAACCAGTATAACAGAGTTCTTTCGAAATATTAATTAATTCACATTATGAATATGTACATGTATGTACACGAATGTACCTCTAAAACTTTTGTCATTGTTATAGAATAGCATTAAATAAATAATAATTGATCAACACTTTATAATTCGAAGTTTTATTTATTGTCTCTCACAAATTTCGAACCATTTCATATTTCAAACACTCAATAATTCGTAATATTTTAAGAGTCCCTCGAGTTTCGAATTAACGAGAGTCGACTGTATTATTAAAATTTTAAAACAGTTTTCGAAATTGCTGTAGGTTTCATACTTTTCAAATTATTGCCATTCGAAAAAAGACGGAAAATTGATTGTCCAAATAATTGGCAAATGTTTGAAACCCTCGGCGCGCGACTTACACTCGCACTTGAATAAGATTAAGAATAGTTTATTGTATAATTGTGTGAATCATATAACATGAAGGTCTCATAACGAAATTATAATAAATAAGTATCAACAACTTCATCCTATTCGGACATAGGTACAATATTTTTTTTTTACATAGGTTTAATGTTAAACCTACATCTTGACGGATCTTACATAGGTTTAATGTTAAACCTACATCTTGACGGATCTTACATAGGTTTAATGTTAAACCTACATCTTGACGGATCTTGTTTATTAATAAACGCCGATTATTTCTCAAATAGAGACTAGTGTCGTATAAACACTCTAGGTGTATAAAAAACTGAAATGGTATCTCTAAGTAACTCCTCTAAAGGCGAACGGCATATTTATTCTTTATCAATACTGGTTTACTTCGTATAGAAAACTCTTTTTACTTTGACTGTCCAGGTGGCCGGTCAGTGTAGGTAGGTACTATAACTCTCTGACGACCGATGTGGCGCGGTGGGCGAAGGTCTGCCTGCGACGATGAAGGTTGCGGGTTCGATTCCCTCCTCGAGACAAATGTGTGTACAGACATTTGTTCAGGGTGTTCTGGTTATTTTCTATATTATAATAAAAAATATCTATCTATGTATTGTATAATATTATGTATACTATCAGTTATCTAGTACCCATAACACAAGCTCTGCTTAGCTTGGGGCTAGATAATGCTGTGTGAATTGTCCAGCATTATTTATTATTTATTTATATTATTTATAACTGCCGCAAATATGTTGTAATTTGCATAACAAAAGAATGTATGAAGAGCAGAGAAGCCGTCTCGAGGTACGAGCTGATCAGCTGACGCAGAGTGGAGCCTTCGTCTCGAGGTACGAGCTGATCAGTTGACGCAGAGTGGAGCCTTCGTCTCGAGGTACGAGCTGATCAGCTGACGCAGAGTGGAGCCTTCGTCTCGAGGTACGAGCTGATCAGTTGACGCAGAGTGGAGCCTTCGTCTCGAGGTACGAGCTGATCAGCTGACGCAGAGTGGAGCCTTCGTCTCGAGGTACGAGCTGATCAGTTGACGCAGAGTGGAGCCTTCGTCTCGAGGTACGAGCTGATCAGCTGACGCAGAGTGGAGCCTTCGTCTCGAGGTACGAGCTGATCAGCTGACGCAGAGTGGAGCCTTCGTCTCGAGGTACGAGCTGATCAGCTGACGCAGAGTGGAGCCATCGTCTCGAGGTACGAGCTGATCAGCTGACGCAGAGTGGAGCCATCGTCTCGAGGTACGAGCTGATCAGCTGACGCAAAGTGGAGCCATCGTCTCGAGGTACGAGCTGATCAGCTGACGCAGAGTGGAGCCATCGTTCTGGTAATGTGGCATGTAGGTCCAGCCCTTCACAGTGACTGCATCCGTCCGTCCCAGCCTGCTGCCCTAAATTATATTCCTAAAATAAGGACATTATCGTGTCGTAGGAGTCAGCTCTTTGTGAAATTGCGTAAAATCCTCGTGCGGGGGCCGCTAGTAATGTGTACCCTGTCTGTAGTTATAGGCAAATAAATAATTTTGTTGTTTAAAAAAAAAAAAAAAAAAAAAAAAAAAAAAAAAAAACTCAGATTATTAATTTTTTTCTCGCCTACATCGAAATTTGTAGTGTTGATAAGATGAAAAATTGTTTTCGATAAAAAAATATTGATAGTCACCAACGATTCTAAATGTTAGGTTATCCAAAGCAAGCTAAGTTTTCTGACTGGAGATTGACCAGGTCGGCAAAGTGGTTTTACGGTCTAAAATTTAGATCCTTTGATAGGTACTTACCAAAAGCTTAGATTCCAAATGACAAACTGTGTTTTCTGACTGAACAAAGACACGGTCTGATATAATTCAAGTTTTCCCTTGTAGAGATAGAAAAAAATAAAGAAAGTCAACAAGCCGCCGACAAATTGTAATTTAATCATCTAGTGATTATCATTGCGGTGACACGTCCGCCTCGGGTTACACGGGGGCGCCACCAGCGGAAGGAACCGCACGGCCACACGGGGGCGCCACCAGCGGAAGGAACCGCACGGCCACACGGGGGCGCCACCAGCGGAAGGAACCGCACGGCCACACGAGGGCGCCACCAGCGGAAGGAACCGCACGGCCACACGGGGGCGCCACCAGCGGAAGGAACCGCACGGCCACACGGGGGCGCCACCAGCGGAAGGAACCGCACGGCCATAACGAGACTAGCACATGGTAGCATATAGGTAGATAGAGGTAGGTAGAACTAGGTACCTATTGGAAGAAAGTAGCATTACTTTCAAAGAATCATAGCTTCACTCGGATTACATCGTGTGCTGCGCGTGAGCACGCGCACAACATAGCACATGTCTACTAGTTGAAGAGAAGATTCAGCATCGACTGCAATAGGTACTAGGTAGGTAGGTACGCTCAGAAGGTTCAATTGTACATTTGTACCCAAGATTCGGATATTGGGTAAAATTGCAAACGCCCGCGCGCTTCAACGTAGGTACCTACCTACTTAGTACCTACTGCATTGTAGGTATTGTACTTAAACTCGAATGTTTGGAGTTGGACAACACATCCGACTAGCTGAACTAAACTTACATATTGCTGATACAAGCTTGCCGAGGGAGCACAACAAATAAAAGTTTCCTCACTGACCTATCTCCACAAATCGTCAAAATTAATTTGTTTTATACCTACCATAAATCCGCTCTCCCCCCCCCCCCCCCCCCGGTCTGATAAAAGTAAAGACACCTACCTTTATCTCAAATGCCTAAACGGTAAGGTACTTATAGCATTAGTTAGCGTATGGTAACTATGTTAAAGTAGGTATGTTGACGATCAAGGTGGCTGACCTACGAGCATGTTTGTTTGGCATCGTTGAGATGTGATGGCAAGGAATTTCCTTCTACCTGGCAGGCATAGGTAAAGTCAAAGTCATAAATTCTTTATTTCAATAAATACAAAAATGTACACTTAGAAAAAGTCAAATTCTTAAAATAAAACACTGACACGGAAATAAAATGATATTTTTGATTTCTGTCGCTTTGGTATGTAGACTAAAGTAAAGAAGCGACGAAGAAACCTTTAGCCTGTTAATTGTTATTTTTCGAGTTGGAGCAAAACCCGTCCCAACTCCCAAGCTTTTTTATCTTCTAAATAATCTGATATTTTGTAGTAAGCCTTTTTGCACAGAAAAGTTTTGACATTTTGTTTGAATTTATTAATTGATAGATTTTGCAACTCACTAGGAGTTTTATTGTAGAAGCGTATACATTGCCCTTTGAAAGATACATTTATCTTGTGAAGCCTGGTTGTGGGCACAGCGAGTTTATGTTTATTTATAGTATTAATTTATTTATATCGCTATTTTTAGGGAAGCTTTTGATATTTTTATGAGTGTACAACAAGTTTTCATATAGGTATATATTGACAGGGGACTGTCATTATGTTTATTTCTTTAAATTTATCACGCAGGGATTCTCTGGGACTCATATTATAGATAGCACGAACAACCCTCTTCTGCAGCACAAATACGGTGTTAATATCTGCAGCGTTCCCCCACAGCAGTATACCATATTACATAATACTGTGAAAGTAGCTGAAATAAACAAGTGTAGATGTATCTACGTCTGTAAGAAAACGGATTTTTTTGACTGCATACGCTGCAGAACTAAGTCTCCTCGATAACTTATCTATGTGTGGGCCCCATTGAAGTTTATTATCTAAAGTGATTCCTAAGAATACGGTACTTTTAACAATTTCTAACGTTTCTCCCTTTACGTTTACATCAGCCTTAACTTGTTTAACATTAGGTAGAATAAATCTAATACATTTTGTTTTGGTTTCGTTGAGCAAAACATTATTGACACTAAACCAATGGACTACTTTTGAGATTGCATTATTCACATCGTCAATATTTGTACTCTGTCGTTTCATTTTAAAAATTAAAGAAGTATCATCAGCAAACAGTACAATCTCGTGATTATTCTTTACAAGATGAGGCAGGTCGTTGATATAAACTAAAAATAGGAATGGATAGGGTAGGTTAGGTATAGCGTGGTTATTGTATGTTTGGGTAAGGTGCGTGCCAGGTGCGCGACGACGACGGCGCGGCGCGAGGCGGGGCGGCCGGTGCGCAGCGACCGGGAACACTTGCGCCTGCGCCGCTGCTTACGTTACGCCTGGAGTCATATTGTTTGAGGACTTGAGATCATTCTTCAATGCTCTGGGTATTGTATACCTACGATTGGTTATGCAATAATCTTACTCTTACTTTCCGGTTGGAACTACAACTATAGGTACGTTGTAGGTACTAACTGCCCAGCAGCAGGTACCTATTTACTAAATATTTATACAAAAAGTTTCTACTAGAAATAATAAACTTGTAGATTATAGGTCATTTTAGCAAAAAGTATGTTAATAAAATTGATTAATAGGTCAATCAGAAGTGACATTTAGCGGTGCGAATAGAGCAATTAACATTGATGAGGATCCGTCTGGTCCGGTGGAGTGGACACAACCCAAGGTGGTCCAGTGTCCGGCTCTCGGTCAGGGACACCGGGCGGGTTTCGTCAAGAATATTTATGTAAGTACCTAATTTAAACTTTACGAGGTTGCTGAGAATTTTTTTATGACTGCTTTCCTAAGCTATGATTTAAAATAAAACATTCAAAATCTACTAAATGAAGACTATTTATTACTACAAAAATTATTTCAAGTCCATATTTGGTGCTTTATTCATTTGTTTTTCCAAGAAACTCCTTTGCCTTCAAGGAATTAAATCGCGTTTATATGTTTTGTATGAGGCGCACGATTCCATACAAACGATTTCAACGCGCTCCACATTATTATGAAAAATGTTTTAGGTTATGTTTGTTTATGACGAGGTCCTGCTGTACACCTGCTATACATACTGCAGTATACCAGCAGCTGCTGTACACCTGCTATACATACTGCAGTATACCAGCAGCTGCTGTACACCTGCTATACATACTGCAGTATACCAGCAGCTGCTGTACACCTGCTATACATACTGCAGTATACCAGCAGCTGCTGTACACCTGCTATACATACTGCAGTATACCAGCAGCTGCTGTACACCTGCTATACATACTGCAGTATACCAGCAGCTGCTGTACACCTGCTATACATACTGCAGTATACCAGCAGCTGCTGTATACAGCTTCACTCGATGGTTTTGTTCGCGTGGAATCTTAGATCGAACGTTTAGGCACCTACATGTCTCAGGCCTACCGATCTAAGAAGGTATAGGTAGGTAATTAGGTTTATTATTCCCATTTGTCACCATGATCTTTCCCCCTTAGGGGGACAAATGGGAAAAAAAGTTCTATCTGTCCCACTCCCACCGTTACAAATAGGGGGACACAGAACTTTTTTTACTGATAAAGTTCTATCTGTCCCCTCGTGACTAACAGGGGGACAGATAAAACTATTTTTTATTTAAAAAGTTCTATCTGTCCCCTTGTGACTAGCAGGGGGACAGATAGAACCTTTTTTTCCTATTTGTCCCCCTAAGGGGACAGATCAGGGTGACAAGTGGTAATAAACCGGTAATTATTGAAGCGCGTTCATGTCTTTTGTAATAATAGGAAATTCCATAGCCCTCACCGAGTGACATGTCGTGAATAATGGCATGTATGTGGTACTTTCTAAGATGGAGCCATGCAGCCTGCTGTCTCCGAGGGCTCTCGCAGCCAGGGGCCGCTGGGGTCAGGCACACGCGGAGTTCAACCGCCCCGCTCCATGTTCTCTCAGCCAGGGGCCGCTGGGGTCAGGCACACGCGGAGTTCAACCGCCCCGCTCCTGTTCTCTCAGCCAGGGGCCGCTGGGGACAGGCACACTCAGAGTTCAACCGCCCCGCTCCTGTTCTCTCAGCCAGGGGCCGCTGGGGTCAGGCACACGCGGAGTTCAACCGCCCCGCTCCTGTTTTCTCAGCCAGGGGCCGCTGGGGTCAGGCACACTCAGAGTTCAACCGCCCCGCTCCTGTTCTCTCAGCCAGGGGCCGCTGGGGTCAGGCACACGCGGAGCTCATCCGCCCCGCTCCTGTTTTTTCAGCCAGGGGCCGCTGGGGTCAGGCACACGCGGAGTTCAACCGCCCCGCTCCTGTTTTTTCAGCCAGGGGCCGCTGGGGTCAGGCACACGCGGAGTTCAACCGCCCCGCTCCTGTTTTCTCAGCCAGGGGCCGCTGGGGTCAGGCACACGCGGAGTTAGTGAACCTATCTACATAATCTGATTTCCACGTACGGCGACGCGTCTATTTAACTTTAAATGCATGGCTAAGAATACTTATCATTATAAATAATGAAAATTCTATGAAAAAAGATTTTCTTATTCTGTTAATGAGGAAACTTACAATGTACCCTTTGTATTGAGAAGCTGCAGGATAAGGCTAACTAGGGATAGCTCTAATACAAACGTGTGTTCTGAGATTGTCCTTCAGGTCAGGTTGTCCTGACTGTAGTCGCGGTGGAGAACCGGTAAACCGGTACATTCTTAACTTGACATTCTAAGTATTTTAGTCAATGTATTCTACCACATGCGTAGACTACTACTAGGTAATATGAGTATTGCCACAAGATAATGAGGTACCTACTACCTACCAAACCTACCAAATCCACACTATCTACTTATAAGCTGACTTGTCTTATTTGCGTGATTGTGAGAAAGTCTCTAAGTCAAAGTCAATAACTTTATTTCTTTAGGCTTACAAAATAAGAACTTAGACAAGTCAAATTTAATTAATACTATAAACAGGTTTATAAATGGTCTTTATTGATAAATAAGAAATATGATGTTAGCTTGTGTGAGTGAGGAAGGTATTATTTATTTATTTATTTGCTCACATGTACATGTATACAGCTTGGATAGTAAAGTAAGCTTAGGTCAATAGTACATGCACCCTGTACTGCAAAAGAATTTATATAAAATGGCATATCTAAATAGTTATTTCAATGTCAGGTAAAACATGCATGTCAATCATGTATTTCATTTAAAGATTTCAATTTTGGTATTCGTTAGGAAAATGATGTCAATAAACTAATACCATTGGTATTAGTTTTTTGGTATTAGAAAGGAATAGATCGATTAAAATTAGAATTAAATTATTTCAAAAGCAAAGATTCTATTTTTTAAGGCGTTTAGGGTAGTCAATATCACAAAAATGGTAAGTAAGGTGTTGTGGTCATTGATCCGAGTTTATGTCACGCAGAGATTTACGAGTACTAAGTACTAAGTACAGGTCAGTGGGCATTTAGGCATTTTAGTTTCAGTGCCGGATCATTTAGGCATTTTATTACATTTTATATTATTTGCAACGCGAGGCAGACCGTGTTGTACGGATCGTCTGGGCTGCCGCGAGGCACGGCGAGGCAGACCGGTGTTGTACGGATCATCTGGGCTGCCGCGTGGCACGGCGAGGCAGACCGGTGTTGTACGGATCATCTGGGCTGCCACGAGGCACGGCGAGGCAGTCCGTTGTTGTACGGATCGTCTGGGCTGCCGCGAGGCACGGCGAGGCAGACCGGTGTTGTACGGATCGTCTGGGCTGCAACGAGGCACGGCGAGGCAGTCCGTTGTTGTACGGATCGTCTGGGCTGCCGCGAAGCAGACCGTTGTTGTACGGATCGTCTGGGCTGCCGCGAGGTACCGCGAGGCAGTCCGTTGTTGTACGGATCGTCTGGGCTTCCGCGAGGTACCGCGAGGCAGACCGTTGTTGTATGGATCGTCTGGGCTGCCGCGAGGCAGACCGTTGTTGTACGGATCGTCTGGGCTGCCGCGAGGTACCGCGAGGCAGTCCGTTGTTGTACGGATCGTCTGGGCTGCCGCGAGGCAGACCGTTGTTGTACGGATCGTCTGGGCTGCCGCGAAGCAGACCGTTGTTGTAAGGATCGTCTGGGCTGCCGCGAGGTACCGCGAGGCAGTCCGTTGTTGTACGGATCGTCTGGGCTTCCGCGAGGTACCGCGAGGCAGACCGTTGTTGTATGGATCGTCTGGGCTGCCGCGAGGTACCGCGAGGCAGTCCGTTGTTGTACGGATCGTCTGGGCTTCCGCGAGGTACCGCGAGGCAGACCGTTGTTGTATGGATCGTCTGGGCTGCCGCGAGGCAGACCGTTGTTGTACGGATCGTCTGGGCTGCCGCGAGGTACCGCGAGGCACCGCGAGGCACCGCGAGGCGCGCCTCTCTTCTCGGACCTTTGCTGTTCAATCTAGTTACAGTTGGTATTCTAAAAGGTGTTAGTGGAAGATAGAAGTAAAAAATTGTTTTGACAAAATTATTTATTGCGAAAAACTTAATACAAAATACATAATTTATATTCATAAATTAGCAATTCTACTAATCTAATATACAGTGTGGAAATTAAACTCAGGCCCTGGAGGGAAACTACTTAAAATCCTTAAGCTAGCTCATTTTACTTAAAGGAGACATTCCTTTATTTTTAAAAAGAAACAAATCTGCATTAAAATATTTTTTTAAACTCGCTTGCTTCGCCCGGGACTCGAACCAACTAAAATTTAAAAAAATAAACACTCTTTATTTTATTATACTAATCGGTAGTATTAATATTCAGGATAAAGTTTCTGTAACAAACATTTGGTCTTAAAAATAAAAATAATCGTTAAATCTAACATCAACTTTATTTTACTATCAATTTTGTAACACTTAAATTATTTAACTGATAAATTGTTCGAAATGAGCCCCGTCGTTCCGGCTACACAACATTAGTCGCCGTTGAAATTCATTTCTTGTAGCCTTCAGCAAAGTGTTGTGGTGTATGCCCCTGATAACATTTTCTACCGCAATCCTTAGCTCTTGAACGGTTTCATAGCAAGTTTCATAAACAACATTTTTTACATGACCCCATAAAAAGAAGTCCATGGGCGTCAGGTCTGGACTTCTTGCAGGCCATCTAATCGTGTTGTGTTGGAGAGATAACAGAACTGTTACGTGTCTTTTACTTGTTAAAAGTGAACAGTAACCAAATATTTTTTAGAGAAACTTTATCCTGAATATTAATACTACCGATTAGTATAATAAAATAAAGAGTGTTTATTTTTTTAAATTTTAGTTGGTTCGAGTCCCGGGCGAAGCAAGCGAGTTTAAAAAAATATTTTAATGCAGATTTGTTTCTTTTTAAAAATAAAGGAATGTCTCCTTTAAGTAAAATGAGCTAGCTTAAGGATTTTAAGTAGTTTCCCTCCAGGGCCTGAGTTTAATTTCCACACTGTATACAACTTCAAGGCAATGTACCTATAATAAAATCTGCAGACAGTAGGTTATATATATTATACTTAATTATTAATTCATGTTTGATGTAAACCCATGCATCTTCTCTATATCATCAATAAGGCAATTTAATATCACATTTTCATTAGATAAATCTGGGATTGCATCAGATATAAATGATGCTTATTACATAATTATAAATCTGATATTATCTCTGTTCCTGGCACAAACACCTACATATTCTAGAATGTATGTATAAGACAAGTGTTAACTGTTCTTCTTACACGATGTTCCTGGCACAAACACCTACATATTCTAGAATGTATGTATAAGACAAGTGTTAACTATTCTTCTTACACGATGTTCCTGGCACAAACACCTACATATTCTAGAATGTATGTATAAGACAAGTGTTAACTGTTCTTCTTACACGATGTTCCTGGCACAAACACCTACATATTCTAGAATGTATGTATAAGACAAGTGTTAACTATTCTTCTTACACGATGTTCCTGGCACAAACACCTACATATTCTAGAATGTATGTATAAGACAAGTGTTAACTATTCTTTTTACACGATCTACTCTTTACTCAGTATCGGAACAAATTTTAATATAATAATTTTAAATATTTAATAAATTTAAAATATTAAATATATTTGACTAAAATTATTACAATATTAGGGTAATGTTTACTATTTCCCTAAAAAGTAATAATAAATATTTATTTTTGTATCTAGCATTAGGTACCTACGACACGTATGACAATGTTAATATTACTTTGTAAGTAAATACTTTGTCATAGCTGGCATCTGAAAGGAAGTAAAAAATATTAAATTCTAAGATAAGGCACAGGCTATTTGAAATTACATTATAATAGGTACATTATACACGTTAGTTTCTAACTAAAGTATATAATGTAACAAGATACAATAGATATGGAACATTTGAATGTGAACTGATGCATGTGTTCGTAGAGTACTCGTAGTGTAGCTCTGGACAGGCAGGAGCTCCAGGTGCCCAATCTTATCGATATCAGCTGTAGATCGCTTATCACCTGATTTGATCACTGACATGACGACTGCCCTCCCCAGGGACAGCCCGACACGCGCCTCGGTACGAACACTACAATCTGATCTGGAGTCCAGCTTCGAACTTCAGCACTACTAACAAGGAAAACTCCTAATTTCATATTAATTACTATCATTTTGAATTAATTAATCAACCATCTACTAATCTACTTAAACTAATGCGCCAGCTATAGTTAACAAACCTTGTTATAAGGGGAAACTTGGTAAATCTAATATCTGATAGCCAGTTTCCTTAGAAGAACATCACAGCGACCATCCAGATACCGATAACAATGCAAAAGAATGTTTTAACAACCACCTACGTATGAACAACGCGTGTAATCACGGTCCTCATCAGAGAACGTAGCAAACGAAAGTAAGCACACCCACTTGCTTGAAATAACTTATGTTGTAACTTATGTTAGCTTGGGGCTAGATAATGTTAGCTTGGGGCTAGATAATGTTAGCTTGGGGCTAGATAATGTTAGCTTGGGGCTAGATAATGCGTTGTGAATTGTCCAGAATTATTTATTTATTTGAATGACACAGTTTATTGCTAAGAAAACAAAATCTTTCGCGCATTGTTTGTGAGAATAGAATTAGAAATTATTGAGGAAGTGAGAGAGCTGACATCTCGCGGCACAATGCTAAGAGTAGATTTCAAGGTGTCGTTTCAGATGCACTTTTTGCAGACTTTGTGCTTCTCATAGACGAGGAAAGAGCGCAGGCGGTGCCGTGGCGTACGGGAAAGCGCCCGCAGTAAAAACTCCATATTTTTTATAAAGGGAGAAGGTGGAACAATAGGATGAAACCGTTGTACTCACAGTCGGGAGCCAAGTTCGCAGCGCTTGTCCGCTTTCCCCGCGCACGAATGAACTAATTGGTACCGCGGATAACCATCATTTGCATTGTTCGCTATCTGGAGAAAATTAATTGCCGCAACCGATCGCTGCTGGCGAAGAAATCGATCACACGATCATCCGCGCCCGCGCACTCGAGGAATGCATACGCGACACTGTCTGCGTCCGCTGTTGCCGGCCTCGGCCGAGGAGGCCCGGCGGCGCCGCGTACACTCCGCACCGCACACACAAACATTAGAACCAGCCGCTCCCGGCACGAGGCTAGGCCGCGCCCGCTTCCTGCTTCTGCTGGATGATGGACTCCCACTGCGCAATGAGCCGCGTGGAGCTCGGCGCTAGGAACTCCTGTCCGGGGGAGAGCTCGCACAGCTCGGCCAGCGACTTGGCTGGCTTCAAGCTGCCGATGGAGTCTTGGCCCGAGCTGTTCCGTGGCGACGGCGACCGCATCTCGTCATTGAGCGCCTCGTACAACTCACCTATGGACTTGGTCTGCTTCAGTTTGCCGGGCGCGGGGATTTCTTCATCCTCCGACTCTGAGCTGGTCTCGTTGTCGCTCAGCTCAAGGTCGAAGGGCTTGGCTTTCTTTCTCATCTTCTTCAGCTCGTGCTCTCTGTCCTTCATCTCTCTCAGTTCTTTCTGGATCTTCTCCTCGACGGGCACGAATCCTTTCCGCACTGGCTTGCCCTCCGGCGTGCGGGAGATGACTGGGGGCGAGGAGATGACAGGTGCCACTACAGGGGTAGTTGGGAACTGCAGCGGAGCCAGTGGAGTGGCAGGGGTCAGGGGGGACGAGGCCGTGGGCGTAGGAGGCATCTTGCCTTTGTTGGCGATGAATCTCTGCATAATGCCTTTGGTCCCGTTCTGCGGAGTGAACCGTCGCATGTAGCCATTTGTGCTGAAGGGGGTCTGCGCGGGGGGCGCGGAAGGCGACACAGGCCCAAGCAGGTGCGAGGTGGAAACAGCGCGGTTTAGGGTCTTGGGCGGACTGAGGTCGCCGTTGACGTGCCCGTTCTGCTGGTGCACGTCGAGGGTGGACTCCGATAGGAGACGGTTTATCCTGAAGTGCCCCTCTTTGAACTCACGCTCCCGTTCTGTGACTTCTATTATCTCTCTTTGAATCCTGGAGAGAGGATCTTCTTTCAGCATTGACTGTAACAAGAGAAAAGACTGAGTTACAAAGCTATTAATAAAATACTAACATGTTATTAGATGACTATGCGGGTTGACCTATACCTTCCTACGTGTCTTGTATGATTACATGCTTAGGTACTCTGCCAGTTCTGTTCTGGCCGCACACAAACCACGTCTGCATTCTCGCTGCGCAGTGAATCAATGTAGAGCACTAAATTACATTGATTCATCATCGTAAATCAAAACCGGCCAGGCTTAACAAACAGTAGGTACCTACAAGACAGCTTTATGATAATCGATGGTCAACATTAGGTACCTACTCCGCGTTTACCATAGCTAACAATAAGGTTTGGTAAAAAATATTACATCTATGTAGATAAATAAATACACATTGCAACAGCGTCATTGTTATATACAACATTGTTGTAATCTAGGTTGCATACCTATCTGCAAGTTTACTGGGAGATGGGAGATCATGCTGAAAGAAGATAACACAAAACATAGGTACCCACATAATTGTACATAGATATTTTTATAATACATAGGTACCTACATAAAAAATACATAGAACCTACACCCAAGGGCGTAGTGAAGTACCTACGGGCAGAAGAAGATGCTGCTGATTAGATTTTAAATACGTTCGGCAGATAGCTTAGTCTAATAATGAACAAAATCTAATAATCTACCTATGCATTGTAAAAAAATATACTTATGTAAAAGGTATAATGTATTAAGTCTATATTATCGTAAAAAAGAGGTCGGCTCGCTTCGCTCGCTGTTTGTTCACGATGGCTTTATATCAATTGCACAACGCTACACAATTTGAATGGATTTCAGTGAAAATACTGTTTATTTATATAAGTACATTTTAATTTAATTTGATTTATTTATTTAATTAAAACGGTTATTAAAACCAATTACATTAATTAATTACAAAAAAAAACATTAAGTGCCTATGTAAAAAGTACTTATCTTATGTTGTCGATACCTACAGGCAAAAAAGGGCTCGGTTTCGTCGTCGTTATAACGGTTTGCTACGTTTAGAGCAAATCCTATTTTGACTGACTTGGGACGTGCTTGAGACGTAGAATTTTCTGCTCTTTCAGATTTCCGGCCCATATGTATCCTTCCATTCCTTTCCAAGGTCCTTGAACGCCTTGCTCACGGTCAACTTAGCTCCTTTCTCACTACTCATAGCCTCCTTAATCCTTTCCAATCCGGTTTTCGTCCCGGTCACAGTACTGTAACTGCCCTTGTTAAAGTCACTGATGATATCAGATCGGGAATGGAAAACGGCCAACTCACTATCCTTACTCTCCTTGACTTCAGCAATGCTTTCAACACTGTTGATTTCGATATCCTCATTGGACTAATGCGCTCTATTAACATATCTCCATCGGCGTTGGGCTGGTTTCGCAGTTATCTGCAGGGGCGCCGGCAGCGGATTCACACTGACGACTCTTTTTCGTCTTGGTGTAACACCACCGCTGGTGTCCCGCAAGGCGGTGTTCTATCTCCACTTTTATTTGCACTGTTCATTAACTCGATCACTCTCAATTTGACTTCTTCCTACCATCTCTATGCAGACGATCTCCAAATCTACACCCAAGCCCCTCTGAAAGACCTGGCCTGCGCAATTCACCGCACGAACAGCGATCTTATCCGTATTCGTGATTGGAGCGTGGCCTACGGTCTCCAGGTTAACCCCAGTAAAACGCAGACCATAATTATTATAGGTAGCTCACGCACTTCTGCTAAAATTGACTGGTCCACTCTTCCTAAAATTGAATTTAATAGCATTGTAGTTCCTTTTAGCAGAAGTGTTAAAAATCTGGGAATCTTCATGGATGGTGACATGTCTTGGGTCCCACAAATGGATGCGGTTAGTCGCAAGGTATTTGCCTCTGCGGCTTCGTTGAGAAGACTTCGAAACTTCCTGCCTACTGCCACTAAAATTGTGCTCGCTCAGTCTCTAATGCTATCCTTGATTATGCCGATGTCTGCTACCTCGACCTAACTGAAGAGCAGCTAAATAAGCTTGAACGGCTTCAAAACGTATGTATACGTTTTGTGTTTGGTCTACGTAAGTATGATCACATTTCAGAGTTCCGCAGAAAACTCAAATGGCTGCCTATCCGTCTTCGCCGAAATTCCCATATACTCTCTCTTCTTCATAACATTCTCTATAACCCTGTCACTCCCTTGTATTTAAAGGAGCGTTTTGAATTCCTCCATAATTCTCATCTTCATCCTTCCCGTGTCCTCCGTTCGTCAGAAAATCTGGTTTTGAATATGCCGCCTCACAAAACCAGTTTCTACGACAAATCCTTCTCTATCCAGGCCATAAGGTTGTGGAATGCAACTACCAGAGTCCATTAGAAAAGCAATATCCTTACCAGTCTTTAAATCTCGCGTCAAGGAGTTTTTCCTGTCAGAATAGTGAACACATGTTATTTATTTATGTATTTAAGTAGTGTATTATATATGTATATATTATTTTTGTATATGTATACATAGGTATTTGTTAATTTTATCTTTTGTACACCCCTGCCTTTCTTATATTTATAAAATTCATTCCATCCAAAGGTTGCCTGGAAGAGATCGCTTCTAAGCGATAAGGCCGCCCATTGTACTTGTCTCACGTAAATGTTTTTTTGTAATGTTCTTTTCTGGTGTACAATAAAGCATTTTTGTATTGTATTGTATTTTCTGATGACCAAAGTTTGTGAAAATTTTCACGGCTCGCATCGCTCGCTATTTATTTACCTACTGTCTGTGTCTTGTCTATATTACCTTGTTCGTTGAAACGTTATTATTGAGGCATTTTTGTTCAGTTAACCCATATGTGCCCAGAAGCACGAAAACGACCCAAACTTTGCTTTCCCGTTTAAATGCCTCGAAAATGAAAATTTCTTATAATTATATTGTGTTTAATGCCATCTATGTACTCTTTGGTAATATAGCTAATCACCCGATACAGTTCAGATGTCAACACAACTCAATTTTGATTAGTTAATTGCAGTGAAAGTTGTGACTTGATTTTTATCGCGAAATTTATGCACCGGTTCCGACAAAAATGTAAGTAATTATTTATTTACAAACATTCTACTTTGTGTTTTTGAATTTTTAGTAAAGTTAATATATTATATAGGTACCTACACAAGTAATAAGTTTTGTATCAAATATGTTTTTCTCCCCGTAATTAGAACGAATATTTTGATGGGTCACTACCGACCCGCTGGGCAGATATGATACAGAATGTTCCCCTTTTTCTTAGTTCACGTCGTGTACTGAATAGTAATGAAATAGTAGATGTCCTGAAGAGTTTGGGTGATGACGAGGGCCTTCAAAACGTTGACGTCTATTTAGACCCGCCTTGTGATGGAGCGATATCAGATGGTGATTCGGGAGATGAAAACAGCGGCGATATTGAAAGGTTGAACCGACATTACCGACATCAGCTACTTGCCCCCGCCGAGTTGATCTTACAACGCACCAAGATATTCAAGAGTGCAAGCTCCCTGAAGCTGTTTCAACTGCTGTACCTCCACCAGGTCGGTCGTCACACACAAGTCTTTCACGGATTCAATCAACAACTCTGGAAGTATTTACTCATCCAGTCATCCCATCCACATCGAGGCAACCTCGAAGTGCCCTGTCTCAACCACAACCAAGAAAATGGATCAAGCGGGACTTATACCAGTCAGGTCGGCAGAACAGAGTGGACAAACGACTTTATGACTACCGATTTGATCGGAAAGATGGGATTTGTACAGTGCGCTGGAATGACGTGGTGACTCTGTTGTCAAGTTGAGTTTAGTTTGGCGTCTAACCTATTCAAAAAGCTAGCAGATAATCGGCAGCCCTCAAAAGAAGGATTGATATTGATCAACCAAATGTGGTCGCTCAATATTTATTTATTTATTTATTTTATTCGGATTGCCATCAGCTTAACTATTAACAATAGAACTTAAAATAGATACAGAAAGCTTATAATAGGCACTCGCTAATAGAAACATAATAAAATACCTAAGTGTGAACACAAAACAAAAAAAAATCGCAAAAAAAAAATAATAATAATAATAATACAGCTTTATGGATGGGGTGGCGTTGATCAGCTCGATGCCAAGATTGGCACTATTGCATTGCCATTCGAGGCAAGAAGTAGCACACGTCCATCCTGACATGGCTTGCTCTGCTGGCAAGATCAATGGGAGCTAACGTCGATACCTTGGACTTTCGAAGGTCAATGACAAGAACTTTGCTATTGAAGTATGGGACTGAAAAACTGGACCTGGGCACCCTGTCAAAGTTATGACGAACGTACGTTTAGCCGGGAGGAGACACGCGGCTAATCATTATGTATACCTATAATCATTATATGATTATGGTTACCCTGGATAGAAAACAGTGTGCTATTTATAAGAATGACGGTAAAAATGTGCAGTACATGTTGTGTAATCTTCATGACAAAAGCTTAGCGAAATTCCATACCTAACCTGATGTTACGTAGTTTTTTATGAGATGATGGTCTGGAACCTAAGCTACATGTTATGTTATATTGATTTGTTTTGTTCCAAAATGTTTCTAATTATTTGACTTACTAATATATTAGTAGAAATATACAATTTTGTCGTTTACAAATAAAATACCGTGTTTAATTTACCCATACACTTTTCACTGTTTTCAAACTGTTATTTGCCCGCGGGGTCGATAGCGACCCATTAAAAAAAAGCAATTTTCAGCTACTGAAACACAAAATAAAAAAATATGGGTCTATTTATATTCCATTACGAACAACATATGCAAAAATTACGAAAATCGGAGACCTAAATCTTTCTGGGCATATATGGGTTAAGAGCATTTTAGGAATAAATAATTATTGTAAAAGTAACTTGCCGCAAATCTTTATTAATTTTCTATGAAAATAATGTTGGAGCTTCAAAACAAGAGATTCTAAGTAGACGACCTATGACAAAAAGTAGCCGAGAAACTGAATTAGATTTAAAGCGTGGATGTAGTGAATTGACGTGAATTTGGTTATGTTAAAACCTTTTTTCTCCGTTGTTAATGTCTTTATAGAAAAAGCTTTAAAAAATACATAGGTAAGTAATAAAGTAGGTATCCTAAGGGATACAAGGCAGCCTCTTTGTTTTGTGTAGGTATCAATAATAATTGTGCAAAGTAGGTCTCATCCGTTTTCTTAGCTTATAGCTCTGCACCGTCCCGCTCTTATGAACGCGAAATATTATAAATATTCCTTATCACAAATATATCCTTATCACAAATATTATAAATATATCCTTATCGCAAAAATGCGTCATTTATCGCCGCCCTTAAAATTTGATATTATTTTGTTGGGGGGCGCAGCCCGATTTCCGCACCCCGCGCTGTGGCGCCTAATACGGTTAAGACGGCTCTAAGGGTGAAGTGTTATGCATGTACCCCACATTTACTATATTCTTGGTTTTTCTTAGCCTGCTCCCCCCAACAGAGACCTGGCTACGCCCTGTAGAACACCCGATCAAACCTAGGCGGGAATCGAACCCGCAACCTCCTGCATCGCAGGATTCGCAGGCAGACCTTCGCGCCACATCTCGGTCGTTCTATTACTTTAGTTATGTCATGCACCTCTATTTGTGTTTGTCAGACGAATAATTGCTTTATTTATTATGTATATTCTTCTAAGTAAGTATTTAGTAGAATGTTGGTATCTAACCTTCTAGGCCAGGTAGGTACTGACGGAGCTTAGGTAAGGTTAATTAGCCTACTATGAACCTAAACAGAAATGGGCCAGCTAAGCATACGGTTCACACCAGTTTATGGACATTATTTCAAACGTAGGCAGGTAGGTATAGATAGGTAGACCTAAGTACTATAAAAGTGACGAATAAGTAATGTTGATAAGTACTACCTAACGTCGACTTCCTCGTACCTTCTACGATTCTAGATATAATAGGCACAGGTGATCTACTAAGCTCTGAGGGAACCAATTGGCTTGAGATGAATCTGTCACCATCACCTATTGTTAACTTATAATAAAAACAGTTGGAGCCAATCTCTCCATGGCATCTCCACGGCGGCGGGGCGGCGGGGCGACGGCGACGACGCGAGAGACGCCTTTGTCTCGAGGAACGGGCGCGTGATTCGAAACAGTCGAACTATGTAGACTGTGACCGAAATATCGAGGAATTATAATTAATTCGGCGAGCGCCGTTATCCGTTATCTGCAATGTCATTATCACGTTATCGGTATCAACCGATCGATTCTGAAGAATAACTGTCTATCTCTCGGTAGAACGTGTTACCTCGATTATTTAAGTTTAGTGTACCTACCATAGGTGAAAAAATTCTATGTCTATGGTACCTACCTAGTCGTTTGTTATTCCTCCATAAATAAATAAACATATTTTACAATGGCATGTAATGAAAATTTTGTCCTTTTCTTTGTGCTGATTATCTTAAGAATTATTTTATTATCTATTCTTAGGGAATTAGCCGCACTGCTAATGAAAATTTCTAATTACACAGACTTGGTTGAAATATTACCCAATTTGAAGGTACATTCGTGGTTCCAGCGGAGATGTTGCAATCATCGGCTTATACTTTCCTAAATAAATTAAAACATCATCCGCATTTCACATTTCACAAGGTTATTAAATGTTTCGAAAGCATTAAAATGCAAGCAGTGTGATTATGCAGATTAAAATATGCATTGAATTGCAAGTTTGCAAGGCTGGCGCTCGGCATTGGGTGCGCCAGCTAAACAAACTGCTGGTTCGTATGGCCTATCCATATCCATAAGAGAAAGAAATCATCGCAAAATACGGAGGGTCTTCTGCGCAGTGCCATTTCTGTGCGGGACGAGCTCCCCTTCACACGGCCATATTCTGTGCGGGACGAGCTGCCCTACACACGGCCATATTCTGTGCGGGACGAGCTGCCCTACACACGGCCAAAATCTGTGCGGGACGAGCTGCCCTACACACGGCTATATTCGGTTTCACTTACAACTGCCCTACTTTGAGCCAGTTTTGTTGCATTCTATTGGATGCTGATTACTTTATTTTGCTTTATCTAGGTTCATAAATAACGTAGGTACCTATAGCATTGCAATTAGGACCTAGAATGAGCTTGTCGGTACGCATCTAGGAATTAGTTATTCCTTTAATTAACGACCGATGTGGCGTGGTGGGCGAAGGTCCGCCTGCGACGCAGGAGGTTGCGGGTTCGATTCCCGCCTCGGGACAAATGTGTGTACAATCTGCAGATATTTGTTCAGGGTGTTGTGGTCGTTTTCTATATATAATAAAAAAATATCTATCTATGTAATGTATTGTATTATGTATATCAGTCATCTAGTACCCATAACACAAGCTCTGCCTAGATGATGCTGTGTGGATTGTCCAGCATTATTTATTTATTTATAATTAAACTAATCTTAACTACCTTCACACGCCCAGGTTAACTATTAAGTAGGTACCTACTAGGTACAGAAAAACACCTAACTAAGGACCTCTATGAAGGTTATCTCAGCCTGAACTGATTCTACCTAAATAACTTACCCCTTATGTACGCTTTCTCTCGCAAAATCTATCAAATCAAGAGGACAATACAAAAGTACCAAGAACGGACTCCTTTAATCCGTCCAATAAACGAAATCGAATACTTAATCGCAGATAATGCAGCGGTCGAGCGTGTTATCAGCCGCAGTAGGCACGTAGTAGCTCTGCTTAAAGTATACCACTTTTACTTGCAATGACATTCTGCTGATCGGGAGCTTTCGAAACCGGCACACATTCCCAGGGGGCAGCCTCCCAGGGCATTGTGCGAGCGCTAATTGAGAGCGGCCGGCGCGCTGCTGGCTGGCTGAATGAACTGTATCTCATGCCGTCGACCTACGAACCTACGCTACGATACTAGCCCGTGTCCGATTCTAACTGGAGCACGCTTACATAAATAAGTACAGCAGCAAGTATCCACTTACTTCACCCATGGTGACTCGTACTCAGCTCTCGGCACAGTCCAAAATCCGAAAGATCAGCACTGTTTCACGTAGAAACAAAACATCACTACTGGTAGCGCGGGAGACACGGGCGTGCGTTCCGGCCGGCGGTCGCGGGCAAACGTCCCGCCCGTCTCACCTGGCGGTCGTCGCGAGTGAGAGCCCCCCGCGCGCGTCATGGAGAGCGAGCGAGACACCAGCGCTACACCTGGTGACGTAGATCATTTACACCACCACTCACTATAAACAACTGCTGAAGTAGCCGTGTAGGTGCTTTGATTGAACTGTAGGGTTGGGCGTGCGTTCGAAGCCCAGATCCGGATTTCCGCGCTATTGGCTTTCTGAGGGACCACACCAGCTCGACCCTACGCTTGGACAGGAAGAGGAGCCCTGTCTCGGGAATTTAGACGGGAAACTTAATTTAAGACTGGATATTGAAGCAGTTAATCTAGATATGCCTAATGGTTAATGAAGCCATTTTTTTCTTTGTTTAACAAATTATAGACAAGTTTGTGTCATATATTATAATAACTTTAATTTGCCTATTAACTAATGACTAGTCACAGAATACCTAGTACCGTACCACAGATATCAGAATACCACCGTACCGACCGACATTATTAGAATGGTATATAATTATGTGCCACAGACGGAATGTTCTGAGTTTAGTCTATAGGACTTTGGAACACTTTTTATGATTAGGTATAGTTTTGTAAATAGTTTTTTTGTACAATTTACCTAGTAGGTAGGTAGGTATACTAGTGAAATAGGAATTAAAGAAAACCCTCATAGAAACAGGCAGGACACCACCCACACAGACACATTAGGCCGGGTCAGAAATCTGCACAGTTTTGATGAACTGCGACTTGATCTGCGTATTGTCCATGTGGCTGACGCGCAGATGTCGGGAGAGGTCGCAGGGCCGCAGGAAACCCCGCGCACAATGCGAGCAGATGTAGGGCGTACGATCGAGGTGGGTCTTTAGCACGTGGAACTCAAGCATCGAAATCGTAGGGAATGCGCGGTCGCATTGCCCCGTCGTGCACTTGAACTTAGTGGAATCGCGGTGCTTGAACCCGATGTGGTGCGACAATCCACGCTTCGACATGAACCCCTGGTTACAGATCTTACAGACGTGTGGTTTCTCCCCGCTGTGCCAGCGCACATGGGCCGCCAGGTCGGGGACAGTCTTGTCGCAGAGCGCGCAGAGCCCGGAGCGCGCCGAGTGCTGGCGGCGCATGTGCGAGGTGAGGTTGCCCTTCACCGTGAATGTGACGCCGCAGTCCGCGCAGGCGTACTTGCCGGAACTGTTGTGAAGGTCCACATGGACTTTCAGAGCTTGTCTCGTCTTCAGTCCCTTGCTGCATATGTGGCAGACGAAGTTGCGTGCGTCGCTGTGAGCCGCCATGTGCCGGCGTACCAGACTGCGGTCTGAAAAGCCCTTCCCGCAAGTCTCACACTTGAATGGCCGCTCCCCGGTGTGGGAGCGCTTGTGACGGATCAGCGACGATATCTGAGCGAACTTCTCCTCACAATACGGGCACGCATAAGGCTTCTCTCCTGTGTGTGTTCGTAGATGAATTATTATATTACTTTTGTGACTGAAATTCTTTCCGCAGTGTTCGCAAACATATTTTAATGGTTTTAATTTAGTGTGAAATGTTTCTTGATGTCTTCTGAGAGAACCTTTGAGAGAGTAGCTTTTGCTGCATTCTGTGCATGAGAAGGGTTTATCTCCCGTGTGTTTCCTCATGTGGATTTCAAAGGCAGAGGCTGACTTCAGTTTAAGGCCACAAACAACGCACAGAACGGGGGTTGTGCAGGCCTTATTCCCTTTCTTCCTTCCATCCCAATCAGGCAGTGGTTTTTGTTTTCGGAGTTCATTTTCATCAACTCCATAATGCTTGTAGATGTGTCTCTTCATACTACTCTTGGATCTGAAGCTTTTGTAGCAGAGATCACAAATGAATGGTTTCTCTTTGGTGTGCCTGCGCATGTGCAGCTCGTAAGCAGAATGACACTTAAGTACTCTTCCACAGGTCATGCACTGAATAGGGCCAGAGTAAACTCTGTGTTTAATCTTACGTAGATGGTTTGGTAGAGGTTTCTTGTACTTTTCTTGCAATATCCTCTTTTTCTTAGGTATATCATTCTTTAGGTTCATAAGAGCTTCATCCAAGTTGTCTTTATTATCGGATAAGCTTTCAAAATAATCATAATTATCATAACTGTTCATGTCATCAAGATTTTGATTTGTTAATTCTTGTATAATATCAATAGGGGTCTGATATATCGGTTCTTCTAGCTTGACCTCAGCTTTGATGTATTCGTCCTTGAGACCGGAGGTGTGCAGGAGGTCGAGACAGCGCAGCGCGCGGTCCGAGGCCTCACATTTGAGCGCGAACTCATAGCTGGCGGCGAGCTCGACGGCGCAACTGTCGCAGATGGCGTCGGGCAACCCATCGCCCTCCTCGATACTCACTCCCACACACTTCTTCACCTTGTCCCGGTACTGGACATCATCCACTGTGTCGAACAGAGATATTGTGGCCGTTCTGTCGAGGCATACGCGACATATTTTGGACTCCATAGCCTCTTGGATTACACGAGGACTTTTGAAACTGAAGAATAATGCTTCATAGTGTTTTACTCGTGCTTAAAACATTTTCTTTGTTAAAATCGTCATGAAAGAAAGTTGAAAAACGTTTGAAAATCTACAACATAACTTCTGCCAACGAACCAAATCATATACTTCTTAGTTTAAGAACCAAATTAATAAACCAACCTTGGTTGGGCCAATCAAAACAAAACAAAACATTCGTATAAAAAGTACTCTGTGCATTCGACTACGTGCGTAGTATGACTTCTGCTCTGAGCATTCGACTAAGGTCAGGATCTGTCAGAGATGTCAAATAGTTGATTGACATCTGTGACAGTCCTGTCCTGACTGAATGAAACTTTTGACGATGACATTGATTACTTGCTACAGTCGGGTCAACTTCTTGTTTTATGGCGCGGCTTGCTTTTCGAAACGACAAGTAAAACATCCTTGGATACATCTCTGCCAGCGCGTCTGTCTAGTGTAGTGTACTAAAAGTATAACCAAACCAACGAATTCAGCTCGCATTCGCGGTGGCGCTTACTGCGAGTGCAAAAAATGTGCACACTATCGCGTTCAGGTCAGTTCACCAGGCTGTCTCTACAATGCTGTCTGATACAGCTAGTGCAATTGAAGAAGTTTTACTTCTGTCTGCTATTATTGAAGACGAAGAGGAACAAGAAGTGAACTGAGGTGGGTATGGAAACAGCCTATTTTTGTATTCCATACTTAAATTATATATATTATATTGACCATCCATGAAGTACCTACCTTAGAAGCCTTAGAGCATTTATAACTGGAGATGTCATCGCAATACATAAAATACCCCTCTGTCGGCCGTAAGGCGCTACTTACTGACCATACGCGTTATACAAAACTACTTCACTCGTAACCGCGCGGCCATGAGCTGTCGTTTCGTGTCGCGAAGTAGTACTTAGCGAAACTGGTGAATTGTGCGGTATTTTGGGGTAAAAGGCGATCAGAGACATCAAACTTAAAGAAACACGGTATTTCCTATCACAAGTAAGTGATATTTTTGTCAATTGTTTTTGTAATATTGTATAATTTAGATTTAAATGGAATACTAGTTGTGACAGTTTCAAGCATCTTGGTAGGAGGTGTAGGTGAGTATTGATTTCTTGGTAGAAGGCGTAGTGCGTGTAAGTGTGTAACTCAATAATGGTGTAACAACAGTCATTGTATAATTGTGTGCTTGTTTTGTGTTTGTGACACAGCTTTTCCTTGCGTGTGCGTTTGTAAGGACACTTAATTTTTCTGCATTACTATGCATGTTATGTAAATGTGTGCTGTACCGTATTACCTCGCCTCCCGCGAAAAACGGCAGAAAAATTTTAGTACTGAAAGTAGCGCTTCCCAACTCCCGTTATAAATGCTCTAAGTTAGAATCTAAAGATCACTTCACAAAATAAAAATTAAACCCAAAGAAGAACGAACAAATCCCTATTCCATCGAAAGGAGACAAACAAAAGTATCAATTTTTATCGAGCCACCATAATATGTCATCATCATCATCAACGTATGTTAGTCCACCCACGGCTAGACAAATAAGCCTCCCTAATGTAACATTTCTACAATGATAATCCCATAACCTGGTAGTGGAAATAGTCGCTGGTTTGACTCTAGCTCCTATTGGTTGAGAAGTTGAGTGGGCGGAGTCAAAGTAGTACAGAATGTCGTTGGAAGCCATGTTATAAAAAGCCGGTCTCCGACCAAGCGGAGCCAGTCGTGCTAGTAAACTCCTAGGGGTAACTCTGCCCAATAAGTAAAGTTGTGGAATTATAAGTTGCTAAAATACTAGCTAATTGTTTTATTTGCCAAACCCATGAATAATAGTGTGTGTGTGTGTGTGTGTGTTACACTTCAGAAGCGGGATAGGAGTCACTACCCCACAAAAAGGTACGTAAAATACTGTTTTTTTTTCCTCCACTTTATAATTGAACTGATATTATCACATGCATGACCTGGTTCACCATAAACACCAATAAAGTAGGTAAAACGAATGTGTTTTGCGTTTTTGTTTTGCCAGGGCTACCCCCTGGAGGCAATAACGCAATAAAGTGATCACTTTTCGGACAATGTTCGGACAAGTGCTCAACACACAACGTACACGGTTATGCACTTACTTGATAAGGTACACTACACTGCTAGACCCTCCATTTTGTCGGGAGAATATCTTAAGGACGTGGATGGCTACATGTTAAAATAACACGCATGCATAGGCAATATACATGACGTTATTGTAGAGAAAGTAGAACAACAAAATATAGTATTGTAAGAACAACAAAAAATTAAAAATCCTTCATTTTTGTCCGGAGAATGTCCCGTAAAAGTGGATGGTTTATCAAAACATCACTAGGTATGTAAACATTACACTCCCATATGCGGTTGTCTTGCCAAGGCTACTCTTTATAGGCAAAAAAATATCAAGAATTAAAAATATTTCATTGTTATCGGGAGAGTATCCCGTAACCCGTAATAGTGGATGGTTATTAAAACATCATACTTTTTACCACCAACAATGCAGTACCAATTGCACCCACTGAGGGCCCTTCAGTTCAAGCTGTGCCGTCTCCTGTTAAGGATTTAGGTCTAGACCATATTCAATATACCCGGAGGACTGTGATGTATTCAGATAAGTTGGGTAACGGGATGGGTCTTCTACTGAGTGACTTGCGTCTACAAAATGTAGTAAATAATTGCTATCCAAATGCTAGTAGGTATAAATATGATTACTGACTGTATTCAACAAGATGACACTCGCAACACTGATTGTTCAGCTTGGTAAAAGTTCTGTGAAACGGTCACAGTTGATTAGACTTGTTGAAGTACTTCTAGAAAAGGTACAGAATGGACTGGGGAAACTAATTATTTGCTCTTTCCCCTACTCAAAGTCATTGACATTAAAGCAAACTGAAAATTTGAGTCAAAATAACATGCTGATGTATAATATGACATGTCGTCATAGTAATGATGTATTATTTTTTGATGCTAATAAATTTATTAGTAAAACTTTTTTGACTAGGGATACAAGGTACCTAACCAAACATAGCAAAATAATAATTGCTAAATTGTTAGCATATAATATTTTTGATCCCGTTATAAATAGTATAACGCAGTTAACCGACGAGCCTGTATGTGTAGTAGTACTAATGAGGGCATTAAAACGACAGTGTCAGTAAATGCAAATTTAAACTGACCACAACGACAATAGGGAAGCAAAAAAAAAAACATTTCATTTAGTCCATCAGAATATACAAGGCTTACCCAGCAAAATCTTAGAATTAGAACTATTTTCAAATTATTTAAATGTAGCCATTATGTGCTTAACAGAACACTGGATTGTAGAAAATCAGTTACTATTGTTTTGCAAGTTCCTATTAAAAGAAAAGCTGCAATACGTGGTGGATTATAGTGAAAAATAGTGTAAAATGTAAAGAACGGAAAGATATTATAAACCTTACTATTGAGAGGACTATTGAACTTTCATGTGTGGAAGTGAAGCGGCATATCATAGTGTGCGTGTACTGTGTACCGCCCCCCGACGCAAATCGGGTAGTTTTTGAATGTACTATGGAAGAATTTTTGTTGAAAGTATTTACATATAGGAAAGATCTCATTGTTTGTGGCGGGCGACTTTAATATAGATATTTGAGCGAATTCTCTTGCCGATCGATTGCTTAATTTATTCAAATGCTTTAGTTTACAACATCTTTTCAACGACCCTACTAGGGTAACCCCAACAACTGCCACTTGTTTAGATAATATTTACTGCAATCAATCCCTAACCAAAAAAGCAGTAATAAAGCATTTCAAATCGGACCATTATGGTCAGAGTGTCAATTTCAATTATGATTATAACAGTAAAAACAAAGTTGAGAAATATACCTACAGGCCTATCACAGAGAACCGTATTAGGAATTTTCAAACTAAAGTACAACTAGCAGTAACTAATGTATTTTGTTCTGATGACCCAAAGGACTTATTGGCCGATCTTTTGAATATTATAAACAAAGAACACGGTGAAGTCTTCAAACTTAAAACATGCATAGTTAGAGACAAGGTTGGGTTCACCGATTGGGCCACTCCCGGCATCTATAGAAGTCGTAATAGACTATAATAAATTATGACCTTTATGGTGCTAGAGAAGCTGTGTTACATGATCCTGCGTTTCTTTTGTATGTAACCAACTAACTACTCAAAAACTTTTAAGAAAGTCTGCAAAGCTGCGAAATGCCTGTTCTTGAGGAAAAAGCTAGTAAATTCATCCAAAAAAAAAGCAACATGGACACTAATAAATAACGAAACTGGTAAAGCCACGGAATAGAGAAATAAGGTTAAAAATTAATAATTCAATACTCGTAAATGATAAAGATATAGCCGATGCTTTTGATGCATTTTTTTAAATATTCCTAACTTCGTTGCCCGGTCTCTAAACTCCTCGCCTCCAATGGCCGTTAAATTATTAGAATCATGTGTTAAAAAAATGTAAGGAGGTCTTTGTCTTTAGCCATGTAAATGCTAATTATATAGTGAAAGCATATAAGTCAATTAACATCAAGGATACTGAGGATCTTTGGGGTATTTCATCCAAAGTACTGAGTTCAATTACTTATTAAGGAAGTTGCTCCTTGTTTGGCCTATATTTTCAATAGTTGTGTCGACGCAGGAGTTTTTCCTGATCTCATGAAATATAGTAAATTGGTACCTCTTTATAAATCTGGTAGTCACACAGTGATCCAGCCAACTACAGGCTAATTTCAATACTTCCTACAATTAGTAAAGTTTTTGTAAAAATTATTCTTACTCAGTTGTCCTCACACTTTAACCTTAATAGACTACTTCATAAAAGACAATTTGGCTTCACTAAGGGTAGATCGACAACCGATGCTGGTACAGTTCTATTAAAGCACATATTGGATGCCTGGGATAGGGCGAGGAACGCTATTGGTATATTGTGTGACCTTTCTAAGGCTTTTGATTGTGTAGTGTAGATCATAAGTACACTAATTGGAAAATTGAAACATTACGGTGTTGACAACGGGGCACTGGACCTTATGCAATCTTATTTATCTGGTCGAGTCCAAAACGTAGATATTGGTAAAGAGGGATCTCGGGGCTCATAAATTGAATTGGGCGTCTCACAAGGATCAATATTAGGACCCTTTTTATTTTTAGTATAATAATATGTAAATGATCTCCTCTTTTTAGCAAAAGATCTCTATGATATAGTGTTATTTGCTGATGATGCTTCATTGATTTTTGAAGTTGACAGAAATAAATGTAATTATGACGATGTAAATAACTCGCTTTCACAAAGTGTTGCCAGTTGGCTCTTGTCAAAAGCAACCTGAAAGAAATAAAAAAGTAACCTTTTAGAGTGAAAAGTTACTTATTAGTATATTTTTTCCCATTTAATTAGTAGTTTAGTTACCTACTAAAAGTTTATATATGTAGAAATAAGTTGTTAATAGTCAATAGACCTTCGTTTGACCACAATCTCACCTAGTGGAAAGTGAAGATGTGGCCGACAATGTATCATGACGGTCTGGAAGACACCTATTCACTCTTGTTTGAAGAAACCCAGTTTGTAATTGGCTGAAAAAACAGCAGTAGTTCCAAATCTCCGCGGTGCAGATGATGAAGGTCGAGGAAACCCGCTTAATGCGAGTTGACGGTAAGTAAAAACAAGTAGGGGTAATAATGAAAGACCAACAAAAACCTGATGATTTTAAATTTTAAAATTAGGAAACAAAGGCTAAATTTTTCATATCGAAAACTTTCTTCCTATTCACTTCAGCGAGTCGTATTTTGTGACCTATCAAGGATCTTATTCATTAGTGCGAGAGACATATTTTCAGGAGTTGGGCACATTATATAGGTACAAAAGTACAAACGATCGAAACATGAGAGCAGAGAGCGTGTTGCCATAATTATTTTAATGTACTCTGTAGAGTTGCCTTGCCAGCGCTGGAAATAAAAAACTGACAATTTCCAAAATATTGCCTAAAAGTAACCTTTGAAGTCGCGTTACCTAGAAGTAACCGGACGAAGTGAAAAATCACCAAAATGGTAACAAAAGTTACCTTCTGGCAACGCTCTAGATTGGTTCACCTCCAACAACCTCTTACTAAATGCAAAACAAACCAAATGCATAAAATTCGTGTTACCAAATGTAAGAGAACTTCCAACTAAGATAATATTAAATGATGAGATCGTTGACCTTGTCTACTCAACGGTTTTCCTAGGGTTACATATTGATTCCTCTCTTCAATGGAGACCGCAAATTGATGCTCTCGCAGGCAGACTTAGTTCAGCAGCATATGCGGTTCGAACAATTAGATATATTACCGATGGAGATACAGCTGGGTTAGTTTATTTCAGTTACTTCCATAGTATCATGGTACGCTTTGGGGACGGGCAGCCGATATTCAGACTATCTTTGTTCTCCAAAAAAGGGCTGTACGCGCAATTTATAGATTAAAGCCACGCCGCTTTTTGAGGGAATTATTTAAAGACATAAATATTTTGACGGTAATATCGCAATATTATATGAAAATCTAATGTATAAGCACAAAAATAGAGATAGCTTTTTAAAAAAAAATTTTGATGTTCACTAAATAAATACAAGAAACAAGAACAAACTGCACATCCTATCATATAGATTACGAAAGGTAAGGAAATCATTTATTGGAAATCGCGTACGCTTTTATAACAAGCTTTCATCTGAAGCAACTCTGCTTCGTAAATTTAAACAGTACATAAAACGACATCTTATAAAGAAAGCCTATTACTCTATAGACGATTACATTAATGAGAGAAGTCATATATACACTTACTAGTGGTTTATTTTCCACTTCTTTCCCTAGTGGACAAAAAAATTGAAGTGGACAAAATCAATAACACCTTGTTTCTTATTTGATAATAATTATACAATTTATAAACGTGTTTATAGTATAGAATATGACTTGTCTAAGTGCTTACTTATGTTGTAAGCTTAAAGAAATAAACGTTATTGATATTTAAACAGTACACCACTTTATGCGTTTGCCTTGCCAAAGCTTGGGGGCAAAACTATGTTAGTAGAAAATAACTTTGCAAACCTGACTTTGCAAACCTGACTTTGCAAACCTAACTTTGCAAACCTGACTTTGCAAACTTAACTTAATGTGACTAGTTTACATAAATAAAAATCAATTTGCTTGGGATTAACAATGTTTTATTTATCTATTTTAAAATTTCTATCTAGCCGTTACATTGCTAATTCACATTTAGTTGAAACAATTACAAAAAATACTATCATACTTCTCACATACACTCTCTAAGTTTCAGATGGATATCGATGACGATGAGGAAGGGTCAAAGAAAGCCCTCATTCGGAAACGGAACCCCGACGGAGACGTTGAGGATGTTGTTGAGATTCAGGAACTCTGCAGTTGGAGTCGGAGCCCTGGAAGGGACGAGAGAACCGAGAGGTTCGAGGAGCTCCCTAATCGGAGACGGAGCCCTGGAAGGGACGAGAGAACCGAGAGGTTCGAGGAGCTCCCTAATCGGAGACGGAGCTCTGGAAGGGACTAGAGAACCGAGAGGTTCGAGGAGCTCCCTAATCGGAGACGGAGCCCTGGAAGGGACTATGATGACTGGGATGTCATCAGGGGTTGATTCAACATCTAATTTTATCAAAGAGTTTTTACGTTTTCAAACTCTAAATAATAATAATAATAAATAATACTGAGATTTTGAATCAATGCCATTATAATAGATGCTGATTGTTAAAATATAATTAAGTTTACCAATACCTTGATTTGTACAAGACAATTTCATATCCTGAATTCATTTATGTGATTTAATAGACTTTCACTTTATGCACTGTGGTGATTGTAATTGTATGTTTCACTCACAGGTTTCACTTATAAATAAATATGGTTTAATTGCACGTTAGGAGTAAGTCGTTATAAAATGTACTAAATTTATTTTTGTCCAAAAATTTACTAAACGAGTGGACTCGTTTTGTATCGGATGGCCGACTGTAACATTTCTACAATGATAATCCCATAACCTGGTAGTGGAAATAGTCGCTGGTTTGACTCTAGCTCCTATTGGTTGAGAAGTTGAGTGGGCGGAGTCAAAGTAGTACAGAATGTCGTTGGAAGCCATGTTATAAAAAGCCGGTCTCCGACCAAGCGGAGCCAGTCGTGCTAGTAAACTCCTAGGGGTAACTCTGCCCAATAAGTAAAGTTGTGGAATTATAAGTTGCTAAAATACTAGCTAATTGTTTTATTTGCCAAACCCATGAATAATAGTGTGTGTGTGTGTGTGTGTTACACTAATGAGTGGTCTTCAGCTTAACGCATCCATCATCTTTCACAGGTTATCTCATCTGGCCGGAGGACGTCCTACGTTACGTTTACAGAGTCGTATTCACTCAAGAACACGTTTACCCCAGTGGTTTTCCGGTATTCGCGAGATATAGCCATCCCACCGCGCCACTTCAGTGTGCTAATTTTAAGAGCTATGTCGATGTCTTTGGTTGTATCACGGGTTGTATCCAATTCTTCAGAGAAACTTTATTTTGTAGTCTAAAGACCTTAGTTTGACCACAAACTCTGAGCATAGCATATAACATAACTTTTTCCATAGCTCGCTAAGCGACTATAAACTGGTGGACCAGCCTCACTGTGAGAGTCCTGTCCATGTCTCAGCTCCATAGTCATGACGCACTGAAACGCAACTCAAAACGGAAGAGAGGGAGGCCGTTAACCTGTTGGAGCCTCGATCTGGTAAAGACTGGAGAGGAATGATCTGGTTTAGGACGGCTAGAAATAGAAAAGAATGGAAATGCTTAGAGGAGGCTTTCACCGCCACAGGCGGCGGTCCGTTCCGTACACTAACAACTAGAATAACATAACTAATTATAAAATACTAACCCTACACAACCTTTTCTAAATAATATATCTTATAATATTTTGTAATCACATTGTATTGGAAAATAAAGCTCTTTTTTATATTTTTTATTAATAATATGAAGGTCAATCAATTTTTAAATATGCCTCAAAGTTACTCTTACGCGAGAATGGAATTGTTCGAGTGAGTCATTCGAGCAGCCTGCGCTTCTTTCAGAAAGAGACTTCAGCTTGTAGTAAAGGCTAAAGGCGGTTTTATTCCTTCGGAATAAGTTTTTTTTTAAACTTTGAACTTTCTATTTTCACACAGAAATATTTTATTTTCACATACGGGCAGTTCAATCGCCGCACCCGGTATTTACATTTTATTTAAATTAAAATTTGTTTGGATTTTGTATGGAAACGTTAAAAGGGTATTTCTATTCCACAGATGATTTACAATGATCTGAAGAGAAAATAAAAATAAGCTAGCTAGAAGAGCACAGCAATGATAAGATGGGATGGTAAAGAAAATGTGGAAAGAAAGATCCAATCCCGTGCATAACAATGAAATATGGTGAAATGACAAGACAAAGTAAAAATGCCATTTGACCGTTAGAATACTAAATGAGTTTTTACACATCCTACAATATTAAAAATCAGTACAGAACTTACCCGACAGGGGTTTTCACACACACAATCACAGATTGAATTTGAATTAGTAAAATCATGGAAATAATATTTGTTTTAATTAAAATTGTGAGGTGACGCCAGAGATGACGCGTAGTCGTTCCGTTCCGGTTCGGAGTGACGACCCATAACAAAGAGTATAATAATAATATAGGTACCCATAACAAGATCGCGTCTGTCGGTCGCCGGCGCAGTGACCTCTGTGAAGTTGGCCGCCAGACTTTGTATTTTTAAAATTTCGATATTGCTAATCGTTTGAGAGGGTTTGAGAGAAAACTAAAATTATTTGAGAGTTATTAATTTTTATGTAAAAACTATTTTAATTTTTAGTGTGAACTTGGCCGCCATTCCGGCAAAAATGTACTTGGACGTATAATTTTTGTTTCATTCGTTTGAGAATCGTTTGAGAGAGTTTGAGAGTTAAAGAAAATCGTTTGAGAGTTATTATTTTATTTAATAAAGTAAATAATCATTTCAGAAACCGCGATTTTGAATTTCCCTCCAATTAATGCACTTCCGGTCTGCGGCGCAGGCGCAGTGGATGTCTGCAGTGCTGCCAGATCAAAAAACCTAAAGTCTGCTTACACTTGCAGTGCCTGGAATTGTTTACACTTAAAGGCTAAGACAACCAGCGGAGCCCTGATATAGGCTCAGGCAATCAGAACAGGCCTCCGGCACCGAAAACTGATAAAATCGTGAGTGCTTTTTCCCATGGCCAGTCTCAAGAGAGCGATGCCCGCCACGCCATCTTGCATCCTCTTCTTTTTTCACCGACCGGGCAAGCCAACACAATCAGTTGTCAGTGTCAGTTTTTCCAAAGATTGTCAATGTCATCTTTTGGACAAACAAAACCACGAACAGAGGATGGATTTACATCTCAACGACCCTATGGTATGAGAATAAAACCACTCACCGCTACTTAAAATACACGCCTCGTCTACACGGCCAATGCCTGACAATGAGTCCGTCCACGGACGACGCTATAGTGTAACGCATACAGCCTTTGGCTACCACGCCAAAAAACGCTGTCGGCTAGTTGTTGGCCACCTCAACCGCACTACAGAAGACTGATACAGTTGTTGGCTGCCTTACGATACTTAGCCACTTTCACAACACTATAGCCATCTCCTTTCCAGATTGCAAGCCCGGAGGAATAGTCAGTCATCGCTTCGGATTCGCCACACTCCCAGCCCTGAGAAATAGCCTCGTTGTGAACAACCCCGGCAATTAGCCGATTATGCCTTGTTTGTTTACTTTAGTACTATACTTATAAATCTGTGTGTTTGTTGTTGTAGATGAAGATACACACTCCCGGCTTATTTACGCTCCATGTACTTACTACAGCACCCAAATAAAAAGAGGAAGACATCGCCATAACGCCATAGACTCGCTCGTCCAACCTGACATCATTCTTCTTGCTATGATCAATGCGCACACCAGGCAGACGCAAGCCGACACTGCAGCACGGACGCTCCGCCACCCCTACCAACCAACCGCACACATTACTCGCTTCAGCCGCGATCTGTCGAAAACACATCATCAACATGCAATAACCATTGGTACTCCAGCCAATTATACAAAGCTGTCCACAAACGTGTTTTTTTTTAAGAACAGCCCGATTATGGGCACCTGCACACTACACACCGACTTCCAGCGTCTTAGCAGGTACATACTCTAGGTACGTCCTACTACCACCTGATCAACCATTTGCTAGTAACCGACCACAGATGAGATCCACGGTGGCACCACCAGAGAGATGAGGGGACCCAAACCAGAAACACTCTGCTTGACCACAACACATGTCAACACCAATTTCATCAAGCAAGACACATGAAACTAGATCATAGAACAACAGACTCACAAGATGCAACCATATTCCACAAAACAACATCTGATCACCATTTAGAGACTACACAACATTTAGCTAGACGACTCAGACCACGACTAGAGAACCAATCTTGAATGAACTCAAGACACTCACCAGCTCTTACAAGCAACACCGTATGCCTGTAGAACTCATATTGAGACACCGTACTCAATATGCCCACACATGTCCTCTCAGATGGCCACCATGCGCATCCGGGACCAGTCTTGGGTGTAGGAACCCAAGACTATCTCACCAGCTCTTACAAGCAACACCGTATGCCTGTAGAACTCATATTGAGACACCGTACTCAATATGCCCACACGCGTCCTCTCAGATGGCCAACGTGCACACCAAGGACCAATCTTATCTTGGATGTAGGAACCCAAGACTCTCTCACCAGCTCTTACAAGCAACACCGTATGCCTGTAGAACTCATATTGAGACACCATACTCAATATGCCCACACACGTCCTCTCAGATGGCCACCGTGGCCAACAAGGACCAATCTTGGGTGTAGTAACCCAAGATGCTCACACTAGCTATGCCAAGCAGCACCATAATCAAATAACGACACAAAGACCTCACCTTCCAGCAAAAACAGCGAAACAGAAACAAAGATCAGAACCGAACAATATCATCCTTGAAGGACTGATGCTACATGAACAAGTACTAACAACAAAATATATCAGCAGACTACAACAGAAATAACACAAAGTAGGAAAGCAAACGACATGATAAAGAGTAACACAAGATTTACACATAGCATGTGGATCAGTGTTTGTTTAGTGATCTGATCATGGAATTATTAAAATAGAACACATCTTAGCACCCATACTTACTTCATAACATGTATCAAGTTTAATCAAGTCTTGTCTTTGTAACATGTGTGAACAGATACATGAACAGAACAACAAAATGCAAAACAATATTCAGGTTTTATAATTTTATCAACAGTAAACTAATTTTATTGTTTTACTTTCTTTTTTTCAATAAACATACACTTACTTTGGAATTGAAACAAATCTGATTTGTGAAGGTGTGACTTATCTTTATAATAAGGCGCCCCTGAATCCCACTCAGTCTATGCTTAGTAGATTCTCTGGCACACACATATTAGGCTCCGTCAATCACTAAATCCCTATGTGTCTCCATGACTGATGTGGTCTGCCAATATGTAGTGTCAGGCATCCTCCACTTCCATTGAACCCTGAAAACAATAATTCACAAGAAAACATTGCAACAGATGGGAAGGTTGTGTCATTGACAAGACATCGGCTATAATTATTAGCACTATGGGACATATTTACACCGGCTATGCTTTATCATTGGGCAACGCTACTCGATTAGCTTTGATTAGCCACCTATGTTGACAAAAGAAATTTGTTTAGTTTCTTTCTTAAGATTCTTTAAAATCAATCAAATGTATGGTCACATTACAATAAACCAACTTAAAACCTAAACTGCTTGCCTAGTAACCATACTAGCATTAGTATTTACAAATCATTCCATTAGAAGTATTCACAAAACCAACAATTTTAGCATGAAACGATCAGACCTTACCAGCACCTCTATTACATTACAAACCAATTGCATTTCTGAACATCCATAGCACTTGTTAATCTCATTCTCATAGGATAGTAGAAGGAACTGACAATAATCACGTAACGTAACTTGGTAACTGGCGCAGAACTCCTGTTGTAAAAAGTCGCGTGTGGATGTGCGAGTCAGACTTTTCCTAGTATCATTCGAGGTAAACCATCAATGGGCGTGAAGACAGGGTTACATCCCACTTCTGATAAAGGCTAAGACAACCAGCGGAGCCCTGATATAGGCTCAGGCAATCAGAACAGGCCTCCGGCACCGAAAACTGATAAAATCGTGAGTGCTTTTTCCCATGGCCAGTCTCAAGAGAGCGATGCCCGCCACGCCATCTTGCATCCTCTTCTTTTTTCACCGACCGGGCAAGCCAACACAATCAGTTGTCAGTGTCAGTTTTTCCAAAGATTGTCAATGTCATCTTTTGGACAAACAAAACCACGAACAGAGGATGGATTTACATCTCAACGACCCTATGGTATGAGAATAAAACCACTCACCGCTACTTAAAATACACGCCTCGTCTACACACTTTATATTAAACTAAACCTTCTAACTTTATTCAAACTGACTTTAGATGGCTGGACGTTACAAATTTCCGAACATTTGTGTGTTGTGTACATGTTCGTATTTTTTTATTCATGGAGAAGCTAGCATATCCACATCTCTCTAACCAGCTCTGGTCAATCGCTCGGCTCCGCTGCTCCTTCACCTTCATACTGCACAGCAGACGGTCTCCAAGTTACGAGCTGGGGTTTGAAGTTCTCCGTCATCCACCGTACTCACCAAACCTTCCCCGTACAGATTTCTACTTTTTACAGAATTTGGATAACTTCTTGGCGGGAAAATTCAATAACCGAGAGGTAGTTTAAAATGCCTTTGAAGAATTTGGTGTTTCCCGTCCAGCAGACTTATTCAAAAAAGGGCATTTATTAGCTACCACTACGTAGGCAAAAATGCATTGATTGCATGGGTAATTAAATTACTTTGATTAATAAAAATGATTACGATTTGCGAAAGACTGCTGGCAGATGCTGGATGCAGCAAGCTGAAGACAGGGCGCTATGGCGCTCATTAGGGGAAGCCTATGTCCAGCAGTGGACTGGTATAGGCTGATGACAAAAAATCGGATCACATTTGACGGATCTTGTTTATACCTTGTTTTTGCTTATTTTAATGTATTTGTAACGTTAATCTGTTATGTGTTTTTATTAATGAAAATAAACTGATAAACTCTGATTCCTTGGAAGATGGGTCAGCCTTTAGTCTGGGATGCTACGTGTGTAGATACCCTAGCACCTTCTCATCTTGCAGGGACATCAGTAAGGGCAGGCTCCGCAGCAACATCAGCGGAGTTCCTCAAACGGCGAAAATACGCTAGTCTTGACAGAGGTTACCTATTTGAGCCGTTTGGGGTGGAAACCCTAGGTCCTTGGGGTCCTGGGGCACACGTTATCTATAAAGATCTTACAAAACTACTAATAGAGTCCACAGGTGATCGGAATGCTGGTTTTTATTTCGGTCAACGAATTAGCATTGCCATTCAACGTGGCAATGCTGCCAGCATTCTGGGCACTCTGCCTTCTGGTGACGGCTTAGATTTTTAGTAAATAGATGTAAGTGTAAATATTAGTTGTAATTATTTTTTGTTTTTAGTATAAATATATTGAGGTATCTTACTGATAGGTATCTATCTAGTAGGGCAACTAATTCATCGATATTGAAAAATTCGAACTAGCACATCCCTATTATTATTTTTTGTGTTAAAAACTCAAAACTCAATAACTTTATTTCTTTAGGCTTACAAAATAAGCACTTAGACAAGTCAAATTTAATACTATAAACAGGTTTATAAATAGTCATTATTATCAAATAAGAAATATGATGTTATTGATTTTATTCGCTACAATTTTTTGTCCACTAGTGGAAGAAGTGAAAAAGAAACCACTAGTAAGTTTTATAAAACTTAAAATTAATACATTATCTCGGTCTAAATATAATCTAATTTGTATATAAAAAATAAAAAAAATAAAAAATAATGCTGGACAATTCACACAGCATTATCTAGCCCCAAGGTAAGCAGAGCTTGTGTTATGGGTACTAGATAACTGATATACGTAATATTATACATTACATAGATAGATATTTTTTATTATACATAGAAAACACCCAGACCAACGGAACAAATTTCTGCAGATCGTACACAAATTTGTTCCGAGGCGGGGATCGAACCCGCAACCTCTTGCGTCGCAGGCAGACTCTCACCCGCTGCGCCACTCAAAATCAAAAAGTCTTTATTTCCATAAATACAAAAATGTACACTTAGAAAAGGTCAAATTCTTAAAATAAAACATTGACACGGAAATAAAGTGATATTTTTGATTTCGGTCACTTCAGTATGTAGACTAAAGTAAAGAAGCGATGAAGAAACCTTTAGCCTGTTAGTTGTTATTTTTTGAGTTGGAGCAAAACCCGTCCCAAGCTTTTTTATCTTCTAGATAATCTGATATTTTGTAGTAAGCCCTTTTGCACAGAAAGGTTTTTACAATTTGTTTGAATTTATTTATTGATAGATTTTGCAACTCACTAGGAATTTTGTTGTAGAAGCGTATACATTGCCCTTTAAAAGATACGTTAATTTTGTGAAGCCTAGTAACTAGGCTGTTGTGGGCACAGCAAGTTTATGTTTATTTCTAGTATTTATATTATGTATATCGCTATTTTTAGGAAAGGTTTTGATATTTTTATGAGTGTACAACAAGTTTTCATAAATATATTGACAGGGAACTGTCATTATGTTAATTTCTTTAAATTTATCACGCAGGGGTTCTCTGGGACCCATATTATAGATTGCACGAACAGCCCTCTTCTGCAGCACAAATACGGTGTTAATATCTGCAGCGTTCCCCCACAGCAGTATACCATAAGACATAATACTGTGGAAGTAGCTGAAATAAACAAGTCTGGATGTATCCACGTCTGTAAGATGACGGATTTTTTTGACTGCATACGCTGCAGAACTAAGTCTCCTCGATAGCTTATCTATGTGTAGGCCCCATTGAAGTTTATTATATAAGGTGATTCCTAAGAATACGGTACTTTGTACAATTTCTAACGTTTCTTCTTTTACGTTTACCTCAGCCTTAACTTGTTTAACATTAGGTAGAATGAATCTAATACATTTTGTTTTGGTTTCGTTTAGCAAAAGATTATTGACACTAAACCAATGGACTACTTTTGAGATTGCATTATTCACATCGTCGAAGTTTGTGTTTTGTCGCTTCATTTTAAAAATTAAGGAAGTATCATCAGCAAACAGTACAATCTCGTGATTATTCTTTACAAGATGAGGCAAGTCGTTGATATAAACTAAAAATAGGAAAGGACCGAGGATAGAACCCTGCGGTACACCCATTGTAACTACAGACCCCGAAGACCGTTTCCCATTGATGTCCACTCTTTGTATCCTATCACTCAAGTAAGATGCCAAAAGATCCAAAGAGGTGTCCACTATTCCATAGTGATGTAGTTTCCTGATTAATGTTTTATGGTGTACGGTACGCAATCAAATGCTTTTGACAAGTCGCAAAAAACGCCTTAAGCATCTTGCGACTTCTCCCAAGCATCAAATATATGCGATACTAACTCTACACCGGCATCAGTAGTTGACCTGCCGCGAGTGAACCCAAATTGCTTACAATGCAGCAGGTCATTGCTATTAAAATGCCTAAGTAATTGATTTAAAATCAGTTTTTCAAAAACTTTGCTGAAAGTAGGCAGTACTGATATCGGTCTAAAGTTAGTGGGGTCAGATCTACTACCCGATTTATACAGTGGTATAATTTTACTACATTTCATTAGATCAGGAAATACGCCACTATTAATGGATTCATTAAATATAAAAGCAAGATGGTGCTATGGTATCAATTAAAGGTTTAATAATTGTAACGGAAATGCCCCAGAGATCTGCAGTTTTCTTTACATTTAAAAGCTTAAACGCTTTTTTAACATTTATTTCACTGACATGGTTGAAATAAAATTTATTATCGCATTTAGGTACATTTTCTATGAGTAATGACTCGGCGACTACTAGAGAAGAGTTTAGACACTTTGTAGTAGAGATTGGAATGTCAGTGAAGAAGTTTTCAAATGCTTGGGCTACATCAACATCGTTTGTGACTGAGCAGTCATTAATCTTTAAATTATAATTATTATCGTAGGTACTGACTTTTCCAGTCTCACTATTTATTATTTTCCACGTTGATTTTGTAACATTTTCACTATTTCTAATTTTCGAGCTAATATAATTTGATTTTGCGATTTGACAAACTTTTCTAAACATATTAGAGTATTTTTTTACTTTGTCTTTGAATTCCTGGCTAAAATTATATTGCTTTTCACTATACAGTTCATACAACTTTTGTCTACTCTTGTGTATACCTACTGTTGCCCACTCACTAAAGTTAAGTTTTTCTGAGACCACAATTGATTTGGGTATGAATATTGAATTGAACGCATTGGTGAATTTGTTAAAAAAACTACAATACGACTCATTTGGGTTGTTGATTGAGTAATTAGGTGATGGTTTAGATTCCCAATCCAATTTCAACCGTTCAAATCGATTTGTGGTCATAGGTATGTATTTTATTTTCCTTTTACAATCAGTATTTTTTGCTAGAATTTTTAATTTAATTATTTGACCTAAGTGGTCAGATTTTAAATTGCTAATTATTTGTTTACTGACAATTTTTTCATTTTGGCAAACAAAAATATTATCTATACATTTTGCTGAGGTTTCAGTTATTCTAGTAGGTTCCATAAATATTGGCTTTAGTTTATAAGAATTAAATAAATTTGTTAATCTACTACTGTGGGAGTAAGTTTCTAAAAGATCTATATTAAAGTCTCCACACACTATGATATTTTTATTAGATTTGGATATTTTAAATAAAATAATATCATCCATACTTTTTTCAAATATATCAAAAGAACCTGATGGTGGGCTGTATACGCTTACTACAACACTTTGCTCCAGCTCTACACATGCTACTTCAATGTGACTTTCAACGGATAAGCATATTATGTCCTTACGTTCTTTGAATTTTATGATTTTATTTAATAATATTAAAGAGCCTCCACGAATAGCATGTGATCTGCAAAAGGAACTACCAACGTGGTGATTACTGAAGTTAAACATGAGCTCATAGCTTTTTAGCCAGTGTTCTGTTAAGCAGATGATGTCAATGTCAAATGAGTTCATGTACAATTCTAATTCTAATAATTTACTTCTCAATCCTTGAATATTTTGGTGCACCAAGTTGGTAAACTTTGCATTGATTTTACAATCTTGTTTTCTTTGTTTTTTAATGTGATTTTTAATAGTATTTGACTGCTTAAGGCTAGAGACTTCCTCTATTGTCGTTATTTCTAATTTAAATTACTTGGAATAACTTCCAAGGTCTTGTTTTTTAAATCATTACAATGCTCAAAAGAAGCATTTTTTATAGCCAAGTTTTTGGCTGTTGTTTTAAAATAATAGGATAGCGAAATTGCTATCTGTCTTTTATAAAAATTGGAAAGGTAGGAATTACCTTGAGTCAAATAGTATTTTTTACTAACAATACTGTTAGTATCAATCACATGTACATTGTTGTTGCATGAAATAGTGTGCAACGTCATATTAAGCTTATATCTAAGGTTGTTCTCAGATTGTGGCAAGCTGTCGCTGTAGGGGAATGTGAACATTACAATTTGTTTTAAATTTAATGAGCACAGTTTATCCACATACCTAATAAGGTCAGATTTGTTCACATTGCCCCTATTTCCAAGGCAAATAATTATGTTTGAAGAACTACTATTAAAAGTTTCATGGTAAATTTTGTGCATAATATTATGCAGGTTGGAATTAGGTAAACAATTATTTATTACAGGATGTTCCATACTCATATTCAAGAACTGACCCATATTTTTTCCAATTTCATCGCAGTACATTATAGTTTTTGTGAGCATGGAGTGCTGAGATCCAGGTGGGATGTGGCTGACACCGTACTATCTGGACTTGTGCAGTCACTGACTGGGGTAGGATCACAGCAGCCACAGCCCTCCAGAACCCTGCCCTCCAGACTCACCTGGCTTCTGAGGAGTGCATCCATGGCCAGATTAAGTTCCCTGGTTTGTTCTGTAGTGCGTTCATAAAGGCTGACATACTGCCCTAGGGAGTGCTCGGCCTGGCCAAGTTTGCATCTCAACTCTTCCATTTCAGCCTCGTAGTGGTTCTGGTTGTATTTTAACTGTAATGTACACAGCTCTAATTTGTCAAGAATTTTTCTTTTACAATTGAGTTTAGGTACTAGATTTTTTTGATTTTTTATCAAATTTTGAGTTTTTTTAATGAACTTATTTATTTTAACATATTTTTTTAGCTTATTTTTACTAATGTGTTTTTTGTTTCTGCTGCTAGCCTCCACATTACTCACTGAGTCATCTTTAGTTAAATCAATAGTTTGCACCGTGTGTAAGTAGCAGCCTGCAACAGGAACTTGGCCCGAAGACGATTCAGTGGATACTAACTCATCAAATAAACTTTGTGTTTTCGCGGTGGCAGAGCTATTGGCGGTTTCCTCCAGCTGGGTGATATGGTGGTGGGCGGCACACAGTTGTTTCTCCAGTAGTGAAGTTCTTTGCAGCACGGACTCAAACTCAATGCCACATTTTTGATCGAACCTATCTATGATTGACTGAAGCCTATCCCGTTCCTCACTAATATAAGCATTTTGAGAATGTAACGCACACATCTCGCTTTTAAGTTTTTTATTATTATCAAGTGCTTCTATGAGAATATTTTCATTCTCAGATCTCTCTGATTCTAACTGTCCAATCTGCCTTTTAGCTGATTTTAATTCCAGTTAGACCTGGTTCAACTTATCGCCTTTGCGAGTCATCATCTTGTAAATGTAAATAAGGAGAATAATACCGTAAGACTTGTAAAGCACAACTTGTATGCCTAGTGCCTACTGCCGAAGGGCAAATTGTACAGTGTCTAGGTTATGTTTTCGAAAAGTTTGTATGTACTTACGTGACTCTATAGATGTAAACTGTGTTGGAAATAGTATTCCTTACAAGAGAAATTGTCATAAGTAAGCACAAAACACTTATAAAAACACAATCCAGCAAAACTTCAATCCGAAAACCGGTACGTTAACGACTATTTTCCGTTGGCCAAAAACACTCAAATTACACAACTTTTACCCCTTAAAACTATTTCTACACTTGTTTTATGTAATTATTATTATGCGATGAAATCAGAAAGGGTTCTTTAGGACTTCGTAAAACAATTATTTTAATTTTAATTCGTAGGGAACATTTGCGATCAGCTGTAAACGCTAGGGTTGCCAGCCCCATAAAAGCTGAGGTCGTCAAATATAAAACTAAGCTTAACATTATTTCCCTTAAATACCATTGTCAGTGCGGAACTGGGCGACATCTGGCCAAGCATTAACATCATTGATGTAATCATCAATGGAGTAAAAGGCTTTCTTGATAAGATTTCGTTTTATGTACAGTTTAAATTTACGAATAGGGAGCTCAGTTGCTTCAGATGGAAGCTTGTTGTAGAAGCGTACGCAATTACCCATAAATGATTTCCCTACCTTTCCTAATCTTTATGATGGGATGTGCAGTTTGTTCTTGTTTCTTGTATTTATTTTGTATCAATTTTTTTTTAAAAGCTATCTTTATGGTTGTGCGTATACATTAGATTTTCATAGATGTATTGCAATATTACTGTCAAAATATTTATGTCCTTAAATAATTCCCTCAAAGAGTGGCGTGGCTTTAATTTATAAATTGCGCGTACAGCCCTTTTTTGGAGAACAAAGATAGTCTGAATATCGGCTGCCCGTCCCCAAAGCAAAATACCATAAGACATGATACTATGGAAGTAACTGAAATAAACTAACCTAGCTGTATCTTCATCGGTAATATTATATCTAATTGTTCGAACCGCATATGCTGCTGAACTAAGTCTGCCTGCGAGAGCCTCAATTTGCGGTCTCTATTGAAGAGGATATCAATATGTACCTAACCCTAGGAAAACCGTTGAGTCGACAAGGTCAACGATCTCATCCTTTAGCATTATCTTAGTTGGATTGGAAGTTACATTACAGTTGTCTTACATTTGGTAACATGAATTTTATGCATTTGGTTTTTTTAGCATTTAGTAAGAGGTTGTTGGAGGTGAACCAATTTAGTATTTGTGAAAGCGAGTTATTTACATCGTCATAATTACATTTATTTCTGTCAACTTTAAAAATCAATGAAGTATCATCAGCAAATAACACTTTAACACAGAGATCTTTTGCAAAAAAGGGAGATCATTTACATATACTAAAAATAAAAAGGGTCCTAATATTGATCCTTGTGGGACGCCCAATTCAATTTTTGAGCCCGAGATCTTTCTTTACCAATATCTACTTTTTGGACTCGACCAGATAAATAAGATTGCATTAGGTCCAGTGCCTTGTTGCCAATACATCATCGTGGCTCGAATCTACCAACAATCGTTCGCTGCCGTTGAGGTGATCAGGCGCGATTTATCATCATCCGTTGATGAAAGTGAGTGCGAGGATCTTCCCCAGGATCGTTATTTATCCTCTAAGCTTGAATAGATTTATTAACTAGCTTCTTTTAGGCCGATTTGAACAATTGTCTTGGCCGTTGACCGTTAAAAAAATGTATTGCACTTCACAGAGTTTCTTGACAGTATTTAGCTAAATATTTCACTTGCACGAACGCATTCCTATTTATTTTACTGGTTTTAACACTTTCTTATCAGATATTTCAATTTTTTGTACAATAAAAGATAAATTAAATAGGTATCAGCTGATTGACACGTCCGTCTTTGGACTGTTGGCAGCCTTGTTCTTGTCTATGTGTGCAATGACAGTTTCGGCTGTACGTATGTGTGTGTATGTAATATGTATGCTGTAGTTATTGCTCTGAGAATATGTATCTAAATTGGGACTGTTATGTTCTAAGGTTATGTTGCTGTTTTCCGGGTGCCCAGTCAAAACTGTAAACTCATTTTGCTCTATGGTGTCCCGTCTCTTCTTACGAAGTTATTGTATACTCCACGCTCAACTCTTTAGTACTATACATATAAATCTGTGCTTACAAATCTCTGGAAACGTCGTCCCTGACAGACCTGCAAGCATCCTGCGTTATTTTTAAAAGATTTTATTTTATTATTATATGGATTACAGGCTGTGTCGTTTATGCTATGAAAGAGAAGCTGCTTTAAGCATTTTCCAAAGTGGAAGTGCTGAGGAAGCTGTCAGCAAAATATTGTACTGTTGTAAATATGTGAGGATACAAGAGAACGATGGCTTACCGGGAAGTATTTGCAAGGTATGCGACCGGGACCTCGAATCTTGTTACCAGTTTTTGCAGCAGTGCGAGGCCTCAGATAAGAAACTGCGGTTACTTCTTAGTAAGTCACCATGTCCCGGTCAGTACATCACCAAAACAGAGGTCAAGAACGAAGGCGAAGATGAACTCGATGACTGCGGGAGCCACAACACAGATGAACTACAATTATTCCCCCTGGACATACAACCAGTCGCATTCCAATCAGAAGTACATGCAGATTTGGGGAAATTCCACGTCAGAAAACGGCGAAGGAAACGAATAAAATACTTAAAGGAAGACCTGAACTGTGCAGTGTGCAGTCGAGCGTGCGCCAGCGCATCCGCGCTCGCCGTGCACACGCGCACACACTCCGGGGAGAAGCCCTTCCAGTGCGCCACCTGCGACAAGCGGTATAAGGACAGTGGAACACTGAAAAGGCACACCGAGAGAAACCACCTCGCACATCGAGAAAGGAGGTTTATCTGCGAGAACTGTGGGAAAGGCTTTTATTCCAAAAGCGATATAATGATCCACATGAGAGTCCACACTGGTGAAACTCCATATGCATGTCCCGTCTGTCAGTCCAGGTTCACTCAAATGAGCGCCATGCTGAGGCACAAGCGACGCCACGCGGATGAGAAGACGCACGCGTGCGCCACGTGTGGCAAGTCCTTCTGGACCAAGGAGGAGCTGAAGAAGCACCAGAGCGTGCATGACGATGCGCGCCGCTTCCAGTGCCCGCTCTGCAGCGTGCAGTTCAAGCAGAAGAGCAACATCAAGAAGCACATGGCCATCCACATTGACCCCAATAGATTTGTCTGCAACCACTGCGGCAAAACATTCAATGTCAAAGGAAACCTTAAATCACACATTAACAGGAAGCATTCCGAGAAGTCAGGCTACTGCACCATCTGCTGCAAGAATGTGTCCAACATTGAGAACCACTCGTGGAAGCACACAGGGCACAGGCCCCTGAAATGTGAATTCTGTCCGAGCAGCTTCTGTGAAATGAGAGCTTTGGCTTTGCACATTAACTTCAAGCACAAAAAGACTGAGAGGTTCAAGTGCAGCATAGGAGGCTGCACTCTTGGCTTTCCATCCAAACCTATGATGATGTACCACATTGCCAGGTTTCATGACATGCAGACTCCTTACCCATGTGACCGCTGCTCAAGGGGGTTTTACAGGAAAAATGACTTATCCAGGCATAAAATAGGCACTCATAAAGAAAGACTGCTGTAGCTAAATGTTCTATTAAACTGCAATTTTGAATGTACCTAGGTACCAAATCTTAAATCTAGTCATTACTTGTGTAATTGGGATCTTAATAAAAATAAAGCCAATTTAATCTATACAATATTTTATTTTAGTGCTCATGAAAATGACCCTTGATCCAAAAACTGTATCACAGTTTGACTACAGGAAGTAAAGCTTGTTCAAACAAGATAAACTCACAGAGTGGGTTTAAAGTTTCTTTGTAATTTTATAACCATCCATTCTATACATGACATACTATTAATATAATTAATTGAACATTAGACTGTAATAATTGAACCAGAATATTTAATTTTTACTTCAGAATATTCTTGTGACTAAAATGATTATTTTGGCTATTTTAAGTCAATAACATCTATAAAATGTAACAAAAATACATTGCACATAATCAGATTTTGATCCAGTCAAAAGTTTTTTATTATCTGATTTTCGATATTATTAGTATATTAAATAATCTTAATAAAATTGTAAATAAATTAGTCCGATAACATAAATTATGCGAACATCAGTCAACAGCTCAAAAATCAAAACATATATTAGTTAAGAATAAAACATAATGATTCCCTTACATATTAAGTAACAGCAATCTCCTGCCGCCCTGGGCTAGGTTTACTACTTTAAATGTAAGTTTGCTAACATTTTGCCAAGCAATAGAGAACATGTGATATTTATATGAGCGAGAATAGTCTTATAAAGTAAAAAGCTCAATGAGCTGTGCACACGGAAGTGTTCAGGTAGTGATGACTGCCAGCAACGAGAGGACAGGATCATCTGTTTGCATTTTGGTGAAAGTAACAAAGGAACATACAAGTATGCTTAGTTAGATTACCTACTCTAACTAAGCATAAATAGGTACACAAAAATGTACATGGGACTGAAAGCTGATGGAATTTTACAAAATCTGTATAGTATTGTTAGTAACATTGTTCTCCAGAATGAATGTCAGTTAATTATAGTTTACAAACCAAGAGACCATCGATACATAATACTCACTATGCTAATACAACAATCACACTGAGAAGGAATAGGTTAGGTTAGGCCGCCGCGCGCGCCGCTGCGCCAGTACACCAGCCGGCTGCTCCGAGTTAGCACCAGACACATTAGATAAAAGTCGATGTCGTCGATATCTTACAATATTATTTAGAATCGAATATTGTGACTAAATACGCAAATGATTTGAATATAAAAGCTACGTTCAGACATCTTACATTAATTTGTCTTCCTCAAGGCATCTTTAACACTAATGTTAGACTCAATATTACATCAACTTTCCTAAATCATATATGTAAATATTTATCTATAAATAAGGGCACTGCCCGACGCAAACCCAGTCCAATACACCCAATATACAGAACACCGCGTTCTGCTTAAATTAATCTATTTATAAAAATAATTCATTTCTCTGCAAATAAATAAGGTTAAAATACCGTTAAAGATTATGTACCTAATAAATATACAAATTGTCATTTGTAAGTCAACTTCACCTAACTAGATAAAATCAAATTGAATTAATATATTATAGCGAAATCAAAGTTGACTTTGAATTGTTGTGACACAAAGCGTAATGTATTGACATATTTATTATTGCACAGAACATGGACATAACATTAACAAACCTGTCATTAATTCACAATAAAATAATATTTAGATCGTCATTTGCTATCTACCTGCTTAGGCGTCCAGGATAGGCGTGAGCCAACTAGTACTGGTGTTATGAAGGGGGCTCAAGCCACATTCAAATGTAATCTCTAATTGAATTACACCTAGTTAATCTTTACCAGAAGACGATAAAAAAGAAATACCTATATGAAAACTTCTCATTCCAGAAGAAATAACGAACGAGCAATGAGCGTTTGCCCTATCAACAGGCTTACCCCTAAACCGAGTAAACTCCTTCCAGACATAAGCTCAAAAGTTACATCTAATCGTAGCCCATCGCTTTCCGTCCGTCACTAGATCCTAATAGGAGGGTAGCCTTACGTTAAAAGCTCGACGATTTTCGAGGTACTTGCCCCGTACATACGTCCCCGGGGCGTCGCTCAAACACACTCGTCAGACTCGACATGTCACTTCACTCACAGCGACCTTTGTCACAATCCCAGAAGGACTTGATGGATTCCACAACTAGGCGTCACTAAAAACATGCTAGACTAAGTCACTTCACTCACAGTTATGTTAGTCCCAAAAGGGGGGTGGTCAGTAGATGAATTCCATAAGAGGGCGCCACCAGACACTAGGACGTCACTTCATCGACAGCGAGGCTTCCTAAAAGGGGGCGATCAGTTAATAGCCTGCTCGGTCATCTGGAGACAGAGTGCGTCTAGGCTGGAGTAGTCGTCCGCGAGTGAGGGGGGCAGCAGGGGCGCGGGGGGCGGCGGGAAGGGGGGGTATGAGTTGGACTTGGGCCGCGGGACGGGGGGGCCGACGGCCGGCGCGCCGCCGCCGACGCTCCAGCGCTTCTGGTGAGGTTTGAATGTATGCGGGGTGATGCGCCACCTGGAAATTACAAATTATTAAAAACACTTAAGCTCATTTCGTAAAAAAAAATCGCGTTCATAGGAGTGGGACAGAAGAAACAGCTTCAAAGAACCAAAAAATTAGCTATCCACGAATCAAAACATAAGTAGGGGACCATAAGTAAGACCCGTTCAAAACCGTATACCGGGGTAAAACCGTATAGTAGGTCTATTCACGTCAATCATTCGAATTTCCTGCGCCTAAGTCGCTCACTGGTGTCGACCAATCAGAGCGTTTTGTCTACAAAAACTGATAACAAACGAAGATATTAGATTTTATTGTTTTTGGTGGCCCGGGTGTAATGTCTATTAAAACTCAAGCAATTGTCGTAAAGTTTACGTGAACTGCAGGTAAGTCACTCACTAACTATATTAAAGGTTGTTATTTACACGTAATTTATATCTGTACCGGCGAATTTACCTTGCGTGTGTCCTTATATGCGAAGTGTTGACAAACATAGCTGTGGGTCAAAACCGTACGGGGTAAATCCGGCTATACATACGATTTTGACCCGAGTAGATGAAACTCTAATTTCCTTGCATTTTGTTTGCAGATACTAGAAAAATGCCACGTAATTAATGTCTCACAAAACCGAAAACCTAATTTCAATTTCAAAATGTCTGTTCAAAAGAAAAATAAAGTTACCAATGATATAACATGCCTGTACTGCCTTGAAAAATATGGTACAAGTCGCATAGATGAAGGATGGGTCAAATGTATGGGTTGCAAAGGCTGGGCTCATGAAGGCTGTACGTACAGGCTACAATTCAGAGGAGTTGGATAATTTTACATGCAGAAAGATAACTTTGGGGGCAATATCATATATAGTACTTATACAGTTTTACCCAGGTGTTAGGGCAAAACCGTAAATAGTACCTAGCAGTTTGCTATTTTTCTGTTTTTTTTTAAAGTTTATTTTAGTATGAGTAATATGAGTACGTAATTGTATACCTAAGATAGATATACTAATTAAAAATGTTGATTTGATACATTTGTGTTTAAAAATGAATGATCTACAGGCCTAAATCCTTAGCTATACGGTCTTGCCCCGGTCTCCCCTACAGTAGTACCACGCTTATAAATTACACCACTGTACCTACGCAGATGCCTTCGTTTTGGTAGGCGCGGAAAAATCCTAGCCAATCATAACGTTATGCCTATGCGCGCGAAACATGTGTGTTTGCTATTGGGTGATGGCTACGCACATGACGTCCGCGTTCGTCGTCGCAATCTCGACATTCGCGAGTCGTATTTTGATTGAGTGTGATACATGAAAACATGCATCAAAATATGTTGATCCTTTGTTGTCTTCCCGTGTACTTATCATATGAGCGCGATAGCTTGAGCCTGTTTTTGTGAGCGATATAGCATGAGCCTCTGTTTTTGTCGACTTAAAAGCTTAACGCAACGCAATAAAGTCTATTATTTCAATGGCGTTGGCATTCGTATTCAATCGGGTTGAAATGTTTTCTGCAGACGAATTTTGCCGAAGCGACTTTTAAAGTGGTAAAACTGTAATTTCAATAATTCGCAGGGTTTCTGAGACCTCGAGCTCGACCAAATTTTTAGCGAAACAATGCACTTTCATGTTTTTTATCGTATTTTTTTTCTTACTCGTATTTTAACATTTAAGGAACCAAAGAAAAAAATTTGAATCTATACTAATATTACAACGCCAAAGTGTTTGTTTGTCAGTCCTTCACGCCATAACTAAGGAACCAATCGACTTGAATTTTAGCATAGAGTCAGTTGAAAGGATGGAGAGTTCCATAGGTTTTCAATCCCATAAATCAGTTCCATGGGAGAGGAGTAACCTTAAACAACGCGTGCGAAGCGGCCAGCGGGCAGCAGCTACCCTATACTAATATTATAAAGAGGTAAGATTTGGTTGTCTGTTTGAATTGAATAGGCTCGGAAACTATACTTCACCGATTTGAAAAATTCTTTCATCATTAGAATCCTACATGATCCCTGATGAACATACGCGATAGAATATAGAGGTACCCGTGCGAAGCTGGGGCGGGCCGCTAGTTTTATAAAATTTGAGTTATTTACTGAGATCTATGACTACACTTGCGAGCTATAAACTGGAATCACTTCATCGCTGGTTTTTGCAGACCATATTTTACAGTTTCCATGCAATAAACTGTAGGTTGTGGTATATTATTTTAAAGATAACTTTATTAGCTTTTAAACCCTTTCGATATCATAGCGAAAAAAATGTTCATCATACATATGTCATGGAACGTGAAAACAAAAGACATAAATTTTTGGAACGAAACATCAATTTTTTCAAACTCCTGAATCCCTATAAAAACTGGGATTTTATGCAATTTTGTCATCAGTCCAATATATCACGTCACTCAAAATACTGGAATTACAAGAAAATGGAAACCACACCAATAGAAGCCGCTCAAATCGTCACCCTAATCCAGCAAGGGTTCTCTCAGCGTACTATCGCTCGACAGCTTCGTCTGAGCCAGTCCTGTGTCTCCAAAGTATACAAGAGGTTTAGAGAGACTGGAAACTTAGTCCGAAGACCAGGATCTGGACGACAGCGATGCACTTCGGCGAGAGATGACCGATTTATTGTCAGCACTTCTCTCCGAAATCGACATCTAACCGGCGTTGGCGTCCAGCGGGAGCTCGGAGAAGTTCGAGGGAGAACTGTCAGCGAGTGGACAGTGAGGCGAAGACTCAAAGAAGCTAACTTGACCCCAAAAAGGCCAGCAACGGGACCCAAATTGTCTACAGCCTACTGACAAGCCCGACTTCAGTTTGCTCGTGATCACTTAGATTGGGATATACAGCAATGGAGCCGAGTTTTGTTCGCGGACGAGACTAGGATGTGCCTGCATGGCAGCGACCGTCGACGGAGAGTCTACAGGAGACCGGGAGAGCGATACGCACAATGCTGTATAGCGGAAACAGTGGCATATGGGGGTGGGTCTTGTATGATGTGGGCGGGGATTTCAATTGAAGCTAAAACGGAGCTGGTATTCGTACCCGGTGGAGGTCGGGGAGGAGGACTAACCGCAGAAAGGTATATCAACGACATTCTGCTGGGCCATGTACTCCCTTACGCCGGGTTTATTGGCGAAAATTTCCTGCTAATGCACGACAATGCCCGCTGCCACACCGCTCGTGCGACTAGATAGTACCTGGAAGAAGTCGGGATTCCCACAATAGACTGGCCAGCCGTCAGCCCTGACATGAACCCTATCGAACACCTGTGGGACGAGCTGAAAAGGCGGGTACGAGGAAGATCTCCAGCTCCGGCGTCAATAGAAGACCTAAAAACTGCTCTTATCGAAGAGTGGCAGGAAATTCCACAGGATTCCATCAGGAAACTCATTAGGTCAATGAAAAACAGTTTACAAGCAGTCATTAGGGCCAGGGGATGCAATACAAAATATTAAGCGGGAAATAACAAAGATTTTAAATAAAAATTTGATATTTTCATATTACTCCTATCGTAATAATTCACTAAATGAAGGTAGGAAATTTAATTAAATTTAAATAATTTTTATACCATTCGAAAGCTAACAAAATTTCTTTTCAAATGGTATACACCAATCTGAAGTTTATTCCATGGAAACTGTAAAATATGGTCTGCAGAAACCAGCGATGAAGTGATTCCAGTTTATAGCTCGCAAGTGTAGTTTGACAAGCAAACTAGTCACGTTCGCCCTCTACGCAGGATTTGAATGTTGTTTGTAGCCGCGATTTCACGAGCGCACAAGCAAAATAAATTGATCTGCAGCGAAGGTTGATGGTCTCAGGGAGTGGGCGCAGGGCACATGTTCTGTATCCATACATCATAATGTTGAAGGCAACATTCAGATGTATGGATATTTGTCCCGCTGCGGCAAACGCGCACGCAGGACTAATTACTTGGTAAGGTTGATAAGTAGCAATGAGTAGGTATAGGTATAAAGACGTCTTCCAGACTTCTCTCTCAGATCTCGCCGATGCGATATCGAGTTCATCGACACTAGACATAGCCGGATAGGTGTCCTGAATATTAAATACGTTTCCAAAAAATATCGGTAACGGCAGTACTCGAACCCGCGCCTCACCCTCAGTACCAGTGTGCTCGTTACACCGGGTGTTCTCTAACCGATTAAGCCACGAAATACTAAGTCAGTTTCGTCGAAAATCTTTGGAACCTTATTCGGGTCTAGCGCCGTTAGCACCACCATCATCACGATTGTCCAGAGTGACAGGCTAAACATGGACAAGGAGAGCTCTAGACAGGGAGGACTGGAAGAGGCTGGGGGAGGCCTCTGCCAAGCGGCAAACAAACTAATAAACTTACTTAAAATTTAAATACTTACTGTTTGAAAAATTGTAAACCAGTTTGAAATATAGGCTTATATTATTATTATTAGACGTGAATATTGTTTGCGGCGGCGCCGGCGCAGAAGCGACGCGACGCGACACGTCCTGTTGGGGATCCATCCACCGGACGGGCCGACGACGTGGCGTCGCATGCAGTCGGCGGACGGAGGCGGCTCGGGACCGCTCTTTGTGGCGTCGTGTAAGTCGATTGACGTTGAAAGGCTGATATGATGATTCGGTACGGTACCTAGGCTTGGGACGATGGCGGTGGGGCAGGTCCCCCACGTGCCGGTAGAACTGCCGCGGCGGCAGGCGGTGCCGCAGCCGCTTCAGCGCCTCCACCAGCTCCGGACGGTTGAAGGCCGAGTGGTGCAATGCCTGGAATGTTATCGTATTACTGTGAGCTAAGAGCGGCACCGCTACGACGCACCACAACAACGTGCATTCTCACTCGTTACATTCAGACAGAAAGCTCGCGAACCACCTTGAACGATTCAAGCTTTAGGGAAGCCAAGTTTGTCATTGTACAGTAGTGTTGGAGGTTGATATTATAATGCACGTGTTAGTGCTGGTGGTGGTATTGGATTAATGAGCGCACAGCTACGGCTTCATTCAACGTTCCTGCCAAAAGGTATGGCCTTATCATTTCTTGTAAACACTTCGCCTCCGGGCTCCGGCGGCGCAGGGACGTGCCTGGTCACATCGATCAAGTTTAATTCAATTCAATTCAATTTATTTATTTCAGTTTTTCACCATAATTGTTAGTAAACTACTTAGATACTATGTTAGTAACCATAAGATCTATTTCAATTATTAATGTCAATGCTATCCTTTTATCTGGTATTTACAACAGCCGCAGCTGTGCCTGCGGATTCGCCCGAATTGCCGAAACATTTGCAAAGGATTGCAACGCAATAATGCCAAGATTCGTGTAACCGCGATGCGTTCGGATTATGTAGTAAAAGGTATTGTATTGTATTCTTAGAACAAATTTAGACATGTGTGACAGTACCTACAAAATCTCGCGATTCGTCACTGAATCGAAGAGAAGTCTAAGCTAATATTGATAACCATACCACAAGCTCTGCATAGCTTGGGGCTAGATGATGCTGAGTGAATTGTCTAGCATTATTTATTTAATATTGAGGTGATTGCAGGATGTAGCACCTTCTCCACGAGCCAGCAGTGAAGCGACAGCGGGTCTGGAGCCTCGAGCTCGTCCCCGCTGCCGGCCGCCGCGGCGCCGCGCCCCGCGGTGCTGCATGCGGGGTCGTTCAGACATTCAGATGCTGGAACAATACAACTTCATTTTACATCTAACAATAATTTTGGGCACATGCAGAAAAGGTTAACCAAAGGTGCATAAATACATCTCACTCAGCCTTATTTCTGTAGGCTTACAAAATAAGCATTTAGGCCTGTTATGAAATCTTACTCAGGGGGTGCTAGGAATCGCCGGGCTACCTCAGCCTGTCACCAACAACTGACCCTGGCAACGTATAACGGACGCACTCTGAGGCTTGACCAACATCTAGCGCAGTTGGAAGAGGAGTTAATTAAGTGGCTTGTTCTGGGGTTATGTGAAGTCCGCAGAGGGGGAGGACACCGTAACCCTAGACTCGGGTCATCTTCTCTACTGGCGTATGTGGCGTAGGTTTCCTCATCAATATGCTCCTCTCTAGCAACGTCCAAGAAATCTCCAGTGTGTCGACCAGGGTAGCGTACCTGATCCTACGGCTATCCAAAAGGTATAGTGTAATATATCTATTTAATTAAAGACTTTGTTTAGAAACGAGACACTTTTATTCTTTATTTCCACATTACATTTTATTGCTTTTACAAAGGCAAAGTTCGAGCTGTCATGCAGACGGAGCCGGAACCATAAACATTTAACCTATAGACTAAAGTCTATGGAAATAGAATGGATACCTCACACTCTTCCCCTCATAATTAAAAGTTACTATTGTTACAGTACATCTAACATAAACTCCAACATAACCAAAAGTTGAGCACCTCTTAAATCTACTAACTATTTATTTACTAAATAACTCTTATACACTAAGTACACTATCTATATGATACACCTCTTCTCCCCTTATCATTAAAAAACAAGGTACACTAGATGATTTAAAAAAAAAATGTGTGAATAATGACAGTTGGAGCGGAAGATAAAAGTAATCAACTCAACATGTTGTGTTAAATGAATTTACAAATATAATTTAAACAATGTTGCACCTTGATAATGATAAAAGGATAAGCCACAACATTTTAATGGTAAACAGCGTTATTCTAACAAGCAGCTATTGCATTTTAACATTTGGTTTACATGTCTTTTCCAACTTTTTCCTTCTACATCAATGTTGAATGTTACACCTGGTATTGATTCATCTAATATTATTCCTACAGTCCAGGGTTTACAGCCCTTCCGGTAATCTCTGACCATTACTTTTTCACCTACCTTAAACTCTAAGTCTCGGTTCCCCAGTGCATTTTGTTTTTGTTTCTCTGTCATCTCATAAGAATGATCAGCTATAGGTGATGGTCTCATGAGTGAAAAACGGTTTCTCAATTCTCTACCTAGCATCAATTTGGCTGGTGTTACACCTGATGTACTATGAGGTAGACTTCGATAGTCAAATAAAAATAAATTAACAGCTGATTTTAAGTTGTAACCACTTTCTTTTATTTTAGTTACATGTGTTTTAAATGTCTCTACAAATCTCTCTGCCGCCCCGTTTGTTGCGGGATGATATGGCGGGCTAAAGGTGTGTTTAATGTTTGTATTATTACAATAGTTTTTAAATTCTAAACTAGTAAATGTTGGTCCATTATCTGTTACCAAATGCACTGGAAAACCAAACCTACAAAATAAGTTTTTAAACACTTCTATGGTTTTCTCTGCGCCAATACTCGACATTTCAAAAGCTTCTGGCCATTTAGAGTATGCATCTACTATGACCATATACATTTTATTATTAAATGGACCTAAAAAATCAGCATGCAATCTGTACCATGCACCTGGGGGAATGGGCCATGGCTTCAATGGTATTTTTGGTGGGCTTTTGTGATTTTGTAAGCAAGGTAAACAACTTTTAGTTACATTTTCAATATCTCTATCTATATTAGGCCACCAAAAATAAGACCTAGCTAATTGTTTCATTTTTACAATTCCAAAGTGACTTTTATGTAATTCTAAGAGTATTGCTTCCTTTAAGGTAGTAGGAATAATGATTCTGAATCCCCAAAACAAGCAATTTCTATCAATACTTATTTCATGTTTTCTGTTGTAATATGTTGATAAGTCTTTGTCTATTAACTTTTTATCTGGCCAACCATCCATACTATATCTGATAACTTTAACCAATGATGAATCCTTTGAAGTCTCATTCTGAATTATTTTCCAGTCAAGTTTTTTTATATTTGAATTGTCAAGGTAACTAGTTTGACTTTCATTAGCATTTATACACAATGAATTTTGCGTAATGTTGTCATTGTTTTTTACATCTAAACAGGAGCGTGACAGAAAATCTGCTGGATTCAAAGAACTTTTTACATGGCGAATCTTGTAGTTGAATGCTGATAAAAATATTGCATAGTGTTGTAAACGTTTTGCTGCCATTTTTGGTATACCTTTTTTTGGTCCAAAAATCCTTACTAGTGCTGCATTATCTGTTTCTAACTCAAAACTTCTACCATAAGTGTAGTTGTAAAATTTTGTGACACCAAATATTATAGACATAGCTTCCTTATCTATAGTTGAGTAATTCTGTTCTACTGAGTTTAACTTCTTGCTAGCATAGGCAATTGGTTTAATTACACCATTTTTATCTCTATTCGATAGCACAGCCCCTAAACCTGTGTCCGATGCATCACATGCCAATATTAATGGCAATTCTGGATTAAAATGTCTCAGATTATCTACTGAAGCTAGTTTCTGTTTAATTTTTATAAAAGCATTTTCACAATCAGATGTCCACTTAAATTTATTTTGCTTTGTACATTCATATAATGGGGCCATAATGGTTGCCATATCTTTAAGGAATCTGGCGTAATAGTTTATTTTGCCCAGAAATGATCTTAACATTGTTATGTCTTTGGGTGGTTTAGCTTCTACTAGTGGTTTTATGTTTGATTGAATTACACTCACTTCTTGTTTAGTTATTCTATACCCAAAAACATCAATATGTTTTTTAAATAAATGACATTTATTTAACTTTAATCTAAACTGACAGGATTGTAACCTTTTCAACACTTCACATAATATATTGAATGTTTCATTTAAGTCATTTCCTGCTATATAAATATTGTCAATAAAAACAATTGTTTTCGGAATGTTTGCAAGTTTATTTGCCATTAAGCGTTGAAAAGATCCAGGTCCTGTGCTAACACCATATGGTAGGTACTTGTAATTATATGTACCTATTTCGGTGACAATAGTTGTCATTTCTTGTGATTCTTTATCTAAACATGCTTGCAAATATGCTTCTTTCAAATCAAGTTCACAGAAGTATTCACCATTTTTCAAGGTATGTAATATTTCTTCAATGTGTGGCAAAGGAAAATGATCCACCTCCAAGTGAGGATTTAAAGTAAGTTTATAGTCGCCGCAGAGTCTAATTGAGCCATCAGGCTTTTGTATTGGGACTACTGGAGTGCCCCATTGACTGTGTTCCACGGGGGTTATTCGTCCATTTTGTATAAGTCTAGTAATTTCAAGTTTTACCTTATCTTTGAGTGCGTATGGTACTCGACGCACTGGTAGAACTTTTGGTTTAGCTTCAGGTTTTAGTTTTAACTTTATTTCCTCACCCACAAACTTTCCAAACTTTGAGCTGAAAACTTCTGCGAACTTTTCCTTGATCACATATTCTGCTTCTGAAACAGTTTTAATATTGTTAGACCTATCTTTTGCTATAACATTTGTTTCATACAATTTAGGTGGCCATAGGTCTAATGTTTTTAACCAATCTCTACCCAAAATCAGTGGAACATCATCATGAGCTACATAGAGACTCAAAGTTTTTGTCTTGTTATTAAATCCAACCTTTACTGCTTTAAGTAAACCAATTGGTTTTGATAGAGTTTGATCAAAGTTTCTAAACTGTACCTTACTTTTATGTATTTTGAAATTTTGAAAAAACTTTGAATGTATTCGCTGTGGTATAACCGTGACATCAGATCCTGTATCAAGTAAGAAATCTAGTGATTTTCCTTCAATATTTAAAGTTATGTAATGGGGTGGCACCCTACTAACACTAAACAGATTTACCACTGCTTCTTCAAAATCCTCCTCGACCTCCTTTATTGGTTGTGGATTTGTTTCTTTCTCTTCTTCTACTATGTAACTTCTTTGAAACCTTGGATTCTTTCGACAAACTTTGAAGATGTGGCCTTGTTGACCACATTCAGAACAATATTTGTTTGCAAGTGTGCAGTCTTTTTTTATATGGTTATTGTTTCCACAACAATAACAATACTTTCCTTTATTTCTTTCTTCTTTATTCTTGTTTGATTGATACTTGGTTTTGTTTTTCAATGATTTAAAGTCGGTCTTATATATTTCCGACACAGATGTTTCATGTTGGTTAGACTGTTTAAGAGCAGCTTCGACCGTTCTAGCAAGTAACACCACTTGGTCCAAATTCATTTCTGAACCTGTCTTCAGGAGCTCAAATCGTATTACCTTTGATTGTACTCCGTCGATAAATTTTTCTTTTATTTGATCTTCCCAATCTTTGAAGTTACATTTTTTTGATAATTTTCTTAGATCTGAGAGATATTCTTCTATAGTTTCAGATGGTAACTGGTTCCTGTTTCGAAAATGTGCCCGGTCCAGAATTGTGGCCTGTTTTGGCTCATACTTTTGATTTAGCTTGGCGCACAGTTCTTTGAATTCAAATGTTGCTGGTTTTTTTGGTATGCACATGTTTGTGAGCGTTTCAAAGACTTGCCTCGTTATCTTTGTCAAGAGTAGGGGAACTTTCTTCTCTTCTGGAACTTCGTTCAGCAAAATATAGCATTCTAGTTGTTGTTCAAAAGCGTCCCAATTTTTGCCATCAAAATTATCTATGTTTGAATAGCCCATGTTTAGTTTTATGCTTTGTTTATCACTTATTGTATCCTGGAACGTCTCTTGTTCCTCGAGACTTTCCATTTCCTTTTTTCTTTGCGGTCGTTGGGTTACATTTGAGTTGTCCGACGACATATTTTATGGCAATGTGCACATAACCTCTAAATTTGTATTTCCAAGATATTTTTATTTTTGTAGTAACTTCCTTAATTTTGGATGCTGGTTCTAACGTACTCGTCGCCAATGTAATATATCTATTTAATTAAAGACTTTGTTTAGAAACGAGACACTTTTATTCTTTATTTCCACATTACATTTTATTGCTTTTACAAAGGCAAAGTTCGAGCTGTCATGCAGACGGAGCCGGAACCATAAACATTTAACCTATAGACTAAAGTCTATGGAAATAGAATGGATACCTCACATGAAGGTTATTCAGGTCTACACACCAACCTCGGCACACTCGGATGATGAAGTGAAGGATATGTATGAAGACATATTCAAAGCATATTAACGGCAAGGTGGGAACCCAAAATGGCAACGAATCCCGAATAAGCCCGCATGCATGGCTATGGAGTTAGAAATCACAAGGGGCAAATGCTTGTCAACTTCCTTGAGAAAGAGGGGGTGGTCTTAATGAATTCCTTGTTTAAGAAGCAGCCTCAAAGGAAGTGGACATAGCGAAGCCATGTCCACTTTCTTTGGGGTGACTAAAAATGAAACTAAAAATCACTGTGACTAAAAATGAGATCGACTTCATCATGATCCGTCATGATGAAGCACATATTCAGAGATGTCTCAGTGATCAACAGGTTCAATACCGGATCTGATAACCGACTCCTCCGAGACTCTCTGAATAATAATATAATAAATCATTTATTTCAGACCAAGTTGATCCATAGATTAATTAATTAAATTAACTACAATGCAATTACAAATTAAAATACAATACAATATTACACACACAATCAAAATATAAAATTAAAATTAAACCTTAATATATCCCCGTGGCCGGCCTAGAAATATCACTGAGCCACCAGCGATGACACCGGTTTCAGCGTCATCATCCACGGCTGTCAGCAGGCTGTTGGAGCTGCGGCGCATGCGGCCCACCAGGGATGCAACCCGCTTGCGCATGATTGCGTGGAATCCATCCACGTGCGCGTCCGCGTCCCTGATGCGCTACAGTACCGCGGCAGCCCCAACAACATCCTGAATCCGTTATTGTACTGGACGCATCAAAATCAAAAAATCAAAATCAAAATCAAAAATTCTTTATTTCCATAAATACAAAAATGTATACTTAGAAAAAGTCAAATTCTTAAAATAAAACACTGACACGGAAATAAAGTGATGTTTTTGATTTCTGTCGCTTCGGTGTGTAGACTAAAGTAAAGAAGCGACGAAGAAACCTTTAGCCTGTTAGTTGTTATTTTTCGAGTTGGAGCAAAACCCGTCCCAAGCTTTTTTATCTTCTAAATAATCTGATATTTTGTAGTAAGCCTTTTTGCACAGAAAAGTTTTGATAATTTGTTTGAATTTATTAATTGATAGATTTTGCAACTCACTAGGAGTTTTGTTGTAGAAGCGTATACATTGCCCTTTGAAAGATACATTTATCTTGTGAAGTCTGGTTGTGGGCACAGCGAGTTTATGTTTATTTCTAGTATTAATATTATGTATATCGCTATTTTTAGGGAAGCTTTTGATATTTTTATGAGTGTACAACAAGTTTTCATAAATATATTGACAGGGGACTGTCATTATGTTTATTTCTTTAAATTTATCACGTAGGGATTCTCTGGGACCCATATTATAGATAGCACGAACAGCCCTCTTCTGCAGCACAAATACGGTGTTAATATCTGCAGCGTTCCCCCACAGCAGTATACCATATGACATAATACTGTGGAAGTAGCTGAAATAAACAAGTCTAGATGTATCCACGTCTGTAAGAAAACGGATTTTTTTGACTGCATACGCTGCAGAACTAAGTCTCTTCGATAACTTATCTATGTGTGGGCCCCATTGAAGTTTATTATCTAAAGTGATTCCTAAGAATACATAAGGCGTAAGTAATGCATAAGGCGTTGTAGGCTTTCTGTGTATATTTGGCCCACAGACTGCACGTGTAGAAAGTAGTACAATATGCTTGAAAAAGTGTTATTTTGACAGGTGGTGTACAACGTGCGAATCTGCGAGCCACCATATTACACCTCACCGACAACGCCCTACGCTCCCTTTCAATATCCATATTGTCTGACGACCTCAGTGGCGCAGCGGGCGAGTCTGCCTGCGACGCAAGAGGTTGCGGGTTCGATCCCCGCCTCGGAACAAATTTGTGTACGATCTGCAGAAATTTGTTCCGTTTTTTCTATGTATAATAAAAAATATCTATCTATGTAATGTATAATATTACGTATATCAGTTATCTAGTACCCATAACACAAGCTCTGCTTACCTTGGGGCTAGATAATGCTGTGTGAATTGTCCAGCATTATTTATTTATTTATATCCTCAGTGACCCAGTGACCCAGGTATTTAAATTGTTTGACCCAGCAAAGAAGAGTGCCATAAAGAGATACAGGAGGCACAGAGTAGCTTTTCATACCAGCTTTGAAGAGAAGCAATTCACTCTTTTTGACATTATACCTGAGTCCATGGGCCACTGCGTATGTCTCACAAACATTTAGTAACTGTCTCAGGGCACTTATTGATGGGCTCAGTAGAACCATATCATCTGCGTAGCTGATATTATTTATACTATTGCCATGGATAGAACAGCCTACCTTGGTTCCACTGAGCTCACCAATCAGCTGATTGGTGTACAAATTAAAAAGCTTTGGAGAGGTTATCCCCCCTGCCTCACCCCGCATTTCAACTTGTACACCTCATAGTGAGAGCCAGACCATCTAACCATGTTTTTCTGATTTGAATACCAGAACTTAACAACATTTATTAGATCACCGGGCATTGTAGTTTCTTTCATAAGTTTATCCCACAGGATGTCATAAGAAACCAGGTCGAATGCCTTCGAAAGGTCCAGAAAACAGGCATATATGGGTGTCTTCTTACTGGTATAGTATTGGACAGTCAGTATGCTTGAGGCACAGGATTGCAGTTTCAGTGGAGAGACCGGGCCTAAACCCAAACTGTTCATCTCGAATATTCAAGTGCTCCATTAGGTGTTTATCAAGTATACTGTCCAAAACTTTTGCAACCACCGTGGCTAGAGATATAGGCCTGTAGTTTGGGCACATCCGAGGCATCGCCGGTTCTGTTCTTAATAACTAGGTACAACAATGGTCTTCATGAGCTCCTCTGGTAAGTAAGAGTGGCCTATGCAGAGATTGAAAAGCATAGCCAGTACCAGAATGTTGCAGGTGCTCTATACTAAGTCCATCATGACCGGCGGATTTTCCCCTCTTCATACTCCTAATGATCTCTTTTACTTCATCGGTATCAACCTTAACATGGTAATCAGCGGTTTGGACTTCATTATTGAGCAACTGCACGTGCTTGGATGGCAAACCCTAAATTGCTCCATGAAGACATTGGCAATACGTTGTGGATCAGACACGCCACTCACGCTCACAGGCAGACCACTTGATGGGGACAGTTTATTTGTATGTTTCCAAAAGCTGTTAAAATTTTTAGAGGCATGATGTGAAGCTAATATGTCCATTTTAATTTGGTTTTGATGGTTCTGACACCATTTTAATTTACGCTTAAAAACTTTTCTGGTCTCAACCATATGCTGGTAAACAGGCCCATTAGGTGGCCTTCCATACATGAGCCATGTATGATAGGCCCCCCGGGCCCCCCTATGATCGTTCGTTCTATACGGGCAGCCTTTGGGTTAGCTTTACTAAAAGATCGCTTAGCGCTCTGCGTGTACAATATAACAACGCCTTCAGGATGTTGTTGGGGCTGCCCCGCTTCTGCAGCCCATCATTCATGTTTGCTGAGGCCCAGGTTGATGGCTTTCATGCCATCATCCGCAAGAAAACCGCCTCGCTGCTGCGCAGAACATGGGGCAGTACTAACACCCTCCTACAGGTTGTAGGTAGCAAACTTACTTCGCCCATCATGCAGTCTTTAAACAGGGTCCTAACTCTTTAGAATCCTCAGTTGGGGGATTCTGTTGAATGGCTGCTTAACCCTATTAAAAATATATATTAATTTCGTTTCTATTTTGTATTGTATAGTATCGTGTACCTAAAATGGACCATGTCCGAATAAAGAAACTTTTTATTTATTTATTTATTTATGAGCGTGTCTGACGTGCCTGTTCCATCTTACAATATGGGCTCACCTCCTTTTTTTACCCTGAGCAGATTCAAAACTCTCAATTGAGGCTTTCCTAAGTATACAAATCAAGTTATTATACAATGTGTCTATTGCTAACCTGTGGTCGCTATTGTCACACAATTTACCAAAACACTTAGTAAGTTCAACTGGCAACTCTATCTTGCATACTAATGAGTGGCAAAGTGAATGATAAGATTCCGTTTGGCTGGTACCTCTTTGCCCCCAGGTAACTTTACCATTAGGTTGTACATTGGTATTCAAACATTTAGGCTTATAATAAGGTTGATATTACTATGCACTTCAAGTGGACAGTGATCCGACCAGTATATACACTAGAGATGTAACGAATATTCGCATCCGCATTCGCATTCGCGAATATTCGCAGGATTTTCAATATTCGCATTCGCATTCGCATTCGCCAAAATCTATGCGAATATTTGGCGAATGTTGATGGGGCAAAAACTTACCTAACATATTTAAAAAAACTGTTCTCTTTTACATGCGAAATTATAAAAAAAAACTGCACATCTCGTAAATAGGGATGATGATGATGACAGTAACAAAAAGCATCATTATTATGAATTTACTAAATTATCAGAGCCATACATGACAAAACGCGTATTATAATTTTTATTTTGATCAAGATCAATTATTATTTTGATAAATAACATCTACAAAATACAATAATCCGCCATGACACGTTGAACAACAATTAGAGAACACAGACCCATGACGTCATGTCGTCACAAAGTAAAATGGAAGGCACAGAATAACCACAGAAATAAGTAATGGTAAACGTATGACTTTCTTCAATCAATAGCTAGCTTCTTTGTTTCTTGACAACATTGTTAATACTTGTTTTTATTATTGATATGATTGTATTTCTTATTTGTAAAGACATACTAATGAATATAAATATTATGGTAATTCTGTATCATAAAAATTTGTGCATCGGTGACGTCATAGACAGTCGCCACGAGTATTGTAGCGTTTTAGAGCGAAATTTAAATTACATTTTTGAAAACAAAATTTTACCTTCAAAATCCATGTTTTTTGTAGAAATATGTTTTATTTTCTATTCTTATATCAGTAGATGTTTAAAAATATCAAGGAGTAGTCTCAAAATCAATCATCATGCCTATTACTACATTTTATTACGGCACTCTTATTGCTAATTCTTTAATAGGAACTTTGTAAGAAACTTTGACAAAGGTTTAAAAACTTAACTGAAAAAAAACAATTGAACTGACTTTGATTGGGTGACTAGTGTCTGTCCGTGGCTTTGCACGCGTTTCTACGAAATTAAAGAAACTAAACGTGAACTAATTTGTGAGATCGAAAAATAGCCTAGCCTTTGCTTTGAATGACAATGTATTGATTATTCTAACCCGGGGGTTAAGGTAACCTTTTAATGGCGGGAACCATTTGACAAATTTATGGTTTGTTTTTGGCGTGCACAGACCTTGATCGGAGGACCTAGGACAAGGCCGTCTTTTATTTTTTATTATTATGTTATACTGGTTACTAAATAAATATGAATATATGAAATATTAAAAAAACAAGTTAATTTCTAGTTACACCCAACCCAAACCTCATAAGCTAGAAATCTTAAATTTGAAGCATAGGAGTTTTGGAAATTACACCCCCAAAAAAAAAGAAGATTGAAGTTTTGTACGTGTTTCTTTTAACTCTATGAAGTGGCCAAATTTGCTTGAAATTTACCAAAAATACAAAGCCGTTGAACACGTATTTCAGGATTTTCCAAAATATTAATGAAATGGTTAGGTATATGAAAGTTTGAGATTTGTAGTTGGGCTCCGACTTAAAAGGGCTGTAACTTTCTAACGCATTGTACTGAAATTTTCTGAGTATATAAAAAACAATAGATTGAAAAACGACTACCTATGAGAAATTTTCAAGAAAACTCAATATGCGTTTTTCAATCCATTGTTTTTTATAAACTCAGAATTTTTCAGTACAATAGCGTATTGTATTATATCAATAGCGTTTTGCTTGTAACTTTTAAACCAGTACCCCTATTTATAACTTTACAATTTGCATGTTCCGCATCCACTAAGCAAAATAAGTCTTAACGTGGTCTAAATTTTACTCATTGTTTTCATGGAGGCACTCATTTTTCCCAAAATAACATATAAAAGACAAACAAATCTAACTCCAACCGACAAATGTGTGGATAAAAATATTATCAAACAAACAACGCGATTGGTAGACGAAGATAGCAATTATCAAGCGATTCATCTTCTTTTATTTTTTGCTCTGCATCTGTTTTGATACAACTATGCCAATATCAGTTTCAAATTCTGTGGTTATCAAGGTTGTGAATTGTCAATGTCATGAATGAATGAAATATTTTTATAAAAATAAGTTAAATCAAAATTACCCATTAGCCAATTCTGTGGCTAGATTGTAATTATACTCTAGTGTATATGTGTGTATATATTCTAGATAATATAAAAAAAAAAAAAAAAAAAAAAAAAAAAAAAAAAAATGAATGAATGAAATAAACATTATTACTCGTACGTAATTGGTTGTTGAAGATAGCTAATAGCAAGCGTTGGTAATTGGACAACCAATAAACAGTACGTGAAGTTGGCGGCAAGCTCGAAATACCAACATTCGCATTCGCATTCGCGAATGTGAGCATCAAATACTCGCATTCGCATTCGCATTCGCGAATGTCGAAAATTTGACATTCGTTACATCCCTAATATACACCATGCCGGACAAGTACATTAGTTACTGTGGCCCAGGCGGCCTGGGTCACAAGGCAATGATCAAGCCAACGCTTACTGCCATGCACATCACTCACATATGTAAAGGTACCCGAGTGTAAGCCCTGTATTTCAAAGTCCGCACATATCCAATCCTGGTCATCACAAAAGTTTATAAGGTGCTTACAAAATTCCTCTCCAGGGTGAGCATTAAAATCCCCAAGTATGTACACGGATTCTGCATTTACATTTTCTACTATAGCACTTATTTCACCCAGACATTCGGTAAATTCCACTAGATTTTCAGCACAATCAGTCGGCATGTAAACTGAAAAAACAACTAACTACCTGCCAGACCAGCCAGAGTTATTTTTATTGCCGAAATACGCACGTTATTACACTGAATCACTGTGACATCCTGGAACACACTGGTTTTCCATAGTATGGCCACACTTCCATAAGGCCTCCCGCGCAGTGGCCCCGCAGATGTGTCTAGCGCCGAAGATCCCGTATAGCTAAAGCCTTGGTCAATAATAATAACTTGAAGCTTTTTTTGACATCTAGTAATTCATGAGTCCATTGCTTTGCTAAATGAAGTCACCATTATTATTTATTAATTTTTTTGGCGTAGCGTTACATTCTCTTTGATACATTACCTATTAAACTAAAAGGTGAAATAGCCTTTGTTTTTATTTTTATTAAATTTTTAATTTTTTTTGTAGCAAGTTTTGTACTTGTCACCGAAGAAGTGATAGAGCGAAACCGAAGGTCCAAAGTATTCATTCAGCAGCTTGGCAGGAGCCACGATGAGAGGACCGTATTGTCGAAGAAGGAGATCTCTGCTGAGATAGAGGATTTTTATGGCCGTTTATACGCTGCACATGCCCCTCATGCCCAACGTGACGACCACGATTCCAGAGCCACCCTGACACGCCACTACACCGACGAACTGAAAGACATCAGTCAAGAAGAGATGGTGATGGCTCTGAGACAGCTTAAAAAATGGAAAATCGTCCGGTGAAGACAGCATAACTTCAGAACTTCTGAAGGCAGGAGGAGCCCCTGTTTTGCAGGAGCTACAGAACCTGTTTAACACTGTTCTTCACAGTGGGAGAACTCCTAAAGCGTGGAGCGTGGAGCCTAGTGGTGCTCTTTTTTAAGAAGCAGGGTTGATAAAAATCATGTTTGTTATAAAAAAATCCAAAAAATCAGATTAATTTGATTTAAATCGGATTTATTTGATTTTAATCAGATTTTTTTTATTTTTTTAAATTATCTAATCGTTTTCAGTATGAAAGTCAGTTATTTATTGAAAAAACAACATATTTTTTAGCCTAGCTTCAGCTACACGACGCATCGGTCTTGACATGAATTTGGATAAAACCAAGGTCATGATCAATGCCACATTGATCCGGGACCGGTCGTCGTACATGGCCACCTTCCCGAAATTTTTTCCGAGTACACTTACCTTGGGCAGGGTCTGCAGTTGGATAAAAACAATTTCGAGGAGGCCAAGAGGAGGATCCAGCTAGCTTGGGCAGCGTTTGGGAAACTACGTCGAGTCTTCTCGTCATCCGTACCGCAATGCTTGAAAACTAGTTTTCACCTAGCTAACATACGAATAGCTACATAACGAGAATATTCAACCAGTGCGTCCTACCGGGTAGGGTAGGACGCACTGATTGAAAACTTTCGTTTTCAAGCATTGCGGTATGGATGACAAGAAGTCATGACCTACGAAGCTGAGACGTGGACACTCACAGTAGGGCTGGTCCACGAGTTTACAGTCACCCAGCGAGCTATGGAGAGAGCTCGGAGCTTCTCTGAAGGATAGGAACCGCAACGAATACATCCGACAGAGAACTAAGGTTATCGACAAAGCTCAAAGGATTAGCAAGCTGAAGTGGCAGTGGGCTGGCCATATTTCGAAAAGAACCGACAACTGCTGGGGTAAACGTACTCTTGAGTGGAGCCCGCGACTCGGCAAATATAGTGTAGGACACCCTCCGACCAGGTGGGATGACGATTTGCGAAAGACTGCTGGCAGATGCTGGATGCGGCAAGCTGAAGACAGGGCGCTATGGCGCTCATTAGGGGAGGCCTATGTCCAGCAGTGGACTAGTTAGGCTGATGATGATGATGTATGTATGTTTGTATGTAGCTGATTTTTGTTCCCAGGTAGCGCTGAAACTACTGTTCGTTTTAAACAAGTGATGTATAGATTGATTCGTCTCAATTCCTCGATGGTTTTAGGCTAAAAGATTTAGGGCTCCGCCCCAAAATGAACCTTTAGTATTTTAAAGTTTACTCAGCCGCAGGCCCTACAGAGAAAAATTACAATAACTAAGACCTATTTTCAACCTTATGTCTATCAAATATGTCTGATACGTCATTCTATTTTGTCAATGTAAATGTAAACATTTCAAAAAAGAAATAAAGGAGTAAAAATTATCAGATTTTTAAAATGAACCCGAAACAGGATAAGTAATTTTGAAATGCTATTTGTGACTGAAGAAAAACCTGCGACAAATGCGATCATGGCTAACATTCATCTGTGGGACATATCAGCGAATGGCGATAGTGGAACCTCTCGCTACGACATCACCTGAACCTTGCTCCATCCCCTGAGGCATGTTGAGGAAACAACCCTCAGAACGCCTGGAACAACAGCTTGTAACCGGCAATGGCCCACCATTTGCATCTCATGAATTTAAGGTGTATTGTACTAATAACTGTATAAAGCACACAATATCAGCTCCTTATCGACCTCAGAGGAACGGTGCGGCGGAAAACACCGTTAAAACTATAAAAAAGCTATTAAAAGAGCCCTGTACGAAGGTCTCGACGTCAACGCCGCTTTAAGTAAATTTTTGTTTCAATATCGTAACTGTGATCATGCTACTACGGGAGTATCGCCAGCGGTGGCCTTGCAGAGGCGGCGCCTGCGCAGTCGGCTGGACGCGTTGCGGCCCGACCGGGCGGCCGCGGTGCGCGAGCTCCAGGAGCGCCAGGCCGTACGCACGGCAGGCGTTGACAAAGGCTTTGAGGTAGGGGACGCGGTTCTAGCTCGTGAGTACACGCAGAGGGGGGACAAGTGGGCCGAAGCCACGGTTGTCAAGAAAACAGGTCCCGTCTCATATAAAGGTAATTTGGGCAACGAAGTAGAATGGCATAGGCATGCCGATCAAATAGTTTCAACGCAAAAGAATCGGTATTCATTATCGCGGATGAGCGGTGCGGCTGTCGAGAGTTGACTTCCAAAGACCATGAACTTGAGATTGATAAGGGGACCGAGAATGAGGGCGTAATTGAGGAAGCGGTATGCGGTGAAGACCACGCAGACATAGCAATGGAACCGCGGGACATGTTAAAGTCGCCACAAGAGTTGTCCAAGCGGGCGGGAACCGCGTCGGTTGCGTCCCGCCCCGGCGGCGGCCCTGCGCCCTCACCGCAGCCCGCGTCCGCCCGTGCACTGCGTGCATTAAAACGGGCAAATCAATGAAGCACATATTAGTTTATATAAAAGTTTAGATGTAAAGTTGTGCGTGTATCTAGATTTAATTAGTATATGTAATTATAATTACTGGCTTGGCGGGGAGAGGTGTAACGATCCGTCGATGCCTATTATTATATGCTGGCGGCGTGGCGGGAAGCGGGCAAATCTTTTGAATAAACCAATCTAATTGCTCACTCTGGCTTTTGACGTCTCAATATCAAACGCTCCATGGTTCGTGACAAATGACCAGCTGTACCACGACCATTACCTACTACATGCACCGATAGCTAGGGAAGATATCGCCACCAAACTGAGATCCTATGCCTAACTATTGCAAATCCATCCAAATGAGCTGGCTAATGACCTCATGAAGAAAGATGCAACATCCAGAAGACTAAAAAGAATAACTCCTCAAATATAAATACGCCCAACAAATGCTGATGAGAAACCGCGGACGTACTAGAGTTTCAACGGTTGGGAGCAAGTACATAACCAAAACGAGGAAAATAAAAAAACTTAAAAACTACAACCCCACTACGTAAAAGTTATAAACAAGCATTCAAAGATGTTTCAAATGTGTACCTAGATGCAGCACTTGCACGATCTCCTGAGGCAGAGGGCTGTGGTGTGGCATGGGCCCCAGCAGCGCGGCGCGCAGGCGGACCAGCGCGCGCGTGGGGTCCGCGCAGCCCGCGCCGCCGCCCGACAGGTCCGCGCGGGCCGCCTCCACAAGCGCAGCGCGTTCTGATAGTTTGCGGATGGATACTAGGATCTTGTGACGAGCGCCTTTTGTTACACCTGTAATGATAAAGCACAGTTAACAAATAAATAACAAAACTTTATTTCTTTAGGCTTACAAAATAAGCACTTAGACAGGTCATTTTATAATATAAACAGGTTTATAAATTGTAATTATTATAAAATAAGATGTCATTCAGTTTACACACAGCACTACCATTTTTTGTCCAAGAGTGGAAGAAGTGAAAAATAAACCACTAGTAAGTTTATACAAGCTAATACAAGATTTTTTGTCTAAGTCTTAATATAATGCAACATTAAGCTGAGGCAGGACCTTATTGGTTCACTTCACTATTTAAGTAGTATTAATTATTTTAATGTTTTTTTTGTATCTTTCTGTGTACTGTGTATGTGTGTGTGAGCCAATAAAATGTATTCTATTCTATTCTAATGTGTTAAGAGCGTATAACCATGCCATGCGCAGATTGGCTCAAAAACAGTTCTTTTCAAACCCGTTAATGTCGTGAACTACTTATCTTACACTATATGTTATTTCCTAATAATTTTAGGAAATTTTGTTGTCCAAATAGTTAGTTAAGAAAATATTTCGATATATATAGTATGCACGCGTTTTATCAAGATAACTCGTTAGAGGTTTTCTTAATTTCCCTTTCAGCGTCAGTTTCGAAGCCCAAAATATTATAAAAATACTGACAAGAAGTAACAAAAAATAATAACCAATTGATAAGAGCCTTGGGAAAATTGTTAGTTAAAAAGATGTTTGGTATTGGTATAATATAATACTATACTATATAATACTATAAGAAATTAAAATACAAAAAATGTGAAATATTACGATTTTTTTCACCGATATTCCTTATTTAATTTAATATAATAATAGCTTACCAATAAAGTAAAGCATCTTCTTTAAATTCGTACACTTAAAATTTTAATTATATTGTTGTTATTATTTTCTGTAAATATTTTAAAACTACTATAAAACGCTGCGCGCAATTAAAAATTCAAATCAGTCCGCCGCGAGGCCTTCTAGAGTGTGGACATGTCGCTCGGCGCGGCGCTCTGACTGACCTGTTGACCTTTGTCGTGCGTATAAAAGGCGAGCGAAAAATATAGATCTATATCTACAAACGTCCCCTACACTGTACCTACATGGATCGGTCTGCAATCTTCGGAGGTAGAGGGGGGGGGGAATGGTCTATTTTTTGACTTTCTATGAAATATTTCAAAAAGTATAAAACCTACAAAAACAGTTTTGAAATGTACAAAACCTTTCATTTGATACCCCATTTACCCCCTAGGTCTCTTGAAATATCAACATCACAATTTGTACTGAAAATATTCATTTTCATTTATTTATATATTTTTTTCTTGAAATAGATAGATAGATAGAAAATACTTTTATTGCACACTTAAGCTAAAAACAATTTACAAATTAAACACATAAACAATAAGTGACAATTGGCGGTCTTATCGCTCAAGAGCGATCTCTGCCAGACAACCTGGTATGGATAGGATCATCGGATATACATGGGGTAAGACCTGTGTGCATCTACTTAAAAATGGTACTACTTAAAAATATATAACATATACACATACCTATATTATAATAATAATATAACTACTACAATTAAAAATAAAATAATAATAAATACATACCTAACCTATAAATATATATACTAAATATCTACTTACATATTATATGGAAACAAGGACGTATTCAGTGACAACAGGACAAATAGTGTTCCTTTACCATTTCCTTGAAAATTGGTAGTGACTTTGCACACCTTACAGTGACCGGCAATGCATTCCATAGCTGGACAGCCCGCACAGAAAATGAGTTGCCGTAGAAGGTAGAAGAGTGGACAGGTGTTTGGAGCGAAAGGGTTTCAGAGGAGCGAAGAGATCGAGAATGTGAAAGATGAAGAAAGGTGAAACGTGCTTTAAGATAAGGGGGTGCAGAAGATAAAAATAAAATATTATAAAGAAGAGTTAGAATGTGAGAATTTCGGCGTAGCCGTATGGGTAGCCACTTGAGCTTCCTGCGGAACTCTGAGACATGATCATACTTGCGCAAGCCAAATATAAATCTAATCCCGACATTCTGCAGGCGCTCAAGTTTATCTAACTGCTGCTCAGTTAAATCTAGAAAGGAAGAATCTGCGTAATCAAGAATTGGGAGAAGAAGAGATTGTGCAAGAGAAATTTTAGTAGCAATAGGAAGGAAATTGCGTAGTCTTCGAAGGGAACCAGCTGAAGCAAACATCCTGCGGCTGATTTCAGAAAGCTGAGGTCCCCACGACAATGTTCTGTCAATGAGGACACCTAAATTTTTCACCGTTTCACTTTGCCCAACAGGAGTCCCATCGAAGACTACGGTTGGTAGACTACCCCAGTTAATCCGAGCTACCATTCGCGAGCTCCCTACAGTAATCACCTGCGTTTTTAACGGGTTTACTTTAAGACCGAAGTTTTTGCTCCAGTCGAGGATACGGCCCAAGTCTTCGTTTATCGCAGCGATAGCACCAGACAGCTCATCTATTGGGGCCTGCGCGTAAATTTGGAGATCATCTGCATAGAGGTGGTACGCTGAAGTTATATGATGAGATATAGAATTTATGAAGATAGCAAAGAGGAGAGGTGAAAGAACGCCGCCTTGAGGAACGCCAGCAGAAATATCACTCCATGATGAGCATACGTCATCAATGCGTATGCGTTGCCGACGCCCTTGCAAATAACTGCGAAACCAGTCAGCCACTGCTGGAGATACATTAAGTGAGCGTAATATTCCGAGTAGAATTTCAAAGTCAACGTTGTTAAAAGCGTTGCTAAAATCTAGGAGGCAAAGGACAGTTACCTTTCCATTATCCATGCCAGAACGTATGTCGTCAGTTATTTTAACTAACGCAGATACGGTGCTGTGACCTGGACGGAAACCGGATTGGAAGTGATTGAGGAGAGTATTTCTAGAGAGGAATGTGCTAAGTTGTTGATGGACAAGGCGTTCTAGGACTTTCGACAGGAAAGGAAGAATAGAAATAGGGCGAAAGTCAGAGAAAGAAACAGGATTAGATTTTTTTGGTAAAGGAGTAACCTGGGCTACTTTCCAGGCTGCAGGAAATAAGCCAGTGGTTAAAGAAAAGTTAAGTATGTGTAGGATTACAGGAGCTATTTGGACAAGGATAGGGACAATCATATTTCGGCTAATGCTATCGTCACCAATAGCCTTAGAAGAAATAGAGATAACCGCTCTCTTAACATCACAGACAGTGAACTGACTAAAATTAAAAGGTAAATGGTCAAGAACCGGTATAGAAGAAAGATGTGACAAAGTTTTCGATTTCAACTGTGTATCGAGATCGGAAAGAGAAGTGAAATGTTTATTAAGGGAGTTAAGATCAAACTGTGAAGGAATTTTTGTACGTACTTTAGATTTTCCGATTCCTAATGACCGTAGGAACTTCCAAACCTTAGAAGGGTCGGAGTTCTCTACTGAAGTATGGATATAACGGCGTTGCGCGTCACGACACGCTCTATTGCAGAGATTCCGACGATCTATGTACTTCTGTTTATTAGACTCTGTAGGTTTACGCTTCAGTTTCGATTTAGTTACGCATTTCAGGTGCATAAGCGATTTTAATTCTGGTGTGATCCAAGGCGCGGGCAGATGCTTGAGTTTAATCTCCCTTAGCGGGGCATGTTTGTCGTAGAGATTGGTGATGACACTGTTAAATATTTCAACTTTGCCATCAACGTCCGGAGCGTCAAAGAGGCTAGTCCAGTCAATGCTTTCCGCGTCATGCCTGAGTTTGTCCATGATAATACCACTAAAATTTCTTTGCAGAATAACCTGGGGCTTGGCTTTAGGGGGACGGATTTTGTAAGACATGTACAGCATGTCATGGTAAGAAAAAGCTCCAGCTTCACATTGACCATGACTGGTAACACGAGAAGGTGACGACACTATAATGATATCAAGTAGAGAGGGAGCTGAGTGTGGGAAGAAATGTGTAGCGTTTAGAGGGAGAATGGAGAGATTGCACCCCCTTACAAGATTTTCAAGAAAAGTGGACCGACTGTCTTTCTTAAGTAAGCAGGTATTGAAATCGCCCATAATTATGGAATGCTCATAGGAAGGAGTTAGATTTTCAAGAAGAGTCTCAAAAGATGAAAAGTAATTAATTTGGGAAGAAGGACAGTAAAACACTCCGAGTAGCACCTTTGTATGCAGAAGTTTGATCTCTATGAAGAGATGTTCTCCCGCTTTTGGGGGTGGTGGTTGTGTAGACATACTTACAATATTAAAGGAAATATGCGATCGAAGATAAATGGCAACACCGCCACCACCAGAACCGACGCGATCATTGCGTATAAGTTTAAAGCCAGGGAGAGAATAAGATGACGAAGAAAGACATGGTTTGAGCCAGGATTCAGAGACAAGAAGAGCGTGTATGTTTTTATGGTCAAAAGAAGTTAGTAAGTCAGTATAGTGTTGTGGGATACTCTGAGCGTTGATGTGGAGGACATTGAGATTCTTAGAAACATTAGAGAAGAAAGATGAAATTGAGTCAGAAAGACAAGGTATACTGCAGTAACTATCATCGCACTACCAGAAACGGCATCAGAGAAGGACACATATTCGTCACTATCAGAGTTATTATCACTGTGCAGCATTGTAAATGTAGATAAAAATAAACCTTAATTAAATATATATTAAAATACAATTATAATAAAAATATATACCTATAAAATAACAACAATTTCCAAGTACCTATGTACCCAATCTTCCTATCCATCTGCCAGTGGTGTCTATGAAAGCAATCAAACATAAAAATGCAAAGTAGATACATTGAAGAAAACAAAAGTAGAAATAAAAATTTGCTATAACTCCACACATAGAATACTGCAAGCAAGAAAAATAAATAAAAAAAAAACCTATTTGTCATGGATATTCACTATTAATTCGCGTGGCTATTTCTAAAATCTACAGTACAAAATTAGTGTTGATGTGATTAAGTTACTGAACGACCATTTTTAGTGTCGTGTCAAAGTGCTGTCAAAGTGACAAAACAAGTGTAAACGTCAAGTGACAATGTAAACAAACATACCTGCCTCATGCATGCTAAATTGCTAAGAATATTATTTGTGTAAAGCATCGAGTTAGAATAATATAGAGTCCCAATCTCTAACTGACAGCACTCAAAAAATGTCCGAGCGCCGTTCTACATACCTATACATTTGTTGTTATATAGCTCACAATGACATTTACGCGAATTAAGACGTTATCTTGGTTGAATAATGATCAATGTCGCTTGTACGCAATGTCATAATAATGCACCGAAGACATACCGAAGATTTCCGAAGATGACCGACGGCCATGCGCGTACGAACAGGGAACAGGGCGAGTGGAGACGCTATTTGTACTAAATAATATTATAGGTCGTATTTGTGATATCATTATATTATGTGTATGTGAGTTTGTGAGTTTATAATGTACCTAAGAGGACTCCGAAACTAAACATCTGATTAAAAAAATATGTTAACCAATATTTAGAATGAATCTAGGTTTCAGGATGGACATAGGCTATAATTATATTATTTAGCCAGGAGGAGCCGGGGCGGGGCAGCTAGTCACACTTATAATATGAAGATAGCTTATACTCTGGACTAACACTTATGCTAGGTACCTACTTTTCATCCCGGAAAAAACGGGGGTGCAAATAATTTTAAATAAAACAAATTAATGTGTATGTATTACGAGTTTTATTAGGTACTATTTTTAACCTACTGACGAATAACTTAATTACCTTGAAACAATGTTAATTTATTGTAACGTTGCCTTTTACTTTGATGACTGTCCATTCAGAGCACCTTACGGGGTTTCGAGGAAAACTAAAAACAAGGCATACAAAATATTGTAATTTACACTATAAAATTATAGAACGCTATCGACTCATCTACTTTTTGTTCGGAAAAAATAAAGCATTTATCAACATGGTAATATTAGTAAGTATAATAATTAATTTAAAATTCGTAAAAATATTAAGTATCAATGAACTCCACAGTTTTGTCGTTGGAACACAGTGTGCTCGTCACAAGCTCACGCGAGACTTTGTTTCTCTTTTACTCTTACATATTTGTTTAACGCGTGAAAGAGATACGCCTACGAAGTGCCAAGGTCAAGCTGTGAGCATTTTATTTTGCAGAAAATATTTAAAATTATTGAAATTAACATGAAAATACGTACTGTGGATACATAAATTCATAAAATTGTTATGATACTTACCTAAAATACGAAACACCATCCTTTTTTTGCACGTAGTTGCTGTTATTTGGGCAGGAAATCACCGAACACTTTGGCATCGCGAACGTTGTACGAGGACTGCGGTCGCCGTACAACTAAACAAAAACTCTGCACGTAGCGTAGGTTGTGCAGAGTTTTGGCGCGGACATTTTATTTCTGTGATTGTTACTCTATAGTATTCTAACTCGATGGTGTAAAGTGAATATTGAGGGTTGAACAATCAGTACAAGCACAGAGTACAATATTTAAACTAAGGACAAAAAAGAAACATTATTGGGACACAAATGGCGTGATCAAAGAAACTCCCTGTACATTAAAACTAGGCCACAGTAGCGAAAAACGTACAGCTGCGAATTGAATGCTACGCTAGGACTTTTTGGACGAAGTCGTCCCAGCGCGCTTTGTCTTCGACGCCTTGGGCACCATCAGCTTCAGGGTCACAGCCTGCGGGCTTCCTGAAGCAGTGGCCGCGGGCCAAATGGAGTTCAGATCTTCAGAACAGCGTACTCTGTGCCGTTTACCATCGGGGCCCATGACATAGACGGTCCCGTCCATCGTCCAACACTTAGTGATGCCGCAACGTTCGCGGGCAGCCATAAATGTATCATGCCTGAGTTTCGTTAAAAACTCCGACATGGTTATCCCGGAGCCTTTCAAACATGTCTTGGCAGACCAAACCTTACCACGAAGCGACAAGTCATGAAGCTTGAACAGTATAGGCCGGGGGCGGTCTGGGACCGCCGTACGACCCATTCTATGACAACGGCTGATGTCACTTGCAGTAATACCGGTCAAGTTCACCTTCTCCAGTAAAGTCTTCACTACCACCTGTGACACATCCTCCTTTTGCTGTTCGGGCACTCCATGCAGCAGTAGTATTTTCCGCCGACCTCTCATCTCCAAATTATCAAGCTCACGTGTCATGAACTCAATTTGAGTCTGTAGTGCTCGAAGTGCCCCGGTGACAAAGGACTTGAACTCTGCATAGTCTGATGACAAACCGGCAACAGTGGATGGTGTGGGACTCCTTGGCAGCCCACTCTCGAACTGGTCCATTCTCTGGGCAAAGGATTTTGCCAATTCGGACATAGTGTTTCGAATATCCTCCATCTTGTTTTGGAAACACAAAGGACTGAGACTTGTTCAGAATTTGCAGTGCAGTGTAGAGTGATTGCTTAGATTGGAAAACACTGTATGGCAGGTGGGTTAAGTTATTGATTAATTCTATGCATTAATTTATAATAAACTTGTAGTATTTATATTTTTAAAATAAAAAGTAAATATTGAGAATGTTTGTAGTTTTCACATCTACCCCCGAAAAAGAAATCAGTAATGGTAATGGCGCACGAAATGTATCTTTATTTCAAATTTCAAGTTAATAGCTGCAGTTGTTACTGAGATATTCAAGAAAGAGCGGGGACGGACAGAGCGAGATCATAAGGGTTTCGAAACCGATCTCGAAACCCTAAAAAGTGTTCCCAAAAACCGGCAAAAAAATGAACCGGATCTTTTCAAACTCTTTTCAACAGACACGGGCACATAAATCTATGAAATGTATTCTTTACAAAAGTAGGTAATCTGAGTTGAATCAGCGTTGCGTCTCCGTGTGAGCTGACTAAGATCCCTCTAACAGGGTTTGATGGAGTTTACTTTTACAAATTACGCTTCTACTTTTTACGATGTTTAAGCTCCAGATTGTTAAGAGTATAGCTAGGGTACTTATTTTGAAATTGTTATGCTCTTTAGTAATTAAGCTAAAAAGTGTTAGCTCTAACATAGAAATAAGAATAATCTCATTATAAGTAAACCATGTTAGTTCTATAATTATTTTACAATTTGATTACCGAAGACTTCAAGGAGGAGGTTCTATATTCGGCTGTTTGTTTTTCATCGATTTGTCCGTCAAATATGGACTGATTGTGATATGTTTTCATTATTGTGCAATTGTAGAGTATGCTCCCCGAAGTAGTCCCATAAAATTATATTTCCGAGGGTAAGTATTTATCCAGTGAAGCTTAAAAAACAACATAAGTAATACTTTTGAAAATCAAGACAATATCTTCGCCAAATCTCTATCGACTGGTATTGATGATTCTTTCGTTCTTGTCTATTTAGATTTTAAGGTGGTCTAATAAAACTTCGACACTGGAGTAATTTATAATTATGAGCTCTGTAAAATTTATGGCGGATCGCCTAGAACGAAGAACGAAACGATCGATCGTGGACTGACGATTTTATTAGGGTTATTATATAATATTATGCAAAGGGCCCCAATATAAAACCTATTACTGAGGCTTTTGACACACCTGTCCGTCCGCCTGTCAGCGGACTGTATTTTATCAGTATGCCAGAATTTGAATACTTGGTAGTTATTTAAAACACGTAAAATTTGGAGAACTAAACTATTTCAAGCGAAACCGAACAACATCCGTGAAGACTCACCTAATTTCTCCAAGTATTTCTCGTCCATCGCCATCATCTGTTCGTAGCTGATATTCGTGAACAGCCACACATACTTGTGCAGCCTCAGTGTCTTCAGCCAATGCGCCACCGTCGACATCCCAGGGTGCTCCGTATAGTTATTACTCCTGAGGTCGTCCAACCGGGTTTCACTACCTGTGGTTCCATACATCATCAGCGGTCGGATCTGTAGACTATGTTCGCTGGAGAGGGAGAAGCTTCTAGGTTTCTGAACGAACGGTTCGTCTGATAAGTTCTCCGCTGATGATGACATGAAGTTGCTTGATGGGGGAGTTAGACTGTTCGATCGTTGCGACTTCGGCTGAGAGATCGTCGCGTCAAAGTTCAGCCTTTCAGTCTCACTGCATAAGTCTACATCCCTTCCGTTTTTAGAGAAGGATTCTTGTAGTAAATCAGAGTTGTAGTCAACAGAGTGTACTATGCTGCGGAACTCGACGTTCTTGCCGATAGTCCGCCGGAAGGGGTTCGCGCTGGACCAGATGTTGTCCACGAGGCAGGGCTCTATGTGTTGCTGCCAAACGCTCTCCGTCCTTCTGTTGCCGGAGATGTGGTTCTCTAGGTAGCGGAGCCATTGAGTCAATATTCTGGAAAGGGAAAGGACCTCTTAAAGATTGCTACCGGAGTGTTTTGAGATTTCACGAATGGAAATTGTAAGGGTTTTGTATTAGAGTCATTTTATTTTATCAACATCATCTTAATTCTTTTTGCCTGAAAAACGGGTTATCACCTAGTTCAGGCACACGCATTGTTTTAATTCCATTAGAATGAGATTATGTACTTCTTTGTTATCCTTTTGGTCCTAAGATATTTTGAATAAATTATTTTATTATACTTTCTACCATTTGATATTAAGGTCAAACGAAGGCCCTTAGATTCTCTCCAGGTCGACTCCATTTGCCAATGGTTACTGGTCTCAAAAGGTTGATGACAACATTACAAAGGCCAAAGATAATAAATGCCTCAGGTGACTTAATATCAAAAGCCCGAAGGTGAAAGGTATCAATAGGCCTATTGTGACTGGTAATGTCAGTTAAGTGAAATAGCTCTGGTCCTGTGTGATACACATACCTCTGGTCTTGTATCGTGAGCGCGGGATGCACGAGAAGATAGGAGAGCAGCTGCCTGGCAAGGTCGGGCGCTTGCTGCGAGCGGCGCGGCCCGTCCACGGCGCGCTGCACGAGCGCCGGCGTCGCCGCCACGTAGGCGTCCTTTACTCGCACGTTGTCGCTCCGGACTAGGGGGAGTAGCTCTAGTAGGTGGTGCAGGCTTTTGTCTCCTGTTATTACACATGCCAAAAAACAATTTGCATAGGACAAGCACTTGGATATTTAGACATACCAGTGAAATTTTTTAGTTTCAATGGGTATATAATCAATAGTGTTCAATGTAAAATTAGGTATATCCCGATTCAATAGAGAAACGAATATAAAATGGCGGCTTGTACTTGCGTTGTCAAATAGTACAGTTGGCATATAAAATTTCAGAACAAAGATTTTTTCCAAATTCAAAATATTAAAAACAAGACCGGGTCATATTTATACAGTTAGACCTGCACCCGCCGCAGCGCGGTACGTACTAGTACCACAGGGCATCAATGAAATACTTGCAAGACTACAAAACTTTTACACTTTTACACAGTTGTATTCCATACGTCCATATCGGTTTTAGCACCATCATGTAGACCAGGAGTTTGTTGTCCAGGCTGAGGGTGGAGTTTCTGCCCAGCAGCCATTTTTTTTTAGTTTTCAAAGATCTTTATTTATAACCATAACAAGTAAAAGTAATACAAATCCAGTGTTCATTTAATCCTAGATAATATTAAACTTAATTTTAAACACGTTTATAAGCGTAATGCTTTTTCAAACTTATTAACTAAAGGTAGTAGCGACTATTATCTATCATACATTGGTTAATCACTTAACCACTAACAACATGTTAAGTATCTTATTATAAATTCAAGGAAGCTTTAGTCGAGCTTTACATTTTATGTAGGTATAAATAGTGAAAGATTCATGGCAAACAAGCCAACCTAAGTATTCGTCATAGCAAACGCCTAATGCGACTAGTAGTGAGCTATTTCACAAAATATAACTAGCAACGAGAACAATAGAGCGGTCGTAAACAAGTTAGCGCATCAATAGGCACAGTAGGTTTCGCAAGGTCGCGCGGTCACTGCGAGTTCGGCGCACGCGGTCCCCGCGCCTATATCCAAAGCCCAGCAGCCATTGCAGGTTACGGTAACGGAGGTTCCGCTCCTCTCTTTTCTTCTGTAGGTGAGTTCTCCACGTCAGTCTGCGGTCCAAGTGCATCCCAAGGTATTTGACTGACTCATTTTGTGGTAGTGTATGTGCTCGCAGACTGACAGGTGGATAATCACCTTTGCGGAGTGCGAATGTTACGTGGGTTGACTTTGAGGCACTGGCTCTGATTCTCCATTTAGCAAGCCACTGATCTATTTTGTCCAGGCCAGTTTGGAGACTTTTAGAGGCTTCTCTCGTGTCTTTGTTACTAGCCAGAATGGCAGTGTAGTCCGCAAATGTGGCTGTGATTGTTCCTGGTGTTTCAGGTAGATCGGATGTGAATATGTTGTAAAGAACGGGACCCCGCACCGAACCTTGTGGTACTCCAGCTTGTAAGGCATTGAAATTCGAGGTATATTCACCGTCCTTTACCTGAAATATTCTTTCTGAGAGGTAGGGGAAGATGGGTAGGATTCGTACACCGGGAGGCTTCGTACAGAGGTCATATCTCGACTATCCAACATGCTGAAGCGTTCAAAGTTGTATACGGGACTGCCCCTTATAATGTATAGGCAACCCTCCAAAAATGATGGTAGTACGCTAGCAAACTTTGACAAAAAGAGTTAATATGTGTTTTGGCTACTCAAAAGTAATTTTTGGTTCCCCTTGGAAGCATCTGTCTTCAATAAGTTTTAATAGAATGAGAAAAAAAAAATTGTCTAGTTTGTAAATACATGCGTAAGATTGTTATAATTAACAATAGTTGAATGATTACCATAACGGTTATTTTTTTATTAAAATTTTTTGTGACAGGTTTGATTGGGGTACCTTCGTACACTTAAATTGTATGTAATTTTTATACTGTACGAATGCACCCCATGGAACTAACAAAAATTAAAATCAAGAATATAATAATTATTATAAAACTAGGTCAGTAAGATATGCCTAAAAGGTGACTAAAACAGGTAAAATAGCTGAGAAAATAATAAATTCCTAGAAGATACAAATGGTGTGCGAATGTACCCCACGTGTGGGGTGCGTTCGTACTAGAGATGTAACGAATATTCGCATCCGCATTCGCATTCGCGAATATTCGCAGGATTTTCAATATTCGCATTCGCATCCGCATTCGCCAAAATCTATGCGAATATTTGGCGAATGTTGATGAGGCAAAAACTTACCTAATATATTTAAAAAACTGTTCTCTTTTACATGCGGAATTATAAAAAAAACTCTGCACATCTCGTAAATAGGGATTATGACAGTAACAAAAAGCATCATTATTATGTATTTACTAAATTAAATCAGAGCCATACATGACAAAACGCGAATTATAATTTTTATTTTGATCAAGATCAATTATTATTTTGACAAATAATATCTACAAAATACAATAATCCGCCATGACACGTTGAACAAAAATTAGAGAACACAGACCAATGACGTCATGTGGTCACAAAGTAAAATGGAAGACACAGAATAACCACAGAAATAAGTAATTGTAAACGTATGACTTTCTTCAATCAATAGCTAGCTTCTTTGTTTCTTGACAATATTGTTAATACTTGTTTTATTATTTGATTGTATTTCTTATTTGTGAAGACATACTAAAGAATATAATAAGGTAATTCTGTATCATAAAAATTTGTGCATCGACGTCATAGACAGTCGCCACGAGAATTGTAGCGTTTTAGAGCGAAATTTAAATTACATTTTTAAAAACTCAATTTTACCTTCAAAATCCATGTTTTTTGTAGAAATATGTTTTATTTTCTATTCAGTAGATGTTTAAAAATATCAAGGAGTAGTCTCAAAATCAATCATCATGCCTATTACTATATTTTATTATGGCACTCTTATTGCTAATTCTTTAATAAGAACTTTGTAAGAAACTTTGACAAAACTTAACTGAAAAAAAAATGTTGAACTGACTTTGATTGGGTGACTAGTGTTTGTCCGTGGCTTTGCACGCGTTTCTACGAAATTAAAGAAACTAAACGTTTAATGTTTATTTTTTCCCTATGGGAACTAATTTGTGAGATCGAAAAATAGCCTAGCCTTTGCTTTGAATGACAATGTATTGATTATTCTAACCCCCCCTGGGGTACCCTTTAATGGCGGGAACCACTTGACAAATTTATGGTTTGTTTTTGGCGTGCACAGACCTTGATCGGAGGACCTAGGACAAGGCCGTCTTTTATTTTTTATTATTATGTTATACTGGTTAATAATTAAATATGAATATTTTAAATATTAAAAAAACAAGTTAATTTCTAGTTACACCCAACCCAAACCTCATAAGCTAGAAATCTTAAATTTTAAGCATAGGAGTTTTGGAAATTACACCCGCAAAAGAAAAGAGGATTGAAGTTTTTTACGTGTTTCTTTTAACTCTAAGAAGTGCCCAAATTTGCTTGAAATTTACCAAAAATACAAAGGCGTTGAACACGTATTTCAGAATTTTCTAAAATATTAATGAAATGGTTAGGTATATGAAAGTTTAAGATTTATAGTTGGGCTCCGACTTAAAAAGGGCTGTAACTTTCTAACGCATAACGCTATTATACTGAAATATTCTGAGTATATAAAAAACAATAGATTGAAAAACGACTATCAGAAATTTTCAAGAAAACTCTTAATATGATAGTATGCGGTTTTCAATCCATTCCTTTTTATATACTCAGAAATTTTCAGTACAATAGCGTATTGTATTATATCGATAGCGTTATGCTTATGTAACTTTTAAACCAGTACCCCTATTTATAATTTTACATTTTGCATGTTCCGCATCCACTAAGTGAAATAAGTCTAAACGTGGTCTAAATTTTACTCAATGTTTTCATGGAGGAACTCATTTTTCCCAAAATAACATATAAAAGACAAACAAATCCAACTCCAACCGACAAATGTGTGGATAAAAATATTATCACACAAACAACGCGATTGGTAGACGAAGATAGCAACAAACGATTCATCTTAATTCTAAATTTCTAAATTTTTGCTCTGCATCTGTTTTGATACAATTTTGCCAATATCAGTTTCAAATTCTGTGGTTATCAAGGTTGTGAATTGTCGATGTCATGAATGAATGAAATAAACATTATTACCCGTACGTAATTGGTAGTTGAAGATAGCTTATAGCAAACGTTGGTAATTGGACAACGCGCGCGCCAATAAACAGTACGTGAAGTTGGCGGCAAGTTCAAAATACCAACATTCGCATTCGCATTCGCGAATGTGAGCATCGAATACTCGCATTCGCATTCGCATTCGCGAATGTCGAAAATTTGACATTCGTTACATCCCTAGTTCGTACTATTCCCACTTTTTGGGAAAATCGTTATAACTTCGCCAAGTTTCTTTGTATCAAATCAGAAATACGCTGTTATTATAGTCAGATAAGTGGACGATGCAGTAGCATTAGATTTATATTAAATTAGCTGTTAGTTTTTATTTTAGAAGGCTCAGAACAAAAAGCGTACGAAGCCTCCCCACCTTCCCCTATGAGCTTAGTAAGCCAAAGAACGGGTGTGGTAGCGAGTTCTTTATTTTTACAAGGAGACCCTGGTGCCAGATCTTATCGAAAGCCTGTTGGATGTCAAGAAAGGCTGCCGAACAGTATTCCTTTAGCTCCAGTGATTTTCTGATGTGGTCGACTACCCTGTGGACTTGTTCAACAGTGCCATGCTCTTGTCGGAATCCGAAATGGTGGTCTGGGATTATGGAGGTTTCAGCTAGTACTTTGAGCATGCGAGAAAGGAGGATCTTTTCAAAGAGTTTAGAGAGAACCGGCAGTAAGCTTATCAGTCTGTATGAGCCAACCTCATTGGCGGGTTTCCCTTCTTTGTGGACCATGATAATTTGCGAGGTCTTCCAGATATTTGGGTAATGTCCAATTCTAAGGATTCCGTTAAACAGTGTTGTTAGGAACACTATTCCTTTCTTTGGCAGTTGTATCAGGATTTCCTTAGTTATTTGGTCAAACCCAGGGGTCTTTTTGTTGTCCAGCTTGGAAAGATACCTCAGCACTTCTCTGGGGTTCGTAGGCTTTAGGGGTGCATCTAACTGGAAATCTTGGTTCAGGATAGCTTCAATGTCGGAGTCATCATTGTTTGTGTCATTATTAGGCTTGAACACTTCAGCTAGGTGACTTGCAAAGGCATCTACTCTCTCTTGTGCTTTCCTAGCCCAAGTGGAGTCAGAAAGTCTTAGAGGTGGCCTAGCTTTTTTGGGTTGATTGAAGTTCAATGTAGCCTTCCATAGGGAGTAGTTTGTAGACTTGGTCGCTGTTAGAGATTCCAAGTGTTGAGCCAGAGTTGCGTTTTTAGCGTTCTTTATGAGATCTTTAAGCTCAACTATAGATTTATTAAGAGCTTGTTTGTCTTCTGGGTGTCGACTACATTGCCAAACTCTGCGCAACCTCCTTTTTTCATTAATTTTTGCTCTTATTTCTAAGGGCAAGCTATTACCCCTTAGATTTAAGCATTTATTTACTTGACTAATTGCCCCTCTACAACAAAATTGTAACTATTTATCGTGTTTTGACAAGTCATAGCCTCATCATTTAATCTTAAGTTACATTATTTTGTAAATAGTTTATTTGTATGATGTATGACAATAAATGATCTGAATCTGAAGGAGGAGATTGGGTTCTCTAGTTGAAACACTCTTTTTTAGAGTTCCATCCAAGGTTTATTAATATTGATGAAGGCTATTACTGTTTCTGTACTTGCAAGTTATTTTCTGCAGTAACAGTTTTATGCATTTTAATCAGTATAACATTTTTCCAATTCTTTTGCTATATGAATAGGATTAATATGTAGTTAAATTATGCACTTGACTACTTCATTTACCTCTCCAGTAGAAACTTGTGGTTACTACTGGAGTAGGTAACTTTATTATGAATCATAGCAGGGACGACAGTATCAATCACATTTAAAAATCAAGGGGTTTCCAGTTAGTCATTTCTTTCAACTAACTAGATTGTTAACTTGTCATGGCAAAAGGTATGATAAATTATATAGGAAATATCTAATGGAGGTACTCAATATCATGATATTACATCAACACAATATGTTTAAAAACACAAGTTTTTTGATTAATGAATGTCCAAGCTATGTGGAACTAAGCTGTGTCTAAGCTTAATGAAACACTCATTAAGTATGACTTAGAAGAATGTAAAGATGGAAGTAGGTAAAAAGAGTAAAGTTGGAATCTCTGTCCACCTGAGTCTGGACTGGATAGTGTTAGGGTAGTATGCTACCTATGTTTACGTACCTTCGTCATCATCATCTTCCGTGGCCTTGGCGAGCAGCGCGCGCGCCTCGGCCTCGTCGTTAGCGGCCTGGTCGCGCTCGGGATCGGGCGCGGGCGCGCGGCGCAGCGCCTCGTCCACGGCTCGCTGCAGCAGGCGCAGGCCGGGCCACGGCACGCGCCTCGCCAGCGCACACGCCACCACCGTCCGCTCGCACGCACCCCATTGCTCGAACGCGCCGGCTACACCACCCAACTGCTCGTAAAAACTCCCGTTCATCTCGAAAACACCATCGGTGCGGAATTGTTTGTGTTCTACACGTCAACGGTACGTGACAGCTGATCCCTTCACGATCGAGGAGGCTCCCGCTCGCGCCGCGGGACAGAGCCGAGGGAGCTTCGGTTTTTCCCCGGCCCGTGAGATTTGTTATTTGATAGACTGGCCGGGTACTTGGGAAAATAACAATTTTTATTCACAGAATCTTGCATTATCAAAATGGCGACCATAGACAATTTGTTGTTCTTGACTTTATTAAAATCTGACGTCTTGTCATTGTCACCAAATCAAGGAGGATAAAAGGGCAACAGCGAGCCATAAAAAATAAGAAGAAGAAGGGCAATTTTTCATTTTGTAGTTCAGCTACTCGACACCAGGTGACACTACTTGAGCGTTTCCAGTTTGTATTGTAGACTTTGAAGTTCATTAGTTCTGATTACGAAAATATAAGAATACGATTATAAGGGATTTGTATGGTCTGTCTAACAAAAAGGGTTTAAATGTTGAACTTAAACAAACCTACCTAAGTTATCACTTCGTTTGGCTTTAGTTTGCTCATAGGAAGGTAGGTACCTAGGTTTAGGTAAGCTACTGGTAGACGCGACGACGTAAGTACCTTCAGTACTTAAAAACGCAAAAAAATCTTGAATGTACCTATGGACAAGACCTCTGGCGACTCAGCATTATTTTCATAAACGTAAAAACTACTTTAAAAAAACTTACCTTGTGAAATTTTCATTCTTGGACTTAGGGGACGATTTGTGTTTTGGCCGCAGCAGAGAGCAGTTGTTTTTCAAAGATTCCTCATATTGCACTCACTCGTGGGGTTTTGGAACTGTAATCGGCTTATACGCAGCTTAAAACCGTACTTTTAATAATTCTGGACAAACAATGGATGATCCGACAAATTGTGCAGCAATGTCGACCGACTGCCTGGCCTTTGTTTCACTGCCGGAAAATAAATAATGAGGGTTAGTTACGGTTGCTTTGCAAATAGTGGCAAAATGGTGGTAGAATGAGATTGAACTATGAATGTATGCTGTAGGTAGACTTTCTTGTCGTGATTTACAAAATGGTACGGCTATTTATCTGAGAAGGATTATAAAGGTGAGTTATTTTTACCTAGTACCTAAACATCGGCAGCGTCAGTTTTAGCTTAAGTATAAGTATAGTATAATATCTACAAATAATTTATTGATAATATTAGGTACTGTATCTACTATCTAGCGTTACAAGACGTTACAAGGTGCTTTCGTCCAAATAAAATAGACCCTTCAAACATAATTCACCCGTGAATAATCACGAATTTGAGCAAGGATTAGCTAATTCTATTGTGCAGTGACAAGGGGACAGTTCTGGTGGTCTTCCTTACCTTCCTAGCATTGCATAACCTACCGATTCCTTTTGAAGACCGCCCGCGAAGCCTTTGCGAAATTTATCATAAATTGAGCTTTAACTTGATACGAACAGGAGTGTCATATAATATCCCAATAGAGCAATAGAGGGTTATTGAAGAGGAAGTAGGTAGGTACCTATTGATACAATGGTTTCGAACCGATAGGTTTTCCAAATCGACGCTTCGTTGAGTTTGTCGAATGGTCTAATGTCGATGTCGCGGCGGTAGGTGTGCTCGCTCAATTTCAATACGCATAGGTCACAGAACAATGTGCTGATTTTTACTCAGTTTTGTGTTTTTGGGATTTCTCTAGTAGGTAAGAAATTCACAGTGGCAGCGCCTACCTATAGTTCGGTTTTGGCGGTTTTACACTAGACGCTGTTGTTGGTCCTGTGCACCTAAGCCGAAGATCCTAGGACCCTACGTTCCGAAGTTGACCTAGGCATGTTGGCCAGCCTCTCCCCCCGGTTCTGTCGGTCTGCCGATGCCGTCTCATTTCCTTGGATTATGGGAGGGAGCGAGGGAATAGATCTATTATACTTTATGTAAAACAAGTTAAGGCTGATGTAAAGAAAGTACCTAGCAGTATAAATTGTAGAGAGTACAGAGTTCTGCAGCGTATGCAGTTCAAAATATCCGTCATCTTACAGACGTTGATACTTCTAGACTAGTCTATTTCAGCTACTTCCGCAGCATCACCTATGTCTTATGGCATACTGCTGTGGGAAAACGCTGTAGTGCTGCAGAAGAGGGCTGTGCGATGTGCGTGCAATCAAAATATTATCAGTACCTAGGTACCATGTCAATATATTTATGAAAATTTGTTGTAGGTTCACTCGTAAGAATATCAGACGGTTACCCAAAAATAGCGATAGGTATACATAATTTAAATACTATATATAATGTATGTTCGTTTGAATTGCATAGGCTCCGAAACTACTGGATTTGAAAAATTCTTTCACCATTAAAATCCTATTATAATCCATGATGAACATAGGCTATAGAAAATACCCGCACCGCCCCGTGCGAAGCCGGGGCGGGCGGACCACTAGTCAGACATACATTCTGTGTATTTATTTATTTATTTAGGTAGGTACTTATTTGAAAGGATCTTGTGTTTATGTAAGTAGGTAGCAATGTTAACCTTTGTACTAAATACATAATAATGTAAGTATCTTGAGTTTAGCAAGAGTAGGTACTTAGTCACATCCGACAGAGAACCAAGGTTATCGACATACCTACCTAGCTCAAAGGATTAGCAAGCTGAAGTGGCAGTGGGCTGGCCATATCTCGAGAAGAACCGACAACCGCTGGGGTAAACGTGTTCTTGAGTGGAGACCGCGACTCGGCAATCGTAGTGTAGGACGCCCTCCGACCAGGTGGGATGACGATTTGCGAAAGACTGCTGGCAGATGCTGGATGCGGCATACTGAAGACAGGGCGCTATGGCGCTCATTAGGGGAGGCCTATGTCCAGCAGTGGACTGATGTAGGCTGATGATGAGGTACTTAGTAGGTACCTACCTACCTGCTAATATAGATATGGTGGAACGCATCTACTCTCGACAGTCATCTCATCATCACACAAGATGTCAATAGTCAATGCACATTGACTCGATATATTTCTACCTAATACAAAGATTTAAATCATCTTTTACCTAATAATGACATCATTGCTAGTAAGGTATAGGTAGGTACCTATCACAGTTCTCAGTTCTGTAAGTAATCTGTCTGTGGTCCAATCTAATTTAATAGATTTAAAATTAGATAGTACCACAGACAGAAATTAAAATTTTTAATTAATAAAACTGCTTATTTATTGCTATTAAACGAATTTTAACTGCAGGTACTAGGTAAGCCTAATCTATCTAAGAATGTTTACATGCTCTAACGTTTTAAGATTCACTTCGTAAGTAACAAAATATTTCTCGTGACATCTCACGCACATTGTGTCGTCACTTCCGGTTGCCATTCTTCAAAACCCCTTACTCTTTGTAATGTCATCAATGACTCGGTGGTCGGTTGTGGTTGTGGACGTTTCATTCAACTGAATCATTTAGGTAATGATCATTGCTTGGAGGAAACTGAAGATGATTCTTGATCATTATTAGGGTGACTTAATCCATAAATAGACGCAAATTAAAAATTGAATAAAGTTAACCTTCCTATGTGGTGAAACCGTTTGATCAGGCAGACACTCATCATTATCATTAACATATCCGCAGCTGGATTGGCCTATATCTATACCCACTGTTGAAGATAGGTTTATTACTACATTTTTTAAGGTTGTAAGTAGGTTAGGTATGTTGCTACAGTGTTGATTTTTTATATACAAAACTAAACTTATAGATACCTAACAAATTTGTGTCCGTGATGGTAGCGTACACATAACCGAATTCACGTTTGTTGTTATGCCTAATAAATAGCATATAAATAGAATATAATCAGTGCAAAAGTAAAATAAATAGCGCCTCCTTGGTTTAAGAAATAATGACCATTGTTTGTGGGTACACCAGCATAACGATCAAGCTAGCGTACACACGACCGTTCTCAAAAACGGCTTATACTATAGCAACGAAATTTATACACAATAATAGAGTATAAATAGCGTCTTAGCTATGCAAAATTTTATAATGATTGCTCTCATAGGAACAGAGATATGGAACAAGACTATAAAATAACACAAACGAGAAAACAAGGTTAAGGTTAACATAAAGAAAACGAGGTTTTCTTAATGTAAATGCTATACTTATGTATAAATAGTGCGTGAAGTAGGTACTTCCTCTCCCAGTAGTCATACTTTATGCAAATTCGTAATCAAACACTATAAAAAGTTGATGAGAAGAAAAGAAGAAAGAATTGAGAAGAAAACCTCGTTTTCTTTATGTTAACCTTAACCTTGTTTTCTCGTTTGTGTTATTTTATAGTCTTGTTCCATATCTCTGTTCCTATGAGAGCAATCATTATGAAATTTTGCATAGCTAAGACGCTATTTATACTCTATTATTGTGTATAAATTTTGTTGCTATAATATAAGCCGTTTTTGAGAACGGTCGTGTATACGCTAGCTTGATCGTTATGCTGGCGTACCCACAACACAAACAATGGTCATTATTTCTTAAACCAAGGAGGCGCTATTTATTTTACGTTTGCACTGATTATACTCTATTTATACGCTATTTATTAGGCATAACAACAAACGTGAATTCGGTTATGTGTACGCTACCATCACGGACACACAAATTTTACAGCAATCACCATTTTGATTAGAATTTATTTTTGATATACCTACGTTTTGCGGGACATAATAATCCATCGGGAATGACACTTTATGGGACCAGCCGAGTGATTTCGGTAAAATCTCCCATTCAATTGATCGCCATCCGGGGAGTCAGGGTGTAAGCTATTTCGGTTCCTTACATTTATGTAACAAAAATAAATACATAGAATTTTCGACAAATCGTGAATGATGCTGAATGTCAAAATATCACAAATGTCAAATCAATTATAATGTTTTTATTTTTAAATTACACCTCGTACTAATGTCACTCTCACTTGACTTTGTTTTGCTCGACTTCGTTGCTACTGCAAAGTATTAACTGTTTGTAAATTAGAATCAGAATTGCTGAAATCGAGCAAAAAAGAGGGCAAGTGTGAGTAAGTAACAATTGACTTTTACTTAGGTTAATTCTAAGTAATCTTGACGTTGACGTTACAAATTCCATCGTCGAACGACGCCCCATCCCGCCATCCTGTATGCATTTTCTTAGTACCTACCAGTAGCAACCCAATGGTCATGAGTAGTATTTAAATAATCCATCCTTGTTTTCTTAGTATACATAAGTACTTCATATCTAGTAGGTACTAAATAAGTAGTCGTATGTTTCTATCTATGTACTAAAGTTTAAGTTTTTTGTGTGTAGAGTTGTCTAATAAATATTTTTCTTCTTCTTCTTCAGTACCATATTGGAAACCGAAATCGTTTATGACCCTTCTCCTCGGATGGCCCATTCAATGGGAATGGGATATTTTACCGAAATCACTCGGCAGCTCGGGATCATGCTCTGTACAGTAGATAGTAGACTCGTCAACATGACTAACTTAGATAAAAACAACATACAGACGAACATTCGAGACTCTTGGCTCATTCGCTCCTCCTTTCCAACATAGATCTCTTTAGCTTGGTACGCTGCACCTAAATAGTTAGGTATGTATGTCTATGTCTATGTTATGTAGGTTAGATATAATGGTTGGTATACATACTGAACCTACGTACAACATCAATTACAGTTTTGTTAAAATTAAATCACTATAATTTGTTATCAACATTGAAGACAACGCATTAGCTAATAGCTCAGGTTTCAAATGTACCTATATACCTACCAAGGTTGGACAGGATTAAATAAAAGTAGTAAGTAATGAAGGATGCTTTACGCCGATCAATTAGAGAAATTCCGTAATTTTTATCATGTTAATTAGCTAACTAAAAACATCATTAGATAAAGAAGTTTAGGACCTAAAAGAGATTTAACGGACAGAAATGTTTAGTTTAGTTGGTTTAAGTAATAGTCACACTTACTTACCGCAAAACTTCCGCAATCATTTATTTTAGATAAATACGCCAGACCCGCTTTAATTTCTCCAAGATCCGTTAGGATCCGCCGCAGGTAGGGTCCTAACCACGGAACAGAAAAAACAAGTGGAAATGTTAAGTAGGCGTGGCACGCGTGCCACAATTATGCGTAGTTACGCTTAACTGATCTCAGTCGTGTTCTTACATCACGTCGAGTTGCTAGTCTCGCGGCGAATTCATTTTTCCGAAGCTATGCCGTATTGTTCCATTTTAGAGTGTAAAAATGATAGTAGGCGAAAAAATCTCGTAAACGGGGGTGTTTTATACCATCGATAGGTAGCATTTTCATAGCATTGTCATAAAATCTTATTTTATTAAAATTTACAAATAATTTATTAGAACGGTCAGTCAAAATCGACCTTATGCGATTAGCATAAAGTTGAATTTGGATTGTTTCTATTCTCGAATGTTCTTCGCTACTCGTTTAGTGATGTAGTCAAGTCGGCTGTTGATTTGATCGATACTACAAATCATGTTTACTTGGTGCCTAAAACATACATTATCAATAAATAAATACAATATCTAGACATTTATAAGTAATAAAAAAGTGCCTAAAACTAAAACCTAACAAAACTCAACAAGAGACATTTTTCCTTATTCAAAAAGGTAAATAACTCTAAAACTAATTATCCTATTTACCTAATACAAGCGGTAAAACTAGTTTTAGGCCTAAACATTTCTTTTTGTACTGTTTTTACTACAAAATGACCATAAACAAAAAAGTACACTTTCAACTTACGTAATAATACGATCTTACCAAATTCCTATAAAAAGTGTTTTTATGCTCTAAATAGATACAAACTAAGATAAACTAACCATTAAGAGTGTAATTAGATCTAAATATCCTTATACTAGGGTTCCGTCGTCGCCGACAATCTGTGGCAAAATATCTATCGATATCGACAAAGTAGTTCATTGTGCTACCTGGTACAGCCTTAGTCGAGTCGCGACCTATCACGCGAATGTCAATCATATGACTAAGGAAATTAAGTTTATAATTTGCGAGCACTGAGAATACCGCCATCTATGGTCTAATAGCAGAATTGACTCGTCAAGTTGCTGTTTGGTGAGTGTAGCTCGTAAATACGTTCTGCTGCTAAAGTAAAATAAACCTTATATAGTAGAGTTCAAGGTTTATTTTCTAATCTGTGACGTTGGCTAATTTTGACTAAACTTATAACTACCAATGAAACGAATTGTGTCTTTGTAATGCATTATAAGATTAAGGGTTTATTTGTGTGAGTTTGGCGACAGCGGTGCCCATAGTAATTTTGTTGCATAGCACTTCCACTTGTTTTTTCTGTTCCGTGGTCCTAACCCTTCTGTGCACCCGCAGCGCACCCTTATTGACAAGCCCCGCCCCTCCGAAACCTCAGGCGAATCGCACTGACGCTCTTCAATTGTGACATTACCTTTGTGGAGACATCATCTCTCGACATGGCTCTGTGGACGCCGTACGCTCAGGAAGCCGCGCTCGACCTAAGCAAGTCTTCCGTGAAGATCGAACGGCATTCTCCGCGATTGGATACTTTACCAGTGAACCCCGAAGGTTATTCCTACCCTCAGTACGCACACGCACCCTACGATCAGCAGCCAGGGTACTACTACGGGTATCCTCCTCGTGTGGAGCACACGGTACCAACGGCACAGATATCTCCAGACTCAGTGGGAAGCGCCTGGTCTCCTTATCAGTCCTTGAAATCTCACCACTCGCCGTCTACCGCACCATCTCCGCCGGACTCACCAGACTTCTACGACAGCGAGTCTTTGGCAGAAGATGCAGAATACCAAGCTTTTGAGAGGGATGCTTTGAGAGCAATGGCAGAGAAGAACGGCGGAACACTACTTGGGAACAATCCAAGGATGCGAAGAGCTGTTCAGACCAGTCAGATGGCAGACGACTCATACAGAAAGCAGAGGGAGAGGAACAACCACGCTGCCAAGCAGAGTCGAGACAGGAGGAAGCTCAGGGAGGTGCGGCTGGCTTTCCAAGTTACCTACTTGAAGAAGAAGATGGCTGATCTCAGAGCGAGGATCGAGGCCGGAGTCTGCGGCCGCTGCAGACAGATCTGTGAATGCTGATGCAATCCTTTGACAGAGACCATACAAATGATGAGCTACTTTGTAAATTTTTGTACATCGATACATCAAGTGTTTTCAGTAATTGGTTGTAATTGTGAATAGGATTGTGCCTAGTTTGGTATTATTTAACTATTTATTTGTAAATAAAATAATATTCTAGCATTACATAACATTTAAGCATATATTTAGATAATAATGTAAATAACAACAGAGTGCAATGCAAATATACGTGGAAATAAGAATGAAAATAAATAAGATATTGAAACACTGTTGTATTTCTTTATAATCTTTCGCCAGATCACGTAGGGAGGTAGTTTCTAGAACCTTTAAATTTAATCCCTTCAATAAAAGCCGCTTTTGTTTCTTGTCAGCAATAAATTATTTTCCCGTTACGTTTCGTAGTGCTAAACAGTAAAAATTGCCAAGTTAATCCGTGAACTACATAGAGTAATATTGTTTTGTGGTGAACTAGCCTAGCAGAGTATTGTCTAGGGATTAACTTTATAGACAGACGAAAGTAAAGAAAGGCACGATGATGGTTACCTGGCTGGACAATATTCTGAAAGTATTATTCTAGCTAATTTAGATTTTGTTGGACTGGTAGATAAGCAGATGACTTATCGAGGAATAATATTTCAAAATAAAAATGGTACTATCATGTTACATGGTTTCACATTGTTTTATAATTTAGTGTTTAAAAAACTATAAACCAACTTCAAATATGAAAAATGAAAATGAGTTTGGAAAGAATACTTCTTCTCTAATCTAATCTCAATCAATTTTTTTTTACATATATTTCGTGTCGTAGTCGTGATTTTTAAAAATATATACTTATTTATAACTTTGACGGGATAATAGTGTACCTTCGGGAATACTTCAATGTTTTATGCTTTTGCTTTGGGCACGGACGGGCAGCGAACACCATTCGGTTGGAACAATTAGATATATATTTTTGAATAATATTAATGACGTAATTCCCTATTATATTGAAGCGAATTATTTACGTTGTCATAATTATATTTATTTCTGTCAACTTTAAAAATCAATGAAGTATCATCAGCAAATAAGACTATATCACAGTGATCTTTTGTTAAAAAAGGTAGATCATTTACATACTAAAATAAAAAAGGTCCTAATATTGATCCTTGTGGTACGCCTAATTCAATCTTTGAGCCCCTCGATTTGCATAAGGTCCAGTGCCTTGTTGCCAATTCCATAGTGTTTCAATTTTCTAATTAGTGTACTAAGACTTACACAATCAAAAGCCTCAGAAAGGTCAGAAAAGATAATAAAATTAGACACAACACAACCATAAGATATAATATTAGCCTAATTGTGAACAACACCTAATCAACCTACTCTAAATTTTAGTGTGGTATTAGTCACTCACATAAATATAAGTACACTACTCAACAAAGTCTAGGGAACAAGCAAAAATACTTCAACTTTTTTGTGAAAACTCGTAAAAAAGTACTGGTCACTATAATTTATAAATTAAGGCTGGAAGAGGAATAAATCATTTGTTCGAAATTCAAAAAATAAAACAAAAGTGCGAAAGCTTTTCAAAATAAGAAGGAAAAACCGAACTTGGTCGCAGAGTAAGGGGCCTGCTAGCATAAAGTTGTTGTGATTTTTGTTATGTATCGATTTTTATTCTTGTGAAAAACCATTACCGCCTACATTTTTGAAACTCTAGCGAGATGCTTAGGGCTGCGGGTATGTTGGAAGTTAGACGCAGTCAACGCGATATCGCGGCCGCTGTTCACACACAGCCAAGCGTAATTTGCCGATTATGGGCACGCTAAAGGGCTACAGGAGATGTAGCCGAACGTCACTGAGGAAGATACAGGGTCACTACATAGAGACAAGATCGATTTCTGCAAAATGCTGCAAGAAGGCAGCCCCAGATTACAGCTCGCCAGTTGGTAGGAAGACTCCAGTCCCAGCACCAAGTGGTTATCAGTGACCAAACTGCCAGGAGAAGATTACATGAAGTCAATCTCCGCGCTCGCAGACCATTAAGAGTTCCAGCTTTGCGACGTGGAAATCGAGGGCGTCGTTTATTGTGGGCTAATGCACATTTGCGATGGACCGACAATCAGTGGGCACGTGTTCTCTTTTCCGATGAGTCTCGCTTCGGATTTCATCCTGATTCAAGGAGAGAGCGTGTTTGGCGTGTTCCTGGTCGCCAAAGTCGACTCCGAAATCATCAGGCAGTTCATCCTTATCAAAGAGGAACGATCATGGTGTGGGCTGGAATTCGCCTGGGTGGGAGAACTGATCTCGTTCGCAAACGAGGCAATTTGAATGCAGAGCAATACATTGAACAGGTAGTGCATCCTATGGTCATCCCCCACCACCAGCAGTTTGGCCAAGATTTCGTGTTCATGCAGGATAATCGCCCATACACCGCAAGGCAGGTGATGAATGTGTTCAGCGAGAACAATATCACGGTATAAGAGTGGCCTGCTCAGTCCGCCGATCTCAATCCAATTGAGCATGCATGGGATTTACTCGGAAGAAGAGCTTTCAGTGATTTTCCTCAAAATTTGAACACGGGAGAAGAACTTTTTTCGCATCTTTCCAGAATATGGAACCTTATTCCACAGGCGACAATTCATAACTTGATACTCAGCATGCCACGCCGATGTAGAGCCGTGGCTAATGCCCTGGGAGGTGCAACGGATTATTAAACAGCTGCAAAGAATGTTTTTTCATTTAATTTCCACGTTAAGTTAAGCATCATGCTTTTGAAATTTGAAGATTTTTTTGTTTAGGCACTATTTTAGTTTTTTTTATTAAACCTTATTTTTTTATATGAACGCTTTTTATTTAATTGCATAACTGAAATCAAGAATAAATTTCGCTTCTTTTGATGTATAACATCTGGGACAAAAAAAAGTTGAATTAAAAATATACACTAAAATATCCTTGTTCCCTAGACTTTGTTGAGTAGTGTAAGTACACGTTTACATTAGGGATCAGATGGGTATCAGTTGTACCTGTACCTGAGTAAGATTACACGTGGGTAAGGTAACATAGGATGAAAGGAGCCGCCCCGCCCCGCTCGGCACTCGCGCTATGAGAGGCGCGTGCGCACGCCGCCGCCGCGCCGCCGCGCACGCCACTTTGATTGAACATTTGAAAGATGCGCGCATATTGGAGGAGGTTTTATATGATCGGCTACATGTGTTTTTTAATGTATTTACATCTTTGTCTTCGTCAATTATGTAGGTAGGTACTGTTTTTAAAATTATTTCGCTCTTGTTTAGAAACAATGCAAACCGGTCCCAAAAAACTGTATTCCCGAGGGATCACTATTCACCCGCCAATCTTAAAAAACAAAATAAAAATTTAGTAAAAGCTCGACTGCCAACTAATTTTTCGCTGATATTTTCGCCGATTCTCAATAGATTTAGGCGACTCTTCCGTTGTTGTATAACTTGTATAGGTAAAGCCTTAGGTAAAGCTTGATTTCGAAGTGGCCTCATACAAGTTTGATCCTCGAGGAATTGATATGTGCGCCGTAAAACGTACAACATCATCACATGATAACTTTCACAATCTGTAAATAATTGTTTCGTTTATGTGGTAAGGTAACGGGCGTAAGCAAGAGGTTCTTTCGATTCCCGTCTTAGGACAAATATTTGTTCGATCTGCAAGTATTTGTCCCGGGTGTTCTGGTCGTTTTCTATGTATAATAAAAAATATCTATCTATGTCATGTATTGTATTATGTATATCAGTTATCTAGTACCCATAACACAAGCTCTCTGTTTTAGCCTGGGGCTAGATAATACTGTGTGAATTGTCCAGCATTATTTATTTATCGGCGGTTTATCCATGTGCCATCCTCCCACTAATCACAAAATACTCTAATTTTGATTAAGATTACTTTACTTATCTAATTCCAAACTCATTTAGGAATTTAAAATCGGTTTAAAGTTGTTTAAAACACGCCAAATTAATAAATTAACACTTTCAGCCTCTCTATGAACTTCAGAAACAAATCAAGACGGAACATCAAATGGTAAGAGCAAGCCGGAAATATACATACTTATATAAATATACATATAATATGTATACTCCCGTTAAACAGTTAAGTTTTATAAGTACATACCTAACTGAATTCCGTAAATAACGGTTAATTCCGTCATTTCAGCGACTTTGAATGCCTAAGACTTCAGTTAGGGTAAAATCAGGATAGTTGCCTCAGTGGGATACTTGCCGCGGTTTTGAAAACGCTATGTTAGAGATGTCAGTGGCATTAGCGCTCTACTATAATTGTAAGCGCCCCTCCCGGCGACCTCATGGCCATGTGAACCGTCAGCCTCGGCGCACGCATTTCGTCAGTACGAGCAAATATCTTCCGCGGCGAAACTTCGACGGGCGTTGTAATTATATTGTAAGTAATCTCTATTGAATATTTTTATTACTGTTAGTTGGTTCAGTCAACTTATTAATTCTTTGCATGTATTAGGGTTTAAATTACATTGTTTATTATGTTTTATTGTTCAATAGTTTGTATTTATTTTGCAAATAAAAAGGGCAAGTATCCGTATCAAAAAGGATAGTCGCCCTAGTTACTTTTACGGATAGTCGCCTTAGGGCAACTATCCCCAACCATGAATTCTTTAATTAGCGAAGTAATTTTTTTTCTCTTCTTTGTGTTTTTAGGGTTTAGTTCGGGCACGAAACCCTTATGGTCTCGCTATGTCCGTCCTTTTTTAAGGTTCCGTATTTACGCAAAGGGTGAAAACGGGACCCTATTAATATAATTTCCTCTTGAATACATATCTCAGCAACTACTGAAGCAATTAGTTTGTCGTAAACATTAAATTTATTGTAGTAAACATTAAATTTTGAAAGCGACTTTTAGGTAAAATGGGGTATCAAAATATTTTGATACCCCATTTGACCTTATAGTCTCTTCTAAAATTTTTACATAACAATTTGTATCGAAAATTTTCATTTCTCGTTTTTTGTAAAAAAAATACAAACTAATAACTTATGTTATTTAATGTACAAGACATTTCAAAACAGTTTTGGAAAAATTTCTAGTTTTCATAGTTTTTGTAATATAATTTGTAAAAAATCTGAAAATACATCTGTCTGAAATGTAAATCCTCTGCCAAAAGTTTGGGTACACTTGTATTTTTTTTGTCACCAACTAAATATTTCATTAGTGCACATTGCCTGTAGTTTTGCTTGACATGACTATAACTTAGCTTACATGAAATAAATATGTACTTACCTCATAAAAATGCATTCATTCTAGGTGAACAAAATGCCTCGCAAGTATCGGCGTAAACCAGGCGTGGTGCCGCCCCAAATAAGCTGGACAGAAGATAGTTTAGCACTTGCGTTCAAAGAGTTGGATAAACAACGCGTTCGACATTACCCCAACATACCAATTTATTTTTTTATAGTTATCAAGAATAAAACTTAATAATAATTGATAATATTGATTAGTACTTAATAAAAGATTGTAGTATTATAATAAAGACTGATTACTTGAACTTATAAATTTGTTTTTATTTACAAAATCTTAAGTACTGGCATCTATCCCCACACGAGGCAAGTATCCTCCGAAGCATTTTTATCGTTAGGCTACTATCCGCTAGAGTAGGCAACTATCCCATTTTTGAGAGGTTAAATAAAACAGGATTTACTGAAAACCATTATTAATTATTTTAAAAAAAATAGGCATAAATAATAGGTCAAAGACCAATATATTGATATACATCTTGCATTATTCTAAATAAGTACATATTTTTTCGTAAAAGAGCTTTTTTGAAAAGTGGGGCAACTATCCTGATTTTACCCTAGGTAAAATGAAGTTCTATCACGAAAAAACATTTATTATACCTTAGGTACTCAAAATAAAAATAATATTTTATACGTTACAATTCCGCCGACAAATCCTGAAACTAGTACCTACTTAGATATATTAGATATATTATTATCACACTTGTTGAAATTCGTAAGTTTGTATGTATGACGGTCTCTTTACGGCGCGGCAAGCCCACTGAACGGATCGGGCGGAAGTTTGGATGTATGACGGCCTCTTTACGGCGCGGCAAGCCCACTGAACGGATCGGGTGGAAGTTTTGATAAATGACGGCCTCTTTACGGCGCGGCAAGCCCACTGAACGGATCGGGCGGAAGTTTGGATGTATGACGGCCTCTTCACGGCGCGTCAAGCCCACTGAACGGATCGGGCGGAAGTTTGGATGTATGACGGCCTCTTCACGGCGCGGCAAGCCCACTGAACTGATCGGGCGGAAGTTTGGATGTATGACGGCCTCTTTACGGCGCGGAAAGCCCACTGAACGGATCGGGCGGAAGTTTGGATGTATGACGGCCTCTTCACGGCGCGGCAAGCCCACTGAACGGATCGGGCGGAAGTTTGGATGTATGACGGCCTCTTCACGGCGCGGCAAGCCCACTGAACGGATCGGGCGGAAGTTTGGATGTATGACGGCCTCTTCACGGCGCGGCAAGCCCACTGAACGGATCGGGCGTATAGAAGTCATAAATACACTCAGAATAAGCTCTTTTCCTATACACAACACACATAGAAGTCTTTGTCGTACGTTTTTGTTCTAAATAAAGAAAGATTTAATTAAAATACGAACTGATTTAGTTTTCATAAGTCATTCATAATAACATTTCCATAGACACAACGCATGATAACATTTTAACATTTCCATAGACACAACACAACACAACGCATGTTATGCCGCGGCCAGATCTAGTTCTAAATAAAATCGACGAAATTAATAATGTCGCGTGCTGTCATGTCATGTCACACAATACCATCTCTGATCCGCACTCGTTCCTAGAAAACCTCTCGTCACACTCATACACTCCAACTAAACTCATTCTCAATCTAGCTGTAAAAACATTCGGCACGTGGCCTCGTGTGGCCGGCTAGGCAAAACATCGTACAACTTCGAAAGGAATGACAGATTATATTCAAAGGATTGTTGTTTTTGCGCACACGCTTCTCGTATTAGATTATCTTATCGATAACAAAGCAGCTGCCGGTGGTTTAACTGATGATCAGAGTTTCAGGATTCTCGCAAAGCTTTTCATTAAATTTGATACTTAGGTATTTTATAACACGATGTGCTGTACGACGTACTTTGGTAGGTACTTCCTGAATAACACGTGCCGATTTTGACAACTCATTCAAAATCAGGACTATTAGTTATGGAGGTCAAATTATAAATAGAAAATTGATTGATTCAGTATTTTATTTATAATTTACATTAACTTAGGTTTGTAGCATTTTCTTGTCCAAGTAATCAGATATTGTGTTCGGTGCTAGGTAAACCTACATTAAATTCTGAATTCAAAAGAAGTGTATTTCTTAACAAATTCAGGAATTTTGATTCAACTAAGTAGGTACTTATACTCTGCAACTGTGATTACATCAAGCCAGCATTTGAAGCCGATCTTTACGCATTTGGAATATTTATTATATAAGTAGGTACCTATATAGAAGTTTACCTATGTCCACATTGTCCACGCAAGCTGACAACGCAAGGGTTCCACGGAGATGGGGAGCCGCCCTCGTGCGGCACAATTACACGCAACCCCAGCAAGGCTTGCAATCACAGGGCTCCAGCCAGGGTAGAACCATGACGTCCAACTTTTACAAATAAATAAATAATACTGGACAATCCACGCACCATCATCTACCCTAGCCCCAGGCTAAGCTTTTGTCTTGGGTAGGTAGGTACTATTATAATAGTAGATACCTATAACACAAGCTCTGCATACTAGATAACTAACTTAGGTGCGTTTTCAATCATAAATTATCTTTGTTGACCTAAAATATCTTCCGATTCTAAATCGGAGTGTAGCTTCTTACATTTCTTATACATAAGACATAGACAGATTTTTTTTTATTAAACCCTGCATGGAAAACACCCAGAAGTTTCGGAACAAATGTCTGCAGAAATAGGAATTAAATACACTTGTATTGTAATATTTTAAACAAATAGATAAATACTTTGCTATAGATAAAGATAAAGAAACATTTATTTGACTTAACAAGAACAGCACAGACAGACATACACACACAAGGTAGAATACAAAATTTGAGGATAGGTGATAGATGTAGATAGGTATAAATAATACGATAGGTGTAGATATAGGTGAGGTAGTATGTGGATTTCAATAGTTGGGTGGAATCTATGAATATACATATTATTTAAGTAATTTAAAAAAGTTTTTGCCGCCGTAACACCGTTAGCGATTGATTTCCAAAGCATAGAATTCTTTAGTTTGAGAAATATCTCCAGGGACCGGACCGCGACGCAAAAGATGCTTTACGTCGCAAATCAGATAAAACGAAGAATTCGCCAATTCATTGTCTCCAAATGTCCCGTTGAATTCGCAAGGTACCAGGAACCGGCTTTGTCTCCCAGGCAACCCTTCCTAATTATAATCCTTCGCAAATGTTCCACACAATGCCATACACAATTTGCATATTGTACAGTTCCTATTCAGACGGCGCAGGCGCAGGCGCCCTTGGTTAGCTTCAATGCGAAACGAAACTTTTATTTTGTTCCACGGATATTACGGACTTTCGCTGGCAGAAAATGTTTTCTGAAACCACTTAAAGCATTTTGACAACATTTTAATCTCAATCAGGCCATTCATTAAAAGCTAGTTCATCTGTTTTTAATGCACCTAAAACATTTCTAAGAATTAATCAATCTCTCAACTACCTAGAAATCCCGAACTTGACAACATCACTAGCGTCATCCCTTCGACAGAATCAACCAAAAGAGGAGGAGGTTATATGTTCGGCTGTATGTACTCTGTTTTTATGTGTGTTTTATATGTTCGTCGATTTCTCCGTCAATTGACGACCTCTGTGGCGCGGTGGGCGAAGCAGACGCCCGAGAGGCAGGAGGTTGCGGGTTCGATTCCCGACTCGGTAAAAATGTGTGTACGATCTGCAGACATTTGTTCAGGGTGTTCTGGTCGTTTTCTATGTATAATAAAAAATATCTATCCATGTATTGTATTATGTATATCAGTTATCTAGCACCCATAACACAAGCTCTGCTTAGCTTGGGGCTAGATAATGCGGTTTGAATTGTCCAGCATTACTTACATTTAATTTTTTGGAAAATTAACCGATTGTATGAATGAAAATCCCAAGATGGTCCAATAAAATGTGTATTGAGGAAGTATTATTGGTCCCAAGAACAGATGTAAATAATAAGGATTTTGAAGTCGGGTTTATTTTAGATTTCTCAACACAGATTACAAATTATTTTGTGATCCACACCATTTGAAACCAGCAGTCGCGAGTCCGTCCACGTGTGGTCAGCCGATCCACACCATTTGAAACCAGCAGTCGCAAGTCCGTCCACGTGTGGTCAGCCGATCGATCAATCTGCTCACCCTTCATTTCCTACTGGACAGATGCATTCATGTTGCAGTTGTGGTTTTAAATGTGCCACACGTTTAGTGTTGACGGAATAAATGCAATTAGTAAAGAAACCGGTTATCTACTACAATTAGTAAAGAAACCGGTTATCTACTACAATTACGAATATTAATTAAAAGCACGAAACTCTTACAAACTGCTTTGGTTTCTTCGACATGTAAAATATAGCCGAGCTAGTATTTCAAATTACACGAAACACGCAAACGTAACGTATCTCCGCCTTTTTAACCTTTTTTTTGTGTTTGGGTGTATGTATGTATGTCTTATGTAAGTATGTATGTATGTCTTATGTAAGTATGTATTGTTTATTTTACATGTATTAAAAATATTGTACACCTATATTTACAGGCACACCTAATGCGATAGTGAAGTAAGTACCTATGTATGATCGGTGATGTCTCTGTCAATTTGAAAATTATTTCGTTATTGTATAGAGAATGACCCCGAGCTGGTCCTGAGCTGGTCCCGAGCTGGTCCCGAGCTGGTCCCAACCTGGTCCCGAGCTGGTCCCGAGTCCCGACCTGGTCCCATGTATAGTATTCCCGAGAGATAAGTACCTAAGTATGTATTTGATTGTCCAGCGTGCATTCGCAATGGCGCACACACTTTGAACAATAGTTGTACTTTTAAATAGCGGTAATTAAAATTTATAATTTGGTTTTTTATTTAAAGTCCCGAGTTGCGGTCGCTCGTACCATCGTACCCATGGAAAAAGAAGATTGTAGACAGATTTCAACACAGTGAGATTTACTAGCTACAGGTTATTTTTTATGCAAAAATTACCTAGTACCTAATATCAAATAGCCTAATGTGTCTTGATACACAAAATAAGTAATAGTAAAATTAGTAGGTACTTATAAGGTTTTCATGACATGTTGCATTGCATAGGTAGGTACCTAACTACTTAGTTTTCATGACATGCTGCATTGCATAGGTAGGTACCTAACTACTTAGTTTTCATGACATGTTGCATTGCATAGGTAGGTACCTAACTACTTAGTTTTCATGACATGTTGCATTGCATAGGTAGGTACCTAACTACTTAGTTTTCATGACATGTTGCATTGCATAGGTAGGTACCTAACTACTTAGTTTTCATGACATGTTGCATTGCATAGGTAGGTACCTAACTACTTAGTTTTCATGACATGTTGCATTGCATAGGTAGGTACCTAACTACTTAGTTTTCATGACATGTTGCATTGCATAGGTAGGTACCTAACTACTTAGTTTTCATGACATGTTGCATTGCATAGGTAGGTACCTAACTACTTAGTTTTCATGACATGTTGCATTGCATAGGTAGGTACCTAACTACTTAGTTTTCATGACATGTTGCATTGCATAGGTAGGTACCTAACTACTTAGTTTTCATGACATGTTGCATTGCATAGGTAGGTACCTAACTACTTAGTTTTCATGACATGTTGCATTGCATAGGTAGGTACCTAACTACTTAGTTTTCATGACATGTTGCATTGCATAGGTAGGTACCTAACTACTTAGTTTTCATGACATGTTGCATTGCATAGGTAGGTACCTAACTACTTAGTTTTCATGACATGTTGCATTGCATAGGTAGGTACCTAACTACTTAGTTTTCATGACATGTTGCATTGCATAGGTAGGTACCTAACTACTTAGTTTTCATGACATGTTGCATTGCATAGGTAGGTACCTAACTACTTAGTTTTCATGACATGTTGCATTTCATAGGTAGGTACCTAACTACTTAGTTTTCATGACATGTTGCATTGCATAGGTAGGTACCTAACTACTTAGTTTTCATGACATGTTGCATTGCATTAGGTAGGTACCTAACTACTTAGTTTTCATGACATGTTGCATTGCATAGGTAGGTACCTAACTACTTAGTTTTCATGACATGTTGCATTGCATAGGTAGGTACCTAACTACTTAGTTTTCATGACATGTTGCATTGCATAGGTAGGTACCTAACTACTTAGTTTTCATGACATGTTGCATTGCATAGGTAGGTACCTAACTACTTAGTTTTCATGACATGTTGCATTGCATAGGTAGGTACCTAACTACTTAGTTTTCATGACATGTTGCATTGCATAGGTAGGTACCTAACTACTTAGTTTTCATGACATGCTGCATTGCATAGGTAGGTACCTAACTACTTAGTTTTCATGACATGTTGCATTGCATAGGTAGGTAGGTACCTAACTACTTAGTTTTCATGACATGCTGCATTGCATAGGTAGGTACCTAACTACTTAGTTTTCATGACATGTTGCATTGCATAGGTAGGTACCTAACTACTTAGTTTTCATGACATGTTGCATTGCATAGGTAGGTACCTAACTACTTAGTTTTCATGACATGTTGCATTGCATAGGTAGGTACCTAACTACTTAGTTTTCATGACATGTTGCATTGCATAGGTAGGTACCTAACTACTTAGTTTTCATGACATGTTGCATTGCATAGGTAGGTACCTAACTACTTAGTTTTCATGACATGTTGCATTGCTTAGGTAGGTACCTAACTACTTAGTTTTCATGACATGTTGCATTGCATAGGTAGGTACCTAACTACTTAGTTTTCATGACATGTTGCATTGCATAGGTAGGTACCTAACTACTTAGTTTTCATGACATGTTGCATTGCATAGGTAGGTACCTAACTACTTAGTTTTCATGACATGTTGCATTGCATAGGTAGGTACCTAACTACTTAGTTTTCATGACATGTTGCATTGCATAGGTAGGTACCTAACTACTTAGTTTTCATGACATGTTGCATTGCATAGGTAGGTACCTAACTACTTAGTTTTCATGACATGTTGCATTGCATAGGTAGGTACCTAACTACTTAGTTTTTTAAGGAATTTAAAGAACGAAGATTTTCAATTACGTTTAGTTTTTTTGTTTTGTTAAAATTTGAGCTTTAAATTCATTTTTTTTAAACTATGGGAGAAGCTTTTTTTTTAATTTAAGTTTAAATGCAGAGTTTTGCAAATAACAATTTGAAAATCGACATAAAACATTAAATTATAGGTACTGATACGAAACTACTCCCGAAAGAGTAGATATTTTGTTATTTATGTTATAAGGTTATCAAATATCATAATAAAATCCTTCTCCATCCAGGCCGTAAAGCTGTGGAACGCACTGCCTGAGTCCATTAGCAAAGCTGAATCACTACCTACCTACCTACCCTGTCTTCAAAGCTCGCGTCAAAGATTTTTATCTATCGAAAAAGTGAACACTGGTAGGTACTTTTTTTTTATTTGTTTGTTCTTGGTATTTATTTATTCCGTATATATATATTCTATTTTTTATAAAAATCTACTTCCTAAAGAATAATTGTTAATTAAGATTATCTATTATTATGTATATGTGTATGGTACAGTACACCCCTGCCTTTCTCAAATTTTTCAAATTTATCTCCATCCAAAGGTTGCCTGGAAGAAATCGCTTCTCTTCTAAGCGATAAGGCCGCCCATTGTATTGTCTGTTTCTTGTGTTTTTTTTTGTGGTGTACAATAAAGAGTTTTGTATTGTATTGTAATAAAATGGATACCATAGGTATTTATTTGTCAATCTTCTGTGTAACTCACACAATACGCAAGTGTAACGTAACACAAATAAGACACAAACATACACAACAATGGAGCGCCAACACGCCCAAGGCACCAACCACGCAATGTACATTTTACTACCGTGCTGTTACAGTTGCAGTTGGCCACTGTCCCAAATGATTGTTTTAGTATCCGCTACTACCAGGTACCTTCTACCTACTGCCTTACCTAGGATCACACAAGATAACGATGCCTTTGTCTTCCAGAGACCACTGTTTACATTTTATACGTCCCTAAACAACCTTTTGAATACGCCCGTACTTTTCGGTAGTTAGGGCAATATTGTTTTATTGCGGTACTGGATTAAGATTAGCTTATAAAAGCTTATGCAGGCTGTTCTGTTCTATTAATTTTGCAGTCGATAATCGGATTAGATCGGTCGGAGGAGGCCTCGTATTTGGTTGGTCTCGACCACCGGCGCTCTCAGTTCAGGCTTGTGTACTAGTATAGTATTATAGGTATTATCAGGATCAGGATTACAGTTCAGGATTACTCTACAAGTTTGCGGCCGCCGCGCCGACCATAAAATCCATCTTAGTATCTAGGAACTTAAATCCACCGCCTGTAGGCTGTATTGTCTACTAAGCAGCGGCTTTGCTCACGTTTCAGTGGGACGGATAAAACGTAACCGAGTAATTTACTTACATCTATATTTTCAGGTTGATCTGTTCAGTAGGTATAGGTAGTGTTCAGTAGGTAGTGTTGGCGTGAAGAGATACAAAATATATTGTAAAAAGCGAAACCCCAGTACATAGTTATTTACAAACAACCTTCGCCCGAAAACTCACAAACAAGAAGTAAAAAAATCATAGGTAGCTCGCAAACTAGGAAACATCGGTGTACACAACACAATAGTATTTAAGGAAAATAATGTTAAGCTTAGTTTTATATAAATATTGACATACTTATATAAATCAGATTATATTTAGACTGAGATGATGTATTAATTTTAAGTTTTATAAAACTTACTACTTAGTGGTTTATTTTTCGCTTCTTCCACTAGTGGACAAAAAATTGAAGCGAATAAAATTAATAACATCTTATTTCTTATTTGATAATAATGACTATTTATAAACCTGTTTATAGTATTATATTTGACGTGTCTAAGTGCTTAGTTTGTAAGCCTAAAGAAATAAACATTATTGACTTTGACTACATAACATACATTTTCATGTATCCCGGGGGTAAGGCACTAGTTTTTTACGTTGCTGTTCGGTTTACCTGTAGGTAGGTACCTAGGTACTGTAGGTATGTATATGTAAAAGAGTTTCCTACCTTGTATTAGTACCTATTAGTATGGCTAGTATAGTATTATTATATCTGTGACTATGGGTTCTTAGAAGCAAAAATTCGAAAACAAATTCCATAGATTAACATCTTCTACGATATACTCCAACGATTCTAACAGTACCTAACACTCAAACAAACATTCAATCAATCTTCCTTCATAATTAAAATCACATCCTTTCTGCATTGTCCGACTGTCCACAATCGGACCACCGTGCGAATCACACAGAAAAGAGTTGGACGTAACATTCTGGCCGGAAGTGACGCGACAAAGACGTCACTAATGTCACTATGCCACGACAGTTGCGGAATCACCCGGGTGGAAGTTGAATGAAAAATTGAAATATCGGACAGTGGACGGACATGCGCTTCAGTTGAATGACATATTGGACGGGTTTAGTGATGATGAGAAAGAAACCGACGGTTTGCAAGGCTCTGATTATTACATTTCTGACCAGAACTGCCTCACTGCACTCCAGGCAGTCGAAAGTCGAAGTCATAACTAAACGTAAAAATATTAGAGTTAGTACCTACTTTAAGAATTACTACACTTAGGTAGTACATTTTGCTTAATATGTAGGTTAGGTAGGTAGGTATGTTTATACTCTACTTGAAATATTAGGAAAGTACTTACATACAATGAACATTACCTTAATACCTAATAATAAGACCTGAATATGTACACAATGATTGCAATGAAATAAATGAATATGAATACACACATAAGTTATTATATGGCTTAACTATCTTTGTTGTTTATGTAGAGTAGGTACATACAGTACATACGTAAATGTAGGCTGGGAACTTACGCTAAATTTATAGGACGTATTTATTTCAAATGTTTTCTACGTATAGTAAAAATATATATATATCAGTAATATAATGTAGTAATAAATAAGTCTTAAGTATAGTACTAGCAGTTATCTAGTCCTTCTCACAAGCTCTGCTCAGACCCGCATTTTTTTTATATAGGTATTAATTCCGTTAAGTAAAGCCATGTACGCCATGTACTTACAATACCTAGGAGTACCTAGTTAACTAGATTCAGTTACAAAACATAATTAGCATTTAGATTTTGTTATCGCACACGCACAGTGAACTCATGATTATCCAAGCTTTCGCTTCGCCATTCGTAAACATCATTAGAAAATTGCATTACTTACATTATTACCGCCATTGTTTTTCTACCCCCAGATCCCGTTACCGTTGCCTGCACAAGGGTAGCTCCGTGGTAGCTCCCCACTCAGCTAGCCCCGCCCCCTGGCACCCTTAAGCGCTTGGGCAGCCCCTCCGAAGTCCGACCGCCATTTAAAAACAACCCTTCGAGCGAGGCACACGCTTTACCTCTAATACAAACAAGTGAAAACTAGTGAACAAATAAGTTTCCATCAACGCTAAATTCTCGAAAGTTCTTAATCCAAGATGGCGCTTTGGACTCCCTACGCCGACAATGTCCTCGACCTGTCAAAGGCTGCAGACACAAACCTACCAAGGCCAGTGTACATTCCACAAGACGTGTACCACTTTGGATACAACTACATCGCCGCACCACAACTGTCTCCCCTTTCCACGACCAGCGTGGGTTCCTTCGAGAGACCCCTCACTCCGACACGAATACCGACTTTATCACCGCCAATTTCACCGGCGTCGTCAGCGAAGAGGTCTTACAGCATGATAGACGATTGTCTATCCGACGACCCGGAGTTCCAAGCTTTCGAAAGAGATGCTTTAAGAGCAATGGCGGAGAAGAATGGAGGCACCTTACTGGGGGATAATCCCAGAATGAGACGAGCTGTCCGTTCCAACAACGAAACCAATGACGACTCCTACAGAAAGCAGAGAGAAAGGAATAACTTTGCAGCGAAACAAAGCCGGGATAGGAGAAAGCTGAGGGAAATCCACTTAGCCCTTAAAGTTTCCTACTTGAGGAAGGAGGTCGCAGGATTGAAGGCCCTGCTCGCGTCCAGAACCTGCCTGAGATGCCATCAAACTTGTAGATGTTAACTCAGTTACTACTTAGATATTTATATGGAAAGACTGTATGGATTGTAATGTTAACTTTCACTAAAATATTTTGTATTTTTGTATCTATCTTGTAAAGTGTGCAATTTCTGATTAAGTAATTTATATTATTTGTAGAATTTATGATTAAGTAATTTATAATAGTTGTAAATAAGTCATTTGTATAACTTACATTAAAATAAAAGGATTGACTGAACTTCCTTCTTTTACTAACTCCCCTTCTTTAAGGTAGGTAGGTAAGTAAGACTAGTTAAAAGCAGGCAGGACTATTAGGTAGATAACTAGAGTAGATTACCTAAAAGTATACATCTGAGACTGAGACAGATCTTTCTGTAACTACTTCTTTTTTCTTATAAACACTAGTTCCTTGTTAGATGAGATTTGCCACAACCCGTAGTATAAAAATTGTTAGCAAATAGTTGCTCTGTCTTCTATCTGCTGTATGAAATCTGGCATCTATTCATGCCTTTGATTATTTAAATAAATAAATAATGCTGGACAATTCACACAGCATTATCTAGCCCCAAGCTAAGCAGAGCTTGTGTTATGGGTAGGTACTAGATAACTGATATACATAATATTATACAATACATAGATAGATATTTTTTATTATTATATATAGAAAACGACCAGAACACCCTGAACAAATGTCTGCAGATCGTACACACATTTGTCCCGAGGCGGGAATCGAACCCGCAACCTTCTGCGTCGCAGACAGACCTTCGCCCACCGCGCCACATCGGTCGTCAAAGAAAATAAAAAAAAAGAAAATATTAATAAAACAAGATCCGTCTAATGCGAGTGTAACTCGCGCGCCGAGGGTTTCCAACATTTCCCGACTATACTAATATACTATAGGTTACAAAGTTACATTATTTAATCTGTTCTAAAGGTTATTAACTTTTCTATTAATTTATGTAATTTTTTTTTACTTTTTTCAAATTCTTGAATTATTGATTAACGAACCTATGGAAATTTCAAAAACTGTTTTGAAACGTTGAAAACAGAATCCTCAAATTATCAAATTTTTGACCATTTATCAAAAAGAGTTATTTTTACAGACTTCTCTATTTTTTTCCTGTTAAATATAGATCTACATAATATCTACAAACGCCACATAGAGTGGTACATTGTATAAGGATCGCTCTGCAATCTTTTCAATTTCAAGTTAATAGGTGCAGTAGCTCTGAGATATTCAAGAAAGAGCGGGGACGGACAGAGCGAGACCATAAGGGTTTCGAAACCCTAAAAATAGGCAAACTTTGAATGCAGGAGGTGATCTGCGGCCTCTACGTTTGATCCAGGTATGTACTACGTGAGCGAAGTTACGAGCAGGAGCTAGTTCGATTATAAGACGGCTGATCTAAGGCGGGGCTTGCGCAAGCGCTTGTTCGGGGCGCGCGCGCAGCCAATGGCAGGCAAGATCGTTATGTGATGCATGACGCAATGTCGCTTTGTAGTGTGTTAGGTACTCACTGGAAGGAATATCTCACAGACAACAAAACATACTAATACAAAATGATTTATTTGCCAATTACTATAGACAAGGTACATATTATATTACTGGCTGGCGCGGCACGAGGCACGAGGCACGAGGCACGAGGCACGAGGCAAGCCTGTGTCGCGGGAAGCCTGTTTACAACTTTAACAATTATGATTAGTTGTAATGTAACTTATTGTTACAGGAAAACAAACAAAACATTATTACAATAAATCTAATCAATTATTATATGTAGACAAAACACGCAATCTGCAACATACAATTAGTCACTGTTACATTCATGTAGAGTGGAGTTACCGGATAGAGTGGAGTTACCGGATAGAGTGGAGTTACCGGATAGAGAGGAGTTACCGGATAGAGTGGAGTTACAGGATAGAGTGGAGTTACCGGATAAAGTGGAGTTACCGGATAGAGTGGAGTTAATTGAGACAGGGAAATGAGGGAGAGGGGAGTATTGATTATCAAATTTTTATTTCATTATATTTTACTTCCATATTGGAAACCTGTGGTGTAAACTATAGTACTCTATACTTTTACTTTAAGATGCTTAAGAGGTCTTCAGTGGCAGTAACCATCTTCTAATCTTTTCCTTAAGGCCGTACAGTGCACAAGACAGATTGCAATGTTTTATGACCCGGCGATAGATGAAAGGGAAAGCAAACTTACGGAAACGCCTATCAAAGGCAGTTTTAATAGCCGGAACTCTCACACGCCGACTGGTCGACGAAGCACTAGCAGAAAATGTCCTGTGAAAAGCGCAGTGACGACACTCGAGACGAAGCACTAGCAGAAAATGTCCTGTGAAAAGCGCAGTGACAAGTGTCCGTGATGGTAGCGTACACATAACCGAATTCACGTTTGTTGTTATGCCTAATATATAGAGTGTATATAGAGTATAACTAGTGCAAAAGTAAAATAAATAGCGCCTCCTTGGTTTAAGAAATAATGACCATTGTTTGTGGGTACGCCAGCATAACGTTATGCTAGCGTACACACGACCGTTCTCAAAAACGGCTTATACTATAGCAACAAAATTTATACACAATTTAGAGTATAAATAGCGTTTCAGCTATGCAAAATTTCATAATGATTGCTCTCATAGGAACAGAGATATGGAACAAGACTATAAAATAACACCTGAGCTGGCCCATCCGTTCGTAATTATATTATTATTAGGTACTCATATAAGTACCTATTTTAATCGTGAAGACGTAACAAACATCATCTATCTAAACTTTCGCATTTGTAATATCTATATATTAGTATAATTTAGATAGGTAGGTAAGGTACCAATTTACCTATTGTAAAATATGGCTAGGTGGAGGAAGTACGAAGAAAGTAGGTACGTTACGTACCTACACGTAACGTACCTACTTTCTTCGTCCTTAGGCCGCCGTTTAAAAAGGCTAAATCTCTAATCTTTTTTTTATTAATCCATTTATCCACTGCACAATGCGTTTTCCCGGGCATCGTTGAACTCTATTATATTATCATACAACCAGATAGAAGACATACCTACCTACTCGTATATGTATTATCAATTTATCATAAACTAATCTGTGGCAGCGAGCGGCCCTTCGCAGCGCTAACCCCCAGAAAGAGCGAAAACTGTAGGTAAATAACGCGAGTGACGGAGCACTGCTGCCCCGACCATGACGACGCATTATCTCTATCTCTTTCACTTCCATGGATAATTCACATGCATCTTTCTCTATCTTTCATTGTGACCAATACCTACATTGCTTACTGCTCAGAGTCCAAACAAGATCTAGGAATAACGAAACGCAATTCCATTCGTACAACTAATCAAAGAATCTCATCCGAAAATATAGGTATGTAAGTAGAAGTAGTTAAAAATAAAAATCGAAGATTATGGGATATTGCTCTCCGTTGCAATGTAGTTCCGCCGTGGTCTGCTAGATGGCGCATAAACGTGACTTCTGAACAAATAGGTAAATTAACAAAACCTTACAAAATGCTTTAAATAAAGCTAAATATAGATAAAAATACTCGTGACAGCTCATTTATAGTGACAAAACGACTAATTATTACTATCTACTACATTGTTCGGTGTATTGATTCAATAATAACTTATTTTTTGTTTGCGACAGTACCACAACAAAATTTGTTCCTAGAACTTTACATCAACTTTTTATAGTGTTTGATTACGAATTTCCATAAAGTATGACTACTGGGAGAAGGAGGATTTCACACATTATTTATAAATATAACATTTACATTAAGAGAACCTCGTTTTCTATAGGAACTAGGTATTTCGGTTTTTAATGGGTACGCTAGCATAACGCCAGCTCAGGTGTTATTTTATAGTCTTGTTCCATATCTCTGTTCCTATGAGAGCAATCATTATGAAATTTTGCATAGCTGAAACGCTATTTATACTCTAAATTGTGTATAAATTTTGTTGCTATAGTATAAGCCGTTTTTGAGAACGGTCGTGTGTACGCTAGCATAACGTTATGCTGGCGTATACAAACAATGGTCATTATTTCTTAAACCAAGGAGGCGCTATTTATTTTACTTTTGCACTAGTTATACTCTATATACACTCTATATATTAGGCATAACAACAAACGTGAATTCGGTTATGTGTACGCTACCATCACGGACACCAGTGACGACACTCGAGACGAAGCACTAGCAGAAAATGTCCTGTGAAAAGCGCAGTGACGACACTCGAGACGAAGCACTAGCAGAAAATGTCCTGTGAAAAGCGCAGTGACGACACTCGAGACGAAGACACGTAGAGCTGACGAACAAATAAGTTCTGAGTTTCTAAATGTAGGGTAACGGTTGAGAATCTAAATGTAGGGTAACGGTTGGGAATCTAAATGTAGGGTAACGGTTGGGAATCTAAATGTAGGGTAACGGTTGGGAATCTAAATGGCTTTCGGAACACGACTTTTAGCACCTATGAGCTCGTTCACGTTTGATCATGATCGTTTTAGCAGCGCCGCCCCAGGTGATGCAATAACCCAAGATTGACTGGCAGAGAGCTGAGTACACGGTCATAAGAGTAAACGTAGCAATTTCATTATGTGAATGAGCTTCCTGACTCTACTAGACAGAGTATTGATATACATATGCAGAGCTTCTCATCTAAGAAATGTATATAGAAGTCATTTTATAGATAAAATCAGATCAGTCTTCTGTCGGCCAAGACCTCACTATTAGGGACCCGTAATAATACACCAGGAACAAATAATTATATGTATGTATATAATAATTATGTTTATTGCACAAACATTAAGAGCTGAGACGTGGACACTCACGGTAGGGCTGGTCCACCAGTTTAAAGTAGCCCAGCGAGCTATGGAGAGAGCTATGCTCGGAATTTCTCTGAAGGATAGGATTCGCAACGAATACATCCGACAGAGAACTAAGGTTATCGACATAGCTCAAAGGATTAGCAAGCTGAAGTGGCAGTGGGCTGGCCATATCTCGAGAAGAACCGACAACCGCTGGGGTAAACGTGTTCTTGAGTGGAGAGAGTGGAGTGGAGACCGCGACTCGGCAAACGTAGTGTAGGACGCCCTCCGACCAGGTGGGATGACGGTTTGCGAAAGACTGCTGGCAGATGCTGGATGCGGCAAGCTGAAGACAGGGCGCTATGGCGCTCATTAGGGGAGGGCTATGTCCAGCAGTGGACAAATATAAGCTGATGATGATGCACAAACATTTGTGCCGGGGCAGGAATCGAACCCGAATCCTCCTGCTTCTGCGTTGCAAAGGGAACTTCACCCGCGCGTTGGAGATCGTCCTCTCCAGGGTAGTGTCCGGGGTAAAACAATATAATTATAGTATAGAAAAAATATCACTGCAATATCTTCAGATAATCTAACAGACGAACTAGTTATATTTGGTTTAACGGGTAAATGATTCCTTACGGATATTAGCGGGGTTTGTCTACGAATCTTCTGAGGTTCGTAGGCGATATTCTACGAATCCAGAGCTGTCAGCTCAGGATTGAACATAAATAGCAGCAGCGCGGAGTATGGCCGCGAGGCTGAACCGCACTCACCCAGATGCAATCCCTCCTTGAGAGATGAAACGTGTTCTTCCAATACAAATAAAGTTTGTAGTCGACCCGCTTACATTCGTAATGAATTCGTCAAACTACGATAGATTTAAATTATTCCTGTTAGCTACAGGCGATCCTAAATGGGAAAAGCCATTGGGAATCCTTATTTGAGTGACGCTTTTTACAAGATTTTTATGGTAAATAAAACTGCCAGTTCCTTATTCTAGAAGCGTATATTTGTATCTAGCTATACATACATCAAGGTCGCCGGCCACTAGACCTTCTGCTTGATCACATGAGGCAGGTCGTACTTGCCACGGACGCACTTCAACTTCACTCCGGGACAGTCCTTTAGCCTAGAATATAACGAAATGATGTTAATTCTACAACTGCATAATAGCTACCAGGTAGGTAGCTACATTATACATAATAGCTACCTACCTACATTATACGTAATAGCTACCTACCTACATACATTATTCGTCAGAGAGGTCAGACCTGAACAAGCGAATTGCGAGGATGGTACGGCGCGACCTTCGGAGCTCCAACACACGCCTCATTAAAGAGGCAATAGAGCGAAACCGAGGGTCCAAAGTATTCACTCAGCAGCTTGGCAGGAGCCACCTGACGAAGCTTAAAACGCACGATGGGAGGCTCGTATTGTCGAAGCCGGAGATCTCTGCTGAGATAGAGGATTTCTATGGCCGTTTATACGCTGCACATGCCCCTCGTGCCCAACGGGACGACCACGATTCACGAGCCACCCTGACACGCCACTACACCGACGAACTGCCAGACATCAGTCAAGACGAGATCGGGATTGCTCTGAGGCAGCTTAAAAATGGAAAAGTCCCCGGTGAAGACGGCATTACTTCAGAGCTTCTGAAGGCAGGAGGAGCCCCTGTTTTGCAGGAGCTTCAGAACCTGTTTAACACCGTTCTTCACAGTGGGAGAACTCCTAAGGCGTGGAGCGGGAGCCTGGTGGTGCTCTTTTTTAAGAAGGGAGATAAAACCCTTCTTAAATACTATAGACCCATCACACTCCTGAGCCACGTCTATAAGCTTTTCTCACGAGTGGTCACGAATCGTCTCGCCAGGAGACTCGACGAGTTCCGGCCACCGGAACAGGCCGGGTTTCGCGGAGGATATAGCACCAAAGACCACATACACACAGTGAGGCAGATTATACAGAAGTCCGAAGAGTATAATCAGCCCCTGTGTCTGGCCTTTGTGGACTATGAAAAGGCCTTTGACTCTGTCGAAACCTGGGCTGTTCTGGAATCCTTACAGCGTTGCCAAGTAGACTATCGTTATATCGAGGTGTTGAGATGTCTTTATGATGCCGCAACCATGAGTGTCCAAGTACAGGGCCAGCAGTCTAAACCTATCCAACTGCGCAGAGGAGTGAGACAGGGGGATGTTATATTCCCGAAACTGTTCACAAGCGCGTTGGAAGATGTGTTTAAGACGCTGGACTGGAAAGGTAAGGGCATCAACATAAACGGCGATTACATCTCACACCTGCGATTCGCTGATGACATAGTCTTGATGGCGGAGTCGCTGGAGGAGCTTAACCGGATGCTGGACGGCCTAGCTTCAGCCTCACGACGCATCGGTCTTGGCATGAACTTGGATAAAACCATGGTCATGATCAATGGCCACATTGATCCGGGACCGGTCGTCGTACATGGCCATCTTCTCGAAATTGTTTCCGAATACACTTACCTTGGGCAGATTCTGCAGTTGGGTAAAAACAATTTCGAGAAGGAGGCCAAGAGGAGGATCCAGCTAGGTTGGGCCGCGTTTGGCAAACTACGTCAAGTCTTCTCGTTATCCATACCGCAATGCTTGAAAACGAAAGTTTTCAATCAGTGCGTCCTACCCGTCATGACCTACGGAGCTGAGACGTGGTCACTTACGGTAGGGCTGGTTCACCAGTTTAAAGTCGCCCAGCGAGTTATGGAGAGAGCTATGCTCGGAGTTTCTCTGAAGGATAGGATTCGCAACGAATACATCCGACAGAGAACCAAGGTTATCGACATAGCTCATAGGATTAGCAAGCTGAAGTGGCAGTGGGCTGGCCATATTTCAAGAAGAACCGACAACCGCTGGGGTAAACGTGTTCTTGAGTGGAGACCGCGACTCGGAAAACGTAGTGTAGGACGCCCTCCGACCAGGTGGGATGACGATTTGCGAAAGACTGCTGGCAGATGCTGGATGCGGCAAGCTGAGGACAGGGCGCTATGGCGCTCATTAGGGGAGGCCTATGTCCAGCAGTGGACTGGTATAGGCTGATGATGATGATGACATACATTATACATAATAGCTACCTACCTACATTATACATAACAGCTACCTACCTACATTATACATAATAAAGACAATAACTATCGTGCGGGAGTGATTAGAGATGATGAGACTCGCCTTGTAAACATCGAGTAGGTACATAACCATACTTACATACACATACCCTGGACATGTACTCGATGCTTGTAAACATCGAGTAGGTACATAACCATACTTACATACACATACCCTGGACATGTACTCGATGCTTGTAAACATCGAGTAGGTAGGTACATAACCATACTTACATACACATACCCTGGACATTTTGGCATAAGTTTATTCAGAAAGAAAATAACAATCAAATAACAAATTTAAATTAAAACTAGTATTTACAATAGAAACAATTAAGCTATCTGCAAACTGTTGCAAACAATCTACAGGTAGCTCAACTGATCCATATCAATACCAGTTGGAAGCGTGCCTAAGACACTGGCTGCATTGCCCCGCTGTATAGCAATGCTGATGCGCTGTGCCAGATACTCACCAGCTCTCGGCCCTGTACATGTACTCGATGCTTGTAAATAAATTTAATTTGCGTTGTTGTACGAAAAACTTGTTTTTTGTTAATTCCCAGTTTTACTAATTAATTCAAATTCTGTGACGTGTGCAAGAGTCCTGTGAGAGTCCTGTCAGGTCTAAAGGAAATAAACCACTTTGAATGATCACAGTACGAGCAGCGCGGGCAGTGCAGACAAGTGCTGCTTGCACCGCTGCACCGCTGCACCGCTGCACCGCTGCTATCGCACAAAACTTATTTTACGAGTAACATAAGTTTTGATAAGTCCACTGACCTGCCGACCCTCACGAGCACTATGTTGTGGTAAGTCCACTGACCTGCCGACCCTCACGAGCACTATGTTGTGGTAAGTCCACTGACCTGCCGACCCTCACGAGCACTATGTTGTGGTAAGTCCACTGACCTGCCGACCCTCACGAGCACTATGTTGTGGTAAGTCCACTGACCTGCCGACCCTCACGAGCACTATGTTGTGGTAAGTCCACTGACCTGCCGACCCTCACGAGCACTATGTTGTGGTAAGTCCACTGACCTGCCGAACCTCACGAGCACTATGTTGTGGTAAGTCCACTGACCTGCCGACCCTCACGAGCACTATGTTGTGTTCCTGCAGGTTGTGCCCGATGCCCGGCACGTAGGAGACCATCTCCTTGCCGCTGGACAGTCGGACCAGAACGCACTTGCGGTTAGCCGAGTTGGGCTTCTTCGGCTTCTTTATTACGGTCTTTAGCACTACGCCCTGGAAGGTATAAACAAAGGTTCAACTAGGGCTCCTTGAGACCACGACAACGGCGATATACGAGATATGTAATCTCCTCCTCGTACTCCTCACCAGCCAGCTGGTTCACAGCTGAACGCAGGCCTCATATTCCTCCGCGCTGTAGGTACTGTACCTACTGCGGGTTCGATTCTCGATTTTTGTTTTTTGTTTATAAGCACTATAATTGTTTTTCCTTCTTTTAGTGTTGTTATTTTGCGTATTCATAAATAATATGTTATAGGATTCAGCTCAACTAGCACATCAAATTACCTCACGACCGTTTCTTGTCCTACTATGTAACTGCATAATTAGTCGACAACGGGGCTGATTACACTTATAATTTTACTTTGACGACCTCTGTGGCGCGGTGGGCGAAGGTCTGCCTGCGACGCAGGAGGTTGCGGGTTCGATTCCCGCCTCGGGACAAATGCCTGTACGATCTGCAGACATTTGTTCAGGGTGTTCTGGTCTTTTTCTATATATAATTAAAATATCTATCTGTGTATTGTATTGTATTATGTATATCAGTTATCTAGTACCCATAACACAAGCTCTGCTTAGCTTGGGGCTAGGTAATGCTGTGTGACTTGTCCAGCTGTTATTTATTTATTTATTATTTAATTAAGACTACATAACAGCCTATACAACCTCAACTTTTTGTGAAAAGGATAGACTTAGGATTATGCGTTTATATGAGCGGGACAAGGCATGCCAAAACAACGCAACGCAAGCCCAAACATCAAGTTTTAGCTTATTATCTATTAATTAGGACTATATTTGAAAAAACCGAGACATATGAAATGTTTTTTAAACTTAGTTCTATTACCATGCTTATTCTCAAGATCTTAACTTGTGTATTTATTGAGAAATTAAGGTTTTAATAAAAATTTAGAGGTAACTTTGCGATTTTTTTCTATCGAGAAAATTTTATGGAATCGTGTTTTCAAAACATATGATCGATAGAGTAAGTCCTGTACTTTACCATATATAAATTTCAAAGTTAAATATTTAGTAGTTTGGAAGATATTTAGATCTGACGGAGTTGATTTGAGGTAGGATAGGCCCTTAAGTTACAATTGTATTTAGAGTAAGACCCGAGTGTAATTGTTTGTTGTCGTGAATAAATAAAAAAAACGCCACTGACCGCTCTATCTAGTTCAAACAGACAAGTATTCAATTCAAACAGTTAATTTTAGCAGGCGCGTACCTTAGCAAAGGGATTTCCCTTGAGCGGATTCTTGGACTTCCTCTTTTTGATGTGAGGCCCTGTCTTGTGCATGTAGTTAAGGGAGGCCATGGCCCGCGCTAGGAGGCCCATGGGCTGCGTCGGCGGCGCGGGCAGGGAGGCCGGGGCTGACTGCGGAAGCGCTGGAAGGTCAGGCATTTAATGAGATGACAGTACCTACTGGTTTTTGATCACTAAAATCACTTGTATCACTATATTAACTATACATACCCTATGTTTAAGTAACCTAAATGAGTTATACCATGATAAAATCATATAGATTACGAAAGGTAGGGAAATCATTTATGGGAAATTGCGTACGCTTCTATAACAAGCTTCCATCTGAAGCAACTGAGCTCCCTATTCGTAAATTTAAACAGTACATAAAACGAAATCTTATAAAGAAAGCCTATTACTCCATAGATGATTACATCAATGATGTAAATGCTTGGCCAGATGTCGCTCAGTTCCACACCGACAATGGTATATAAGGGATATAATGTTAAGCTTAGTTAGTTTTATATAAATATTGAGTTATATACAAATTAGATTATATTTAGACTGAGATTATGTATTAATTTTAAGTTTTATAAAACTTACTAGTGGTTTCTTTTTCGCTTCTTCCACTAGTGGACAAAAAATTGAAGCGAATAAAATCAATAACATCATATTTCTTATTTGATAATAATGACTATTTATAAACCTGTTTATAGTATAAAATTTGACTTGTCTATGTGCTTATTTTGTAAGCTTAAAGAAATAAACGTTATTGATTGATTGATTGATTGAAAAACCGTGACATCGCGCTCAGTAACCACTGTGTGTATTGTCTTTATATATTTTTTTCATTTCAAATATTAATCAGATATTTCCTAAGAAACTGTTAGTCACCCAACGATACTCGTAAGATACACACAGCACGAAGGTTGACCGTTATGTGATTCAGATACTTTTGACTATCATCTTTAAATGGACAAAAACGTTGCTTGATTAGGTATGGTCGCCTAGTAGGGTTTGATGACTTACGAATAAAAATAATAATGATTTGTTTTTATGAACTACTTATAAATTGTTCAAGAGTTAATGCTTTCGGACATTTATGTACAATAAGTGAAAATGTCCCTAATGCGGCCCTTATTTATGTACAATAAGTGAAAATGTCCCTAATGCGGCCCTTATTTATGTACAATAAGTGAAAATGTCCCTAATGCGGCCCTTATTTATGTACAATAAGTGAAAATGTCCCTAATGCGGCCCTTATTTATGTACAATAAGTGAAAATGTCCCTAATGCGGCCCTTATTTATGTACAATAAGTGAAAATGTCCCTAATGCGGCCCTTATTTATGTACAATAAGTGAAAATGTCCCTAATGCGGCCCTTATTTATGTACAATAAGTGAAAATGTCCCTAATGCGGCCCTTATTTATGTACAATAAGTGAAAATGTCCCTAATGCGGCCCTTATTTATGTACAATAAGTGAAAATGTCCCTAATGCGGCCCTTATTTATGTACAATAAGTGAAAATGTCCCTAATGCGGCCCTTATTTATGTACAATAAGTGAAAATGTCCCTAATGCGGCCCTTATTTATGTACAATAAGTGAAAATGTCCCTAATGCGGCCCTTATTTATGGTATGCAAGATGCAAGGCGCGATTTCAGCAGCTAATAAACTTAATTGTTAAGATAAATAGGATACCTACACCTAAATACTCTATAAGCATGTGACAAGGTGCAATAATCGTGCATGCCTATGTAAGTATATCACATGTGGCCCATCATGGCCGCAGTGACACGAAAGCCACCAAGAGCAAATAAAAAAAAAAGTATATCACCTACATCTATCTTATGCTGTATTCCCAGTGGCTGCACCGTTAGCCAAAACCACCGAACAAAAACATAGCAGGTGCTAACGCCACATTGTCGCTTTAGGGATTAACCCTCGGAGGTTCTATCCATCTCCCAAAAAACCAACGCTCTGGTTATCTAGCTAGACAAATTTAAACTTTAAGACGATGGGAATAGGGGACGGTGAAATGGAGATAACAATTTGTTAATCGAAAGGCATGACGAACACAGTGAAAAGGCTGAAGCTGTACAGTTAGGCGTTATCCCAGTTATAGGGAAGTACAATTGCAGTTTTCGAGGCGTTCCCGCAATTGCAATTGTGTCAATAGTGTGCATTGTGAGCGCGCGATTAGATTCGCATATCGCGGGATCAACGGGACCTAAATGTTTGATTGTCATCTCCGATTGAATGCGACAAGCAGAAGTGTTGGGTGAAAAGCTGTGAAAGGACGTTATGATACTTAAAGGGCAGTTGTTACATGAAAACAGTCAAACTCGTAAAAATCGTAAACTTTAAGAAAAATTACTAATTTAAAGAGAAGATTTTGTTCGAACTTAACAATAAGTACGTACCGAACAGGAAGAGTTGTCTACCTATTGAAATGGTTACAGATTTAGAATTGCAAAACAACATTCAGTGACACAGAATTCCAAGCTGGAAGAGTTGTTTGCAAAGGACATTGATTTCCTGGTTACTGCAGACACCTAGCCAATTCCGCTGCTGTATAATTACCAACACAAAAGATTCCAAGAAGCAGAAAAGCATTTCAGAAGTATTTGAGTAACATCTAAAATAACAAACTGTCTGAAGGCTCTGGTCACGTCACGTCGTCCGTAGCTGTTATTGTTTGGGATAATCGCTGTCCAGTCCTCGGGGATTGACAGCAAGATGACGAACTTGCATCTGTCGCGCAAGCAAATATTTATGAGTGGTGCAAGGGAGAGACAGGAGCGGGTTTAAATACTTTAGCGTGCACGTAGCAAGCATGTTGCCATGTGTGTAATAGTGTGCATGGCATATCAGATCTACATAGTATATTCTACAGAAGGGAGACCTAAGATGTGTTGTTGTGAGCGGGCTGAGTGAGTCTAATGAATGATGAACCAGAATATATTATGTAGGTGATCGATATGCACGACTCTCTGGAAAAGGATTGCCACCAAGCAGAGCTCCTTCGATAAAATACTACGAGCAATGACGATATTAATAAGGAAATGCTAGAAACTTGGCCTAGCTGGTTAACTATGAAAATCATAAACTAGATTCAAGAAAACAGTATTTTGAAGAGTCGCAAATATCAGAGCACTGCAAGGCATGATTTGTTTAGGAATTTGAGGAAAATAACGTCAGGGTCGCTCTATTCTATTCTATAACCTGAGTTCTCAGAAATGCCTAAGGTTATGCGCACCGGATTAGCCAGATTGCTCCAGAACTTAAGGATAAAACCACCACGTAACTATAAAACAGGGTTATCGTCTTATCCCTCGGACCAAACGACAACACAGTACACAGTATACCTGCTCTTTTTGCGGATTATAATCCGCTAATAGTGGGCATTGTCCGCAGATGACGGACTCACAGTCTAAATAATACTCCCGAGCAGCGTGACTCTTATTACTGCAGAAAAAAATATATGGGACACCAAACATGCACAATCGGCAAGAGTTGAGCATTGTGCCTTCCGGGAAGCATCGTAAATCATACTTGTATGCAATATCTTTATCAGCAACTGATAGAAAGCACACAAATACATTGTGGGACCCGCATTTTCGCAATTGGGGAAGCTAAAGCAAAGCCACTTTACAATGAGGCTCGAATGAATAACAGAATTATAATAACTGGCTAAATCCTGATTATTACGTACAAAACCGTATGTTTTGAATTCATAAGGAATCCATAATTTCCTGGAAGTGTGCGTGGCGAGATTTAGATTAGAACGGGTGGAGGATTACAACTTTAATTAAACAAGAGCAGCGTCTGTTTTTGTGGTCGAACCGTTTTAATTGAAATCTCATAAACCTGGTGCATATTCATTCGCACAAACCTAACTCTCCACTCAGAAATAATAATGAAGAAATCTTTCTTAAACTTCATAGTTCTTTATTTCACAAATGTTACAAAAAAGACATTAAACTGTAGACATTATCACTATTAGAATCCGTTCAAAGGGGTATATACTTCCGGATCTCACAGAGAGTGGTCAGTGGTTAGACAAAAAACATTTCACCAAACTGAAGCTCAATCAAGGACGACGCCTCCACGTTATCGTTGTATGAGAAAGTTTGGCCGGGGCGGTCTCACGGCCTCTCGTCTCATTCTCACATGTTGATACAAACACCATGCGCATTCACCCTTTCCGATGAAGCACAAATAAAGGCTTATGGACATTGCTTTTATAAGAACAGTTATTTGTTGATAATGTGCAAGTTGGGCTTTATTTCAAAGATACACTACTGGCGAGTTCGCACCCACAAACTAGTTTTCTTGAAAAAGAGAGAAAAAATATGTAGCTACCTATAGAAGGTAGAAGATTTGAAATTTAAGCTTGGCTCAAGAAACACGAAGTTTTGGAGATCGATATGTTAGCTTGTTGTATTTTTTCATTCCTATTTACAAACTAAATTCTTTGACCAAAATGTGGCAAAAGGCAATACAAAGCCCTTTATTTAAAATCTATGAAAGTCTAATGCGAGTTAAAATGCGATGAAAAGCTGCCAAAATTGGCAGAACGTAATCTGGGATAGAAATCTCAAGTCATGCAGACCACAAAGGGACAATGGTCAGAGGTGTGAATGGCACACCAGACAACTCTTTGAGACCAACTGCATTTTAGCTTAAGGTGCACATGTTTGTTAAAAGGATTTTATTTTAAGACGTTGAATGTGGCTTCAAATAAAGCTGAAAGAACGCATACAACTCCTAGCCATCTTAATAATACTATAGAGGCAAAACATTACGATTCAAATCAAATAAAATAAGAAGATGTGTTTATGCTACAATACAACGCACAAGAGACTGAATATTTTTGCATGCACATAGTTTTGAACCTGAAGAAACATTTATTTATTTGAAAGGAACGCCAACATTAATAGGTAGTTATTTTTATCTTACACAGTACAGCTATTATAAAACGCGTGCAAAACTAGCGGCAGAACCTAGTAGAGTAGGCAGAACCTAGTAGAGTAGGCAGAACCTAGTAGAGTAGGCAAGAAATAACTCAATTTTTAAGTGAAGAATCAAATATCAACGTAAATATAATTCTGCTTGGTATTGATTATCGTATCAATTATGTAGTTTTAAAACGATTACTTTTCTAAATACCTACCTATCCCTTGGGTCTTATTAATTCTGTTTCTAGGTTTTGAAGTTTCTTTAATGTAATTTGGTAGATAGGTCCTATTAATAATGCTTTTACACATGTGTACAGCGCAGTTGTCAGAGTAGCGGTCAGTTAAATCCCGTCGGTGGTGGTGCGAAACGCTGAGTCATTAGCTCCTGTCGGAGGCGGCGGAGCTGCGTGCAGTATGTACGGTCAGCATCGCATGCGCTACAGTTCCATTAAAAGCCGCTAAATGTGACGCTTCTCGCAATCACCATAATGTGACTAAGTAACTACTCGATCTTAGATCAGGGGAAGTTCTTTGTTTGGACATACCTCATTGGACATACCTACAAGCTCTACAAAGATCATTTTACCGAGCAAACTAAGAAAGTGAGTAAGAAATCTACGAAGGCGTTATCTAAACTTTAGAGCCTACGTCATCTTTATCACATCGCAGAACAATTAAAGATTTCCAAATGAACTACTTGCTCAGAGATAACACACAGTATATCTATTGTATAGTAGGTATACCTATAGGTACACACGAGATCTAACGCATTTCAGAATACTTACATTACAACTCAGAGTTCAAAGAACCACCGAAAAACACAAACCCATGCAAATATTGCAGCTTGTTTCAACTCCTGCAAAAACAGTTAGGTCTCCACCACATCTCATGTTACGGGAATATTATCACGTTTTTTTGCTGACCCTGTCACGTCCCGAGGGACGTACGTAATCCTGACGCGGAAGGGTTTCGCAAATGACAGGCGCGTCGCATACAATCGCTAATATAATTTTTTGACCAAAAGTCCCAGCCAGGAGACTCTGACCCATCGCAATAGAGCACAAAATCGTGGGCATTGATAACTTTTGCTAAAGTTAAAAACCTGATAAGGGATTGTGGTCTCTAACAGTTTTCGATTATGAGAGAAATTGCTATGTTTGGTGGACACAGATGTGTATTGCAGATGTGATATTTTGGCCTTTAATTTATCTGTATAAATAAGTACAGTTAGTTCCTATTTACTGTTATATAAATATAGCATAGTGGAATAATGAATTGCTAAAAATACACTAGATTGCAATAGATTCATTAGAAATTTTAAAAAGCGATTCTACATGGATAGAATATAGGCGGCGGGTCAGCGGAGAATTTTTTGGCACCAATGATGATAATGATGATGAAAAATTGTATTTTTTAAAAATATTGTAACTCAAAAATACATAATGTGATACGTGTAGGTTGGTCACTTAAGTTCATAGTCTTAATTTTACTATTCTGATAGCTACCCGTGAAAAACTTCGATAAGCTTACTGGTATCTATCAATTTTTAACTCTGTGTATAAAAGCTTCTGGTTTTCCATCAAATAAATAAATAAATATAAATTGCACTGGAAATATGATATTTGAACAAAATTATTTTGGCGACAATTAATTTAAGTAAATAATGGGTCCGTATTATGTTTTACTTATGTATTTCTAAGTATTTTCTTCTTACTCCATGTTAGTTTCAGTTTAGTAGTTAGTTTAGGTTAGTTTAGTAGGTATGTTAAATTTTTTATGTACTTAATTGAATAATTATGACAACCTCTGTGACGCAGGAGGTTTTAGGTTCGATTCCCGCCTCGGGACATATTTTGTACCGTAACCGCCTAAGTTTAAGTAAGTCCAATGCTGGATGCAGGCCTCTCCCTGATAATCCCCTTATTGGTTTTTATCTCATGGCATAGTGCCCATAATCCCCATGCTGGGCATGCGGGTTGGGGATCGCAGTTCGGTTGTAGATCTATTTCTCAAGAGACGCTGCTGCCTGCCCCTTATTTGCCTCGACACCCGTAGAATTGGGATGGTGCATATTGTGGTTATGCTTATAAAAAACTGGATCGGCAATAGATATGTGTACAAAGGCTAAGAAGAAAATGTGAAGCTTGTTTTACTGACCATGATCAAGAATATCTATACGACTGTTAGGCCCAAAAACCGAGTTATTACACTTTTGATAAGAACAGGAGTAAGACTTCAGCAGGTTAACTGCAAACCTTATGTGTTGGAAAAACACAAACCTAATACCTACCTATACTTACATAATATTATACTAATTAAATCTTATTGGAGATTTCAACTAACATGGGTTCGGTAGGTACGACTACTCTAACCTCAATCCACAGATTACAGAGATATTCTATCTTTTGTGCCTCAATCAAACCAGCTTCTAATTAATTTCAGTTCTTTGTTTGATGTTTAATAATTCATAATAAAGTTGAAAGCTTACCTTTTAGTAGTGTACATTGCGCCCTAATCCCTGTAGAAAGTAATGAGAATCCTCTTCGGACAAAATTCATCTGAAAAATAACCAACAATTTGTGATAAAAATTGTTTGATGTCTATGAAACTAGCTGTGGGGTGGGATAAATAAAATTTTGGTTACCTTTTTGCGACCCAATGATTGTAATACTTGAGCTACTGAGTTACTTAATATTCTAATTTTCTAGATTTTGGTGGCCTTACTGTTTTGTTTGTTTACAAAATTTTATAACCTAAAACGTTTGAAATGGAAAGGATGGGATGACAGCTGACTATGACAGCTATTTTGAAAATGAATGTTGCCAGTATAAATTACTATGCCATCTAGTGTGGAGTAGCAAATACACTTTTCATAGTACAAGTTGAAATCCAGCTAGTATAGATGGCGTTTATCTTAGATGCACTATTCGCTAAAACTATTCGTAGTGGTAGTACCTCCTATCCTACATGCACTGAGATGAGTACAATCATGTCGACATCGGTTAGTACTTTCTAACTTCTAAGGTTACGGACTTGAGTATTTTATGTAAATTTATTTATTGTCCCAACAAAATCTCCAGTCCTTAAATCTAAACAATTCAAACCATAATATAATAATTGAACACCTTTCAACTACCTACCTACTTAAGACGAATAGTAAGTCAAATGACCTTGGACCTTTCCGCGCGCCTTTATGCAGCAAAGAGTGCTTGTTTTCGGTTCAGCATACTATGTAGTGCCATAATCAACCAAATAACTAATAGGATTCTCTGCGGTTGGGCGACGTGTAACTGGTCAGGTTTGAATCACAGATTTTGTAGGTGCAAATACGTTTTTACGTGTGATTTCATTAATTTGACTGCTTTTCGAAGCTAATGGACCTCCAACCGGTAGGTATGAACTATGTGAATCACTATACTGAATTTGGTAGGTACTTACTAATCGAATTTGAGACGCCGATAAAAAGTGGGTTCGAAGCCGCTACACATACACTATAACTAACAGTATAACAACTACACTATGATTAACAGCAAATATTTGGAACCTCCAAGGGACCTTTCAGGATGTGTGTTACAGGATATATAAATTTCAGAGCTCCACAATCAATATTTTCGTCGGAAAACGGGTTCGAAAACACCTAATTTTCTTGTTTTTGCCTTAGTATGCGCCTTAACTCCTCCACGCGTTCCTGAGAAAAGAGGTTTGACAGACGAACGAAGTGATTTTCCTTTTGAGGTAGGCACGTATAAATGTAGTTATTTCTTGAGTGAAGATAAATCTTGAGTGACCCTGTTTTTGATCAGGGTCTTGTTGGATATCTTGTGAAAGACACTCCAAGGTGGTGTGGACAATGATCGCAGCAGCCTTCACGTTCTCACTTTCTCTTAGACGCGTTAAATTAAATTTCTAGGTTTCAGTTTAAGAAACGATACTATTTTTAACATTTATTTTATTAAAAGTAGAATCACAGCTTAGACTAAGAATGTAAAGTACTATACGTGGAAACTTGTAATTAGCCCTCAGTAATTAATGCACGTATCATGCATGCATGTTATTGTAAGTAAAGACCTTATTATCAAATCATAGCTGTAAGTTTTCCGAAAATTCGTAAAATAAAGAAATAAAAAAAATTAAAAATAATAAGCTAGATAGTTAGGTGGGTAATGTTCTTCTGACACACAAATGGCTGATATTTAGCGCACCAGAAGTTCCTGTAGCCATCATTACGCGCATCGATACCCACACAGTGGGGTCCGCTGGGGTCGGAACTGAAACAAACAGTTTGTTTGAATTCACTATACTATCACCACTCATACTATCCTATCACCACTCATACTATCCTATCACCACTTATACTATACTATCACCACTCATACTATCCTATCACCACTCATACTATCCTATCACCACTTATACTATCCTATCACCACTTATACTATCCTATCACCACTACAGTACTGTACTAGTATTAAACTTCATCATTGATTTTTACCAACTACTAATTAAGTTTTACAAATACAAAGTAATGTTTAAAGAAGTTACAGATAAGACTATGGGATACTCTACTAGTACTACTAGTGCCTACAGATAAGACTATGGGATACTCTACTAGTACTACTAGTGCCTACAGATAAGACTATGGGATACTCTACTAGTACTACTAGTGCCTACAGATAAGACTATGGGATACTCTACTAGTACTACTAGTGCCTACAGATAAGACTATGGGATACTCTACTAGTACTACTAGTGCATACAGATAAGACTATGGGATACTCTACTAGTACTACTAGTGCCTACAGATAAGACTATGGGATACTCTACTAGTACTACTAGTGCCTACAGATAAGACTATGGGATACTCTACTAGTACTACTAGTGCATACAGATAAGACTATGGGATACTCTACTAGTACTACTAGTGCCTACAGATAAGACTATGGGATACTCTACTAGTACTACTAGTGCCTACAGATAAGACTATGGGATACTCTACTAGTACTACTAGTGCCTACAGATAAGACTATGGGATACTCTACTAGTACTACTAGTGCCTACAGATAAGACTATGGGATACTCTACTAGTACTACTAGTGCCTACAGATACGTATGCTGTTATTATAATTGAGAACATTGTTTTGTTACCCGCGTGGTCCCCGCACTAGGCTAGGCTAGGCTAGGCTAGGCTAGGCTAGGCTAGGCTAGGCTATGGCTAGGCCGGTTTCGCGGGAGACCGGGTGTACAGGGGAATTTCCTTAATTATACTGAGAGAGTGAGAGAGTACATAACCAATATAGACTGTAACAGAGTTTGCTGAGAAGTAAAAATAAAATAATAACAATTAGACAGCGCATCAGCATTGCTATACAGCGGGGCAATGCAGCCAGTGTCTTAGGCACGCTTCCAACTGGTATTGATATGGATCAGTTGAGCTACCTGTAGATTGTTTGCAACAGTTTGCAGATAGCTTAATTGTTTCTATTGTAAATACTAGTTTTAATTTAAATTTGTTATTTGATTGTTATTTTCTTTCTGAATAAAGATTTTTCTGAAAAAAAAACAATTAGATTAATGGAAATTAAAATGTGGTTAATTAGCTAAATATATTGGCATCAATAGTAATCATTTAGTAGGTAAACAACGAAAATACTACTCGTATTATTAGTATAAATCCTATTTCTATGCAGATTGCAGGGTGCTACAACAGAGTGGATGTAGGTATGTACCTAAGTAAGTTTGCGAGTGAGGTCACAGAAGTTATTTGGTAGTTTGTACCTACTACCTAGGTACATACCTACTATAAAAGTATATGCCTAAGTACTTTGCTATATCCTAGCCGCAATCCTGAACGACCCACACAACACAAGTAATTGGTTTATTCGTAACAGGTCGCAAAACACGTTAGTATAAAGTGCGTTTTACAAAACCAAACTTTAGCGAAAAATACAAATCCCTCCATAAAATGTAGTTTCTAATCAAGATGTAGCTTTGATCCCTGTTTTACATTCAGACGGGAGCTGCCTCGCTCCGCGCGCGCCCGCCCGCCCGTCTATCTAGATCGCAGGTCTAATTCCCGCAATACCTATCAAATCAAGGTTAGTCCTACGTACACTCACCTACGTACACTCACCGCATAAAAGAGTTGAATTAATCAAGACTGCAAAGCACAGCGTCGAAGTAACATTACCTAAGCTGTGACCGCGTCCAGTAAAATAATCCTGGGTATTAGGTATAGGTCTATAAATAAACCCATAATTTTTAATTTTAAAATTTTAGGAACTTCATCATCATCATCAGCCTATACCAGTCCACTGCTGGACATATGCCTCCCCTAATGAGCGCCATAGCGCCCTGTCTTCAGCTTGCCGCATCCACCATCTGCCAGCCAGTCGTCATCCCACCTGGTAGGAGGGCGCCCTACACTACGTTTTCCGAGTCGCGGTCTCCACTCAAGAACACGTTTACCCCAGCGGTTGTCGGCTCTTCTCGAAATATGGCCAGCCCACTGCCATTTTAGCTTTCAGCTAATCCTTTGAGCTATGTCGATAACCTTGGTTCTCTGTCAGATGTATTCGTTGCGAATCCTATCCTTCAGAGAAACTCCGAGCATAGCTCTGTCTATAGCTCGCTGAGCGACTTTAAACTGGTGGACCAGCCCTACCGTGAGTGTCCACGTCTCAGCTAAGTAGGTCATGACGGGTAGGACGCACTGATTGAAAACTTTCGTTTTCAAGCATTGCGGTATGGATGACGAGAAGACTCGACGTAGTTTCCCAAACGCTGCCCAACCTAGCTGGATCCTCCTCTTGGCCTCCTTCTCGAAATTGTTTTAATTACCCAACTGCAGAATCTGCCCAAGGTAAGTGTACCTATTCGGAAACAATTTCGAGAAGGTGGCCATGTACGACGATCGGTTCCGGATCAATGTGGCCATTGATCATGACCTTGGTTTTATCCAAGTTCATGCCAAGACCGATGCGTCGCGAGGCTGAAGCTAGGCCGTCCAGCATCAGGTTCAGCTCCTCCAGCGACTCCGCCATCAAGACTATGTCATCAGCGAATCGCAGGTGTGAGATGTAATCGCCGTTTATGTTTATGCACTTAACTTTCCAGTCCAGCGTCTTAAACACATCTTCCAACGCGCTTGTGAACAGTTTCGGGGATATAACATCCCCCTTTCTAACACCTCTGCGCAGTTTGATGGGTTTAGACTGCTGGCCCTGTACTTGGACACTCATGGTGGCGGCATCATAAAGACATCTCAACACCTCGATATAACGATAGTCTACTTGGCAACGCTGTAAGGATTCCAGAACAGCCCAGGTTTCGACAGAGTCAAAGGCCTTTTCATAGTCCACAAAGGCCAGACACAGGGGCTGATTATACTCTTCAGACTTCTGTATAATCTGCCTCACTGTGTGTATGTGGTCTATGGTACCATTATCCTCCGCAAAATCCGGCCTGTTGGGAACTTAATGCTGGAAAATTACAAAATAAGAATTACTGTATAGATAAATTACAAGGAGGAAATGTTTGTGAGGTTGTAGGGGGCTCTGGATCTACTGAACCGATTTTGAAAACCAATAGAATGCCACGTTGTTTGTGAGTGTCATGTGTCATAGGTTATAATATTAATCCGAAAAATAGGATAGGTACCTACATGAGAAGCGTGCGGGCGAAGCCGCGTGTGGCAGCTAGTAATCTATATACCTACATAAGAATTACATGTGCTTAAGCTGAGGGTTATTTACGAAGTTTCCACTGGGAGTAGGTACTTTATAGAAAATGATCTACGATTTGAGGAAAACTACTTTACTGGTAATTTGATTTCTCGCAGAACGCAGAAAATATAAAAAACAGCAAAATATTTGCAATTCGCGCAAATCAGTGTCATATTTCATGTCAAAGACTCGGAACGTTTCTGGAGAGGCTTGCAGCACCTGGAGGTGAGCAGGTTGAGCGGCTCTCGGAGTGGTGTGGCTTAGAGATATCGGTGGTTTGTGTGTCCATGATGTTTAGCGGCTCTCGGAGTGGTGTGGCTTAGAGATATCTGTGGTTTGTGTGTCCATGATGTTTAGCGGCTCTCGGAGTGGTGTGGCTTAGAGATATCTGTGGTTTGTGTGTCCATGATGTTTGGCGGCTCTCGGAGTGGTGTGGCTTAGAGATATCTGTGGTTTGTGTGTCCATGATGTTTAGCGGCTCTCGGAGTGGTGTGGCTTAGAGATATCTGTGGTTTGTGTGTCCATGATGTTTAGCGGCTCTCGGAGTGGTGTGGCTTAGAGATATCTGTGGTTTGTGTGTCCATGATGTTTAGCGGCTCTCGGAGTGGTGTGGCTTAGAGATATCTGTGGTTTGTGTGTCCATGATGTTTAGCGGCTCTCGGAGTGGTGTGGCTTAGAGATATCTGTGGTTTGTGTGTCCATGATGTTTAGCGGCTCTCGGAGTGGTGTGGCTTAGAGATATCTGTGGTTTGTGTGTCCATGATGTTTAGCGGCTCTCGGAGTGGTGTGGCTTAGAGATATCTGTGGTTTGTGTGTCCATGATGTTTAGCGGCTCTCGGAGTGGTGTGGCTTAGAGATATCTGTGGTTTGTGTGTCCATGATGTTTAGCGGCTCTCGGAGTGGTGTGGCTTAGAGATATCTGTGGTTTGTGTGTCCATGATGTTTAGCGGCTCTCGGAGTGGTGTGACTTAGAGATATCTGTGATTTGTGTGTCCATGATGCTTTGGAGTCTGCACGACGACGACTGTATCTAACGCCCAAGTACGGAACCTTGGGCTTGTAGCTAGGTACATCTACATACTCGATAGCACTTAACTGCAAATCGCACACGTATGTACCTACACGTGTCTGTTCTTATCTATCGTTTAACATAATTGAACTGCCCATAAACTTAGTTACGTAAGTGTGAGAAACCTAACTTTGCCAATAAAAAACACGAGTTGTACTTAACTATTGTGTAAAAATTATTAAACCATCTTTAAAATTGCAGACGATTTATTTACTTTACTGTAGGTAAGCTAAAATATTTAGACATAACCCATATTCTTTAAGTTATTATAGACGTTACAAACTTAGATTTCTGGGCTTTTCAATCTGCACCTATTAACAGTAAGCCCTAATAGGTGCCAGGGATTGGTTCTGGCTGGAGCTAATAACTTTGTTGACATTCAGCTACAAGCACACAACTTGAACTCAGGTTAGGTATTAACACTTTCAAGGCCCAAGACGCAGAAGTCGATCTCCGGGTCCGTGTCGCGGCGGCGCGCGTCCCTGCGGGCCGGTCGCACCGCCGAGGCTGGGCAGTAAAAGCGTTAATACACGGACTAATAAACAAGTAACTTGATTCACAGAATAAAAACATTCAAAAAATATGAGCTTCAGATAAAGTTTGATTCGTAATAAAAGCGATCCTAAAGCTGCTCCCACAGGCACTCCCACTTTGATTTAAACCTTTAACTCGTTACGTCTCTTGTGTATTCTATCAGAACACATTTAGTTGCAGGTTAATGGTATAATTTACCTGTTAGGTATTTTGGAGGAGTGAAATGGTATGGTGCATGCACTGTCTGACGTTGCTAAATAAAGTTTATAATTATAAATGTAATTAATTACCTCCATGGTTTGCCAAGCTCGCCATGGCCTTCGATCCATCGATTGAATCCAGTGTTACAGAGATTTTCGCCTGAAAAAGGATACTTGTAATTAGTCAGAATCTTTTACCAGCACCATTAACCGGATAACATTTATCCAAACAGCGTTTCATGCGACTGCGCCACCTGCGCTAGCGCTACGAACTACGAGGTTAATTATGACGTTAAAAACGCACGTTAAAACGCACATTAAAACGCACGTTAAAACGCACATTAAAACGCACGTTAAAACGCATGTTGGCAAACTCTCTTTCGCTCAAGTCTAGTTCTCGTGTTATATTAATAATGATAAACAAGATTCGCCAAGTGCGAGTGTAACTCGCGCGCCGAGGGTTTCAAACATGTGCCAATTATTTGGACAATCAATTTTCTGATATATTTTAAAGTATGAAACTTACAGAAATTTCAAAAAGTGTTTTAAAAAGGCCGAAACGATACCTTTCATTTGATACCCCACATGGGTAGGTACCCCTTTTTGAAAAAAATCCCCTTTTTTGTCAATTTTTCAAAAACTATTATTATTACAGACTTCTCTATATTTTTCCTGTAAAATATAGATTGATATCTACAAACGCCTAGTACATTGTACATGGATCGGTCATCAATCTTCGGAGCTAGGGGGGGGGGAATGGTCAATTTTTCGTCTTTTTTTGAAATATTTCAAAAAGTATGAAACTCACAGAAATTTCAAAAAGTGTTTTGAAATGGTCAAAACGATACCTTTCATTTGATACTCCACATAGGCAGGTACCCTTCCTTTTGAAAAAAAATTCCCCCCCTTTTTGACCATTTTTCAAAAACTATTATTATTACAGACTTCTCTATATTTTTCCTGTAAAATATAGATTGATATCTACAAACGCCTAATACATTGTACATGGATCGGTCTGCAATCTTCGGAGCTAGGGGGGGGGAATGGTCAATTTTTCGTCTTTTTTTGAAATATTTCAAAAAGTATGAAACTCACAGAAATTTCAAAAAGTGTTTTGAAATGGTCAAAACGATACCTTTCATTTGATACCTCACATAGGTAGGTACCCCCCCTTTTGAAAAAAAAATCCCCCCCTTTTTGACCATTTTTCAAAAACTATTATTATTACAGACTTCTCTATATTTTTCCTGTAAAATATAGATCGATATCTACAAACGCCTAATACATTGTACGTGGATCGGTCTGCAATCTTCGGAGATAGGGGGGGGGGGGAAAGGTAAATTTTTCGACTATTTTTGAAATATTTCAAAAAGTATGAAATTTACAGAAATTTCAAAAAGTGTTTTGAAATGGTCAAAACGATACCTTTCATTTGATACCCCATATAGGTAGGTACCCCCACTTTTGAAAAAAAATCCCCCCCCTTTTTGACCATTTTTCAAAAACTATTATTATTACAGACTTCTCTATATTTTTCCTGTAAAATATAGATTGATATCTACAAACGCCTAATACATTGTTCATGGATCGGTCATCAATCTTCGGAGCTAGGGGGGGGGAATGGTCAATTTTTCGTCTTTTTTTGAAATATTTCAAAAAGTATGAAACTCACAGAAATTTCAAAAAGTGTTTTGAAATGGTCAAAACGATACCTTTCATTTGATACCCCATATAGGTAGGTACCCCCCTTTTGAAAAAAAATCCCCCCCTTTTTGACCATTTTTCAAAAACTATTATTATTACAGACTTCTCTATATTTTTCCTGTAAAATATAGATCGATATCTACAAACGCCTAATACATTGTACATGGATCGGTCATCAATCTTCGGAGCTAGGGGGGGGGGGGGGGGGGGGGAAATGGTCAATTTTTCGACTTTTTTTGAAATATTTCAAAAAGTATGAAACTTACAGAAATTTCAAAAAGTGTTTTGATATGGTCAAAACGATACCTTTCATTTGATACCCCACATAGGTAGGTACCCCTCCTTTTGGAAAAAAAATCCCCCTCTTTTTTACCATTTTTCAAAAACTATTATTATTACAGACTTCTCTATATTTTTCCTGTAAAATATAGATCTATATCTACAAACGCCTAATACATTGTACGTGGATTGGTCTGCAATCTTCGGAGATAGGGGGGGGGGGTATGGTCAATTTTTCGATTTTTTTTGAAATATTTCAAAAAGTATGAAATTTACAGAAATTTCAAAAAGTGTTTTGAAATGTACAAAACGATACCTTTCAGTTGATACCCCATTTGCCTTCCTAGGTCTCTTTTGAAATTTCAACATCAAAATTTGTACTGAAAATATTCATTTTCATTTTTCATTTATTTTTATATTTTTTTCTTAAAATCAGTAATGGCGCACGAAATGTATCATTATTTCAAATTTCAAGTTAATAGCTGCAGTAGTTACTGAGATATTCAAGAAAGAGCGGGGACGGACAAAGCGAGACCATATAAGGGTTTCAAAACCGATCTTTGAAACCCTAAAAAGTTATTTTCATTTCGTATGTCAAACACAACTGTAAACTTACTGTTATTGAATATAATAGGTATAATATTATGATTATAAAGTGAGAAGTCCTTAAAATGAACAAAAATAGTTTAAATACTATTTATACATATAGCTACTAGGTTGATGCCCTCACCTTCAACAGTGGTCCACTCGGAGTAGTCATCCACGTTGCTGACTCCGAGCCACGCCAGCAGCAAGTAGCCACTACTGTTGGCTATCTGCTTATACTGCATGCCGCGGACCACTTGCTGGACGAATCTGAACTCTTCCTGGAAATAAAATACCTTAATTTAAGTACCTTTTCTGTCGTAGCCACGTCGTAGCGTGTTCTGTCGTAGCCACGTAGTAGCGTGTTCTGTCGTAGCCACGTCGTAGCGTGTTCTGTCGTAGCCACGTCGTAGCGTGTTCTGTCGTAGCCACGTAGTAGCGTGTTCTGTCGTAGCCACGTCGTAGCCACGTCGTAGCGTGTTCTGTCGTAGCCACGTCGTAGCGTGTTCTGTCGTAGCCACGTCGTAGCGTGTTCTGTCGTAGCCACGTCGTAGCGTGTTCTGTCGTAGCCACGTCGTAGCCACGTCGTAGCGTGTTCTGTCGTAGCCACGTCGTAGCGTGTACTGTCGTAGCCACGTCGTAGCGTGTTCTGTCGTAGCCACGTCGTAGCGTGTTCTGTCGTAGCCACGTCGTAGCGTGTTCTGTCGTAGCCACGTCGTAGCGTGTTCTGTCGTAGCCACGTCGTAGCGTGTTCTGTCGTAGCCACGTCGTAGCGTGTTCTGTCGTAGCCACGTCTTAGCGTGTTCTGTCGTAGCCACGTAGTAGCGTGTTCTGTCGTAGCCACGTCGTAGCCACGTCGTAGCGTGTTCTGTCGTAGCCACGTCGTAGCGTGTTCTGTCGTAGCCACGTCGTAGCGTGTTCTGTCGTAGCCACGTCGTAGCGTGTTCTGTCGTAGCCACGTCGTAGCGTGTTCTGTCGTAGCCACGTCGTAGCCACGTCGTAGCGTGTTCTGTCGTAGCCACGTCGTAGCGTGTACTGTCGTAGCCACGTCGTAGCGTGTTCTGTCGTAGCCACGTCGTAGCGTGTTCTGTCGTAGCCACGTCGTAGCGTGTTCTGTCGTAGCCACGTCGTAGCGTGTTCTGTCGTAGCCACGTCGTAGCGTGTTCTGTCGTAGCCACGTCGTAGCGTGTTCTGTCGTAGCCACGTCGTAGCGTGTTCTGTCGTAGCCACGTCGTAGCGTGTTCTGTCGTAGCCACGTCTTAGCGTGTTCTGTCGTAGCCACGTCGTAGCGTGTTCTGTCGTAGCCACGTCGTAGCGTGTTCTGTCGTAGCCACGTCGTAGCGTGTTCTGTCGTAGCCACGTCGTAGCGTGTTCTGTCGTAGCCACGTCGTAGCGTGTTAGTCTACATTATATAAAATATATAAGTTTACCAATTGATTGAAGAGACCTTCTTTTAGCCTCAAAAAGAAAAAAGGAACCCATATAGGCTCACTTGGTTGTCCGTGCGTTAACATATAGGATCACTTGGTTGTCCGTGCGTTAACATATAGGATCACTTGGTTGTCCGTGTGTCAACCCTCCTTTTTCAGAAATGCGTGGAGGTGTCAAGTTGAAATTCTCATAATATAGGTACTTATTTATTATTATGATAAATAAATCCACCTTTTAAGTCAACGCCAGATGTTTATGCCCCATTTTAATGAATTTTCCAAGGGTATCACATGCACTCAAAACCTACAGGGTAGATACTTTTTGTTGACCTAGAATCATGAAATTTGGAAAGAAGCAAGGTCTAACAGCACAATTAAAGGTAAAATCTAAAAACCGTATTTTTTATATTCATTAAGTAATTGTGACCAAATCAGAATTTTTTTGAACTGTGCGACTACCTCGATTTCATTGCTTACGAGTACAAGTTTGTACGGTACCCTTAATGCGCGAGTCCAACTCGCACTTGCCGTTTTAGATATGTAAACATTTTTTGCTGCTATTACCTCACTCTTAGGCACGGCCAGCATCCCTCCTTCCTGCTGACATACTTCCCGGGCAGCTTTCCACGGCTTGGCGTTGTACATTATCTTGTAGCCGATGGTATTGGACTCGTTCACCAAATACCCTGGAATTAACAATATCAGAATTTATAAATGTTGGGTTTTGACATCAATTACTTTAGATTTATAGATGGTTCAAAATGTAAGTACATGCAATAAAAAAACTCCTCCGTGCAGCGTGCACCAAAAAATAAAATGAAATTTCAATTAGTTTTATGTACTTAATTTTAAAACCAACTTAATCGATTTATCTGGGTTTGGCTGTACAACCATTTTATAATCAGTTTTACATGAAGTTTGGTGAAATATATTTATAAGGTTCATACCCCACTTTTTCTTTCATTTGACTCTTACCATCAATAATTGTGGCACTGGCCACGCTCGCAAGACAAAATAAAATCACCAAAGTACTCCTGAAACAATAAAAAAACATTTTAGTATTGCTTACACATCACCAAATGCCTATAACTACATTCCTATCTCTAAACAGTAGCGCTATAGTACATAGAGATCTTTATGATAATACGACACTGGTCGAAAGGAACCTCAGCGGACCTTCGTAATACCTACTTACAATACTTTAAAAGTATTAGATACTTTTACTGGCGAAGGTATAAGAAGAGATTATGGAACAAAAGGGACCGAGGGAAAAAGGACGACAATAGGTACATGAACACACATCTTGCGAAGGTAAATAATATATCCGGGAAAGATCCGGGACAGGATATTCTTCCGGATTGTTTTAATCCCGTTATAATATTATGAACCAAAAAGGTTTCCTAACGGTTTTAGCATAACAACACCGACTCACCTCATGTTTGGTTTGTGTTTGTTAATTTCTCTTTTCCTGTTGGTCACCACAACTCTGAAAGACAATAGGACGTAAAGACAATGGGTAATGTAGGTAATGCATCCGACTTTTTATCAAACCAAATCTTTCTTCCAAGTAAATTATGTACAAGTACCGAAAATTGCATATTTGAAGCCAAGTTCAAAAACATATTGATGGTAATAGAAAAAAATTAAAACTGGAAGAAATCGCTTCTAAGCGATAAGGCCGCCCATTGTACTTTTAAATTTAAGGTCTATGTCTGTTTCTTGTATTTTTTTGTGTTGTACAATAAAGAGTTTTGTATTGTATTGTAAATTAATGGTGCTGCCTAAAAATAGTCTTACAAACTGTGAAGACGACACTGATTTCTCAGAGGTCAGTCGCCTCTCAATTAAGAAAGAAAGTCTCAATACTAGCACCAGATAAATCAGGATTCACACAAAGATAAGGTAAATAAATCACTCACCTTCTAATTAATAAAATGTCGTGGATGCCTCTCGCTTTTCCACTTTTACCGAGAGCTGTAGAAATGTGTGGTGTGAGTGAGACACAGTGTTTGACTGGCGGATAGCGGTGTTCATACAACTGTCATACAAACATGTGGAAGCTCTTTATACGGGTTAGCTACGAGCTAGTATTCGTTATCGGGAGATAAGGCCGGACTGGAATAAATCATTGCTTCACCATGTCAATAATGTTAGATTACCCGAGTGGCTGCTAACTTTCAAAGGAATACTGTGTTTTTTATTTTGTCGCAGTGAGTCAATGGATGGAGGCGGCTCAGGATCGCTATCGTGGAGTCAGTCGTTTTGGGGATGCTATGTTCAGCTGTGGACTGGTACGGACAGAATATGATGATCTCTTTGGGCTGTGTCAGAAGGTGCTTAGGTAGATGGCTCTGGAAATTAGGAAAATGGATAACGAACCTGAAAGAGGTCTGGAAGGCATTCACTGTTCTCAGCATATTGTAGCATGAAGTAAGCAGTGCTGGGTGATGGTTTTAATCAGATTTACCGAATTTTAAATTTTCGAAATCACTCACTACTCAATTTAGATCACTTCTATGAGCTTTCCCTTATTTCACGTATAAGTAAAATTAGAACTAATTTAGGTGGCTTTAAAAAAATTAAATGAACTTTGTTGTTTTTACAAAAACAGAGTTCGTGTATTTTTGTCTAGCTTAGACTTAGCTACAACAACATTAATAGATACTATATTAATAGTTCACCAGGGATCTAGCCATCAAATGTGGTAAACTAGATGAGCAATACTTGCTTCTCTAAATAACGCAACAATAAACATAACTTTCATCCTCCTAAGTTATCTTTACAAATCTAATTATTCAATAACTCTCGTGTGATGTTAAGGTATGGACTATAGTCCATTAACACATTTTTGAAGTGTAAATTATATGATCAATAAAACAGCAGAATAAGTTAACAATTTATCGAATAAATTACTTTCCATATGCATAAAATCCGTGCCCTGATCCGTGTCCGCCGAAAAATAAACCGGTACCGTGACCGCCGTAGTAGTTACGGTATTTGTTTGACGTTTCTTCATCTTCTTCCGCGTTCTTCTCCATTCTGTAATGCCCCAGTTTTTCCACCTTGTGGTGTCTTTGCAGCGGTATTACCGACAGACGATGTTGAGTATCATGATGATGTTGAGTATCATGATGATGTTGAGTATCATGATGATGTTGGTGACTGTGTACCGGTATTATGTGGCCGTGGATGAATACCGGTAAAACGGATGACGATTGCGTTGTATTCGCGTTTCGAGACGTATGCGACACCGAGTGATGTGATATAACCGGTACATTGACATTCTCATTCGTGACATGTTGTATCGCGCTTTGTATTATGTTAGACCGGGGTATGATGTGCAATTTGGAGTGGAAGAAAAATTGCGATAGTGGTATAGGTGCTACTAAATTTTGACCGTTGTCTTTGAGCACCAGATGTTGGGGTAACACTGTTACAGAATGACTTGCAGCGTTTTGTGCAAATACCGGTATTAGGCGGGTACCGGTATCCTGCAGAGTGGAGATGATTATCTGAGGTGGGAGCGTGCCAATGTCTCGCGGTGAGCGTCGCACGCGGAGCGGGGAGTTGGCGGCTCGCTGCGCTTGGCTGATGATCATGAACAACAATGACAGTCTTGTCACCATCTGAAATTAATAGAACAAGGTACCGGTGAGATATCGATTGAGTTATCGGCGGCGGCGCGCACCTTGATTTTTAACCCTGGCTTGCGTATCTACAAGTGAATTGTAATCAGTTGACCTTACGTTACGTTGTCATTATTTTTCGCTGCTTACCTATCTCGTAGTTTTCATAATAAATATAAGAAACTTCTTTCCATAGACATCAGATTACAGTACTTATTCGTTTCTGGATCTCTATCTTTGAATTTAATATTAAATAATATAATTTATTTTCTCTTGCAAAAGATTTTTTTTGCCATAATTTGTTTACAATTTAGGGCTTAAGTTTAATTTAAAACTTGTTCTCTTGTTTTGCTCGAGACTAGTGCGTCCGCGAGAGGTTTGTAAAACCTGTGTACCTACGGGCCACCAGGCCTCCGATGATTTAGAATACCCACTTACCTACATAAGACAAGACAGTAAAAGCTTATTTTTGCAAACGCAGTAAGATACACCTAGTAAGTATTACAAATAACAGAAAATAAATAAGTATAAGATCTCATTTATGTATGTTATTATAAAATATTTATGCTTATCCATTTGAACCTTACTGGATTTCAAGTCGAAACTATAACTATTTATAACTAAGTTCCTGAGCCTGACCAAGTACTAGTTATGATTTACCTACCTAGCTATCTTTGGATATAAAGAGGTAAGTTTAATTGACATTAGGTCACAATATGAAGTATCAGTTAAGGTGACATACATAGATACTCTGTGACAAATATACGTGCAACCACTACCCATTAGGAAGGTAAATGGGCATAATAATAACCGGTTATTAGTTACCCTCAAGGTGAGTGTGGACCAAACTGGGCCATATTTCAGAGCTGTCAGTCCTGTTGTCTGACAGGCGTGTCAGGTGCCTGTTAATAATGTCACTCATCAGTCCGAGTAATGATCTCGGGGACGCAGCGGTGGTGGTTGAGGGTTGAATACAGTTTGTAGAATACAACTCGAACATTGCCCAACCAGCAAAAACTAGGCTTATAACAAACTCAAGACTACTGTTTTTTTGCTCTTACATCACTCCTATATCATCGTATAAGCCTGGGTTTGGGCACCAATTATAAGCATATTTAGTTTAATATCGTTTTAATATCAGTCTAATTGAATGCTGTTTGAACTTACAGAAATCTAGCCAAAATTAATTTAAGCCGACTTAGGCTCATATTGCTTTTACGTAAGTATCTAGTAAGCCTGCATGCATAGGCTAGGTTTCAAAATTACAACGAAAGAAAAAAACAATTAATAAATGAAAACAATTAAAGTTGCTGTGAAGTTTTTTATACTAAAGTGCCGTTATTATCAAGTGCATGTATTTAAGTTTTAAGTTATATATTCGTATTGGAATATATTATTTACTGTTAAGTAGACCACGTTTTACGCTTCAAAATTCATGCGCCTTATTAAATATGGTGTTTTCTGTTCTCTTTTAATTATATTATTTGTTAATTTGTATTGATAGTGTCGCCATTAGTATAGCTGCATTTTACAAGCGCAATATTAGACTATTGTAAGATTGTTTACTATAATTTTAGCATTCGGAATACTAAAGATAACTCCATATTGAAATAAATTAGGGATCCTCGCAATTTTTGACGACCTCTGTCGTCTTAAATCTTTTCCATTTATTGTAATCCATTATTTATTTATTAATAAAATTTTAAATTTTAAATAAAATATGCGGGCAAATAAATCTTACTCTTAAACTGATTAAAATTAGTATTCTCAAAATCGATCTAAGATCAAACGCTCTTATATTCCTCTTGTCTTTTGTATTGTAAATATGTTAATCCAAAATCACTCTAATATTATACTTATTCAGTGCTATTGATCTTATAATAGTTTCAAATAAGATCAGAAATGCACGTACTCACAGTGCTCTTATGCAATGCTGATATTAGTCTGACATTCTTACAACAGCATTTAGCAAGTCTAATAGAAAATCAAACGAGCTTAGAAAATATGCATATAAGAGTAAGTTTTCTCAAGTACAATTAATCTTAGTAAATGCTCTTATAGGAGTAAGTGGCTTACAATAGCATAGAAATATACTCTTATATACATATATGAGACTTGGTTATGAGACTGAGCGTTATTGAGGCCATACCGGCTTGTCTAAAAGTAATATAGGATCGATGGCATGTTCCAAAACAATTATAAGAGCGCTTTAAGCCTACCACTCTTATAAAGTGCGTATTCTGAGACTGTTTTGCTGGTTGGGTGTACTTATGTTTTATTTGCCTAAATTTATTTTAAGATAATTTATATGTAATTAAAGGATTTTTGTTATACTGTTTACCCACACTCTGCGTATCTCCATAATATGTCATTTAGTATTGTGTAAATCAGACATCTAGTACCCATAACACAAGCTCTGCTTAGCTTGGGGCTAGATGATGCTGTGTGAATTGACCAGCATTATTTATTTATTAGGAAAATAATGTACTATGTATAAAAATAGATTGGTGATAGCTACTAACTATGTACCTACCTATAGGTAAATAATAAATAATGTACTATGTATAAAAATAGATTAGTGATAACTACTAACTATGTACATATAGGTAAATAATAAATAATGTACTATGTATAAAAATAGATTGGTGATAACTACTAACTATGTACCTATAGGTAAATAATAAATAATGTACTATGTATAAAAATAGATTAGTGATAACTACTAACTATGTACCTATAGGTAAATAATAAATAATGTACTATGTATAAAAATAGATTGGTGATAGCTACTAACTATGTACCTACCTATAGGTAAATAATAAATAATGTACTATGTATAAAAATAGATTAGTGATAACTACTAACTATGTACCTATAGGTAAATAATAAATAATGTACTATGTATAAAAATAGATTAGTGATAACTACTAACTATGTACCTATAGGTAAATAATAAATAATGTACTATGTATAAAAATAGATTGGTGATAACTACTAACTATGTACCTATAGGTAAATAATAAATAATGTACTATGTATAAAAATAGATTAGTGATAACTACTAACTATGTACCTATAGGTAAATAATAAATAATGTACTATGTATAAAAATAGATTGGTGATAACTACTAACTATGTATAGGTAAATAATAAATGTGGTGACTTGCAAGTGAAACTAACCTTACACAGCTTTGGCGATTTTGATATTGTGCTATGATGTATTTATCGATTTATTAGATACAGGCATTATTATTTTGTGTCTTAACATATTTTATTAGACAGCCTAAAGTAAAAACCTTAGTCAAGGCTATATAAAATAAACTCAGAAATACAAAAACGTATATTTTTGCTTACGCCTTGTAACATGAACTAATCTTCTTGGCAAGTGGTTGCACAAACTTGATCAGGATTCAGATGTGGAGGCTGCGCAGTGCGCACGCGCTGTGTGACGTTATTTCTATCTCATGTCAACTGATTTGTGAGATAAAAACTCCCTGTTTATTCCAGGCCTCGCCACGACTAGGTAAAGAGAAAAATCCGAAAACCGTAGGTTTGTATTTTATTCATAGAAAATAGTATATTGTTACCCTAGGGTTGGATTGGAAGTAACTTTATTAGACCCTACGCTCGGGCGCCAATAGTTCGAGCGACTAAATAAGTTACGTCGTAATTAGACCCTACGCTCGGGCGCCAATAGTTCGAGCGACTAAATAAGTTACGTCGTAATTAGACCCTACGCTCGGGCGCCAATAGTTCGAGCGACTAAATAAGTTACGTCGTACCTAATCGTTATCAAATCAGAAAATAATCGTGCACTATTCGTCTGGGTTGATTTCTTTGCTGAAGAATAGAAGTTTTTACGGAACGCGAGTCTAACTCGCACTTGACGTTTTTTAATTCAATAACTTCAACATTTTACACTATTGGATACAGTCCAATTTTTTTGATTCAGTGGATACAGATCCAATAGTGTAAAATATTGAACTTAAAAGAAAAAAAAATATTGTAAAGAGACCTGTGTCTCTCTCTATACAATATTTACCTTCAACTTTTCAAAAGAAACATTAATTAATTGAAAAGTGGTTCAACAATATGGAAGCCTTACCGAACCTCAGCAGCTCTTGTTCGGTTTAGGTTAGATCTGTTAGTTTAGTAGTTTGTTAGTACATAGTCTGTTGTTGATGATAATAATCAACAACAGCCAGCCGCCAGGCCGCCCATTGTGCAACACTGTTTTTATATCCGTTTTTTTGTATTATTTTCTATGTTTTTCTTGGTGTGCAATAAAGTGTATTGTATTGTATTGTATTGTATAATCAGCGTCTGGAATAACCAGACTGCGCGCTGAAAACCCGTGAGATGAGATTAGATCGCGACAGATGTCTGTAGCTAGCCTTAGAAGTAGGTGATAGACAGGGGAGTAGAACTGTGTCGATCGCGATTGATTGAATCAAAGTGATTCAATCACAACCCGTGCGCGAGTGATCGGGTCGCGAGTTCCAAAACGATCTCGATCAGTCGATCATTCGCTCTTTACCTACAGAGTTGTGCGGCATGTGCGGTGTCGGTCGCCCGTGACACACACAACTATGTTTGTCTCTTTCAAACGCACGTAGACTTACTTGTGTTTGAAAGAGACAAACATAGTCATCGGATTGATGAGTACGTCATCGGTCTTTTCCACTAATGACTCGATCGCGACCCGACCCGACACACCGGCGCCGGCGACCCGCGCGTGACCTGCAGTCAGGTGAGCGAAACAAAGACGAAAATGAAATCAGTTGAGCCTTGACCCCGCGAACCGCAAGTTCAGTTTTTTTGCTTGTTTAGTGCGTGAAGTTTTTTAGGGTAAAAAATAGCTTCTTTTGTTGTTTTTTTAATTTCTGAGAGTAGTAGGTACGAGTAGGATAGATTTTTAAACTTCATTAGTTAGGTAAGGACTTACCTACTCTAGCTATTGTGAAATCTGGTTGCCTCCATGGTAAAATGTAAAGGTAGGTAAATAAGTAGAGTAGGTAGGTACAATTCTAGAGACATAATAGATTTTCATAAGTGATTTTATTTTATTTAGTTAGGTACCGTAAATTTTATATTATTCTTATTAGCATACTTAATCCGTTGTGTAGTTTTAAATATATAAGCATACATACATACATACAGACGCGGGAAGCGGGAAGCGACTTTGCTTTATACTATGTAGTGATGTATGATTCGAACTTATAGGTACTCAACCCGAGATAGGTACAAAATATCACAGAACCACGCACGACTCTTGCTCGTTCGACCCAGGTATGGCAGTGATCGAGTGATCGAGATGATCGAGTCCTATTGACCCGATCACGTGAGTAGTGGGTCGCGATCGACCCGGGTTACGGCAAATGATCGATTGACACACCTCTACAGGGGAGTGCATGGTTCCCTGTCTGGAGGGCTGAGACGTGAGGCCGCGTTCACGAGCTGAGGCCTAGGGGTAGGGAGCTGCGTGATTCTTATCTCAAGAGGCATCTCCAGGATAACGTTTGGGGTGTTCGCTAGATCAAGTTTTGACGTGGACGAAGATTTTTATCTCGAATTTCCCCTTCCGTCATTTCTAGTCTTCATCTGTAGTATTTTCTAAGGTTTATAACTATTATTATTAATCAAGTAACACATTTTTATCCATTATAAGTACCTATGTTCGAAAGTATTCATTTTTGCGACTAATTTTAATTGTACACCGACCGTCTCTCTCTCTCTCTCTCGCACCGACTCTCTCTCTCTCTCTCTCTCGCACCGACTCATCTCGATGTTCAACCAAAGTCAAATAAAAGAGCCGAGTGAAATCTAACAGTTGTTTACTTGTCTAATCTTTTAATTTGACCTGTCGCCAAATAATTTATTATTCTCCTTTGGAAAGTAGCCTACTAACTTGGACTAGAAGGCAGGTGACTATTTTTAGCAGGGGTCAGATAATAAATCTGTCACCAAACCCAAAGACAAATATGTAATTCTTTATCTGTTTATTTGTGAAAGTATGCTTTGTTCTGAATTCATTTCTTAAATGTTTGTGCAATCATCATCATCCTCTGTAAGTATGTATAAATTCGAACATCAAACTGTAGTCTGCCTGTCTTGTAGCCACCCCGCTGCCCCACTGCAGGGCAATGGTGAACATGGACCTTTCTCAGTTCTTGCGCTCTTCTTCATCATCATCATCATCAATAGCCCATATTAATCCACAGCTGGACATATGCCTTCCTACATGAGCGCCATATCGCTCTGTGTTCACCTTGTCTTTAAACTAACTTTCCCAACTAATAAATATTTCAAATTGGAACTAGCTACGGACTCCAAAACCTGCTTGCAGATAAATTCGACTCCCTAAAGCTTATTTTTGTTAGCAAGGCCGACCGACCCTTCACAAATCACAATTAAATCCTGTCCGTCTCTCTGTCAGTGTTTGCATGATTGCAGCATCAACAGGTCCACGTGCTCCACTTCGAGCTCAGCACGCAAGGACGTCCGCGTCGCGTCGCGTCGCCGCGCCAGCGCCACACACCGCGCGGGAGAGAATCTACCAGGTGCAGAGAACATTCGAAAATTCGCAAACAAAATATGTCTGCAGATCGGCAAATGTTTGTGTGTCCCGAGGCGGGAATCGAACCCGCAACCTCCTGCGTCGCTGCGGTTTTTTTGTATTGAATAACAGACATGTTTTAATGTACTTTATTTAATAAGACTTTCTGTGACAACTTGAAAGACAACATGATCCTAAAAATATTCAGAGGTAAGTAAATATCCAGACCCCGACTGTCTGGGGTCTGGATATTTACTCACCGACCAGACACCCACCGACTCATCGGCCTCACAGGCCAGACTACCTTACCGTGAGCCCAGACCCCTCTGCACAGTGGTACATACAGTATGTGCTCTCTGACCACCTTCACTATCGGTATCCGACCATGCCCACAGCCCAACATTCTACGGCACTGCAATGCAATCACTAACTAGTTATAATATTTACAAACACTACCGATTAATAACTAGAGTACACTCGATGGAAAAACACGTAAGCACGAGCTTGTACTGACGAGAGAAAAAATACTATTGCATAAAAGGATTAATCTTACACTTTCAGGGCTTTTATTTGATAAAAATTTATCAAGAAACATTTTCATAAAGAGTTAGAATATAATTGATCAATCATAGGAAGCCGCAAGTATTGAAAATACGATACTACGTAGGATTCCTCAACTGGATGACCGATACGATACGACCATGGGCTGTCAAGAATATATGTCTTAGTATTTTGGGAGGTCGAGTAAAACACACCGGAAGATGACAATAGACCTTAATTAGCTAGATAAACAAGCTAAATTACAAAAGCAACTTCAGGTCGGAAACATAACAGAGTAGTTTTTTGCCCTTTTTCCTGTCGCAGTGAACAGCTTAGACCTGACCGGCATTGCTGAGTAGCTTCCAACATTTACACACCTCTTTTATAGAACGACTACAGGTATAACCTGTCCAGTCACTATTTGATATATGCACAACTATGAAGTTCCCTAATTGTAGAGAGTAGATATTTCAATCAAACCGTCACTTTTGACAGATCTGTAAACTCGAGAGTCGACATAGTATGAAAGAGTATATGATTATTCTACATTATTTTTCCATGAAAAAGTATTGACAAAATAGTATAAAAAATTTAGCATACCGCAGTAACTTAATCTGTCTTAGTTTTGATCAATGTAGTATACCGCAGTAACTTAATCTGTCTTACTTTTGATCAAGGCGTGTCCTGCCGCGGGCAGTAGCAGAATAAAACAAAATAAATAATACTATTTTATTCAATTGTATGTTCTGATTCCAAAAATAAAGTAATTTAGACGCTCGAGTGAGGTCTGCAAAATAATACGAAATGTTCAGCAAATATAATAAAAATGATTGCAAATTCTTCGTAAACAAAATCGATTGTTATAAAAAATCGAACCGACGATGCAATCTACAAACCATCGACATGTTATTATAACTATTTGATGTAAGTCGAACTAGCAAACAGCAAATAAAAGAGCACGTAAATTATATTTCAAAATAATGCTACCTCATCTACAAATCTTTATTTTTATATGTACTTACAATACATATAATATATATTACACATCTTTAAAGCTCTTTTTAAGGTGTTAAACTTGCATTTTAATTTGTCAGATGGTATTAGCACATTTCAGGAAGTAAATCATCAGGCGGGGTGGTACTTACTCGTATTTACGTCAAATTTATTTTTCACGATCAAGATTGGAAAATTTTGCTACGAATTGTTTATTAATTTAAAAATTATATTTATTGACATAATAACTAGCGTCATCATTATCATCATCAGCCTATATTTGTCCACTGCTGCCTGGACATAGGCCCCTAATGAGCGCCATAGCGCCCTGTCTTCAGCTTGCCGCATCCAGCATCTGCCCGCAGTCTTTCGCAAATCGTCATCCCACCTGGTATAAAACCACCACCTGGTGAATAACTTGCGTATCAGACAATAATTGTACATACGAGCTAATAGACTCCTGAACTAGTTTTTTCTGGAACCAGTGGCTGATTCTGTCCGTTATAGAAAAGCTTTGACGGCAATAGCTCGGCTTTAGGATGTTCCCCGCAGAGATGTTTTACGTTATAGACAAGAGTTTTATAGCTAGCTTCTCCGCTTAGCTAATTAGCACATCTTTGATGGAAAGGTACCTTTAGGCACCGAGAAGCAAATATGAGCACTTTGTTATCATGCTGTTTCAAACTGGAGGTCCTAGCTTATTCAGGTCAAGATATTGTGAGACTAAGGGGGTACTCTGTTATTTCGAACTGTAGATATCTAGTAGGTATTGTACTTATACCTACTAGATATCTACAATTCGAAATAACAGATTTAATTTGATTTCATTTCAGCTCGAGTCTTGATCTCCGTTAAAGAGTGTTCTTAACGAGTCAGGCAGATCCTGGTGACATCGCATTTACTGTTATAACCGTCAGACAGACCCATCGTATCGAAAGTTCTTACCTTAAGACAGACCCTGGTGACAGTACAGATCCAATTTCCTTAAGGCACTTCTCAGTGAATCCTCACCACCACAAAGTATGTTAATGTTCTTGTTGTTCCAATAGATTTTATATTTTCTTTGTCGATGTTTGTACAGTGTTCTCTGATGGCGGACGGTCACTGGCGGCGTGGTCAGACTGCGAGAGGTTACTGCTTCTCATGGGGTGTCTTGGAGTGGTGTGCTTTACTGGGAGGCTATGGAGCTGGCGGGTAGCGAGCGCTGAGGCGGTGAAAGGTGGATTTTTATCTGATTCAGTTTTAAACAATTATGAATTTATGTGAGCATTCTTTTATGACTTCAGGTGAACAGGCATTACTAAGTTGTTTCATAATAATGTTTTTCCTTTCTGTAAAGTTTTTATTGCAGTTAGACCGTGTGTGGGCCTTTTAGTATTATTTGAATGACACTCCCTATAACGCATTTGGCAGCATGTCAACCTTGCGTCTTTTGTTAATAAAGTATACATTGATAGCAACATCTTGTTGATATTTGTGCGCAATTTGGTCAAACTTTATTGTATTTTGAAAAGTAATCTCTAAAGTAAATCCTATCCTTCCTTCGTATGAGTAGAGCTGTTGAGCATAAGAAATAGTACGTACCTACCTAGTAACCAAGTTGTTCCACCCGATTGCTTGCGCTATGTCCGTTGCGCTCGTGGCCTCACTCGTAGTAAACTCGTAGTATGCGGCCGGGCCGCCGGGGCGACGGCGGCGGCACAGGCGGCGGCGTGTGGGGTAAGGTCAGACCTCTGCCGCTTATCATGTGAATGTAATTGTGTTTATCACTGTCCCTGTCCACGGCTGATACACCTCCACGGCTGGTACACCTCCACGGCTGATACACCTCCACGGCTGATACACCTCGAGATTCTATCCTAATACTGTTCGGAGTGTTGGAGCAATCAAACTCCAAAAAAAAATTGTAAGATATTAGTAACTTGATTTCATTATCAACTTATAAGTAAATATAATAATATTTTAGAGAGCCTATTTATTATTTTACAAGAGTCAAATACTAATGGGCTCTGCTTGCTGAGGTTGAGAGTGAGATGAGAGGAGGGAGAGGTGGAACGTTGCAGCTGGCCAATCAGCTGGCCTGTGGTCAATTTGCATTTGGGACCTTGTGCTACGGAGGGATTTAGTTGACTGTTTCAACAAAAATATTTTTTCCAGGGTAAAGATAACGAAACCTCCGAAAATTTATTTATTTCCGGGGTACAGTGAACAGAACTACCGAAAAAGAATTTGGTAATTCAGTCAACTGGAAAAGCTAAATTTTACCACGGTCAAGATGCTTGAAAGTAGTCTCATTCGTCCCGCAATGGGAATCGAATCTCAGGCGAACGTTCACTACGCTACAGACGTCATCTACTCTCTGTACCAAGCCACTGGCCACCGACACACCACGATGCACGCTGCTTAGTGAAACTAACTCAATGTGCACTAAACCACGGCTTTGTTTCTCAATTGAAAATACAATCCAAAATTGCCATGAATCACTGTAAATGGCTTTGGCAAACGAAGACTGGGTGGCTGTCCTGTATTTCCGAGTGTCCGAAGTAGTGGGCAGATCGGGAGAGTGGTGGGCCAATATTTCCTGCAAGTTCGTTTCCCGTCCCCGGACAGGTTAATGGAACCTCCTAAAAGTTTACACCTGAACCGACTTTACAGACTGGCATCTGCCCGCAGTTTTGCTCGTGTGGCAGGACACTCTTATTGGTGGAAACAGTTGCTGGATATTGCAAGAATCAGAAATATTTTTTAATAAAGGTGTAAGTATATTTAATTTTTCATTCGCTTCTCTTCTGTTTTAGAAATAGAATTGCCACATTTTTTTCCAGCGGCAGCGTGTTTGCGATAATGCGTTGTTGGTTTTTGCTATTGCTTTTAGTGGTTCAGTACCTTTTTTTTGCTATTGTGTTCATAATTTTTCTTATAGGTAATTATAACTTATGCTTTTGTACAAAAATATATCTTTGATTATACTTATAGTTACCTAGAAGCGAGCTTTATGCCTACCCAGCGCTTTATGCCTACCCAGCGCTTTATGCCTACCCAGCGCTTTTCTTTCATAATCTTAATCGTAGGTACCTTAATAATCTTTCCAACTTAATCTGTCTACCCTTTTCAGATGAATAAGTAGGTACCTACAATATTCAAATATCGTAGGTATACCAATTCGCCCACAAAAGATAAGCATACCCTCCCATAATCAGCGATCGGCTGACCTCAAAGGGTTTGCTTTATTGGAACCCTGGATTACAAAATGGTTCCGTATGTAAATTTTTCACATGCATATTCCGACCTTTTTGCGGTTTAGTTTGAGCTGTCTTTCCTGTATCTTAAAGTAAGTATTTACAGCAAAGGATTGGGTCAACCGCGGACCGAATGGTTTTCTTTGTGAGCAAATCTTTTTCATATCAAAGTGCTCAAAATAAAATTAATACCTGCACAATAGAAATTAGCCTACCTACGACTATATCATTTTAAAAAACAAAAATAATCTCAAATTCCTTAGTAGTTACACATTTTTTAAGTTTTTCGGTACAAATAGGTAATAAATCGTTCGGGAATAAAGTAAAAAGAATGATCCTTACAAAAGCGAAAAAAAATCGCTTTTGTAATTGCAGTTCTTCATAATTAACGGAGAAAACAACGACCATACATAAAAAAACATACAACCTCCTTTTTTGTTTTTCGTTCCGTCGCGTCTGTTAAACAGGAGTGACATATTTGTGCATTAATAGATATAATAAATGCCTGCTGCCTTTTGGGGTACAAGGGAGACTCCAAGATCTTGTCTCCCAAGCCAACCTAACCTGCACGTGGTGTACCCTGCTAGATAACGAACTAGGCTCTGGTGAAAATATCAACATTCTTCATAACTTGCTAACTCATATTTTACTATTATTTTCCATTACTTGACACTGGCAGAAAAGAGTCCAACCAGACTTATATTGCCATTAACTAAGAATCATCATCACTGCTGCCTTTCCCTAAGCCATTTGTAATCCACTCGGGCGCTTTGGGCCCATACGTAGGGCTAGCAGAATATGCCCTTGAGGGATGCGGGCCCGACGTGTGGGCCCGCAGTTGTTTCGGTTACTAGAGGTTGAAAAATGCTTTTCACTCAATTTTATGACGTGACATTACAGTTAACTAAATTGAAATCGATTCTAGTTGGACCTCACTATTGATGGAGAGCAAAAACTCTATGGTCTTAGAAAAAAAAAAAACAATCACACTTGTGCCGTGAAGTTTCGAAGTGACAAGAAAAAGTTTGTTAATTTTCATGATTTTGTTTGTGGTTTTTGGAAATGAAGTAAGTATTTCTAAGTATTAATGTGTTCGAAATTTAATAGTTTAGGCTATGCGGAATAAATATTTTAACTTCTATCGAAACAATACGTTAAAATTGTGTGTTTTTTTTTTAAATTGACCTAATTTTTTTGCCTTCTTTACATGGTCAGTAAATGCATTTATTTGTACGTAAAACTGTATTTATTCATATAAACTGCATACCAAATACTTTTTGATATTTATAGACGTAAATTAAACTCTTCAATTCATTGATTTCTTTCAGAAAACATGTAAAAGTAATAAAATATTCGTTTTAGGTAAAATGATAAAGAGTCTTAAAGGGCTGGATGGAGGCCCATAAATATTACCCCTTAATTTATTTTTTAGTATTTAAGTTTGTGTTTTTTTATAATTAATAAATTTTATCTTATCTTATCTTATTTTATCATACCTAGTGCCTCGAACGGTGGTTAAAAATGTAAAGGCGTGTTCAGGGTGTCTCCGATTGTTCACTGGACATTACCTTGAGTTGGGTTGTTTGTGATATCCTGTGAGTGTAAATCAAAACTCGGCAATGTTGTGCTTGCATGGCTTGGAAAAAATTTATGTTCTCATGTTCTTGTTCTCATCTTCATAAATCTTGCAATTTCTCTGGACGCAGGACTTAGAAAATTTTCGACGATTTTTTTTATGTAGGTATATATAATATGTATTTTTTCTTATGGCATCGTGAAGGGGGTCACTAGGGGTGCAACTTTAGTTCAGGTCATTGACCCCAAAGTTTAGTAACCTCGGTGCTAGAGATCAAAATGTGTCGTTCAGTTTCAAGGCAAAAAAGACAGTAAAATTTTAAGTTTTTTTTAAGTATGAGTAAAAATTAAATATTTAACATGTATTTTATAATTGAATTCAGCTTCGTTTGGTTCAGAAAAAAATATAATTGTGAATCGACCTTGCGACTTCTAAAGAGCTATCGGGCACGACGTGTGTGCCTGATGTCAGTGTGATTCAATGTATTTTGCGAATTCATTTCGAGAGTTTCCATTTGTTATTTTGAAAAGTGCAATAGTTTAACTTGTTTATAATTTCATGTATGTAGTTTCTTGTGTGTTATTATTCGTTCTGTTTAATATTACAATAGTGATATGATATGAAAATTCGTGAATAGTGACTCAACGAGGGGGTTGGAGGAGCCTACAATGATTTTTAGCAAGGTATTTAGAGATTTTATTTTGACAAACGTTACGTACTTAGACAATTTAACCGAAGGTTACGTATAATCAAAGAATATATTCTTATCAAAACTACATAGGCTTAAGTTGACGTTGCGCGCTGCGATATTCCGTTGGAAATCGTAATTTGATAGCCTAGTTTTATGATGATATTTCTTTTAATCTTTCTACTGGGCAGTTAGTTTTTTAGCTTAATTTGAATACGTTGTTTATCTAAGGTCTAAAATAATACAAAACCCACTAATTTTATTGTTTGTATTTGGAAATATAAATAATTTACTGCAAGTGCATGAAATATTTCCAAATCGTTTTTCTTTACGTGATTTACTAAACTTCAGCAAGTTCTATTCATATATAAATGCATGTTTTTATAAAGCCTAATTCATCTATTTTCTGAAACTAGTTTCAACAATGATATGCGTTGCTTAAATTTTGTTTTATAACTGTAAAAGCGTAAAAACCATACCGCGCTATTTGCGGTTGGTAAATTGCCACGATCAGCCAGCGCTTTAGGGACCGGTCGTTGCGGGGGACCAGCGCCCGAGTGGATAAGTCAGAATGAATGCCTACAGAAGTGAACTGAGCAGGACATTAGGCTCACACGCAGCACGACCGCAGCTGGGCAGTAGTGTGGCAGTAGCGGACGCATGGCGGGGAACGGAGCGTTGGGAAGTGAGCAGGACATTAGGCTCACACGCAGCACGACCGCAGCTGGGCAGTAGTGTGGCAGTAGCGGACGCATGGCGGGGAACGGAGCTTTGGGAAGAGAGGAGGACTGACGTTATTGTAGCGGTCGCAGGCAGTCCTTGGATGAAGGCATCTCAGGACCGCTATTTGTGGCCTCGTATGAGAGAGGCATGTGCCCAGCCGTGAACTGAAGTGTTCCTATGTAGGTAATGATGTTTGTCGGTCGTTGGCCAGCTAAAGCAAGTTTCCATCGCAGTGAAAGCATTCTTATAAAATTTGATAACGTATTGCTTTGCAATCAGCCAAAGGCGCACTATAGGACGTCCGCTACTAGCAAGCGTTTTGCAACTATTGATCGGTAATTAATATTCCTTCGTTCAATATGAACGTTGGCGACGCCCTTGTTCCTGTCCATCGGCATCCTACGCTGTCCACTTCACAAGACGCTCTACCTTCTCGTTCCTGTCCATCGGCATCCTACGCTGTCCACTTCACAAGACGCTCTACCTTCTCGTTCCTGTCCATCGGCATCCTATGCTGTCCACTTCACAAGACGCTCAACCTTCTCGTTCCTGTCCATCGGCATCCTATGCTGTCCACTTCACAAGACGCTCTACCTTCTCGTTCCTGTCCATCGGCATCCTATGCTGTCCACTTCACAAGACGCTCAACCTTCTCGTTCCTGTCCATCGGCATCCTATGCTGTCCACTTTACAAGACGCTCTACCTTCTCGTTCCTGTCCATCGGCATCCTATGCTGTCCACTTCACAAGACGCTCTACCTTCTCGTTCCTGTCCATCGGCATCCTATGCTGTCCACTTCACAAGACGCTCAACCTTCTCGTTTCGCGACAATCTCGATTGGCGATAGGACGTGGTTCGTGAGGGACATGTGGCCACAGATTCAGCAGGCAGCAGAATTCCTCATTGGCTGTATTTATATTCCGAATAAAAAACAAAAAAAAAAGAAAACTTTTTTGTTACTGTAAAATCTGTCCAATGTCCATCCTTCGTTTGACCGAAATCTCACCTGATGGTAAGTTACTCAAAAATAGGTACCTAAAGGCTAAAACTGAGCAGCCGATATTTTAATCCGGCAGACATCCGGGCACCAACAACAAATGATTGTTTGTTAAGTATTTGGATATTGGAATATATTCGTAAAACGACCTGGTTCGACGGATGTTGACAATATTTTGTTTTGTTTAAGAGCTCCAAGGAGTTATAAAACATCTTGACGGTAGTAGAGAAGCTCACACCTCCGATAGTATACTACCTGCTCAATGTGTTTACTTCAACTGAAAACAAACCTACACTCGAACATAGAATATATTTTAAGGTCGCATTCAGTTAAAAATAAAATCACAAGTGTTTTCAGTTCTATAATTAATGATATTGGTGTTTTAGTTAGACCAGGTAGTAAATAGATATTGGAAATTGGAATAAAAAAAAAATATATATCTACAAGCCGTTTGGAATCTTTAAGTACTTGTGATTTAAATACTTTCAGTGATAACACAATGTAAGTATTCTGCCATAAAGAAGCTATCTATCTCTATCAGCTAATTTCTAAGGAAAGCTTAGTAGCTTTCCTTTTTCTGCGGATTATCATTATATTTAACTTTTTCTGAATGACAAAAGAGCCTTGGAGCTTGGTTGGAGCTCACAAATGAAGCAAAACATAGGTACAAATATTTAGTCAAGACACCGTGAATACGTGATTCTACCTCAGACTTATCTAACTTGTTAATAATAATGCTGGACAATTCACACAGCATTATCTAGCCCCAAGGTAAGCAGAGCTTGACTTGTGTTATGGGTACTAGATAACTGATATACGTAATATTATACATTACATAGATAGATATTTTTTATTATACATAGAAAACACCCAGACCAACGGAACAAATTTCTGCAGATCGTACACAAATTTGTTCCGAGGCGGGGATCGAACCCGCAACCTCTTGCGTCGCAGGCAGACTCTCACCCGCTGCGCCACTGAGGTCGTCGAAGTTAATCATTTGTTTGTAATATTTTTTTTGACTACAACTTTATTTAGAAAAAAAATTATACCCAAATTATAAATTTAAATTAAAACTACCTAGTATTTACAATAGAAACAATTGAGCTATCTGCAAACTGTTGCAAACAATCTACAGGTAGCTCAACTGATCCATATCAATACCAGTCGGAAGCGTGCCCAAGACACTGGCTGCATTGCCCTGCTGTATAGCAATGCTGATGCGCTGTGCCAGATACTCACCAGCTCTCGGGTCACGCGTCGCTTCGACCAGACACTCAGAGAATTTTTTGAAAACCCGTAGTGCCTCGGTACCCCACGGACATAGGGTCTCGACTCCAAAGGGAGCAAATGTGTAGGCTCTGTCGAGACCTGCATAATTGCGCTTCTTGAGATCTTCGGCCAAATATGCCGCAGCACCAGCCCACACGGAAGTCCTAGGAAGGTGGGAAGGCGCGACGCATGTAGCGTCTCACACAATATAGGCCTCCCAACTAACTAGACTCTAGTCCCATGGGACTATAGTCGTGCCGTCGGGCCTCTTACCATCATCACGCAACAGACCATTCGGTTCGAGAATAATTAATTAGTAACACACTAATAAAAATGCGGAAGTTTGGATGGATGGATGGATGTTAGTTACTCATTATTCACGCCATAACTGCTGAATGGATCAGGTTGAAATTTTGCATAGCTCTAAGCCCAAAATCAAACACAGGCTACTTTTCATCCCATAAACAGTTCCCATTCCCAAGGGATAAAAAACGAAGACGCGAGCATAAACTAGTTTGTAATAAAGATGATTAGGCGTTTTCAAAGTAGAAAAATTTGTTGCAGGCATAGAGTTCTCCTCTTCTGCGTAACACTCTGCGTCGCTGATGAGCTCAGCAATAAGCTGCGCTGGGTGGACAACTTCCTGATAGGCGACAAGGACATTTACTTCGACCGCATCGTCGCCGTCACGTACGGCGACGAGACGACCGTCCGCGCGGCCGGCGTGCTCATCGCCAGGCGTTTGGTACTCACCACCTATAACCCCTTCCGAACGTACGTCAGTGAAGGCAGGGACAATATGAACAAAATCAAAATAATTTCTTTACTGACAAGAACTATAACTGGCATTGGGGAGAACATCACCGTCAACTACACAATCCAGGAATCCACAATCGTTTGCGGTCGCCAGGTCCTCCCCACATCGAACGACTCCAACATCTGGCATATGGCGGTCGGCGAGCAGAGTCCCCTGCACGATCTGATGGTACTCAAACTCGATAAAGCACTCAAAGTCAGGAATAGATCCGAGAGCGATTACTACGAGTTCGATTTAGATTCTCAGAACGAGACGATCGCCGGGCCCATCGTGACTCTGCTGGCCTCGAGGCGGGCTCGACTTGGAGACGATATCAAGTTCGCATCTTACGGCCACATCAACACGCACCACATTACACAGGGGACGGTACTGCGCTCCTTCGAGTTTGACTACGACGACCACGTGCAAACGGACTGCGAGGAATGGCTGCCGCGTGGCTGGGGCTACTTCATCTGTATCCAAAACCTGAAGAACTTCCCGGCCATCGCCTCTGGAGCGTTGCTCGTCCATAAAGGCTTCGCCTACGGCCTGGGCAGCTTTTTCCTGGAGAAGGGCGATAATAAGAGCATTCTTGTGTTCACGGACATCAGACCGTATCTTAATCTAATATTCAATGCTTGCCAAAAATCTGAAACAATAACGAGGGTCTAAAGGTACGCTGCAGTAGCAGGCCTGGGCCTGGCGTTAGCGGCGCCCCTCGACTGACTCGGCAGGCCTTGTGCTGTGGACTGAGGAGTACAAGAGACAACACAAAAACTACTAAAGGGTTCATTATGAATATAAACGATAGCAATAAAACATACGAGGTTTAAGTTCAGCTACCCTAGTGCCCTCCCCTCTCGGGTCCACTATAGACAGACGTGCTATATTTTGCTAATCGAATTTTAATTCAGTAGGTACAGAATATACGCCGCCGGTATAAGCTACAGAATAGTGTAACAAAAGTGATCAACGTTTTGAGAGCGGCTTTCTACACAGATCTACATAATTTTGTCTTGGAATTCAACATATTTTACGGCGTGAAACTTGAAAATATCCCGAGCGCATTGTGAGTAAACATTATTTCGTTACCCACATAACCAAATAAATAGCTAGGTAGTACAACGAATGAGCAATCACAAAAACAAGTCCCGTCTAGCTAGAACTCAGAGCGCCTGAAATTTTTGCAATAGCGGGACTCCTTGCTTTTCGGGCCGTTTCTATTAGAACTTTTAAAGGATAGACCTAAACAGAATGTTTCTTCTTATTCAAGCGGACCCCACCACAGACTCCTGAGACCTCGAGCGCCGCCGGTGAAAATTCGGTAAAAAATCCAACTTCTTCGGATACACCGCTTTACTCTATTTTCTCACAACGAGCACTTGAGTCGGAGGTTCAGACGGACTCAGCTTCAAAACGCTTAAAACGCAAAGTCGACAGTACTGATAGAATCGAGAAATGTTCGATCATTTCAGAAATGCGTACGCTTTTCAGTCATTTCACGGAAGAGCAGGACAAAAAACTCTCATATGTTGCATATGTTGCCTTTTCTTAAGGTGGGTGCGAACCTCTAAGCTTCCATACAATACAATACAATACAAAACACTTTTTTGTACACCAGAAAAAGAACATTACTAAAAAGACATATTACATGAGACGAGTACAATGGGCGGCCTTATCGCTTAGAAGCGATCTCTTCCAGGCAACCTTTGGATGGAAAGAACTATATGAATATAAGAAAGGCAGGAGGTGTACAAAAGATAAAATAAACATGAATATAACAGAATATTGAAAAACATAATTATATTAAATAAATAAATATTACAAATTACCTAACTCAGTACAAACGTACTTTCCGATTAATTTCATTCATTGCAATGAGAGTTTACGTACATACATAATCGGATAAGAAGTAGATAGATAGATAGATAGAAAATGCTTTATTGCACACATAATATACATAACAAACAAAAATCAAAGAAGTAAAAAAAAAACAAATATGTAACAATTAGCGGTCTTATCGCTCAAGAGCGATCTCTACCAGACAACCATGGATGGATAGGATCGTTGGATTGAACGGCGATCTGTGTGCATAATTATGAAGCTAATTACAAAATTCTAAATTGAATCACGATATTATTTTATGAAATATTAGTACATAATAAGCTACCAACTCAACTCAAGTACCTACCTATGTTTGTACCGCTTTAGTGTTTCAAAATACATAAATAATTATCAATAAATGCGAGCGAAAATGAAGCGATTGTTTTACTTTCGCTCTCATTCAATGATGACTTTGTATTTTATAATTTCATTAATCAAGAATCGGAAAGTACGTTTTATGGCGGCTTAGAGGTTCGCTATCACCTTGGACTAGATTGTTATTAGATTGTTATTGGGTCATTTAATAAAACTACCTAAAATTACTCTTCCTCCACGAATTCATTTTATGTTGGCACGTCTATGAAGTTCCCTAATTGTTGACAGGTGAGTGAATGATAACTGAATGGCAGAATGAAGAGACGCGAATCCGCAGACTTAAAAAAAAACCGTCAAGTGGGAGTATAACTCGCGCGCAGAGGCTTTCGAACATTTGCCAAGTATACATATAAATCATTTGAATACACTATTATAGGCAACGGATAGAGACTTTGGTATTTCATGAATACCGAAAAAAGTAGGTATTTCAGATGGAACGCTCTGCAAAATGAAGAAATAAAGGGGTACTGGTAATATTTTCGACTTTTTTCAAAATAATTCAAAATGTGTGAAATCTACAGAAATTAGAAAAACTGTTTTAAACCGATGCATTTCATTTGACACTTCACTCAGATAGGTACCACCGCTGTCAAAAATTTCACCCACCTCCACCTTTTGACCTTTTTATCCGAACAATGCATGGGACCTTCAAACGTCCCTCTCCCCCCCCCCCCGGCTCAAGGGCTACGGTCGGGGACTTTTGATATGTTCACCTCCTAACTACGAGTAGTGCGAACAAACTTACGAAGACAAAAATTGTGTTCCAAACATTTTTCTCTACACTTTTTTTTGAGCATAGGCACCTATTTGATTGTCAGTCGAACTACCAAAAAGAAAATAATATGATAGAATTGGTAAAGGCAGTAACTACCTATGTGAATACTCAAACAAATTTAAATTATCTCAGTAGGTATATTTTAAGTCCGCTGGGCTGCACCTGGCCCAGACTAGCGCAGGACCGGGGCGAATGGCATACACATAGAGAGGCCTATGCCCAGCAGTGGGTCGATCAGGACTGATGATCATGATGACGGAAATCCGTAGTAGAACCAAAGTAACCGACATATCTTTCAGAAATAGCAGGATGAAGAGGCGATGGGCAGGTCACATCGCTTGCGGATCGATAGCCGTCGGCCTTTCTAGTGATGCAATGCGAAACGGAATGCGTGAAGACCTCCCGCTCGATGGACCGACCTCATCGTAGCAGTCGCAAGGAGTCGGCGGATGCAGGCGGCTCAGGAGCGCTATAGTTGCGTCGTTTGGGGGAGGCCTATGTTCAGCAGAGTGGACGTGTACGAGCTGCTGATGATGATGAAGTATATTTAAATAGTACTACATAACACATTCCTATTCCGGCGGCGGCGGGGCCGTCTCCCCGACCCGACGGGTTACTTCACCTACTGATAAAGAAACCAGCTCAAGAAACTGATAACTGCATTTTAATTTATTGATATGATTCGGGGAAAAAATTAAAAACACACTTTACCAGTCGTGAAGACTGGTAAAGTGTGTTTTTAAGGTTTCGAGATCGGTTTCGAAGTCCTTATGGTCTCGCTCTGTCAGTCCCCGCTCTTTTTTGAATATCTCAGTAACAACTGCAGCTATTAACTTGATACATTTCGTGCGCCATTACTGATTTCAATAAAAATATATATAAATAAATGAAAATGAATATTTTCAGTGATTGAGATGTTGAAATTTGAAAAGACGCTTAGGGAGCCAAATGGGGTATCAAATGAAAGGTAGGTATCGTTTTGACCATTTCAAAACACTTTTTGAAATTTCTGTAAGTTTCATACTTTTTGAAATATTTCAAAAAAGTAGAAAAAATTATCATTATCCCCGCTCCTCCCCCTATCCCCGCTCCTCCCCCTCTCTCCGAAGTTTGCAGAGCGATCCATGTTTGAACAACACAGTACCATACCAACTCCGATTGTCCTAATTATAGAATAGGTGCGTAATAAAACGACCGATTCAGAACAAGTTTTTTTATTCAAAATTCACAAACAGAGGTCATCCTAACGAGCCGCACGGGAACGCACGGGCGTTCTCGTCAGCGCGATTCAGCCTTCGTCCACTTTTAATCGCGACATCTAGTTAAATTTTAACACACTAAAGTAGGTAGCCTCGTATCTACATCTAACCTTAACATTGAACAATGTACAATGTGGGGTTTTTAGATATGAATTTATATCTTACAGGAAAAATATACAGAAGTCTGTAAAAAAGACCATTTAAAAAATACAATACAATACAAAACACTTTATTGTACACCAGAAATAGAACATTACAAAAAAGACATATTAAATGAAAAAAGTCATTTTGAAAATCGAAAAGAGGTGATTTTTTTTCGTAAGGCTACCTACATATTGGGGTATCGAATAAAAACCATTGTTTTGTAAATTTTAAAACAGTTTTTGAAGTTTCTTTAGGTTTCATAATTTTCAAAATATTGCCATTCGAAAAAGTCGAAAAATGTACTGTCCAAATAATTGGCAAAAAATGTTCGAAACCCTCGGCGCGCGAGTTACACTCGCACTTGACGGATCTTGTTTTGAGGTGGAATCTACACCCTGTATAGGTACCTGGACTAAAACAAAGACAATTAATGATCCCAGAAAACTAAATTGTTTCTGCGGGACGATCAATAATTCAAGTAATATGTTTATGAACGCGGGTAACACCGCGGGCCGGACTCTAATTGAGCCATTGTAACAACTCTGACGAATTATCAAAGTGAGGCGCTAGCATCGTATATCTAGGTATCCTAGGAAATCTCACGAATACATTGGAATATTTCATAGCTTTAACTGCATTTATATAGACGGCCTGTCGACCATACACGGCGAGGTTAAACTCTACCATCATAATCTGTTCGAGGGTGATAAAGTAGTTGATCTCCGTGAGATGGAACCCGTAGCAGATCTTCGGCGGGCCGGCGCACCAGCGCTGCAGCACTATCTTCGGCACAGGATGCTCGAAGTCATGCACCAGGATCGGCTTCACGTCCATCACGACACAGCTGTACTCCATGTCGTGCACCAGAGTGAGCTGACAAAAATACACATCTTTTACTCACTTACCTAGGTATTTTTTATAGGAATCAAGAAATCAAACCACCCCAAAAAGGTTTGCATAGGATGATAATATCTAGCTAGCAAATGAGAGAAAGGTTTGCATGGGATGATATCTAGCTAGCTAATGAGAGAAAGGTTTGCATGGGATGATGTCTAGCTAGCTAATGAGAGAAAGGTTTGCATGGGATGATATCTAGCTAGCTAATGAGAGAAAGGTTTGCATGGGATGATATCTAGCTAGCTAATGAGAGAAAGGTTTGCATGGGATGATGCCTAGCTAGCTAATGAGAGAAAGGTTTGCATAGGATGATGTCTAGCTAGCTAATGAGAGAAAGGTTTGCATGGGATGATATCTAGCTAGCTAATGAGAGAAAGGTTTGCATGGGATGATGTCTAGCTAGCTAATGAGAGAAAGGTTTGCATGGGATGATATCTAGCTAGCTAATGAGAGAAAGGTTTGCATGGGATGATATCTAGCTAGCTAATGAGAGAAATGGACTGAAAGTTATGTCGGTATACGAGTAGTATATCAGAACAGAACCTAGTTCCCTTAAAACAAGATGACCCTACTTTGGGGCTAGAATCTAGATGTTGCTGTGTCCAGCATTCTTAGGGTTTCAAAGATCGGTTTTGAAACCCTTATGGTCTCGCTCTGTCCGTCCCCGCTCTTTCTTGAATATCTCAGTAACTACTGCAGCTCTTAACTTGAAATTTGAAATAATGATACATTTCATGCGCCATTACTCATTTCAAGAAAAAAATATATAAATATATGAAAAATTAAAATGAATATTTTCAGTACGAATTTTGATGTTGAAATTTCAAAAGAGACCTAGGAAGGCAAATGGGGTATCAAATGAAAGGCATCGTTTTGTACATTTCAAAACAATTTTTGAAATATTTGTAGGTTTTCTACTTTTTGAAATATTTCAAAAAAAGTCCACCCCCCCTATCTCCGAAGATTGCTGACTGATCTACGTACAATGTATTAGGCGTTTGTAGGTAACAATCTATATTTTACAGGAAAAATATAGAGGTCTGTAAAAATAAACATTTTTTAAAAAAAAACATTGAGAATGGTCGAAAAGGGGGATATTTTTTATCGAAAGGGGGGTTACCTACCTATTGGGGTATCAAATGAAAGGCATTGGTTTGAAAATTTTAAAACAGTTTTCGAAATTGTTGTAGGTTTCATACTTTTCAAAATATTGCCATTCCAAAAAGACGGAAAATCGATTGTCCAAATAATTGGCAAATATTTGAAACCCTCGGCGCGTGAGTTACACTCGCACTTGACGGATCTTGTTTGTTATTACTTTGCCTTTAGGCACAAAAGCTAAGGTAGGTATGTACTCACATTGTAAGAAGCAATTCCTACTCGGTCTAAGTTAATGGTAACATTGTCGGTGTAGAGTGCGAACTTCTGTTCCTCGGGGTCGCAAGGACCGAAGCGCTGGATGTTCGAGGCGGCTAGAACAAACACAAAGCGTTACTTCAACTTGGGTGGCAGCATCTGTCGCCGGTGCTGGTCCGCTGCTGTACGCAGGCTGGGAGACCTGATATAGCTTTTATCATAATAGGGTTAATGGCCCATAAACCCCAGGCTGGGCATGAGGGTTGGCGAGCGCAGTTTGATGGTAGAATTGTTCTGCCTCTGCCCGCCCCCCGGTCGACATGCCTTAGTCGCCTCTTACATACAACGCCCGCGTGATGCAAATTCTAAGCCCTTTGAAAAGGAATTTGAATGGCTATTCCCGTCTAATGTCGGAAAGTGATGAACATGTTACTGGAACAAAGTAAGGTGTGTGTGTGTGTGTGGCTTACTCCTCCGCATGACTATCTGGTTGTCAGCCAGGCGCGTGATGGCCGGCGAGCCCGCGCGGGCGACGCTCTGCCGCAGCCACTGGTGCTGAGCCCCGTAGTCCACGAACCGCGCCGGGCCCCTGCAGCCCGACCCGTGCAACGTGAACCCCAGCTGCGCACGACACGTATAGACATTGGTCATTCCTATGGCACACTGTACACGCATTTAACGTTCTTATAACAATAGCTCAGCTAAGCCCTTAAGCCTGGGTTCTGTCCATTATCATGATGCGCAGCAGTTTTAGCACTGCTGAACAGGTATCTAACACAGCCTAGTAAATTGAACTACATCCTAGCGGGGGCAGCTAGGATAGTGCTCACGAGGTAAATTCAAAATCTTCAGACTCGTGCTGCACACATGGATTCTCCGCGACATGTAGATAATGTTCTGTCGTAGTAATTCGTCGACCCACCTCGCAACAGTAACTGGTGTAGGTATATATATATATATATATACTAAAGTTTTTTTCAATAGCCAATAATTAACGTTTACTAGGAACTTACAAAGCTCCATTGTCCGCTTTGCTTCAAGACTAGTGCTGACCCCTCGCGCCACCTGCAGCTGCTTCTCACAGCCGCTCGTACACACAGGATGTTAGCTGGCCAAAACCCCTGTTTTTAAAAGTAAAAAAAAAAAAACATAAAATTCAACATGGAATGAAGATGGACAAGAAAAAGGCTGAGAAAAAAAGTGCTTGTGAAGGTTTTATGGTTATATAACAATAAATAAAAAATGGTTTATGAGAGTTTGTGCATAGCTTATTCAATCAAAGAATGAACACTTTACTTACTTATGCAAAAGATTCAGTGATACTAAAACTTGATTTAGGCGAAAAGTAAGGAAAACTCGGACTAAATATTCAGTTTTATCTGTTAATATGGCATAATTAATTTCAAACTTTAAAATAATAGGCATGGAAAAAAAAGTTGGTAAACTTACATGCATTTTTCTGTAATATTGCTTACAACGTACGAGAGAGACGAGCTGCACCTTGTACAGCAAAACCTTACCCGTCTCGCAATCTGTTGGATATAACCAAACTCTGATAAAAAAAAATATACAAGAATCAATATTACGCATTCCGTACAATGTCAACATTATTTTAAGTAGGTATCGTAAACTAAGTCTACTTTGCGCCATAAATGTAGTGAATTTTGTTTTGTCATATCAAAATATATTTTTTATTTCATAAAAAGTAGTTACAGCTATTTTTACAGGGGCACCCAATGCAACAGTGTACTACTTACTTATCCTAAACATTAAAAAAACACAAAACACACATTAATTTGCTACCTACTCTTACTCTACACACATGTCAATAATAGGGATGTAAACAATTTTTCGGAATTGCTTTTATTTTGAAGATGGACTCTTGTTTAGCATAAAAAAAATATTGTCTTTAAAAATATTATTATTTTCGATAAGAAAATGTACAAAAATAGAGTAATTTTAAACTTTTCCGCCAAAACACTAACAACTGTCACGTAACTGAAATGACGTCACTAACCGAAAAACATTGGTCGCGATTCATGACATGACTGTATGTTGTATGTCCATTGTTCGATTAGGACATGTGTTTTCTTAATTTTACTTGAATACAAACAATCAAAATGAACACAAAGTTTTACAAAACCTGTGCAGTGCCCCCTGTGTAAAAGTACAACAATTACTATACCGGAAAAACTGTTTATTCATGTGCCAAAAGATAAGCAAATGTTACGAATTTATTGTTTTAGCACATAACCTAACTTTGTAAACAGTGATTTAAACGATGTTCTAAACACGATAAATTATATAATAAAAAGCAGAAAATCATCTATTACACATGTACTTGACTGTTATTTATGTATTCGTAGATAGATAAATGGTATTAAACGTAAAAGTGTACCTACAAAGATGTTTTCATGTTCCTGAATTCTGAACCACAAAAGTCTTCGTTTCTTGCAAAAAAGTTTGCCACCATCAACAAATCTACTTTTGGTAAGTTGGAACTTGTTGGAACTATTCCCTTTAGTGAATCCGGATTCCATCATGTATTAATATTATGTAATTTACAGACTAATTCGTCGTTATGAGAAAATGCAGAGAAGTAAACAAACAGTGCGACAGCTTGTTTTGCGGCTAGTGACGTCATAAGCTTATAATGGCGTTTGCAGACACTTGACTACAGATTATAAATACAGCATTTAAAATAATTTTTAATAAATTCAATAAGTTATATTATATTATAAAAATGTGATTTTCGATATTCTAATAATACAAATGATCATAAAATTAACAATAAACTTTAATTTGTGATTATGGTTAACATCCCTATTATTACAATATACTTAACCATAAAAAAATTCAAATTAAATTAATTAAATGGGCAAATGTTTGTACGATCTGCAGACATTTGTTCAGGGTGTTCTGGTTGTTTTCAGTGTATAATATAAAAATATTTATCTACGTTTTGTATTATAATTATGTTTTCTGTACCCATAACACAAGCTCTGCTTAGCTTGGGGGCTAGATAATGCTGTGTAAATTGTCCAGCATTATTTATTATTTTGGAATGTTTTTTGACTTCATCATCATCAGCCTATGTTAGTCCCCTGCTGGACCTTCCCTAATTAGGCTTTTGACTTGACTTATAAAAATAGTTAAGCTTTTGAAACTATCATAGTTATTAACAGATTAAGACATTTCAGTATATAAATACTCAATTAGAAAGATCAGGGCATGATCCTGGCAAACGGCGTAAATTAACTCCGGTTTAAGTTACATGTTTAGAAAGATCAGGATATGATCCTGGCAGGCGGCGCAAAGAAACCCCGGCATAAGGTACCTACATGTTTAGAAAGATCAGGATATGATCCTGGCAGGCGGCGAAAAGAAACCCCGGCATAAGGTACCTACATGTTTAGAAAGATCAGGATATGATCCTGGCAGGCGGCGCAAAGAAACCCCGGCATAAGGTACCTACATGTTTAGAAAGATCAGGATATGATCCTGGCAGGCGGCGCAAAGAAACCCCGGCATAAGGTACCTACATGTTTAGAAAGATCAGGATATGATCCTGGCAGGCGGCGCAAAGAAACCCCGGCATAAGGTACCTACATGTTTAGAAAGATCAGGATATGATCCTGGCAGGCGGCGCAAAGAAACCCCGGCATAAGGTACCTACATGTTTAGAATGTAAACAGGCGTCAAACATGTGTCAAATAATTTATTCAAGGGTCGTCATGACTATCATTTCCATCGACTATACATTACGTTTTCCGACTCTTCGACCGCTAGTCTATAATTCATTAATAGGAGATGTATACCTAACATTATAATAAAAGATTTACCTACAATAATGAACTGATTCTTCAGCAACAAGTTCTTCAAGTGAATTAGCAATAACTTGTACAACATAATATAATGTACTTACCGCGGGGCGAGATCACATATAAATCAGGATGCACCGTGAAGAAGATCGGCGGCTGACAGGCGATTTCAAGTGCTGCAGACAGAACAAGTAGTCGTACAATGAACAAACAATTTAACGAGTTCCAACCCGCGAACAGGTTGTGGGATACAAATGGATTTTCGTTTCGTGTTGGCGCGAGATTATTCTTTTTTGTTTTAAAATAAAAAATGGTTTTCGATTGGCGAAATGGCGAAATGGCGAAATGGCGAAATGGCGCAAATTACTTTACCTCTAGTTTTATTCCGTGTAGAAAGCAGATAAATTCTATCGAAAATTTTTGTATCTTGTGTCAACAGCAACACCAAACGAACAACTTTATAAAGGGGTGCAGTTAGTGTTAATGCGCTGTAGGTATGTGTTCACGATTGCTCTTTAGCACGTTGAAAAAATAATTCTTCCGAACAAGCCACGTGTCCAATTTTTATATATAATTCAGGTTCCTACCTAGATTCTATAGCTGAGCTGTAAAAATTATAGCAGAATATGTTCTCGATAAGTATAATTTTTCAAAATTATACATTTTAGAATTTCAAATTGAAATATTGTGATAACTACTATGAATATCTTACTTGGGATTTATTGTTAAAGATAGGCAACATGTTGATCTAGTTTCTTGCTCAGGTAGTCTTTCAATAAAGATTCGTACTTAATTTAAATCATTAATTTATTCGAAAAGCTACAGGCGCTCTGCGCATTTTCATGTAGCATTTTCAACCTTAATGACCTGATTTGATTCATGATTTTTATGTATATTTAATAGTAAGAGCGTGCCTCAGGGGCACTGATGCCTGCGTGCCACCTGACTGAACATGGCTCTGACTCAGACTGAACTCGCATATTGCACACATGTGTTACGACTGTAAACAGTAAAAAAAAAATCAGGTAGAAACACTTTACTTTCAGATGGAAGGTACCTCTTTTTAGGGTTTCAAAGATCGGTTTTGAAACCCTTATGGTCTCGCTTTGTCCGTCCCCGCTCTTTCTTGAATATCTCAGTAACTACTGCAGCTATTAACTTGAAATTTGAAATAATGATACATTTCGTGCGCCATTACTGATTTTAAGAAAAAAATATAAAAATAAATGAAAAATGAAAATGAATATTTTCAGTACAAATTTTGATGTTGAAATTTTAAAAGAGACCTAGGAAGGCAAATGGGGTATCAAATGAAAGGTATCGTTTTGTACATTTCAAAACACTTTTTGAAATTTCTGTCAATTTCATACTTTTTGAAATATTTCAAAAAAAATCGAAAAATTGACCATACCCCCCCCCCTATCTCCGAAGATTGCAAACCGATCCACGTACAATGTATTAGGCGTTTGTAGATATAGATCTATATTTTACAGGAAAAATATAGAGAAGTCTGTAATAATAATAGTTTTTGAAAAATGGTAAAAAAGGGGGGGAATTTTATTTCAAAAGCTGGGGTACCTACCTATGTGGGGTATCAAATGAAAGGTATCGTTTTGACCATATCAAAACATTTTTTGAAATTTCTGTAAGTTTCATACTTTTTGAAATATTTCAAAAAAAGACGAAAAATTGACCATTCCCCCCCCCCTAGCTCCAAAGATTGATGACCGATCCATGTACAATGTACTAGGCGTTTGTAGATATCAATCTATATTTTACAGGAAAAATATAGAGAAGTCTGTAATAATAATAGTTTTTGAAAAATGGTCAAAAAGGGGCGGGATTTTTTTTCAAAAGGGGGGGTACCTACCTATATGGGGTATCAAATGAAAGGTATCGTGTTGACCATTTCAAAACACTTTTTGAAATTTCTGTAAGTTTCATACTTTTTGAAATATTTCAAAAAAAGACGAAAAATTGACCATTCCCCCCCCCTAGCTCCGAAGATTGATGACCGATCCATGTACAATGTATTAGGCGTTTGTAGATATCAATCTATATTTTACAGGAAAAATATAGAGAAGTCTGTAATAATAATAGTTTTTGAAAAATGGTCAAAAAAGGGGATTTTTTTTAAAAAAGGGGTACCTACCCATGGGGGGTATCAAATGAAAGGTATCGTTTCGGCCTTTTTAAAACACTTTTTGAAATTTCTGTAAGTTTCATACTTTTTAAAATATATCAGAAAATTCATTTTCCAAATAATTGGCACATGTTTGAAACCCTCGGCGCGCGAGTTACACTCGCACTTGGCGAATCTTGTTTTGTTCTGAAATGATGAAGACTAGGTACAACTGCATTTTTACCAAAAATAAATACCTTCTCGCACATTATCGACGTCCAGCTGCAGCATAGCAATGTCAGGCTTCTCAGGAGAGTAGTTGGGAGGGAAGGCATACTCCCTGACTCTGATGCCATCGCCGACGGGCCCGTTGCACACGCGGCCGAGCACCACACGCGAACGGAACCTACGAACGTGAACCATGGACCTATTGAACATGGAAATATGGACGCTTGAAGCTGATATACGAAGCATGTCACCCTGAAAAATTACCCTCTTTTGCACTACTACAACAGCACACAAGACCACGGCTGTACAACTGCCTCCCCCGAATAAGGGGGGTTTCGCCACAATCACCACGCCCGGCAGGCAGATTGGTAACCGCAGTTGAGCTGTTAAAAATACACATAGGGAAGCTGCTGGTGTCGTTCCTCTGGTAGATTCCCTTCGTCGGTTCCTTAATTTAAAATAAGTGATGCTGTGGCTTAGGATGGAGCACGCTTTCCCAGAAGGAACTTATTCACCCGGATTTGAAGACTCCAAGTTGGTACTCAGGCGGAAAAACAGACGTTGGAAGCCCATTCGACTTTTTGGATTATTATGAAGGTAGAGCAGAATTTTTCGTTCAGTGTGGTATATCGACGAGGTACGAGTGGTATTTTTCTGTGCGTTTGCTGGTCCTATGGTGGAAGGGAGAAGGTGAGATACGGTCGTGCAATGCCTGCGTACAATCCCCAAAGTGGTACTTGTAGAACACTGACAGTCTGGCAAGGCGCAGTCTGTGATCGCGGTGTTATAGGTTAGCCTCTGCGAGCGAGTCATCACCGCTTAACGATGCGTCTCTCAAATGATTTGAGGCCTTCAAGCTGGTATTCGGCGGAGCCGTCCCAAAAGTGGCAGCAGTACTCCATGCAATATCGGACTTGTGTTTTATATAGACCGAGAAGCTGTCCCGAAGTACTGCCGCACCCTAGGTAGGATACCCAGCTTCGTGAAAGCAAATCTGGCCTTCGACTTGATATAGGAGGCTACAAACGGCACGGTTATTCGACTTGATATAGGAGGCTACAAACGGCACGATTATTCGACTTGATATAGGAGGCTACAAACGGCACGGTTATTCGACTTGATATAGGAGGCTACAAACGGCACGGTTATTCGACTTGATATAGGAGGCTACAAACGGCACGGTTATTCGACTTGATATAGGAGGCTACAAACGGCACGGTTATTCGACTTGTTAGAGGAGGCTACAAACGGCACGGTTATTCCTTGTAAACTAATAGGTAAGTATTCCTTACCGAAAATCATATTTAGGTAGTTTCTCGATGCTGGAAGCCAACGCGACTGCAATCTGTCTCGTCACGAGCACCACCACCACGGTGACCTTCAGTTCCCCTAAAACGTACGTTCATCCTGAATTATAAACTTCCATTGAACTTCTACTGCTACTTAAGTATTAAAAAGCAGGTAAAAGTTAAATACGTCGGTGTAAAACAGTAATACTGTTTAACACTGACGTATCTAAACACTTATTAAGTACCTATTCCGTAGAAGAGCTACGTAGCATTCAGCAGTGCTACGTGTTTTATAAAATAGTTACGTGATTTAGTAGCAAAGATACGAAACAATAACAATTCAAAATTGTACCTACTTCTAGACACGTTTCGTTAGCAATAACTCAATATTGGTAAAATTTTACAAGTGCATGGGTAAAGTGTCGTAAATAAGTATTTGTTTTTTAATTTCTTTTAGCAAGCAAGATAAGTGTACATCAACATACCTACGGTAAAATGTTTTCAGAAAACCAATTTTAAGACTAACCAATAAGTGAGAAAGTTATTGTCATTATGGCAAATATATGAATCAAATCAATTGTCTGGTCAATAATGGCTAAAATGTTAGCTTGAATCTATTGACTTCTAATATTCTTAATATACAGGGTGTCACCCAAGTAACTGCAAACTGTAAAACAGGTAAAAATAAATAAAAATCGACAAAAATGTTTACAAAAATGGCCAGAACCTCTTCATCACTAAATGACAGCCTTTTTAAATTTTGCTTTCCACGAGTGGATGTGCTTGTTCTTAACTCGTCATTATCATTTCAAGCATAACTCTTAATAGTATTCTCACACTGAGAAGTAAGTCTGACACATTTTTATAGGATATTGTTAATCAAATACAGAGAATAAAGCCGCTCTATCTAAACACTCCTTTTTTTGAATAATAATAATAATATTAGCAAGTATATTTATGTAAACACCGGCGCCAGTTCTCGAAAACGGCCGTGCCACGCTTTATCAATATTAGGGACCTACGAGTACCTATCTATCATTAATTCATTACATTACTGATAGGACTATTCTTGTGAATAAGCCTGTTATTGTACTGATAGATCGGTTAGAAATTAGGGCGGTGCTTGCTGATGTCACCATACCACATGATGTTAACCTCGTTAGAGCTGAGAAAGAAAAACTTAGCAAATATCTTGACTTGGCTAACGAGGTTGTTAGCATGTGGGATGTAGATTCAGCGACCATCATCCCGATAGTTGTTTCGGTTAACGGCGTAATATAGCGAAGGGCCACGATCAACATCTCAAGAGACTCTCACTAGGAAGTTGGATCAAAGGCCAGATCCAAAAGGCGGTACTCCTGGACTCGGCGCGTATCGTCAGGAAGTTCCTCTCTTTGCAGCCCTAGTCACCGGTTGCTTGAGCCTAGCTTCGCAGCCGGTGATTTACCGTTTTGATATATTTTTTACTGTAGAATAGTTATATAATATTAAATATACATTTTTTAACGAGATTTAAAATAAATGAATTGTCATAATAATAATTTACTGAAAACATAAAAATGTAAGACTTATATAATGAAGACTTATTCCCATTACATCCAAACCTATTGTTCTCGAAAAAGAAAACTTTCGTACATTAGTTTCCAACCACATCCACGAGCAATTTAATAATAATTTTTAAAAATATTTTCGTTCATACTTTAGTTCCCACTCACATCCATGCATAAGTTGAGTACAGTCAGCGCGATAATCTTCTGATAGTAAAAGTAGGCTTAAATATGTTATGATTATGACGTAAGGTTAAGGTTCGGAAACTAAATTAATTAAAAACATAGCTCACTAAATAAGAAGAGAATTGTCATACAGACGGAATTCATTTTATCATACAATACAATGAAAATACAAAACAGTTAAAATCACGGATAATCATCATTATTAATTTTAAACCTAAAAATAAAACGTAAAAATAATTTAATTTTTAAAATTTCAATCATGCTTAGATGAAATAATTTGAATACACAAATATCAACCATAATCATAAAGATTAAGCTACGTATTATTGGTAACTGCTGTTCCAATTAACTAACTTAGGTGTTAGGTGTTAAAAATAATTAACTTAGGTGTTCATTTTTCTTTTGATTTATTAATTTTTTATATTTATCTGATTTTTTTGTATTTTATTATTAAGTTTGGTTTTCTACTTGCTTTTGTAGCGTGAAATTTTTCGTCGTGTGTGCTACTGTGTAGCACATGAATCAATTCGAGGAGTCGCAGTTTATTTTATGGTATTATGATTTCAAATTCAGATGTAGAAAAACAATTAAAATATTGTGGTAAAGTCAAGCATTATTTTAGACCTTTAAGATCTACATCATCATACGAATAAATGACACCCACAGAAGCCTTTCTTATGTTGACTGTTCTAAAACATTTTGTGGATGTGAGTGGGAACAAAATTGTTAATGTAATAAATGCTGCTGGATGTGATTGGGAATCTATTGTGGATGTGATTGGAATGAGCCAAAATGAAGCCCTGACTCCTAAACGAGGGTTGCTGTGTGTCAGAAGTCAGTTCCTTCCCATATAGAGAACAATTATTTTGTTTTTATATAGAGTATAATATAAGTATACACTAAGTTAATTAATTAATTAGGATACATTTCTGAAAAAAGTGAATTAAATAAATCTAGTTATAAAAAATATAATAATAAATGTCATAAGGTCTCATGAACACACGAGACTCTTGAGCGTCTGGGCAACAAGAACCCCCTATGAGGTGTTTGTGTGCCAGTGTGTGAGTTAAAGATGAGTGTTTTTTGATAGATAGATAGATATAACTTTATTGCACCATCAGTTAACATACAAAAATAATTAAACATAAACTTAATACTAAAACTATATATAGTGGCACAATCGGCGGCCTTATCGCAAACAGCGATTTCTTCCAGGCAACCTTTGGATGGACAGGATCGGTACGCATTAGAGCTGACGGTGGCGTAATGGATGTGAAAACAATATAACAATTTTTAACCATATAAAGAATGTAAAATAAAAAGAAAGCAACAAACAAAAAACACAAAAACAGAGATAATTAACAATAGCAAAAAGAAAAAATATAATAAAATGAAGAAGACTTATCTAGAGTGGTCAGATAGTGTTGATGAAGCATACTTTTGAAGATAGAAAGGGATTTGGCTTGTCGGATGTAAACAGGAAGGGCGTTCCAGAGCCTGGCAGCCTGTAACGTGAAGGAATTACCATAGAACTGGGAAGTGTGAGGTGGGATTTTTATAAGAAGCGTATCAAAGGAGCGAAGGAATAATTATTTGAATAATTATTTTACCACAACCAATAAATTTTCAATTTCTTCATTATTAATTTTTGGTTCAAAAAATTTATTGATGAAATTGATAATCTCTGTCTGTAGTTTTATTTTTGAACTGAAAGTATTTAGTTTTTAGGGTTTCAAAGATCGGTTGTGAAACCCTTTATGGTCTCGCTCTGTCCGTCCCCGCTCTTTCCTGAATATCTCAGTAACTACTGCAGCTATTAACTTGAAATTTGAAATAATGATACATTTCGTGCGCCATTACTGATTTTAGGAAAAATATTTATAAATAAATGAAAAATGAAAATGAATATTTTCAGTACAAATTTTGATGTTGAAATTTCAAAAGACAAATGGGGTATCAAATGAAAGGAAGGCAAATGGGGTATCAAATGAAAGGCATCGTTTTGTGCATTTCAAAACACTTTTTGAAATTTCTGTAAATTTCATACTTTTTGAAATATTTCAAAAAAAGTCGAAAAATTGACCATACCCCCCCCCCTATCTCCGAAGATTGCAGACCGATCCACGTACAATGTATTAGGCGTTTGTAGATATAGATCTATATTTTACAGGAAAAATATAGAGAAGTCTGTAATAATAATAGTTTTTGAAAAATGGTAAAAAAGGGGGGGATTTTTTTTTCAAAAGGGGGGGTACCTACCTTTGTGGGGTATCAAACAAAAGGTATCGTTTTGACCATTTCAAAGCACTTTTTGAAATTTTTTCATACTTTTTGAAATATTTCAAAAATAGTCGAAAAATTGACCTTTCCCCCCCCCTATCTCCGAAGATTGCAGAACGATCCACGTACAATGTATTAGGCGTTTGTAGATATCGATCTATATTTTACAGGAAAAATATAGAGAAGTCTGTAATAATAATAGTTTTTGAAAAATGGTCAAAAAGGAGGGGATTTTTTTTTCAAAAGGGGAAGTAGCTACCCAAGTGGGGTATCTATCAAATGAAAGGTATCGTTTTGACTATATCAAAACACTTTTTGAAATTTCTGTGAGTTTCATACTTTTTGAAATATTTCAAAAAAAGACGAAAAATTTACCATCCCCCCCCCCCCCCCTAGCTCCGAAGATTGCAGACCGATCCATGTACAATGTATTAGGCGTTTGTAGATATCAATCTATATTTTACTGGAAAAATATAGAGAAGTCTGTAATAATAATAGTTTTTGAAAAATGGTCAGAAAGGGGGGGGGGGATTTTTTTTCAAAAGGAGGGGTACCTACCTTTGTGGGGTATCAAATGAAAGGTATCGTTTCGGCCTTTTTAAAACACTTTTTGAAATTTCTGTAAGTTTCATACTTTTTAAAAATGTTTGAAACCCTCGGCGCGCGAGTTACACTCGCACTTGGCGAATCTTGTTTTATTGTCATATTCTTGTTTATTATGTAGGTATATTGTAGATAGTAGGAGAAATAAAGTTGCAATGTCTTTTTGCTAATTGACTTTTTGGATGTGGAACAGGACAACAACGGTCGAACCTTTTTGTATTCTTTCTTTGTTTTTTTTTCTCTTTGAGGAGGTTGCGGGATCGATTCCCGCCTCGGGACAAATGTGAGCAGACATTTGTTTCAGGGTGTTCTGGTCGTTTTCTATGTATAATAAAAAATATCTATCTATGTATTGTGCTATATTATGTATATCAGTTATCTAGTACCCATAACAAAGGCTCTGCTTAGCTTGGGGCTAGATAATGCTGTGTGGATTGTCCAGCATTGTTTTTTTATCTATTTTCTGGTAGTGTAGGTATAACTAACCTATGATACCATCTAAAAAAATGGTACTTAGGTATAAGAATAATATCCGACAGAAATCAAAAATATTACATTATTTTCGTATCAGCGTTTTGTTTTAAGAATTTGACGTTTTCTAAGTGTACATTATTGTATTTATGGAAATAAATCATTTTTGATGGATTGATTGATAGACTCACCGATAGGGTAAATGAGAGTGCCGAGCCACGGGTAGGTCTCGGTGTCCCCGACGCCGACGAACAGCACGCCGAAGTATGGCGACTTGTCCACGCCGCACGAGTAGTTACTCGACAAAGACAATCGCTCGGAGGTTGAGGCGCCTCCATCTACAACATATTATTAGTTATAACTAGCTGAACCACGCCTCACGCTAAGCACGGAGACGTGTCATCGCTGCACGACTAGTTACTCGACCAAGACAAGCGCTCGGAGGTTGAGGCGCCTCCATCTACAACATACTATTAGTTATAACTAGCTGAACCACGCCTCACGCTAAGCACGGAGACGGGGTCCTCGCTGCACGACTAGTTACTCGACCAAGACAAGCGCTCGGAGGTTGAGGCGCCTCCATCTACAACATACTATTAGTTATAACTAGCTGAACCACGCCTCACGCTAAGCACGGAGACGGGGTCCTCGCTGCACGACTAGTTACTCGACCAAGACAAGCGCTCGGAGGTTGAGGCGCCTCCATCTACAACATACTATTAGTTATAACTAGCTGAACCACGCCTCACGCTAAGCACGGAGACGTGTCATCGCTGCACGACTAGTTACTCGACCAAGACAAGCGCTCGGAGGTTGAGGCGCCTCCATCTACAACATACTATTAGTTATAACTAGCTGAACCACGCCTCACGCTAAGCACGGAGACGTGTCATCGCTGCACGACTAGTTACTCGACCAAGACAAGCGCTCGGAGGTTGAGGCGCCTCCATCTACAACATACTATTAGTTATAACTAGCTGAACCACGCCTCACGCTAAGCACGGAGACGTGTCATCGCTGCACGACTAGTTACTCGACCAAGACAAGCGCTCGGAGGTTGAGGCGCCTCCATCTACAACATACTATTAGTTATAACTAGCTGAACCACGCCTCACGCTAAGCACGGAGACGGGGTCCTCGCTGCACGACTAGTTACTCGACCAAGACAAGCGCTCGGAGGTTGAGGCGCCTCCATCTACAACATACTATTAGTTATAACTAGCTGAACCACGCCTCACGCTAAGCACGGAGACGGGGTCCTCGCTGCACGACTAGTTACTCGACCAAGACAAGCGCTCGGAGGTTGAGGCGCCTCCATCTACAACATACTATTAGTTATAACTAGCTGAACCACGCCTCACGCTAAGCACGGAGACGTGTCATCGCTGCACGACTAGTTACTCGACCAAGACAAGCGCTCGGAGGTTGAGGCGCCTCCATCTACAACATACTATTAGTTATAACTAGCTGAACCACGCCTCACGCTAAGCACGGAGACGTGTCATCGCTGCACGACTAGTTACTCGACCAAGACAAGCGCTCGGAGGTTGAGGCGCCTCCATCTACAACATACTATTAGTTATAACTAGCTGAACCACGCCTCACGCTAAGCACGGAGACGTGTCATCGCTGCACGACTAGTTACTCGACCAAGACAAGCGCTCGGAGGTTGAGGCGCCTCCATCTACAACATACTATTAGTTATAACTAGCTGAACCACGCCTCACGCTAAGCACGGAGACGGGGTCCTCGCTGCACGACTAGTTACTCGACCAAGACAAGCGCTCGGAGGTTGAGGCGCCTCCATCTACAACATACTATTAGTTATAACTAGCTGAACCACGCCTCACGCTAAGCACGGAGACGGGGTCCTCGCTGCACGACTAGTTACTCGACCAAGACAAGCGCTCGGAGGTTGAGGCGCCTCCATCTACAACATACTATTAGTTATAACTAGCTGAACCACGCCTCACGCTAAGCACGGAGACGTGTCATCGCTGCACGACTAGTTACTCGACCAAGACAAGCGCTCGGAGGTTGAGGCGCCTCCATCTACAACATACTATTAGTTATAACTAGCTGAACCACGCCTCACGCTAAGCACGGAGACGTGTCATCGCTGCACGACTAGTTACTCGACCAAGACAAGCGCTCGGAGGTTGAGGCGCCTCCATCTACAACATACTATTAGTTATAACTAGCTGAACCACGCCTCACGCTAAGCACGGAGACGGGGTCCTCGCTGCACGACTAGTTACTCGACCAAGACAAGCGCTCGGAGGTTGAGGCGCCTTCATCTACAACATATTATTAAATCAAATCAAATCAATATAGCAAACTATATCAAAAGCTTTGGAACTGTCCAGAGGGAACACAAGAGCCTCGCCGTGTGTTTCGCTTTAGATGTGAGTAGCATACGCTAAAAGAAACCGATCCATAGGAGATCCTATGAATCGGTTTCGACGGAAGCCGTATTGCCGATCACTTAGGAGATCATTATTCTCTAGGTGTGCTAGAAGTCTGGAGTTGAGTACACACTCCATGGTCTTTCATAGGATGGAAGTAATATAGATTGGCCTGTTATTGGCTTCCCAACTACAGGCCAGTCTTTATTACTTCCATCCTGACGGCTGACTCTTCAGTCGGCCCTACTAAATTTTTTGGGAACAGGTTGAACATTAGTAAGCTTCCATGATGACGGCACGGCAACAGCACGTCAAGAGACAGGATGAATAAGCGTGTAAAAATCGGAGACAGTTCAGCTGCGTACCTCTTCAGGACTAACGCCGGGCTCCCAACAGGACCACTGGCTTTGTTCTCGTCAAGTGAGAGCAGTACTTTAGAGTACCTTCTTCTGCTTAATGCTAATTTCTGGCATCACTGAACCGCAGCACATACAGCTGGGGAGTATAGGGGGTAGCGACTGAGCTACCCCCTATACTCCCCAAGACAGCACAGCATGTACTAGCTGTGTGTAGTAGTATCTAGACGTCAAAACTCCACAAAGAGGGTAGCAAACAAGTCTGCTTTCTCTTTAGCGGTGTGGGCCAACGACCAGTCTGGTTTATGCATCGGAGGTAGAGAAGGGCGACAGAAGTTGGATTCAACCGATTTTGCTAAAGACCAATAACCTTTACTCCCAGGTGGGTGTGCAGCTAGCTTGGTTCCAATCTTGTTGATGTGGTTTTGGACCTTGTTCTACACCTTTTTGCATGATTTGGCAGCGCTGTTGTGGGCCTTCACCTTAGACTCTAAATCTGCAGTTTTGTTCCTGCGAGCACACGCTCAGGCTTGACAGTCTTCATGCTTTAGCGCATCAATATGTTGTAGCAGTCATTTTAAATTCACTGTTCGATTTTTGACCCTATTATAGAATTTACTCACAAAATTCCAAGAATAAACGAAAGAACCGGGCACCCGGTTCTGTTGAAACCGGCTCTTAAAATATGACCGGTTCTCGATGCCCTACTCCTGAGCCCTACTCCCATCTCAAACACACCCTGAACTTTCTATGCACAGATGTACTAGGGATGCTAACGCATTTTCTATGACTCAGGTAAGCTACTTACAATGCCATAAATATAAAAACAAAAATTGCGGCGGCCCAAGGCACCAGGACGTCAAACATTTTCTTCACAGATGTACTAGGGATGCTAATGATTTTCTTGGACCAGGATCAGTACAGTAACCACAGATTTATAAGTATAGTACTAAAGTAACAGTAACAGTGGTTTTATTCTCTTTGGTAACGGTCACCATGCTAGTATTTCGTCTAGGAGGACAAGTATCACACACAGAGCAAAGAGAATTTAACGGTACGCTAAAAACACAGAGTTATTGCCATGTCACAGCACAGAATATAGCACGCGCAAATCTTTATGAATTCTCGGAATTACGAGCGAGTCGCTGCGCAGTCGCGTATTATATGTCAGAGTGACATAGAAAGGGCGGGGAGAACAAATACTACCAACACTAAAATACCCACAGACTACTGAGAGATACTACGTATAAAATACCACGTAAAATGGTGTTTGAAAATTCAAATCAGTGAAAAACGATCGATTTAGAGATAAAGAATGAACATTGCGATAGGTACTTATGAAACGAATATATCGCCGCTCCAACCGAATAAAATGGTAACCGACTATAACGATACAAGTGCTTTTATTTGAAATAATTGTTCCCGAGGTGTGATTACACCTTGTGAATTTTTTTCAGGCTAATCGTACGAGTAGTTCTCGAGTTAGGCTTTTTGCAATGGATTTTACTTGAATATTAATCGAAAAATAAAAACAACACTTAGATCCGAATAACATCGTAACAGGTCACTACTCACTCCTCGGTGTTTCGCTTTTTCTCGTAAGATGCAATTGCGATTTTATTCGGGTAAAAAAGATAAAACTTATTTTATGTAAGGTATAAAACCCTCATATTCCGGTTAAAATTCAAGCCTTTTATTTCAATAAAGTTTATTACAATATATTATTCAAAAAATCTGGAATGGTTACATCGATTATTGTATTTTACCAATAAATAAAACAATCGCAATCTATGTAGCGATAATAGGTTGCGATGATTTACTCACGTAATGACAGGTTACGAGATCCCGAGACATTGCTTTGGCAAGCAAAAGTCGTCGCTCTCATTTCGTCCTCAGGTATAAGAAAGTGATAGCACATGCCCCCCACCCAGCACGTGCTAAATTTCAACGATGATAATATTTACTCTAATTAGTCGCCCATTTGTTTACAATGTGAAGTGACGCGCATTGATAGGTACCTGTCTATTGATTTTGAGTGCTTTTTTTCTGGAGTTAGATGACAAGTTTTTCTGTGCCTATTGTGTTTTAGTCAGTGTTTAATTATTTTGAAGAATGAATAAACAAGTCTTACGGAACCCGCGTGCCAGAAAAATGCTGAATTTACTACAACCAGGCCTCCGCAATCCAGGTAAGCTGGTACCTACCTAGGTACTAATGCTAAAGGAAAATAACGTAGGTATTTTTGTGCCCGATGTGTGCCCGTCGACGTCGGGAGCACCATCGAAGCTAGCAGCGGCGCAGGAGGGACCAGCTGTGCCGTCATCACTGTCATCGTCAGAGTCCATGAAAGAATACAACTCTTAATCATCCAATAAACGGTTATTTTATGGCCTACTCTTTCATCCATCACACATCCAAGGCCTTCATTCAAACACGCTCACTAAGCTGTTTTCCCTAATTTTTACACAGACATTCATAAACTCTGCAGTAACATAACAAGTTCATCACTCAGTTACCACGACATGTGTTACCACACTCGCTGCAATACTTTTTTGCTAATGTACAATCTTTTTTTAGGTGATTGTCCTTACCACAACAGTAACATCTAGCAGTTTGCTGGTTTTGTTTAGGTGGATTTTTTTTCTTCTGATAGAACACATTCTCTACTCTTTCGTGAGCCTGCCCATTGGTATGTGACATTGCTGCTTCTATTGTTCGTCCAATTTCAATGCATTTTTCTAAGGACATATCAGCCTCCGCTTTCATAAGTTCATATCTTACCAGCTTGGAAAATACACCATCCATTAATTTTTCCTTGATTTGGTCTTCTGGGTCTTTGAACTGACATCTGGAAGCCAGTTTTCTGAGTTCAAGAACATAATCTTGAATGCTTTCATTTGGTCCTTGGTTCCTTTTCCTAAATTCTACTCTTTCCAGTGTGGTGGAGAGAGGTTTATCATATTTATTGGCCAATTTTGCACACAATTCTTTGAATGACAGTTTTACTGGCTTGTCCGGCGAACACAAGCATGTTAGGCATTCGAATACCTTGGGCGATAATCTTGTAATTAATAATGGAGTTTGTTTTTCAACTGCTATGTCGTTGATTATGATGAAGCATTCCAGTTGTTGTAGGAAAACTTGCCACCGGTCGCCATCAAATGGTTTTATGTCTCCACAGATTGACATTTTTTGCGCCGCTATTGATAATTTCGGTTTGTTTTTGTAAAAATCACTCAGCAGTTTACGTAACGTGTCTATGTTTGCGTCTTGAGAATAATGTACTTGTTCCTCCTCCAATATTTGTTTCAACAGTGGCTTAGAGCATTTATAGATGTAGGATCTCTTGCCAGTTTTCACCAATGCGACAATTTCACTGTCTTCTAGAGATTCATCGGTTTCTGCCCCCGACATGAATAGATTGTAGAAAATTTATTGTAAAATATCATCGATCGAATAGAAAGCAAGCGTTCGTAGATGGATAACCAAGCGTTGCTTGACGCTTGCTTGATTGACAAGTTTGATTAAGTTGACAATGACAGTCAATTATGCGTGGTGGCGTGGCTTGCTGCTTGGAATTGATTGCAAATTCCAACCTTCCGTGAATTTTTAATTTGATGATTAGTACTTATGTTGTTAATTTACCAACAATCTTCGTATATTATTTTGCACTCGGTTCGGTCACTGATCGTCGCCAACTGTTATATCTTGAAGAAAACCACTAATTATTTAATAATGATTTATTCAATCAAGAGCACACACTTACATTGTGGAAGGTTATAAGAAAGAGAGCGAGGCATCGGAGTGACAGAGTCAGCTGACTGAGCTGAAGTGTGTTCGGTACGGAGCTCGGATACCACACATCACTAGATACAGATTCGCTCGTCCTTCCTGACTTGTGCCTAAACGATTTATTACACACGTTAGGAACGCGTCTAAGTGGACAGGGCCACTTCCTACGGAGCTAGGGCTCCGAGAGCTCTAACACGCTAAAAGCGTTCGAGAAGCCTCCACGCGTCAGAGACACGTCTGCGAGGCAGAGCCCCCACGCGTCAGAGACACGTCTGCTAGGGCAGAGCCCCTACGCGTCAGAGACACGTCTGCTAGGGCAGAGCCCCCACGCGTCCGAGATACGTCTGCGAGGCAGAGCCCCTACGCGTCAGAGACACGTCTGCTAGGGCAGAGCCCCTACACGTCAGAGACACGTCTGCTAGGGCAGAGCCCCTACGCGTCAGAGACACGTCTGCTGGGTATAGCCCCTACGCCTGGCAGCCAAGCAGGCCACGCTGACACGTCCAGGCCGCATACGCGCGCCGATTGCGCCACAAAGCACGCAGATCGCGCCACGCCGCCACATCGACAGCACACGGATCGCGCCACACAGCACGCGGATAGGGCCAGACAGCGCGCGGATCACGCCAGACAGCAAGCACATCTCATTGGAGTGCGCATGGCCACGCCGACACGTGCAGGCCGCGTAGGAGCGCGCTAGCCGCTCTGGACAGCGAGCATCCCTCGCTGGAGTGCGCAGGCCACGCCGACACGCGTAGGCCGCGCTGGACAGCGAGCAGACCTCGCTGGGGCGCGCAGACCGCGCTGGACAGCGAGCAGATCTCGCAGGTGCGCGCAGGCCGCGCTGGACAGCGAGCACACCCCGCTGGTGCGCGCAGACCACGCTGGACAGCGAGCACCCCTCGCTGGTGCGGGCAGACCGCACAGAAGCGCGTAGGCCGCGCCGAACAGCACCCAAGTCGCGCAGTCCACGCTCGAGGCGTATGCCGTAGTTGCTGATTGCAAATAAAAAATATTAAGCAGTTATTCTACTTCTAACCTTATTTGAAACATACATCAACAACTTGGCTCGGCCGCACCTGACCATGTTCAATCAGCAGTCGTGCCGAGGATGTAAACAACTCACAACACAAAAATCTTCAATTCGACAAGTAGTGTTAATTTGTCAAAAATCAACAACAAATTGATTACCTACTAGGCTAAACACGCCGTATCCGATATAACTGGCGTCAGTCTGCAGCTCTGTAGGCAGCTAAGGTCGATAGGCAAGTCAAATATAATAAAATGGCTCACTCATGAAACACTTGATGAGGGAGGTACTTACGTGCACTCTCGTGCAAGTTACGCCATTGGAACTCCACATTGCTGCTCGTTAGCTTGCCTATAAGTGCAGTCCTAACTCGTAGCGTGTAACTATCCTGCTCTACGTAAATATCCTGCAAAACATAACAATAGCCAGACCTGTTTGTAATTCTTTCATCATCATGAATCCTTTGCTGTGGATCGCGATGAATCGTAAGAATCATAACGCAGCTGTTTCCGCACTACTTAAGAGTTTGTTCTCGCCTAGATGCTCACGGTTGCGCTATCTTGTTGACCAAAAATACATCAACGCAAACACTGAATCTTCCTCACTATTTGCAACTTAGCACATACCCACTCACTACCTCGTTAGGTAGGTAAATCAGACAGAACTCGAAAGATATTAGCGGGTGGATCACAATTGGGCACTTTCCTAATAACTTTTCGGTTTCACCCTATATGGCAAAAAATGCAATTGTAAGAACACGCGTTGAGATTTTTTTGGCTCAAATACCGGGTAGGAACGGTGTTTGTGGGATAGAGGATGGTAACAACGAGTTACGCCGTCCGTTCTCTTGTAAAACTACCCTCGATTAGGTACATTTAATCACTCCACAGTGCCTAACACTTCCTTGACAAAACCTTCGCGAGGGCGAGTCCCTGATTCGTGTCTAGTATACGACGGGATAAAGATTTAAAGATTTTAATAAAGATCTATTAAAATCTACAATTAAAGCGTTAATTTTGTATGTTTTCTTAGATTTTCATTCAATACCGATTCTCAAAATGCAAAGAGAGTTTGACAGTAACCTATTTTCACATTTACTAAACATATTCTACTCTCCGTAGAATATAAACGTTATTCAAACTTACCTTATTCATTAAAGCTTAATTTAGTACCGAACAAAATGGTAACATTGCATTACCGATACAACCTACATCACTATTTTGATTTCAATAAGATCGCGATTACCTATTACTGTATAGGCCATTATCGGCAATTTCCGCGAATAAAATCGTAATGTTGCTTTACGGTGTAAAGTTATGTCTTTGATTCCGGTAAAACATATTTTAATTCACAACTCTACATTCGTAAACGTAGTAATATTTTAAATTATATCACTTATATATAAAAAAAACAGCTATCTTTTGGTATAAAAATGAGGCCGATAAGTAAAATAGTTTAGCAGTTATTGGCAAAAAACGGTTTTTTATTTTTCCTGTAAAATTTTACTTTTTCGATTACGATATTATTCGCTGGGAACGGCGATATCTTCTTCATCTGAGTCAGGAGAAATGTTTATGGAAGGCTATTATAAATAATGCATTTGTTTTATATTTCAACGGACAGAGCGAGACCATAAAAGTAAAAAAAAAAGTTTTTTTTTATTTCTAAATACAAAAATGTACACGTTAGACATGTTATTACATGTTAGACAAAGTCAAATTCTTAAAATAAAACACTGACATGGAAATAAAGTGATATATTTGATTTCTGACTAGACTTTAGTAAAGAGATATTTTAGACTAAAGTAAAGAAGCGACGAAGAAACCTTTAGCCTGTTAGTTGTTATTTTTCGAGTTGGAGCAAAACTCGTTCCAAGCTTTTTTATCTTCTAAATAATCTGATATTTTGTAGTAAGCCTTTTTGCACAGAAAAGTTTTGACAATTTGTTTGAATTTATTAAATGATAAATTTTGCAACTCACTAGGAGTTTTGTTGTAGAAGCGTTGCGTTGCATTGCACTTTGAAAGATACATTGATCTTGTGAAGCCTGGTTGTGGGCACAGCGAGTTTATGTTTATTTCTAGTATTAATATTATGTTTATCGCTATTTTTAGGAAAGCTTTTGATATTTTTATGAATAAGGTTTTCGAACCCGATCTCGAAACTTTTATGGTCTCGCTCTGTCCGTCCCCGCTCTTTCTTGAATATTTCACTAACTACTGCAGCAATAAACTTTTGAAATTTGAAATAATGATACATTTCGTAGGCCATTACTGATTTAAAGAAAAAAATGTGTACATAATATATGAAAAATGAAAATGAATATTCTCTACAAATTGTGATGTTGGTATAACAAAAGAGACCTAGGAGGGCAAATGGGGTATCAAATTAAAGGTATTGTTTTGAAATTTCTATAAATTTGATACTCTTCGAAATATTTCGAAGATAGTCGAAAAATTGACCGTTCCCCCAATATCCCGGTAAGGTAATATAAGGTAAACCCCAGCAAATCGCAGGCCATAATTATAGGTAGCTCTCGCACTTCTGCTAAAATTGACTGGTCCACTCTCCCTAAAATAGAATTCAATAGCGTTATAGTTCCTTTTAGCAGAAGTGTTAAAAACCTTGGAATCATCATGGATACAGACATGTCATGGGTCCCACAAATGGATATATTTGCATCCGCTGCTTCATTGAGAAGACTTCGTAACTTTCTTCCTACTGCTACTAAAATTGTGCTCGCTCAATCTCTCTTGCTTCCTATTCTCGATTATGCTGATGTTTGCTACCTCGACCTAACTGAGGAGCAGCTTAATAAGGTTGAACGGCTCCAAAACGTATGTTTACGTTTAGTGTTCGGTCTACGTAAATATAACCACATTTCGGAATTCCGCAGAAAACTCAAATGGCTGCCTGTCCGTCTTCGCCGAAATTCCCATATCCTTTTTCTTCTTCAAAACATTCTCTTTAACCCTGTCACTCCCTTGTATTTAAAGGAGCGTTTTGAATTCCTCCATAATTCTCATCCTCATCCTTCCCGTGTCCTCCGTTCGTCAGAAAATCTGGTTTTGAATATGCCGCACCTCACAAAACCAGTTTCTACAAATCCCTCTCCATCAAGGCCATAAGGTTGTGGAATGCACTACCAGAGCCCATTAGAAAAGCAATATCATTACCTGTCTTTAAATCTCGTGTCAAGGAGTTTTTCCTGTCGGAATAGTGAATATTGGTACAAATTAATTATTTATTTATGTATTTAAGTAGTATATTATATATATATATATATGTATTCTTTTATCTAGTTTATGTGTAAATATATTGAGTTATTTTATTTGTAATATTTATTTATTTAATATAATTAATTTTTCAATATTCTGTTATATTCATGTTTATTTTATTTTTTGTACACCCCCTGCCTTTCTTATATTCATATAGTTCTCTCCATCCAACGGTTGCCTGGAAGAGATCGCTTCTAAGCGATAAGGTCGCCCATTGTACTCGTCTCATGTAATATTATGTCTTTTTTTTGTAATGTTCTTTTTCTGGTGTACAATAAAGTGTTTTGTATTGTATTGTATTGTATCCCCGAAGTATGCGGAGTGATCCATGTACAATGTACGTGGCGTTTATAGACTTCTCTATATTTTTCAGGAAAATACAGAGAAGTCTGTACCTAAATATGGCCATTTTTGAAAAATGGTCAATTTCATTAAGGCGAAGTAGGTCTCAAAACTCAGGTTTTGCCTAGACGGAAAATCAATTTTAAGACAAGAAAACACAATTTTTTTAAATCTTTTTTAATGAGCATCGAAAGCTTAGGATTTTTGTTAGTAAGTTATGGGAGCCGAAACACGATTGACTTAACTTGACTCGATAGAAAAAAATCGCAAAGTTTCCTCTAAATTTTGCATTTTTACTACGGAAAACCAGTTTCATTTGCTAGTTACTTAACATATTTGAATGAAATATTGTCTTAAAAATACTTAACTAAACACTTTAGAGGATTATGGTTTTAGTTTTTTGCGAAAGAGTATTATTTTAGAGCAATATCAAATTTATAAATAAAAAGCAGTGAAATTGCGCGCGGGCTGGCTCTTGCGTCCCTTTCTCGCTTTTACTGCGCGGTGTTCGCTCGTCCTTGTCTAGAAATTACGAACGTACTTCACCTTAATGGTTTTCTGTTTCGAAACGGGCTACCTACCCTTGCGGGTTATCAAATAAAAAATATCATTTGGTGAATTTCAAATCAATTTTCCAAATGTCTGTAGGGTTCATACTTTTTGAAATATTACCATTTGAAAAAAGTCAAAAAATTTACTGTCCAAATAGTTAATTGGCAAATGTTCAAAACCCTCGGCGCGCGAGTTACACTCGCACTTAACGGATCATGTTTATACTAAGGGTAGGTACTAACTTGGTTTTTTTATTAACTTGTACATTTAGGCAGGCACTTAGAAACAACAAACATACTTACTTGCATATTATGTAGGTCCTAACATATTTAACCTCGTACAGTTGTAATGATTAACACCCAGCATGAAACGGTAGAGTTCGCGCATATATGTATTTATGAATTCTGTGAGCATAGCCTTGAATTCTAAACTACGCAGTATTGGGCTCACGGAGCCTAAAAATACGCTCCAGCGCAGCCTTTCCGCGTTCTTCCCAGAATTCATAAAGATTTGCGCGTACTACCACAACATGCGTTTCGCGTTCGAGGCTTTGTTCCTAGAATTTATTAAGATTTGCGTGACCTGTACTCTGTCATGACACACTCCATTTTATATGATATAGATAGGTACCGACACTTGATAATATAATTCCTAGGACCCACTGATCGTTATTATTGTTACTTATTATTAAGAATTTTCAAATTAATTGGGTAAAATAAAATGTAATGCCTAAAAAAATATTAAGTTATTCTTCTTGGAGAATAATACAATAAATAGGGAACTTTAAATGTTATTTTAGTAGTTAGTAGTTTTTGCTCAAGCTTAGCACCTTGTTCCGCGTGCAAGTTTCAAATCGAAGCTATTCTAAACGCCTTTGTGACCTTTTTCCTACCCTTTTTCCACTAAGATTTCGCTTCACGACGTCAAACTAAGGGTAACAATGTTCTTTGTAAACTTATTCGACGAATTAATGAAGACAATTACAAATTATCTCTACGTAATTAAAAAAGGGTGCCGATTCTGTTAATTTTAGTTAGAAATCCTAAACACAGATTTATAAGTATAGTACTAATCCTAAGACTGACATTTCTAAAAATGTCTTTGTTTCATAGCTCAGAGCAATAACTAAATTTCATAGACAAAATTTTTTCACTACTGAAAGTCTGGAAGGCTAGCACAATAGCAAAAAGTTTGATCTATCGTGTAAGTGTACGTCCACAGTTCAAATACAACTGAAGTGATTTCATTCGTCCATGTCTATGAATGTGGTTTGAAATGAGGCCCTTGGCGCGTTGAACTCACAGCCACCTTGCACTGGTGCCAAACCCAGAAAAACCTACTCGTCTATCTAATAAGTACCTAGTCTAGTTGTGTTTAGATTATCATCATATCAGCCCATACACACACGTCCGCTGCTGGAGATAGGCAAGCAAACTGTGTTTGTATTTAATACCTAAGAACGTATCATCATCATCAGCCTATATTTGTTGTTGTGTAAAAGTATAGGAACGTATAGTCAATTATTTATGCAAAGTTGTTACGATTTACCGTTCAGCTTCTTTAATTCTTATCGAAGGTTTGTCTAGACAGGGTCAAGACACTAGGGTCAATAGGCAGTTAAAGTTTTGTATGCTTAAAGCCATTTTGTAAAACGCCGTTTACAAAGTTATCTAAAATGAGCCCAAGCATATCCAGGAAAACTATCGTCGAGTTCTTAAAAAGAGAGAGCCCTGACCAGAAGTTTAAAACACTATCGGTTCTATAGAAGTACCCTGTAACCTGTACCCTAGAAGTAGCCTGTTTTTGTGATCATGTGGACCAAACATAGGATTCTAGGATCTTTGATGTGGACCTACCATAAATGCTTTGATTATTAAGTACATATAATCAAAGCTTATAATTACGCTAGTGTGGTTTCGTTCGTCGAAGATTAAAAGGCATAGAGCTGTATGACTTTATGCTCTATGCCACTGATAACCAGTGACGCTGGCTTGCAAAGCGCTGCGCATGGCTTGCAATATGGGCGTGATCCATAACATAGAATTTTTACTACGTAAGCCTATGGTGTGATCTAACCAACTAAGCCACGACCTCGATTTTATAGCGGGTTGACTATTGAACTGTTGTTGCGCCCAACAACAGTCAACAGGTTCGAGTCCTGCCGACATCGATACTTTTTGGGAATTTATTTAATTTCTTAGAGATTACCCAGAGTGCGATTATAATTTACTTTCGAAATGTTATGGTGTAAATGACAATGGAGATTCCAAAAATGCTTAGAGCGTTATAAATGCTCTAAGCAAAAATACAATAAAAGTGATTACACTGGCGACTGTAACCTTATTCGTAGGATACGACAATGTATGAGTTGTGTAAAACGTAGTAGTGGTTTTATTCGAAGAGATATCCCTTGCGTAAAGAAACCTAGGTACATTCACGAAATTTTCTATTAAAATAACTATTTTAATGAAGTATTGGTGTTATACGACGTGGATAAAAGTAAATGTTTTCATGCGTTGTTTAACCGAATTTCAAGTGGAAAAGCTATGGCTCGATGTTTCAGATGATGGTTATCAAAGAACCTTCTAGATTACTGGTAATACCAGGTTCTATGGTCTTCTCATAGTGAGATCTATGGTCTTCTCATAGTGAGATCTATGGTCTTCTCATAGTGAGATCTATGGTCTTCTCATAGTGAGATCTATGGTCTTCTCATAGTGAGATCTATGGTCTTCTCTTAGTGAGATCTATGGTCTTCTCATAGTGAGATCTATGGTCTTCTCATAGTGAGATCTATGGTCTTCTCATAGTGAGATCTATGGTCTTCTCATAGTGAGATCTATGGTCTTCTCATAGTGAGATCTATGGTCTTCTCATAGTGAGATCTATTGTCTTCTCATAGTGAGATCTGCCTCTTTTAAACAATTAGGTAAACGTTTGCATTTCATTGCCGTTTTTTTTGCCAACTGTGTTATTGGTATTTTGAATGATATTATGTTTGTATAGGAAAAGATATAGGTACTTAGTTCACTTCCATATTTTGATAGTACAAAACAAAATCATTATCATCTGATGATGATGCTGGATTGAAGGTTAGGGTTTTGCTAGAATAACAAAAGAATATTGCCTGCGGAAAGAGAAAAAGAAGATCTCTACTAGAATTAGACAATTTCAATTCGCCTGCAATTAGAAAACATGTCTAATGTATGGAAAAAGGCTTTTTAGATTAATAAAAATGGGTAAAGTGGTAAAACACTTTTAAGTTTAACTATTATATAATAAATGATTGCGTTTATAAAAATAAGAATAAAAGCGTCTTATCTAATTACAGATTCATTTAAACAATATTCATAAAGAGTTGGTTTATAGTTAAATTTATTTCCTTGATTAGTAATTTCTACTTTTTGTGGTCGGATTTATACCTAATATTTTCAACAAAATTAGATTGCTAAAAGTAAAGATCATGACCGTTGCGTCACAGTATTCGTGTTACAACAACAGCAGTGCCCATCGATATAAATGTATTGTACGCAGGGCCCTAATTTATTTTCTACTCTTTTCAGTCGTCTTTTACTTTTGACCTTCTCGATTAAAGAAGTTGTGATTTTATTCGTCCAAGCTTTTGAACATTCCGTAGTTCCACAGTTCATTATCGTTACCAAAGATTTAAAATCTTTGATCGTTACCGTCATAATCGACGTCGTTATCAGCCATCCTGCATCGAACCACTGCTAGCTAGGCTACCACCCACCACTGCCTACTCCAATCTGTGACTTATTTTGCTGCATCATAAACGAAGCAGGTACCTGCCTATAATGTTTTCGTGCACCAACGGTAGATACTTGAAAGATGAGCCCGGATCCTATATTTAATTTACTTACCAATAATGATTCCAAGGAAAATAAAAAGCACTGTAGATTTCATTGTAATGCACTGCTACTGCTACCTAACGAATATATGACAACTGTTTCCGACACTGCAGTGACCAATGATTTTATCTTTTACTAGGTGGCGGTGTTTATAAACAATTTAAATTATTATATAGGCGTACAAAACATTGTTGGGCATGTTAACAAACATAATGTTAACAAACATAATCAGTCATAACTTAAATATCAGCGGCTCATTCAAGTTTTCAATAATTAAGACGGCGATTGATGATGTGAATTGGGCGAATTTGGGTTATATTAAAACAATTTTTCTCCGTCATCTTTATCGAATAAGCTTTGAAAAAAATACATAGTTATCTATGGGATAATAAGGCAGATCACCGTCTTTTTAAAAAAGAAAAAAAGACTTATAAATATCAGAAATAATTGCGCTAAGTTACTACTGCTTTCTCAGTTTTTTCAATTTTTCTCCTAAACTATTAACTAACTAGCGACGCGTGACCCGAGAGCTGGTGAGTATCTGGCACAGCGCATCAGCATTGCTATACAGCGGGGCAATGCAGCCAGTGTCTTAGGCACGCTTCCAACTGGTATTGATATGGATCAGTTGAGCTACCTGTAGATTGTTTGCAACAGTTTGCAGATAGCTTAATTGTTTCTATTGTAAATACTAGTTTTAATTTAAATTTGTTATTTGATTGTTATTTTCTTTCTGAATAAAGATTTTTGTTGATGATAAAAAAAAAACTAACTAATAACTATTAACTACAAGTTTTTTTTATAATCATCACCATTATATTTATTTATTTACTTTAATTAATACGGTAACACCAATAAATAGAAGAATACCGAGGGCACCTTCGGCTTATTTTTGCAGATAAATATCCTTATTAATAGATAATCAGCAAAAACTTTATTTTTGCGCTCACGCCCCGCTCTGCTCTGTCCCGCTCTACTCTGTCCCGCTCCTATGAACGCAAAATCCTATGCCTATCCTTTTCACTTCAATGGCGTCATTGTCAGCGTACGGATCGAGCGGTTTGATCCGAGAAGGGTCCTAGATCATTATTATTTTACCTTCACTAGTTACTCCTAAATAAATAATATATAAATAATGCTGGGCAATTCACACAACATTATCTAGCCCCAAACTAAGCAGAGCTTGTGTTATGGGTACTATATGTTTATTTATAACATAACCTCTTGTTTGTAATGGGTAACTTACCCACTAGTCTTCGGAACTATTTAATTAAAAAAAATCACCGAAAGGAGCTAATGATTCATTTTTTTCATACAAGCTCTGCTTACTTTGTGGCCATGTGACTCTTTGTGAAGATGTCTCGCATTTGTATACAGGCGCACAGGCGCAATATGAGCGAGGCCAGGGGCAGAAGTTAGCACATCAATATAAGCCTAAGAGCCGATGTTCGCTTGTCTAATTTTACGTCGTCCGTGAATCCAGTAGGTGCGAGGGAGGCAGTAACCCGCGCTCGTAAACAGGCCCGGAGCCACTCACACTCGTAATGCCTACATCGTCGGGGAGATTACTCTTTATGTGTTAATCAATCGAGTTTTATACCATTTTTGTATTAAAGTCGAGAAGGGAAGGTTTTCACTTCAGAGACGGTTTCGATGGTTCAGATGTTTAGTTCATAGTAGTTCATAGTTCATTTATTAATAACTTTCACAGGTTACAGGTCACATAATCAATATTAATAAAATTATGTAAGAACATACATAAACTATTTAAATAATAGATGAATTTGCAAATTATAATTATAAATCACTATAAATTACTTAAATTAATTAATTGTAATAGGTAAGTATTATTAATTACATTTTAAAATCATAAATTCCTTCATGTCATAAATTGATTTGTTTATCAGCCACTTTTTTAACCTCGTTTTAAAGGACGGCGTGGATTGCGCGCTGGTGATAGATTTTGGGATACGGTTGTAGACAGCCGTCCCCATTACGTGCTGCAACTTGGACGTCTTCACCAGTCGTCGTGGGAGAGCTCTCAGCCGGTGTGCGTGCCTCGTGTTGTATCTATGACCGTCCCCGTACCTTGCATATTTGTCCAAGTTGTCACGCACATACAGCGCGGACTGGTATATGACAAGGGCGGGAACGGTCAAGATTCCTAGGGACTCAAAATATGGCCGCGCGGATTCATCCTGGGGTATTCTGACTATGGCTCTTATTGCCCGCTTTTGCAGTCTGAAGGCGCGCTCCCAATCTGATGCACACCCCCAAAGCTCCACACCATACAGCAAGAGGGAATGAACGTTGGCAAAGTATACACTTCTTACCATAGATCTGTCTAGTGTAGCCGAGAGGCGCCATAGAGCAAAGCATGATCGGCCTATCTTTTTACATAGCTTGTCTATGTGCGCCTCCCACGTGAGACCCTTATCTATGGTAAATCCTAGAAAAGTAGTCGTGTGAACCTGGTTCACAACTTCGCCTTCCAGGCTCACAGCCACCGGCATACAACTGTGCCCCGCAAGGTTGAAATGCATGAAGTTGGTTTTTGTGACATTCAGAATGAGACCATTCTGTTGAAACCACTTCTGCAATTCACCTGCAACGCCATTTAGTTTTCGCTGCAGAGCATCATGATTTGACGCTTCCACGATGGCCGCAACATCATCCGCATACATAAGTATGTGTGCATCTTTAATGCTGTCGGGTAGGTCGTTCATCAGGAGGGAGAACAGTATATTCGAAATCGAGGACCCCTGTGCTACGCCAATAGTGGTTGACATCGGGTTCGATTTGACTTTCCCTCCTCTACCAGTGACGATTTGCGTGCGGCCAGTCATGGAGCTGAGCAGCAGCCGCAGAGCTGGACCATCGATGCCGTAGTGTGCCAGTTTCGCCGCAAGGACGGCATGATCCGCGACGTCGAAGGCTTTCGACAAGTCGCAAAACATGACCGCCACCTGCATCTTACGCTCTTTGGCTTGCATCACGTTGCACACGACCTCTCTCGCGACATCTGTGGTGGATCTCCCCGCTCGATAGGCATATTGCCGATCGGACAGGGACCCCGTTCTAGACAGGTGCGCCGTCAGCCTGGTACTCAACCCGCGCTCGATGATCTTGGCGATAGCTGGGATTATAGACACAGGCCGGTAGCTGTTAACGTCGTCCTTTGACCCCTTTCCCTTGTATAGTGGAGCTACCCTAACATTTTTCAAAGCTTGTGGATATTCACCACAGAGTAGGGATCTATTGAACAGAACCGAAAGAATAGAGCACAATGGGGCGGCGGCCACAACCAGCATGGATACGGACATATCATAAATATCCTTCGTTGGTTTATTCGCTACCCCCGATGTAAGTATATTTAGTACTTCACACGGAGTAAACCGTTCAAACCTAAGTGAGCGATCCGCTGGAGCGCGGCACCCCGCCAGCGCGCGCACCGCTGCCGACACGTCGGCGGCGGGCGCGCCGCACGTCAGCGGAGCGCTCACAAAGTGGTGGTTCAGTGCGTCCACAGCGGCGACTTCGCTCACAAATTCGGATCCATCGGGTCTCTTCAACCTTTCAATGCAGTCAGTGGTGATCCCCCGCTTCTGTCCGGTTTCAATTTTAACTAAATCCCACATAGTTTTAGTCAAATTCGTAGAATTAATAATAACATCACAGTAAAAACGGCTTTTCTCAGATTTTAAAATCCTATCGTACCTAGTTTGATATTCGTCAATTTTTGCAGATAGTATTTCATTGTCAGGGAATTTAAGTTTAATATATTTCATATCACGTAATATATAATCCAAATTAATGATTTCATTAGAGACCCACGATTTATTTTTCTTTATAATTGAACGTTTTAAGGGGAAGCAAATGTCAAACTTACTATTTAAAATAGTAATGATTACTCTTGCCAAACCATTAGCTGTTAATACCGATATTCGAGAGATATCCTCCCAGTCCACACTCTCCAGGGATGAAACGAAGTTACAATAGTTAGATCGCGTGAACGACCTAACCAGCGAAGGTGGAGGCGGATCAGACAGTTCGTATTCTAGCTCGACACGCACGGCGTAGTGGTCGCTCAGGCCAGTTTTCACTGGGGACGCGCATACACTACCCGTGCGTGCGCGCTCACAGTCCACGTAGACGTGGTCTAGGCACGTACTCGTCGAAGTCGCAACACGTGTGGGGAAGTCGACTATGTTACAACAGTTCCCAATATCCACAATGTCAGAAAGTTTTTTCTGATCACTATTTAATGGGCATAAAAGATCGATGTTAAAATCTCCCACCACCACGCATTCCTTATTCATATCCTTTAACGCATTCATTAATGATTCAAAGGCAGGAAAAAAAATTGAAGATTTAGTCACATTAGATCTATATATACATACAACAATCATATTATAATCGGTCAATTCAATTGCTGAAATTTCACATATTTGCTCGATACAATAGTCATTAAAGTTCAATTCCTTAAATCTAACTCCATTTCTAACGTACACACACGACCCACCATGTTCTAACGTTTGCCTACTATAGTGCGACGCTAACGTGAAATCATTAATGCCTATACACTCTAATTTGTTATCATTTAACCAATGCTCTGTTAAACACAGTACTTCACATTTTAAGTCGCTCTTGAGCAAGACTTCCAGTTGTCTTGTCTTATTTTTTAGCGATTGTATGTTTAGATGGCATATACAAATGTTCCTTAAACATGAAACAGCAGCGCTAGTCGTTTCATTGTATCGTAGTCGTCGTCGCGGCGCGCGGTCCACGTATGAGTCATTGCTGTGTGCCGGCGACGGCGGCGCAGGCGAGCCCCCCCCGCTCATCCCGGCGGGGGCGCGCGGGAAACCATGGGACAAAACGAACCCGCGGCGGCCATGCCGTCGGTGATGTTACTTGCGTGAAGACATTTTCGGGCATGCCTATCAAGAATGATGCATGTCTCTCAGTCTTTATTTGCCGTTTTTCAACAGTGTATGCAGATTTGATTATTGTATTTAGAAAATTTAATACATTATCGGCCGTTGTGTCTGGTTTAAAAGACCATGCTTGGATATACATAGTCCTTTCAACCGCTTGGAGTTCTTTTACTTCTTCACCTATTCCAATGGTTACCTGACGTTTATTCTGGCGACGCTGTCGACAGACGACGCGCCACCCGTCTTGGTCATTATTCGTCATACTTGGTTTAGAATATGCAGACGACGACGATGACAATGACAACCCGTGGTTCATTTCACCCGCTGCTCCCCCAGTACCGCTGATTGGCCGAGCAGGCTTGCGCGGCCTACTCGTGCTCGAATCAGAGCCAGAGTTGATCATCGGCTGTGATCGGCCCGCATCGGGTGTAGTCGGCAGTGCAGTAGCTAGTGATTCCAGCTCCGCTTGTCCTTTCTTGGCTGTTTTCTTACCCGTAGCACCAGAAGTCCCCGTAACCGCCTTCTTAGCAGCTGAGTTGATTCTGGCTAGCCGGACGGGACGTTGTTGGATCGCCGGCAACACTGGCGCAGTTATTGTTTCGACGACCGGTAACTTGACTGGATTTGTTTCGAGCTTACCCTCAATAGCTATTTTGAGTAAGCCCATCGTCTGTTCCTGCTTCTTGATTGTCGCGTTCTGTGCGTCGATTTTATCCTCCAACGATGTTATTTTATTGAAGAGTTCGCCAATATTCTTCTGGAGCTCGCGTACGACATTTTCGAGTGACTTTTGTGCCATTTTGGATTTTTAATCGTAGAATACGACAGAGCGCACTTGTACCGTGTGGGCCTACCCCACAACTGTTGTTTTAATCGGTAGTATTTTTTCGACGCCTGTTTTTTGAAAATGAAACGACGCAACGTTTGCTATTGTTTAGCGACAATTCCATTTGTTTTACTTATTACAAGCTAGTTCCAGAGTAGAATACGAAAATATGTGCTTATTATGTAAGTTCCTCTGTCAGTTTTTCAGAACGCCGCCAATCCCTCTAAATTGTTCGACTATATCAATACGACACAACCTCATTAATCCAGGAAGTAAACAAGACAGAGGCGCTAGCCTCAAGTAACTAATCCGTCTAAGTTTAACCCAAGTATTGCTTTCCAAAACTTCGCAAAATAAAAGGCTGCCTTCTACAATTTCAGGGAAACCTTGCAAGTTCGCAAGGTCGATGCTACGGGATCTTCCACAAGTATCGTTAGGATCATCGAGTATCATCTTAACTTTTGTACCTACCGGTTCCGATAAACGACTTGGTAGAGCTTACAACTTTTTGGGTTAATTTTGACCTCTTATAGGTATTTTGCATTCTTTGGGCGCCTATATATTGTGATTTCTCAAAAGTCTAACGAACCTCTTTCTAATCTCCATAGACAAAGTTTGTCTATGGAGATTAGAAAGAGGTTAAAACATGATTCAATTTAAATTAACCTCTACCAACGCACTGCTGGGCGTAGGCCTCCCTAGATCTGCATGGTCTCCTCAAACTTTGACAGGAATCATGCTAGCACCCAGCGTGTACTTGATAGAGAGCTTAGCCCCGATGGACTATGAAGCGACAATCCATTCGAACAAGGGTTTGCTACCACGCCTCGAGCTCGCCTCTCGATACACTACCTGCAACTCAGAGCCTCGATAGAATATCTGATACTTACGAGCTGCTGTCATATCCTCCAATCAGTGCAATATCGCTCGTTTCACCTCGAGGTCTGGATTTAAATTGGCATAAAATATGTCAAATACAATGAGGCGGGTATCCATGAAACATCAAAGAGGCTACCCTTTATTTGACTCTTAAAACTATTATGAAACATTCGAGAGGCTACTCTCTCTGATGTTTTATGGGTACCCACCTCATTCTATTTGAGTTTTAAAACTACATTTTTGCATTTTGATTTTATTCCAAGTTAAAGTAGATAGCTTCGGACGTGTGAGCGGTCATTTATTAGTTTTCACTGATTAATTTATAAATGACCAAAGGTACTAAATTGCTGCACTAAGTAGGTACTATAATAATTGTGTATCTGAGTATCTGTGTTTGATTGGATAGAGTGCGGCTCCATACTCCAGCTCTTATAACACAGTTAACAAGTTTTGTGTTATCGGCTGTTTTTTAAAAACACCAAGTTATTAAAATACTTCATTGAAACACCTTCCAGCAGTTTTCATTCGTATTTTATTATTCGTATAAAATCTTAAAACAAATTATGACATCATCATCACAGTCGGTTACCATCATAAAAATAATAAGTACATTCAAATAACATTACTAACAACTTTAATCAACTAAAATCATCACACCTCTGTCTGCATAATCGCGTTCCCTAAAACTCATTTTTTTTTGTAATGCGGGAAAGGCTGACCCCCGAAAATGTCTTGAGCGTATTTGCCAAAGTATTGCGTGGAGAAAGCTGGAGTGGCCTGAAGAGACGCGGGGTATGAAGAAGGAATAGCCAAGGGGACCTTGAACTGAGGGGGTTGGATGAGGACCTCCTGAGGTCGAGGATATACAGGTTGTTGGAGGAAAGGGGAGTACAGCTGGTAGAGCAACTCTTGGGCATGGATGATCCGCGCATTTTTATCGTCTTGTGAAGGATTAACCAAATTGTTATCGGTTTTTTCCGACTGAGTCGTTGGTTCTTGTTGTTTTTGAGTCTGAAACTGTTGTTGTAACTGAGAATCTTGGTTTGATTGAGATAGTTGTGGTTGAGATTGTTTTAACTGAGCTTCTTGTAAGGGAGATTGTTGTTGTTGTAACTGAGTTTGTTGTTGTTGTAACTGGGGTTGTTGTTGTAACTGAAGTTGTTGTTGCTGCTGTTGATCTACCTGTAACTGAGTTGCGAATCGGATTTCAAACGGCGGAGGTGAAGGAGTAGCTTCAAGGGGAATCTGAACTGAAAGCGGTTTTATTTCGAAGATCTGCACCGGCACCGGTAGTTGATTGATCTGCTTTAATTGGATTGGCTGTGCAGGTGGAATCTCAAAACGCTGAACGGGAATCGCTCTAACTCCAGGAATCTCTGGTTGTGGTGTTATTTGCTCAGGCTGGAGGGATAATGGCTGAGGTGTAACAGGGAAGGGTTGCTGAGTAGGCAACGGTTCTAGTGATGTAAAAACATGTCCTGGCTGTATAGTTGGCAAGATTTGAGGTTGAGGTAATAGTTCTATGGATTGAGACTCTGATGATGGCAGGGGAGGCAAAGTCGACAGAGTTTGAGAATCAATGTTTCGCGTTGAAAGCGTTGGTTGAGAAGACTGTGATGTGGGTAAAGACGTCTCAGTTTCAGGCTGCGGTGGTAGAGTTGAAAGGGTTGTCGTCGAAGGTGAACTTGACAATGGTGGTAAGGTAGAGCGAGTTGATAACGTAGAAACAAATTTGGGTACAATGGATACGGAAGCTGGCGTGGTTGAACTTTCTGTTTGTTGACTAGAAGACTCAGTTGTAGATCTGGGAAAAATGGAAGTAGCCACGGTGGACACGTCGTCACTAAAATTATTTAATTCTTGCGAAGTAAATAATGGCTGTGAGTTTGATGTAGTGACGACCAAAGGTGCGGAAGAAAACTGGGGTTCCTGAGTGCTTACAGTTGGTTCACTCTGAGAACTTGTCGTTAAAGTTGGCTGTGTTCGGAACCGGGTAGTAAAAGTTCGTAGATTTTGACGTAAGGGTAATGGGGTAGGTCTTTGACGGAACCTTATTAGGCCTCTAGTTCGAGGTTGGTTTGCTACTGTAAAGAGTGTTTGTGGGGCTGTAACTGAGGTTGTTGGCTGTACAGTCGGTTGAGGAGACAAGGTTTGAAAAAGTGGCTGAAGTATCTGAATTGGTTGAAGTGGTGGCGGTATTGATTGCAATTGTGGCTGAAGAGTTGGTTGTGGTGTTGTTTGATCAATTATTTGCAGTTGCGGCTGAAGTGACTCCAATTGTGACTGGATTGGTTGCAATGGTGGCTTAAATGTAGACTGTGGTGTTGTTTGTTGAAATAGTTGCAGTCGTGACTGAAGCGTTGGCCGTGGTGTTGTTTGTTGAATTATTTGCAGTGGTGGTTGTAGTGGTTGCAAATGTGGTTGAATTGGTTGTATTTGTGGCTGAAGTGTTGGCTGTGGTGTTGTTTGTTGAATGATTTGCAATTGTGGCTGAATTGGCTGCAAACGTGACTGAATTTTTTGTAGCAGTGGCTGAAGTGTTGGCTGCAGTGTAGTTTGCTGGATTATTTGCAGTTGAGGCTGAACTGGCTGCAATTGTGGCTGAACTGGTTGCAGTAGTGAGTGAAGTGTTGGTTGTGGTGTTGTTTGTTGAAATAGTAGCAGTTGTGGCTGAACTTGTTGCGGATTTGGCTGCAGTATTGGTGGAATTATCGGCCGTGGAGTTGATTGTTGAATTAGTTGCGGAGAAAGTGGTGTTACAAACAGCTGCGGTGGCTGTGCTTGTGGCAATGGTTGGTACTGCGGTGGCGGAGTTGGCGAAGGTAATGGCACATGAAGTGGCAATTGAATCTCATTAGAAGGCGGTGGCAGACCCAGAGAAAAGCGAGAGTAACTCACTGCTTGTGGCTGAAGACTAGGAATCTGTAATAGAAAATGATGGTTAAACTTTTGCTGTGATTGATGAGATAAAATTAGAAAGAATAAATTTTGCTCTTACCGGAGAAATAGATGTAACCTCTGCTTGGATTACGCTTGCCTGTTCGTCAGTTCGTTGTGGAGATGCATTTAAATCTTCTAGTATTTCTTTCTCATTGTCCTGTTTGTCTATCTCTTCATTGCCTTGTTCATCGTCAGCGTGTTCAATGGTTTCAATTTTTACCGTGAGCTGATTTCCAAGTTGGTTGATTTGATGAAAAAAGTTTGGAGGGAACCCTTGGATTTCAGTTGGGTAAATCGGTTGGATGAGCTGGTGCGAGTAGATAGCTTGACTTGGATGATTATATGGTAGTACACGAGGTAAGAACGGATGTAGTAAGTCCACACGAGTTGGTTGGAGCTCGTTAAAAGTGAGGACAGTTTGTGGTTCCAAATTTACTTCAGCTTGCTTGACAGATTCAAAGTTTTGAAGATTTCTCAAGTTTTCTTGCTGCCGTCGTTGTTCTTGATCAACGGGAGCGTTTGATTGGTCTCTTGATTCAGAGTCTCTGTAAGTTTTCTGTGACTCAAAATTCCGAAAGAGATTCTCCTGCTTTTCAAAACTGTCACCCTGATTTACGTGGCGCTGATCATTTTGTGGGTTGTATTTTTGGTTTCTACTGTCCAAAGATTCTTGACTTTCATAGTTTTCCTGTTGCGTGACAGTAATTAATGGAGGCTGCAGTTGTAGCGGGCCAAAGCCATGGTTTGATAGAAAAGCATCGCTGATTATTTTGTGTTCAGAGTACAAGATTTGCGACGGAACTGGTTTTGATATCTCGAATCTAAGCTGTAAACATGCAAAAACACATAAAATATCTATCTGATGAAATTCATTCCACTTCAACATACGGATATTGTGAAAACAACCTTGAAATGTCCAACTTGTCGAAATGAAAATATAATTCGAGATGTTTCAGTGACAATCGTATTCATTCGTATTAGGTACAATTTGAGATACTCATACAATACAATACAAAAATAAATTATAGTACTAGTTACACCAGAAAAATAATATTACAAAGAGACATTACATAAGACAAGTACAATAGGGCATTATCGCTGGCCTTATCTCTTCCAGGCAACCGGATGAAAAGAGTTATATGAATTTAAGAAAGGCAGGGGGTGTACCAAATATTAGCATAAATAAACATGAACTTCTCATTATGAATACTACAAAACATCTAAATATACACATAAAATTTTTGTAATATATTACATAGATAAATAAAGAGTAAGTACCAATATTCATTATTCTGATAGGAAAAACTCCTTGACGCGAGCTTTAAACACTGGTAAGGATATGTATGAGCTAACTCGTATCCTCATTCCTCACGGTCAGTGTCCGTTGCGTTTCAGGGTCCACATTGAAATTTATATTTTTGGATACCTACACTATTGTTTAGAAAAAGTTCTGAAACATTTGTTAGTAACTACAGTGTCTAATTTATAAAAGTATCCAGTCAATAGTTACAACAAGTTTTAGACAAGTTTTTTGTTGTAGGCATCGCAATAAAATTTGGAAAGGTTAATAACACCGGCCATACTGTGTAACGACAAAGGCAACTGCTTAGTGCATTGCTTACCCAGGAGAGCCGCAAGTTGGCATCATATAAAAATAGTTAGGTATGTTGAATGATGTGTTACCCTGGGCTGATAGGCGGACACGGGTGAGTAGAGATGGTTGGCAATGGCGGCGGGCACGGCGCGGCCCTGCGCGGTCAGCACGTCGGAAACTTTCGGCACCCCGTACTCCCGGTGAGGCACCCTGGGTGGACCGTACTCCTGCTGTACAACAAAACACTCTATTTAAACCAGCTTAGAAGAGAATTCGGCTTGCTAAAACTCCCGGGTAAATGTTGTTGATAGGAAAACGTTTGGAAAGTGATATCCCTCATTTTCAATCGGTACAAATATTTCGTAGAAATGATCAGACCTTTTTCGATCCCCCATGGACCATCGGACCTTGTTCTCGTGTAAATTTATAAAAGCTGAGACATCAGCAAGTTTTACTGTACCTACCTATGTATAAAAGTTTTTTAAAATGGGTAGGTACCTAACCTGAAAAAAATTGTTTCAATTTGTCTTTATTTTTCATAGCATTATTCACAAATAATTGCCTACAGATGAAAGGCATAAGTACATACTCGAGGAAGCTATTAAATGTCGCTCTTTCTTATTTTTCTCCACACCCGTCAAAAGTTAGAGTTCGCAAAAATATACATTTTTGCCTGAAGTAAAGTGAAGAGTCACTTTTTCGCAATTGGGACACAAATCACGGAGCGGAGCAAAGCTGTATCATTACCGCCCCCGCTTTGTATGGGATTTGTAAAAACGTGTGCGTAAGTGCAAATAAATGTTGGCCCAAGGACGGTACAGGTAAGTTCTTTTGTCACGATTTTGTGCAAAGATCGGTATTCAAACCAAAAATGTACAAACCCACTGACCAAACTTCAGAGAGCCACGGTTTCCATCCTTAACCCTTTATTTGGCAAGATTTATTTTTCCATCTTATAAAAAAAAAATTTTTGCCTTTCATCAGTGATGGCCTAGGAGCTCTAGAAAACAGAAAAAAAAACTAGGTTTATCCATTCTCGATAAAACCTAAGTCCGCCGTAGCGGACAGTGTCAAATACGTAACCATAAACCTATATTGTTCCAAGTCCGGTGTGACGGACATTGCCAAACATAATGAAAACTACAAAAGGTACAAAATAGTATAAATAACTAAGCAAATAAAACAAATTTGTTCAAGTACTTCTTATTTATCAACTACTAGACTTATTGCTTAGTGTGGAAGTTCAGGAAGCAGTTTCTGTAATTTTTTCCTGTCATTAAACTCTCATGTTGAATTTTATGCAAAAAAATACCGTTTTCTTTTTACAGTAGGTACCTACCTGCATCGTTCTTCATCCATGGTCGAAGGAACATGGCCACTGGCCAGTGTTATCATATTTACAGGACTACAAGGACGAGCTGTCTTGGGGTTATTGACCACAGTTCTCCGTTGTTTGAGGCATTTTGGTTCTGTTAAACATTCAAATACCTCAAACCTTCAAAGACAGTTGCGATTTCTTTACATTCTTTTTTCGGCGTAGAAGACAAACATTGTCAGGCAAATGTCTAGCATTCGTCAGCGTAAGTGGAGCAACGAAGATCGTAGTTTTCAGTAGGAAGGAAATCGTATAAATTAGGTTCATTTGCAATTGAACTATGGGGTGAAGGGTTGGGCAGAGCTTCATTGTCGTTGGATTATGCGGAGAAGGATTGAGTAAAGCTTCATCTTCATCAAACCAGATGTTGAGGTTTTTGAGGGAATCGGTTATTGACGGTGCCGGTGAAGAAGAATCATGAAATGAAACATGAAGTGCATGAAACCAGTGTAGGTACACTGGTTTTATGCAATCTACATTCAGATTCAGACCGGTCACTGGCATCGGACTGGGGATGCTCTGTTGGAACTAAGGCCAATATCTGACGACCACAGTTATGCTGTTGACAAGCACACAAAAAAAAAGCAGCAACCTATAACCAAATTTGTTAGTGGAAAAGCTACTTCATATAAATAGTTAGTGTATACGTGCTTTGGCAATGTTCGCCTGGGGATACAGAACAACACAGGACTAATTCTCATTGTAATTGGCAAGGTCCGGTGTGGCGGCCATTTGACAAACAAAAATAAAAAAAATCGCTGCATAATTCAAAATAAATATTATTCTATTCTTTTATTCATTTTATTATAGGGCAATAACCACCAAAACAATCAGTTATCGTCGTCGAAAAATCATAAAAAATTAAATTATTTACCTTCATCAAAACAGTTGGCTTGCGTTTCACTGACATTTGGTTGTCGAGTGACAGATTCAATATTTGCCACCACCTTAGAATATTTTTCTACCAGATATTACATGTTACTGGAGAGTTTCGGTAGAAATAATTTTATAATAAAATGTATATGTCACAGTGAACAAATTCAAATTAAGGGTAAGAAAATAGGTTGTAACTTTTAAGGGCAAGCTGTTGTCACTTACGAGGGTGCTGTCTCTTATTTCAAACAGTCTATTCACAGGTAAGGTGTTGACTAAAGAAGGACCCCGACCGATAGTAGGTACCTACTCTCAAAACTGTAAATGAAATCACTGCCAGGACTTCCTCGCCATCATAATTCATTTCTACACCTTAAAATTATATTTAGATTCTCGTAAATCTTAAGTGAGTTCTACATGTAAAGTTTCCGAAGTAATAATAAACGCGAAAGATTGGTAAATGAACACCCTACGATGTTTATGGTTCTGGCTGGAACTTTGTATAGCTTTAAGCTAACATAACAATAACATTTCTGATCCTGGTAAAAGGTTGAGGGCAGAAGTTACAAGTTAGAATTATAGTCTTTATTCTTTTTATATATCCTACATGTTTTATAATATCCATATCCCGGACTTTAAGCGCAGTGCAATACGTACATGGCCTAAGTTCTGGACCCAGGTGTAAGTACTGGTAATGAAATGCGGATTACGCCGAGCTCAGAGCTGCTCCATACATTTGATAAGGAGTTGTATGTAAATTAAGTTTATTATAAGCCTGCAGCGCTTAGCCTTGAATTTCAGCTTGACCTGAGGCTGGGAGCTGGAGCCCTATGCTCACAGAGCGGATATCTCATCAGGACACCTACTTCCACGTATTGCTGTTCAATTAGCTTATGCCTCCTTTAACAGGGGAGGTTTTGTCATAATCACCACGCTTTTCAGGCGGATTGGTGATCGCAGGATGAAGCTGGACTCCCCTCTTTCTGGAAGGTTCTCTGAGACGACTCTTACGATATCCGCGAGCTGATGGCTGATTTGAGGGGTCGATTCTTACGTTGGGACCGCAATGATAGACATATGAAACCTACCTCCTGCCTTGAAAGTAAGGCTATAAAATGTCTATGAAAATCAAAGTGAAATCTGAGAAAAGAAGTATAATCTTGTTTACTATTTTCGGAGATTTGACTGAAATACTAGTGTGAAACGATCTGTTACTTTACGATTATCTGCTCTATTTCAGATTGTCTTCTCAGCGTCCACACACATTTGTGTCTTCTAGTTTGTGTGTAGGTATAGTCAACGAGATACCCACATAAAACTTATTACCTACTTTACAATAGTTTTACGCATGTAGAGTTTACATTTATCTGCATGGCATGCATTATCATTCTGTGACCATTTTAATAATAATCCGCTGTGGTTTTCCGCTCAGCATCCCTTGCCTTCTAGATAGTAAATTAAGGCGGCGCGACGCGCCCGCCCGGGGCCGGCCAGAGTAGAACAGAGGGCATTATAAATTGTGGCTATGTGCGATATTGCATGAGAATAAACAACGCCTTAATACGTTTATAGTTAGGTAATCTTGGCTTTTGGGATAGGACGCCTTCATAAGTTTAGATTTAGGAGAATGTGACCGTAGGTATATAATAAAACAAAATACAAGTAAATATATGGATCAGTTGAGCTACCTGTAGATTGTTTGCAACAGTTTGCAGATAGCTTAATTGTTTCTATTGTAAATACTAGTTTTAATTTAAATTTGTTATTTGATCGTTTGTAAGCATAATAAATTAATTGTCTTTATTAAATAAAAAAAAAAAAGTAAATATTCTTCACATGTTTGTTTTGTCGTCAAAGAAGAATGTACCTATATCTAGAGTGTGAAAGTTGTAATTACTACTATTTTGAATACCTCCTGTTTAATTATGATGATTATGATGAAAGTAATCAAGGTGATGGTCTGAAAAAAAGTATGATTATAAAAATCATGTTTTTTGAAAGGCAAGGCTACGTATGCAAATAGTATATATATACGTATAGTCGAACTGTGCTCGTACTCTATTAGTTTAACCCTTTGAAATGCGCGACATATAAAACATATAAGTAATATAACTAGACGAAACTTTAAATAATCTCTACGCAACATCAGCCTTATTTTGGAGGGAGTAAAAGAAAACTGTCCTAATTCTGGCAGCTATGAATAAAATTACACGTGCCCAGATCGGATGGGGTAAATGGAAAGTCTCGGGTGTAATATCTCAGAGGTCTTGCGATGTTTTTACTGAGCTTCCCCAAGATTTGGAAATGAGATGTTTATCTCTGTACAGTCATGTAATAGTAGATATTTTCTTATATTGAATGAGTAACATTGCTATTGTTTCCGATGATTAGTTAGACCAACTTGTATCTACTCGTTACTTCCAGTTTTCTTTGCTAATAAAGCCGCGTGATTCTTTACCGGGCGATTCCATCTATGTCAATGTTAAGAAACATTAATTAGTTTTATTTAATAGGAAAAAAAGTAAGTAAGAAAAAGTGTGTAAAAAGTTTTGATTGTAAATCATTTGATTCTATTTAGTTTGATTTAATTTGTAATAAATTTAACCATAGTAGATATCGTTACTAAGAATAACATTTATTTTAAGTCTCTGTTACTAACAAATTATGGATTGTGTATAGTTATCTGAAATAAAAGCATTTCTTTGAAAAAAATATTTAAAAGGATAAAGATATAAAAACATACTCACATACTTAGTACGAGTGAGAATAGTTTCAAAAGTTGTTTGTTGACATGTGCGTGCACACTTGTGCGGAACCCGAATTAATAAATGAAACCCCTTGTGTAATCTCAGATTCCCAGTCGACTTGTTGCTTTCTGCCACGTGTCGGTTCGTCCCATGTGTCGGTTCGTCCCATGTGTCGGTTCGTCCCATGCCAATCTGGACGAATTACTTTCCGAGGCTTCCTTTCATCACGTTTTGTATGCACGCGATAAGTGTCTTTTATTCGCAGATTAAAATACGACAATATGTAAATTGGAGGCAAATATTATTTGCTAGGTAGAGTTTGTTAAAAACTTTAGGTGTCAACATTGTGTTTTAGATTATTCTTCGTTCAATACTTTATTTTTTCCTTCATTTGTTAGTAAAAAAGTTTGTTTTACAAATCTATCTAGGTATATTTAGCAGATAATATGTATTTGTAGATTCAAAATCATGGTTGTAAAACAACTAAACAATAAACTTATTGTTAAGGCTTAAAAAAATTCTAAAAAGATATATGTTGTAAAGAAAGATGTCAGCAAAATGTCCAAGAATCTCTCTCCAGCCATAATCTTCCACAAAAACTCTAGATTTCAGATTTACGCTAAAAGGGTGCTCCAATTTTTCTTTTGAACCTTTTCTCTGAAAATCACAAATCCTAACACAAACGAAAGAATTTACTTTCTCTAATTTAATAAGAATTAAGTCAAATCGTGTAACTACGAGTATAAGAAGATTATGTGTTGAGAATGAGAAGATAAGATAAGATAAGATGTTTATTGTAAAAAGAATCATTACAAATAATTCCATAACAGTTTGTCTTGACATTATGAAAATACACATAAAAATATATTCTTGTTCAAAACAAATTATGCATTAGCCTCAGATGCCTAAACTAGACTGAAAAGTCTGTAATATAGGCAGCTGTGCTCCCCTACGATGTTACAGTTATAAAACAATTGTGACGTCTTCATAAATAAATGCAATAATTCAATAATAAAATAGTACAAAGATTTTGTTACAGATTGCCATGATTCTAATCTTGTTATAAATATTTAACATAGAAAGATTTACAAATGATTTTGCGTCATTCTGGTTATACATAGTTATTTCATTAAACAAAATTTTATTTATTTATTTTATATAGAATGTGGTATTTAATATTAATAAATCTAAATTATTGAATGTCAAACTTCAATTGACTTATTAAATAGACAATTTAACTTAAAAATAACATGCAGGTCTTTAAAATAGATATGGATTATGCGAAAATTTATATCAACCCAATTATAATTTGTTAAATTATTTCATTACAATCAGCAAGTCCTCAGTACTATCATACGAATGGTTTTTAAGAAGTTTGGTGATGTTAGACTTTAGTTGGAAGTAGGTAAGCTCACGTAAACATTCCTCTTTCGATAGTTTATTGTATAAATATCCACCCAAGAAACATGGAAAACGTTGAAGAAAAGCAGTATTCGTTTGCAGGCCATCAAAACCTTTGTAAGCACGTCGACCACCCCGCTCTGCTGGGCACAATCTGTGCTGTCTGATTAGCAGTCTCAGTACAAACAATTGACGTACTGTCAAAACATCAGCTTCTTTGTACAGCGCAGCAGTAGAGAACCGATAGGGCAAGAACATACCGCGCTGTGCCCTTTCTAGTGGAAGCAGTAGAGTTTTAGGTGCTCCACCCCAAGACTCTATGCAATATGTAATTAGGCTTTGGCAAAGAGAGAAATAAATAGTGCGTATTGTGTCTTTCTTGGCGACATGGCGAATGTTACTGAATACAGCTATCAATTTCCTTATTCCACCCACAAGTGATGAGATATGTTGATCAAAAGATAAACGGGAGTTAAGCGTCACGCCGAGGTAACGGATTTGTGAAGTTCTTTGGAGCTTAGGACAATCACATGAGTTTTGAGCACAAAGGCTAGGTGAAGTAGTGTCCATGTGGGCAGCGATTTTAAAATCAGGGGAAGGTTGAAATTTATTAAGAAGAGAAAAGGTCATAAATTTGGTTTTAGATATATTAAGTTTTAGAATACTTCTAGATAGCCAGTCGGTTACAGTGTTAAAGCCAATCTGGGCGTTATTGAAAACTATGTTCCAACTCTCTCCCTTGAAAACCAACGCGGTATCATCTGCATCTATGTCCCCATCTATCTTCCAAAAGGACATTATAGGGTAGGTATGTGCATATTGTGCATGTGATTTCAAAAAAGCTGATTATTTTTATTTGTTACTCTATTGATGTTATGTTTACATATATCTGCATATTTATTTTTATACTTTTTTATTTTTTTATTTATACTAATATTAAGGATGAAAGATTCGTTTCTTTGAATTGAATAAACTCCGAATTTTACATTATTTGTGATGAACAAAGGCTATCGAATATACCGAGTGCAAAGCGGGGGCAGACCACTAGTTGTTAAATATAATCATTGAGAAGTAGATACTTACTTTAGCGTCAATCTCAAAAGTTCTAAGTGTGACGTCTCCGTTCACCGGTTTCGTCACAATGATTTTATCGGGGTATCTTTTTAGAAAGAAAGAATTTTATTTATTAAACATCGTCATAGTCGACGAAGGAACCTACCAGATGCCTTCTTTCTGTGTAACAACTCCACTACGACCAGCAATTCACCTGCCATGCCACCGTGGTGATTATGGGAAAACTGGCCCTGGGGGAGGAGGCAATGGACGTAGGTAATATGTGGTGATGATCTTGCCTGAGACGAGGCAATGCCGTATGTCTGCCACGAATGGAGGTCGGTTACAAATCAGTAGAACAGATATTAGTATCGCTAATTTCACTTTGATTCATTTTCGAAAGTGTATTTTATTTCTCTTGATGGACTATAAATATTAATTTGACCACGCAACTGTTTAATATTGCGCTGATTTTCGCAACGGTGTTTTTATGGTCTCATCTTTATTTTGAATCACTGACGAATACCGGTTCGGCGTGTGTTGCTCTACTATCAACCGTAAATCAAGCACATTTGGCTAATGTTTGTGTGTTGTGTAAGGTCTCGCATAATATCCTGCATGTTGTTTTGATGGTGGTTGACTTATTTATTACTCAGTAGGCTCAGTCAGAATCTAAAGGTTCAATCAAACACGTCATGAAAACAACCAAATTCTTTTCCAGATTTTGTTTTTTGAACATAATATAGAACGTTCAGACAAAACGTTAGCTCATCCAATTTCAACTTTTAAAATTGAAGTGAAAGGTAAGAGATCATAGAAGTAAAAAATCGTAGAGGTAAGAGAAGACCAGAGAGAAGACCTTTTTACACAGACCTCTGCTACAGATTTACTTCTTGCAACCCTAACGACGATGTAAAAATAATTATTATTATTATTACGTTAATCATTGTGCCATGTTCGAATACATGAAAATGAGAAAAGCGCGCCAGGATATATGGTCCGGATTATGGCTGAGGAGCGATTGCATCTGAGAAATTTACGGATTTACCCAAAACAAGGGTTTCACCCAATTAACGGTGCATCGCTGTTGTTGGAATAACCAAGTTTTTGACCAACCTCCGCATAATTAACTCTAGACGCACGGTGGAAAAGTGTAAAACTCTGTGTGCATTTTACCGAAAAAACAATCTACGCTCTAAACTGACCATAATGTATGGGGCAGAACAAAAACTAGTAAAATTTCGTTAAAAGTAATAAATCACCAGAACAGACGAATCAGAGCAAAATATGAACATTAAAACAAATGTCGCAAAGCTTAAACATTATTATTGATTTTGGTTTTCCTGAGACAACTTTACAAAATCGGCGGCGACGACGAATGCCACTTGAGGAGTGATTTTTCAAAAAGACTTATTTCCACCAATTTTTCAGTAAATCTAAATTTCTGTGAGAGATACAAAGGTTGTATTATTACTTTTGAAAGAGGTCAAGATCAGTGAACATTAGCATTTCTGAACATATGGCAGAAAAAAAAAAAACCTACATTTAGTATGATTGACACTGACAGTGCTAATGACGAATCACTTTTTTTCTGTCTATGGTTGCCGTGCAGTACTAGTGTTATCATGCATGTATCAAACAAACTGAATTCAAATTCACATGAAACAACTTGTTCTCTTTTCCTAGTTTTATCTGAATAGGAAATATGCCGTTTTGAATAAAATTTCTTAACATGGATAGTAACCAAGCTGGAAATATGGCGTTTTGTTTAGTATCACACTGCCTGTTTCCCTAAGAGTGAAACTGTGCCGGTTTGTTTGAAAATCCAATATTCACGCGCCTTTTATTATAGGAAATAAGACGTTTTGAACTATTCTGTTGCCAGTTCCAGATAGGATTTTGCCTAGACTTCGCGATTCCGTCAAAATCTACGTCAAGGTCCAAAATGGAAATACGGCCTTTTGAAAAATCACTCCTCACTTGCTTCCTTTTGCTTATCGGTTGCACCTACCTACCTACCTATGTCTAATTACCGGCTTCGAAGCAGCCCTTTGAGCCCCTCTCTCAACTCTTCAAAGTATTAACATTCATTATCCCTTTATTATTTCCTCATATAAAATGTATTAAGGAGTTCTTACGTGCTTAGTAAATATTCAACGTAGAACACGGCGATCGCGCTTTACCGCGCCTCTTCATTCTAACGCAGATTATAATTAAAATATTACAGTATGAGAGCAGTCGGCTGACTGGTTGACTAACTTGTGATAATTCAGATCTGGGAGTAGAAAATGTTGCACGCATGAGATACAGGGTGTTTTCAAATATGTGCATAAATACTGAAAGAAGTATTCACCCGCTAGCACATATCAGTGAACAAACCAAGTCACAAAATAGTAATAAAGTTGGGCTTAGAAAGATCTAATAGTTTTAAACAGCCCACGTCATCACACTAAGGAGTGGAGGAGGTGAGACTTCTCCTTGCCTACTGAGTCATTTCGCCTGTGAGTCAATCACCATCTACAGATTCTGTCACTTATGGTGTCTTTTACATGTTTATAGTCATAGAGATCATACTTAGTAAACGGCCACGAGAACACATCATTATTATACAATCATTTTCATTGATTCTCTCCCGATCCCAAATCCCACAGATGGACTGTAATGTAAAATGTCTGTATACTCGAATCGCACGCAGGCATAATGGATTTAGTTTTCAAACATGCATAGCTACACTACAGGGGTAGAGCATCCTGTGAAAATATAACGAGTTTTTTCATTGCTATCTTGCCTCTAGCAGTTGCCCAACCAGTCTTTCAACAGATCATGCTCGTACTCGTACAAACGAAGCGACCCCACATAATTACCGCGGAGACAATGCGTAATTAAATTTACATTCCGTTCGACGCGGAGAAAGAATGGGACTCATTATTTGATTCAGACGTTTCATTATTGAAAACAATTTAACAAGTGGTTTACGAAGTTCCTACACAACATTGGAAGCTACCAATTTGCTACCAATGTATATTGTCCTCTATCTAACAAATTAGGGAAAATTCTGGGGAATGCTTCATTATGTACCTATTCTTATAAGATTCCGATAAATTTCAAATACATTGCCATTAGAGAAGTTATTTTTAGGGTTCCTATTACTACGGCTCCGCTGTCTGTCCGTCTCTCAGCGGGCTGTATTTCATGAACCGTAAAAGATAGAGTAGTTTAGATAAAAAACTCACAGAGTGCTCTTGCCGCTAATTAATAATAAAAAAAATAAAAAATAAAGGGAGCTCCCATATAATGCTCTACATTACGTCTACGGAGGCTGTATCTTGTGAACCTTATTACGTAGACCGTTGAAATTTTGACTTGGTATGTATTAACTAAGGTTATCGACATAGCTCATAGGATTAGCAAGCTGAAGTGGCAGTGGGCTGGCCATATTTCAAGAAGAACCGACAACCGCTGGGGTAAACGTGTTCTTGAGTGGAGACCGCGACTCGGAAAACGTAGTGTAGGACGCCCTCCGACCAGGTGGGATGACGATTTGCGAAAGACTGCTGGCAGATGCTGGATGCGGCAAGCTGAGGACAGGGCGCTATGGCGCTCATTAGGGGAGGCCTATGTCCAGCAGTGAACTGGTATAGGCTGATGATGATGATGATGTATTAACTGAGACTATTGCCGCTATAACAAAAAATCTACACTAACATTACACAGAGTAAAGATTTGTTTGTTTGAATTGAATAGGTAATTACAATCAAATAATAAATTTCAATTAATTATTGATATGGATCAGTTGAGCTACCTGTAGATTGTTTGCAACAGTTTGCAGATAGCTTAATTGTTTCTATTGTAAATATACTAGTTTTAATTTAAATTTGTTATTTGATTGTTATTTTCTTTCTGAATAAAGTGTTAATTAAAACTAGTATTTACAATAGAAACAATTGAGCTACCTGCAAACTGTTGCAAACAATGTCCAGGTAGCTCAACTGATCCATATCAATACCAGTCGGAAGCGTGCCCAAGACACTGGCTGCTTTGCCCCGCTGTATGGCAATGCTGACGCGCTGTGCCAGATACTCACTAGCTCTCGGGTCACGCGTCGCTTGAACCATACGCTCAGATAATTTTTTGAAATAGGTATTTAAATCATATAAAAGTACAGATTTAAGAAATCGTTCTCTACATTATCGCTGATAAACATAGGCGTGAGAATATTACCGTGGGAAGCCGGGGGCGGACCGCTAGTACTATAAAATTTTAATAAGCAAATTGAATTCTGATCATCGAAGTTAAGCAACGTCGAGCGCGGTCAGCACTTGGATTTGTGACCGCGCCATATTGGCTTCTATTTTTTCGTTCCATAAAAAATAAGGTTTTATGATTTAATTCGAATATTTTACGAAACAGCTTTGTGCTCCGTGTACGAAACACTCTGTATGCGAGTGGACTCGCACTTAGCCGGCTTTATCGTAAAATTATTATTCAAATGGAAATTTTGAAAGAAAATTTCCGGCTGTGGTTTCTAAGAATTGTCTTTTGATGCTTGTTATTCTCAAAATATTAGATGCGCTTGTTATCTGTGACTTTCCGAGATATAAAAATGAATTTGTTAGTGAAAATAGTCCAGCTAAAAGCTCACTCTTCCTAAATTTCCTTTTGTGAGCCCGCACACCGCAGACAGCACAATACCAACCATGCGTAAACTCTCGCAGGAAACTTGTGCAATATAATAAACGAAACAAGGCGGGTAGTTTTGAACAAACATGGGATTATGAGTTCCCGGTGCTACTTGCGCGCGTAAGTGTACCGGAATTGTACTCAGACACGAATTACAGACAGAGCTTTTTGTTTCTACTCTTTCTGTTTTAGATGCTTACATGTCAGGGTTATTACGACTATTAGCGGAACATGACAATCCTTTTTAGGGTTTCAAAGATCGGTTTTGAAACCCTTATGGTCTCGCTCTGTCCGTCCCCGCTCTTTCTTGAATATCTCAGTAACTACTGCAGCTATTAACTTGAAATTTGAAATAATGATACATTTCGTGCGCCATTACTCATTTCAAGAAAAAATATATATAAATAAATGAAAAATTAAAATGAATATTTTCAATAGGTACAAATTTTGATGTTGAAATTTCAAAAGAGACCTAGGAAGGCAAATGGGGTATCAGATGAAAGGCATCGTTTTGTACATTTCAAAACAGTTTTTGAAATATTTGTAGGTTTTATACTTTTTGAAATATTTAAAAAAAAGTCCACCCCCCCTATCTCCGAAGATTGCAGACCGATCCATGTACAATGTATTAGGCGTTTGTAGATATGGATCTATATTTTACAGGAAAAATATAGAGAAGTCTGTAATAATAATAGTTTTTGAAAAATGGTCAAAAAGGAGGGGATTTTTTTTTCAAAAGGGGAAGTACCTACCCAAGTGGGGTATCGTTTTGACCATTTAAAAACACTTTTTGAAATTTCTGTAAGTTTCATACTTTTGAAATATTTCAAAAAAAGTCGAAAAATTGACCATTCCCCCCTAGGCGTTTGTAGGATATAGCATATGGATCTATATTTTACAGGAAAAATATAGAGAAGTCTGTAAAAATGAACATTTTTGAAAAAAAAAAAACATATTGAGAATGGTCGAAAAGAGGGATATTTTATATTGAAAGGGGCCTACCTATTGGGGTATCAAATGAAAGGCATTGTTTTGTAAATTTTAAAACAGTTTTCGAAATTGCTGTAGGTTTCATACTTTTCAAAATATTGCCATTCGAAAAAAGACGGAAAATTGATTGTCCAAATAATTGGCAAATGTTTGAAACCCTCGGCGCGCGAGTTACTCGCACTTGACGGATCTTGTTTACATTTCCCTTCTCCTGAGACGAGAACGAACTTTACAATAAGTTGTACGAGCAGATACATAGTTGTCTTACTTTTCTGGAAATGTAATTAATTAATTAAAATTTGTTGAAGAGGGATCAGATGACAAATGTTATGTACGATTCCATCTTGCATTTTGTCAATGTTTATTCAAATAAAAAATTAAACAAAAGCGACACATTATTTCATTACTGATCCCGAAAATATTGGTTCTTTACTTAGTTATTCTGTGCCATAGTAAACTAACCCAAGGGTGGTGATCAGTTCACTATTTACGTCTCGAATAAACCAACGCCTCTTTCATAGCAACGCTTTGTTATTTAGTGGTATCATGCAGTGGAATTTTCAGCTGAAATTTAATAAAAAGAGATTCCTCTAGAATCCAAATTTGTAAAAATATTTGAAACAAGCGCGCTATATCTCTCCGCAAGTAAAAGCGAATATCTCCTAATTGCGAAACGTAAAAAGTCGACGTGACATCAGTATTAATTGTTGGCAACTCTTCAGCTAACTGTGGTGCTAATGACTGGGGAAAGTGCGGCGCCAGCGGCTCCTGCACCCCAGCACCCAAGCACCAACAGCACCCCTTTTTGGGTTTATTTAAATGTATTCGCTGAGAGGACTATTTATTGCTGCCACCTCATTTCCTTTGGACAGATAACCGGCTCTGGTGCGACTTGTAAAAAATTGTTTCGTTTTGTTGCCTCTAACAGCGAGAACGATGTTGCTTGGCCGTTTGCATTCTTATTGAAAGTACTGTCAAATTCTTGGGAAAGCTGAAAATATGAAATTCATTGTAGGCAGGTAGAAAAGCGATTCAAGGAGTTATAGGAGTTTAAATTATTTCGCAAAGTAACTTTTTATATTTTATTCCCTTTGACTACTACTTTTACTACAATTTTTTAATAGGTACATTAACTAATGGAGAGGCCACACCAATAAATTATATACCTATACTTAATTAAAATGTATACAGAACTAATCTAACTGATGAGTTAGGTTGGTTCAGTGCATCATCTATTATATCATCTATAAGAATGCCATATGGACGACATCGTCTGCCTATTATAAAAATAAATGCTTATACTTCTAAAACGTACCTAATTAATTAGGTACCTTATCCTAAAGCAAGATCATGTAATAAAGCAGTTTCAAAACAATATCATGCAACATCAATATTTCAAAGTTCTACATCTGCAAAAAGCCCAAAACCAAAATTGTGCTGACAAAAGCAAGAAGTGGACCGAGGTGATATAGGTTCCTAGCTGCCGCAGAGTGAAATAATAATAGGAAGCGTGGGCACACTGGGCACGTCCTCAGCTGACCCCAATATTTGGCCGCGGCAAACATTCGGGGTCCGACATTTCATTCTGTCCCCAAATTAACGCGAACCCTTTGTTCCGATCCTGCGTAGAGGGTTATTCTATGTACGGCTTGAGCGTCGTTCAAGTTTGGTTTCTTGATGGTCAACGAATAGACCTCATACCACAAAGCATCATCTTTCGAAATGTTTTGACGACCTTTGTGTTGTTATGGGTTGAAAAGTGTTTTAATTATGGCGTAGGTATTTACCGTTTGAGGGTTTTTGTTTTCTTTGTGGGCAAAGATCCAAGTAGCCTACGTTCGACGTTCGTTGATTGCGAGTACCAAGTAGACAATATGTTCTCTGACAGAGCTTTGTTATTCGTTCTGATAACTTCAATAAATGCTTTTCACTTGAAAAGATCTTGAAGATTATGATTTGATACTGTGTGAAGGTCACATTTATTTATTGTTATTTTCATTTTGGTATTTGGCTGATTTGATTCCACGATTCAATACGAAAATTCTATATTACATTGAAGATTGAACTTAAAAATTCAATAAACATTAATTTTTTTTTTGTTTCGTGTCACAGTTGAATTTGAAACCGTCCCAGAATACGTCCGTGGGTTGCCGTCGCACACTTTAATTATGATTTTTGTTTGGGTACCTAGTACCTACCTACCTAGTACCTACCTATTCCGGAGGTTTCCTCTAACTTAGTTAATGCCCGTGTTTGCGACATTAGTTATTGTTTTGGATTCAGCATGAAACACTTTAATAAAAAACGTAACTTTATAGTATAATAAAAAAATTACAGAAAATATCTGCCGCCGACCAGCAATCCCAAACCCGCATGCCCAACGTGGATTTATAGATATGGGATTATGGATTATTATCGTCGTCTACTTGACATAAGCCAGGCGCATATCAGGGGGAGGCCTGCGTCCAGCTGTGGACCAGTTTAGGCTATGTGCCAATATCACTAAGAAGTCATACAAAACCTTCAGAGCTTTTTCGATAGTACCTATCGGTATTCGGTAGTACCTATCGGTATTCGGCAGTACCTATCGGTATTCGGTAGTACCTATCGGAAGGTTGGAGGTTAATGGTTGGTTGGTAATCGTTGAGTGAACGTTCTTTCCCTCAACATTTTTGATTGAAAATTAGTTGTTGCACGATTGAATTAATAAATAGGCATTGCTTGAGGCGCTTCACCAAATAGAAAGAGCATTGAAGGTGCACTGAACCTTCCGGCTGACCCTCCCGCCATGCGCCACCTACTTCCATATAAATTAAAACCAGATCATTTTACAAACAAATTATTCGTCCATCTCTAAATTTTGTAACGTGATCGCACTATTAACCCCATAAATCACGGTGACATAATCATATCGATATTAGACCCTATTCAAATGACCATAAAGTGTACTTCCTGGTGGTAGTGGTCACACGGGTGTTGTGTAATGGGTCCACTGCCCTAGAGTCTAGAGCCACCTACTGGAACTGGTCTGAATGAGTGATTTACTAGTTTCTGAGTTTCGTTTCGATCGTGCGCCTAATTTAAAGTGATAGCAAAATACAAAATAATAGACGTTGCAGGTAGTGTGTGTTGGTCTCCAAGTGTTCCCTCTCTCCTCATTAAATTAAAGTGTGTGTGTTGTGTAGGTACTTAATAAAATATTTATCAGCCGTTTCTAGCCGCCTATTTCCGATTGTCCCTACCCCCTGCGTTCATACTAGGAACAATCGGGAAAAAATATTCCCGATCATTCCTAGTAGTAACGAAATTTAGACATTTTACTTAGTGGATGCGGAACATGCAAAATGTAAAATTATAAATAGGGGTACTGTTTTAAAAGTTACATAGGCATAACGCTATCGATATAATGGTGGTTCGTGCGCGGATCAGAACTAGTAGGTACCTATCGTCAAAGTAATAAGTTTATTTCAGAAAAAGGTTACAAAGTAGGTACCTACATGGTTATCGTAATTACAATTAGTTATGCTAATTTTAACAAACAATTATTTCATAAGATAGGTCCTTACAGTATATCAGTATGTACCTACCTAACCTACGTAGGTACTAAAAATGTGACGAATTTACTTTGAATGTATGGAGTTTACAAAAATGTGACGAATTAACTTTGTGGCAAATTTACAACAACCCAACAAAAGGAACATTGAGCTCTCCTAAAACGATTCACTATTATTATTACAACTAACTTAAGTACCTAATACTAAATTACAAATTATTAAACAGGACCCATGTACATGTACATGTACTAAGAACTAACCAATAGCAATCGCTCTGTCTGTTCATAATATAAATTATCCAAATAAGATCTTAACTATTTTTTACATACTTGTATTGTAGATATATGCAAAGATATAGGTATAGTTTATTTAATTTGTTGTATATAAACGGTGCAAGGAACGTGTGTGTGGCGATGAACAAATGTTGTTTTAGTGGATTTTGGTTTAAAGAGTTTATTTTTTCGTCTTTTGTTTGCATTGCAACCTCTATCTGTGGAGCTGCTTTGATTGTTTCTCGAATGAAAAGCTTAATTGTTGTCGTTTACATATATATATTATTATATTAGTATGTATGTATATTATATTAGTACCTATGTATGTATAAGGTATAAGGTACCTAATTTAAAATAAAATTAAAATAAATTGAATACCTTTATTTAGATTAAATTGAAATGAAATTATATATTTGCTATACTTATAGACTTTGACCGACGACGACGTACGAAAAATTTCCAGATTTAAAATGTCGTCGTAAAACAAATACGAGAAAGGTTCCTCAAACAAAGGTTACTTTGAATTGAGCGAAAGGAATTACTCGGGAAATTGAAGTAAATCGAAGTTTGTGGGCTATTTTATAAGACTACTGGATATGCGGTATTTTTTATAAAACACCGTACTCCGAAAGAACCGGTGCATTGAAAATATTAACAATGCTCTCGGTACAAAGGTACCTACACAAATACAATTAAACAGTTGAGCAGCAAATGAAACTATTAGCACTCAGTTACTGATGCGAATGTAATTATTCAGCCGTTGTTATGGACACGATCGGAATGCATTACAATACTTATTCATTTATTACCGGAGCGCTTTCATGTAGAAATGGTTAAATTAATAACGACTCTAAGAGCGTGTTTTCAGAGGACGTTATTATACCCAAACGCGACGCGGCGCGCGGCGGTGGTAAGGAACACTTATTAAAACTGTGCGGCACACTCCGTGGAGATGGAGAGTATCCTTAATGGGAAGGCAGTCTGGTTAAGGGCCTTTATTCACACACGTTTTAAACGACGTGATCTACGGTTATACGCGTGTAAAGGCATGCTATGCTCCAAGTTTCTCTGAAGGATAGGATTCACAACGAATACCTAAATCCGACAGAGAACCAAGGTTATCGACATAGCTCAAAAGCAAGCTATAGCAATTAGCAAGCTGAAGTGGCAATGGGCTGGCCATATCTCGCGAAGAACCGATAACCGCAGGGGTTAACGTGTTCTTGAGTGGAGACCGCGACTCGGCAAACGTAGTGTAGGACGCCCTCCGACCAGATGGAAACGATTTTCAAAAGACTGCTGGCAGATGCTGGATGTGGCAAGCTGAAGACAGCGCGCTATGGCGTTCATTAGAGGAGGCCTATGTCCAGCGGTGGATTAATTTAGGCTGATGATGACACTGACGACTATGCCTTTCGCATAGTCGTCAGTGTTTTATGGAGCACTCAGTATGGAAGCTTGTTGACAGCGGTGCAACTGTACATTTTACGATGTAAAAACTCGTGTGTACAAAAGCCAATAGTTTAATGATTAGTCGAACAGAAAAATTAAATTTACAAATTGTTTCGAAAACCGGAGAAGTTAATTTTGTTCAATGATTCATTGGACTGAGGTGATCAGATCACGATAACGTATTTCAATGTATTACTCACGTAGGTACATTATTGCAGTCGAGTCCTGCTATACCTAATTAACATTTCCAAATGTCCTTCAATCTGGACGGAATAAATGAATCTGTAATGTTACATAACTTTCCGTTCATAATTTTTGTCTACAGGTTAAAATAAAACAGCCAAGTGCAAGTCAACTTTACATCGGTGATCGGAACTGAACTGTGTATGGACGTTGAGCCCCACAATGATACCTAGGTACAATTTGTTTAGTTTTAATAGGTATTTGTTCTTGTAGCGGCAAGGGAAATACACATTTTGTTATAGTTGCTTGAGATACGTACTAACAGCCCGCTGAAGGGCGGACAGACAGATAGGTAGACAGCGGAAGCTTAGTATCACCGAAACCGTTTTCACCGCGTACGTTTTTCTGATGTAGCTTCTAGGCCGGAAATGTACAGCGCAAAGATGGTATCCCAGAATGAGATAATCTTCCTCATAAGCCGTAATCAGCGATAAGGTTAGCTCTAACTAAACTGTAACTTTAGGGCTTCGGGGCTGCACGTCTGCTCTTACAATGTCATATCATATCTCTTATCTCCGCGATACCCCTGAATAAGGGACTTGATTGTGTGGGTAGTCCAAGTACCTATTTAATATTATTATTATTCTACGTTAAATAGGGTCTTGAGAAAAAGTACTCGTCCGCATCAGCATACACGGCGGAACATGTCTTCTGCACGCAAAGGGGGGTTTTGCCTTGATAACATAGTGTGCAATATTAAGCTACATGGCTTAGAATTCTGATATCTGTGGCTTAGAACTTGCACCACCCCAACTCTCCCCGCGGGTGTCGTACGAGGCGACTAAGGAACACTAACCGGGGGCCGGGCAGCGGCGCCTCGCAGTATAGATCTACCACCAAACTGCGACCTCCAACCTGCATGGCCAGCGTGGGGATTATGGACGTTACCTCCCATGAGATAAAAACCAATAAGGGAATAATCAGGGGGAGGCCTGCGTCCAGCAGTGGACCATTACAGGTTGTTGAGGTCAGGAGAGGTGTTGAGGGAAATATTAATGGTAGGTATTATTGCGAGGTAGATACGTAGATAGATTGCTAAGGGGGCTCTCTACGTGTCGTATCCTCGCTGTTCTTTGTGCATGTGGTGAACATACGCCTACGACAGTTTTCATAACAAAATAATAATGTCGTAGTATCGCATTACTTTCCCTCCCTATCTCAGTAGTATCGCATTACTTTCCCTCCCTATCTCAGTAGTATCCCATTACTTTCCCTCCCTATCACAGTAGTATCGCATTACTTTCCCTCCCTATCTCAGTAGTATCGCATTACTTTCCCTCTCTATCTCAGTAGTATCGCATTACTTTCCATTCCTATCTCAGTAGTATCGCATTACTTTCCCTTCCTATCTCAGTAGTATCGCATTACTTTCCCTCCCTATCTCAGTAGTATCGCATTACTTTCCATTCCTATCTCAGTAGTATCGCATTACTTTCCCTTCCTATCTCAGTAGTATCGCATTACTTTCCCTCCCTATCTCAGTAGTATCGCATTACTTTCCCTTCCTATCTCAGTAGTATCGCATTACTTTCCCTTCCTATCTCAGTAGTATCGCATTACTTTCCCTCCCTATCTCAGTACTATCGCATTACTTTCCCTCCCTATCTCAGGGCAAACTATAATCCTTTTTGTCCCAAGGACCGAAAGGAAACAATAAAGGCACCATCCATCATACCGCGGCCCGCCTCTGACCTCTGGCCTCAAGGGCACGATTCCCGCCGAAATACAGATAACATACCTTATTATTATCCTGTCCCGTTTAAATGGTTCAAAACAATATATTTCCCCACCAAAACAATTTAAATTTCACTATTATCAGGCCACTAACGACCAAAGCAGCGCGCACTAAAAATTTATGTTTGAAAGGACAAAAGAATCGCTGGAGATGACGCGATATGATTCAGTCAGCTATCTGGTCATGGACATGGACGATGATCCGCGCAGCGCTTTACTGAAAAGTGGTAAAACTAAAAGTGGCAGTAAAAGTAAAAACTTTTAAACCTAGCAAATTGGTTTTGTAAAAAAGATAGGCATAGGATTTCGCGTTCGTAGGAGCGGGCCTGGAGATTATGCCAAAAGCGCAAAAATCAAGTTCCTTATTTACAAGAAACCTACACAACTTATGAAGAAACTGGTTCAAGGAACCAAATAATTACAATAACCTACAAATCAAATCATAAGTCATTTCTATAGAACGCAGGGTTCCTAGACCAAATTACCTATGTGCAAAACAGTGCAATTTCATGTTTTTTCATCATGTTTTTTTTATATTGTTATTTTTTTGCTTAATCGTATTTCATATTCTGAGAACCAAAGAAAAAACGTAAAATTTTATGTAAATCGAGTTTTTTCGTCCCGGTTTTATCCCGATCCCGGTGCACATGCGCACTGAGATCTAGGCTGGGCACAGGCCGGGCTTAACAAAGAAACCCGCTAAGATTACCTCTTTAAATAATTATAAATATAATTGTTGCATCATTTTCCTTTTCCAAGAATGCGACGAACACATTTTCATCAGTTATATAGTTAATTACAAATTGTTTTCTTGGAATAATAAAATTAATTCTGAGGCTTACTTCCGCCATCTTGGATAAACATGACATCCGTTTCCGGAAAGTCAAACAGTTGTTTGTTTATAATTTCTTGGATGTGTAAGACGTACCTACCAACCTCAGGTAGGTTGGTACTGTTATGTTGGTAGCTCGAATTGACTTACATCTAGAAATATCTAAAAATTTAATTTTCAAGAAAGAAGGACAAACGAGTAACCATTTGCATATTAGATACAAATAAATAAATACTCGAACACGATGTTCTAGTGATTTGCACATCTTTTGAATATTTCATAATATTTTCCAAAACAGCCATTAAGTTGAGAGATTTTAACATAAAACCAATCATAAACTATATGTATTTACCTACTATTCTAGAAAACATGTTAGATATTCGAACCTGATAAAGTTTTTAACAGGTTTGCAGTCCGTAAGTCCCGAATGGGTCCTATTTTCCAAAGTACCTATCCAAAACAGTACGAGCTTTGTACTTGTTGTAACCAACTCATTTGAACTAATTAGGAAGGAACTTGTGGCTATAAGTTTTCTACAGACCCTGCAATTGGCAAAAGCAGAGCCTATAAAATAAAACTTGAAAACAAAACTTAAACTAAGTTTAAAGAATTAAACCAGTATTATTGTATGCATAGTATATTTGCCATTATACAGCACTATGAATAAAGCCAAACTATTTTTAACAAAGTTATAAAATGGTATTTGCCACTAGTACCAGGTAGGTACTAAAAACTTAATATTATACTTCATGTATTGTAAGTTCTTGCGCATTCCGCAAGGCACTCAAAACGTAGATTTTATATTTTTCGTTATGAATCTTTGCTAAAACAAACTTAGAGCCAATTGTAGTTTTGAAGTGTTTCGACGTAGGTAATGTTGATTTTAGTAAAAAATCTCGCTAATGTCTCTAACACGACAATTGATTCGTAGTTTGTATTAGCGATGGCTGCTATCTAAGTTACTTGTAGAACCTAGAAAAGAGTAATTATGGTAAATACCCTATTTTTCTCGTGAGACCCTAATGCAGCATGCAATAGAAGTCTACTGAAAGGAGATAAGCACTTACCGATGGAATGTTCTTCTGCTGCCGGCTTCTAGAGTAGTCTTCCGAGTACTGGACAGCTGTAAATTTGTATTTTATTGTTATGTGCCTTTCCAAGGACGTAGGTACTAGGTACTAAAAATACGACTTTGTCCTAGACGACTTTGTATCCGAATTATTTTATTTTCATTATTCCGGATACAAAGTCTCATATCGTATAGTGTAGATTCGGTTATCAAAATCAGCAAAGTGTTAACTGCTCTACATCTCATTTTTGTAATGATACAATAGGATTACCACTGCCACTCAACGTAATGAGCGAAGATCCACCTGAAATGCAAAAGGTTACGGGTTCGATATCCGCTGAAAACATGTCTATATAAATAAATAAATAATGCTGGACAAATCACACAGCATTATCTAGCGCCAAGCTAAGCAGAGCTTGTGTTATGGGTACTAAAAAATAAATAAATAAATAAATAATGCTGGACAATTCACACAGCATTATCTAGCCCCAAAGTAAGCAGAGCTTGTGTTATGGGTACTAGATAACTGATATACGTAATATTATACATTACATAGATAGATATTTTTTATTATACATAGAAAACACCCAGACCAACGGAACAAATTTCTGCAGATCGTACACAAATTTGTTTCGAGGCGGGGATCGAACCCGCAACCTCTTGCGTCGCAGGCAGACTCGCGCCCGCTGCGCCACTGAGGTCGTCAAAGGTACTAGATCTACGTCCAGGTACTAGATAACTGATATACGTAATAATACATTACTTAGATAGTTTTTTATTTGCTATACATAGAAAACGACCATAACACCCGGAACAAAAACCATGCAGATCGTTACATATTTGTCCCAAGGCGGGAATCGAATCCGCAACCTCCTGCGTCGCAGGCGGACCTTTGCCCACCGCGCCGCAGAGGTCGTCGTATTATCTTAGTAGTAAGTGTACAATAACCGCTCACCATTATAAATAGACACTTCAAGTAAGTGTACAATAACCGCTCACCATTATCAATAGACACTTCAAGTAAGTGTACAATAACCGCTCACCATTATCAATAGACACTCCAAGTAAGTGTACAATAACCGCTCACCATTATCAATAGACACTCCAAGTAAGTGTACAATAACCGCTCACCATTATCAATAGACACTCCAAGTAAGTGTACAATAACCGCTCACCATTATCAATAGACACTCCAAGTAAGTGTACAATAACCGCTCACCATTATCAATAGACACTTCAAGTAAGTGTACAATAACCGCTCACAATTATCAATAGACACTCCAAGTAAGTGTACAATAACCGCTCACCATTATCAATAGACACTCCAAGTAAGTGTACAATAACCGCTCACCATTATCAATAGACACTCCAAGTAAGTGTACAATAACCGCTCACCATTATCAATAGACACTTCAAGTAAGTGTACAATAACCGCTCACCATTATCTATAGACACTCCAAGTAAGTGTACAATAACCGCTCACCATTATCAATAGGTCGTATCCGCAGTCCATAGTTTCCTTCTAGCAGCTCTCTCTTTCTCTCACTCCTTCTAGAACTCTTTTTGCCTCCTTGGTTCCTTCTCGAAGGTTCTGCAAGGGCAATGGCCACTAGCAGAAGCAGCAACACCTACATAGGAGAAATATACTATAAGGTTTCAAAGATCGATACTCGACTTGGTTTTGTTGTTTCTACTAAAATAATTTGTGGCAAGAAAGAAGTTTATGAATGAAATTTATCAATAATATAAAACAAGATGAGGTTATCACTAGGTACAACCTAAAACACGAACATCAACAACGCATAAAATAACTTATACAAACGTCAGTTTAAAAATTGACGAAAGGCGAATGAAAGCTTCATAAACAAAAAACTGTTTCGAACTTCTGCAATTTGTTCCGATGACACCATGGGTCGTAAAATATTTTCCACCAATAGGTACTTCTATCATTTTGTACTAGGTACTCTTGTTTAAAAAAATATACTTAGGTAGGTAGGTACTTTAACAAATCCAGAACCAAGTATAGATGACATTGTTTATGTCATATTACTAATGGACTATAGCATAAGTTAAATTAGATAATATGTAAGTTTTCTATGGTATGAAATTAATGATTATTATTATTATATTGTTTGACAAAAATAATAGTGGCCGATACTCAGCCCAGCAAAGGTTTTACAAGAGAAGATAATGGTCAAAAATAGTCAATGGCATCATCACAACAAATAGTAGTCATAATTGCATATTATTTCTTCCACAAAATAGTTTATCACTTCACTAATAATCACAAACACACACAATCGAAGAAAACACAATAGGTTTTAGTCCTTATTTGGTAATGCTATTATTCCCAATATATATAAAGCATATTGTTGGGTACCTATCCTTATTTCCCTGGAGATAATACTCAGATAAGATAAAGATAAGATAATAACCGTGTGTTTCATGGCTGGACGCAGCCTCCTCCGCGTGTCGGATGTAAACGAATGCGCGTGCGCGTATTTTACTATCGCTTTTAAGCTCTGTAGGTTGCGACTAGTGGAGTAGACGTGAATTGGCCATTGATAAGAGATAACAAGGCATAACAGCTATGGAGGCATTGTCATTTCTCAGTGGACACTGAACGTATGTGGTTGAGGATAGTTTTCATTTTCAACGGAGCTTTTATCTGGCCTGCGAAATTTGCTAAGTTTTGCCTTTTAAAGGATGAAAATAGGTTAATTTAGGTACACATCTAATAAAAATAGTTAATGTAGGTACACATCTAATAAAAAAGCAACCCATATCACAGAGGAAACAGGGCCAGTAATGGCCACACAGATCCGGGTTATGGCACTAGTCTAGTTGCGCCACTACCGCCACTTTGACAGCGCCCGCCGCGCCGCCCAGACAGGCCCAGACCGCTCTTAATGGTCAGATGTGACGTGCGCTAGGGCTGTCTCTTGATCCTTAACATCATCTTACAAGGAGTTAAAGTCGAGAGTCTAAGCAGTTGAGAGCCAGGCACAAGTCATGATGATAGATAACAGCAAGGAAATAAAAATATGTTACAGGTCATAAGTGAAATTATTTTTTTTAGAAAAACTGAGTTTTCTTGTAGGCCAAGCACGGAGATTTTTCTTTCTTGTCGTAAATTGCGTACATTATTGAAGTTGAAGGAAATAATGATGACAAAGTGACGTAGCATTTGTATATTCGTTAAACAACAGTCCCCGTGTTTACCCTGCTTGAGTGGCAGCCCTGCGGTGGACTGCGTCGAATCAATGCTAAACATTTGCATTAACTAGTCCAAGGATCCAAGCATCTTCAGGACGAGTAGCCGTTTTATAATTACGTCAATTAGGAACTTTTGATGATCAACTTGTTTCGAAGAAAACAAAGTTTTCTTGAGCTCTACTAGTCTTAATATGGGATGACGAAAATGTGGTAAATTTGGTTAGTTGCCTAAGTACCGGTTTGATATGCATATGAGGTAATCTAGATAAGTATCAAAAGCTAGCCTAACTCAAATGTTACCATGCCAATGCTAATTGTTTCATGCCAGTTGTAGTTTCAGGTTGAGATTTTTGAAAATCGTTAGAGTTTGAAAGTTGTGTTTTCGTAACTAGATGTGACTGTGTGTGAATGACCCCTTACCTCTGTTTTAGGCGTTTGACCAAAACTAGGTTAGGCAAGAAAAGAGATCTAACTAACTGGATGGAACTCAGTTGAGGTTGTGGTAGGTCACTGAGTACAGTGACCTACCACCATTTAGTTTTATCCACGAGCCGATCAAATATAAAACTAAGTTTCTAAAATTGCCCTTAGAGGGCCATGATAAACCTGCCGATTTCTCGATTTCGATTCATCCAATACCTTAGATTTGATGTCAAATAGAAATAGTATTGTAGATAGAATCTGAGTGTATCTTGGACGGGTTGCGTAGATAAGTAAATTGGATCCCACGTCAGGCTGTCAGCTTCTCCTGTAAAACGTATGTTATCGTAAAAAACTCGGATTATTATTACCTTTGTGGTACAGTGCGACACTTTTGAAAGTAGGTACCCTAAAATGGATAGCACTGCACTTCGTGGCCGATATTTGGGGCCGAATTCTAGGAGGACGTCATAATTTCTTTGATTGGCCTTTAGTTAATGCTCTGAGGATTGGCCGTAAGTAAGATTCATGAAGGTTTGAATGGTCTAGATTTAAAGGTCTGTAAGATTTTGTTGAAATAATATAAATAAATTATTATAAAATAAATTTATTAAACATAAAAGATAAAAATATTTTATTGCACAAAACACACAATAAATAACTCAAATCATTTTACAATCAGAAAAGAGAGAAACCCCATGGAAGTACATACAACATTAGCAGTAATAATGTAACCAGGAATATTATTATTATTTATTTTTAGTAAACAGTTTAGGTAAAGCGGCTAGAAGAAGCTAGAGCCAAGAGAGCCTCCGCGTGGCGCGGTATTGTACAAGAGAGCCTCCGCGTGGCGCGGTATTGTACAAGCTTTTAGTAACGGTGTGATAAATCGTGCAGCTTTGGATCCTAATGCAAGGATTTGAATAAGTACGCGATAGCGGCATATTAATGGAGCCCCGGACTGCGTGGACCAGCTCCTTGACCTGCGACTATACCTAGTACATCGGTAGTAGAGTACTTCGTTGTACCGTACAAGGTGGATTCATAGCTTGTATAGTATTTTTTAATAAAACATTTATTTGTTTTGAATTTTGTAATATTTATGCAAAAATCCCTTGTTGTAGCTTTTGTTTTTCCAAAATTGATCCTATGACTCGTTTCACAACTTTTCAACTGTCATAGTTTCGGGCTTGGATGCCCAAGTCAACAATGCCCAAGTCACCAATGCCCAAGTCAACAATGCCCAAGTCAACAATGCCACCACATAACTTCTTCTCTGTGACCAGAGTAAAGAGGTAAAAGTTAGTCTGTATTTCGTAAGAAGGATGTGTCCGTTATGAGAATCTTAAGGAAAAATATTAGATAAGATACAAGATAGAAGGAAGGATAAGAAGCTAAAATAAAGAAAGAATATCTACTTTTGCGATGGACCAAGCTCAGCGCCTACCAAGCACTGAACTGAAAGACAATGAGAATAAACTAACTAGGTTCTTTGTACCCAAACTAATGCGAACTCTATAGGTAATTCTAAAAGTGTAGGCTTAATGTATACCACCCACCGATATCAAGACCAAAAACAGCAGAATAAAAACAGACCTCCATCCGTCGAAAGCCGGAAGGTTTCTAAACTTCGTTCTGGAAGTCCTAAAAATCTCGATTAAATTTACTTGTTCAAGTCACAAACACTAAAACCATAAAAATATTAGACCGACAACATGACCAGCTTCCTTCGCCGATATCAAACCTGCTTCTGCACCAATTAAACTTGCCACTCCACCACACGAGCCCTTGCGTAACCAGTTATAATTCTACACATTCACCTAACGACTGCCATTACTGCAATTTGTTATATTTAAAGCTAAATATATCCGAGCCTGACCGGAGGTTTATTCAAACCCAGGTCCAATGTATTCAACTCTGTTGCAATGGACCAGAGAATCGTTTTACAGGTCAGAGCTTTTGGTTCTGGTCAGTGCTTGCGAGATTCTTGTGGCGACGTCGCGATGTTTGGTAATAATTATTGTTTTCAAAACAGCGTAAAAGATATAGCACATACATCCAGCATAGCTACCGCAATGCACAAAAATAAACATTTAGGCTTTAAACTTGTAAATTGTAAAAAAACTGAAATAAACGCTCACCGCTAGCTTCCACCGAGCTGTCTTTTATCCGATAATAATATATTAATATAAACTGAATTTAAACGTTAATTTAAGATATCTTCGATGCAGTCTTGACCTAGTGAACTAATAGCTGTCTGCAAATGAGATGACAAGTTGCTCTTCCCTTTCTTTTTACGTTATAAATGATTCTCTTCCTAAAATACCTACCTTGCTATATTCATGCTTATACAGAGTTATTGGTTAATTAGTAACACTACGTGAACTGCAGTTTCTGCCCTACATCACAAACACGTTTGTGAAGTCTTAATTCTCAATCTAAGTATTGGTAATAGGTACTCCTCTCGCTTCAATAATCGTTTGTTAAAAAGGTTTTATTTGAAACATAACTAAAAATCAGTCCTGCTCTGAACTGCAACAGTGGGATTTGAAGATCGGTCTTTAGTAACTCATGGGGTCCCAGACTAAGATGTTTTTTCATATTATAATCAGAGGTGATTTCTAATTTTTTTTAAGAATGAAGACCTGGCGTCTTCACGAACGTGTTCGTGATGATGGGCAGAATCTGCAGTTAACGTAGTGTTACTAATTTACCAATAACCCTGTATATGGACGTGCTTACTTTATAATGTTAAATCCTTTATTTTAATGCTTATTTCGTACTTTGCTGTAATGGTGTCGGATATGGATTTGTGATATAACCTTTATTTTAAAATTTGGCAAAAATTCCACGTCCATTAAAAAGGAAACGTGCCTGCAGGCAGCGGGAGGATTTTGTTGGATGACGAATGAGAAAATTTACGCAAGAGGAGGCAGACTGTGGTCGCGCTTGGCTGTGATGAAACCATGGGCTATGATATAGACGGTCTTACAGCCAATGCTTTAGTTGGCTCTTCCAAACCTGAAATTATTGTGTTTATTGACGTCCATTGTTCGCTGCTCCCTGGCAGGGTCCAAATCTCGTAATTATATCAGTTTTTGTTTAGATTACTAAGGTGTTGTTTTTGTATAAAGCACTACTACAAATGACTGTCTACTCATAACGACGCTTCAATTCTTGTTCCTACATAGTTCTGTAATAATACAAGTTGACTTCAAACGTAACAGGGCCAGGGAGGTCAGGTTACAACGAAAGCCTGTGAACCTATGTACACTTAATGAATGAAGTTATGTTCTGCAAAGGGATCCGATCCTTCTGAAGTTCTGATGACGAGATGACGTCATAAAAGGCAGAACAGCTATTTTGTCATGTCATCACATGTCATGTACTCCGGTGTGTAGGCAGGCACCTATTGAACGGCTATAACTCGCACAATGGAGCGCGATTGAGATACAACCTATGGATGTGTCCTTTTATCGTATGAGCTGACATATTACATTTTTGAATATAAACGATTTTTTTTGTTTATTGGAAAAAATTCGGTCCAAAAGTAATTTCAAAAACGCGAGAAACAAGTATCTAAGACTCTCTTGTCACAGCGGTCCATGTTTTATTTCCCAAGTTTTACGATTGGCCTGTCCTAGACCTCTTCTCTCTCGCTCGCTCGTCGCCTCTTTGCAAAAAGTTTCACAATATCAGTCATTTCAAGAAGCATATCCATATTTTTCTCCTACTTCATCCCATCTCATCTCGATTCGCTTGTCGAAGTGAAATGTATTTGTCGTAAGCAGCCGTAATTCCAATAGTAAATATTTGAAGCGAGTTCCCCCTAACCCCCCCTCCCCTCCCGCGGGTTACTCGCCAAATGTTTCTTTCAGCATTGTCCCTTTGTCAAATAATTTGATGCTTTTGAAAGGTTCCGTTTGGTGAGACTGAATTTGGAGGAAATATTTTGAGAAGTGAGTTAGTTTTATTTTTTCTTCCGTTTCCTTTATTCTTTGATTCCGTAAGAATTGGTTCATAGCTTAGAATAAAAAGTATTCAACAATAATTATTACAATTTTACAACGTACAAGGTGGTTCATTCATCAGATTGTTTTGAACCTAACGGGAGGAGAAGGGCTCAAAAGGTCTCAACCGGACTGAGAAAAAGGGTTGCATAAGGCAGTTCCCCGAGCCAAACTAGCGCCGCCGTCTATCTTATTATTTTGTATAACAAAGGTTACAACATTTTATAAGCTTTTTAAATGCCTTTGTAATAATATTTTGTATCCTAGTTTAGGCAGAGATACGAAGTTTGTGGCTACCACAGATATCAGCTGTGGTGGCTACCAATCTCTATTTTGGTATGTCTGCCTAAATTATAGTAAGTATATAAAAATAAAACAGAGATATTAAAAAAAAAAATTATTAGGCATTAGTAACTGCTAATTGAAATTTTATAATTACTTTGATGAGGTATACGAAATAATAAGATAAAATAGGCGCTAGTTTTGCTCGGGAACCGCCTTAAATAGAATTTTTAGAATCATTATTCAAGCTATATTTTTTCTAGTTTTCATAACCTCTTACTGGCATGAATAACATCTGTATTAATTTCCCAATCCACAAATCATACATATTTTTTTTCGTTTGTTTATTTATCTTAACACACTGTAAAATTAAATTATTTAATAGCATCCTCGATCTATATTTCCTAATGAAAACTTCAAAATTAATGAATCTTGCAACATAATTGAGCGAGATACTTTCCGAGTGGGTTCGACTGGATCTATGATCTACATTTAAATGTCAACAACTACCAAATGCCTTCGAGGGTTTCAAGATCACTTGAAGATTTTAATTTCATCTCTTAGCTGTTAATATTTTAAAGGTTATGAATGAGACTTTTGCATCAACGATGTCGCACATTTAACTGTTTTATTACCTTGTTTCTTTTTGAAATATTTTAAGCTGCCTTCTCTCGGTACACTCAGTAAGGAAAGTCTTGTCTGTCGTCTATAAATACTAAAATCAATAACTGACATAATATGCTTATTCATTTGTGTTTTATTCACATACAGTGGTCGGTTTCCTTTTCGATTGTGAATCTACCTTTGAATTTTTTTTTTATCGCAAAATCTTCTGAATGGGTCTGACTGAAATTATGTACACATTAGGAGCTGGACCTGGAATATCATTTTGTGCTGCTTTTTATTTCAAAAACACGTGCGAAGTTTCGGCCAAAACTCTAATCTAAACTATTTTATCGAATCAAATAATTTGATGCTTTTGAAAGGTTCCGTTTGGTGAGACTGAATTTGGAGGAAATATTTTGAGAAGTGAGTTAGTTTTATTTTTTCTTCCGTTTCCTTTATTCTTTGATTCCGTAAGAATTGGTTCATAGCTTAGAATAAAAAGTATTCAACAATAATTATTACAATTTTACAACGTACAAGGTGGTTCATTCATCAGATTGTTTTGAACCTAACGGGAGGAGAAGGGCTCAAAAGGTCTCAACCGGACTGAGAAAAAGGGTTGCATAAGGCAGTTCCCCGAGCCAAACTAGCGCCGCCGTCTATCTTATTATTTTGTATAACAAAGGTTACAACATTTTATAAGCTTTTTAAATGCCTTTGTAATAATATTTTGTATCCTAGTTTAGGCAGAGATACGAAGTTTGTGGCTACCACAGATATCAGCTGTGGTGGCTACCAATCTCTATTTTGGTATGTCTGCCTAAATTATAGTAAGTATATAAAAATAAAACAGAGATATTAAAAAAAAAAATTATTAGGCATTAGTAACTGCTAATTGAAATTTTATAATTACTTTGATGAGGTATACGAAATAATAAGATAAAATAGGCGCTAGTTTTGCTCGGGAACCGCCTTAAATAGAATTTTTAGAATCATTATTCAAGCTATATTTTTTCTAGTTTTCATAACCTCTTACTGGCATGAATAACATCTGTATTAATTTCCCAATCCACAAATCATACATATTTTTTTTCGTTTGTTTATTTATCTTAACACACTGTAAAATTAAATTATTTAATAGCATCCTCGATCTATATTTCCTAATGAAAACTTCAAAATTAATGAATCTTGCAACATAATTGAGCGAGATACTTTCCGAGTGGGTTCGACTGGATCTATGATCTACATTTAAATGTCAACAACTACCAAATGCCTTCGAGGGTTTCAAGATCACTTGAAGATTTTAATTTCATCTCTTAGCTGTTAATATTTTAAAGGTTATGAATGAGACTTTTGCATCAACGATGTCGCACATTTAACTGTTTTATTACCTTGTTTCTTTTTGAAATATTTTAAGCTGCCTTCTCTCGGTACACTCAGTAAGGAAAGTCTTGTCTGTCGTCTATAAATACTAAAATCAATAACTGACATAATATGCTTATTCATTTGTGTTTTATTCACATACAGTGGTCGGTTTCCTTTTCGATTGTGAATCTACCTTTGAATTTTTTTTTTATCGCAAAATCTTCTGAATGGGTCTGACTGAAATTATGTACACATTAGGAGCTGGACCTGGAATATCATTTTGTGCTGCTTTTTATTTCAAAAACACGTGCGAAGTTTCGGCCAAAACTCTAATCTAAACTATTTTATCGAATCAAATAGGTACTCAATAGTTAACATAAAATAGCTTACTAGACAGACATTATGATACTAGACAGACATTATGATACTAGACAGACATTACGATACTAGACAGATATTATGATACTAGACAGACATTATGATACTAGACAGACATTATGATACTAGACAGGCATTATGATACTAGACAGAGATTATGATACTAGACAGACATTATGATACTAGACAGACATTATGATACTAGACAGACATTATGATATATGTATGTCATAGTATATTAATTTGTTAAATTTTTCTACCCATATATAAATGTAGTACCTATTATATGTAATCCGTGGAGTGGAGGTCCTGGAGACTTGTAGTTACAGGTTTTTCATAAAACCTATAGCAAGCTCCAGCCTCTCCCAATACAGGTTAAATATAGTTCTACGCACTGTGCTTGTATAACTAGTTTTTAAGTACCTATTGTGAGGGGGAAATAAAATTATTATTATGATACTAGACAGACATTATGATACTAGACAGACATTATGATACTAGGCAAGCGTTATGTTGTGATAGTAATGTTGTAGAGAGGTCTGGCCTGGTGTGGTAGCACGTGTGGAACCAGTTCACATCTGGAAATGTTACGTAACGACATGCTGTGTTGTGTACTACTCATGGGCTCACTGTGTGGAATATTTGTATATCGGTAACTTATAATTTTCTGTTTCTGTTAAGCTTTTCGACGGTCTTTCTAGATAGTACTCCAAAATTTGTATTTATTTAACCCTATGCACATATGAATTTGATATCTGAGATTTTCGGGATTTTATCGTTTCCAAAACGACTCGTCAATTGGACGCCCGATACGGGGGCCGCGTTCGAAGAATCGAACCGCAACCCCAGTCCCACCCAAGGCGGGTTTGATTTCCGCCTTGGGACAGATGTTCCTATGATGCAAATATTTGTTCCAGGTGTTCTGGACGTTTTCTTTGTATACTAAAAAAGAACAATATTGTGTGCTGTATTGTATAAAGTTAATCAGTTAAGTAATACCCATAACACAAGCTCTGCTTAGCTTGGGGCTAGATGATGCTGTGTTTTTTGTCCAGCATTATTTATGTGTGGGCGATTTGTTGTATTTGCTATATCGTCGTATCAGGTGTTTAGGTAACCAAGTTCTTGGGTCTTGGAAAAATATTAATATTTACTCATTCAGTCAGTCTGAGAACCACAGCTGTTTTGTAAGCTGAGACTGACCCGTGTTGGCTCACCTCGGCTGCACTGACATATCGACGCTGCCCACCAGTTGTTTAGTAGGTGCGTTTCTTATCTTACTTGAAATAACTGTTCTTGCTTCTAGGTTTTAATTTTAGTTATTAATCATAAGTGCACTTTTGTAATATTTTTTTAATCGTTGTGTTTACCTATAGGAAATGCTATTGTATAAGATAAGAATACAAACATTAAACATGGATACTAAAGAAGGTAGGTAAGAACCTACCTTCTTTAATGTCTACATTTGATTTTGTAAGTATGTGCTGTCCTACGTGCTGTCTATGATTGTTAACCAATTATGTATAACATCTAAGTATCTATCTAATTTATAATGCAATAATCTACCAAGCATACTTTTACTCTGTTGGTTATTACCTGTGTCTTGATATAGTGACGTATATTATGTTCAATTTAACTCCTTACGCCTTTGAACATAAAGTCGGCTTTACAAAGGTAACACACGTTTTAATTTACGAGCGATAAGACATCCCAGGTTTAACGATCGCTTTTATCTGAAATCCATACATACCACATACATGCCACATACATACTCTACATACACACCATATACATACCATATACATACATACTACATACATACCACATACATATCACATACATATCACATACATATCACATACATACCACATACATACCACATACATACCACATACATACCACATATATACCATATACATACCTCATACATACCACATACATACCACATACATATCACATACATATCACATACATATCACATACATACCACATACATACTACCACATACCATTGAAAAATAATAGTTTCAACAAACCGACGTTTCACTGAAACATCTCTTGATGCTGAAGTCGAAGGCTAGTAGAGAATAAGGTTCATTTTCAATGTAGTAAGAGGAAAGTAATACAGGGTGGCACACGTAATTTGACCCAAGTTGCAATATTAGTTTCAAGCCACTGATTTAATATCAGCTGTAAAATATCAAACGAATGGAACTTACTAGTCGTAGAACCGTCGTCCTGGGCTAGTGGTTAAAGGAACTTACTTCGATCTCAGCATCACCAGCGGAGCGTGACGTGAATAATGATTATCTATGCAATCGTCATTAGCACTATAATAAATAAATACTAAAATTATGTTTATTTCAAATAAAATACAAGGGAACTGACAACTGGTGTGAAAATGATAATACACACTGTGTATTTATATATAAATATAATATAAATTATGCTGGACAATTCACACAGCATTATCTAGCCCATCGACATTTTACCCAGGGTAAAATGTCGATGATCTAGCCCCAAGCTAAGCAGAGCTTGTGTTAAGGGTACTAGATAACTTATATAATTATTATATAATATAACACAATACCTACATAGATAAATATTTTTTATTATACATAGAAAACGACCAGAACACCCTGAACAAATGTCTGCAGATCGTACACACATTTGTCCCGAGGCGGGAATCGAACCCGCAACCTCATGCGTCCAAGCAGACCTTCGCCCACCGCGCCACAGAGTTCAAAATGTAATACCTACTGAAATATTGTGTAATATTATAATCATGGTTGAGAATTATCTATCGAGTTATCTAGGTATTTCATAATAGTTTGAAAGTTAAGTAAGACGTATTTAAAATATGGCCTCGTGTTTTCCAAAATCATCTTTCGCAAAACAATATTAAAAATTCCAAGGCAAGACGTTTCAACACCAATAGAAAGATACAAATTCTTTGACTTGACATCAAGATGGGCTAAAGTAAATGAATGATGTGTAACCTTGTCACTGTAGGGTGTAGGGTGAAGGGTGAAGGGTGAAGGGTGAAGGGTGTAGAGTGCCGGAGCGGCTGCTCGGGGTCGCAGCAAACGGGGAACTAGCACAACCTTCAATGGAAATAATATACCGGAAAAATCAACGGCGAAGTGACTTAATCACCGAGTCACTATTTGGCCGGATGGAGATCATGGAAATGATAAACACATAATAATAATTGCTAGAACGATTAAAAATAATGAATTACAATACCAGTTACTTATGATTTAAAATAAAACAACAAAATATACAATATATTGTTAGTCACAAATATCGTATTCTCATATTTATATATTCTCATACATATTCTCTGTCATAATCTAACAAAAGCCTACGGCTTCTATTACGAAGGTCGCCAGGAGTAGGAAAGTAGAAACGAAAGAAAAGGTTGTGCAAAACTGGAGTTTCAATCAAAAAATAATATATATATTACCATAATGTATTTTCGTACTACAGTACAAGCTAGGTAACATAAAAGGTGTTAGTCCAATCTAGTTTTGTCCCTATACCTCTGTGCCGAATGAATATTTGACTCTGTCAACTTTATCAAAATATAATTTTCGTTTGATAGTGGTCTGTGTAATCCACTCCTTGCATGCCTTGTGTTTTTGCTTAGACAAGGTTGTATAGTGTCACAAAGATCGGAGTTATTCGGCAAATTGGCGACGCTTCGCCAGCTCCTCGAGACAAGTGTCACGAGCAGAGTTTCTTATATAGAGAAAAAGAAACGTCGCCTTGTTCCCATTATCCCGGGCGCGTGACTTCCCATAAATACCTACTTCCCACTTGCCCCGGTTATAGGACTTGATGGGCCGAGACGTTTTGCATTATTTGGTCTTTCACAAGTTTTGTTGTTTAATTTATCACTCAATGTGCCTTATCGATGAAAAGTGCGCAGTTAAGGCCGCGTTGGTTTAGCTTTTCAATTCAATTAATTGGCTAAATAAAATAAAATAAATGATGCTATCAAATCCATACCATTTCATCTAGCCCCAAACGAACCAGCATTTGATATGGGTACTAGATGACTGATGTACATAATACAGAACCTACATAACATAGAAAACCCTTTTTAAGTTACATTTTACTTTTGCCTTTGTACTTTGCTCAGTTTATAACAATAATGTATTGAACTATAGATAATATAGTAATGTACATTTTACTGTGAGTCCTTGATTTTAGTGGACCAAGATAAGTTTTCCCATGAGAAAGGTTTATTGAGTGAATTGTCCAAATAGCTGCGGGCATGTTACTGAATTGTGGAGTGATATGTCAACGACGACCTTTAGTGCTTAGTGGGGGAACAGCCAACAGCCAACTGCAGGAGAGTGCGGGCTTATATCACCAAAACCTGCTGACTAAACTCAACTATGTTATGACTACCTATTCAGGGATTTTGAGAATGTGTTGGCCGTCCAGGGAAAGACGGTAGCCATAATTATCAGTACTATTTAACGAGTGTATATCGCGTTTATTTAGTTAATGATAGAAGTTTCAGAGGTTTACACAGTGCAGTGGTCACGGGATGAATGCAGTACTGGAGCTACCGCCTCTGCGAAGCGGGTGGCTGCATTAGTTGTATTACTACTCTCACTTGGTTTTTAAAACTAGGCATCTCCGTACGTCTGCACACTCGGACACACGACACTGACAGTGTCTGCGACGTATTGAGAAACCGATCTTCAAGGAGTACCTACACTGTTCTATTACCAGATTCCACGTAGCAGAGAGTTTGAAACAGTTTTTACGATTGATATTAGGATGTTTCTTTATTTCAATCGCTTTCCGAAAAAAATATCTTAAAGTGGCTTACAAATGATTTGCGGTTTGTGTAATTTAATCCAGTGATTAGGTCACGAGTCTAGTCAGCTATGGTATGATTGTTTATTTTGTCGATTTTTGAACGCTGCGCTTAGTTTGTCCTAATGTAGGACCCGCAGCTGCAATCGATCTTGTAGACTCTAGGAAGACATATCCAGTCCAAGTTTTGCTTCCATCGGGCACTGCTGCCTACTATAAAGCTGAACAGCGTGACGCAACGTGAGCACACTCTGACATTTCCCTAGATACCTCGATATACGATGACTTCTGTGGTGGACGAAGGTCCGCCTGCGACGCAGAATATTTCTGCGATCTGCAGGTATTTGTTCTCGGTGTTCTGGTTCTTTTTCTATGTAGAATAAAAAAATCTATCGATGTATTGTATTATATGTATGTATATCAGTTCAGTTATCAAGTACCATAACACAAGCTCAGCTTAATAGCTTGGGGCTAGATAGTGCTGTGCGAACTGTTGAGCATTATTATTATCATTATAGATCAGAGCCAAGGCGTCGCGTCGTCCGACACTGCTGTGATATGTAGTAAGATTGGACTGGCGGCGGCGGCGGGGCCCACGCGCATGTGGCCTCAGAAGTTAGATTGTAATCTGACCGTTAATATATTATTACCACCATTTTTTACAAACTCCACAACTAAAGTTTAAAAACGGTACCTATTTATAAAGAAAAACGTTTGCTTCTTTGCGAAATGTTTGAATTACCGTTCTCAAATTTCTGCCTATTCTCTACCTAAGATTAAATAATAATAATAATAAGATTAAACGAGCATCATCAACCAATCTCACATACACATACCTACAAAGTAATAACAAATGTAAAACTACTCTCTCCAGGTAGGTGAGAAAAGTGGTGGCCCGTCCAGGTAGGCGTAGGCGTAGGCGAGTTTTTTTATTAACGGAACACTATTTAAAAAATCTGAGTATGGGAATAACACACATCTAAAAAATATGGATCTACCGAATGATGTCTCCTAAGACTATCATTTGGTAGATACACCGGTTCAGGTTCCTGCCCTTACATGACCCGTCTCAAATTCCACCCCATAGAGTAACTAATTTTCTATTTGTCCATCTGCTCTCTCAGTGTTCTGATGAACAGTGTAGTGCAGTTTTGTAATGTTTTATTTTGGTCGTTCGCTGGCAAGCTCCAGCGATGCCACCCGCAGCGAGGCGGAGGGGTGCTCCCGCGCTGCTTTTGAAACCGCTCAAGAACGACGACCGTGTCGGCGGCATGGCAGCCAACTTGTTGACGGATAAACTTTTCCAAACTTTACAACCCACCAAAATGAAACACAACCCTAAAATAAACAAAGATAAGCTGTTAGCGTATCAGCACCGGAAACGTGTTAGGTTCCGGTATAAATATAAAATGGAGTCTGGAGATGCTAATGTCATCGGCTTCACCGGGAGCCACTTCGCAATGAGAAAGGTTGTGGCCACCAACACACGGCATGGAGGGCCAGCATGCCAGAAATGGTGAAAAAGTTAAGGATATTCTGATCCCTCTACTTTCTGACGACGACGGTACTAGGTTCTTGTAGGTCTTCCTCAAGTTCGCCGCTCCAGCGGAACCACGGAGGAACGGAAGGCTTCGGACACTTGGGCTACTCACATAAGCTGCTCTGCTGGATACTCGATCCCTCATTCGGACTGCTTGCCTGTCCGAGCCATCGGAGTATCGAGCATTTGATTACTATATATTTTAAATACTTACCATCTCGAATCGCTCAAAAAAAGGGGGGTTTTATATATATGATTACATGAATAAGTACTTAATGTTGATACAATTTTTTCCTATTAACGCCTAACTGAATGAAATCTAATGATACATTAGGGCGACAGCTTATACTTATAGAGGTACTAAGTATATTATTTTGTTTAGTAGGTATATTAATTTATTCGTTTAAAATTAGAAAGCGAACTCATCTCTTTAAGGAGATTTCTTTCAATCAATGTTGACTCCAGGGACCAGAAAAAGTTGACTCTTTAAACAATGAATGCATCAAACAATCGTAGTACAAACAAAACAATTGTTTTCCTAGTAGGTAGTAAATACCTTTATTATTATGCACACAGATTACCCCATGTAAGTACAATCCATTGAAATTAAAATTTGCCTGGGAGAGATCGCCCTCACATTCAAGACCGCCAATTGTCGCTTTTTTTTCACCTACCTGATTATTTCTTTATAATTATTTCTCATTTAATTGTACAATAAATGGATGTTCTATCTATCTAATAACGGGTGAGCAATCGCTGGTTCTGTGACCATACGCCTGTTGCAGCGGAATAGCAGCGTAATGCGCGGCTGCGAATACGCTAGCGGTTAGATTTGTATCAGGCGCCGCGGCGCTTTAAAGCGATGGATCCGCTGAGCCTGAGCGCCTGATGAATACTGATTCCCTGCTTGCCTTGCCGAGCGGGTGGATGGTTATTGTGCAGAAACCCTTTTATTGCAATGGTAAACTACATGAGAATGTATTTAGGGAGGAACATACGTTCTGATATATTATTTGAAAGAGATTGCTTTAGGGTTTTTAAAGTAGGCAACTGGAAAAAGATTGTAAAGGTTGTCTTTCATTCATGAAATTAATCATAAAGTTAGGTAAAGGAATGGGAGATTGGCAAAAAATTAACCCAAAAACAATTTGATTCGTCTAGCTGTAGGGCGAAGGAACAGGAATTTGATAGAATAGAATTGCTTCCCTAAGGCGAAATGGTAAAAACCTATATTTTACGTAAAAACAGCGACTGTTTGTAAAAATCCCTACCGTGAGAAATGCCAACGATGTCGTTATAATACGGTTATAACTTTTAGCGAATTAATAAAAGTACCACTTAACACTGAAATTGGACCTCATGCCGCTATGACAAGGTGCAGTTTGCAATAACCAGTCGGCATCTCAGGTTGAATTGGCGTGGTCCAGTTGTAAGCAGAAAGCGGGGTAAGGAAAATTCATTGACCTTATGGTCTTTTAAAGCCATGTGCACCTACGGTTATTGATTGGCTTTTAATAAAATACCTGACTATCTGCGCTGCGTTGTAGAATTAGACAAAGGTTAAATGGGTTTGCGGCTTAGGCCCCCAGTGGTCGACGCACCTATGTGGTCCGAGAAAAAGAAAAACATCACGGAAACAAAAACAATCTTCAAACTCTTAAAGTCTTTCCCCACAGTATGTGAAGATCCCAGGAAGATTTTGCGCTTTTGCTCGTTTGGCTAGCTAAACTTTGCTAGCTTGGCATTCATGCGTAGCGGATCAATTTTGCATCCTAATGCGGACAATAGAGACCCTGACGATTGAGAGTGGGTTGCTTTGAGTGGCAGCGTCCACAGTCTAGCAATCACTTTGTCCTATTATGAATTCTAAGTCCAAAAAATGTGGGGTATCAAGTCGCTTCGCTTTTATCGCCCAGCCAGGATAAAAGACTAAAGCTCTACCCGCTGCCGCTTATATTATGACTTGGTCGGGCGACTTAAAACTTGTTATAAGTTTTTTTAAATTAATTGTACCATGGTGTTAATTAGTAACGTCACTCACATGTAAGTTATTATCGATGTTTTAACATTGGTACCTCACTCAACATGAAATTAAAATCACAAAGCCTCAAAACAAAACAAGTAAATAAGTACATAAATTCGAATTTCACGAACCCACTTAGTTAACATAACTCGGACAAAAGAAAAGCTTTTGTTTTTTTCCGACTGTGGAATTACGCTAAAACCACCCATCCTATTATGGCATTTGAAAACCATTTTAATGGCATTGAAAGCCTTTTGAATGGCAATCCCCATACAATTGCTTATTACGAAGCCCATTCAAAGGGCTTTTAAATGTCAAAATAAGATGGGTAGTTAGAGAGTTAGTTAGAAGTAAAGAGACGAGAAAAAACAGAATAAAATTGTTCAATGGTTTAGCCCCAAGTGCCGTAACTGACACATTGTAACAAAGACTCGTGTAAAAAATGTCTAGGACATCTGTATAAAATCAAAGTTACGAATCTACAAATAATTAATGTAAGAGAGACATGCTTATTTTGAATTGTTCCCATTTGTCTCCCTGCTCTGTCCCCCTGAGGTGTTTGTATGGGAGGAAAAAATCAATAAATGTTTTCCTTATTTCTCTTTTTCCATAACTATTTGAATAAATAATAAAATTATATCCTTAATTGAGCAACCCAACCTATATGAAAAGTTTCATTAAACAGTTTAGAATTGTAAACTATTAAAGGTACAATTATTTGTATTTTCACCCCTATGTACCTGTTGGATGTAGTTTTGTGCTCTAGCCCACGCTGCCGCCTATAACTTGGCCTGGCTGCAGCTAACAGTGCAATAGTGGACGTAATAAATAACGAGGGATGCCGCGGTGCGGGTTCGGAGCCGCTACCCGCTAAATTAGCTTTGTTCTGTCTGCAACTCTGCACTGCTTGCTTAAGAACGCCTGACGGAAATTATATCGCTGCTGAGAGAATTGCTATTATTGTTTTAAAGGCAGACCATTGTGAGGTAGTGGTGTTGTGTTATCGTGTTCCGTGCTTCTGTGTAGCTTACTATATTTTTCTTTTTCTTAATTAGTAATATGGGATTCCAAAAATGTTATTACTTTGTAAAGAGGATTCATTCAGTTAATAAACGTATAATTTTGGTCGACATTGGGAAGGGTGATTTAGAATAACAAGAAGATTTAGAAAATAAATGAGGAATCGACTGAATCTGTTCCGAAACTTACGACTTTTGTGGAAAATCGTTTCATCGACCTATAAATAAATATTAAAGAGCACAGTAAATTTAATATCAATAAAATTATTAATGAAAATTCGTACGTAGGTACTTGTCATCGCTCATTTCAATTGAATCCAACCACACATTGTTAATTTGTTCCTAATTAAAATTCACGAGCTTTCGGAGAGGCTTTCCATGTTACTTCAGCATTATTAGGAACTTCAGAACATAAATTACATGTTTTTATAATCAGTATTTGCGATGTTATGATTTTAATTAGGTAAAAACATGATCCAAAGGATCATATTTATATCAGTAGGCAAATGGAAGAAATATTACAATGAAAAGAAAGGAGCAAAAATTAGCGCACAAAAACAATTCAAACACAAACAAAGCTTAATTATAATAATTAAATATGAAATTATAAAGTACAAAGCCCAAATCCTATTTACTTTAGCGCTAAACTCCAAAGCCGAGTATCGCACCTCCACAGTTTAAAAACTATTTTTATAAAGCTGTAAAAATAACTAAAATACATCGTTGGTCAGGAGCAGCTCAAAGCCGGGTAATGGGTAAAAAACTGGCTGGGATAAAACTAGATGGATAAAAACTGGCTTTCTGGGTAAAACTGCATTACAGCGGATTAAGGGGTCAAATGCAGGGACTAAATGAAGTACAAAGCGTCAACGGCATTTTCTTTGTTAACATTTTTAAAGCTGCTTAGGACGAGATTGTGTGCATATTTTATAGAAGTAGTTTCTGCACGCGCCTTCGTACGCGTTTCGCGGAATAAAAAGTAAAGCCTATTGGTTCATTCAGACTTAGAAATAAAAATAATGTAAAGTTTCAACTCTAGCCATCAGTTAGTAGTTTTGACGTGAAGCGACAAAATATCCAAATTCCAAACCTTGATTGAGAAATAATTGAATGTTCGTTAGTTTAAGGTTCCATCTGATTGCTTCCATCGCCGTAATAGGTACCTTTCGCCTATCTCATAAAGCATACTCATTGGGGTAGAGAACATAGCTCTGGCGAGATCTTTCGGGAGTATGGTCAAGGTTCAGTTGCCAACTCAGGCCATCTTGTTACCTACATAGTACATACCTAGAAGGTAGAGATTAGCTTTCAGATGAAACGCCCGGTATTTGGTCTCGAGTAGTGCGTAAACACATCAAACTAATTATGTTCTGCGGATAGCAGTGCGGGCAAACAGTCACGTTGTTTGCTGATAGGCAATGAAGAGGCAATAGAGTGGCAATTCACAAAGTACTGCAATATATCTACGTTAAGCTGAACGTGGCACCGAGTTGAACGCGCTAAGGTAATCGAAAGAAACGAATGAATTCTCTCAAGAGTGACAGGTTACAAACGATCAAACATCATCGTACCATTCATACATATAAGGATAATTAATTGACAGCCTGACAACACCAACTGATAGGTTTACAAGTCCTTGGGCTTCGATAACGTCCAATAGATTCTTAAATAGGCACAATTTCTTCGCCTTCCTTTACGGATTCTATCCAAACACCTTTCAATTAGGTTACAAAATACATTTTAATACTTGAATGAATTATTATAAACGATTAGGGTGAAATGATCACTGCGATCAAACCCTCCTTAATAAATAAAAGATTTAAAAATGCCTGAAGGAATTGAAATAATTTTATACTTAGGAACTAAGTATTAAAAGCAAACCCGCGTGCGAAAAGGTCTATTGTCTTTGGAACTTGCGAGAAAGCTTACTAATATTATATATAATATCAACGTTTATCGACTATTTTCACAAAATTCGAAGCATATTAGTGGTGTTCCCAGCCGCGATAAATTCCCGCCGAACGGCAACTTTCCATAGGTGTCGTAAACGTGTTGCCATTGCAACCGCTCGATTTACCCCGTTTTTTACCCGAAACTCGGCTTGGCTTATGAATAATACATTTTTGGGGTTCGATATCATAAAACTGACAATTTTATTTAGGCTTTACTGGATATCCGATCGCTGAATTTGCTCGGAACTTTCATGGCGATTTTTAAACGCTAGGAATGTGTTTTTTTTGTATTGTATTGTAATGTGGGATGCCTACTTTAGGTGGTTTGTGTAAATTTTATTTGCAAAATTGCAAGTCGGTAGTTTTAACAATGTGTGAGATAGGTACATATGGGACTAAAAGCGTGCCCTATGCCCAACGGTTCGTGTCAATCTGTGTAAAGGTGCACTGCTACCGCGTCGCCCGTTTCATTCACTTAAATATTTATTAAATATTAGTATTGTTTGTTCACAAAAACAGTCATATAGCTCCCGGCCCCGCAGCCGCTCGCAGTGCGTATGGTGTACACCAGCGGGCTCCACATCATCTGCATGCTCAATAATTCATGTATGGTAATGGACGCGCGGCGCACTACACTTGCGATGTCGATTCCGTTTCATTGCTGACCGCCGCGCGCCGGCCGCCGCTCTACTGTCAATAACTTAAGAGTTTTATATCTGCTGTATTATTTACATGAGATGGTCCCGGAAGTATTAACGCCTTCACCTCAGCCTGTGAGCCTGGAGGAAGATAAATGTGCGTCAATGGGCAATGATAGTGAAAATATTTTTACGGGACTAATCTATATGTACTAAAATATTATAAATGCGAATGTGTGTTTGTTTGTTTGTCCTTCCTTCATCACACCTTATGTTAGCAAACAATCGACTCGATTTTGGTATTAGACAGTAACATAGGCTACTTTTTATCCCATAAATCAGTTCCCATGGCATGGGATAGACATAACCTTAAACAACGCGAGCGAAGCCGCGGGCAGAAGTAAGTAAAACTAAATAACATCAAATAAAACCTTTTATTTCTTGAAATTCTAAATCGTAATAACATATTTTTAAGTTTTAGCAGTTACGTGGTCTTTAGAAAGTCCTTTTCTACAAAACCCCTGGGCGATAGTAAAGGCCTCCTCAAGGGATCATAGCACGTTAATTATGTCAGGAGTAGATCAGAGTAGAGTCAATAGAGAGAAAAAAATAGTAGTTACATTGCAATTCTTATACAAAACAAGTATTTGGTGCAAAAGTGATTAAACTTGTCCAACAGCTGTTGATGCTAGTATGATAGACAGAAATACCTAACAGTTACGAGAGTCAATTTACGGTCGTGGCGTGAGCATCGCGTTCAAAAATTCAAAATTCAATGATTATTTTCTGTATCAACCAACGCTGAAGCCATTTCGATATGTCTCGTTCTGTATCAACCAACGCTGAAGCCATTTCGTTACGTCTCGTTCTGTATCAACCAACGCTGAAGCCATTTCGTTACGTCTCGTTCTGTATCAACCAACGCTGAAGCCATTTCGATACGTCTCGTTCTGTATCAACCAACGCTGAAGCCATTTCGATACGTCTCGTTCTGTATCAACCAACGCTGAAGCCATTTCGATACGTCTCGTTCTGTATCAACCAACGCTGAAGCCATTTCGATATGTCTCGTTCTGTATCAACCAACGCTGAAGCCATTTCGATACGTCGTCTGTGAAACTGTCTTCTCATGAGAAGACAGTGTCGCTTGCTTTGTACCTACACATAGAAACTGTCTTCTCATGAGAAGACAGTTTCGCTTGCTTTGTACCTACACATAGAAACTGTCTTCTCATGAGAAGACAGTGTCGCTTGCTTTCTACCTACACATAGAAACTGTCTTCTCATGAGAAGACAGTTTCGCTTGCTTTATACCTACACATAGAAACTGTCTTCTCATGAGAAGACAGTGTCGCTTGCTTTCTACCTACACATAGAAACTGTCTTCTCATGAGAAGACAGTTTCGCTTGCTTTGTACCTACACATAGAAACTGTCTTCTCATGAGAAGACAGTGTCGCTTGCTTTCTACCTACACATAGAAACTGTCTTCTCATGAGAAGACAGTTTCGCTTGCTTTGTACCTACACATAGAAACTGTCTTCTCATGAGAAGACAGTGTCGCTTGCTTTGTACCTACACATAGAAACTGTCTTCTCATGAGAAGACAGTTTCGCTTGCTTTGTACCTACACATAGAAACTGTCTTCTCATGAGAAGACAGTGTCGCTTGCTTTGTACCTACACATAGAAACTGTCTTCTCATGAGAAGACAGTTTCGCTTGCTTTGTACCTACACATAGAAACTGTCTTCTCATGAGAAGACAGTGTCGCTTGCTTTGTACCTACACATAGAAACTGTCTTCTCATGAGAAGACAGTTTCGCTTGCTTTGTACCTACACATAGAAACTGTCTTCTCATGAGAAGACAGTGTCGCTTGCTTTGTACCTACACATAGAAACTGTCTTCTCATGAGAAGACAGTGTCGCTTGCTTTCTACCTACACATAGAAACTGTCTTCTCATGAGAAGACAGTTTCGCTTGCTTTGTACCTACACATAGAAACTGTCTTCTCATGAGAAGACAGTGTCGCTTGCTTTGTACCTACACATAGAAACTGTCTTCTCATGAGAAGACAGTTTCGCTTGCTTTGTACCTACACATAGAAACTGTCTTCTCATGAGAAGACAGTGTCGCTTGCTTTGTACCTACACATAGAAACTGTCTTCTCATGAGAAGACAGTTTCGCTTGCTTTGTACCTACACATAGAAACTGTCTTCTCATGAGAAGACAGTGTCGCTTGCTTTGTACCTACACATAGAAACTGTCTTCTCATGAGAAGACAGTTTCGCTTGCTTTGTACCTACACATAGAAACTGTCTTCTCATGAGAAGACAGTGTCGCTTGCTTTGTACCTACACATAGAAACTGTCTTCTCATGAGAAGACAGTGTCGCTTGCTTTCTACCTACACATAGAAACTGTCTTCTCATGAGAAGACAGTTTCGCTTGCTTTGTACCTACACATAGAAACTGTCTTCTCATGAGAAGACAGTGTCGCTTGCTTTGTACCTACACATAGAAACTGTCTTCTCATGAGAAGACAGTTTCGCTTGCTTTGTACCTACACATAGAAACTGTCTTCTCATGAGAAGACAGTGTCGCTTGCTTTGTACCTACACATAGAAACTGTCTTCTCATGAGAAGACAGTTTCGCTTGCTTTGTACCTACACATAGAAACTGTCTTCTCATGAGAAGACAGTGTCGCTTGCTTTGTACCTACACATAGAAACTGTCTTCTCATGAGAAGACAGTTTCGCTTGCTTTGTACCTACACATAGAAACTGTCTTCTCATGAGAAGACAGTGTCGCTTGCTTTGTACCTACACATAGAAACTGTCTTCTCATGAGAAGACAGTTTCGCTTGCTTTGTACCTACACATAGAAACTGTCTTCTCATGAGAAGACAGTGTCGCTTGCTTTGTACCTACACATAGAAACTGTCTTCTCATGAGAAGACAGTTTCGCTTGCTTTGTACCTACACATAGAAACTGTCTTCTCATGAGAAGACAGTGTCGCTTGCTTTGTACCTACACATAGAAACTGTCTTCTCATGAGAAGACAGTTTCGCTTGCTTTGTACCTACACATAGAAACTGTCTTCTCATGAGAAGACAGTTTCGCTTGCTTTGTACCTACACATAGAAACTGTCTTCTCATGAGAAGACAGTGTCGCTTGCTTTGTACCTACACATAGAAACTGTCTTCTCATGAGAAGACAGTTTCGCTTGCTTTGTACCTACACATAGAAACTGTCTTCTCATGAGAAGACAGTTTCGCTTGCTTTGTACCTACACATAGAAACTGTCTTCTCATGAGAAGACAGTGTCGCTTGCTTTGTACCTACACATAGAAACTGTCTTCTCATGAGAAGACAGTTCCGCTTGCTTTGTACTACACATAGAAACTGTCTTCTCATGAGAAGACAGTGTCGCTTGCTTTGTACCTACACATAGAAACTGTCTTCTCATGAGAAGACAGTTCCGCTTGCTTTGTACTACACATAGAAACTGTCTTCTCATGAGAAGACAGTGTCGCTTGCTTTGTACCTACACATAGAAACTGTCTTCTCATGAGAAGACAGTTCCGCTTGCTTTGTACTACACATAGAAACTGTCTTCTCATGAGAAGACAGTGTCGCTTGCTTTGTACCTACACATAGAAACTGTCTTCTCATGAGAAGACAGTTCCGCTTGCTTTGTACTACACATAGAAACTGTCTTCTCATGAGAAGACAGTGTCGCTTGCTTTGTACCTACACATAGAAACTGTCTTCTCATGAGAAGACAGTTCCGCTTGCTTTGTACTACACATAGAAACTGTCTTCTCATGAGAAGACAGTGTCGCTTGCTTTGTACCTACACATAGAAACTGTCTTCTCATGAGAAGACAGTTCCGCTTGCTTTGTACTACACATAGAAACTGTCTTCTCATGAGAAGACAGTTTCGCTTGCTTTGTACCTACACATAGAAACTTGAGTAACAGTTTCATCTTGTTTATTCTAATTTTTATACTTGAACAAGACCGGGGTACAGGATAATTAAATGCAAACAATTTTGCATTTCAACATTGTTTTCAGTGATAATAGAAGCCATTCCTTTATATTAAGATCTTGTTACGATACAGAAAACCTTTGTTGTTTTAGGTAGGAATAACATAAATACACTTTCGTAGGTATATACATATTTATTTATTTATATTTACAAATCACACGTGAAAATTCGATACAAAAAGTTGGCAAGGTACCCTTTTGCGACCACACTTGAGGTTTCACAAAAGTAAGCATCATAGAACGAACACAACTGGCTTTTTAAATGATGTTGGAAAAAAGTATTCTGAGAAACCTCTAGATCATAAATATCGGGGCGAAGCTCGATTGACCCCTTTTTAGGGTAAGCAAGATACGAATAAAGACTTCGTGCTAGTTTTGTTTGTGTAACGAGGCTCAGATGTTCACGATCAACAAAGTTCCATTTAAAATTATTTGAAACTAATGCTAGAGCAACCGTTCAGTAATTTTTTTCTGATTTTGAAAAATTTTGAAAAAAAAAAACTAAGTTCACCCAATCAGATGATGAAGAAAGTAGAGGTTTCTAGAACACTAAAAAGAAGGTGTGCGGGGTAAGTTAGTAGTGTCCGTAGTGAGAGCCGCTGTAGCCGCCGTAGCCGAGACCCGAGTAGCCGTGCCCGAGCCCGTAGCCGGGGTAGGCGACCTGGTTGGCGTAGCTGACAGCGGGGTAGTGGCTGTAACCTGGAAGGAATACAATTCATATTACACTGTGACACTAAACGAATAATACTTAATTGTTCACTATTACTTACATCTTCATGATTTAAATAAATAAAAAATGCTGGACAATTCACACAATATTATCTAACAGCAAGCTAAACAGAGCTTATGTTATGGGTACTAGATAACTCATATACATATACAATACATAGACAAATATTTTTTATTATACATAGAAAAGGACCTGAGCCCTGAACAAATGTCTACAGATCGTACACATATTTTTCCCGAGGCGGGAATCGAACCCGCAACCTCCTGCGTCGCAGGCAGACCTTCGCCCACCGCTTCACAGCGTCAATTTTGCAGATGTTATATGGCCAATGATGATTGTATTGAAAAGGATCTCAAAATTCGTACCTAGTATACGTAATTTTAATAAACCAGAGGTTGACCCGGTGAATGTAAGCCTTGTTTGTAAAGAATATCCAATTTAAATAAACAAACGAGGTGTCCAAGTCATTATAATAAATATGCGGCTCTAGTCCTAAAAAAACCTTACCAAAATGCATAACTTGCAACGATACTGTCTTTATGTACGGTTAACATTTTACGAAATATTATCAGTTGCTGCCATAGAAATATCGTAGTACCAATTTTAGGTACATACATGGCTGGGTAGGACCTCTAGACCAAACCTTCAAAAAAGGGCAGCATGTATTATACAAAATAACAAAGAGTATGCATGAGTAATACACCATAACATTGTTAGAGTGATATGATAATGGACAAAGAACAAACGGCACTCAGAGAACGAGGCAATTACCGCGTGTCGGATCCCACGCTCAAGGTGACTGCGGAACAGGGACTGCGGAACAGGGAATGTGGCCAACAGGGACTGCGGAATAGGGACTGCGGCCAACAGGGACTGCGGAACAGGGACTGCGGCCAACAGGGACTGCGGAACAGGGACTGCGGCCAACACAATGCTCCTTCTGATGCTACGAGAACTTCACAACTTACAACATCACAAATAATGATAATTTTCCCGATTTTAGTGCATTACATAGACCCTACTTGAAATTACCTTGAAGTTTGATAATTTTAAACATTTCGGTTATAGCATCCCATATAAATACTCACCAGCCATTTTGTATTTTTTTATAAGGTAACCTGGAAAGTGGATTATGTTGGTGTTTGCAAATGATTCTATGATCATAATGCATTCGTTGCATTACCTAAAACTCTTCATTATTAAAGCGGAGTCCAAAAGTCCAATAGAATACAGCTTGATCGAGTTAAATTGTGCGCTAACTTACCGGAGCCGTATCCGCCAAGACCGGAGTACCCGAGTCCTCCGTATCCGCCGTACCCTCCGTATCCGCCATACCCTCCGTACCCGCCGTATCCTCCGTACCCGCCGTGCGTGGTTGTGTAGGCCACCTTGCTAACCCCTACGGGGGCAGCTGTGGATAAAACAAGCAATCAAATAAGCACAATCCTTTATAAGAAATTCTAAAGATTTCGTCGTCGCAGGAGGAACTTCGGCCGCTGCGCCATGTAGATCATATTTTTGAAACTGATATTTCGGCTAACGTCCTCCACGTTAACTGAAATATCAGAATAAGTAGACAGATCTTTAGATCGATTTAGAGCAGTTTATGTTTTATTAGTTAAATCATGCCAGTGTAACTGATAACCTCCAAGCCTTCAATGTACGTTTTTAGCGAGCCTTGAAGTTTCTTATATACTCATTTAAAGCAATTTGTTCAATGAATTTTCAGAAAAAAAGCGAATTCTAATCTAAGGTTTTGAATCAAACTACGCGGAAACAAAAAAAAAAGACAAACAAACTGTGAGGGTTGAAATTACATAAAGAGACTAATATTTTAAAAAAAAGTTGAGAGTTGTCAAGGCACACCCGGATGGAACGAAGTTCCTTTTTATAAGAGAGAGAGAGAGAGAGAGACAGACAGAGAAACATGCGCACGCCGCACGGCTTACAATAGCTTACTGTAGCAAAAAGTGTCGTTACAATTTTTCGTGACAATTTTGTCCGTCCAGCCCCCTTTCACAACGCGCGATAAGGAACTTAGTTCCAAAAAAGTATCAAACACAACATTTTCAAACATTAGCTCTGGCTGGTTTTACGCGACACTCAACATAGGTACTTTTTTGTATAATAACTTAATTTTAAGAGTCTGTCTAATTAGCATCCAAATCACGAAACTAGCGATAATTTAGGATTTGTCACAACAAAACAAAGACCAGCAGTGGGCCAAGGTCTTTCCCACATTATGTGATTAGGCTGCGACATTGTGACCGTGTTATAATCACGTTGTAATGAACGCCACAGGTGGCCATTAGGAGTAATGACCTGGAGAAACTGATTGTGGACGCAGAGTGCCACTTTGGGTATGCTCTACAATTTGGAAAATTTTCGATTGGAATATTTTGGCTTGGTTATTGGGAAATAATGGTTGGAAACGGAGTACATTACTGTATTATGCCAGTTTTATATAACTCATGGTAAGCGTTTGGGTTATGAGTGCCTATGGCGGACAGAAGAACTCCGTGAGTGTATAGGCTGGGCTGTGAATGCAGTACTTCTATCTATATAGCCTATAAAGCCATAAAAAATTGCTCTAAAGCTTAATCATCGGTAGAAAATGGTAAGATGGGTAACCATAATAACATTGATTCAATCATCTAACGGAGACCGTTTGAGCAGTTTTATTCAAAAAGACTGATTTCATGAATTTTAATAGTTCCGATAAAACTTCCTCGGGCTCAATTTATAGAGTTTCTTTCGAGAATTCCGAAAGAGTTGAACGTTTTAAGCGAAATAGTTTGAGAACAAATGATTCTTACTGAGTTTATTAAGTTGATGCTGCTTGAGAATATAATTTTCTTAAACCAGTAATTGCAATGCTTGTTTATTTTACAAAATGTTTAGTGAAATCGCATAAGTAATTATTCGAAACTTTTGAACAGGTTTATAAATAAAGCTCTTGGCATAATTACAGATTATCAATACCTGCAAAAAACCCATTTGTAGAGTCGCAACTGTTACAACATGGCTATCAAAATTTATAACAAATTGCCAAACAATGTAAAAGAACTGAAGGGTCCCTATTTCCACAGAAAGTTTATTAAGCATTGTTTTTATTCTGCGGAAGATTACCCTAATTTTAAGTTTTGATTTAGTGAGTTCAACGGTCAATTAATATTTGCGTTTATCTTATTCAATTGTTTGGCAATGACATCTAAATTTAATATTAGTTTATAATTTTATAACGAATTAAGTAAGTAAGATATTCTCCTAAAATATTCACGTGCCTGTACTCGGGCGAGATATCAGCTCTACTGTACTATTCTATAAATATTGCTGAATTATAAAAACCATACTTTTAGCTGTAAGTCTATATTTTTTTCTAAGAAGCTGAATGTTTTTTATTACTTTAAGTTTTTGTTACCAGATTTATCTTCTAAATTAGTCTCCAATTTATCGAAGTCCTCCGCTTTTACAAGCGCATTGTCGATTCCTGCCAATAATGGTTTCACATAAACATCTTCCTTTGCCAAAAGCCATTACTGGTTCTCCAGTGACCCATTCACTGAAAGATCTCAATAAAATCCTTCCTCAATCTATTCGATCCTCGCAATCCTATACATTTTAAAGGTAGAGGTGAGCTTCGTTCTTCGTTTTACGCAAAACGTTTTTACTTTTATATTGCGCCTACTTGACTATGACTGACAAAGGATTAATTAAATAAATGAAGCTGGACAATTCACTTAGCAGCATCTAGCGCCAAGCAAGAACTTGTGTTATGGGTACTCATGACTGATTTACTTAACATAATACATTACATACTAAATATATATTTTTTAAACAAAGTAAATACCTAGAACACCCGTAACCTATCGCAGATCGTATACAAACATTAGTCCCAAGACGGCAATGAACCCGCAACCTGCTGCGTCGTAGGCGGACCTTCGCCTCCACCACATCGGTCGTCAATTGGTGGTGTGTTGATTTAACAGCCTCTATACGAAGCGTTCCGGAAATTTATTTTAAAAGTCACACCGCATTCATTGATCAGTCTTAAGCTGTCAAGTGCCGCCGCGCTAAGTGTTAACAATCATTATTTTACTACGAATTATTTCAGTTTAACTGCTTCATGGGATAGTTCAAGGGCGGTCATTGTTACCAAATTTGGAGGAGTCTAGGCTGAGATGATAATAATTTCGTTTTTAATGATAATATTTATAAAAGTTTGTCTGCATTTGTTATTAATTAACTCTGTAGTTTTACTTTCCCCTCCGTCAGGTATTCAATAAAACTACAATAAATAAACACAAGCGGTACAATAAAGCACTAGTTAAGTGCACCGGACGAATCACCCCGATTATCCAGCAGAAATATTGCTCGTTACCTTTGTACACGGGAAAAGCAACTCTACTACCTGAGCTTATACTTTAATTTTAGTTTTGATGAGAGTAGAACGAGCTGGAGACTGCGGTATTATGAAAAGCTACTTGGATGGAATGAGATGTGCAATTTTCTGGTTGTTTGAAGTTTAGATCCAAGGAATGCTGTTTTTGGATGTGTTTGTTTACCAAATATGTGCAAATTGTGCACTCTTTCCACACCTCACCCTATAAATACTCTAGCGCGAGAGCTTTTCACAGACATTTACAGTGAAGATAATGATTGATAATGTATGCGAATGAAATAGTTATAAAGTCTTATTTCAACAAAGCCTTTAAAAACATTTTGGTATTCAACTGAGCAACCTGAAATTTCACATAAAAGTTGTTTAATTTTATTAGCAGAGCAAAGTTCGTGTTTATTTGTTAAATAAAACACATTAAAATTTCTTAGACAGTATGTACAAGTTTATGCGCAACGAAACTGTAGTCATTTATTCGGATCACGCAATACTCAGAGAAAAATACGTTCAAAGTTATTTTTGCTTATTTAATAGAGTTTGCAGATTCTCTGTGGATTAGCTTTTTGTGTTTTGTGTTTAATAAACGGCTTTTATTCAGTTAGAATGATACTGCATGCTTAAGCTAGTTCCTTTTCATAATAAAATTCAAGTTTTCTTGTGCCAAATGAAGGCTCTCGTTGCCTCTGAAGTTCAGTCCATTCATACGGAGCTTGGCCAATTGAAACTTGGCCGTTTCAGCGCTTTCATAGATATTACAAAACGAACTTTTCATCGTCTTGAGATTATCTTCACTAAATTTGAACGAGCAAATTTTTTTTTAACTTAACTCAATTTTTTTATAGGACGGATTTAGAGAATTAATTCGATCGTAAATTTAATTTTAGTCCTATATAAGTAATAAAATAATGCAATTCTGTTTCTGTTTTATGCTTGAAGGCATTAAATGAGGTATTGTATACCTATTGTATTATCTAACCGACAATATATTCCAAAATCATCGTATCAATCCTTCAGACCAATCGAAAAATGGATACTAAGCCGTTCAATATTAAATTCTTGTCCAGGGCCAAAGCAAGTCCCAGCTTAAATAACCGTAAATTCAGTAAATTGGTCATTTAGAAGTCCCAATTTCCTTGGAAAGGTGCAAAACTGTTGCCAAAGCAAAATTTAAATAGAATGGTAAATGAAACTTAATATCAGCTGAAACTGAATTCAGGACTTTGCGTTGCCATTTATTACTCAAACAGAGTTAAACATCGCCTGCGAGCTGTGATACGAATTTACTCCTTATACTTTCGACTTCTGTGAACTTATTTTTGTGGAAAATTGATAAATAGTTCCGAACTCCGGACAGCGCATAGTTATCTGTTTCTATTTTGTTGATCTTTTTAACACTGTGAGCGAATGTTTTACTATATTCGAAGCTGGTTTAGGTTGCTGGCAGGAGATGACAGATTAACGTGATTACAACTTGTAAGGCTGTTGACCGAGTCATTGTCCCCGAGACATCTATCATGACTCGATCAACATAACATTGTAACTGAGTTAGATAACTTTATTATAAAAAGTAATATTCCTTTGTATGCTCACACTCCTTGCGATTACCAATGAGAAGTTTGATGACAATATAAAGCACTACATTCATAACTCAAGTCCTACACTGGACAGTTGATGAAGATAATAAATAAATTAATTATAAAAAATAAATTGTTTTTGATCGAAAATTGTATAGTGGAGTCGCTTACCATATCCGCCATAGCCCAGGCCGTGTCCGACGCCACTGTAGCCTAGACCACTGTATCCCAAACCACCGTAACCCAGTCCCCCGTAGCCCAGGCCGCTGTCGTAGGCTCCGTAGCCGAGGCCAGAGAGGCCTCGCTTCTCCGTCTTCTTGGCCTCCTCTGCGCACACGGCGCTCAGGGCAAGGGCAGCTACGATCTGGTGATAATGTTGATCATCAATATTGGTGAACAAATTATATTCGCGTGGAGTCAATGGTGATGGAATAAGAGTTGTATTCATATGATTGATATATCAAAAGATGAGATCAAAAGTTGGTAATCAGTGAAACATTTAAAATGATGTACTCCATTTTTGAGAAGGTTATAAGGTAATAAGGAGTTTAATGGAGTAGTTGTTGATCTTTCTTAATGTTTTGGCGATCTTAAGTGATCTCCTTGCTTCGTGTTTAAATGTCGCACTTATTTTATAATGACTAGGTAATGACCGTTGTAAAATAAGTTTCGGTCTCGAAATGGCATATAATGTAATGACATTCAATACCATTTCGAGACCGACATGTTGACATTTTGGTTGATTATGAGGAATCAAGACGGTTCTAATAATGTGAAGACGCAGCCGGATGTTTGTGGGCAGATCATCTCTGTGTCTCTATATCATCTATAACTCTTTAATATGTTCCAACTCGAGTTCAACTCGTTTGTTTTTATATGATTCCAAGAAGGTGACACCTTAGATTGAATTGGGTTGAATGATTTGTAAAGTTTTAGCTTCTATTAAATTTATATTCTTGTCATCGTCAATCTTGCGAGGGAAATAGAGAAAGAACTATTAAGCAATCGATTTGATAATGAATAACCTAGTTAATCTAAGTCTATCTCTCTACCTGCTCCCTTAAACCCTTTGTAAAATAAAACCTACCTCGCTAATACCGCTACCTCGTCATAAGCAGAGGCTTAGGCTCTGCATCTTCCAACAATCCGTTAATAATTATGCGTTCCCCATCGGATCTTTTAATCAGTTCGCTGGTAGTTCGGTAACTAGGGCGGATTATTCCTCGGCGAGCTTACGTGAGGTTGATCACTCGGTGCTTCTCTAGTTTGTAATCAAGATGGCATAATGTTCGTTCATTATTGGACGGATTCCGAGTTTCACGCGACGTGTAAATTTCAATAAAAGGACACAGAGAGAATCATCATCTCATCTATAGTCAATAAGTGCATGGATAGTTTATTGAATTGAATAATACAATTCGACAAATGGCTTCGGCTTACCGTGCCATAAAGGTCGTCAATTTTTTTTTGTAGCTTTTATCGAGAAAAAAAATCATCGTGATTATTGAGAGTTGTTTTAGGTAAATGAAGAAGAGACTAAAGCGTTATATTTGACCATGGATGAAAGTATGCAAAATACCCTATACATAGTACAGCAACTAAGGGTTAAAGAGAGATCCACGATGCCAAGGCAAGTAGGTCCTCCAACCGCTTCTGATCATTGAATACCAATATTGGAATAGATCGAGGCCCATAGCACCGCTATGCCAATGAAGACTCAAATACCAAGAACTGTCTCGGCTCCCAATTTGCATTTGCTCTAATTAAAAGGCCTGCTCTGGAGGTGAACTAATTTTCAAAACGTGATGCGAAAAGCAAGTTCGAGCAATTTTCTGAGATGTTTTTGCATTGAATTAATATTATAGTTACTTACTTTCCCTGAATGTCTTGTACTCATCTATGCAAATTATATTAACGAACAGTAAACCAAATTATTAAAAATTCGTGGAGAACAAAAAAAAACTTGTATTCATTATTTTGAATTAAGTACTATATAACTAAATTCTTAACTCTGTTATATTGTTTCTATCATGATCTTTATATTCCAGTTATTAGTAATGAAGCCGAAGTCCTATAAAATACAGAATGACGTGGAAACCTATTACAATTTCTCAATAGCAATGTCGATTCTAAGTAGGTACATACCTTAGGTGGTACCTAGTTGTACAGCTTGTGCGCATGTCAACATAGAACAAAGCAATGTCGAAATATAGGATGTCATGGTGTCTATTATCAAACGACGATGGGGGAAATCATTGGTAATAAGTAATTGATTAACTGGTTGGTACTTTATAACAAAAGAATAAGTTTACTAGTAGCTAATTATTTCCATTTAACTAAGTAGGAACGTACTATTATACTAACTATTTCCTTAATTATTTAAGTTAAACAAAATTAACTTGAGGAGTTCAAAAATTAATATAACAGTTAATTAAATCTTAAAACAAGACCAAAACTGTATTAATTTTCATAACATTAACAAAAACAATAAACACCTAGAATTATAATGTACAGCAAATAAAACTTTATTAGCTAACTAGCAGTTATCAAAGAGATCTCTCAGCAAAAACGTGCTTTATACAAACCGAAAAATTCATGATTTATGTAAGTTTATGATCTGTAAAACGATGGCCAAACAGGCCATCGTGTGAGCCAAGTGTGAGTTATTTCGCATACTGAAGGTTCGGAAGCTAAAATGCTGATCTGTATCTTTATGTTTGCCCAATGGTGTTTCTATTTTACAATTAAAATAGAAACACAGGGAATTATCAAAATGATAATTTGAAAGTTTCAAGTAAAGAAGAATAGTTCAATTGAACTACATTTAGTTTGAGAATAGCTCAACTGTTTCAAATGAATATATTCATATAATATTTGCTCTAGTTTGTTTCTAAAGAGCGTCTTTAATAAGAATAGTGAAAAAATATTTAATCGTTATTAACAAATAAAAACGCAATCGTTTATTAGAAACAAATTAAAATAGTGTTCACAATTTATTGTAACATTCGAGCCAACTGCCGACTGTTAAAATCAATTGACAGGTAGCTTAACCGATCCACATCAATACCAGATGTAATTAGAAGTTATTTTATATGTTTCGATGGTGCAATAAGGTATATTTATAAAGTACCTATCTAAGAAATAATAATAATTTATTCAAAAAGCAGACGGACGAAGCGAGACATTGATACAATGACTATTATTGAACCGCGAAACATTGTTTTCCTTTTTGTTTGCGGAACCCTAAAACCGTAATAAGCAACCACTGTTTCGTTTTAATAAAAATGTTAATACATTTCTTGCAAATTCCCGTGTATAATTTGTATTAAGTTGAGGCGAAAAATGAATTACAAAGGGAAGTAATTTAGCGGGATGGATCGCAAAATAATTATAATTTTTAGGAAACAAAGCCGAGGTTACTTTTGTATGAAGATGTTATTAAAATGAGTCCACCGAGAATCCACGCATTATAAAATTTATAATAAAATAAGAGTCACAAGCTTTTTGCGAGTTGCATAAATAGGTAATATTTTGAGACATAATATAATATTATGTATGTTAACAAAATTATTTTTAAGGCTTGTGTTTAGAAAAAATAAGTGTCACGTTACATTAAAATTATTATAATTATAACGTAATTTTACAAAAAGTATTTGGCAAACGTTCCTAGGCAGGCAGGCAGGTAGGTGTCATTCCTCATTATTCATTCCTGGGACGTGTAATTTCCGCTCAGAATATAACTTTAAAAGGCTCTGGGGTGATCGCTACTGATAGCATGCGTAATCTAACTTCACAGAGTGTTCTTACTAGAACAAGATAATGTAATTTATCATGTCCCATCAAGGATGATTTCAGTAGATCTTAAAAAATTATAACTAATAAGAACAAAATGGGTTGGTATAGTCAAATTTTATTTGCTAAGAAATTTGAAGAAAAAATTAGATTAAGCTTTTGCCATGAGTTTAATAAATGATTTGAAAAGGTTTCATTCATTTTCAAACACTTCACTTTTAAAGAAGTATTAAAACTTATTACTCGGTAGTTTTACCTATACATTTTTATAATTTTTTGGTGTTCTATTAGATTATTTTTGCATTCAAAATCTTAATAGAATTAAATAAAACTCTTACCAAGAACTTCATGATGTGTTGTTGAGTGGAAACACGACTGATGCCTCGGGCAGGCAGCCGCGCGCTTTTATACGAGGGAGCGCGCGCGCCAAGGATGCAGGGTGGAGTGCACGAGGAGGTGGCTCGAGGCTCTGGTGACTCAGGTGAGTTATCGGTTTGATTAACGTTCTTTCAAATAGGAGCTTTGTCAATTTTTAATGAATAATTATTATAATTTCGTACACAGTATTATTTTGTGTATTATTACGTGTTGGTCATTTCCATGTTCCAGGGTCATTATACTGGCCTGGTCTTTTGGAGGCATGCGCGGGGTCGAAGCCAAAGGCACAGATTCTCACTTTAAGGGTCTTGAGACGATGGCTACACATTATTTTCAACAATGGCACTGCTGGGCCTATGCCTATAAGCCCAGCTGTGGGTACCGAATATCTGATGACGATGAGGATAACGGTTTAAATATGAGTTCAGTAAGAAAATCATTTTAGTTTTTTTTACACATTTGGATAATTATTTCAAGTAACAAAAAAATTTTGATGTAAAAATACTTTGTGAAATTCTTGCTTTTAACCGAAATTTCAGAACATTTTTACGCACTTACTTCCTTGATTGGATTATTTTCCGAGTTAAATTCTTTTCAATTCTGCGCTACATGTTGGATACCTCAATGTATTGGATTAAGTATGCAATTATAATTCATGTGTTTCCATTGTAACAAAAGCAAGGTTGATAATAAATCCACCGCAATCCTGATTTAGTCCAAATCCAATCACAATTTAGTCCAAATCCGAAGCCCATCAAACTCCATGCAGTCGTCATACACAGCGGAGTGCATTCCATACAAACGGCATTGTGCGTGGTATTCATTATGAGATGTTATTAGCAGATTGGCCTGTTGCAACCGTACGGCTGCCTCGGGAATTTATGGTGTTGTGGAGTTATTCTGTTTCATGATTTTGTTGCTAGTTTAAACTAGATGAATTTCGAAAATTACTGTCTTGATCTACATCAGTCTCTTAAAGTAAGTCTTGTATTTTTAATGTATTCTTAAAATTATTTCAAGTATTGCTTATCAAAATTTTACGCATGCGTTCCCTCGAATCAACTAAAAGTTTTAGCGATTTTAGTGAATAAGGTATAATAATACTAGTTTTATTTCGGGAGAATTCTTGACTGTATTTAAATCATGTGAACAAATTGCACATGGATAAACTTAACAAGATTTATAAAATGTTCTTTTGTCACGTTAGGTCATATTAAACCAATTTACATCTTTACTCATAGACTTTAGTGCATGCGAGTCTGAAACACTTTCAGTCCAAAACTGAAAATTCTATTTAGATTTTAATTTTAGACAAATATTATAAGATACAAGGTGTACGTATAATCCGTATAGATAGTCTTGTGAAAATCGGAAGTCTAGTCTAAAAGAAAAGCTTGAATAATCCACAATCAAAACAATAGGTTTTCTAGTCATTCCACAATGGACCTAGGTATGCTGAAATCGATTCTAATCGATCTATTGTTGACATAAAACAAGTCTTTAGGTTTAGTATGCTTTGCAAGCTGTAGGAGTGTAGGCTCATTCATACATACTCTATTACATACATACATACGACTCATACAAATTACAGATTACTTTACTTGGTTAATCACTTATCTCAGTCTTGTATTATTTCAAGGATTGCATTTCTCATTGTCAACGGGGAGCTTGCGCGAGCGATGGTAGAGTCACAAAAATTGCTTGATGGTTGCTGATATTTTAATATCTAATACATTGCGATCTCGCAATTATATAAATAAAATTATCCTTCACGTATTCAGTTGGTTGAATCTTTAATTTTACTGCAGTGAAGTTTATCAATTTTAATTAAACTGTGAATTGTACCTATGTCTAAGAATACAATGAAGTCAGATGAAACTCATGTGACTTCATTGTATTCTTAGAAATTCATGTTTTTCATTAAAAAAAAATCAGAATTTTATGGCAACAATATAGTTTAAAAAAAATGCAAAAAAATTACTTATAGTTTATGTCCTCAAAGTTTTGAGTAAATCGAAAGTAATAATAATTTTACATAGAAACTTTACCGCCTCTTTTAACCCCTTAGGTTAATTGTTCAAAATTAGATAATTTGTTTTTTTTTCTACAAATTACACTATCTACATACCATTAAGTTAACGTAATACGTTAACTATTTACAGAGATGCGTGGTATCAAACACTCTTTTTTTTACGTAGATACATTTTTATTAAATAAGGTACTAAAAGAAAACATGAAATTTTCTTAGTGTTCCTTCAGACCAAGGAGTATAGTCCTGCAAGACTCCTTCGCACCTCTACATCCCATTCCTCTGTTCTTGATTTATTATTTCTTTTCTATCTACATCTATGTACCTATTTTTGTTTTTTTCTGTCTTATAGCAAGTTGCCCGTCTACTTGTCTACTTTGAGAACACAGTTGACAATAAGCACAAGCTGTGACCACAACATTTTCTCACAAAAACCGTCAGTAAGGTCGCTCCGGTTACCCAAGTACATAGGTTTTTTAACACCTAACAATGAATAGGTACCTAACCTTATTACGTACGATAGAGGTACGAAATATGAATCAGTCATGTGGAAATGTCAATGCTGTTTGTTATGGGACAGATTTTTTGTAGTTGTTAAGTAAGTTGTTATTTTATTTAAGCCCTTCAACTTTTAGCCGTCTCTTTATGGTGAGTGAAGATGTCGCCTGAGATGCAGCACGCTTCCCCGTAAGAAACCTCTTCACTCTCTCTCTGAACACTCCGAGATATCGGACAGATTCAATCGATATCTTTGAGTTTCTCTGATTTTTACTATTGATTTTAATATGGTTTATATGACTTTCTACATGAAGCCAAAACGGTGTAAATAAAATTGGCCCTTATTCGACCTTTAATGAAGAGTTAACCTAATTCTACCCTTATTTTGTTTTTAAATATTATCTAAAAATTAAAATAAACAATCTTGATATTAATTTCGTTGGTACTTTAACATGATGCTTTTAGGTTTTCGTAAGACACGAATAGTTATAAAATATGTTTAATTTTCGGAGTACCTTGTGTGGGTTATTCAATTACGTTAAATGACGTACTAAGATGCTCCAAGAGTGAACTGATCATACAAGCCGTGATGAATTGGTTTAATTTAACCATTTAATTTAACATCAGCTCTCAAAGAAGTTGCACAGAACTTAGGAAAAATACTCCTTTACAAAAATATCCAGTTGTAAATACCCATATTCAAGGTCTGCTTACGTTGGACCTATGAGAATTGAAAAATAATTACTATTCGATGTAAAAGTTAATTTTTCAACCGACGAAAAACAAAAGAGGAAGATCTTCTATGCTTCTTGTACATGGCTGTATGTATGTTTTCTTAGGTCTTATTTTGTTTACATTATATCCTACTAGCTTCTGCCCGTGGCTTCGCTCGCGTCATTTATATGTAAACATTATGTCTATCCCATGGGGACTGTTTTATGGAATAAAAAGTAGCCTATGTTTGATTCTAGGCTTATAGCTACATCTATACAAAATGTAAACCCAATCCATTCTGAAGTTTTGTCGTGAAAAAGTAACAAACATCCATCTATCCATCTAAGCTTTCGCATTTATATGTAAGGGCAAAGTCTACTTTTTATATAGGCTAACTCATAACGCACAAGCTATTAACTTTATACCGCCCCACTCTCCTCAAAGTAACACACGTTAGGGTTCCGTGTAACATTGCCGGAACGTATCCCCTTGTTCCGATGCGGGGCTCGATAACCGCCACCTGTGATCTTATCACTTTGATTGGATTTCTACACCATCATGGTTTCCCTGATCCTTTGGGAATGAACGAGTATTGCCTGTATACGTAAGGGTGGATTTTTGATTATTCCTTCAATCGTTTTTCCCCCGTTCCCATTGTTTTTATTCTGCACTGTGCTATTTTATTTCTGTGTGTATTGAAGCGTAGCTATAGCAAGAAAAAAAACACTGTAGCAGCCTGGATTCAGAAAGTTGGAGTTGTTACACCCCAGTTCATTGGAAAGCACGTTAAACCATTGGTCCTATGCCTGACCTCTCCCCAGACTACTCCCTTTCATCGGAAAATAATAAGATAAGAAGAGTGAGTGAATAAACAGTGTGCATCTGTGTTTACGGACACACTTGTGCACTATAATACATCATTCGCCAATGGCTAGACAGGCCGCCCTGGTTGAAATTCGGCTATGTGAGCATCATTATCAAAATCAATCTTCATTACCATCAGCGCTTGTTGCCACATGCAGCGCTTGTTGCCACATGCAGCGCTTGTAGATACATGCAGCTGGCTTCTTTATGTTTATTTTTGGTCATAATTATAGTAGTACAGGGTTAGGGTAAATTCAGGTGATGATGATACATTAGAAATGGATCAAAAGAGTTCTTTTGAAAAAAATCGATTCTTTCTCTTCGAATATAAAAAGTTCACTCGGAACAATAGCTTTTCACTCACTTAAAGAACGATATTTGCTATATCTATCCATATAAACTAATTTCCTTATTTGAAGTTCGGTCTGTATGTTACTTTTACATGCCTGAAATGTTGTTAGTGAATTTTGTCAGGGGGTAGATAAGGACGGGGTAGGTACCCCGGGTGCATATGTTACTTTTCATCCCGGAAAAGCGCGTGCTAACCCGCAGGCAGAGCTAGTCTTGGATTAAAATAAATTTCCAACTGTCAAATTCATAGTATTAGGAAATTTGTTAACATCGTTTAAATTCTCCACACAATATAATAAAACCAATAGACTCGTTATCAGCTATCAGAAAAAATTAAAGAATTTATCTCGTATCATCTTGACTCTAAAATAACATTCATTAATTTTACTATTTCACTAGGACTCGTTACTGGAATTATCCGGGCTGGATATTTCCATAATATTTATTATTAATTTAATACTCTGAGTGCTCGTGACAAACACCATAAATCATTTTTACAGAGAGAAATAACTTTAAACAACACGAGCCAAGCCGCGGGACTCAGCTAGTAGTGAACGAAATGTAATAAAACAGGATTATACGGATATGTTTATTCTAATTGATTTGTCTTGTTTCATTGTCTTATTCATGTTTGTTGTAGAGCATGTAGAGCATCAGTTCCTTTACGTGTGTCACTGCGCCCGCGCCGGTCAGCCTTCCTTTACGTGTGTCACTGCGCCCGCGCCGGTCAGTCTTCCTTTACGTGTGTCACTGCGCCCGCGCCGGTCAGCCTTCCTTTACGTGTGTCACTGCACCCGCGGTACTTAGCCTAAGCCTTGGACTACGTGTGAATGAGTCACAAACCATCCTTAATTGTACTTATTGCTTTTAACGGAGATAACGAACCTTCAGTCGGACAATTCCTAAGTTGCGTAAGTATTTATTTCAGTAGAAACCGAACTAGTTTTAAAAAAACCTGAATTTAATTTATATTAGGTCCTTACATATGAAATTGGCGTTTTTCGAACTGGCCACTTTAATCACAAATTTCTCCTCTTTGGTAAGGAATTCCAAATTCAAATTTGTACAGCTATAGACTCATGTATTTGTGCTTCGATGATCGTCATTCATTTGTTTTTTTTCTTCTGTTTTTTTCTGTTTGCGTCACTCATTTTACAAAATGGAAAACTTAAAATATCGCATTATTTACGAGTACGAGTTCCGCCGTGGCACTAGTGCTGCGGAAACAACTCGAAGGGTGAATGATGTGTATGGCGGTCGTGTTGCAAAAGAAAACACAGTTCGTTTTTGGTTCCAACGTGGCCAGCCAGCCAAATCCTGCCCCAAGCGAAAATTAACCCCAAAAAAGTTACTTGTAAGCGTTTGGTGGACTAGTGCCGGTATTGTTCATTACAGTTTTCTCAAATCTGGCCAGACTATTACGGCTGATGTCTATTGTCAGCAATTGCAAACCATGATGGAAAAGCTAGCGGCTAAACAACCTAGGCTGGTCAATCGCTCCACGCCACTGCTGCTTCACGACAACGCTAGACCACACACTGCGCAACAGACGGCTACTAAATTAGAAGAGCTTCAATTGGAAAGTCTAAGACATCCTCCGTACTCCCCGGACCTTGCTCCAACAGATTACCATTTTTTTCGAAATTTGGATAACTTCTTGCAAGGGAAAAAATTCAACTCCGATGGGGCAGTCCAAATCGCCTTCAAAGATTTTATTGATTCCCGTCCGACTGGTTTTTTTAGTAAAGGGATCAATGAACTACCTATAAGATGGCAAAAGTGCATAGAAAATAATGGTTCATACTTTGATTAATAAATATATTATATTAAAAAATATTCGACTTTTTGTTCCTCCCATACAAAACGCCAATTTCATATGTAAGGACCTAATATTTTTTTGTAAAACTAAAAAACACGAGTTTAATTATTTAACCTAATCTTTATTTAAGTATTTCCGCGTTTGAAATACAAGTTAATAAACTTAGCATTGAACTAAGTATCATAAGGTAACAGTGCGTTCTCCAATTTAAGTTTAATTAGTTTTTGTAGTTAATTACAAACAATTATTTATTGCTTAAACTGTTGAGTGTCTGTTGTTGAGTGTCCTGTGGAAAGGAAACAAAAACAACTTAACTAAATGAGTAATTTTACTCATAAATACCGAAGAGTAGAAAGAATCCTTCTCGACTGCCACAGAAGGACACAAAATATGATGAAATAAAAAGTAAAAAATATAATATTTACAGCGTTTGTAAGGTTTTCCAAATAAAAGTTAAAGTAGCTGAGTCATTTCCTGTTTTCCTTTAACTTCGTGAAGCAAACTTACTTACTTCGTAATTATTCGTTTTACAACTTTTGTTATGTACCTACACCTACAGTATTGTTATGTACCTACACCTACAGTATTGTTATGTACCTACACCTACAGTATTGTTATGTACCTACACCTACAGTATTGTTATGTACCTACACCTACAGTATTGTTATGTACCTACACCTACAGTATTGTTATGTACCTACACCTACAGTATTGTTATGTACCTACACCTACAGTATTGTTATGTACCTACACCTACAGTATTGTTATATACATACCCCTCACATGCACCTGTAAGTAGGTATGACAGATCTACCGATTACGCCCATTCTCACACGAATCGACCTATTGTTTGTAACGACGTACTACGTAACATTGCCTTAATTGTGGTACTACAGCAGCTGTAGTACCACAATTAATTAAAAAGACCAGGTTTGGATTTCAAAGACAAAGCTGCTTTGTCTTTGAAATCCAAACCTGGTCTTTTTCAGAGGCAATGATTAAGAATGCATTAAGGCCCATACCGGACCCAAAGTGGCGCCGCCACCTAATTTATGTTATTATTCCGTTTAACAAAAGAATTTTCAAAAATCCTTCTTCCAGTTTGTGATACCTATCATAAGCTTTTTTTTAATGCCTCTGTAATAGTTTTATTCTATTTAGTTTAGGAAGAGATACGAAGTTGCACTTGGTGGCCACCAAAATCTATTTTCGTATCTCTTCCTAAACTAAATAGAATAAAACTATTACAGAGGCATTAAAAAAAAGCTTATGATAGGTATCACAAACTGGAAGAAGGATTTTTGAAAATTCCTTTGTTAAACAGAATAATAACATAAAGTAGGTGGTGGCGCTAGTTTAGGTGCTGTATGCGCCTTAAGTACCTCCCATCCTAGCTGTGCTGAAAACAATTTATTATTATTTTTTTACGTATTGTGGATCTGTTATGGAATGTATACCGATCAATTACTAGCTTATGCAGTGGCATATCTGTTATCGTAGGTCTTTACATTGTTTATACGTCTACCTTTAATTATGCAATTTCAGTCCGATGAATTCATTCGTTTTGGGGTGAAGAAATAACAAACATACACGCCCATAAAAACTTTCGCTTTCATATAAATAGTTGTGTGTTTCATATAAATGTTATGATATTAGGCTGCTCTCTCGTTTTGTGGTGGGACGTTCTGTGTAGTCCATGACAATAATTTATACGAATAAAGTTTAAAAATAATCGTAATATAAACGTAAGAAGCGATAAAATCTCAGATAAGTTTTATAGGTAAGCAAATTGATGTTCCGTAGAAACCCACAAAAACAGAACGCAATATCTACACGCACGTTATTGTCCTTGACACACAGAATTCGCATGCGTTTCTAAGAACCATAGAGCATGAGCCATGGGAATCACTTACCATAGACATTAGAATCACGGTAGAAGGCAATGGGGAAGGTCGGGTGATCGTGAACTAGAAACACCGAATTATGACAAAAAATCATCTGGCCAAGACCCAGAGAGACATAGAAGGGTCCCGTAGCTTTTAACACTACTTTTCGCTGCTAAAAAGGGTAGTGCGAATGTTATTATGGAGTTAAGGAGACCAAGTTTTAATAGGGTATACCTACATAGGCCAAAAATAAAGATCATAATTTTTAGCCTGTGCATAACTGTCCCACCAAAGCAGAATGAAACGATGTGTACAAATAACCAATTTAGCATGATGTCGTCAAAAAGCGTTAAGACTATCACGACATGTTATTAGGTACTTGAGATTATCTTTATCTTATTGTTTTTCCTCATCCTCTCTTCTCCACTTGCAGTAAACCGATTAACAAACTACGCATACTATTGTCGACTGGAATAATAATATAATTATCTAAGTAAATAATAAAGTTTGACCTGATTGCTGATTGCCTGACCGTAACAAACGCGTTTGTGTCCGTAAAGCATGGGAACCCCATAAGGAAAACTAACACATCGTTCCATAGATTCTATCCTCGTCATAATCACCTGCACTTAAGCTGCAAAGCTCCCTGGAGCCATGTTAACTACTGTTAATGATACAAGCTGGCTCCTGCAAGCGGCTTTGCTTGAGTACCTTTTGTTAAAATAAATAGACAAAATCATTTTAAATTGGTAACAGTAATTGGAACAGTTATGATATTTAAACCTTGGAGGATTCGTATTTTTTATTCTCAAATGTTGACGGTCATTTTATTTTTATAGGGTTTTTTGAATAATACCTGTCGAAGATTGAGCAACTAGCGATGAATACAGATGTCATTGTTATGTCAATCGCATGTCATCGCATGTGCATGGCTCACCCTGAACGAACGAAAGTTTTTAAATTTTTTGTTAGGCAGCGGAACCCTAATATAGACAATAAAAAGATAAAATGACTGCAATTGTCAATTTTTAATGTAGGTGCGCGGTACGGTTTTTAAAGTAGGTACGAGCAGGTGCATACAAAACGTAACTTAAAATGAATCGTTTGCCAACTCCAATTCAACTCAATTTCAGTTAAAGTTGAGATTCATGTGAACTTTTCAGATAACTCTGCAATAGAGAATACTTCAACAACTCAAATTAAATTATCCATCTTTGATATAGAGTTGAATTTTCAATACTACATATTGGAAGGCTTAGCTCGAATGAATCATTCTGAGCCCAATTCAATCTGCAGCAGTGTTTGTGGTAAATAGCAGTGAAGGTGCCTCGGCTATTGTTCGGACTGCGTGCTAAATGAAATTATATTAGTTTGAAACAATGATCGTAGGTGTGTTGTACGATATTAGATTACGAATATTAGATCTCCGCAGTGTGAAGCGAAGGTCCGTCAGCGACGGAGGAGGTTGCGGGTTCGATTTAGATGAAAATGTTTCAATGATTTGTAAATGAATATAATATCATGGTCGACAATTCACAGAGCATCATCTAGCCCCAAAAGCCTCTGTTATATTTAGTAGAAAATCTACATAGACAGATATTTTCACTAAAGATAAAAAGCAGCCAGAAAAGTCAGAGCAAAATATCTGCAAATCGTACAAACATTTGTCCCGAGACGGGAATCGACCCGCAACCTTCTACGTCGCAGTCGGACCTTTGCCCGCCATGTTTGTCAAATATTTGTTTAGTCAGAATTTTCTCTGTTTGTAATTTTCTCTGTTGTTGGTATGCCTAGTAGATGAAGCTGCCAAGTTTAATTATTTATTTAATACTAGCGGTCCGCCCCGGCTTCGCACGGGTACCTATTCGAATTTTTCTCACCTTTTAAACCTTCCCTAGACCTCCACGAATAATTCAAGACCAAGATAAGATAAATCCGTTCAGCCGTTCTCGAGTTTTAGCGAGACTAACGAACAGCAATTGATTTTTATATATATAGATGAGTGATCAGTTACAACTGGTTGAGTTGCACTTGTTTTGCTTTATGTTTTTATGACTGATTCGACAATTATTAATTCTTCTGTGACAACCTCAAAGGTAGGTACAATTTCAAACGTAGTATTTTTTATCATTTGCTTTGATTTATGCTACGAAGACTTATTAATTATTCATAGGATTTATGGATATTATGTGGCTTTCGATTCGAAGCTTGAATTCTATAAAATAAGACTGATTGTAATAAAATTTAAGAATTAAAATTGGTTCGAATGCGTCTGATAACTCAATTGCATACAATAACAAAACCCCTTACGCGCATATCGGTTAGATCTAGGTATCAGTCAAGTTGGTAATATTGTGACAAGTTCACTAAAAGGCGTGAAATTCATCTGTTTGTTTCAAGCAGTCACACAACGAGTGTCCCACATTAACAGAGGTAACCAAAGAGTTCATCAGGTGCTAAAGTTGCATCATGTCCCAACGGCCTCATTCCGCGTGATATTCTGTGAAATAAAATATATTTTTTGAGATAATCTATTGTCCCGAAGTGGTCCATACAAGAGACATTTTTTTTAATAAATGGTGAGCTCATCTCGCCAACACCGCATGGCTCTTCCATTAGATCCGTCCCATATTCTGGATCTACCTAGCCAGCGGTGATTTCCGCTGACTCGGTGGTCTAACATACGGCAAACATGTCGAGCACAGTTCCACTTAAAAGTTTAGCGGCTTTTCGGACAGGGTTGACAATTAGCGATACTTCATGAATTCCCGTGGCATACCCAGATCTCAGGGTTAGTTATTTTAATGCCTGACGTTTAATTCTCAATTCTCTTATTTTGGAGATAAAATGCGAAAACGAACTAGCTAATGCGATCTGTTTGTCTGATATCATTCTTATACTATACCTTACGACCACCTGGTCTATAACTAAGAGCATTTCAAACCAATGTGATTCATTGATACAGGTTAATTCGCTGAGTGCAAATCCAGAACTGGTCACATCTAGCTTTCCCTGTGCTGCTGTACAGAACTACTGGAAATAAGAAGTAAGCGTAGTAGGTAAAACAAGGTATTAATCGAAGTGTTTACAGAACGCTGAAGCGAGTCTAAGAGATCAAAACCGGCTTTAATTGAGTAGCCAGTGTGATGTAGTGGACCGCGCTGATTCTTGAGCTATGAATCTTTGTATTCTACTTAAGCTGTAGCTAAGCAGCAGCGGGTAAGATATCCAGGTGGTAGTGAGTGTGATTTGTGATTTCTCACAGCTCGCGTAGTGTTGGGTCACGCAACGTGTTATTACAAAATTAGCTCTGCCATTGAGACTACGTGCCTCGTTTCGTTATTAATACGTACTATAAAGAAGTTTGTGCACCACATACAGATAATAGACAATATTTGTGAAGGCTGCATTGGTTCGAAATGTAAAATTGCAATGTAGGATGTAGCGCGGTGGGCGAAGGTCTGCCTGCGACGCAGAAGGTTGCGGGTTCGATTCCCGCCTCGGGACAAATGTGTGTACAATCTGCAGACATTTGTTCAGGGTGTTCTGGTCGTTTTCTATATATAATAATAAAAATATCTATCTATGTATTGTATTATATTATGTATATCAGTTATCTAGTACCCATAACACAAGCTCTGCTTAGTTTGGGGCTAGATAATGCTGTGTGAATTGTCCAGCATTATTTATTTATAGGTGTTTAATTTTCCATCATCTGTGCTTTCAATGGCGGAAAACGGCTAGAATTATTGATGACAATGAGCTGACTATAATAATGAAACTAATTTAGCAGGGTAACAGAGTAGATAACACACCGAAGGCTCAAAGCAGTGTCTCACTCAGTATCACTATGGTAGATCTATTCTGCATGAGGCGCTGCTGCCCGCCCCCCGGTGTGTGTCCCTTAGCCGCCTCTTACGACACATAGCAGACCGGTAAAACTTACTAGTTTTAATTTGATTCTATTATTTGTTTTGATTGTAATAATCTTTTTCAAAAAAAATATTTGTGATTCATACAGGTTATTTAAAACATCTTATTTCTTATTCGATAATAATAACTATTCATAAAGCTGTTTAAAGTATAAAATTTGCTTTGTTTTTTAAGTGATTATTTTGTAAGCTCAAAGAAATGAAGTTATTGAATATGAATTTGAACATAAATGTTGAACTTTTTTAATTACTTAAATCTCAATGCTCAACTAACTCCCTCGCTTCGCTCGTAACTTATTCTAGAATCCTGAGTTGCGCTCAATGACATACGTGACGTACTGACGTAATGACATACTGTTTACGCTCTCGGTGCAAAATCTACTATTTATAATGTCGGTAAAGGTACCTTCTAATAATAAATTCTGGCTTCTGAAACACAGTTTTGAACTAATTCAGGTGTCTGTGGACTCGTAATTGTAAGGAACTTTAATGTTAGGTATAACAAACAAACAATGTTCACTTCAATATTATCATTTTTGTCGTGCACCTACCTTTACATAAAATCGATACAAGCAAAGCATTTATTATCGGGTCGAGTACTTATAAATCAATATTTACTAGCGATGCGATATCTCTCCAACTGCTTCACAATCCAATCCGAACTCATTGTAATCTTTTTCCGTATCTACGCAGAGCCTTGGTCATTGATGCGTTTCCAATATCAAAGCCATTACGGAGATAAGTGGTGCCATAACCACCAATTCTTAAAGTAAGTACATGTCATATACAATATACCTTAGCTTCCTACGATGTAATGAAACGATTTCATTGTGACGCAAATATCAAAGTGCTTTATTCCGACTCTAAGACTAAGACTATTAAACACGTCACAAAACTCACCAGGAAATAAAGAGATCACTTTGATTTTTTATCTACTTACATTTTTACGAGATTATGTATATTATATACTGTACTACCTATAGACTACTATACTAGATGAGGTAAAGTAAAGAAGCGAAGAAGAAACCTTTACCTTGTTAGGTTGTTAGTTTTCGAGTTGGAGCAAAACTCGTCCCAAATTTTTCTTACCCTCTAGAAAATTTTCACATTTTATAGTTACCCTTTGTCCAACGGATATCGGCATCAGCATCGTCAGCACAATCCTTAATCACATAATCACCCAAGAATACTTCATCATCATCAGGGCTTCGTCCGCGCATATACGTCCACAAGGAAGCTGCTGCCCTGTCTCTAGTAGGGTCATTCAGACATCTACGGGTTGAGTAGGAGTCGATTCTTAGTACGTGACCGCCGTGGTTGTTATCATCGTCAACTTTTAATAGTCCACTGCTGGGCATCGGCCTCGGGTTAATGAGCTTCTCAGCGCCCTTTCCTAGGCTTGGGTAGGTATTATCAGAAAATGTAGTATTCTTTTCTTTTGGTGTCTAAAGTATGGGCCACTAATATCCTCTGTCTTGATTTTTTTTGCTCGCCTTCACCACGCTGTGTTCGCTCGTCCTTGTCTCGAAAAAGCAAACCTACCTCGACTTCTATAAAATTTGATAAAAAGAACAAAAGTATAAAACTTACTCATAACATATTATATACGTTGCGTACCTAATTGGATTTGATGGCCCAGCCAGACTACCTACCAATAAAATCAATTAGGTTGATTTTAGTACTAAATCAGTCTTAAAAGTTCAAAAAGTAATAAAAAAGTCACCTAGACTTTTTAGGCCATGCATAATAAACTAAATTTACTATTATGAGCACAACGGCCAAATAAATTTGATCTGAGGTACCTACATTATATACTGTAGGTATATAATTAACTTAAAGTTGTAATTAATTCACCAAAAGCAGTCGAAAATAGCAAAACCGCGTAAAAAATGATTAATGATTTTATTCATAAATTATTCAAATGATCAAAATTAAGTCACTTCCTTTAATTATTAGTGACCTACTTAATTATTATGATGGTATTTTGCTTCTTCCGTGAACACTCTTGAGGGGCACAATTTCCGTTTTATTTTTCATCTATTTATTGTTTCACGGTTGACCAAAGTGTTTCTACTCGTAGCTTGTCTAACCATGGCGTCATGGCTTCATCCATCACCACACTTACGTGGGTGTATAAATGTATATTACAGGAAGCATGTTAATTAAAGCAGTAGACTTAAACTTAACATGTCCCCTTAAAACAATGGGTTTTTGCCATAATCAGCACGCTTCAGTCCAAGTGCATATTATAATGCAGTAAAGGCAAAAGTTCATTTCCTTTCTTCGATTCATTGCGAGTATTAACGCCAAAGATATTCAAGTTCAGGTACTCTATTTATAACTATACTGTGGTTCAAGTAGTACAACTCTTTGTCAATGAAAGCTTTAATTTGTGCACCTAATGATACAGAAGCCCGCTCTGTGAATGGCCACGTCGCCGCCGCGCCGCACCGCGCCACCGCCGCCGCGTCACCGTGACTCGCGCAGCCCTAGCCCGTGAACTTGCCCATCACTCAGGTCGTCGCTGACGGCTCCACGCGGCCACCACCACGCGCGGTGCGGCGGCGCGGTGCTTGCTCGGCCGGCTCGCTCTCATTCACGACACAAACTCGGGTGCAACAATCGTTTCAGAAAGGTACAACAAGTCTTATTTGTAAGCTCTTCTTATGGAAGACTAGCTGCCCGCCCCGGCTTCAGCACTGGTAGGTAAATAAATAATAAATAATAATAAATAATGCTGGACAATTTACACAGCATTATCTAGCCCCAAGGTAAGCAGAGCTTGGGTTATGGGTACTAGATAACTGATATACGTAATATTATACATTACATAGATAGATATTTTTTATTATACATAGAAAACACCCAGACCAACGGAACAAATTTCTGCAGATCGTACACAAATTTGTTCCGAGGCGGGGATCGAACCCGCAACCTCTTGCGTCGCAGGCAGACTCTCGCCCGCTGCGCCACTGAGGTCGTCGTAGGTATAGTTCATCATCATCATCATCAGCCTATACCAGTCCACTGCTGGACATAGGCCTCCCCTAATGAGCGCCATAGCGCCCTGTCCTCAGCTTGCCGCATCCAGCATCTGCCAGCAGTCTTTAGCAAATCGTCATCCCACCTGGTCGGAGGGCGTCCTACACTACGTTTTCCGAGTCGCGGTCTCCACTCAAGAACACGTTTACCCCAGCGGTTGTCGGTTCTTCTTGAAATATGGCCAGCCCACTGCCACTTCAGCTTGCTAATCCTATGAGCTATGTCGATAACCTTGGTTCTCTGTCGGATGTATTCGTTGCGAATCCTATCCTTCAGAGAAACTCCGAGCATAGCTCTCTCCATAGCTCGCTGGGCGACTTTAAACTGGTGGACCAGCCCTACCGTGAGTGACCACGTCTCAGCTCCGTAGGTCATGACGGGTAGGACGCACTGATTAAAAACTTTCGTTTTCAAGCATTGCGGTATGGATGACGAGAAGACTTGACGTAGTTTGCCAAACGCGGCCCAACCTAGCTGGATCCTCCTCTTGGCCTCCTTGTCGAAATTGTTTTTACCCAACTGCAGAATCTGCCCAAGGTAAGTGTATTCGGAAACAATTTCGAGAAGATGGCCATGTACGACGACCGGTCCCGGATCAATGTGGCCATTGAACATGACCTTGGTTTTATCCAAGTTCATGCCAAGACCGATGCGTCGTGAGGCTGAAGCTAGGCCGTCCAGCATCCGGTTAAGCTCCTCCAGCGACTCCGCCATCAAGACTATGTCATCAGCGAATCGCAGGTGTGAGATGTAATCGCCGTTTATGTTGATGCTCTTACCTTTCCAGTCCAGCGTCTTAAACACATCTTCCAACGCGCTTGTGAACAGTTTCGGGAATATAACATCCCCCTGTCTCACTCCTCTGCGCAGTTGGATAGGTTTAGCTATAAGGATTCCAGAACAGCCCAGGTTTCGACAGAGTCAAAGGCCTTTTCAGGTAGGTATAATTATATAAAATTAAACCAAGTTATAAATTTTAACACACTCTTGGCATGCTAAGAAACTTGATTAAGGTGGTTGTGGAATCATAACTCCCAAACGGATGATGTCACTACAACCCAGTGTTGCCGTTTTTTATTTTGAGAAAATGCTAGAACTTGCTCCAATAATAATGCAAAAAAATGCTATTTTTATATTAAAAAATATGCTAAAATCCTTATTTTGTTATTAACCTGGTAGAACAGTAGCCTAACATGTTATTAAATATAACCAGACGTCAAGCTTATAACAACATTCTTAATGTATCGGGGCTTATACTTTAGGTATTATTACTTTGTATATAATATATATTTCATTTTTCTGGGATTCTAATGGTGAAAGAATTTTTCAGATCGTTACAGTTGTTTAGGAGCCTATTCAATTCAAACAAACAAACAAATCTTAAATTTTTATGATATTACTATTAGAGAAAACTAGGTAGGTTTTACCCGTGGTTTCACAAACGTCTTCGATAAAAATTTAGCTTTTGTTGTTTCCTACAGAGCACAATAAGTATAATTTGCTACCAAGTGCTACTTCATTCGTGTTGTGCGCGGGAGTTCAATACGGTGGCATCTTAGACAAGCTACCGACTCACAAGACTCACAAGTCCCTTGCTACGCTTTCGATACTTCTAGAAAATGGCTCACCGCTTTAAATTGATACTTGTCATTCCAACTTTCAATAACACCTTCAAATTATGTTATTATCTCCCTTCTTAATACATTCCATAATTAACTAAATATATAAAATATATCTATCTAAGTTTGTCGATACGTATAATATAAAAGGCGTTCAACCTCATTTACTCGCAACCTCATTTGCCGTGCGCCGAACACCAATTACACCGTATCACCGTACCTATCAAATAACTTTTATAGCACCATGTTAAAACTTTTGAGACTCATTTATAATAATTTCTGATACGTACTTTGGTATCAAGGGATTAAGAGGAGTTCTTGATCAATATGAAAATTAAAAAATACCTTTCCAATCTCATTGAAAACATAAATTCGTACCTAATCAAACTTTAACAATTTTCAACATTCTTTAACTCAACAATTTGCACAATTACTTGCAAGCTCAAAAAGTAATTAATGTATGATATGTATATTATATATTATTATGATGAATTGAAGATATTGTAAATATCGCCAGTCAGAACCACAACTGATCAAGTTTGTGTTACTCTTGTAATTTCAAAGTCAGTAAGTTTGTAGATAATTTCAAATCTGTCCGTTGTTTCAGGTACTCTGTGTTTACGTCGTACATTCCCCAATAAATCCACATTGTTGCCGATGTTGCAACCCTCCAACACGCCCCTAGAGCATCCTAAAACTGTTTGAATCAAAAGTCCCACTACAGCTTAATAATTAACCTCTATGCTGAGCAATTTCGATTCCTCCCCAAGGTCTAAAGTTAGTATTTAAAGCTGAAATACTAGCCTCGAAGCCCAAGCCTGCAATCCCCGCAGTATTAGCATCGACATACGAATTTATTGAATAGTATCGACGGAGCTCGCCCGGGGGAAATCAAGATACAACTTTACAATAAGCTCTCAACTGTGGCCTATTCTGTACACTGCAGCTTATGGAGTTACCGATTGATCTGGTCTAGTTTTTGGGAGGTTATGGGAAAGTAACCTGTTCTGTTTCACTATAGCCTGAAGGATAGTTTTGCTTATAGGCTTGGTTTAGCCCACAGACTTCTCCGATAGTCCACATAATGTAACACAAAAGTTATTCGGTGGTAACACTCGCCAGGTGTACTATTCATACAAGCTGTCATTGTAGTAAAAAAATCTATTGTACCGGCACTTTATCGCAAAAACCCAAAAAACATACGATTTGTATTGCGGGAAACAAATAAACCACTTACGATCCAAACAAAGAGTGACCTACTACTTATAGATACTCGTATAACGTAGTTACCAACAATGCTCTATTCCACAATGTCCACAGACTGTTTTAAGCGAATCCCCAAAGATTTAATCAGAACTGGTTCTAATGAGATAAACGAATTTAGTCGAGGCAGCTGTGACCACATGACTAACTCCATACGTACGTAGTCGAGTGTTGGTAGTCCGCGGTATCGTAGAATATATATTTCTTCACATTATTATCAATACCAAGCGGACACTTTTTTTTTATTAATTCATATTGGTATAAAAATGTATGTGTCTACAGCTGGAAGGTCTACCAGATAATGTGACTCGACAATTGTGATTGTCGACTCGACAAAAAGTATCCGTTTGGTACATTGTGATGAAAAATTTATTGATACAGGAATAAAACCCATAAGTTCACACAAAAATTATCTAACTAATCATTTCAATCAATTCTTTTTGGAAAAAAGCTTCTATGCAATTCCTATAAGCTGCAAAAAAGGTTTCCGGCACCTTTAACCCTTTCATGTATCCGACTCAGTTCATGTTTGGTTGCCTTGGTTATAACATCTTGTAGGTCAAAAGAACAAACGACCAAATCATAACCATGCTAAAGATTCTTCGAGGACATGTGGACGCCCCGGGTCTCAGCGATGAGTTCTTAAAGCTTTACGTCCCAGACTCCCTTCGTAGTATTCAAGAATATGGTTTTTGTGGTGCCGAACTGCCGAACTGTGGCCCACGCGTAACCTCCTATTCCACATACTCTCTCAGCACCCAATTCCCTCTTGGGTGCGAACCCTGAATGCGATGTATTTGGAGATGTGTGGAAGCTACTCACGTTTAAATGTTTAACTTAGGTTATTATAAAGTAGTTCTTTAGCTTAGATAAAATTTATTAGTTTATACAGAGGGTTAAATTGTTTAAGGTTTATACTGATTGACTATGCAAGGTAAATTTAATAATTCTTTTGACATGTTTTATTATTTTACGTATCATTTTGACTCGCATCGATTTTATTGTTATTGGAAATGTATTTTTCTACTAGGTCAATAAATAAATGAAAAAATATGAAATTACTATTTCAACGGGAAGTTCCTTATACTCAGGTTTAATTCCTGTCAAGTTTCAAAATATGCAGCGTATACCTAACCTACGGTATTATTTTTTACATTAAGTCGATTGGTTGCTTAGTTAGGGCGTGAGGGAAGGATAAATAAACAAACACACTTTCGCATTTATATTTATTATTAGGTATAGATTAATTGGCACGTTACTAATATAGTTGAGCGTGTTTTAAGAACTTGGTCCTATCAGGGTTAGGTTCTTTGTATCCTTTTGAGGTACGGTACCCTAAAAACATCTCCTTCGATCACTCCAAGGACTCTGGGTGATGGCCTTTCGCTTCGCATGCAGTTGTCATAACTATGGCAATCGCCTTAAAAGCTTTGCTCTTTACAAGTCCTAAAACTTTTAATGGTCCTAAACATTTCCAAGTTTTTAAGTTTTTGAGATCTGTGAGACGCACTGAATTCACAAGTCACAGTATTTATTACTCTTTGCTACTTTATATAAATCGGCGTATGTGTGCTTACTTAATTAAATGGACTTACTTATGTCCTTCCCTTCGTCACAGATTGAATAAATTTAGGTTTTTTTTTGTACTCAATAACTCAATAACGTTATTCTAATTTTGAAATTTATAGGTACTTACCTAAGTAATTCTGTTTTCAAACGCTAATGTCGTCTGTTCGCATTTAGTGATACATGGTGATACCAACCTTTATAACCTTTTTCCAATAACTTTGGGCACATAGTCGGTGTACATTTATTTATTTAATATCTTTGCATTGTAATACCCTGGTATAATACGCTCAAATCTTTATGAATCCTCAGAAGTACGCGCGAGTGGCGGCGCAGAGGCATGGAAAACTTCACAAAATTAATAAAGATTTGCTCGACTTACGTGTCTATAACGTATGAATATAAAGTTATCAAATATCCTAGGAGCATTAGAAGGTTACTTAGGAACTCTGAGTTATCGTAACGATAAAAACGATTTGGTACAAAATTTTATTATTTCGGCTCCCTTAGCATTCAACTCGGAAAGATTTTTGTTAAACATAATGTCAGCTAGATTAGTTTTAGTATCAATTCAGACCAGTCTGGTCCACAGTTGGACTCTCCTGTTTTGGAAGAGAGCTGGAAGAGAATCTCATCGACAAGTACAATTTGCACAATATTAACGTAAAACAGTTTAGACTCCTCCGCCTCGCTAATGTCGAACCATCCCTAAACTTCCGCATTTATATAATTAGGGCAGAATGTTGTGCAGCAACTCCACGATCTGAGCCTTTGAAATACTTCATGGAATTAATTCACCTGGCTGACTCTAACATAACGTTGGAGCAGACGAGTAACATATATTAGGTACTAATAAAAGAATGAAAGTCTTTCTTTTATTTTTGAAGTATCACTATTGTTTTTCTACCTGATGTTTCAGCTGGTTATATTTAAAAGGTAGTTTATGTACAGTTCTTAAAAGTACTTAATACACAAGGTGGAATATTCTGTAAGAATAGAGCTATCATTTTTATTTTTTTATTTTGAATCACACAATTATAAATGCGAATGTTTGGATTGATGTTTGTTTCCTCTTTACGCCAAAACTACTGAACGGATACGAACGAATATAACATAGACTACTTTACCCTTGGCTTTTTCAAGTAATAAACAAAAAAAAAAATGATCGTGCTTGTGTTGAACTATTATATTTTCATTTTTTTATTAAAGAAGCCAAAACTGGAAGGTTAACTTCCAGTTTTGGCTTCGTGATGGAGAAGCCAATGTATTTTTTAGTGGCAAGTCTGCTGTCGACTCGTTCGCTGATAATTAATGTTGTACAAGTTGTAAGGAATTTGCCCTCTGTACCACTACCTACCTACCTACCAGCCTCAAACTAACTGTTGTAGAGGGCTTTTGAAACATTTGGTCCAGCGTTGGGCTAGGAGAATTAATGTACTCCAACTCTTTCAAACTAAAGACCAAACTGCCTTATTTTATGTGCGTATCTTAGTTTATTAGGAAAATGCTGTGTGTCGTCAGCTGTTATGAATTGTTTCTAAACTCGGCTAATAGAATGCTAGACATTTTTTGATAACACAGAAGTAACAAAACCAAATATATTCTTTCTATGAAAATGCCATCGCCACAGTGACAATGACACATTTTGGCAATTTATATGAAAACTAGTGTTCCAAAACAGGGGGTTTCGCAAAGCTATGTTCGTCAGGGATTATTTATTTATTTATTTTATTTTATTTCGGTTTTTCACCATAATTGTTAGTATAGTTTACTACTTAGATACTATGATACTATAGGATAATATAGGATTCTAATGGTAAAAGAATTTTTCAAATCGGTTCAGTAGTTTCGGAGCATATTTAAATAACGTGCCAAGGTTAAAGGGAGTAGGTACTATAACGACACCATTTTGTGTATAGGATAGGCATAGAGGATTTCGCGTTCATATCAGATCAGAGCGGCATGAGTGCAAGAAACTAGTTATTGCTTATTACCTAAAAAATAAGTAGTTTTGAAAATAAAACTCTGCTAAATTTTAGTTTGTTTACTGTAAAAAGTATTAAGGCTTATTTTATAATAAGTATGTATTGAGTAGCGACGATTTATTGCACAGGTAGAAGCGAATTTTGGATTATTTTTTTCTATGTAGAAATATAAATAAGTAATACAACGAATATTTACACTTCAATCTATTTTCAAAAAATCTAAGCCGTCACCAGAAGGCAGAGTGCCCATGACGAATCACAACGATGGCGAATTCCCACTAACTCCCCAGAATGCTGGCAGCATTGCCACGTTGAATGGCAATGATAATTCGTTGACCGAAATAAAAACCAGCATTCCGATCACCTGTGGACTCTATTAGTAGTTTTGTAAGATCTTTATAGATAACGTCTGCCCCAGGACCCCAAGGTAAATAAAAGGTAAAGGTAAATGCTTCCGTATTATGGAAGATATGATCGCTGACGCTAAGCGATTTCAGGTAAGAGTATCATCGTAACCAATATATCAATCAATGTCTGAGTGCAAATAGCACCGCACGTAGAACCATGTTGATGATAGAAAATCTAGCTTGATGGTCTATGAGTTTCTTTCATCTGAGGACTATACGTGACGATCGTCACACAATTGTATTTATAAAAATAAAAAAAAATTGTTTGACGATAATATTGACATAGTTATATACCTATCTTATAAGCTTTAACTAATAATGTATTAAATTAGTAATTTGATTGGTTAGTAGAATTGGGTCTCATATAATGCCAAACGTTTGATCAGACTGAAATTAATGAAGGATTACAATAGGAGCGGTATTAGGGAATTTACTCAAAGCAATACGTGTCAGTTTAGAATGAGCGTTACATACAGACATTCCGCACACTACGGATCTAATATTTAACGAAGTCTGTTTGAGGATCTGATGGACGCGAGGATGTTGCTCCCTGGGTAATCAAACGACTTTGAACTTTCTCGACAATTCAGCATATTCATTCATTGCCTCTGATACTTTATAGTGATGTTATCACACTTCACAATAACATTATAGTGTTAGTTATTTCTTCACGACAAAACTGCTAACGGATCAGGATCAGAATTTTGCATCAACATGTAGGTAGGTCTAGATTAAATTATAGACTACTTTTTAGATCATATTATAATCCTTCTCATGGAATACAATTAATCTTTAATTTTTTTATAAAAACGCGAGAAGACGCGGGCAGAAACTAATTTTAAAACATAAAAACTCTCAAAAGCATTTTTGGGAGTGCAACTTGGCAGGACACGAACATAGGCTATATTTCTTAGTTCGGGAAATCAACACGTGATGAATCATCATCATCAGACCATATCAGTCCACTGCTGGATATAGGCCTCCCCTAATGAGCATGAGGAATGATGATAACTAGTTATTGATAAATATTTTAAGAATGGACTAGACGTAGGACGCTATTGCTTACGTGGACCATTATTGGCTATTGAGGTTGAGTACGCTATTGCAATACAAAAGTAGGTACCTACCTAGGAGCGCCTGTAAAATAAATGTAAGTATATGTTTGTTAATAAAAACACTACAAATATGTCCATTATTCTTTGACAGTTATTCAAAACATGTCTCTTCTCAGAATAAAACAAGGATCGTCTCAAAGCTAGCACCAATTGAAATTGACGCTGACACATTGACAGGGGTCCGCTATTTGCTACATTTGCGTGTCCCCCGGGGCCCCACGACCCAGGGGCCTCTCGACCCCAGACCTCAAGGAACCGGGATCACAGTCAACGCACGTGACAGAAATGATAACACTATGCTGAGTGCCAGCAATGTCCAGACTTGTACATCAGTACAATGAGAGTGTTGTATTGGTTTACTAATCTGCACATTGCTGCTACAAGTAAAAAGTTAAACAATGTGTTTTACTGGCAAAATATTGAAAATGAGGGAAAGCAATGATTCTGCCCTGCCGTAGCATTAACTCGTTTGGTAGGTGCCTGTAGATACGTAGAATATTCCGACGGGATAATTTGACTAAAATAAGCACTAAAACATATTACAAAGTTTTTAATACTCGTAGTTTCGAAAATTATCTTTTGCAAACAAACTTATTTATATTTGACTTTTGTGTTTGTGTGGTACAATAAAAAGTTAACTAATCTATCTAATAAAAAGCTGCCAAGAACTTACAATTTTACCTCTTCATATTGTGAAATAAGATAACAGATTGTTGGTTTAATCTCGAATGAACTATAAGCAACGTAGACCAGGTATTTTTTCTAAAAAAAATCTGTTTGCTTTTAATGTATAATAAAAAATATCCATTTTATATTTGTAGATCAGGTATTCTTGATCAGCATTATAATGTATGTAAGTATATATTTATTTATTTTGCTGCCTCCTAATTAGCATCCTACCCGTCAAGACACTCCAAGTACCACAATAAAGACATTCTGGAATTACAAAGCGGAGGCCAAATCAACGCTCGTCGCTTGGCCTTCTAATTCCTCTCTTTTATCAAATCTCGTTGTAAATTCAATATTTGACGCGAGGATCCCCTCTGAATGCCTCCTTTGTGGGTATTGTGATTCACAATGGCCCCGCGCACAATGCGCACAATGCGCACAATGCGCATAATGCGCACGCCCTGAATCATAATATTTGAGAAAGCGAATTAAATCCTGATTTTCACACCAATATTATGAATGCGAGAGTTTTTATGTATGGATGCATCTACTACATCACGCTAACACTACTGAACGGACTGGCCTGAGCTTTCGCGTATATCTACTACATCACGCTAACACTACTGAACGGACTGGCCTGAGCTTTCGCGTATATCTACTACATCACGCTAACACTACTGAACGGACTGGCCTGAGCTTTCGCGTATATCTACTACATCACGCTTACACTACTGAACGGACTGGCCTGAGCTTCCGCGTATATCTACTACATCACGCTTACACTACTGAACGAACTGGCCTGAGCTTTCGCGTATATCTACTACATCACGCTTACACTACTGAACGAACTGGCCTGAGCTTTCGCGTATATCTACTACATCACGCTAACACTACTGAACGGACTGGCCTGAGCTTTCGCGTATATCTACTACATCACGCTAACACTACTGAACGGACTGGCCTGAGCTTTCGCGTATATCTACTACATCACGCTAACACTACTGAACGGACTGGCCTGAGCTTTCGCGTATATCTACTACTACTGGGCTTTAAATCCCATGGATCAGTTAATTGTGATAGAGGAGTCGGTTATTTCACGTTCACACATAAACCAATGGACTAGGTGCTTTTGATATTGCATTATTTACGCCGTCAAAGTATTTTCAGTAACTTTAAATTTAACTGCGGTAGGTACTTTGAATACTAACATTACTTATAAGAGATATTTTTGATCCTAACAAATTTTATTTATTTATTATTTTATTTATTTATAAAGTTTGGGTTTTGTCGTTTAATTTCAAAAGGCAATGAAGTACCATCTTAATTATTCATTATTGTACATTTTCTAAGAGGAATGACTAGCTATTTTTTTGTTCTCTTAATTAAGTTGTTATATTGTGTACCTAGTCCTGTTTGGAAAATAAACATATTTTATTCTTTTATTCTATTACTTGAAAAGAGTTTAGACACTTTGTAGAGTTTGTAGTAGAGATTCAATTGTCAGGAAAACTGTGTGACCCATGTTTACAAATAAAGAGTTTGGAAAAAAAGTTTTCAAATGCTTGGGCTTTTATGTTTACTTCAACGTCACGTTCGTAGGTACCTAGAGTTTTAGTATCTAGTTAAAGAAATATAATTTTAATTATGTCGATTCTATGATTTTAGGACTCGGCACGAGTCCAATATTATTATCCAACTGAAAACTGTTTTACCTACTAAAAAAATAATGGAAAGGTTCTTACACCAACAACATCAGACAGTTTTAACATCAGACAAAACATCTGAATTAGATAAAGATCATCCCAGAGGTGAATCAAGTAAGTTTATTATCTATTAACACTATCCTGGTTTCTAACACTACAGTTATTAGAAGCGGGATATACTCCATGTTTTTTGTTAATTTGAGTGGTCCATCGGCACAGTCGCATGTGCCATGCCATGTTCACGGAATAACTGAAGTCACTGCGAGTGACTTCAGTTATTCCGTTCATCGTAAAGTAGGTTATCTCTCAGAAGGAACAGCTTCAGAGTTAACCCCACCTCTGTGTCCCTTGATTGTGAACCCTTTATTAATAAAACTAATATCCGTTAGTCTTAGAGTTATATGAGGTTCGTAGATCAGATGATACTTTATAATTTCTTTGCAGATTAGTTGATACTCGTACTTTATAATATCGCTACAGAGACGGCAGGGGGAAACATCCCTGTAACCACCACATACCGATGCACATAACATTTTAACGTAGATTTTCGTAGCTCGTGCTACGATACTTCGGACGGATCGGCGGCGTAGCATACAAAAGACTTGAACGCGCATCCACTTTTTACTAAACACTAAATCTCCGCACTACATCCTAGTACTCGTAAGGAGTTGCGGTTTACAGTATAATACAATTGTAATATAAATAAAGTACAATTTCAAAAACAAGCTTTTATAATCATCTAGAACTAAAGTGCTTAGGAAGAAAAGTCCGACGAACCCAAACTCGACGGGGTATAGTCTCTTCGCTTTGGAGTTCCTATGGCCACCTTCTTCCTCAATCATCAGACCATTTCAACGGTTGAGTTACTGGTCTGAAATTCACTTGCGAGATTTGTCCCACTCAAACAAGCAGAGCAAGTTGAATAATAGCGTGTAAGCTCTTGTTCTTTACTTTCAATATACTGACCTTTCCCTAACCTTCCTCAGCACAGTAATATAAAAATGAATCGCAAAATGTGTTGGTAAGCGCATAACTCAACAACGCCTGGACCAATTTGGCCAAATCTTTTTTTAAAATGTTCGTTGAAGTTCAAGGATGGTTTTTACGGCGAGAAAAATTAGAATTATTGCTGGAAAAACCCTAAAAATAGCCCTTCTTTTTCCCATACAAATGATTCGTAACTAAAACGTAGTCAATTTGAGCTTTATTGCTAAAATAACTACCCGTGCGAAGCCGGGGCGGACCGCTAGTATATTATAAAGCAGACCTTCGTAGCGCAATGCTGTTAGACGCAGTAGGTATTCAGTGAGTTGGTGACTGGTCTTCTTATTTAATCCAACTGCATTTGTAATTCAAGATGTGCTGGTGGATTCTTAGGTGGCACTGGATGTCCGCGACGTGCGCACTGCAGCGCTCCGTGGCTTGAAGACCACACATGCACTTATCAGGGGCTGATAGCACTCGAAAGTGATTATTAGTTAAGGTGGAGACCTTAACTAATAATCACTTTCGAGTGGTTTTCAAGGCACCCATATAATATTTTTTATATAAATTTCAGACGAATGCCTTTATCTATAAAGCGACGCCAGTCATTCTGATGCCGGAGGCAGGGGTGGCTCCGCTGTAAGTATCGCAGGATCGCTGTGCTGCTGTCGGCCTTCGATGAGGTATTTATCCGTATTAAATTTGCATTAATGTATCCATTTATCATTTGTCTTTACCTACTATCAATTATCTAGTTTTATCCACTAAATATAAGTATACTCGTAGCATGGCTTTAGTAACCTGAATGGGCCCGAAACTGTTCCTATTATATTGGTACCCTTTAAAATAAATATTTATTTACAATCTGAATCTGAACCACATCAGGATATTTTAAGATTCCAAAAAAAGGAGGAGTTTCAAAGTTCGTCGCATACGAACCAATATTTTTTTGCAGTTGTATTGAATAGAGGATAATCCCAAGGTTGTCCCTTAATAGATGACGGGAGTAGTATTTGGTCCGCAAAACTTAAAAAACATTTTAAAACTATGTAATTGAAGAGGCTTTTTTTCTACCTATGTCAAAAACTCAAGTTCATATCATTATTGACTTTTCTTTACTTAAATACTTATACTATAATAATATTACAGAGAGGAAGGATTTGTTTGTTTGTTTGAATTAATAGGCTCCGAAACTACTGGACCGATTTGATAAATTCTTACACCAATAGTATCCTACATTATCCTGTGCGAACAATGAATTGTTTATATTCGTGATTTTTCGAAAGAATTATGCTGTTTTTAAGACATGACGGGCTAATTACTAATCCCATGAGAATATTATTATGGGACTCATTCGGAATCATTTTTTAGTCCATGATTGACGGGGAATTCGTTGAACATCCTACAGCCGAACATAGAATTACCTTCTACAGTCGGTATAAATATCAAAGCAGCTCCGAGCTTTGCATCTAGAATGCAAAGCTAACCCAGTCGACCTGTAATTACGAACAAGCCTACTTGTAACACTTAAGTATGGTAGATGTAACGTGCTAATGAACACCTACTGAGTTTTAACCAGCACCCACGACGACAGCGCTAAACTAGTGTCTTAGTGCAGTGGGAACCATGAAAACATTGGAACCGGATTTCGTTTGAATTGTTAAAACCGCCAAAGAATGTTGTAGTGATTTTTTGCTTGTTCTTTTATTTTTCTTTGCCTCTCTTTATTCTTTTTCTCCAGGAGGTAAAGAAGAAGTATGGTGGTCGCTGCGTAAGAATCGACCCCTCCAGCTCAGTCCATGGATGTCGTAAGAGGCGACTAGGGACCAGCAGCTTGATTCACGATGGCGGTATAAATATAATAAAATACTAGCAAACTTGAAATGTACAGATAAAAATAACATGTTGGAATATAAACTAAAAGCGATACTCATAGAAAATGTTTTTACGAACTTGAAAAATTTCCATTGTAACACCGGGTACATACTGTGAACATTTTATGAATACTCACCTAATCACTAGTTTCACTTGATAACTGTCTGAATGCAATAAATAAGAATACTGTTTTGAACACCTCCACACGTGTATTTGATCACCCATCCTCCAGCAAAGCATGTTGGTTGGACAGGACCAGGTTATAGAGGCATGTTCAACAGTGCACGTAATTATGTGTGCGGTAGGTAACTCAAAAGTAGATAAAATGGTAATGGACGTCTACAGAGGTGGCTAAACTCACTTTGCTTAAGACCTTTTGATTTTGATTGATGAATAAGCTGTCCTCAAAACATTCCTAATAATCAGACAGACACGGCTGATTACTAGCTAGCTTATACTTCATTATCTGATGACAAATTGTACTGGTATTTTTGAACAAAAACCAAAGGATTAGCCTTAAGATACTAACTTATTCTAAAGCTATGTAGGTACAAAACTTTGATCTAAAGTTCAGTCCCTGTTCTTTAAGAGATAATTGTAGGGCAGAATTGTTACCTGACTTCTGCAGGTGAGAGATAATTACGAATAAAAGTACACTATTCACGATAACAAATAGTATTTCTACTAAAATCGTGGCCGAACACGCCTAATCAAATTTCCGAGTAATATAAATCAATAGGAAATAATTTGAAGGTCTTTTCTGTTGGCCGCCATTATCAGCATGCGAAAATCAGTATTTCGTGATGGTTTTTTGAGTCAATTTAATAAGATTATCATTCCAATGATGGTATTATTAGGTCAGCAAGACGATGGTTTTCTAAATATAAACATAAGTACAATCTTAATCATATAAAGGACAAGCGATTTTTTTGGCCGAAACCGCTAAAGTTACAATGATGAAATTTGGAGGGTAGGTAACTTTTAAAATAAGGGATTTAGTACGTTACGTACTAAAAGATAAACAAAAACAACATACAAAATTTTTTGAAACTTTCTATTTTACGGACTCAAGCACCTTTTTTTCAGCTAAATTTATATTCCTACAATGTTTTCAAGTGTGGGGTATTTTCCTAGGCACTATAAAAACAAAAATTTACCCCGAAGTTTATACCAGAAATACCTACTCCTATACAAAGAACCAAATATATCTTTAATATTTCTTTCTAAACTTCCGAAGGTTTTAGTTTTAATGAACTACTGATGAATCTAATCCAATCCCGCCACTGCTGGTGTGGTTTAACCCCAGCACGAGATCATAATTTGACAAACCGTGTCCGCAGTTCCGTACTAACATCACCTAATCTGCGGTTCCGTACCAATTTGCTCCTGCTTCCGCCGCTGGTCAGTTCTAGTTGTTTGGATATAAACCAGGATAGGTATAGGTACCTACTATCAACATTACATGGCCTTTGAAACAGTATTTGTAACCTTATGTTCACAAAAGCAGCTAACACTCAGGATGAGGGGACGCCGAGTGCGCGGCGGCACTCCACGGTAGCGGTTTTGTTTTCAATAGATACCATCTGGATAATAGCATGATGACTGATTTTGAGAAACTACTCTGATATGTTTTTATAAATCTGCTGTCTATGAAACAAACCATATATCTGCAAGAAAAAGATGGATTTCGAAAAAAAATTAGCTTTAAAAAGCAGTTTCTATTTTGCACTAATCTACATCTGTTTGTGACGTCATCGATAGACGAGCATGGAATGATGATGGTACCTACCGAATAATGACGATTATATTTTTTATTAAATGGAATCTCTTTATTAGGTACTTAACAAAAAATCACAATAAAATAAAATAAATAAATTAGTACTAGTAGGTAGCTTAAATAATATATAAAACAAAGTCGTGTTAGCTACACCATTTATAACTCAAGAACGACGGGACCGATTGTCATGGTTTTTGATTTGTTGGATTTCTCTTAGTCCGGAATAGGATAAGAAGTATTAAAAACATTGGAAAATTGACGAAAAAATAACAACTCGTGCGAAGCCGGGGCGGACCGCTAGATTACAATATTTTCAGACCTTTACATTGCGTCACATTTTGAGCATGCCGTCAATTTACATATTGTGACGGCAAGACATCACAAATGGGTTTTCTCTGATTGGTGTTTACCGTGTGGCGGGAAACTGATTTATTTTGTAGTTTTATTTTATCATAATAATAACGAATGTCGATCAAAATAAACGTAAATCGTATTGTTTTGTGTTTTTTGTAATCTACCTCTACATTATGTGCTCGATTACACCACACAAACATAAACAAAATAGCGCACGCGTTGTTACCTACATATTAGTACCTACCTACTTGACCTACTATTACGCAAGTAAGTAACACATTAACTTAACAAAGGCAGAACTGAGAAGTATACTCAGTGTGGCACTACACACTACACACTACACTATACAACTAAATCATCAACATCAGGTGCAAGAATATTTTAATTTTAAACAGGGAAGACATTTTCAATTTTAATTTAATTCATAATTATTATTGTTATTGTAAATAGGTAGATTTATTAAAATTCACACACTATGGACTGGTGTGTGAATTTTAATAAACCAGTAAAGCTACTGGTAGTATTACATTGATACCACTTCAACAACAACATTGTAATATTTGACATGTTTCGGTGAATAAATGATTCTATTCTATTCTATAGTATAAATATTTCACTGTAAGGTCATCGACATCCAGACCCTACACTATGGCACTATGGCCTATAGGTACGTCAGATAATAATTCGTTCAGTGGTGATTTTTAGTTATTGTCAGCACCCCATTGTATAGTAATTTACAAGTCGAATTTGTTGACATAACTTGCAGCTAACTCTAATACATCCTATACTTAGTTTCGTAATAAATAAATAAATAAATAAATAAATAATGCTGGACAATTCACACAGCATTATCTAGCCCCAAGGTAAGCAGAGCTTGTGTTATGGGTACTAGATAACTGATATACGTAATATTATACATTACATAGATAGATATTTTTTATTATACATAGAAAACACCCAGACCAACGGAACAAATTTCTGCAGATAAATATAATTGTTCCTTTCATAGTTCTTTCCTAATATTGCATTGCATATCACGGACCTCCTTCTTGTCTTTGTTTACAGCTGGTTCTTTTAATAAGTAGTGAGTAAAGCAAAACTTTTGAAGAGCACGACTCTGCCTAGTACTCTGTAGTGTACTTAACCTCTCTGTGCAACAGTTTTGTGTTTTTGTCTGACTGAAGGGCGGCGGCGACGGCGGCGACGGCGGCGACGGCGACGGCGGGGCGCAGGGGAGCTCTATCTTTTCAAAGAACAACAATAACTTTGCGTAAGTTTATTTACAAAAGATTTTAGTAATGAAATGATAGTGTAGGTATTTTTGTTGAGCTATCAAGTAATGTCTGATTACTCGAGGGACCGAAGACAAGTGTATTTGTGTTGAGCGGAATAGCTACCAATATTACAAATATTGTGTCCCGCCCGCCTAAAATAAATACTCTTGTGCTTACCCAAGGGTACAAGCGAGCCAGAGATATTACCAAATAACCTTAGATAGAGAAGATAATTAAAAAACATTAAAATATCTAGCCCGAATAGAATAGGAACAAATAATTAATAATTACTGTAGATTTTTTAACCTTTAAAATGCCTCTCTCACCTTCCGTGCTCATGTTACTGATACACATGGCGGCGCAGGCGAGGCGAGACCGCAGGACCTTTACAAAACATTAACAACTCTTTTTAGGCATAGGTAAGACAAAATGCAAAAAAAAAATCTTCGCCTAGTCGTCGCGACGGTAACTTTAGTAGAGGTTTGCTACATGATTGCTATCAAATTCTACAAGGTGCACGAGTTTTAAGTAAGTACCTAGTAGAGCAGTTTCCTGTGTCAACTATAATATAATATATAAAATGTTTATCCTTATTTCTTTCTAAAACGCTATTTGACTCCATTTATTAGAAAAAAAAAGGTTTTCATAACAAAATAATATGATTAGGGTTATCTCTATGACGACGCGCCCGGGTAAGTCGCACTCCACGCGGTGCCAAAGAAGTTACAAAAATAAATCTGCTCCACAAACACACGGCAGAGCGTACGTAGGTACATGGATTCTTTATCGAAATAGATTATTATTAACTTTTATAAATCCCCTTTTTAATATACTTATTTTTTTTTAATAAAATATCTAAATCATTTAGGAACAAAATTAACGCATGGTTCTATTTTAAGTATTTAGTAAGTACTTAAGTAGGTACCTACGTACTTAACAAAGCATGTTATACTTTTTAATAATTAGTATTTTATTAGTTTCGGGAAGAGTTTTTATTTAATTAAATACTATACGAATTGACTGATATTATGCTACCACTACAAACTATATCGTAGGTAGGTAATAATACCTAATTCTGTTTGGATCAACGTGGAGGATAAAGGGATACAGTAACTCACTCCATACATTCTTCACTCAATTGGATAGAGATTTCGGACTTGATTAGATACTTACTATACTAGCCGACCGACACAAGACGAAGAAGGTTACTTTTATAGGTACCTATTATACCTGGATATTCAAGATGATTGGATTTTTTTCGAGAAACTCCTTGGATTTTCGTTTTTACCACAGTTTTTACGTAAGTAAGTACATAGAAAAACAAAAGCAGTAAATTTTTATTGGAAATTGAGTTAGGTATTGTATCGTATAACTTATAGTTGAGCACTTGTGTAATGTTCTGTAAATTTTAACCCCTTGATTGGTAAAGGTAAACAAAGATAAAAAAGTGAATTTTATGTGACAAAAGTTGTCAAAAAATTTAACTAGATGTCAGCACAGGTAAAATTAGCAGGCGCTTACGAAGCGTTTCAGGTTTAGAACCGCTCCGCGAACCATAGTTTGACTCAGTGCCATCAGAAGGGTCTTAACTGACTCGACTGAACAGCGAGTGATGAGTTTGGAAATGATCTTGTGATTACATTCCGCTCTCCCGTGTCTCAACTATCGCAGAGGCACGGGTTGAATATCTGACGCTGTTATGGCCACGTTTAAATTATACCTCCTTAGGATAAATAAAATATATTGACAGGCCAATATGGCGGCAACCGAGTACCGACAATTATTACTCATCATCGTCCCCGATTTTAGTGAAATTTTGCATACATAATCGGAAAATAATAGCTATTAGCTATGTTTGTATCTTTTCAGTTTTTCAAAATACATAATCATAATTAAATGAGAGCGAAAGTTATAAAAATGAATTCTGGCTCTTGATTATTGATGATAATGATTTCATTAAAATCGGGGACGTAGTTTCCAAATGAATCGAAAAGTACGTTTGTATGGGAGGTTAGAGGTTCCGGTCCCCATTAAATTAATTAAGTTTTCACCTGTGGCTGTTCCACACACTGATAAAATATAAAACCATGACTTATGCATGAGGACCACGTGGCATATTTCTATCTGGTCATTAGGTTGTTGTTTAAAATAAATTTCATTCGTGGGCCACGAAGTTAGAACAATATTACTCTTACGAGCCACGCACAGAGAACAATATTACTGGCCACGAATGAAATAAAATACTTTCTTTTACAAAATTATCTACTTAGCTCCTTCATAGTCAAATTATTTCAACATGAATCCCTTATTTTCAATTTTAATTATTAAACAATTTAACGAATTTATTTACTCAAAAGAACAGACTATAGTCTTACTTACTATATAAATTAAAAAATGAATAATAAATGACGACGGTTTGACAATTTTGTAGTAGCAAGTTATACAATAATAACACTTGCTACCGAGTTTTGCAATATTCATTATATCTTAATGAATGTTTGTTTACATAATCGGTTCACTCCACAGGTTCACTCATATTTTTATTTCTCAGATTATCGGTGTAAGAATAACTGTCAACGAAATTGGTGCATGTTCTTCTTTAGAATTTAGATAATAACATGTGTAGCATACCTTTCTGTAAAAGTAAATGAAACACACTTACCGACTACCGTTAAGTAAAGTTAAAGTTGTTTCTTAGTAAGATTATGTTAGTTTGTTTGCAAGTATTACATGCGCTAGTTAGGTTATATTTCTGGAGCTTTAATTAAAATGTGTTATGTGTTTGCAATGTTTTATTAAATAAGTAATTTGAAACCTCTTAGTTCAGGGCACACAATAAACTATACAATTTGCGCTAACATTTGAAGAATTTCTCCAATACTGACCCAAAATAACAGTCGTCGAGTGAATCACCACCGGTCCGAAATTGTACATTGTTGAGGATAAAACCCCTCGGAGAGGAGGGAGGGGTTCAGCTATTTTAGATGTAATACTCATAGCTCGGGCGATGCGAATCTGTAGTTGTTCTATGACTTGAGACAAACCTTAGCTTCGTAGGTATTCTTAGTTATTGCTTTTCGTAAACATAAGGCGCTTTATTAGCATCCGTTCTAGGGTTATGCTGATGTGTCTTAGTCTAAATTGAAATAAGTAACTTCGTATTTATTTATAACTAGTTGCACGTGTCTTTGCACGCTCTTTTTCCAGATAAAAAGCCTATGTCCACGGAATACCATCCACTCCCCCGCCAAATATCATTCAAACTCAAATCTGAAATCGGCGATTCGCTTAGAACATGTAGAAATTAAATAGGTAGGTATACAGTAGGTCATAATAGACTTACGTGTCGCCATATTCTGCTTTTTGGGCATATGAATGTCAATAGAACTTGTAAATAAGAAATAAATACCTAATTGCGTTCCATTCTGCCGTTTAGGTGTAAAAATGTAAACAAACAGACACACATTACTTTTGATTTATAATATTAAAGTAATCGATGAGGAAAAATTTGTAAATATGACAATGTGTCCGACCTAGGCTAAGAAAAAATTAGCTAACGATCTTTTTAAATTCAGTGAGGAACATGGGGATAATTTAGTAGGAGTTAATTAACTGTCACCTTTATAAGAGTTAAACCGGCATAATAAACATAATTATACTATCAAAATAATATAAACATTTAGGTGTTTTAATTACTCCAAGTGTAGTGTTACTGAGCTACAAAATACAAAGGTATACTATAAATGTTCGTCTGGAACATGCCATCGCCTAGCGCCTGCTCAAGCTCATCCGCACTGAGCCGAGAGTGTTGCTATTTGAGTTGTGAACTCGAGCCGAGCCGACTGACACGAAAACCCTTTCCAAATTAGATTTAATGCGAAACTTCAGCTTACTTTCGACTTTTCAAAGTTTGAGCACACTCTGAATGCGCATCTTTTTGAATAAGTTTGTCTGTTTTCGCGGGTTTTCGGTAATGCATGAATTTACTTAGGAACTTACGGTGTCAGGTCTTCTCCTAAAAGTAGGTAGGTACCTAAGTTCCAAGGTATATAGCACCTCTGTTCAGTTGGTTTTTCCCGTCTTTATTCTGGCTTTTAGCGGATGTTCTGCTTATGTTCCATGTAAAACGAAAAAAAAAAAGATATCTTGTTATTGTATTATGTATAATGTCAGTTACCTTCGGTAGTTAGTTAGCTTTGGGCTAGATAGATGATGCGGTGTGGATTGAACAGCATTATTTATATACGTAATTAAAAGATTTATGTGACTTCATAAGACTATTTCTCTAGCTTCTGCCCGTTGTCAAATCTCTAAGATCCTTTCAGTCGTGTAAGCAAGAAAAGGTAACAGACCAACTGACTTCAGTAATAACTTTCGCATGCACTAACTGTTTATTATGTAAGTAATTTCCCACTAATGAAAACTGTATAGTTATAAGTTTCCGCAACATTTTATCAGAGGACAAAGCCATGAGTTTTTATGAGCGGACCTTCTGGCTCTACATTTGATTGAACAAACAATAAAAAGAGTATTTCTGTTTCCTTCCAATGTTCAACGAGAAACAACACATTATCTTCATAATTTGCAGAGATGTCCTCAGAGTCAGCTGGTCTGTTAGACAATTACAGCTGCTCTATCACCTCTGCCTCGCCTGGTGGCTCTAACGGTCTGCATTTAAATGCTACGACACGATAAACCGCACTGTTTGAGTTCCGAAACTCCTTGTAGATAGGTACCGGTCTACCTGACCTGCATTCTGTCCTGTGACTAAACCCCGAAACCTTAAACTCAACTCAGATTTAGAATTTAAAACCATTCGAAATTGCATATTTTGTGTTTCCCCGATCTACTTGCGGGTAGCATACGGAACATATGTCTATTCTATGTGATTATCCAGAATCCTCATCATTTAACGGCACAAAAATAACATCAACTTACTTTAGGATCCTTTAGGTACGAAAAAGACAAAAAATGGGATCTGTATAGATTTGCAAAGTAAAATTTATAATGAGCTTCGGTCGTGTGCTTTAAACAAGATTCTGTAACGAGGTGAGCATTCCTTACGAAGCAACAACGGTCTCCCAGACAGCAAGTGTTAGATAATTAGGTATCGCGCATATTGCCGGTCCCACTGACCCAGTTTTAGATGAGCGTTGTATCTGCAATGAGGACGGTGGCGGACGGCGGTGCTCCACTGTGCCTCTCAACACATCGGCTATAAGTACCGGACTCTGTTCTCCTTATCTTTCTAATACATAGGTATTATAAAGGCACAAGTTTGTTGAAGCGAAGTGAAATGATTGGGCGTAGTCAAAGCTAACCACTACGGTGTGCGGCTTGAAATTTTCGACGACTTTGATTTAGGAATTTCCAGACATTAACATTTCAATTATATATTCGACTGATTAAATTATATTATAGCCAGTAGTAGATCCATCAAGTCCAGATCGTTAATGGACCGAACCGGTCGGTAGTTCACAAATAACTATAGTCAGATCGTTTTAAAGTTGAATCAGTGGCAGAAGAAGATGGCGCGGGCGGCGCGCGGCGGATAGCCGGAGGGTGCGCGGGCGGCGGGCGTCGTCGGAGAGCCAGGATGGCGCGGGCGGCGCGCGGCGAAGAGCCGGAGGGCGCGCGGCGGAGAGCCGGAGGGCGCGCGGGCGACGGGCGGCGGAGAGCCGGAGGGCGCGCGGGCGGCGGGCGGCGGAGAGCCGGAGGGCGCGCGGGCGGCGGGCGGCGAAGAGCCGGAGGGCGCGAGCTAATTAGCAGGTTCAAACCCGAACCTAATTCATTATAGCGGTGGCTTGAGGCCCGAAGCAGGCGATGTGGTATTCGCATGGCCTGGACAAAATACACATCGGTTGGAAGTATTTATAATTTGATTGTTTTATAAATCTAAAACCGACTCCAAATTTCATTGTACATTACATATTATTTTAACGTGTTTTTTTTGTTAAGTTTTTTGGGATGAATACTTACACTTCGGAATTTTTAAGCACCTCGGAGATCATTCTCCATACAATAACACAAAAAATCCAAATCGGTCGGAGAAATCGACGAACATTCGATCGAACATTTTCATTGATGATCGTGACTGTGACGTGCACGATCCCTCTGGTCTTCAATGAAAATCAGCGCTGGGAGTACATCAGTGTGCACCTAGCACAATCAGCGCTGGGAGTACATCAGTGTGCACCTAGCACAATCAGCGCTGGGAGTACATCAGTGTGCACCTAGCACAATGCTAAGTGGAGGCCGTATTTAACATGAATACTGCTTCGCACAAAATAAACAAATTGTGTTGCATGAGTAGTATTATCTAACATAGTTTTAAGATTATTGCATATAGTATTTTTAAGTTAAATAAAACATCTTCTTCTTCATTCATTCATAACATAATTCGGCGTGTCATAAAAACTATAAACCGACTTTATATTCTTAAAAACAGCCCGCTGACAGACGGACGGACATACGAATATGCAGACAGACAAAAAGCATAATAGGATATGTTGGGAACCCTTTGCGTATTATACCTAGGTACCCTAATCAAATCATCAGTCCAGGATCGGTCATCCTTCGTTTCAGGCGATCCGCTATCTAACAACAAATTTTATTGGACCACCTCAAAATCAACCTTTGAGAATTGGCGAAGATAATGAAAACTTTTGGTAATTTTTCAAAAGTATTTTGTCATTTTTTAAGGTTCACGGGAAGAATACTAATCCCCCGGGAAGACCTTTTATATTGGACCAATTCGGGATCATTCTGTATACAAAACCGAAATAATTTACACAACCTGTCCATAAAGAGAAATCGACGGACAAGTTCCAAGAACGATAGAATCTCCTAATCTTTTGTTTGTCTTTTGTGTGAAAGTAGGTGAAAAAAATTCAGTAATTTCCACACGCAAAGTTGTGCAGCAACAGAATGAGCTAAAAGTAAAACACGCTTTGAAAATATGCAGATACTAAAACCTAATCTACTTACTTCAGAGTTTCTGAAACATGACGGCCACGGCGGCGGCGCGGCCGGCGGCGCGGCGGCGGCGCGGGCGCATCGTTTCTAGAGGGTGACACTCTTCTCTACTTCATTAAATTTACACATGCACTGGATCGGTATCGGAGCTTACGGAGCAAAAATATTTATTGTTTTGTATTGATTTGTATAGTACGCGTCCACTGGATTGGCATATCTGCCGATGCCGAAACTACAGACCGGTTATTCTGCTGATGACGTCATCAGCAACAATACCCTCGTCGACGAGGATAATCATAAGCGAACACGATTGCTTTGAAAATACCTAGATGCCGAAGCAAAATCCGAAAGTAGAAGACGCACCCGGCGCCATATCGCCGTATTGTAAGTACAAACGCCTTGTACACTGTGTACGCTCCGATTCCGATGGAGACACGCAGCTTAAACGTGCTATTTCCAATCTTTCGCTCCTTGAGATCGTTGTTTCAGAGGATTTCAGATGGTTTAGGGTCAGCTAACACCGAGACGCAACGGAAGGTGTCGTCGCTGCGACCACTTTGATTCAATAGGTATAGGTACCTATAACTTTATTTGCTATGCAAAGATACAGATACAGATAGGCGTAAGCGTGGCGCAGTGCGGTGGCTCGGGAAGTTTTTGTATTAGGTCAGTAAGATTCTTTTAAAAATATATTATGAATCATCGTGCGAGTGGTGCGAGTGGTGTGAACTGACCCGTAGTTGCGTCAGAGCTGCGTCATTATAATGTATTGTATTGTATTATGTATATCAGTTATCTAGTACCCATAACACAAGCTCTGCTTAGCTTGGGGCTAGATGATGCTGTGAGACTTGCGTATCCAGTATTATTATTACTTATTGCTCCGCCGAGACCGTCAACACACATTTACTAGATGCCGCAACCATTCTAAGTTTCACACCTCCCACTAAAACGCAGTTCACAGGAAGTTAAGACAGATCGCCTATTGGAAGAATCTGACGAGTTTCCCGCGAAACTCGCAAGTTTTCCAGAATTATCCGACTTCTTGCTTGTTTCTAATTTAAATTGCAGTTAGGGAACCAGTTCGGAGCGGTTTACGCCGAAAACTTTGGTACGCTGCACGGGCTGATTAGATTATCTCAAAGATTAGGGACGTACCTGGTGTTCTGAAACATTCAATGATTTTATACATCATTTTCGAAATGTTTTGTTTGGTAGGTACATCATATACTGTAGATGTTGCTGCTGGACACACTTCGAAAGCTAGACGAAATCGTTATCGAATGGTCTCTTCTTTCGTCCTACGTCGCCCGTTTATTTAAAACACCAAGATTTTATTTATGCTTCTACTAAGGTTTGTACCTGTTACATGTAAAAGCAATATTAATGACTACCTTCTAAACGTACTAACTAATTACAATGCACAAACGAAAATGTATAAGCCATCTGAAATCCTGTTAAATTTTTAAAAAGCAAAACCAATTGTAAAGAGGCACGTTTCAGAAAACGAATGAAAAATCGAGTCATGCCACCTGCATCTCGGATCCTCTGAGAGCATCGACATCACTGACGGACTTCCTAACGCTCAGAGCAATCGTTTTGTAGATCAGACGAGCAGCGACACTCATGCTTATGACGACTATTATGACATAGTAAAATATGAACTAGTAGACGTGCTAGGAGGTAGGTAACCGAAGTTGATGTTATGTGTGATAGAGAGAAGATTTATATGTGTGCTCTTTGAAGTCTCTACCAGAATCTCTAGTTGTGTGTTTTCTTAAACTGTCCGTACGGCGCGATTCCGATATGGTCTCGAGATTTTCATCACGGTCTTAATATAATATTATTTTCACAATCTTACTTTACAAAGATTTTTTGAATGAATGACTAAGCAAAAGCACATCCTATAGCTTTGTATAGGATGTTAGCTAGTAATTATATTATGTTTAACCCGTATCGTCTTATTTAAAGCAATCACCTTTTTTTCCAGTTTCTTTGTTTTATTTGCCATTGTCCACTTAGCTAAGTAGTTACTTGTATTATTCTGTACTTTTTCAATCTTCATCAAGCAGCAGTCATTCTCCCGGTGCTGCACGGAACTCCCATATGTAACTAGGGAATAATAAACTATGCGGACTACTGAAAGGATCAGGCTAACATTTTCATACAGGTAGTTGGGGCCTGGACTAACATTTTACTTTACATCCCGAAAAAACACGTGCGAAGGTGCAGTTGAAGCTAGTGACATACAGGGTGTCTCACGACCATGGGACATGGAGGGCAGGTACTCGTAGCAAAAATATTGAAGGACGTTTTATTGAATAGAATCATTTTTATTATTTCTGAAAAATGTGTAAAAGAGGTACCTAATCACGAATTCAAAAAATTACTTGCATTATACGGTAATCGAACCTACTAAAATAAAAAAAATAGGATGCATTTTTATGACACCGATCTGTAATAAAATAACTGTAAATTATTTGCAACAGTATGCAGTTAGCTCAATTGTTTCTAATGTAAATACTAGTTGTAATTTAATTATTTTATTTTATTGCAATTTATTATCATAAGTATAGAATGTGTCCCATTAACATTGCATATTAAATAAAGGAAGACAATAAAAACTGCTAGAAACTGGAGGGACACAAAACCATTACAATGGCTCTCATAATTCTTGTATCGGCCCTTCACGTCCCATGGCCGTGTGGCACCCTGTATAATATCTCAGTGCTTCACATTTAGTTAGTTCAATCAGTGCGTTCTATCTGTGGAGTAGAGCTCGTGTGTTTGCCGGCGCGCCCCTATCCGCTTGTTTTGTTTGCACGCTCCGAGCACTAGCTCCCATTCCCTGGACGATCTAACCTGCACCTGTTTGCTCACAAGTTATTGCCAGGCGTCTATTGAACTGGGCAGGTACCTGATGAAAATATAAATTACCTAAAACTGTACCTACCGCACCTCTGCCAATGGGATTCGAGCCGAAGAATAAGTAATCAATTATTAATAAGCAACACTCCTTTGAAACGAAAAATACGTTTTAGTTTATAATAATAGGAATTTTGAAATGACTCTATACTCAGTGCTATAAAATCTTGTTTGGATATCGTACAAAGAGATGAAAGACTCGCTCCTTCTTTTGATTATATTTATATATTTATAACTAGCAACCCGCCCCGGCTTCGCACGGGAAGTATATTATGCATGTTTTATACATAAAAACCTTCCACTTGAATCATTATATCTATTAAAAAAAAACCGCATCAAAATCCGTTGCGTAGTTTTAAAGATTTAAGCATACATAGGGATATAGGGACAGAGAAAGTTACTAAGTTTTATACTAAGTATGTAGTGATGCACACATAATTTGAAAATAATGTTAATTATTTTCAGAAGTACTCTCCTTGCATTACTTATCTTGCAAGTATGTGAACTGGAAGTTAACAAGGCCGACGTAGCATGATATGATAAACAGAAAAAAAACACCAAGCTATTATAGCATTTAACGGAATAAAAGATGAAATATATTCCCTTGTAATAATTATAAACAAATTTATTTTCTAAATAGTTATTTTTCTTGTCACCGACTGGTCTACTATTATGTTTACACTTGACAGTATTCATAGACTTTACAGCAGGCATTTACGTAAAAAGCAATGTCTAATAGGTTCAGAGTTATGAAGTTGCAACGAACTCTACTTTGAGCAGGTAGAGTTCCCTTCAAACTTGGCTTCATGTTCCATTTTACCGATACATTATTTTACAAACCATATACTAACTATAGCCATTAGTACTATGTCCAGCAGTGGACTATTATAGGCTGATGATGATGACTAGACGAAGAAGCGACAATACAGACATCGCGACATTATGACTTGTTCGCAACATCACATTGACTTTCACAACAGATCCGGACACGCCCTGCTGTGTTCTACTGTCTCTCACCACGAAACTTCCCTACTTTAGGTAAACACTGTTTTGTAAAACAATACTAACACACCGTTTTTGTGTGTTCGCCAAACACGCGCGCCAAATCCAGAGTCAACTACCCCCAATGCGCGAATTACGTTGCAACGAGAAAAGTTCTAATGAAAGTTGGTTTTGTTATCAACTTCTGCTTTACAAATGTAATGTTTCGAAAATTAAAGTTTGGATGTAAACCTATAGTTTCATGGGCTCGGCCCCCAGAGCAGTTTTTTAGCAATATTATTTACTGTTTGCTGTAAGGATACGGTTTTCTGTGTGAAATTGAATACGGTCATAATTGCGTTGCGACTGGTGTGCGAATAATGGGTTTCTACAGTTTCTTCGCCACGCCAACGATGACTCGTTACTTTCATTTTAAACTGAACCGGGAAGGCAGCAGTAGCAATAAACCTTCAAAATCTTCAAATGTCTACCTCGAGAGCACTGTAACATTGCGTATGGATTCTATAAATCCCAGATGAGGCCGGAGAAATGCCTGACAGTGCAAATTGCATCGGCGACTTCACTTCCCAGTATCATTACAGATAGTTTGAAGAACCCCGTTTTCGATTCAATACTATTTTTACAGGTAGATAGTACCTACTTTTATATTGTTTCTTATAACTTATAACTGAACACCTGTATTTAATACAAATAAAACTAGTATTTACAATAGAAACAATTAAGCTATCTGCAAACAATCTACAGGTAGCTCAACTGATCCATATCAATACCAGTTGGAATAATAATACAAATAATAATATACAAATAATATTGACTTACTTACGTTCGTATATCGGTAGTTTTGCTAATTTACAAAGAATCTTATCTACAATTACCTACAACTTCTGCGAATTTTCTAGTTTTATTTGTTTAGTGCAAGACGTCTATCCCAGATGTTGGTACGTGGATGCTACCCAGTGGGTACTACCAACCTTCAAAGACAATTTCAGCTCTTACCAAACAAGTATGTGTGGTACCTAGTCCATCCACTAAGTCACAAATTAAGCGCGTGCCGAAGATATAATCAGAAGGGGAGGAGGGGGAGGAATTGTGCCGGCCACCGCAGGAATGCAGGATTGATCTGAGAGGTACCAATGGTAGAATAACTTGGGATAGTTAGAGTCATGATCCTGATTATGGGTTAGCACTATTTGAAGTTAATATGGATCTCATGAGAGGATTGGCTACAGTCTACGTTTACCAACTGTTCTTATTTTAAATTGAAATTTGTACATTAGAGAAATTAATGTCCTAAAACTAAACAATGAATATAAAAATAAATAAGAAGAAAAAAACTTTATCTAGAAGTCTGTCCTGTGGCTTACTTTAATGTTAGTTTCGTCCTTGAGGTTCACTATGACGTCAGGAGCACTATGAATGTTAAGTTCATCTTGTGGAGTCATGGTTTAGTCCACGCCCACTATTAAAGTTTAGTGCTGCTTAAACGACCACTGTATTAGCTTAGGCGATTTTGACCCTAATGGCTGTTGACTGTTCACATAAACGCAAACGTTTTACGTCAAACTTTATTAATTCGGATTAATTCTTGGTTTATAGCTTTTTGTAATTGACTGGTCGTCGTATCCAACGAATAAGGTTACAGTCGCCAGTGTGACCTTTTATTTTTATTGCATATTAAGAATCTCCATTATCATTTACACCTTACCATTTCGAAAAAGTAAATAAATAATGAATATAAAAATAGTTATTAAGGTTTGAAAATTTGGTTACAATTGCACTGATGCATTTAGCCCGACGAATAAGGTCACTAAAAGCTTTGGCGCTTTCTTTCATGTGCGAAACGCAACCGACATGAATATTTCCCGGCGAATAAGGTTACATGCTCCTCAGTAACCATATACCGCGGGCGAAAAGGCGCGCGGACGGCGCGCGGCGGGTTGTCTTACGTAGTAAACTGAAAAATTAAAATAAGACAGGTACATTAATTAGTGTATATGAAAGATCCCCCTGCATGGAAAAAAACAGAAAGTAAAAGGTGTAGGTATTTGTAGGAGTTTTTCCTGTCAGAATAGTGAATATTGGTACAAATTATTTATTTATTTATGTATTTAAGTAGTATACTTTTATGTGTTTATCTAGTTTATGTGTAAATATATTGAGTTAGGTAATTTGTAATATTTATTTAATATCTGTTTTTCAATATTCTGTTATATTCATGTTTATTTTATCTTTTGTACACCCCCTGCCTTTCTTATATTCATAATATAGTTCTTTACATCCAAAGGTTGCCTGGAAGAGATCGCTTCTAAGCGATAAGGCCGCCCATGTACTTGTCTCATGTAATATGTCTTTTTTTGTAATGTTCTTTTTCTGGTGTACAATAAAGTGTTTTGTATTGTATTGTATTGTATTTGCCTATTTAAAGTTCAAAAATGGCTATTAACACTAAAGTCATTAATTGTTGTTCCGTGAAACCGTGTCAAAATATTGTAAAACAAATAAAATAACTCAAATCATGGTCATAGTCCCGTTCTAAATGACTAAGATAATTCAGTGCAGTTACCGATAGATTTAATCTTTTATGAGCCCTTAAACATTCGCATTACATTCGCGTTCATTGTCGCGAATGCGAATGCGAGTATTGAAAATCTTGCAAATGTTCACGAAAGCGAGTATTCGTTATAATATCTCTAGTATGGTTAAATAACTCTATTAAATTATTAAAATCGATTGATATTAAAGCTGTTTAAAACCTGATTTTATTAAGTAATTATTTTCAGATCTATAATTTAAAATTAAGAGCTGTGTCTTCAGTTAACATGGGCTACATAGCATCACAAGGTGAGCTTATCTTGCAGCCTGAATAACTTGTAATATTAAATGTAAGAATCTTTAACTTTAATCAATTATAAACATAAATAAGTACACTCGCCACGAATTGATCAAGCTAAATCTAAATTAAAAATTGGTAAATCTTTAGTTCTCATGCAGACCGGTCCCGGGTCAATGTGGCCATTGATCATGACCTTGGTTTTATCCAAGTTCATGCCAAGACCGATGCGTCGTGAGGCTGAAGCTAGGCCGTCCAGCATCCGGTTAAGCTCCTCCAGCGACTCCATCATCAAGACTATGTCATCAGCGAATCGCAGGTGTGAGATGTAATCGCCGTTTATGTTGATGCCCTTACCTTTCTAGTCCAGCGTCTTAAACACATCTTCCAACGCAGAGCAGTTGGATGGGTTTAGACTGCTGGCCCTGTACTTGGACACTCATAGTGGCGGCATCATAAAGACATCTCAACATCTCGATATATAGATAGTCTACTTGGCAACGCTGTAAGGATTCCAGAACAGCCCAGGTTTCGACAGAGTCAAAGGCCTTTTCATAGTCCACAAAGGCTAGACAGAGATTAGCAATAAACTAATAAAAATAATGTAAACCTATGTACATAAGTCACTATTTAAATAATTGCTGGACAGCCGCTGTCTTGCTAAATTTACGCTCGTACAGAATAGATCTAGGTCCATCAGGGTACCTGAAAAACATTGTAGTAGTTTGAGCATGAATGTCTATTCTACTCAGTAGCTCAGGACAGTCTATTTTGTTTGAAGTTATTTTTAGAAGGAAAGACAGATCAGTTATTTCATGCAATTTTGAATGAGTAAGAGTTACAGAGTTCATCATAACTGAAGGGCGGATCTATTTTGATTGTGGCTGTAATTGTAAGACTGTTCCTAGAAGGTTTAAACTTTAAGAAGATGACCGATGTTCTTTAAATATCAACGTTGTAAGAATAAAAAAAGGAACCGAAAGATTTAACTATACTCAGACTATTATATTAGAGTTTTTTATACTTTATAGATAAGGTACCTGCACTCAAAGCTCTGAAAGCTTTTTTTTACACTTACAATAAAATAAAATTCATACTTCAAATTAGGTATTAATTTATGATAATGAATCAGAAAATATGAAGTGTTGAATGAAAAGAGTGCTGTTTTAATACCTTCTAAATAAATACGTTTAAAGTTTTATTAGTTACTAGCCGACCCGCCTGCGATTTCTTTCACGTTTTATTTTAAGTCATCTTTCTACGCTACGCATTTTGATGGGCCAACAGATACGGTTCTGCAGTTATTAAAAAAATAACCTTTGACCACATTTTAACTACCTTAGAATACTAATTTCCAAAAATCTGTTCTTAGCGTTTACGTCTTAAAAGAAACCTCCATGCAAAACTTTATCTTCGTAGCTCTTGTAGTTTCAGAGATTTCTTGATATGTCACCCAGTTTTCTCTTCTCCTTTATATTATATAGATTTTCATTTCCGTCCCCTGCCTTTATTCATACCAATATTTTTTTTAATTATGTAAGGGTTATATCATTATGAAACAGACTATAAAATACTAAAATATTATGTAGGTATTCTCTAATCTTAAATAGGCTTCAGGCTCATCGACGAGTCCTCTCATCTGGATACGGTCGACTTAATTGAGCGGATAAATAAATAAGAACAATAATATTGTAGGACAAACTACACAGCATTAACAAGCCCCAAGCTGAGCAGATCTTGTGTTATGTTATGGGTGATACACATAATACAATATACTAAATATGTATAGATTTTTTAATATACGTAACAAACAACCAGCACCCTTGACAAACATCTGCAGATTGTAACTTACTTTGTTTATTTTTAAAAAAGGCCTAATCTTACCTTAATATACAATAGGTTAGAAAAACGACAATAAAGCTAATAAATTGCATTCACAGGTACATGACAGTGTGGAAAATAAATACTCGCATTTGCGACAATGCACGCGAATGTAATGCGAATGTAAAAGGGCAAATTAAACATTATTATTTTTTAGTAGCTGCACTGAATTATCTTAGTCAGAGGTAAAACGGGTTATATTTACCATGATTTGAGTTTTGAGTTATCTTATACATATTTCGACACATAGTCATATTAAGTAACTTTATACGACTTTAATTACCAAAGTTATCGACATAGCTCAAAGGATTAGCAAGATGAAGTGGCAGTGGGCTGGGCATATTTCAAGAAGAACCGGCAACCGCGTCAAGAAGAACCGACAACCGGGGTAAACGTGTTCTAGAGTGGAGACCGCGACTCGGCAAACGTAGTGTAGGACGCCCTCCGACCAGGTGGGATGAGGATTTGCGAAAGACTGCTGGCAGATGCTGCATGCGGCAAGATGAAGCCAGGGCGCTATGGCGCCCTTTAGGGGAGGCCTATGTCCAGCAGTGGACTGGTATAGGCTGATGATGATACCACTTTAGCGTTAAAAACCTGTATAACAGTACAAATTTTATGCAGAATTACCTTGTTTTCTATGAAAGGAATTATAACGTATTAGTACTAATTATTTTTGAAGAAAAAAAAACTCGAATAACCCATAATAATTCCAGAAACCCTAAAATTCTACTTTTCAAAGTATATCAATCCAACAATCCAAAGTTTTATATGAACTTGGTTTTGGCTTTAGAATGATTTTGAGTCATTTAGCTATAAAACATTAAAAAGTCAGCGGTAGTAGTTTTAAAATGTACCGAGGCGGGAATCGAACCCGAAAATTATTTTTATTAAACGAAATTCTTGAAGAAAAGTAAAATGTAACCTTTATGTTTTTGTAATTGTCCGGATTATTTAGTCGAATAAGGTTATAAAGACCATTGTAACCCTTTAGTTTGACGACGTGAAGCGAAATCTCCGTGGAATAAGGTCACAAAGGCGTTTAGAATAGCGTAGCTTTGAAGAATGCACGCGGAATAGGGTGATAAGCGACAAAAACTAGGGAAAACGGTATTTTTTATTTTTAAAACCCACATGATAATTTAGCTGAAAATATTAGAAAACGATTTAGCAAAAAAAACACACTCGCATAATAGAAACTTTTCGAATTAATAAGAAAAAACCGTCTCCTGTAAAGTTGGTGTTTTGCAACTGTGACCTTATTCGCTGGATACGACGTGGTAAAGTGAATATAAAGGTGCTTCCTTTTGTCTATACAGAATCTCGTTTCACGAAATCTACAAATAAGTAATAACGTCTATTAGTTACATTTGAATAATAGCAATCCTGTAGAAAAGCTTTAGCATTTCATTGATTCGGTTCGTATGCATTTGAGCAGAATGACTTTATTTCCATCCTTTGCATCATCCAGCAATGCACTAGAAGGTATATGGATATCTAGATGTAGAACGCCCCCGCTTCACATCTGGGCGGCTCAATAAGCTTAACCTAAAGTAAAATAATATTGTCGATCGAGGCGAGTGAAGCAATCAGCTGTTATCATTTCACTGCGTCTTAGCTAAACAGTTTCACGTGATGGGAGAGCGTGAGGCTAATCTCTGGATTATAACTTCTGATATCGGTGATGGACCCGTTTGCCCTCCACTCCACACTAGCTGCCATGTGCCATGATCCCTTGTAATGCCAAAACTTTTAACTCTAATATTAAAATACATTTCAAGCTATAGTTGCTTTAGAGAATGCTTGATGCCTTTGGGTTCGCACGCAATTTTACGGGTTATGGAGTATTCTATTTAGTAATCCTGGTCTAAAACTACACTTGTGAACAATTTTTAAATTTTTCAACTCAACAATACTCAACATTCGCATTCATGATTATTAGTGTGATATACAAATAAAAATAGCAAATTATTTAAAAAGAAGCTTTGTTTTATTAGGTATGCTAGTAAATTTAAACAGTACATAAAACAAAATCTTATCAAGAAAGCCTTATACTCCATAAATGATTAAGTACATCAATGATGTTAAAAATGAAAATAAATAAATAAATAATGCTGGTCAATTCACACAGCATTATCTAGCCCCAAGCTAAGCAGAGCTTATAATATAATGGTTAGCCAGATGTCGCCCAGTTCCGCAATTACCATGTGATTGTGAAAATTATCATATGTGATGATGTTTTAGATTTGTTTTACGGCGCTGATAAATTCTTCGTGGATTATACTTTTATAAGACCACATCAAAATCAACATTGTATACAGCAAGATAAGAATGAATATCTAATATGACCGAAGATAGTACCAAAATTACAATGGCTAGTCTGAAATCATTTTAAACATCCATTACAACTTTGAATACGAATTTGTTCAATCATAAATCCTACACTCCATACGCCATTTTTTTATTGCGGCGTTAAGTACTTATACCTACTGACAAATTACTCAGCATTATTGTTATTACTAGCGACCCGCCCCGGCTTCGCACGGGCACTATATTATGTATGTATTATACAAATAAACCTTTTTTTGAATCACTATATCTTATTAAAAAAGACCGCATCAAAATCCGTTCTAAGCATTATATAGGGACAGACAAACAGCGAGAAGCGACTTTGTACTATGTAGTGATTCTGCGTTGCCCTGCAGCGGGGCAATGCGGCCACTTCCTACTGGTATTGATGTGAATCAGTTGAGCTTATTACTAACGCACTTTAATAACAAAAACCTTACCCGTAGATTGTTTGGAACAGTCTGCAGTTATCTCAATTATTTCAATTGTAAATAGGTACTACTTCTAATTTATATTTTTCGTAGATGGTAGACGACCTCTGTGGCACAGTGGGTCAAGTTCTGCCTGCGGCACAGGTGGTTGCGGGCTCAATTCCCGCATCCGGGGAGTTCTGGTCGTTTTCTATGTACCTATAATAAAAAAAAACTATGTATGTATTGTATTATTTGTGAATTTCAGTTATCTAAAACTTTTTAAACTTTCGCGATTTGATAACATATTTAAGATTATTTATCGGGTATTTATCGCGTACCTTTTTTCAGTTATCTAGTAACCTTAACACAAGCTCGGCTTAGCTTGAGGCTAGATAATGCCGTGTGAATTGTCCAGCATTTTTTTAAATTATATAATTGTAATTTTCTTTGTAAACAAATTACATAATATTATATTCATAAATTGGCCGCAAAATTCTGAAAATTCCGAGAACCTGAAATCCCCGAGACTGAATTGTACCGCCCCTGTCCACCGCTCCGGTGGACGCACAGCTTTATCTAGTACAGCTAATCAGCTGACGGTTCAAAATGCGAACCAGTTTGAAATAATGTTAGTAAAGTATCGTCGAGTCAGTGTGTCAGTTCTCGCGTGAAGAGGAAGTCATGGCTCCGACCACACCGCTCCCGCCCGCGCCTGTCAAGGATTATGTTACGTTTACTGTCAATGGAGAAACGCATACAGGTTCGTTTACATTTATATATTTACTGCTAAGTCTTTGACAAAAGGTTAAATTGTCTAAGTGCTAAGTTAACCAAGTCGTCCAAAGTCTAGCTGTGAGTTGCGCTCGTCACTGACATAGATTTGAATGCGTCTCTAGGCTACCTTGTTGCCAAACCCTGGGTTTCTCTCAACTGCTACTCTCCCGCAATTCCCCTTTTTCCTCTCTTCATAAGTAAACTTTCAACGTGGAGTATAAATACAATACAATTGTTGAACCATTGCAAGCCATATAATAAAAATATTACAGAACGTAAAAACAGAAGAATATACAATGGGCGGTCTTATTGCGAAAAGCGATATCTTCCCTGTCCCTTAGGATGGAAAAAAGTTGATCGAAAAATTATAGATGTGTAAATAAAAATAATATTTATTTAGTATAAAAAATAATACTTATTTAGTAACAATCAATCTGAGCGATTTTCATGGGCTGCTTTTATTTTACGATTTCGTAATTAATTTGTAAGTCAGCCAATAAGCGATGCCTACTTCGTTTCTATAAAATATACTATTATTTATTTATTTATAGATAACGTTTTTGTAAAACACCAAAACTTATCTCGGGATGATATGTCAGGGCAGAGAGGCCAGTCGGAATACCGATAATACATTTTTGTTCTAAACTAAACTAAAAAATTAGATAAGTACATAAAGTTAAAACAGAAAACAAAATCATTTACCTAGTTTTATAATCTCATTTTGTAGTTCTTATTTATATAATTAAACGGATAGATAGATAATATATTATTATATTGTGCAACCCAAACACAGAAAACAGTATAAATGAATTACGGGCTATTTTGTACTTCGCTTGCTATGAGCGATCTTTTATAGGCAAACTTGGGATGTACTGAACATTTACCTAAGAACAACAAAGACAGTAAGCATTTGAAAAAATTAAATAAAAGGAATCAATAATTTTTACACTACATAACTACGTAACCTAAAACGCATGTCTGATATCCAGGGGGAGAAATCAAAATACTATAAATATTCAATAAGCCAGATTATAGATAGGTGTGCATTAAGGTCGTTGAACCATCTCGACATGAGCCTGGCGAGTCCCTCCACGGTGGATATCTCATATCTCTTGTATTTTTTGTCCTCAAATAAATAGCTAGACGCGCAACATAATATGTACAGGTTAAGTTTCCAAGAAAATAATATTTTTCCGATCATACTCACACGATTATGAAAACAAATGTGAGTTACAGAAATATTAAAAAAAATGAAATGACAAACAAAAAAAAAATCACGCCTGTCAGAGGACCGACGACTTGTACGCATTGTCTTTTGAATATTTCCATCGAATTCGAGTCCTTCCTATACATTTAGCGGCTCGCAGCGCCCCTATCGGATCTAGAGGAACTTATCTTAGTTTGACAACGATCCAATCGTTTCTTACAAACTCGATCATAGCTTTCGAATGATTTTGAGTGATTTGTTGCACTTTCCCATGACAGCGGCAATCGCGTTGATCAATGTTATAAAATAAGAAGATGGAGCTCTTCCAACATATTATTATCGTACACACACAGGGGAAAACTGTACACTGGGTACTTGCACCGCATTAAAGTATTTCCTTTGGTCTCGAGAGTGTACCAAGTCTAACCCAAACACGTACTTCATAGAGGTAGAACACGCTCACTTAGCAATTGTCTTGATTTCGAAGATAAAACCAGTCTATGTATGTGGGATTTGGCAAACGAAATTATATTTTTAGTGCATAGGAAAATGAGACTTATTCGTTTGTGTATACTGTCATTCTAAGCCTTTTTCGTGGAAGACATCAATGGTTCTTGCTTACGTATAAGGAGTGTTTGTTGTTGTGTTTGTATTGGCTAAGGCCTCAGGTTTCCAATATTCGATATATTTTTATACTGAAAAATCATACTGAAAATAAATTAAACATTAATAAACAATGTTAAATTCATATTGTTAAAAAGTAATTTTCTTATCAGTAGTCTTAAATAAAATAAATTAATTAATTGATGCTATTGGACCGGCTTCCATTAAAGGAACAAGTAGATAACTTCAACAATTTTATTTAAATTATTCAAATACCTAATGTTGTGGCCGGAAACATGGATAAGGCTTGCATAAGACCAAAAAAGACATGTCTTGGTGACTTATCGAAATGAAGAAATACAAGAAGAAGAAAGTGATACGTTTTTATTCTTTGGTCTGAAACTAGGCAATTGTATGCTCGGATACCACACATCGAGCATATTAAATCTTAAGTCAATCGTTTCATTTATGCTTTATGGAATATTGAAAGCAGAACTGATCACAAGACTAACCTACTAGCGTTTCACGGACATATAGCATCTCTTTTTAGATGTAATGTTATTATAGGGGCAGCTCAGTTAATGTCAATAACGTCAAATTAGAACAAATCACCAAAAAAGCCGTGCAGTTCCGCTGATGCGTAGTGCGACCACTCTCATAAGATTACAAAGAATAACCGGCCGCGCCGCCGCCGCCGCCGTGTCACGCAGTTCCATTGTAGTGGTAGTACCGCTCAGTGCAACGGCACCCATATAGAAATGGGTAAATTTGTCAAATTTTGACAGGTACTTACATAAAGACCGATTTGCAATATCTGCAACAAAAAAAAAACACGAGTCGTAACACTTTTATACACTTCATCTACTCACGTGAGACAGTCATCTCTACTATCCTATTCCACCTGCGTATTTTTATGTTAAGGATAGGATTCGCAAGGAATACGTCCAACAGAGTACCAAGGTTATCGACATAGCTCAAAGGATTAGCAAGCTGAAATGGCAGTAGGCTGGCCATATCTCAAGAAGAATAGACAACCGCTGGGGTAAACGTATTCTTGAGTGGAGACCGCGACTCGGCAAACGTATTGTAGAACGCCCTCCGACCAGGTGGGATGACGATTGGCGAAAGACTTCTTGACGATGCTGGATGCGGCAAGCTGAAGACAGGACGCTATGGCGCTCGTTAGGGGAGGCCTATGTCCAGCAGGGGACTAATATGGGCTGATGATGTATGATGATGATTACGAGTACCTTGTCTTGTGTTAATAAATATTACTGAATACCTATACCACGTAGTACTATTTTATTATGTGACTATGCCTACCCAGCAAAAGTTTTCAATAACCTAATGATTATGAGATTTATTAGATAATATGTTAAAAGTTGAACACTAAACTAGTCATAGACAGTTAATCACACAGCGCAGGTTACACGCTCACTCTAGGTTTTTTTAAACTCTTTGAATGTTAATAACCTCGTCTCGTAACCAACTTATCTTTTCTTACAAGAACTTTCGAAAAAAGCTAGAGCTCTATAAACTTCTTAAAATCACGTACCTTTAGCGGTTCGACCACACCCTAGTCATTTTCCGTTCTATAAGTCGTATAAGGGGGAAAAATAGAACAAGAAAAAATGGCTAGGTGGAATTCTGGACTTTTTGAAAATGAACATCTTGGGATTTGTCAAGGGGGACACTGGAACAAACCTATTATGTTGACGGGCACTTACAAAGAAGATCTCTAAATTAAAAACACACACCAACACTACTCTGTAATCTTAAATTCGTTTTTCCTTATCATGTTTTATGCACATTTTTTACAACAAGAATTAACCTATGAGATTATAATGAATAGGTACTAGATTTTAACAGAAAAACGTTCAAACAAAAACAATAATTTTATTTATATAATATAGAAGTTCATTGTAGTGTATCGGTAATCTGAGATAAAACACAAATACTATTGCTTGCTATAAGCATATATCATAATTATGGCTTCTTATATATAAGTACCTAAATCAGATCAGTTGAGCTACCTGTAGATTGTTTGCAACAGTTTGCAGATAGCTTATTTGTTTCTATTGTAAATACTAGTTTTAATTTAAATTTGTTATTTGATTGTTATTTTCTTTCTGAATAAAGATTTATATTATGTAAAAAAAAAAGTACCTAAATATTCAAAGTTAACTACGAAAATTTAATAATGTACCAAAAAATTCGTAGAAAATTTCCCCATTGCGAGTAACGCACTATAAAGCAAAAAGCTAAAAATTCAAAGTTACCTAAAACTCATCATAAATAGTCGCAGCCGGCGCAGGCCTTACGTGAATGTCACACCCCACATTATATGTATAGAGAGTGTACCTGTGTTTGCGCATGCACTTGTGCACTATAACCATGTCCTAAATATATGTCAAGCCTCCGCATAGTACAGACTGACCGCCTCAGTGGCCGAGAATCGGCTAGGAGGATAAAATATCAAGTATTCGGCCTTTCGGGAACTTTCGGGAATTTTCAAATCATAATCTGTTCTGCAACTAGATCTTTTAGTTGGAAACTTTGAAATCAAGACTTATTTCCCGCTTCCAGCTATAAAATGCTTCCACTGCCTAGCCTCCGTGATGCGGCCCGAAGGTACGCGCAGCTACTATGACTGCAAGAACATCGCGTGCGTCGTGGGCACTTAAAGTGCTATAATTTATTTGATTTTTTATCAGACAAAACTTAGCATTTTTGGCATTTTTGTTTTTGTGGAGTACACCATGGCAAGGTTAACAAGTTCAAATACAAGTTTCAAAACTACTAAAAGTCTGCTTACTACATTGTCCCCCAACAACCCAACCAATAAACATTGTCCCCCAACAACCCAACCAATAAACATTGTCCCCCAACAACCCAACCAATAAACATTGTCCCCCAACAACCCAACCAATAAACATTGTCCCCCAACAATCCAACCAATAAACATTGTCCCCCAACAACCCAACCAATAAACATTGTCCCCCAACAACCCAACCACAAACCAATCTACACTAATAATATTATAATTAGGAGAGATTTTTCTGTTGAATTGTATAGGCTCTGAAACAACAGGACCGATTTGAAAAAAATATCGTTTTTTTCTTCCTTTCAAACTTTCTGCAAACTTAGTTAGTTGATCAATATTTTTCTCTGCAGTGGGACGTGAGATCAGCTCAGATGTGATGCTGGTGGACTATCTCCGAAACTACCTCCGGTTAAGCGGCACCAAGTATATGTGTCGGGAGGGGGGCTGCGGCGTCTGCTGCGTGACTGTTGTCAAGTGTCCAGGGGGGCCCGTAGTGTCAGTCAACTCTGTAAGTATTACTTAGAGCACCAAGTATGTACATGCGTCGGGAGGGATGTCAACTCTGTAAGCATTACTTAGTGCACTAAGTAAATATCCTGAGGCTTATTAGTGCTGTTGATCTGTGATAGTGATAAGAGAAGAACAGATGACACCAGAGGTGTTGTAAATTTTCTTAAACTTCGTGCAAAATATCAGGTGCAGCCAAATGTGACCTAGTACTATCGCGAATAAAATTGAAAAATAGGTACACCTGTGACTACACTAGGAGATAATAATGACATACACTAGGTTAATTACACAAGGACGTCAAAAACACGAATAAAAAAATACCTAGATAAAAATACCTACATAAAGTATAAACTCATTGTGATATGATTAAGCAACATTTACCAGCAAAGTAAAGATACTCAGAGTTGATGCGACATTTCCATGTAAGATAATGTTCGCAGTCGACAGTGTTTTGTCAACAAGTCGGCGACCCGCTGACGTTGGTGTGTTGACTCCATTACATTTTACTAACTCACGTAAAAACAAGAACATACAAAACAGCTTTCAAGAATTTTGCTGGCAGTGACTACTTGACTAATGCCAAGCAAACATTTAAAGCTCTCAAAGAACTATTTCTATTAGCTATTTCTCTCATGTCCTCAGAGAAAGGCTCAATAGCGATAAAGGCTCTGCTCCAATTCTGTACAAAAAAACAAGCCCAGTACACGATCGCTGTTTGAATTCGGTTCAACGGCGTAGGCTGGTCCGACGACTTTTTTCACGTTCATTGATGCATGTCTTCGTGCATTTTTGAACCAGTTTGAACAAGATCTGGCATTTAAATGAAAGTTGGTTTTGACTATTAGAAAATTATATGTACCTAAGTCGCAGACAACCAGTCTGAGGTTCAAGCAAAGCATTGCATGTCTTTATACTAAGTAATTAATAGAAAGGCGAAAGTGAGTCTTGACTTGACTGTTTATTTTGCTCATAATTATTACAGCTGAAACGACATAATACGTAACATAATTTATAACTTGGTTTGCTCTTCATTCGACCTTAATTCTATTCGTTTTTGCTGGGATCTATTTAGAGCCTTCTTCTGTTCGTAGTACGGAGTCTGTCTGAAAATAAGGTCAGACTTAAGCAAGCCAAAACCCTTTATGCCGAAGGACTTTCAGTTTAAAGATAAAATTTAAAAAATGATCTGATTATATGTGATTGTGAACAGTGCATGGTAGCCATCACTTCCTGTCAAGACTGGGCGATTACTACCATTGAGGAAATAGGGAATCGAAAGAAAGGCTACCACATCTTGCAGAAGACGCTCGCCAAGTACAATGGAACCCAGTGCGGGTATTGCACTCCTGCTTGGATCCAGAATATGTACAGGTAGTCAATTAACTAATTGGAAGTTAGGAAAGAAAAATAACCTAGGAACTTACTCACCTTTAACGTACCTTCTGTAACTTCACCAATCGAGACTTGTCGGACCTCTGTTGATTGTGAACACAACATCAACACGTGCTGAGACAGGTTCTGTCTCATTATAGTCAATGCTGATTGAGACACGTTTTTGAACCTTTGATTTTTGACATTAAATTATAACCGATCATCATCATTCGCAGCTAGTAGCTAGTGTTAGTTAGTTTCTTTTGTAATCGCTTAAAATTCTGTTTTTGCCTTAAAAATAGAACCGATGTAGATAAATGAGCTCTCAAATAAAAAGCTTGCCATTGCGTAATTTTTGTATGTTTTATTTATTTATGTTTTTTAGCCTTCTTCAAAACGGTAACAAACCAACGATGGCAGATATCGAGAAATCCTTCGGTAGCAACATTTGTCGCTGCACTGGCTACAGGCCAATCCTGGAGACCTTCAAGAAATTCGCTAGTGACGCACCACCTGAGTCCAAAATCACGGACATTGAAGACTTGCAAAAATGTAAAACGACAGGCAAACCTTGCAAAGGCAAATGTGGAAAGGAAACGGGATCCTGTAATAAGGACACAAAAGACGAAAACAATGAGTTTGATGTCCTCAATGAATTTGATGACTGGTGCTTAGTTACTGAAGAAGAAATAAAGGAGTCGAATGAGATAGCGATTCAGCTTAAAGATAATAAGTGGTGGTTCAAAGTGTGTCATCTGCAATCGATCTTCCACATTTTGGATTTGCATGGATACGATTCTTACATGCTTGTCTATGGGAATACTGCTAAAGGTAAATAAATGATTCACAATAGGACTTCTTAGACACTTATTATTATAAATTCAGAAGTACCTCATCCTGTGTACTTTGATATAAAATGCGAATTCGTGGCTATTCTAGTTTCATATTTTCAGAACTAGTTATGTCCGACCACATTATAGTACCTATTACTATATTCTGTTGTATCTATTAGTAATTTTATCTAACGATCTAAAATATTTATTCAGAAAGAAAATAATAATCAAATAACAAATTTAAATTAAAACTAGTATTTACAATAGAAACAATTAAGCTATCTGCAAACTGTTGCAAACAATCTACAGGTAGCTCAACTGATCCATATCAATACCAGTTGGAAGCGTGCCTAAGACACTGGCTGCATTGCCCCGCTGTATAGTAATGCTGATGCGCTGTGCCAGATACTCACCAGCTCTCGGGTCACGCGTCGCTTGGACCAGACGCTCAGATAATTTTTTGAAAACCCGGAGAGCCTCGGTACCCCACGAACCTAGGGTCTCGACTCCAAGGGGAGCAAATGTGTAGGCTCTGTCGAGACCTGCATATTTGCGCCTCTTGAGATCTTCGGCTAAATCTGCCGCCGCACCAGCCCTCACGGAAGTCCTAGGAAGATGGAAAGGCGCGAGTGTGTCGACACGTCATGTAGCGTCCTACACAATAGGCCTCCCCAACTCCAATGGGACTAAAGTCATTAGTAATTGTTTGTAAGTAATCGCTGTCATCAAGATAATTGAGTCCAAAACAATACATCTTGGGTGTTTGAACATGACGGCCAAATATAATTTGTTATAACCATGTAGTGATTGTCGTTATCCTTTATCCGGTTCAATTTTATTCCCGCCATTATTTCAGCTTGGTTTTAAGGTTTTAGGTTAGTGAAATATATATCGTGGTTTCAAGACCTTTCGGAAACAAAACGTTTGATGAATCGTTTATAGTAAAATCAAATGTTTATGTCAATAGTATATGTCTGTGTATATGTCTATAGGTGCATACCCCAAAGATGATCAAGCAAGGATCAACATAGACATATCGACGCTACCAGAACTGAAAAGCTGCATGTTTGAACAGAACCTGATCGTAGGGGTAGGAGTGACCCTCAATGAACTTCTCGAGGTATTTAAAACTGTGGCCAAAGAACAATATTTCGGATATCTCAACAAGTTTGTTGAACACATTAATTTGGTTGCCAGTATTCCGATAAGAAATGTAAGTATAAGCCATAATCAGCACCATTTTTATACGACCACGAAATAACAGTATCCTTGAAAATTGCAATCAGTTTTAGGAATCCAAACAAGATGGTATTACTTTTATCATATCTTATCTCTTTATCAAAGTACATAAAAATTATTAAGTAAGTATGAACAAGAAAAGCTAAAATAAATGTATAGAAAATATAGAACTATAAGTATACAATGGACTGGTATAGGCTGATGATTATGATGATGATGATGAGTATACAAATTGAAGTAATGTTTGCTTTTGAAAATTGTATGTCACACCTAACTTTAATAATTATATAATATATAATAATTTTAATAATTTAAAATTTCTAGCTGGGATCTCTGGGTGGTAATTTGATGATAAAACACGAACACAACGAGTTTCCATCGGATTTATTTCTACTTCTTGAAACTGTCGGCGCATATTTGTCCATTTGTAAGTACCAATATTTACATCTTCATGACCGTGAGTGTAGTGTAGGGGCCACTGAAATTCTATCACTAGCGTATGACAACGACGACGCGAACAAGATGATTGCGTCAGGAGCTGCTGCCGATCGGCACCAACTCATCAAGTCGCTCTACGCACATCGCGACCGCATGTGAATAGACAAAAATGCCGTCTTACGGATTTATACCATATTCGTTCCTAATGTTCGGCCCACGCCATTAAAAAGTCTTCGTTCGTCCCGCACTATGGTAGGGGAGACTTCAACTAGGACTGGTCGGGAATGATATCAAAGTAAATGACTTCAGAACACTTAAGGTAGCTCTATTATACCGTGTACACACAACTACGTACTTAATAAAAAGCCACTGTACTGCACTTCACTATTTTCTTTCGCACTTTTCCTTAACACTTGTTCACTTTGAAAATAATTCTGACTTGACCCTAAGACAAGCTCGGCTTTTATACCTCTGTCGTCGTGCCTTACTACGAAACTCTATGCTTTTCTGGGGTTATACCTATCTCTTTCTTTAGTATAGAAATCATCTAGAACATGTCAAAGTCCTTTTCTTTCCCTTCGATTTTTTTAATTATCGTTATAGAAACTAATCTATAGGACGTTTACTAACTATTCAGTATTCTGTGACATTCTTCGAACTTCTGGAATTTACGGTATTTTAATTTGGTATTTGGAACTTATTACTTTGGAATAATGTCGTCGTCGCTAACAATGACAATGAAATGAGCAATAAGCTCTTACAGTTGGATAAATATCTCCAACTGTTACCTCCATACATCACATTCTTCAACGAGTTGGACCTACACCAAAGCACAACAAAGACAGGAATTTGTTTTTATCGCAAAATAGGTACTCTCTACTCAGTAAGAGTACCCCAGGTCCACTTATTAAGTACTACACTCATTAGGTTTTATCAAAACAAAAATTTATTTCAGATACATCTCAAGGAGTCACCAAAAAACTATCAATGCAACAGTTCCTCAGAGAAGACATGAGAGGGAAGATCATCGTTGAAGCCATGCTGCCGCCTATCAGTGACACAAGCAAATTCATCTCGTACAAGGTGGAGTAGCCCACTGCAAACCAATTCCTGACCTGATACAGTACCCAAAAACTGCTTGTATCTGCAGATCTAAAGTGCTAGTTTTTACGATGATATTTTTTTGATAATGAATTAAAGTAGACTTAAGCAGTACAAACCGGACCAACAAGTACCACTAGTATTTTGGTACCACAGACCGACAGATACGAGCTCAGTGGCGCAGTGAACGATAGTCTGCCTGCGACGCAGGAGTGGCGGGTTCTATTCCCGTCTCGGCGTTAATGTTTGTACGATCTGCAGATCGGATTTGTTCTGGGTGTTCTATGTACCTGTAGTAGAAATAATCTATTTAGGGACGTAGTAGATATTAAGCATATCCGTTCCATAAAGCAAGTAGAGCTTGTGTTATGGGTAGCTCTACTTACTTTAAGGCTATCTGCTAGTTTTAACTATTTGATTTTTTATTATTTCATTATAATTTTCTCTTTTCACTACATAATATTATTATGTATTTAACAGGTGATGCCCCGGTCACAAAATGCTCACGCCATGGTCAACGCGGGTTTTCTGTACAAGCTTGCGCCAGACAACACAGTCACCGAAGCTAGAATTACGTTCGGAGGACTTTCACCCTTATTCATCAGAGCAGAGAACACAGAAAAATACCTGGTTGGAAAACCCTTGTTTTCAAACGCGACTCTTCAAGGAGCCCTTAATATTTTGAATACAGAGCTAGTGATAGTTAATGACCCTCCAGAAACATCGGTTGCATATAGAAGACAGTTGTCATTGTCTTTGTTCTATAAGGTAAACTGTTCATTTAATTGTATTTTGTTTACAGAAAGTAAATGTTACTACTATTATTGTATGAAATACAAAAAGATAATCAAAGTTTCAAAAAGGTAATATGGTGGATCGCATTCTGTAAGAAGGTTGCACGTCGGTCGTAGCTTTTTAAAATCACTTAGTAACTCGGCAAATGAAGTTAGCAAACATATTGATCTTAAGAGGTGTCAGTGATGCCTTACTTGAACGAACAGCTTTTACAGTTTGTTTTTTTGCTCTAAAGTGCATACGATTTAAGTGATGAAAAATACCACATTGTATAAACAAATAACTAATAACTATCTTTACTACCTCTTTTTTTCATTATTATGTGTAGTTTTATAATAAATCACTTTAGAAAAACACTATAAAAAAGCAGGGCGTTTAAGCCTTTACACAAAATATATAACTCCTCATGAAAAAGAAAATACATGAACCGCTACTTCTACATCATATCTTTCTAATAAACATTCGTAATTTTTGTAGAATTCAATACAATTATAATAAATCCCAAAAAACTCATTTTTGTAAGGCGTTTTGCGAAGTAATTATAACTTGGTTAAAATTTTGCCACGCTAAATTCAACCCTATTGATCAAATATCCCTTTGTATATAACTGAAAATCGTTTCCACTAACGTCAGTCGGGGGCTAGCCGCCTCCATGGACGGACGCGGGGTCATGTTACTTTTTTCGCGATGACAGCTGGACACGCCTTACGAATTACGATTTTCGACAACTTTTGTTTTGCGGGTTCAATAGTTCATTTGTCATTGTAATAGAATATATATTGGATTGCACCTACGTTACAAGGATTTTGCAGTATTTTTATTCATTGACAGAGCTATCAATTTGGTAGAACGGATTTGTTAGATGAACATAAATAAATATTACTGAATAATTAAACACGGTCCAGATGTAGACTAGTATTATAATATCTGTATTACTTAAGATGGGTGATGTTGGGTACTTACTAGGTGACTGAGTTAGTTATTACAATAAATCATCATCAGCCTATGTTCGATCACTACTAGTCATAGGCCAGTAATGAGCACCATTAGCATTATGTCTTCAGCATGACGCATCCAGCATCCGCCTGCAGTCTCATGGGTCGTCATACCACCTGATCGGAAGACGTCCTACACTACGTTTACCGAGACATGATCTCCACCCAAGAACACGTTTATCCTAGCGGTTGTTAGTTCTTCGCGATATATGGCCGGCCCACTGCCACTTCAGCTTACTAATTCTTAAAGCTATGTCAATAACTTTGGTTCTCTGTCGGATGTAAGTATTCGTTACAAATCCTATCCTTCAGAGGAACTCCGAGCATAGCTCTTTCCATAGCTCGTGGCCAAGCCCTTTCGTGAGTGTCTAAGTCTCAATCAGCTCCGTATAGGTCATGACAGCTAGGACGCGCTGATAAAAAACTATATTATTTTTTTTACTATACATACGAGCGTTCCGTACATAACTATTTCGCAAAAGGATTCCATTTTTTTTATTCTAAAATGTAAAAAGCCGTATACAGTATGCGGCCATCCATCCAATTCTAATTAAGATAATACTTAAATGTAAATACTTTCTTTTTATCATTTTGATTAAGGTAGTACCCGAGCGCCACCACCTATTTAATTTTTTATAATTTTTTTATTATATAGGAATTTAATAAAAAATCGTTGGTCCGTTGGTGATACCTACCATAAGGTTTTTTAAATACATCTGTTATACTTTTATTTTGTATAGTACCTATAGACAATTAGACAATAGGCACTTAGGCACTTGTATCCACCAAGACAACTTCGCATCTCTGCCAGAACTATGAAAAATCAATCTATTACAGACGAAGCTTACGTTAGGTACCACAAATTAGCCAATGGTTTTTTTGTAAATTCCCGTAGTAATAAAATAGGTTTCAATAGGAGTACAGCCTTAAGAGTCCGCCTAATGCCGGAAAAAATAAGTAGAAGCTCATAAGTAGATCTTTGCGCTGGTCTATAATTTTCGGTGGGATTTATTGAATTGTTCAAAATTTAAGCAAGAAATAGAAAATCTAAACGATTTCTCAAATAAAATATTAGTCTGGCTCTGTAATTCGTAAAAAACTTATGTGGGTTTTTTATTTTTACAAATCAGTTAATTTTCATACTAGGCGTCCGCCCCGGCTTCGCACTAAACAAATCAGTCGATAAAAAATGTTGTGATTGAGATAGGAACAAGCAATTTTTACCATAAGACAGATAATACAATGTAGATTGTAGAATAAAGTAACGTCATAAAAAAATGTGAAAAAGTACTGATTTTATTGAGATATTTTAAAATTATTTCAATAATCTATGAAAAAAAGGATGATTCTACTTAAAAAAACATCATAGCTTTTAATTGAGGATTGTGTTTTTGACAATGTTTATTCAGTAAGGAGCACCTGTTATTTGCAATAACTGCTGAGTTTGTTTCATAGTAATTGATCGTTTAGTTTATAAGTTACACCGTTTTGTTTACATGGGGGTCCGAGTGCGAAAAAAAAAGTTTAATAACGCTAAATTTTTTTTTTTTTAAATAACACATTTTCCGTCGATAAAATAGTGCGTAGTTTCCTTCATTTCAGTTTGTGCACCTTATGCAGACTCACACTGTATAGGGTAGGTATATTCATTTGCCTATGTTCGTCAGGGATAATGTACCTAGCATTTTAATAGTGAAAGATTTTTTAAATCGGCCCAGTAATTTTGGAGGATCCTGTTCAAACACACAAACAAATCTTTCCTCTTTATATATTACTAGCTGACCACTGACCAGCCAGCAATTTCATTCGCGTGATCTTGTGTTGGTTTCCATGTAAACTATCAACTCCAAAATTTTACAACCAATCCTTTACGATTTTAAAACTTTTGAGAAAACATTCATTTAAATAAATTTCCGAAAATCCGTTCTTAGCCTACGTCCTAAAAGGAAACTCCGTGTAAAATTCAGCTTCATAGCTCTTGCAGTTTCAGAGATCTCTTGATATTTCAGTTTTCTGTTCTATTTCATTTATATAGATTATATTATATATATATAGATAAATTCTATTCCATTACTCGGCTCCTACAGGCTTTTTCCCTACTTATCGTATTTTTTCATTCTGATCATTTACGTTCGTTACAGTTAAACTAAGTGTTTAAAAATACACCTTTTTCTAGATTTTGGCATTATTTTGACACTCGCCACTCAAACTAAAATATATATTATCACGTTTTTAAACAAAATTATTATGATTTACGCTAGAGCTATTTAATTTAAGCTGGAGTGGCAGTGGGTTGGCCATAATTCAAGAAGAACCGACAACCGCTGGGGTAAACGTGGGTAAACGTGTTCCTGAGTGGAGACCGCGACTCGGAAAACGTAGTGTAGGACGCCCTCCTACCAGGTGGGATGACGATTTGCGAAAGACTGCTGGCAGATGCTGGATGCGGCAAGCTGAAGACAGGGCGCTATGGCGCTCATTAGGGGATGCCTATGTCCAGCAGTGGACTGGTATAGGCTGATGATGATGATGATTGTGCCAGCAACCAAAACAAAAGAAGTTTATCTGTTCTATAAACGATAAACTTTGCATAAGTCTACGTAAAAAATAAGTGCCCTCTGTCGACTACTTTTGGTAAAATTGACGTGCAATTTGACAGTCATAGTTCTTCACGGTCAAGCCTTAATTAATCTTTATCTATTGGACGCGAAATTGCAAAATGCTTGAAACAATTTGCACGCAAATTATCATACTAATATTGTTAATGGGAAAGTTTGGATGTTTGTTGCCTCTTCACACCTAAAAGACTAAAATGGTCGTTTAGTTTTTTTATGGTAATGGTCATGCGTTTAGCCCCATCTCCCTTATGCACGTAAAGATGCCATAAGTGGAACACACTTTCTCAGGCGGAAGTTTTTTTCTGCACAAATGTAGTTATGTCTATAAAATTTTAAATATTTGTTGCATTTTTGTTCATCCACAATATTTTTGGCAAAATTGTGGAATTCAATTAAACAAAGTGCTCGAAAAATCGATGAAACGGCTTGATTGAATAAAAAATATATGAAACTCTAATTATTTTTTCACGTTATCTACCATTTTAGCTACTTTCTACGAGATAGAGCTGTTTCAGTAAGGAAATATCAAAAGGGGTCAAAATATATGCATAGGCCATATTACCACTTACTGCCAATACTCTTTCTCCCAAAAACCACGTAAGAAGCCGCAGAAACAAGTTTATAATAACGTGAATAATATTTCAGGGTTTGCTATCGCTATGTCCAAGGAATATTTTGAACCCAAGACATTTGTCTGCAACTACTAAAATCCACGAAACTCGACCGGTCTCACACGGAAGGCAGATCTTCAATACAAACCCGACGTTGTGGCCTCTGACCCAACCGATAGAAAAAGTTGAAGCACTGGTAGGTACATAAAAAGCTATAGATAGTAGGTACTAATGAATAATCTTAAAATTAATAAATAAAAGTCTTTCTTCTAACGACTTTTTATAAAAACATGTTTTTTTTGCTTATAGATCCAATGCGCAGGAGAGACCAAATACACTGACGATATACAACCACAGCCGCGGGAAGTGTACGCAGCTTTTGTAATGAGCGATGTGGCTATAGGTGATATAGTCCATATCGACACTAGTCTAGCAAAGGTAAACCTTCTGAAATAAAATTATAAATAATATACATTTACAATGAAACCAGGGGCAAGGCATCAGTTTCAGTTTGAGTATGATAACATGATGTGTATGTATGATATGATGTGATGATATGATATGATCAACAATCCGCATGAAAAGCGTGGATGGAAAAAAAAAAACTGGTGACTAAATCTTGATCTATTTAGAAGTGGAAGTGTAATGTACTGATGAGATAATTTAGAAAATTACTTATCACAGAAAAATCATAGGACAAGAAAACAGGGTATGACACTCCAGCATTCTATTAGACGGGTAGCATGTACCTACAATGAAAGATTTGTCGTAGAATGTGGTAGCATAGCGGTCGCTGTCCACAGGCTTTTAAAATGAGGGTTTAAGAGGAATGCAAAGAGAGAGAGTGGGAGTTAGAAAGGAATTTAAAGCGCTCCTTGAGATAGGAGCTTGAGAAGGGCTTGGAGGATAGAACAGGATACTGTACAAGAGAGATAAAATGTGAGTATTCCTGCGAAATCGGATGGGCTACCATTTGAGGTAAGCGCGATATTCGGAAACATATTATTAGGAAAGGCCAAAAATGAACCTGATAAGAAATTTTGGAGGCGCTCAACCTTTTTTAATTGATCTTCAGTGAGATCTAGATACTAAGCAACTATAAAAAGGGTAATCTATTAATTCACACAAGACGGACAAGGATTTGTAAGCGGCCATTTGATACTTGGCAATCGTTTTGTTCTTTGCTAAAATCAAAAATTATGCTCGAAAATATATAAAAAATGCTACAAAAGTTTACGAAAAAAATGCACCCAGTTCCAGTTACGCACTATAAAGCAAAAACCTAATAAATAACGCTCGAACGAATTCCGCATTTATTCTAAATAATCATTGGCCCTATATACAATGCGTGATTTTTAAATTTTGTTATTTTGAATGTTTTCATTTTTAATAAACTATACAAAACTTTTTTCTTCAAACAATTTGCTATTGTTTAAGTACTGAACTGGCTTTCTTTTAGAAATTGTGTTAGTAACACTGCTTGTGTGTCACAAACGGGACCGTTGGTGTCTCGGAATAGCATACCTTGTTTTTTGTAGCATGAGACTAGTAATGCAATTTTTTTCAGGACAATTCTGACATAATAGCAATCTACACCGCTGCAGATATTCCCGGAGTAAACTCGTTTATACCCGGTGGAAGCCCTTTCTTTGAAGCTAACGAGGAAGTACTAGCCAGTGCCAAGGTGTCATATTTCAACCAACCAATTGCAATAGTCGTAGCTAAAACACAGCATCTTGCCAATGCCACCGCTAAACTGGTCAAAGCTACTTATACTAATACGAAAAGCCCAACAACAGACATCAAACTAGCTAAAAATGATGCTAGTAGATTGAGAATTTATACTACTAAGCCAGCAACAGAAACGGGCACAGATGTAGTTAGAACCATAAAAGGAGAGAACACTATTTACTCACAATTGCATGTAACGATGGAAAACATGAGTTGTGTCACTATACCGACGGAAGAGGGACTAGAGTGCCATATTACAAGCCAATGGCTTGATGGCTGCCATCTACAGATATCAAAAGCTTTGAATATGGACGAAAGCAAGTAAGCGCTTCATGACTTGTTTTTCATCAAACGTATAGTTGTAAAAAAAGAAAAAAAATAAAGAAAAAAGTAATAAATTTTTTGCCGTTTCACACAAAATTAATCATAATGGTTGTTACTAATATTATACAGAGTTTAAAAACCTTTGTTTTCCTTTTAGAATAGATGTTTACGCTCGACGCCTCGGTGGGGCATACGGACTGAAGATTTCCCGATCAAACCAAGTAGCCGTAGCTTGTAGTCTAGTGACCAACAAGTTGAATCTACCGTGCCGGCTTGTCGTTCCTCTCACTACCTGCACCAGGGCCATCGGAAAACGGTATCCTTGCCATGCAGAATATGAGGTAAGAATGAAACGAATGAGATAATATTTCTTCTTTCATTTGAATGACAGTCGATTTCGTTATTATCTTCCAGGTAACTGTAAACGCCGAAGGTGTAATCCAATCAAACAAGTACAAACAGTACGAGGATAATGGTTTTATGTATGACGAGGAAATCACATCTTTTGGAGCTGATGCATACAACAACTGTTATACTAACACTAAGTGGGATTTGGAATTATATGATGCTCGAACCGACACTGCGAAAAATACTTGGTGCAGGTCTCCAGGTGATCAAAGCGTCTCAACACTTGCAATAACGTTGTCAAAGTCAAAGTCAATAACTTTATTTCTTTAGGCTTACAAAATAAGCACTTTGACAAGTCAAATTTAATACTATAAACAGGTTTATAAATAGTCATTATTATCAAATAAGAAATAATATGATGTTATTGATTTTATTCGCTTAAATTTTTTGTCCACTAGTGGAAGAAGCGAAAAATAAAACACTAGTAAGTATTATAAAATTATCTCAGTCTAAATATAATATAATTTATATATAACTCAATATTTATATAAAACTAACTAAGCTTAACATTATTTTCCTTAAATACCATTGTCGGTGCGGAACTGGGCGACATCTGGCCATCTGGTTGTTTTAGAACAAACCATTAATACTTGCAATATAACTTCATTTCAAGTGATTCTGCTGTTACAGGTACCTTGGAAAGCATTGCACTAGCAGAACATTTGGTTGAACGTATAGCTATTGAACTTGATCTGTGCCCATGGGCAGTAAGGATAGCAAACGTAGACCCAAAATATAATGCCATAATACAAATGGCAGAGGAACTAAAAAGAACATCTAATTACGAAGTAAGAAAAGCTGAAGTTGATAAGTTCAACTGCGAAAATCGATGGCGGAAACGTGGAATCAGATGCTCCTTCTTAAGGTGGTCTCCAGCTGGAAGCTCTATCTTTGAAATAAATATTTCAGTCTACCACGGTGACGGATCAGTTGTCATCACACACGGAGGCATTGAAATGGGTCAAGGAATCAATACAAAAGCGGTACAAGTCTGCGCATATACCCTAAAAATACCTATAGATAAAATTCAAGTCAAAGGTAATAATACAATAATAGCACCCAACTGTTTTGCGACTGGAGGCAGTATTGGATCTCAAAACGTAGGTCTAGGCGTAAAAAGATGCTGCGAGGCACTGCTGCAGAGATTGGAACCGATACGGAACCAGATGAGTAACCCTACGTGGTTAGAGCTGATAACACAAGCGTATGCAATGGGCATAGACTTACAAGCACATAACTATGTAAACTCATCGGATGTGTTCAAGTACGAAATATACGGAGTGGCGGTGGCAGAGGTAGAGCTAGATGTTTTGACTGGAGAATCGCAGATTAGGAGAGTTGATATCTTGCAGGACGTAGGGCAAAGTGTGAGTCCTGAGATTGATGTTGGTCAGGTGAGTAACCTAGAAAATGAAATTGACATAATCTATACTTACTAATATGTTAAATTAGTGTTACCTTTTAACGCCTAAACGGAAAGGTCTTGGTGAAATTCGGCAGGGAGGTAAATAGTATCCCAAGGACATAAGCTACTTGAAAAACGCGTGTGAAGCCGCGGGCAACAGCTAGTACATTATAATCCAGAATAATTTCAGTCAACAAAGGGAACATAACCAAATAAATATTGGTGAAAATTATTTTACGACCCTGGTACCAAAAGAGCAAATTGCTAAACTTTATAATAGTTTTTGGTTTTGACAGCTTTCATTTATCATTCTCTGGGTCATTTTTGAATTCAATTGTGCACTTTGGGTTTTAGTTACCTTGCTTTTTACTGTCGTTAGACCTTCGTTTGACCACAATGTCATCTGCTATTACTCTGCTATTATTACTTTCATCATCATCATCGGCCTATATTAGTCCACTATATTATTATTACTTTAGGAACTATTGGTTATTGTTACCAGTTTTTGTTACGTTTGCATTCAAAAATGTCTAAAAGGTTTAAAGTGAATCGCATTGAATTAAAGGTTGAAGGAGCATTTTTAATGGGTCAAGGTTATTGGACCTCTGAAGACCTGGTCTATGACAGATACACTGGAGAACTGCTGTCGGACAGGACGTGGAACTACTACGTGCCGCTTGCCACCGACATTCCTCAAGACTGGAGGATTGCTTTCCGAGAGAAATCTTATAGCGACTCACAGATTTTAGGAGCAAAAGGTACGGTTTATATAAATTATTATTAATCTATCTTTTTGTTTAGTTTAACTGATTCGTCTTAATTATCTTCTATGATGTCGTCTATACTTTTCAGGCACTGGAGAGCCACCCATGTGCTTGGCAGTTGTGATAGCGTTCGCTTTGAGAGCTGCTATTTCTGAATCCCTCAAAGAAATCGGAATACCTTCAACGACCTGGCATAAAATGGGTTTGTAGTTTTTACTTTTACGATTTCAGTGAAAAGTAGATTTCACGTCATTTTCATCCAAAAACATTTATAAAAACTTTGGACGCTTTAATAATATTTGTTATAAATCTCCCTACTTACATGTATAGCAGTGTCAGTCGTGGTGTTAGAATCGACTGCTCCATCTAAAATATCTCGTGGATTTCGTAAGAACCGACTAAGGGACCCTAATAGAGCAGGGGTAGGACGGTGCATCCTTCTAAGTATTATTAAAATCTTCATTACGATCAACTATTAGCCTGCCAATCCTGGTGATGATGTCAAAACTCCCGTATTCATTTTATACAAATTAAATTTGTGTTTCATTATTATAGAGGGCCCGTCAACGGTCGAGAAGGTCAACCTGGCATCAGGAGTACGAAAAGAAGATTTCTGTTTTTAAAAGACTTCATTCTACGAGGAGGTTTTACGAGTATGTTCGGCTATGTTGTTATGGGTATGGGTATGTTTGTTATGATGTATGTTCATCGATTACTCCGTCAATTGTTGATTACTTTGCTATACTATATAGTACTACTTTGCTATGCTATTTGCTATACAGGTTTGATTCTGTAACCCGAGTTTTTATTCTCGTATTTGTGCGTAGCGTATTCGTGGGTTACAGTGGACGTTATCTTATTACATAGGTATATATTTTTATAAAGCGAAGTTCACGTAGCGTGCGTGGCAGTGGGACAGGCTTGATCCCATAAAGTTCACGTAGCGTGCGTGGCAGTGGGACAGGCTTGATCCCATAAAGTTCACGTAGCGTGCGTGGCAGTGGGACAGACTTGATCTCATAAAGCGAAGTTCACGTAGCGTGCGTGGCAGTGGGACAGGCTTGATCCCATAAAGTTCACGTAGCGTGCGTGGCAGTGGGACAGGCTTGATCCCATAAAGTTCACGTAGCGTGCGTGGCAGTGGGACAGGCTTGATCCCATAAAGCAAAGTTTACGTAGCGTGGGTGGCAGTGGGAGTGGGACAGGCTTGATCCCATAAACAAAATGAATTCCCGCAGAATTGGAATTTGTCCCGCAATAGTTTATCAACAGTTTACATTATATAAAGTCAGAAGTCGTGTTTTAGATACTTATTTAAAAAAAATATAATAAACATTGTACACAATCGGACTTTTATTTTTTGTAAAGAACCCGCAAATCTAACTATTGGTTATTGATAGTCTTAAGTTGTAAATATGTTAAAGGTTTATGAAATTTATGATGATGATGCTTCCAAGCCGATTTTACTGTGAGCCTGGTCAGGCGCTTTATCTGTAACTTGGAGCTTGACTTCACTAGGCACTTGGTTTTCTTCCCTTCCGTGCGCTCTTTCGTGAATCTTCAGTATTTTGTAATGTTCAAAAAGCTTTAAGTACGCTCGCTTTAAGCTTTTTGAAATTATCATTATTAAATGTTATCGTCAAACATAGCAAACATCTGATTTTTTTATGTTTTTACAATGGTTTTATAATTAGAAGGCACATCATTGATGAGCTTGGCATTTGATAATGTAGTTCACATAGTGTTATTCAAAATGATGTATGTATTATAATGTCCTCCTCTTTGGATCTTCTTACGTCTTACTTGAGTGATAGGATACAGAGAGTTGAGATTAATGGGAAACGGTCTGCGGGGTCTGTAGTTACAATGGGTGTACCGCAGGGTTCTATCCTCGGTCCTTTCCTATTTTTAGTTTATATCAACGACCTGCCTCATCTTGTAAAGAATAATCACGAGATTGTACTGTTTGCTGATGATACTTCTTTAATTTTTAAAATGAAACGACAGAGTACAAATTTTGACGATGTGAATAATGCAATCTCAAAAGTAGTCCATTGGTTTAGTGTCAATAATCTTTTGCTCAACGAAACCAAAACAAAATGTATTAGATTTATTCTACCTAATGTTAAACAAGTTAAGGCTGATGTAAACGTAAAGGGAGAAACGTTAGAAATTGTTAAAAGTACCGTATTCTTAGGAATCACTTTAGATAATAAACTTCAATGGGGCCCACACATAGATAAGTTATCGAGGAGACTTAGTTCTGCAGCGTATGCAGTCAAAAAAATCCGTTTTCTTACAGAAGTGGATACATCTAGACTTGTTTATTTCAGCTACTTCCACAGTATTAGGTCATATGGTATACTGCTGTGGGGGAACGCTGCAGACATTAACACCGTATTTATGCTGCAGAAGAGGGCTGTTCGTGCTATCTATAATATGGGTCCCAGAGAATCCCTACGTGATAAATTTAAAGAAATAACCATAATGACAGTCCCCTGTCAATATATTTATGAAAACTTGTTGTACACTCATAAAAATATCAAAAGCTTCCCTAAAAATAGCGATATACATAATATTAATACTAGAAATAAACATAAACTCGCTGTGCCCACAATCAGGCTTCACAAGATAAATGTATCTTTCAAATGTATACGCTTCTACAACAAAACTCCTAGTGAGCTGCAAAATCTATCAATTAATAAATTCAAACAAATTGTCAAAACTTTTCTGTGCAAAAAGGCTTACTACAAAATATCAGATTATTTAGAAGATAAACAAGATCCGCCAAGTGCGAGTGTAACTCGCGCGCCGAGGGTTTCAAACATTTGCCAATTATTTGGACAATCAATTTTCTGAAATATTTTAAAAAGTATGAAACTTACAGAAATTTCAAAAAGTGTTTTAAAAAGGCCGAAACGATACCTTTCATTTGATACCCCACATGGGTAGGTACCCCCTTTTGAAAAAAAATCCCCTTTTTTGACCATTTTTCAAAAACTATTATTATTACAGACTTCTCTATATTTTTCCTGTAAAATATAGATTGATATCTACAAACGCCTAATACATTGTACATGGATCGGTCTGCAATCTTCGGAGCTAGGGGGGGGGGAGAATGGTCAATTTTTCGTCTTTTTTTGAAATATTTCAAAAAGTATGGAACTCACAGAAATTTCAAAAAGTGTTTTAAAATAGTCAAAACAATATCTTTTATTTGATACCCCACATAGTTAGATACCCCCCCTTTTGAAAAAAAATTCCCCCCCTTTTTGACCATTTTTCAAAAACTATTATTATTACAGACTTCTCTATATTTTTCCTGTAAAATATAGATCGATATCTACAAACGCCTAATACATTGTACGTGGATCGGTCTGCAATCTTCGGAGATAGGGGGGGGGGAAAGGTCAATTTTTCGTCTTTTTTTGAAATATTTCAAAAAGTATGAAACTCACAGAAATTTCAAAAAGTGTTTTGAAATGGTCAAAACGATACCTTTCATTTGATACCCCACATAGGTAGGTACCCCCCCTTTTGAAAAAAAATTCCCCCCCTTTTTGACCATCTTTCAAAAACTATTATTATTACAGACTTTTCTATATTTTTCCTGTAAAATATAGATTGATATCTACAAACGCCTAATACATTGTACATGGATCGGTGTGCAATATTCGGAGCTAGGGGGGGGGGAATGGTCAATTTTTCGTCTTTTTTTGAAATATTTCAAAAAGTATGAAATTTACAGAAATTTCACAAAGTGTTTTGAAATGTACAAAACAATACCTTTCATTTGATACCCCATTTGCCTTCCTAGGTCTCTTGAAATTTCAACATCAAAATTTGTACTGAAAATAATCATTTTCATTTTTCATTTATTTATATATTTTTTTCTTAAAATCAGTAATGGCGCACGAAATGTATCATTATTTCAAATTTCAAGTTAATAGCTGCGGTAGTTACTGAGATATTCAAGAAAGAGCGGGGACGGACAGAGCGAGACCATAAGGGTTTCAAAACCGATCTTTGAAACCCAAAGTCAAAAGTCAAAAATTCTTTATTTCCATAAATACAAAAATGTACACTTAGAAAAAGTCAAATTCTTAAAATAAAACACCGACACGGAAATAAAGTGATATTTTTGATTTCAGTCGCTTCGGTATGTAGACTAAAGTAAAGAAGCGACGAAGAAACCTTTAGCCTGTTAGTTGTTATTTTTCGAGTTGGAGCAAAACAAGCTTGGGACGGGTTTTGCTCCAACTCGAAAAATAACAACTAACAGGCTAAAGGTTTCTTCGTCGCTTCTTTACTTTAGTCTACATACCGAAGCGACTGAAATCAAAAATATCACTTTATTTCCGTGTCGGTGTTTTATTTTAAGAATTTGACTTTTTCTAAGTGTACATTTTTGTATTTATGGAAATAAAGAATTTTTGACTTTTGACTTTGACTTAGACTTTGTCCGTACCTAATAATGTATTATTTTATTTTAGTAACTTATAACTTACAGTTAACCTGAAAGGTATTCTTTCGCACCTTCATAGCAACTTGTAATAACATCTTATTACTAAAACTTGACAGAGACGTCTCGCCGAAACTACTGACAGATGCCAAGAAAATTATCAAAAGTTCATAAAACGTAATTGGCTGTGATGTCAAGAAATGTTACGTTATTTTTATTTATTAATTTGTATTCATTCGAGTTTTTCCTACGATTTTACTGAATCGAACCGTCCGAAAAGTTTAAAAGTTCGCGATAACCGAAAGCACAATGTTGAGAGTAAAGTTGTTCAGCTGGATATGGACAACTTCATGAGCTCTGACGACCCTCAGGATTACGAGCCTTTCGATTTTAATTCAAAGCTTAACAAGTGAGTTGACAACAGTAATGAACACTTAGGCTGATACGATAGGCGATCCCTCACATGCGTGCGAGCGGTCCCTTGCACCAGTGCGGCAGGAAACTATGAACAGGGAAAGATGCCGGGACATCGTAAGGGTCAGACTACTCCATAGCGGAGATGTGCGGAGATGTCCCAAGCGGAGGCTAGAAGATACGTTAGACTGGAGAGGAAATGTGGGCTGGATAGAGCGGTGCTGAGCAGCATGCGGCGAGCGTCGGATGTTTGTTAAGATGAATGCACTAGCGCCGCTCATCGCACGCCGTCCACATCTCCGCTCCGCTGCGTGACATCGTCAGCTCGCTTTGCTTCCTTGTTTTCTTCTCTGCTGAAGCAGCAAGCACGAGTTGTTTGAATTACGACGTTCTGTAGGTTGTAACATTTTTTTTCCGCTAAGGTGGAGTCCGGCCCTTAGGGAAATAACAGCCCCGCAGCAAGATATATAGATAATACTTTTAATTGTTTTTAAACTTACGCGATCTGAACACATAATTATAAATACTATTTAACGGAAAAATAGGTAAATTAACGCGATAAATACCCGTTAAATAGTATTTATGATAATACTTTTATTCATCAACTTACAAAACATATGCTATTTAGATACCTACATAAATATACAAAATAAATAATACTGGACAATTCACACCGCAGTATCCAGCCCCAAGCTAAGCAGAGCTTGTATTTTTAAACATTTTATAGCAGCAATAGATTTGGCGGACTTCTCTGAAGGAGCAATCAAAAATAGATTTTGGTGGCCACCAAGGGCGATTCGATTCACTTTCTAAGCTAAATAAGGCATTAAAAAAGCTTATAATCACAAACTGAGCGATGGATATTGTCATTTCCTTTGTTAAACGGAATTAATAAGATAAAGTAGGTGGCGGCGCTAGTTTCGGTAGGGTATGCGCCTAAAAGCGATTTCAAGAATGGACATGATGGCTACAACTGCTCTGACAATAGTGTTACGAAGAAGTATTTGTATTTATTCAAAACATTACGTCTATTCTTACAGGTATGACATAATACAATAGAGTAGTTAACGTAAGAAATCACCAGCAAAATAATTAAATATAAATGTCAATGAGCAAAATAAAATAATAATTCGATACAATTTGTCAATAAACTACACTAGCGCGAGGGCTCACACGCTAAGTCTTCCTTCCTTTCTCTTCTTCGTCACAGACTAGGTCGAGAGAGAGTCCAGCTTGTCCCGCCAACACATTCCACGCATTCCACGTGGCCGCCTTGCCTCAGGGAGACGAAACCTGCCAAGTTTCACTCGACGCTGGCAGGATTCCTGAGCAATGTTCTTATGCAGCTTTATTAAGCCTTTACTGTTGGTACATAATGATTATTGTACCTATTTTGAAAGTTTACCGCCAAGCTGGAGTTTTAAGATGTTTTCAAAAAATTTTGGTGTCCTTTTTCTAAGAATCTTATTTTAAAATACAGCCAAAGCAATGATAAAATACATTTGATTCCCAAGTTGTAACGGGTGTAATGTGTTTTATCGTAGCTTTCAAAGACAATTACCCTAGTCAACACATTTTTATTAGAAGTTTCAATACCAGACTAATCGAATGCTATCAACAACATCTGACAATAAAAGACACCTTTCACATAATAAGAGAAAACTTTTCGTGATTTCGTTATCATTTTTTGTAATCCAAACTAATTTGTAAAGCCAGCCCTTAGTGGAGCAATAACCTGATACAAATTACAGTCATTAGGTAAAATTTTTGGTCACTGCCTAACTCAATCACTATACAGGATAGACTATAAAGCTAGTATCTTTAATTCTAACTGTTTAAATCTGGCGCACCTTGCGGGATATCCTTATAATTTTAAGAGTCGGCTAAATCAGATAAACAGAAGGTTATTCTGAAAATTATGTATTTTATTCTGAATTAATAAACGGGGTAAGATCTTGGACTATGTACATAAATAAGGTGTTTCGAAGCGTATGCTTTGGTAACGGCGTTTCCAAAAGTCATCGCATCCGTTCGGGCCTAAGCACCAAAACCGTTTCTATAAACGCGTCAGATTTTATTCAGAGCGCTCGCTCGTAAGCGCGAGCTTCAAAACATATGATGTGTGGGCTCTTAAGAGTTGCAATAACTTGTAAAGATGCAACTCCGCAATTTCTAATTGTGACTTAGCTCTTTCTAATAAACTGTGCGCTAATATTCACAGAATCACACAAAACGAAGACTATTACGAGTCCCCAATAAATAAATTTAAACGTGAAGAATATGCCGATTACTCGAATTTGAAAGAGGTGAATAATGTTGAAGCCGTCGGTACTCTGAAAGACGATAGAAGTTTGAATGTTCAGACCTCTTACGAGGCAGAGAAAGAAAATAAAGTTTCGGCTGCCGAAGAAAAAGAAGCTGAGGATATACGTATGGAAAGATATGCTGTTCAAGATCCTGAGAAAAAATGGTAAAGTATGTTTATTTTACTTTAAATACGGATTAACCATCCACGGACATGAAAATAATTAAAGGCATTCATATCGAAGGAAGAAATTGTGTGTTAAAATTTGGTTTTTTATTTAAATGATCAACAGCTATAATTATGTTGAATTTATTGATAGAGCGTCGCGTAGAGTTGCGTGTTACAAAATTTTGTTGTTTTTAGCCTATTTCGGAATATGAAGATCCCGTTTTTTTCCCATAAGAAGACGAAGCAGCACAAGAGAAGAAAAATAGAGTGTATAAATTGTGGAGGCCTCTACACAAACAACCCCGAGTCACAAGCGAACGACAAGGTAAGCCAGCTAGTTCGTAAGTTGAAGAGAGCTTACGGCAATGTGTGCCCGAAATGCATACGAAACCTTTTACAACGATTTCACAAAAAACGGTTAGGCAACTTCGTAAAACCTGATCAAATACATATCAGCAAAGAAGTTAATCAAATGATGTCTACTACTGTATCTAGAGAGAATGAAGTGGAAAGAAAACGCAAAGATGATAATTTTGAGTATTATAATATTGACGAGCGCACAAAGAGGGATGAAGTCAAGGAGAGGCAGATGAAGGAACTGGCCGAGGTGGAAATGAAGGTAGAAAAGGTGAAAGTTACTACCCCTAAGATCAATGACAGATTGATGGCTTTTACTTAATTATAATAAACGATATTTGAATGTAACAAAGATGAATTTTGATAATACCATTCAGATCTAAAACACACGACCGGTATGAGTTGTATCAGACTCAACGAATTATGAGTGAGGGCATAATGCCATGTGCGCAGGCTTGAAAGGCTGTTGTCGTGCCCAAAAATTCGGCTAAGAGAACATCAAGCTAAGAAGACTAAGCTCTGTTGGCTCATCACCATCATGAGTGTGATGGTGATAAACTTACAGAGTTATCTTTGACTAAGGCCTCTCCAACATTGCCATTTATCGGTTCTGTTGCTTATTGTCAGTAAATTCAGCTAAATACGAGTAATTCAATCTACCTCTAGATAATCAATCTTACTAAGAACTATGAAAAAAAAGAATGAGTAGAAAAACGTAATACTGTTTTTTTTTTAAATTAATGCGCCTCATTTCCAGACATAGGAATGTCTGGAAATAAGAGGCGATGATGAATGATCTCTCCCATTTCATAAATCTATGTTTTTAGCTAGCTAGCTAAGCTAGATAAACTTATCTGCAGCTCTAAAATTCAAGAAAATAATGCAAACATAAGATTTGATCGCCGGGGAGCAGAAATGAGAAACGCCGCAATCTCGCGTAACAATAATATACGAGGCCGTCCGTCATTCTGTCTGGATGCGTGATTTTTCTACACTCATTTGCATACTCACCTGTTTTGTACGTTGCTAAACTTGGAGGCAGTTGAGATTGTTTTGCGGTAGATATTTTATTTTTCTAACGGATAAGGTAGGTACACACCTATCTATTGTTGTTTCTTTAATAGCCTGAACCAGGTAACCTATACTTACTAACCACTGTATTACTGGAAAGATGTGGTGCATCAAGCGAAACAGCATGAGTAACAAGCGGAGAACGCGGAGAACTGGCGAGAAAAAATGTAAATGAAGAAGTATCAGGAAAATATTGTGACTACTTCTACTGGAGGTCAAGACCGTCAAGACACACTACGGATTGCTAAGCCATAAGAGTAGGTCAGTAAGGAAAAACATGAAAATTGCTGTTATTAAACAAATAAAATGATCTTGTGAATAACCTTTAATTTTTACAAAATTAATTCTGAGAAATATGGCTGTCTCTCTCTTTACATTTAGGTAGGTACTGAGGTGGATTAAAAGTCCGAGAACTAGTTAATATTTATTTTTTCACAGTAACCCTTCTTGGAATATATCATAAGAACCTCTGCCGTGGGCTTATGATGCCATGGAGTTATCTCTTCAACGTGATCTGAAACCCCGCAATAGATGATGCAGTAAAAATGCACGAAGGTGGAAATTGTAGCTAGCATTTCTCTTGAAATTTATTTTCCAGGCAGTCTAGTGTGGGGAAAAATCTAGCAGCTTAGAAATTACAGTGCTCAAGATATTTTTGTAATACGTGGGTATCGATATTAATCTTTGGATGTTTGAACTTCCGCCTCTTACTTAATAATTATTAATATGGATTTCTTCTCCCTCTGTGTGCACACAGATATTAATTACATAAAATTAGTAGTATACGTATTCTTCTGTCTTAGTAGCAGATGCCATGCAAATATTTTCAACCGTGCTCGGTCCATCTGCAAACAATTTAATAAGTACGGTTATCTAGTACCCATAACACAAGCTCTGCTTAGCTTGGGGCTAGATAATGCTATGTGTATTGTCCAGCATTATTTATTTATTTATTACAAGTACCGATTATTTACTTCGATGGCTGTGAAAGGGACGAGGGTAACATTTATAGTGCTGTCAAATTAGTTGAGATAAGTTTGGGTGACATCTGAATCGATATCGGTGTGTATACTAAACCCGAATACAACTGTAAAACAATCATTATTGTTATGGATTTAAAAATCATAATACTTTGAGATCTTTAGAGAAAAGAGTTCCCGGTGTATTTTTACGTTTTCAATGGTAGCGATTCTGTTGGCATAAAACCTAAAGTAAACTAGCCTAAAATTGTTGACGTCTCTTTTTTTTCGATCGAATAAAAGGGGACAGCAACATTTTTACGCTAGTTTAGTTTAGGTTTTGTGCCAACAGAATCACTACCATTATCAGGCCGCCACCTGGTAATAATGTAAATATTATATACGCTCTCACCAAATTCATACCAGCAGGTATTTCCCGAATCGCATCTCGCCGCTGCGACGGCCTCTCGAATTGCAAAAGGAACCGACACAGTCGTGCACATCGGTGGTTCCCCGATCACTGAAATATTTTTCAATAGTTAGGGTAGGTTTTTGCTATTGCAAAGCGGAGTTAACTACGTAATAATATACGTAAAAGTCATATTTTTATTGATTGGGTTCGATAATAGCTCGATTATGGCAGAAATTATTTGCCGGACTATATTAGAGAAACAGTAATAATACTTACGTAGAATGGACACGCGCCCCCACCTGATGGAACTTCCACACCCCGCCGGCCTTTATCGCTGATAAACGGAAGGGTTGTTGAAATGTCAAGAAATGTATCAATGACAAAACAATTAAACTTACTTTTCGACCCCATCAAATCCAAGTACGAGTACGACCCCTTCAGCAAATGAACTCTGAAGTCCTGCGGGATGTCTCTAGCTAGCGGCACGTGGTAGTGCCAAGGTCTGTCCGTGAGCAGCTCCCCTGTGCTCTTGTACACGAGGCTCTCACTGGTCCAGTACCCCGTTCCCATGACGAAAGCCCCTTCTATCTGAAAAGAGGTTTATATATCTTTCAATGTGTCGACAGATGTCGCCTGTTTATTTAATATAATAGAAATGGAACAAAACTCTAAATGGCCTGGCAATCTGAAAACAATGTGAAATCAAAAAGGTACTGGAAATCTATACCCTATACTAATATCATAAAGAGGTAAAATGAGTGAATTGTTTGTGACCTTGTATGGGTAAGGGGTAATCTCTGGATCTATTGAACCGATTTCAAAAATTTCTTCAGCATTAGAAAGGCTACTTTTCAGGGAGTGACTATATCGATAGGCTATGTTTTATCCCGATCTACGCGGGTGAAGCGAGGTACTGCTAGTTTGCAATAAAATAACTTTTATGTATTTTATGGTCTTTACTTCTATCCGATATGGATAAAACAATCGCAAACAAGCGTTGATAAAGTATTCCTGCGTTTTTAACCGAATTTCAAGTGGGAAAGCTATGGCCTGATGTTTCAGATGGTTATCAAAGAACCTCCGAGATTACTGGTAAATACCTGATTCTTTATAATGTGAAATCATTAAACCTTAGAATTATATTGCCTGAGTTAGATCTTTGTTGTTTTTTTATTGATTGCCTTCCTGGTATTTTGAAATGTTTATTTTAGTTTGTGTAAAAGTACAGTCAATTTCCATATTTTGATACTTTGATAAACAATATCATTATTCGATTTTGCCGTCTGTTAGCCTTTAGATTAAACTCTTGTGCCACTTCTGTGTCAGACCCAGCGCATCATTAGAATAAATATTATTCAACTTTGTTTTATGTAGGAGCATCCGCTATAAATACCAGTGCTTGAAGTAGAATGTTCTACTCTACTAAAACAAAAGAATATTTCTATTCAAAATGTCTAAATTTGTTACAAAAAAAAACTTTTACAAGAATTGAACAAAGTTTTTCTACTATAGTCTGTCTAATTTTGGATGATAATTTTGACAGCTTACGCCGACGTTGTAATGTAGTTTTTATAAACAATAATACCTCTAAAATTATCATAACACATAGACGAGTACCGCCCACTTACCGTACAGAAGCGCCTTGCAAGAATACCGCACAACCGACAATAGACAAATGAATCGAATAAATCGAGTTAATATTAATTTAAATACAAGTTAAATTATTAAGTACTACAATTTGCACACCTTAATAAATAAATAAATAGTGAATTAGATTTTTTTTCGTTTGATTTCGCTTATGGGCCCTACCTCAACAACGATCTGGACGTTTATTCTACTGAATAGGTTAATTGCCGAATGGAAATGTGCAGGATGCGAAATCGTAGTCGTGAGAGGGCTTTTACTGTTAAGTATACAAATATTTATAATATTATTTTTACCTACTTACCTAAAACAATAAAAATAAAAGATTGTAATTTACTACTTATTATTAAAACATACCATGTTACTATCGATCCAAATTCTTTTGGAACGATAATCGAATATCTAATAGATTCATTAACGATTATATACTTTACCCCATCCCTACCTAGAGCTGTCAAAATTATCATCATAAATTAGACAGACTGTAATAGCGCTGGTCTTGACCATGACATCCATGACATCGCGCTTTTTGGTAACAGTGAATTTGGAACAAAAACCCTTTACTTACTTGACCAATATCTAAAGCAGGACTAACACTTTGCCCAGCGTCATACAAGACATCAACCCTACGTATTACGGACTCTCCTGTCAGCACGTCGATCTCCACCTCTACTAGGGCAGCAGCGTAGATATAATACTTGTACAAATCTTCATTGCCTATAAATCCATGCACTTGTAAATCCACACTTTTTTCATACGCTTTGTTGATTAATTCTTGCCATGTAGGGTTATTCAGATTTGCTTTTACCGGTGCTAGTCTCCTTAAAAGTTCTTCGCACGCTCTCTTTGTCGCTACTCCAACTGTGTGACACGTTAAGCTGCCCCCTGTGACGGCTGAGTTTGGGGTGTTTATCGTACTGTTTCCTTTAACTTGTATTTTATTCAGTGGGATATCCAGAATGTATGCGCATATCTGTGCAGTTTTAGTATTTATACCCTGACCGATCTCTATGCCGCCGTGCGTGATGGCGACTGAACCATCTCCGTGATAAACGGAAATATTCACGTCGAAATATCTTGGAGAGGCGTGATTATATCTCATCGGGACAAGTCTGAGGCCACGCTTCTTCCATCGATTCCTCGCATTGAATGTATTGACATTATCACGTCTTTCCTTGTATTCGCATTCATTTATCGTGGTATTTATTATTCTTTTCATTTCCTCGGCTGTCTCTGGATCTAGGTTTGCTAATCTTACCTCAATAGGGTCTTTTGATAGCTCGTAACTGATGTGTTCCATTACCATTTCTATCGACGCAATGTGTTCTAATGTAGCTGTTAAAAAATATATTGACATTGATTTTGATTCATTCATAAAATATTTTAAACTTAGAAATCTGATAGAGTACGTACCTGGTGATCTAAACCACGAATTTTTAGCTGTATCAGTGATGGTATCAAAAGATTTGAAATCCCATCTGGTTTTTTCATAGCAATTGTTGTACACGTCAACGCCAAACGGTGTGAGTTTTTCATTTATCTTATAGCCATTGTCTTCATAAATTGTCATATTTCCGTATTGGATTATACCATTTTCATCAACTGCAAACTAAAACAAGAAAAAGTTGGATTCTAATGAAACCTTTGTCTTGTATAATGGGTCTCACCATTATTGTTATCTCGCATGAACTTTCGAATTTTAAGACTTACTTCATAATCACTTGACCATGGAAATCTTTTACCATAAGCCCGCATCAACTTCTCAAATGTGTGAATGACCCTACAGGGCACATTCAGTTTTTTAGTTACCAGACAGCAGACCACAGCTGGTAAGATAACCCGAGTGATCTTAAAACCAAATCCACCACCGACACGTCGGATCAAGACATCGATTCTGAAATGAACATAATAAAAACAGTAATAAAACATTGAACTAAAAGTCCGTAAGTAATATTCAAGTCTTACTTATTTGCATCCATGTTCAGCGCCCGAGACACCATTATCTGAAGCGCATCTGGTATTTGGCAGGTAGCATACACTTCTAACCCTTCTTCTGTACCACAAGTCACTACAGCGAACGTCTCCATAGTAAAGTGAAACTGTCCGTTCATTGTGTGACCTCCTTTTACTATTCGCTCTACTTGATCCCCTTTTTCAGTTGCATTTTTAGATTCCACCAAAGTATTTCTCTCAGGGTCGTTTTTGGCTTCCTTTATATCTAACACTGGCTTTAATACATTGGTGTAAGTTACGATAATCAATGTTGAAGCCACTTCAGCGATATGTCTTGTTTTTCCAACGACCACAGCAATTGGTTGGTTGAAGTATTTGACTTCACTGCTACATAGAACTTCTTCGTTTGTTGTATTCATGGGGTCGTCAGCGGGTGTGAAGGAATTAAGGCCAGGGATATCTTTTGCTGTGTAAAAAGCTATCACACCTGGAAATTCCTGGCATTGCCAAAATTTTTAAAACGATAAAATCTTAAACTATTATTATCAGTTGATAAAGTTATTAAAAATCTTACCAAAGCCTTGCTTGGATCCATAGAAACAATCGTTCCTTTCGCTACTGTACTTAAAACGAGCTCTGCAAAAACTTCGTTGGGGAATGATGGTAAGTCTTCGGTGTAGGAGGCTTCACCAGCACATTGAATCTAAAAAGAAATTCAGTATGATTATTGCTATGGGTATCAAAATATTCAGTCCGTAATTATAACTCACCAGACTCTCAAGCTTAGTAATTGGTTTTGTCAATGGCCATAACGTTGAATCAGTTTCAAAACATTGTCTAGCTTCTGAGACTGGCCTTGATTCATGTAGTTTCACTGTTCCCGAGATGTATCTATCATTTAGGATGTTTGTTGGACACAGCGATAACAGGCTCTAAAACGGTTAGTTTAATTTAGTGCCATTAATACTTTACTGGTAATGTAAGTTTTTACAAAATATTCTCAAATAATTATTTACAAGCAGGCTGACAGCAGACAAAAGAGATTATTAACTTGTCAAATATAATTCCTACATTTCCTTACCTTGTAAAACAGTGCAATTGCAAGTTTTTTTCTATACGCAGCAGATGGTTCAGGTAGATTTTTCTTGACAACCAATTCATTCTCCAACACCCTGATAGCAGATTGCAAGGTCTCATTTGTGAACAACGGTTTTCCTATGAGACTGGTTTCTGTATTCACTGCTCTTGAAAATGTTGGTGACAGACCTCCGAAAGCTAATCTGCAGGTTTCGAGTCTGTCATTATCTGGCGTGAATTCATACAGAGCTCCGAAGTTCACTACGGCGTGAACAGATTCAGATCTTGGCATCACCTGAAGGAACGTCAAACTTATTGTAAGTTTCATGAAGCACACAATAAGTAATATGCCTTTTTCAGCAACGAAGTACCTACGTACGATACTGTTTTATTCGGATTTATCGACATAATTTGCGGCTAACTTTAAGCTCTACCTAAGTAAAAAGGTTTTTTAGATTTTGTAAAACCATATTAACTTACTTTGTAAGTTTTTATTCTACATTTGTCACGAAGTGGAGGTAGTTTTACATTCATAATAATGAAACCTTTCATATCTTTTTTCAAAAAGTCAGTCATCAAGATGGTTTGTGGCACTCGTGTTTTGTTCACTGCAATGAATTTCAGATAATAGTATACTCTCATTTGAGAGGTAAAAAGCGATAAATGTTGTCAAATCTAATAATTAAGAATAAATACTTACTTATCGTTATCGCTGCGCCTACAGTTGTGAACATTAAAAACAAATCTGACTGAAATTCGTGGTGTTGATGTTTTATCATCAAATTTCCTCCAATAGTTCCCAACTGTAACAAAACACTTTTAATGCCAGCATATTATCTTTGAAACAGAAATTTCTTTAAAAGGGCTTACTTCACTATTCCATCATCTCTAGTTTTGTACAAAATTTGAACAATACAAACAGCAATTATGATAATAATACTTACATTTCTCACAGCAATGTGAGCAACCAATTGAAGGTGTTCGTAGAACTCATTCAAATATCCAAAATTCCATTTTAGAGACCAGCTTTTAAAAATTTTGAGCAATTCCGTTAACGTATTACCAGCACCGATGACAAGATTTTGATCTTCAATACATTCTTTCAGTTCTGAGATACAAGTTATATCTATGAGTGTGCGTGGATACTCTACCATTGGATACGCTCCTGAAAATAAATGAAATTCATGCTTTTGATGTCTGTATTGGCTATCGAAGATTTTGTTAGACCTTACTTACCTTTAGCTGTATTTCCTGCCACAAGCATGTAAGAATCAGTTCCTTCGCTCTCAAATATAGAAAATACATCTGCTACTTTGTTTACTTGAAACCATTTTCGATTATCTCTCAACATTAAAACTGTTAGGGTCTCCTCCAGGTCCATCCTAGACACAACACACCATTCTTCGTCATCACTACTGCAGCTTTTATTGCAAGCTTTTCCAGTTTTCTCGCAAATACTGAGGTCTTCGATATCTAGAAGCTTGTTCTCGGGGTGATCTTTGGCGAAAGTTTTAAAGGCATCCAAAATAGGTCTGTAGCCGGTACACCGACAGATGTTGCTGCCAAATGATTTCTCTATTTCTAGCATAGTAGGATCCTTTATGTTTTGAAGAAGACTGAAACATCGTAATAACATTATGTTTAATATGTATTTATGTTTATCATTATATTAACAGAAATAGCATGTGCCTGCAACTTGAGAGCATGATTGAATAAAGTAATCTGCGTTAAACTGCCTTTTCAGAGAATCCAGCTGTGATAGACAAAATCGGCTAGGAAGTCACCACAGCACTATTAAGGGAAATAGTAACCGACACCGCGCCATTACCAGTACATGGACATAATCCAGCCAGGAGAGCAATGACCGCATTGTGATCCGTTATGGTCGGCCAACGTCTTCTGAAGCACGTGGTACCCTTTCTTGCGGTTCCCTAGGTACTCTATAGTCGTGATCTCCCAGTTGCTGCAGGAGGTTATTGACACCATGCACTGTGAAGAAGATGATTAGGATTTGAATGGCTTTCATTTAACGCTGAAATTAAGTAGAAGGTTTAGGTAGAGTCGGAGTTGTGTAAAGGATAAAGCATGTCAGAGGCGCTTTGCTACCGCGCAATACAAAAATGTGGATTTAATTATGGACCATAATATCTCGACAGTTTTAGATGAATTTTATATTGACGGTATCAGATTACAGACAGCTCAGAACCACGTCTTGACTTTCTTGTGGAAAACCATTTTGTCACTGAAAAATGTATCGTAGAAGCCCATTTAGCAAGCCAAATAAGTGTGCATTCAAACACTTTTTGTCCTGGGTGGTAGCAATATTGTATCAATAAGCGCAGAGATTTAAACAGTTACCAATGTCACATATATTATTTATTTAACAGCAAAAATAATTACAACTAATATTTACACTTACATCTATTTTCTAAAAATCTAAGCCGTCACCAGAAGTCAGAGTGCCCAGAATGCTGGCAGCATTGCCACGTTGAATAGCAATGCTAATTTGTTGACCGAAATAAAAACCGGCATTCCGATCACCTGTGGACTCTATTAGTAGTTTTGTAAGATCTTTATAGATATCGTGGGCCCTAGGACCCCAAGAACCTAGGGTTTCCACCCCAAACGGCTCAAATAGGTAACCTCTGTCAAGATTAGCGTATTTGCGCCGTTTGAGGAACTCCGCTGATGTTGCTGCAGAGCCGGCCCTTACTGATGTCCCTGCAAGATGAGAAGGTGCTAGGGTATCTACACACGTAGCATCCCAAACTAAAGGCCGACCCATCTTCGTAAGGAATCAGAGTCATACCGTCAGGCCTTTACCATCATCTCGCATTAGGCCACGTGGTCCGAGAGTAGCTGCCACACTGACGCTGGTAAAAGCCCGACGGATGATGTCATGAGTTGAACCATGGCGGGACACACGTCCTGCACTAGAGACACAATTATGTCACAGATATAATCAAGTGTTTTTTAAAAATAAAATAAAATTCACTTTGACAGAAGTTTTCGTTAATTTTTCGTTAAAGATTATCTTTCAAAGCCCGGGGTTGCATGAGAAAATTGAGTAAAGGCTCACCGAGTTTACCGCTTGAGGCGTAGCCCCAGTGTACTTCACGGCCGCCACGATGCAGGCCCCGCAGGCTGCCTGGCGGCACATGGACTTGGTGCCGCGCAGCTGCAGGGAGTTCCGGAGGTAGTCGCATAGGGTCACATCTGATGATACCTCGCAACCAACTATTCGGAGATAAAACTAAATTTAATTAATAGGTACCTAAAGGTGTTTGTATATAATATTATATAGCGCCCAAAAAAAAAACTATGGCATTCTACTGAGGGCCGGGATTTATTCAGGTTTAACAGAACCAGATTTATACGAATAATAAGAGATATTAACGACGTCCTCTCCATCTATACATAATTGATTGCCCAGACAGGTCTATTATAGTGACCCTTTTCTTAACAATGCTGGAAATATCCACATTATCATCATCTAGCTAAGCAGAGCTTGTGTGATGGGTACTAGAATAACTGATGTACTTATTAATGTAATTTAATTTTAATAAAAGTACAAGTAAGTTATTTCCAAAAATGGTTTCAACTGTAAACAAAGTAGGTACTTAAAACTAATAAGGTTTTCTCTAAAGTATAAAATTAAATTTAACTTTAAGTATATAATATAGTTCTCTACACCCTAAAACTTTAGTGCTGAAAATGCATCGACTCCTCGCTCTAACTAAGTAAAGCTTGTGATTGGACGCGAGGGGAGGGGAGGGGAGGGGAGGGGAGGGCTACTCTGCAGACCCAGAGTTCGGCTGCAGTACATTGGTGTGGTTGGTACATGTATATGATGTTGAACAAATTGAAGCTTATAGCTATAAACTAAATATACACCCCTTGACTGGCAAGAGCACTGAGAGGGACGATCTAAAACATCAAATCGAAAAGAAGTTTAAGTTGGATCGACAGTTTGTAGTAATTTAAATAAAAACTAAAAAAATAAGTCTTGAGTACTCAATAGAAAAAAGATCAAACCCATATTGACAGCATAAAGAGCTATAAAATATGTATTGATTCCTTTAAGAACAAAAAGAAAAAGTTATTTACTTATAACATATTCACTTATACTTATTACATTTAGATATTTTTTTAATATACATAGAAAACATCTAGAACAAATCTATACTAATATTATAAATGCGAAAGTGTATTTGTTTATTTATTCGTTTGTCCGTCCTTCACGCCCTCACTAAGCAACCAATCGACTTGAATTTGACATACAGTTAGTTGAAAGGATGGAAAATAACACATGGGCTATTTTTATCCCATAAATCAGTTCCCATGGAATATAAATAACCTTAAACAACGCGTGCGAAGCCGAGGGCAGCAGCTAGTATATTGTATTTGTTCAGGTGTTCTGACGAATGTTTGTCCCGACTCCCGAGGCGGGAATAGAACCCGCAACCTTCTGCGTCGTAGGCAGACCTTGCCTGCTGGGCCACTGGTTGTCAAATCATCATAATATTTTCATATTATTTTAAGCCTATGTAACATTATAGATGGCTATAAATATTTGAATTAAAAAACCTGAATGACACATCCTAAAAACTTGTTCCCGACCGGTAACTATACTTTTATCAGATAATTTATTATTCAGACATTTTATTTATATAACCTTAAAACCGAACAGAAATTATCCTGAACTGTCATCAAAAACTAATCAGCTTTTTCTGACCGATCGCAAAGGAAACTGTTCTTCGAAAATCACAGACGTACCTAATCATAATCAGTTCAAAGTTACGAAATAATTAAGTAATCGTAGAATATTTAGTGTCGAGTGTCCGTCTATTCGATGCATATTGCAGATAACCCGTGCACTTTCAATTAAACCGGTTTTAAACCGAGAAGATTAGATTATAACTCAAAAAATACCTTAATTATGAAAGAAAATTACAATCAAATAATAGAATTTAATTCAAACTAGTATTTACAATAGAAACAATTGAGCTAACTGCAGACTGTGCAAACCATCTACCGTAGGTAGCTCAACTGATCCATATCAATACTAGACGGAAGCGTCCCCAAAACACTGGCTGCATGGCCCCGCTGTATGGAAATGCTGATGCGCTGTGCCAGATACTCACCAGCTCTCGGGTCACGCGTCGCTTCGACCAGACGCTCAGATATTTTTTTTGAAAACCAGGAGAACCTGGGTACCCCACGCCACGGACCTAGGGTCTCGACTCCAGGGGAGCAAATGCGTAGGCTCTGTCGAGACCTGCATATTTGCAAAAATCATAATAACTTACCAGAGTAAGATTCCCCATTGATCTTGAAGCTTATACAATCCATGGTACGTGCAATCGCATCCACGATAGAACACCAACTGTCTCAAATAAAATGCCTTCTATATTTTTACTGATACATATGAAACTAATTGTATGCAACCAGATACGCCAACGTTGTCGTGAGTATAAGTATAAGTGTAATATAACTACGTTTTCATATGCGATAAAAATGCTGAATATTAAAAAGGTAAACATAAAATAGGTACTTTCTTTGTCTCGTTGAAAAATTTGCGATGTATCAATGATTTATGAATTGAAAACCATCTACCACATGTCTGAATGTGACCTTTGTAAAAACAATTAGCTTATGCTCGCGGCTTTGCATGCACTTTTCCAGAATAAAATGTAGTATAATAGACCTTCTCCATGATATTCTTTATTTCCCTGGCAAATTCATTGAAATTCTTTTACCCGTTTGACGCGAAAATATAAGAACTCGAATAAATTGTACTTTGATTATAAGGACGACAATATAATATTGAATGTGTCTGGTCACCGGTGTCGGACCTTTACATGGGTAGCTTAAGCTTAATCAGTACAAGCACCCGTGCTTCGAGGCTAAAGAACACAAAATGGCTGCCATTTTATCATGGAGAGAGAAAAAAATAGGGATAGAATAGAATAGAATAATGATGCTAAATAATTTTTATTTAGCATACTCAAATAAAAACTGAGGGAAAGTTCTTACAATAAAAATAAAACTAAAACACTACATTAAATTAATAAAACAGATAAAAAAAGAAGTTCTATAATAATATTATAAAAAAAGTGAACTACGTGTAGTGTAGAGTCTGATGTATGAAATTAGTCTTTCCCTAGTGCGCAGCTAAAACAGGTCCAGCCTCAGCTTAATGTCGCTACCGCCCAAAGACGGTAACGACGCTGCTTTTCAGTTTGAACATCTGGGTGACGTCACATTACTAATCCACAGTGATATTATGATCCTACGGTAAAATTTACCTTGTTTCACCCCCCCCCCCCCCCCAAAGTCTCCGACACCCACCGGTGACCAGACACAATGTATACTATAACATATTGTGATCAAACGATGCAATAACTAAAATTTTACACAAAAACATAAGATATCTACTAAATGTATGTATACCTACAATAATAAAAAGCATTATATTACGCTAATCCATGTCTTTTTTGACGTACCGACCGACAGCAACACACAGGGACATTTTATATAGATTTTAATTATATTATTGTTGGTTTTTATTAGTCAACTGCATTTTATACCTACTATGGTATTTAAAAGTGCAGGTACTGTATAATTTGTAATAATGTTTGTTTGTGTTTCTCAGAAGTTGCAAAATAGACATTTATCTATTTAAGATCTCAAAAAAAAAACGTTTCAACAACTTGTTCTAGATAATGCTGCGCTAGTAAAACCATCATGCCAGGTGACGAAGTAAGATTCAATCTTCTCATACCGTCCCGTTAAGTTCCAACCATAAGTTGCTGCATCTTGATGTTAGGAGTTTCAAGGACCGAATAGTTTGAACACCTGGCTTGGCTTCCAACGCGCATGCTCCAAAACTTAGGATCCAACGCGGGTACTTTGCAAACTCAGTTGCCGTCTGGGACGCGGTGAGACCACACAGAGATAGGCCGAGATACTTCTATCGATAAAAGTGTCGATTCGCACGCGTACATCACTATTTCAAATAATTGTTTATGTGTGTGTTGATTTTAGAACGCAAATTTGAATGAGTGTTCTCTTGTGCCTGTGTGTGTTGTGTAATTAAATCGGTAAGTTTAGTGATGTTCTTTAGGTTATATTTATTTAAAAACTTTAGATTGGTTAAAACTTAAGATTATTCTAACTTATTGTCACAGTTTCTCTGGTCTGATGTTCTCAGGTTTAATGTTCTGTACTTAATCACAGTTTTGTGAAACCGGTTGAACTTAACTGCTAAAGCTTACAAAAATATTTTGTAACCTTAAGGCTACAAAATATTTTTATAAGCTTTCCTGTTCATTTTCGAGACACAGATTATTTGGTTCGCTTCTCATTGGTGTGAAGTGAGTATCTAATCCAAAACATATTGCTTTTTTAATATTTGCATTTTTGGCTCAAATTGATAACTTATTTGAATATTTTTAGCACCACATAAATGATTCCATTTTTCTGTCGCCAAAAAACTAAAGAGAACACGAGACTTTAAGATTTTAATCTCAAATTATGCCATTTTGATACCTACGTTATTAAGTAATTTTTTTGGTGAATTAGAAAATCTTGTACGTACTTATTATTACTCCAGAAACCTACGTACCTCTGGTTCTAAAACTTTGTGAGAAGTAGCGGCAACTCGAAACAAGGGAAATTTTAATGATATACGATAATATCAGCTACGACAAGGATTAATGTTGTTTCAAACTTGGGTCTGATTTCACCAAACATAAAACTTAGTTTCAATTCTGAGAATTTTGAACACGTTGGGGTGTTCAAAATTCTCAGAATTGAACGGGAGCTTTCATAGTTGGTAGCGCTAATACAGTTTGGTGAAGGGCCCTTTGTAAATGGTTTTATCAAAAATATCAGTAATTATGTAAGTACCAGTAAAGGTAGGTATGAACTTTTTATCAACCTTTAGTCTCACTCCTGAGCAAAGGGCTTACCCAAACTGTTTCTTATTTCACGCCCAGAAACTCAGTCCAACACCACAACAGAGTAAAACTCCTGAAACACAACATTATCTAGTCCCGATATAGGATCTTGTGTTATGGACTCGGTAATATTATGATCATTGCTCTAATTTATTAATATAAACGGTAGAGCTTTTGATCACTTCAAAAGTAGAGATCTCGCCTGAGATGACGCGCTTGCTCAGAAGGATTACAACTTAAAGTGGGTGCGAACCTCTAATCAAATTTTGCCTATAATCGGATAAGGTTATACACGTTTACCAACCGATGGGATAGAAACGTGTTCTTGAGTGGAGACCGCGACTCGGCAAACGAATTGTAGGGCGCCTTCCGACCAGGTGGAATGACGATTTGCGAAAGACTGCTGGCTGGATGCGGCAAGCTGAAGACAGGGCGCTATGGCGCTCATTAGGGGCAGGCCTATGTCCAGCAACAGTGGACTACAATAGGCTGATGATGATGAATCACATAAAAAAGCTGTTTCGTTCATTAGAGCGAAAGTAATAAAACCGCTTAAAAATTAATTGATATGAATTTTTGCTCTAAATGATGATTATTTATTTAAAAAAAACTAACGGCACACGCATAATCTATTTCTTAGCCGATATGTATGCAAAATTGAACAATAAAGGGTGTAGCTTTCAAATGAATCGGAAAGTGCGTTTGTATGGGAGGATAGAGCTTCGCATCCATCTATAATATTCATATTCGAACCGTCACGGCTAGCGAGACGGTCGGGGCACAAGAGTCGACGAACAACCCCTCCAACTCAACCAACCCAAGGATGTCGTAGGAGCTGACTAAGAGGACCACCAGAGGAAAGTGGTGGCTCTTGCTGAGTTTTCAGCACCTCTACTCTACACTGCGATCAGGAAAACTCAAGCCAAGCATGGCGATTTTGGGAAAACACCCCTTGTTAGGGGAGACATCTTCAACATTGTAAGTAAGAATGCTCTTAGCACAGGTACTTAGGTAATTCAAATTCCAGGTAGACAGAAAACACCCTGTCTCGAATAAATTATGGGTAGATCAAGATCATAATATAGAACACTAGCGGTCCGCCCCAGCTTCGCACGGGTATATTTTTTAACCTATGTTACTCAGTGTTAATGTAGCTTTAAAACGGCAAATTTAAATTTTTTGAAACTGGTCCAGTAGTTTTTATGTCTTATAGTTTTATACAAAAATACTATTTTTTTCTTTTTATATTTTTTATTTTATTTAAAAGAAAAGGTACGCGATAAATATTTTCTCCGGTTATTAATATTTGTCACGCTATAGACAGCTATAGATACTGAATAGCAAGTAGTCTCACATGAGACTACTTCAGCATTTTATGAGAGGGTGGGACAAGGAAAGTCTTTGATGTAAAATCGAAGGCAATCCATGTATCTTCGGCGCTCTCGCGACAAAAACACTGTTTATGTTTCCTGAAGGAAAACTGTTAAAAGGTCAGAGTGGTTTAACAATGTCTAAAAATAGCACAAGAGAATGAGAAAAAGATGTAAGCTTGCTAAACAGAATGTTATCATAAATGTTATCATAAAAGTTTGCGAGACGACCTCTGTGGCGTAGTGAACGAAGGTCCACAGGGATTTTGTTATATATCTCTATGAAATAAAATAAGTTCCCAAGTTTCGTGGCTTATTTGGTTAGAGCACCCGTACTGAGGGTGGGACGCGAGTTCGAGTCCCGCCGAAATCGTTAACAAATACCGCCCGGTAGACTTAATTCACCTTGTCGATCTGAGACGAAGGTTAGTAAGTTACAGAACAGATAATTATCACTCCTACCTATACGTACCTACTTTACTGTTGCAGGTTCGATTCTCACCTAAACACAAACACTAAAACACATATCAAGAATTTTAAAGAATAATAATTTGTAGGTAATAGTTTCCTACTTATATAAAACGTGTAATTTACTGGAAGTCGTAACAGACGTCTGGTTCCCTGCTTAGTCACACATCATCATTTAGCCCCAACTAAATGATGATGTGTGAAATGTCTAACAGATTACCTCAGACTTGTTTCTGCCCGCGGCTTCGCAAGCGTTGTTTTTACGTGTAAAGGTAACTTCTATCCCATGAGAACAGATTAATGACATAACTTTGAAAAAATATCATATAAAACATACAAATTTGCTTTAATATCCCAAACAATATGACTCACAGACTTGGTTCTTACATTGAAAATAAAACACAGGCAGGGTAACAGATTCGCCAAAATAAATATTTGGTTCAAGTGAAAAAATTCTATGTCTATGATTTGGTTAACAGCTTGAACTGAACTCTTTTAATTAGAAGTAATATTGATTTTTGCACTTGATTTTTGCACACGCATTCTGCTCTGTCCCACTCTTATGAACGCGACATCCTATGCCTTTCCCTTTCACAAAACGTCCGGCAGGGGCACCATTAACGTTTCCATAGAAACAACGCATGCAAAGCCACGGACAAAAACTAGTTTATAATAATTAATGTGGATTTGTTCATTATTAATACTTTTTCCCCAGAATTACTTTAGATCATCCCTGAACACTTCCATCCTCTGACCCTTCCTATTTACCTAAGCCTGCTTAAATATTCCAACATGGAGGTTGTTCAAATACGGATCAATAGATTTTTCGCCATAAGTAGCATACTCGTAGGAAACCAATACCCATCCAAACATTTTTGTTTGTAATAGATTATTGTTATAGGAAAGTAACCCTTGTGGCCGAACCCTTTTAGTTGGTATCCTTGTTTACTCTCTCATCAGAGATTCCAACACAAATGTAACGGCAATCAGACCCCTATAAAACTAAGCATTCGATACTTAGGACTTTACATTTTCGACCCGAGCTTTGGAACTTGGTCCTTACTAATGTCTCTCACTATTTAGCTGGTTGCTATATTTACATTTTGAATGCTATTGCTACCCTGCTCAATGTTTTATTGGTCAATTTATCAAAGCCATTCGCAATGAGCTACCTAAAGCTTTTTAATATAAAAACATTACGAAAAAAGTAGGTGATAGTTGATCAATTTGATGGATTAATTTTTTTAATGTATCAAATATCAATAACGTTTATTTCTTTAAGCTTACAAAATAAGCACTTAGACAAGTCAAATGGTGGTCTTATCGCTATGAGCGATCTCTTCCATGCTTCTCAACATAGAAGAGCTTAGAAAATTTACCAATCACTCTAAGCATCTAGACTGCCGTATTTTCCACTAGGTGAGATTGTGGTCAAACGAAGTACTATTGACTATAAAAAATACATATTAGAAAAATATTATAGCGCTTCTAAGTAATCTGTGGGTCCCTAACTGTGGTCCCTAACTGTGGTCCCTACTGTGTCTTAGCGAAGTCCCATATTATCACGACTTCTATGATTGTAGATAAACATATAACATATTTTTACGTGTGTTTATGTAGGTTAAGCTCTGAAACAATCAAACGGCTGAAATACGCAGCAGCGGGATCGCTTCCGGTCGGATTCACTTCGGGACCGGAAGCCATCGCGCTGGCGGCCGCAGCGCACGTCTTTTTGGAGATTCTCCCTCACATCGGAATAGAGTCGTAAAAGATCGATCGAATGATCGAACTACAGCAAGAAAGTAGTAAAAGTGACGTAAAAGCAGTCTTACAATTGAATCTTGTTTCTGCCTCGCACACAATTTGATATTGACTGCTACAAGGAATAGAATGTGTACGTACACGAATTAATGTGGATACCTCTTGGATACAATACGTTTAGCATATTTTTTAACAAGGGACTAAACCACCTAATTATGGACGAGGTTGTTAACGCTTTATTGTCACACTTTTTGAGCTAGAGCAGTGAAAAATTAGTTGAAAATGTGTAAAGAATTTCAAATATCTTACACATTTTCAGTATTTTAGAGATAAACCCAATGGAAACTTATTTTTGACTGTCGTTGTAACTCCTACCTAGGTAAATACAAACTTAGAATATAATTATGAGCTTTCCTTATTAAATTTAAGGCAGATCCGAATTCTGGCAAGATCTCACAAGATAGGGCGAAACTTTCCTTTATTTGCATCTAAAACTACTTGAAATTTCCGCTTTTTATTTGACTTACACTCCGGTACTTTTGAAAGTGCTAAATTGAAAGTTCAACTGTGAAAGTGGGTTTTTACACCGCAAGCTGTGCTTGAGCTCGAGGTAGAGAGTGTTTTTACGTTTCACGTGGCGTAAAGGATGTTACGTAGTGGTTTGTGTGAGACGAACATTCTGGAATTTGAACCGTACAGCTCTGAGGCAGGGAGTTGGTAACATTTTGAGAACTACAATTTTAAACCGACAGCTGTTAATGGTGGTAATTTTATATTTTCAATTTGTTTTACGACGTGCAAAAATATACGTTACAGACAGCTTCATCTTGTCTCTATAGTTACGAAGAGTTTCATTAGATATTAAAAGTCGGTTGAACAAATATCTCCAAGCACCGCCACCTAGATACCGCGGGCTATCGGCTGTCGTATACCAATGTGTTTCTTACTTATCTCATCTTTCACACAAACTATCCTTCTTTTCTTAAACCTATGTCTATTCAATATGCATCTACTGTCATTATCCAACACCACTTTTATACTTTTATCCAACTTACTTTTATCTCTATAGTTTTACTCTAAAACTGACATAGGTAGTTTGACGAATTTAATATTAATGTGAGCGGGTTAGCTAGAACTTTGGGGTGTAAGAACACGATCTTTTCGTTTCTTAAAGGACATGCATCTTCAGGATTATTGCGATTAAGGGATGAAACGTTGGTGTTCTTCTAACACAAACAATTTTCACGCCTTACCCGTGGTATCGTTCAGCTGGTCCAGTTATCTGAACGACGGAAGATTCAGTGGGCCCGTTTGATTTTTATAATTTGAATGTTTTGAAAAAAAAAAAAACCTAAGAACGGACTTCAAATTCCGTACACAGTTTTTTCAGTTTTTCGACGAAGAAAAAAACTCGGATTGGTCCCATAAAAATATTATTCCCCAGGGATAAGTTTTCTATAGTTAGTTTTAGTTTAGTTATAAAGATAACTCACATTCATGAAGTCTTTAAAACCCACACACAGCCCAAGTCTACCTCGATCTACTCGATGCGCGATGAAGCGTCGGCCAAGTTCGGAAATAATTATTAACAAGAGCGCGGCCTACGCTCCCCACTCTGTCAAAATACTTACTCAAAGCATTACTTATTGATAATCCGATCCTATTAACTAAACCGCGTTAAAACCCGACCTTTCAAAGCAAAAAGACCCAAAACCCGTTAAATCAACACCAACAACAAATATCTACTTACCTCCTAAATAAATTCACCAATCCCTCCAAGCCCGAAAGGTCACGTGAGGGTAACCGTTTTAATTTTTAGGTAAGTATTCTGTGTTATTATATTGACCGGTATATTTTTATCACATGACTGGCGCAGGATCGAGGTGAAGGGCAAAGTAAGGCACATTTAGTCAAAAATAAGATTCGTTGTTAACCCGCTTACATCCCTCATGAATTCGTCTTACTGCGTTAGTTTTTATAGTTAAATAAACATTTATGCCAACATTGCGTACTTAAATCATTGTAAAACAACCATCAGCCTTTATCTGTCCCACTGCTAAACGTACGCCTACCCTGATAAGCGTGCTTAAAGCAGTTGCAGATTGCAGTTCGTGAGTTGATTTGAGGGGTGAGTCCGATCGACGATTGTATCGAGATGTCTCGATACTATACTCGATACGTCATATGGGTAATATGGGTATTATTAATTTTAAGACAGTACCACATCACGGCACTTTCTTCTTCATGGAAACTAACAGAAAGGCCATTAAAAAGGTAGGTACCAAATTTGGCTTTGCAAACATGACAGCTAGACAGCTACTGATGATCATATTTATATAAGATACAAAATTTTATTATACAAAATCAATTAAACCACTACCCACCTGCCGAGGGATTTCGGTAAAATATCCCATTTAATGGATCGCCATCCGGGGAGACTGGCTGTAAGTTATTTCACTTTCTATCACATAAGTTACAAAAATAAATTCAAACAATTTTCGATAAACCTGTCAACGACAATATATCACAATTATATAAAACTCAATCGTAATGTATTTTTACTTTTATGTTACTGATTAAAGCGTCATAGGTACCTACTAATGTTGCACACACTTGACTTTGTTTTGCTCGAATACGTTTCATTATTGTAGTGTATTATCTGTTGGTAAATTTGTATGAGAATTGCTGAAATCGAACAAAAAAGGCAAGTTTGAGTAATCTAACAATTGACTTTAACATAGGTTAGGTATATCTTGACGTTGACGTTAAAAATTCCGTTGTCGATCGAACCTATTCTAGCCAGAAAGTTGTATGCATTTTAAGTACCATATTGGCAACCGAAATCGTTTATAACGATTCTCCCCGGATGGCCCATTCAATGGGAATGGGATATTTTACCGTAATCACTCGACTGTACTCGTACTGAAATAAAAAAGTGGTTCCAAATTCCGTCAAAGCAAAACATTTTTTGGGATATTATTTCTTTCTTAGAAATTACCCCGAGAGTAGTATAATTAATATTGCTAGTAATAAAAACTAAAAAGTAATAGGTTTAAATTTTGTTGAATGTTGTAAAGGATGGTGAAAGTACAATGTAGTTTAGCTGTAATTATAGACTTCAATGATAGTTAGGAGTGCTTAGCGGTAGACAGCTAATCGTAGTGATCCAATAGTTATTCTGTGTGATTACTAAGAAATAGATCCATTAGAATATGTAAGTCAGGTACCTATATAAAGACTTACATAGTTACATTCAGTAAATGTTAACCTGGCTAGGCGTTTTGATTTTTACAATATAAACAGCGTAAGTATAGAGTTAGTGATAGAGTTGGAGCATGTTCCGTCCAGACTGGCCCAATACATCAAGAGACAAAAACAACTGAAGAAAACTAAAACCGACTTCAGGGTCCTTAGGATAAACAGTTTTTTTAAGTTTTTTGAGACAAAAAAAAAATACTTTACCCTCGAGAATAAATTTTCATGGGACCATCTAGGGATCATTTATTATTATTATTACTTAATATATTCGTAAGTAATGGTCCGATTTGGATAACTCAAAAAGATATATCATAATTATGCCATATAAAGAATATCTTGGATACCAGTTATTTTGAATTTGCTAGAACTTTAGGTATTTATCCTCATTCGGTCCATAATTGACTGTGAAATCGGCGAACATACATAAAAAACATTCTTTTGTTTTTTAATAAACTCGCTAAAGAAACCCCTTCATTAGGATCCTGTCAAAATTTAATAAATAGTCTAACATCGGTACATCCGCTATAAATCCACCGGTTCCACGATCTCTGAGCTACACAAACAGTGTAACATCGTTACATTAGACAGATACCGCGAGTAATAGGGGTTACAAACTATATGGAAATCGAGACGATTCGCATATCATCTACCACGTACAATCTACAGATACCTACACTCTATCTATACACTAGTGTAGATCTTGCTCTGCTATACATTTGGCCGGAAACGATTGTTGATTTGTGAATTGTAATTATTATTGTTCTGTAGCTTTTCCGACGACGACGCGACGACGACGACGACGACGGTCGGACCTTTTATTAGACTTACCGAATTACAAAACAAGGGATTCGTTAGGTAATCAAGCGATCAGTGAGTTATTATAATTATTATACTTTGTGTCATCATTTGCAGCGACTTATTTCTGGGTATACAGCATACAAGTTTCTGCTCGCGGCTTCGCACGCGTTGCTGAAGGTTATTTCTATCCCATAGTAACTGATTTAGGCATAGAATTTTTATCCCATAAATCGTATTCTAGTCCTAGAACTATCCTAGATCTACTACCTAGTCCTAGAACTACCTATTCCTAGAACTATCTAGTCCTAGAACTATCTGTGTGCAAAGCTACAGCCTGCTCCAGTAGTTTTGGGGTGAAAAGGTAATAATCATCCAAAAATTCGCATTTATAATATTAGTGTGATGGACTCTCCAAATGTGTGTGTCATCCACCAGAGTTTTGCGGCGTAGACAAAAAATATCTATATATATCTATATAAGGTTAAATAAAAATTTACTTTTACCTGAATACCCAGAATACTCCGGCTTTTTATCCGGACATTTAAATGTAGAAACAGTAACGTTATCTATAGAACTACACTACACGCTACAAAATGTCCGGGAAAATTTGCAGAATATCTGGCGCGAAGTTCGGGTCGGCGCAAAAATGTTTTTGTCCTTTTTACCATCTCAAATCTGACCGAAATTGAAATAGGGAAAAGATTCAGTCCACTATGAGTATCGCTTAGGACCAAGAATTTTCTCTCATAAAGGATCATGGAGCTTTAGCGGCACGGCTATTGACGGTTTAGGAGGAGATTGCAAATATTACGTCTTATTTGTATGAAGAGAAGGATCGAACATGCAATGCAGTGTATGGTGTCGGCTTAGAATTTGCTCAACTAAACTCTTCCCGCGGTGTCGTCAGAGGCGACTAGGATAGCTATCGGAAGAGGGCAGCTGCGCCTCCTGCAGAACAATTTCACCACCGAACTGCAATCCCCAACCCGAACTGCATACCCTGGTGATGATGGACATTACCAAGCATATGATGACAGCCAATAAGCATTATAATGGGGTTTCGAGCAGTTTTTTTAATATTTTGTTGATTGTGTTGCAGGCTGCTTGACCAGAGTAGATGATAAATAAATAAATAATACTGGACAATTCACACAGCATTAACTATCATTATGAAGATAGATGCGATGAATTCATTTCAAGTCAATATGATGTAGTAACATCCCTGCCGCATATTGACAACAGAGGTAATTGATAAGGATACAAAGAAGCTAAAATATTCAGCAACAAAACCTATACATCAACCTAAAATTGATTTGTCGAAACGTCAAATCTATTTTGAAGATTCAATTAGGATTTGAGTGATGATTCGACTTTAATTTGAAATTCTGAACGATTTTGAACTCTATTGCGGCATGATTAATGATTGTTTCCAATTCTACTTTGATAGATTCCCTCATTTGAAAGCGAGAAACACCCTTTACCTCGTCATGTTTAGCTAGTTGTTAGAAGTATTATTTATTTTATTATTATTTTTTTATTTATTTACTTTAATTAATACCTACGTATTAGTAATTATTAAGTATATATTATACCTACAGCTTTATACTCTTAAACACAAATTATTTGTTTTCTAATGAAAAAATTTAGTAATGTTGATACCTTCTAACTTATCGAGGGATGACTCATCATAAAACTTTTAAAATATCATGGTTATTATCACAAAATGTCATGCGACACTACTTACCAAGAATTGTATATTGAGATTACCAAACACAGGAACTTCGACCGAGAAGAATGTTTCCAATTATCAGGAACCTGGAACCTGTTGCGAGAATGTCAAAAGCCGAAGAAGTGATGTACTGTCAGTGTGTGTCGTGATCGTTCCACTTTTTCGTTTCGTTACCACTGCCACCAGTTTCGTTATGTTCGCAACTAGTTAAAAAATCGTGTTCAAAAAATTAAGGTGTATCGGTATAGACGGAATTGAATATAGATCAGTTCTTCGCTGACATCGCGCACATACTCTTCGGTGATCATGGCGCATGAAACTGTGCCGAAATATTGGATATCTCAAAAATCAAATCATGGTAAATTTCCCTTATTTGACTTTTATATATGACTTTTGGTTTTCGATTATTCGTTGCAACTTTTAAGTTGAGTTCTTCAAGTTTATATTTCAAAGTACAAAATTAAGAGCAAGTGCTTTCAAAAAATTACTTTTAATAAAATTCTTGTAAAATGAAAACACATACCTAATTAAAAATTAATTTTTAAAGGACATTCTCAAACGTGAAAATGTAACAAGACTTAGAGCTAGGTATTCCTGTAGCGTCGTCCGTAAGCGCCAGCGCGCGGTCGCCAAGCCTTTTGTAGGTTTTTAAACATAGTGATTAAGGATAACATTTTATCAAGTAAAATTTGTTAAGAAATATTTAAGGTCCTTAGTTAGGTACAACATCAAAATTTAAAATATCAGTAGTTAAGTCATATTATTAAGAAATCATTACAAAACGGTTAATTTTGCGAATTTTCTGTCTCAGATTACTGTTTGTGCCTACATTTACTCCTCGAGTTTGGCGTGTCGCATCAGTCCGGAACAAAAGCCATCAGTTGGATTTTATTTTATTTCTTTAGCTTTTCATTCATCATCATCATCCTATATTTGTCCACTGCTGGACATAGGCCTCCTCTAATGAGCGCCATTGCGCCCTGTCTTCACCTTGCCGCATCCAGCATCTGCCAGCAGTCTTTCGCAAACTTTTCATTACCAACTATAAATAAATAATGCTGGACAATTCACACAGCATTATCGAGCCCCAAGCTAAGCAGAGCTTGTGTTATTGGTACTAGATAGCTGATTACATAATAAAATACATTACGTATAATAGATATATATCTTTTATTATACATAGAAAATTACCCGAACACCCGGAACATATAACTGCAGATTGTTCAAACATTTGTCCCAAGGCGGGAATCGAACCCGCAACCACCTGCGTCGCAGGTGACGGTCCGTCGCCCACCGCGCCACAGGTTGTTAATCGACTATCACGAAGGTCTGTATTATTGCGACAGCTACACTAAGTTCAGCTTAGTTTTCGGTCTGCAAATAGCATGTAAGTGCTTTTTTTTAAGTTTGTACTTGAAGTAGCTTTCACATTTTTCTTGGATAGTAAATTAAAATAATCTTAATTCCAAACAATAGAATTGTGTAAACATAAGAATTCTTGAATGAACAGTGCGTCAGTGCCTTTATCGCAAGTCGCAACGCAACACCCAGATAGGAGTATTGTAACAAATGAAATGTTCATCTTTCCCCTCCCACCCCCTGTTTAATTCTATTCAGTAAACAAAACCAAGATACGGCTGGAACTCGATAACAAGAAGTAATTTAAAGAAGGTTCGATTCTAGAGGAAACTTCTGAATTCCGGGGAATCTTTGAGAGCAGTGCCTTTAAGTTCTTGTGAAATACGTGCAAATGCGAGTTAAGAGTTAAGTTTGGATTATTTTTCAATACATTTTGGCTCTCTATAATTTGATTTGGTACCACAAGACAACCATTATTATCTACTAATTTAATATTAATTTATAATCATATTATTCTATACCACGTTTTTTTATTGTGAACCTTGGTTAATGTTTTTTAATGAAATATGTTTGTATTACATACGCATGCCTTTTCCTCGAATATTGCCATCCCTATGATTGTAAATAAACCTTTTTTAATAATCATAAAGTCTGAGGCCCGACCCACGAAACGCTGTATTGACACTTTTGTTTTCAAATTACATTGTACAATCGGTTTTTGTTAGTTGGTTCTTTTCATTTGTTTTGTTTTGATTAAATTTATCATCTGAACGGTTTGGCAATTTCAAATGTACACCAACCTACATTCTTTTATCTAAATAACATGTCCATTGTCCAGCTCACTGGGTTTCGTTTCCGGCAGCATTGATAAACTGAAAGATATTCGTAATTAGTAATTTAATTTTCTGATGAATCAATATTTGGGAAATGAATTTGATATTTAATTTGATTATGAATGATAAATGAGTAAAATTTTAATTTAGAATCTTTGTGAACTTCATAAGCTACATCTTCCTCAGCAACGTCTATTTAGCTCTAGAGCAAGTAGAGCTCATTTTATGCTACGGGGACTAATATTTAACATGTTTTCATACATTCGTACGTAATAAACATGCGTAAGATACATAATAAATAATGTAAAACACTGTTTCCAGTATGACTTTCAAGCCAATTTCCCGAATTCATTCCAAGAACAAATACCAATACCGGCTTCAAGTAACGCTGTAATTTAGTCTCACGTCTCCCAAAATTCCATCAATTTGCAAAATTAGCGTACTCTCCCCTCCCCCCTCCGCTTGCCGCGGCTCAAAGCTAATGAGATCACAGAAATTGCAAAAATACAAACCTAATTGGATTTGTTTATCTGTGAATAATTCGATCAAAGGGAAAACAAATAGTTCAGAATCAACCGAGATCAGATGATCCCATTGAAGGTTCATAGACGTCAGTAATTTCAGTAGTATGCTAAAGCTAAAGCAATTCTATGAAACAAACGGACCTACTACCTATACCTTACCGGTTCTGTTCAGTTTTTTTGACTTGAAGAAATAACAAACATGCTTGAATTCATAAAAACTTCGAATTTGCAATACGTCTATTTAGTATAATTCTTGATTAAGAAGAGTGAAAAAACGCTCTAATTGATCAATGAATTTAAAACAGCATGACCTCAAAATATGCTTAACAATGAAGCCTGTAGTATCATCTATAATGTAAGTAGCTGAGCTTGGGGCCAAGATCCGGCTGTCGACATACTAGCTGATGATTACTTATTTATGCAGTACTGGAGTACCAGCTACCTTGTCTTTGTAGGAAAGTTGTAGTTGGCAGAGGGGTTGAGTTGGAGCTCTGCAATATGAAGTAGCGCTTTCAATGCCTCGACTACTATCAGACATTTCTGTTTAGATTTTTTATTTCACTCCTTAAAATTGAGTTTTTACACATGCCAGCTCTGGACATAAATGAGGCTATCCTCTTTCTCTGAATGGCATCTCTTGCAAGTCAACACAGGATGTTGTATACATTTCTGAAGCACTACAATAGTGTTTCAGTCCCATGAGATGCCTGAAAACATTATTGTATGTCACTCTCATGTCCATCGTGTGATTTTTTGGAATAATCTATCCAAAATTGACATTGTGTAGAAAGACTAACAATATTTATTTAGTAGGCAGTATAACATCATTACAGGTTTTTGTTAACCCTAAGGCGATGGAATATGTAGGTAGGTAGGATTTGATTTGTAATAGGATTTGAAAAGGGTGATGAAAAATTTCCACGCTATCATGTTGCCAACAAAAAAGATCAATGTTTGTGTGTACACACACAATGATCTTCGCTGCCGCTCTATGACTGCGTCGTCCTTTAGGTTCGACGTTACGATATGTCCCAACCTAAAGCTCTACAATTTTTATAGGTCGCCCGCCAACGCAGACCTGCGGCACATTCTCATAGTAAAGAGTAACAAAATCATTCACAGTAAAGAAATCACTAATTTTTATATTGAATTTTACCATATTCATGCCATGAAAGCCGGTTCAACGTCCATGGTGAAAAAATGTGTACGGTAAAGATCAGATTGACGCCCCAGCACTTCTAAAAAACGCAGCCAGTAAAAGGAACAAAAATGCTAATTTTACAATATCAATGATTTTCAGCACTTGGGTTTTTTGCAGAGGTGCTCGTATCACCACTGACGCTGTTATCCCTACTTTACTCTAACGTTTATCTGTAAATATTAAACACCTAGCTATGATGTTCCTCATCAGTAAGAACGATTAAACGGGGCGCGTGTGATGTGACCCACATATTGATATTCGGCAGTGCCGCCATCTCTCGGCTGCGGGATGATCGACGTTGATTGGAAAATGTTTAGAGACCCATCAGTGCTGTGACGTCATTGATTGATTAATCGATTTTGACACTACTTAAACTTGGTCAACTTTTAAAATATGGAACGATTTTCTAATTATGTTTCGTGTTTTATAGAATCCTCAAAAAAGTAAAATTCAAAGGCTCTGATTTTTATACTTATACCTATAACCTAACTACCTACATTTTTTGTGACAGTTGGAAATGAAAATTTTAGTTAGGTATAGGTATCTAATTCACATTTTGAGCTTTTTGTTTTCATGATTTTCTTACTACATAACTACAGAAACAAAGTAACTAAAAGCAACCAAACACCTTATAATTTATAAATAAATAATGCTGGACAATTCACACAGCATTATCTAGCCCTAAGGTAAGCAGAGCTTGTATTATGGGTACTAGATAACTGATATACGTAATATTATACATTACATAGATAGATATTTTTTATTATACATAGAAAACACCCAGACCAACGGAACAAATTTCTGCAGATCGTACACAAATTTGTTCCGAGGCGGGGATCGAACCCGCAACCTCTTGCGTCGCAGGCAGACTCTCGCCCGCTGCGCCACTGAGGTCGTCAATATTAATACACAATACAATACAATACAAAACTCTTTATTGTACACCACAAAAAAAAAAACAACAAACAGACATAGACCTTAAACATAAAAGTACAATGGGCGGCCTTATCGCTTAGAAGCGATTTCTTCCAGGCAACCTTTGGATGGAGATAAATTTGAAAAAATTTAGAAAGGCAGGGGTGTACCATAAATATTATAAAATATAGAATAATATATACGGAATAAATAAATACCAAGAACAAAAAATAAATAAATAAAAGTACCTACCAGTGTTCACTTTTTCGATAGATAAGAATCTTTGACGCGAGCTTTGAAGACTGGTAGTGATTCAGCTTTCCTAATGGACTCAGGCAGTGCATTCCACAGCTTTACGGCCTGGATGGAGAAGGATTTGGCATAAAAAGTGGTTCGGTGGAGGGGCATGTTCAATACCAGATTTTCTGCTGACCGAAGAATGCGAGAAGGATGAGCATGGGAAGAATGAAGAAATTCGAAACGCTCCTTTAAATAGAGTGGAGTGTGAGGGTTGAAAAGAATGTTATACAGTAGAGAAAGAATGTGAGAATCCCGGCGAAGACGGATAGGGAGCCACTTGAGCTTTGTGCGGAACTCAGAAATATGGTCATATTTGCGAAGCCCAAAAACGAATCGTATACAGACGTTTTGGAGCCTTTCGAGCTTGTTAAGTTGCTCCTCAGTGAGGTCGAGGTAGCAGAAGTCGGCATAGTCAAGGATAGGAAGCATGAGAGATTGAGCGAGGACAATTTTAGTGGCAGTAGGCAGAAAATTCCGAAGTCTTCTCAACGAGCCGGCGGAAGCAAAAATTTTACGACTCACAGCATCCATTTGTGAGGCCCAAGTCATGTCACAATCCATTAAAATTCCTAGGTTTTTAACACTACTGCTAAGGGGAATCGTGACACTGTTAAATTCAATGTTGGGCAGCATGGACCAATCAATTTTTACAGTAGTGCGTGAGCTGCCTATAATAATAGCCTGAGTTTTGCTTGGGTTAATCTGGAGACCGTAGGCCATGCTCCAGTCACGAATACTCGTAAGGTCACTATTCGTGCGGTGAATCGCACTAGCCAGTTCTTGCAATGGGGCCTGGGTGTAAATCTGAAGATCGTCTGCATAGAGATGGTAGGAAGAAGTTAATTGAAGTGAGATAGAATTTATAAATAATGAAAATAATAGAGGAGATAATACGCCGCCTTGCGGGACACCAGCGCAGGTATTGCACCACGACGATAAAGAGTCATCAGTACGAATCCGCTGCCGGCGCCCCTGCAGATAACTGCGAAACCAGCCAGTCGCCGATGGAGATATGTTAATAGAGCGCATTATGCCAAGGAGGATATCGAAGTCAACAGTGTTAAAAGCATTGCTGAAGTCGAGTAGAGTCAGGATAGTGAGATGTCCGTTTTCCATGCCCGATCGAATATCGTCAGTGATCTTGACGAGTGCGGTAGCAGTACTGTGACCGGGCCGAAAACCGGACTGGAAAGGATTTAGAAGATTATGAGAACAAAGGAAGGAACTAAGTTGGCCATGAACAAGACGTTCAAGGACCTTTGAAAGGAAAGGTAGAATGGAGATAGGCCGGAAATCCGAAAATGAGGAAGGTTTAGATTTTTTGGGTAAAGGAATGATATAGGCTTCCTTCCACACAGCCGGGACGGTCTCAGAGGCAACAGAGAAGTTGAGTAGATGACATATCATAGGTAGTATCTCACCCAAAATAGGTATGATCATATTACGACCGATATTGTCACCACCCATGGCGTTCGAGGAGATTGACATAATGCTCTTTTTAACATCACATGCGGCGAATGGACTTATTTTAAACGAAGGATAGTCAGGAATAGGCAAGGAATAGAGATATTTGAGGGTACTATTTTTGACATCCACATCCATGTTGGATGTCGACGAAAAGTGAGCGTTAAGAGAATCAATATTAAAATTTGAGGTACACGCAACTTGGCGTGCCTTGCCGATTCCAAGGGTTCTTAAAAAGTTCCAGGCTTTAGCTGGATCAGCATTTAATAGTGAAGAATGAATATAGCGGCGTTGAGCATCTCTACACATACCTATTGCAGCGATTCCTGGCTAGATTAAACTTTTCTTTATTGATATCACTAGCACAACGTTTGAATCTCGCTCTGGCAACTGCCTTTTTGTGCATGACGGACTTGATTTCGTCCGTGATCCACGGAGCTGGCAGATGCTTTATTTTGACCAAGCGGATTGGTGCATGGACGTCAAAAAGATTATTTATACAGGAGTTGAAGGCTGAGAGCTTACCATCGATCGAGTCAACCATCATGATTGGGAACCAGTCGACTTTGGATGCATCCAATCTGAGATTTTGTAGATTCATACCACTAAAATTGCGCTGAAGAAGAATTTTGTGCTTATGTTTAGGAGGACGAAGTTTATAGGACAAAAAGACAAGGTCATGATAAGAGAAGGCATCGGCTGAACATTGGCCGTGCTTAGCAACATGCTGTAAGGATGAAGTAAGGATTAAGTCAAGAAGAGACGGAGTGAAATTAGGAGAGTGATGAGTTGCACCAAGAGGAAGAATATGCATGTTGCAGGACTGTACCACTGATTTAAGGGTGGTTGCACGAGAGTCTTGTTTGACAAGACAAGTGTTAAAATCTCCCATAATAATGGTGTGACTGTACGAAGGTAGGAGATTTTCCAGTAGTTTTTCAAAAGAAGTAAAGTAATTTATACGAAGAGAAGGGCTGTAATAAACACCGAGAAGAATTTTTGAATGTGAAAGACAGATCTCAATGAAGAGATGTTCGCCAGCATTAGCAGGCGGAGGCTGTGGAGACATGCTGATAATAGAGAAAGGGATATGTGAGCGCAAAAAAATGGCAACACCACCTCCACGAGAACCTGTGCGGTCGTTTCGGATGAGAGTGAACCCAGGAAGACAGTAAAGGGAAGAAGGGAGACAGGGCTTAAGCCAGGATTCAGAAACTAGGATAGCGTGAAGATTTTTGATGTCGAAAGAAACTACCAGGTCCGAAAAGTGTGCTGGGATACTCTGGGCGTTTATATGGATAATGTTAAAGTTTTTTGCTACATCACTAAAGTGGGATGATAGTGTATCAGAGAGAGGGGGAATGCTCATAAAGCTGTCGGCACTACCTGAGCTTGAGTCTAGTGTATGGATTGAACAGAACTCGTCATCGTCGCTATCACTAAAAGTCATTAAAAGTAGTAAAACAAATAAATACAAAAATGATAATAAATAGAACAGAATAGGTACCTAAATAAACCCACTAAATCAAAATAATAAAAGTACCCGAACTCCATCTGCCAGTTTATACCTAGGTATTACCAATACAATTTTGAAAACTTTTAAACACGAAAAGAGAAAAACACAACATTAAAAATCAACTAAAAACAAACAGAATGACTAGGGGCCATAACTCGGTAAAACAGACAGAGAAAAAAAAAGAAAATATAACATTTGTTTACATTTCTGATGGACATCTACATATAAGTTAACATTAAAGAAGAAGAAGTTGAGGTTAGTTGAGAACGTCACGTCAATCAAACAGATGTCAAATAAATAAATAAACGCTACGTAAAAAGTACAAACAAAACAAGTTTCTCGAGAAAAAAAAAAACAAATAAAATTGTACTGTGCGTGGGTAAATGGAAAAAAAAAGGCGTTCACTACGTCACCTTCAGCTTCTATGGTCTGCCCGTTAGCCATTCGATGAATAGGCAATAGTACTACTTCGACGAACCACCACTGCTCCCGGCGGCGGCGGCCACAGCTCGCCGAGTCGACGGAGCCCTAGTCCTTGCGGCGGCGCCTGCTTGCGTCAGCTTGTTGAGCTCGCCGATACTGCAGATGCGATGCCGCTGGCCGTCCGGCGTGGCTATATGAATGTAGCCGTCTCGTGTCCAGCATGATTTCACACCGTAGCGCTCCCTGGCCGCCATGAAAGCGAGATGTCTGGGCCTCGTCAAAAATTCGGACAGTGTGACATTGCTGCCCTTTAGTTTGGTTTTTGCAAACCAAACCTTATCCCGCATCGATAGGTCACTAACTTTCACGAGAATAGGACGAGGCCTGTCGCCCTGCATTGCACGACCCATACGATGGCACCTCCGAATGTGAGCCCTTGAGAACTCCGGCAAGCACAGTTGCTTACTTAGAGTGGATGCTATTACCTCTGCTGTGTCTTCCTTGGGCCCCTCCGGTATGCCATGCACAAGCACTATCTTGCGGCGGCTCCGCATCTCTTGGTGGTCGGCATCACGGGCAAGCAACTCCACTTGCTGTTGAAGCGTCTTGAGGACACCCAATGTGAAGGTTTTGAAGGCAGCATAATCCGCTGCGATGGCCTCCAGTGTAGTGGGCGAAGTGGACTTCTGCAAGGCACCTTCAAACTGCGTCATCCGCTCATGTAGGGACTGGATTGCATCAGACAAAGGTTGTTGACTGTCCATGGTGTTGTGCAGTGATCCTTAGTGTTTTGTTGTGATGTGTGGCTTGCTTATTTGGAGATATTGACTAAGGCAGATGGAGCACAAAGGTACTTGATGAAGTTATTGCATTTGTTTCTTTACAAATGCATTAAATGTATTTTAAAATAATAAATATTATAAGGAGCAGTTTCACAGACTTGTTTTCACACCTACCCGCCTAGGCGAAAAAAAATTAATTATTAATTTTAATTATATTACTTAATTACGTATTTCTATCAGTTTAGGTACCGTTAGATTGTTTCCAACAGTCTGCAGTTTGTTCAATTGATTCAATCTTAATTACTAGTTTTAACCTGTTTTTATTACTAGTGTTTTAAATTGTTAACAAATACGTTCCTTTGAAGAAATTCAACACGTAATAACGAATATAATAGGTCATATATAATCTTATGTTTTGATATCACAAACTGGAAGATGGATTTTTGAAAATTCCTTTGTTTAACGGAATAATAAGATAAATTAGGTGGCGGCGCCACATTGGGTGGGGTATGCGCCTTAAAAATTAAATTTAACTTCACTGCATACAGGCTTACAGACACACTACGCTTGTGCAACAACTGAAGAACTGTCGAGGCGAGTGTCAACTTTGACTCAATAAATTATTGTTCTTTTTGTGATAAATAATTGCGAAACTAGGAAAAACATTTCACAGCTCTAAGACAAGTAATATAATGTATAATGTGATAGTGTTGTCAACGCAACAAAAAAAGTAAATAGGCACACGCGCGACTTCAATCCTCTCACTCTACCGTGTAATTTGTGTTCTACCACACAAGGCAGGCAATTATTACACCACTTCACTCTAACATTTGTCCATAGGCGGCAATTGAACTCGTCACCATCCTGTGTCGCAGGTGGTTCTTCGCCCGCCGACGACGCGCCACAGAGGTCGTCAAATTCGACTCGACTCGATTCTTAAAATAGGCATTGCTATTTTACACATGTTTTGTCAAAAACAAAACCACCATTTTGGTTCGACCATACAAGTGGACCTTAAAACCTATAAATTCGTCTACTTAGCAATCTCCACAGATCTCGTAATGCACGGTACTTACACTAAGTGCCTTTTTGACTGTAAAGGAACATTTAAAAGCTACAATTAAGGTAATAGCTCATCGCGTCTCATAGCCCTGTCCCAAATGTATGAATACACAATTACACGATGAAAGACTGAGACCTTTAAAACTTTATGAGGGCTCGCAATTAGGCTTTTACAGCAGAACTCAACCAAAGGGTCCGTATTAGTTTGAAAGGGAACGGGTCGGCTGGTGGTGTACGAGACACGAGAACTATTAATAGGTGCCACGTTACATGTGGACTAAGGAGAGGGGGATTCTGGACCCTGAGGAAATCAATTTGTGAAAATGTATATATTTTTAACTTAAAATATTTTTTCGATTTAAAAATATAACTCCGTATTCGTGTAATTTGACTCACACTTTTGCATAAAATATATCATTGATTTTTTCAATCATTTTATTTTGAATGCTTTTTCAGCAAAATCAGTGTTTAGTCATGAAATTATTAACTACAAAAATTAATTAATATGCATTAACATGCTTTGAAATTGAAAACAATATTAATAATGTAATAAATAATGTAAATGTGTAATAGACGCGCGAATTTAAAAGAGTCTATTTAATTTCAAAAAGCATAAAAACTCAAAACGTCGTAGAACAAAAGTTGATCTTCTCGGGTCCATAACCCTTTTGGCTTACCTAGTACACAATATGTTTTGTGGTACCCTATAGGTAGGTACATTACGTACATTCCAATACTAAGTTGTAGTAGCAACTTGAACCTTATATTATGTATACCTACTATGGAAGTTCAAGTTCAAACATTGGATTGCCTAATATGACCCTTGAGACGAACATTAAAATAATTTAGATTTCATATCACTAGGTTACGGTGCCGGTATTACGAACTTCTACTTACCCCGCTTTGAACGCTTCTTCTAGAGTAAAATTAATATATGTAACTTATAGGCTACTACTATTCCAGGTCCAGAACTTTATGTGAGAAAAATCTCAGCCCGATCTGGTCAGTGCAATGGATTGGGCGTTGCTAAAATGTTAGTTTAAAAAAAATAAGGATTAATAAAATATAGGCGAATCATACCAACTATACGATTCAATATTATGTTCATAGTTCGCTTCTCCTTGAGGCAAAACTCTATAAATATCTTTGAAATGAGCATCTCCTTAACTTCAAAGCCATAAACTTCTCAAGATATAGATTATCCGCGTAACCAATCTCTCCGCTCAGCTAGACCGTCCGCTGCACCGACATAAAACGGAACGTTATTTTAAAGTAAAGGCACGGAGCGTGGAGTATTTCCTTGCTGTCCCATAATTTTCACGAAAACTCATCATACTTCGCCATATTTTAGCAACAATATGTCCCTAAAACAATGATGGAACTTTGTTGCGTACAGTGTACATAAACACAGTATGGGAAGTGAGTGCCACTCGACAGTTTACGGCGACAAGTAGTCATAAAAAAAACTAGCGTCAACTGTCCGTGGGGAGTACAGTCACCAGCCGAACACTAGCCGACTTAGTCCCTTATTAATATTAATTACGTAATTTCAAAATATTTTAACAAACGCAGCCTTAATTAGTCCTAATACGAGTTGCTAGATGGCGCTAAATATTTCATCTCTTAGTAAATTCTTTTCTCCACATAGCAACACAAATTATGATGAAACAAATTATGTTAAAGACGTCTTTTTCGACCTGCTACTGATTATACTACTGCTTACTAGTGACGACAACAAACGCAGGCAGGTGAGGTTAGAGTCGCTCGGGCGCTCCGGACAGTTGCGTGGACAACACACGCAGGCAGGTGAGGTTAGAGTCGCTCGGGCGCTCCGGACAGTTGCGTGGACAACACACGCAGGCAGGTGAGGTTAGAGTCGCTCGGGCGCTCCGGACAGTTGCGTGGACAACACACGCAGGCAGGTGAGGTTAGAGTCGCTCGGGCGCTCCGGACAGTTGCGTGGACAACACACGCAGGCAGGTGAGGTTAGAGTCGCTCGGGCGCTCCGGACAGTTGCGTGGACAACACACGCAGGCAGGTGAGGTTAGAGTCGCTCGGGCGCTCCGGACAGTTGCGTGGACAACACACGCAGGCAGGTGAGGTTAGAGTCGCTCGGGCGCTCCGGACAGTTGCGTGGACAACACACGCAGGCAGGTGAGGTTAGAGTCGCTCGGGCGCTCCGGACAGTTGCGTGGACAACACACGCAGGCAGGTGAGGTTAGAGTCGCTCGGGCGCTCCGGACAGTTGCGTGGACAAGTGGTTTGAAGTTATCGTAGCTCTGACAGATTAACTAGTTGTTGATTAAATTGAACGTAGGATCCTAGGATCTTTGATTAAATTAATATATTAGCGCATACAAGGTTGTACAAGCTTAGATTATTGATATCCACTTTTACCATTGTATTGCTTCATCATCAATGTTAATCAATTTCTTATTATTAAAGTTTATAAATTGTAGTAACAAATCATATGCAATTCAGCTAGAAAACTTGAAAATAAAGTACATAATATATTTAGGTAAAGAAGAGTGGTGAAGGTAAAATGGAAAATATCATGGAAAGGTACGTACCTATTAGGAAATCATTCCTCTTGTATTATGTAGATATATGCTATTAGACAATTCGTCGTATCCAGCGAATAAGGTCACAGTTGCAAAACACCAACTTTACAGGAGACGGTTTTTTCTTATTAATTCGAAAAGTTTCTATTATGCGAGTGTGTTTTTTTTGCTAAATCGTTTTCTAATATTTTCAGCTAAATTATCATGTGGGTTTTAAAAATAAAAAATACCGTTTTCCCTAGTTTTTGTCGCTTATCACCTTATTCCGCGTGCATTCTTCAAAGCTACGCTATTCTAAACGCCTTTGTGACCTTATTCCACGGAGATTTCGCTTCACGTCGTCAAACTAAAGGGTTACAATGGTCTTTGTAACCTTATTCGACTAAATAATCCGGACAATTACAAAAACATAAAGGTTACATTTACTTTTCTTCAAGAATTTCGTTTAATAAAAATAATTTTCGGGTTCGATTCCCGCCTCGGTACATTTTAAAACTACTACCGCTGACTTTTAATGTTTTATAGCTAAATGACTCAAAATCATTCTAAAGCCAAAACCAAGTTCATATAAAACTTTGGATTGTTGGATTGATATACTTTGAAAAGTAGAATTTTAGGGTTTCGGGAATTATTATGGGTTATTCGAGTTTTTTTTTCTACAAAAATAATTAGTACTAATACGTTATAATTCCTTTCATAGAAAACAAGGTAATTCTGCATAAAATTTGTACTGTTATACAGGTTTTTAACGCTAAAGTCGTATCATCATCAGCCTATACCAGTCCACTGCTGGACATAGGCCTCCCCTAAAGGGCGCCATAGCGCCCTGGCTTCATCTTGCCGCATGCAGCATCTGCCAGCAGTCTTTCGCAAATCCTCATCCCACCTGTTCGGAGGGCGTCCTACACTACGTTTGCCGAGTCGCGGTCTCCACTCTAGAACACGTTTACCCCGGTTGTCGGTTCTTCTTGAAATATGCCCAGCCCACTGCCACTTCATCTTGCTAATCCTTTGAGCTATGTCGATAACTTTGGTAATTAAAGTCGTATAAAGTTACTTAATATGACTATGTGTCGAAATATGTATAAGATAACTCATAACTCAAATCATGGTAAATATAACCCGTTTTACCTCTGACTAAGATAATTCAGTGCAGCTACTAAAAAATAATAATGTTTAATTTGCCCTTTTACATTCGCATTACATTCGCGTGCATTGTCGCAAATGCGAGTATTTATTTTCCACACTGTCATGTACCTGTGAATGCAATTTATTAGCTTTATTGTCGTTTTTCTAACCTATTGTGTATTTAAGTAAGATACGCCTTTTTTAAAAATAAACAAAGTAAGTTACAATCTGCAGATTTTTGTCAAGGGTGCTGGTTGTTTGTTACGTATACTAAAAAATCTATACATATTTAGTATATTGTATTATGTGTATCACCCATAACATAACACAAGATCTGCTCAGCTTGGGGCTTGTTAATGCTGTGTGCCTACAATATTATTGTTCTTATTTATCTATCCGCTCAATTAAGTCGACCGTATCCAGATGAGAGGACTCGTCGATGAGCCTGAAGCCTATTTAAGATTAGAGAATACCTATATAATATTTTAGTATTTTATAGTCTGTTTCATAATGATATAACCCTTACATAATTAAAAAAAATATTGGTATGAATAAAGGTAGGGGACGGAAATGAAAATCTATATAATATAAAGGAGAAGAGAAAACTGGGTGACATATCAAGAAATCTCTGAAACTACAAGAGCTACGAAGATGAAGTTTTGCATGGAGGTTTCTTTTAAGACGTAAACACCCGCTAAGAACAGATTTTTGGAAATTAGTATTCTAAGGTAGTTAAAATGTGGTCAAAGGTTATTTTTTTTATAACTGCAGAACCGTATCTGTTGGCCCATCAAAATGCGTAGCGTAGAAAGATGACTTAAAATAAAAAGTGAAAGAAATCGCAGGCGGGTCGGCTAGTAATTAATAAAACTTTAAACGTATTTATTTAGAAGGTATTAAAACAGCACTCTTTTCATTCAACACTTCATATTTTCTGATTCATAATCATAAATTAATACCTAATTTGAAGTATGAATTTTATTTTATTGTAAGTGTAAAAAAAAGCTTTCAGAGCTTTGAGTGCAGGTACCTTATCTATAAAGTATAAAAAAACTCTAATATAATAGTCTGAGTATAGTTAAATCTTTCGGTTCCTTTTTTTATTCTTACAACGTTGATATTTAAAGAACATCGGTCATCTTCTTAAAGTTTAAACCTTCTAGGAACAGTCTTACAATTTCAGCCACAATCAAAATAGATCCGCCCTTCAGATATGATGAACTCTGTAAAAAGTTTCATTTTCTTACTCATTCAAAATGGCATGAAATAACTGATCTGTCTTTCCTTCTAAAAATAACTTCAAACAAAATAGACTGTCCTGAGCTACTGAGTAGAATAGACATTCGTACTCAAACTACTACAATGTTTTTCACCTAGATATATTCTGTACGAGCGTAAATTTAGCCAGACAGCGGCTGTCCAGCAATTATTTAAATAGTGACTTATGTACATAGGCTTACATTATTTTTATTAGTTTATTGCTAATCTCTGTCTAGCCTTTGTGGACTATGAAAAGGCCTTTGACTCTGTCGAAACCTGGGCTGTTCTGGAATCCTTACAGCGTTGCCAAGTACACTATCTATATATCGAGATGTTGAGATGTCTTTATGATGCCGCCACTATGAGTGTCCAAGTACAGGGCCAGCAGTCTAAACCCATCCAACTGCTCTGCGTTGGAAGATGTGTTTAAGACGTTGGACTAGAAAGGTAAGGGCGGGCATCAACATAAACGGCGATTACATCTCACACCTGCGATTCGCTGATGACATAGTCTTGATGATGGAGTCGCTGGAGGAGCTTAACCGGATGCTGGACGGCCTAGCTTCAGCCTCACGACGCATCGGTCTTGGCATGAACTTGGATAAAACCAAGGTCATGATCAATGGCCACATTGACCCGGGACCGGTCGGCATGAGAACTAAAGATTTACCAATTTTCAATTTAGATTTAGCTTGATCAATTCGTGGCGAGTGTACTTATTTATGTTTATAATTGATTAAAGTTAAAGATTCTTACATTTAATATTACAAGTTATTCAGGCTGCAAGATAAGCTCACCTTGTGAAGCTATGTAGCCCATGTTAACTGAAGACACAGCTCTTAATTTTAAATTATGGATCTGAAAATAATTACTTAATAAAATCAGGTTTTAAACAGCTTTAATATCAATCGATTTTAATAATCTAATAGAGTTATTTAACCATACTAGAGATATTATAACGAATACTCGCTTTCGTGAACATTTGCAAGATTTTCAATACTCGCATTCGCATTCGCGACAATGAACGCGAATGTGATGCGAATGTTTAAGGGCTCATAAAAGATTAAATCTATCGGTAACTGCACTGAATTATCTTAGTCATTTAGAACGGGACTATGACCATGATTTGAGTTATTTTATTTGTTTTACAATATTTTGACACGGTTTCACGGAACAACAATTAATGACTTTAGTGTTAATAGCCATTTTTGAACTTTAAATAGGCAAATACAATACAAAACACTTTATTGTACACCAGAAAAAGAACATTACAAAAAAAGACATATTACATGAGACAAGTACAATGGGCGGCCTTATCGCTTAGAAGCGATCTCTTCCAGGCAACCTTTGGATGGAAAGAACTATATGAATATAAGAAAGGCAGGGGGTGTACAAAAGATAAAATAAACATGAATATAACAGAATATTGAAAAACAGATATTAAATAAATATTACAAATTACCTAACTCAATATATTTACACATAAACTAGATAAATACATAAAAGAAAAGAATATATATATATATAATATACTACTTAAATACATAAATAAATAAATAATTTGTACCAATATTCACTATTCTGACAGGAAAAACTCCTACAAATACCTACACCTTTTACTTTCTGCTTTTTACCATGCAGGGGGATCTTTCATATACACTAATTAATGTACCTGTCTTATTTTAATTTCTCAGTTTACTACGTAAGACAACCCGCCGCGCGCCGTCCGCTTGCCTTTTCGCCCGCGGTACATGGTTACTGTGGAGCATGTAACCTTATTCGCCGGGAAATATTCATGTCGGTTGCGTTTCGCACATGAAAGAAAGCGCCAAAGCTTTTAGTGACCTTATTCGTCGGGCTAAATGCATCAGTGCAATTGTAACCAAATTTTCAAACCTTAATAACTTTTTTTATATTCATTATTTATTTACTTTTTCGAAATGGTAAGGTGTAAATGATAATGGAGATTCTTAAAATGCAATAAAAATAAAAGGTCACACTGGCGACTGTAACCTTATTCGTTGGATACGACGAATTATGACACGGGATTAATCACGAATAATAAATAAAAATATCGGTTACGTACGCTATTAGGAAATTGTGATTCTGGTAATATTCTCGAATGATAAACAAAAGGATTGGATAAGTACGCTTTTAGGAAATTATGACATTGAAATTATTTATGAATGATAAAATAGGAGAATGGGTAAAAGTTCTAGTAAGGAAAAATGCGAATGGAAAGTTTGCTACGATTTCGGGGAAGAGATCTAACCACTCCGTATTTCATTTCTGAGATAGCTTAATTTACAAGTTTTCCTACTGCGTTAATTTACTCACACTGTACTCTTTGCGCTCTAGTGCCTGCATCCTTGTTTTTTATAGTTCAATCACGTAAACTTGCCGTCCCGCTGGAACAAAAAGGTAGCCTAATACTTTAGCCAAAATAGCAATAAGTACCTAGCTTTAGTTATTATGCGAGTTATGATAAATGGTTCGATGTTTTGATATCGGAAAGACGATTATCCGACAAAATATTTACATCGTAAACATAGATTTTGAGGCATGTTTTGTTAGCTAGAGGCTTGTAACAACAAATCTTTATAAAGTAATAAATAAAACAGCCAAGTACGAGTGAGCGGCAATATGAAGGTTCAAAAGTTTTGTTTGTCACGCTGAAAATTTCACTACGTTATGCGACTCTTTTTTACTAGTTTTTGTCTGTAGCTTGGCACGCGTTATTTCAATGGAAACGTTTATAGGTTATTAATATTCCTTGGGAACTTTATTGATAAAACGACCTAACTATGCAAATCTATGCGAAATTTCTTGCCGATTTATTTAATAGTTTTTGCGTGAACCATCCAAACACTTTCGCATGTATAACATAAGTTTGATTGTCGGTCAAAATTGGCCAGAGACGCCTTAAATTTCAGAAATTTAAAATGAATATTACTGACGTACTAAATGAATATTACCGACGTACTAAATGAATATTACCGACGTACTAAATGAATATTACCGACGTACTAAATGAATATTACCGACTTACTAAATGAATATTGCCGATGTACCTACTAAATATCACAGAGGGTTTGTTGTACTTAAATCATTATTGTAACAAAAGTTACTACTAAAAGCTATGCAAAATAATAAAAATCCTATCTTTTGATTTTTATCAGACAGAGTCAAAAAATTCTAAACAATAGTTTTAGTTTTGTGATTCCAGCCGTCTCACAAAACTAGAACAAATCGAATCTCGAAGTTCAGACGAGTAGAGTCAACTTGAGATCTATTTAGTGTAACGCTGGGAATGCACTCGTGGTAATACAGAGTCCAGGTCTACACTTAGAATAACTGGTAGGTAGGTATGTACGAAGTTGACTGTTCCACTGGCGGACCTTGCGGGAATATCTTAAAAACGCGCTACCTGGAATAATTGTGGAGTGTTATTGTGCTGCTATCTTAGATACTTTGTATCGGAAAGGAATATTATTTGTCTATTATAATTTGACGACGAACATCATACATAGATTCTTTCTAGTAATAGATAAATTAGAAAATTCGTAAATACTTTCGCATTTTTTCACATACATAAGTAAGTGTTTTCGAGTTCCAATTTTATTCACAACAAACAATAACACGGTTTGATTTTTCAATTTAGCTCCGTTAAAAATAAAAATAAACCCAAATACAAACATTTATTCTAGCAAATTTAAATACATTGCATAAATAAGGCCCCGAAAAGCTTAAAATTGCAGGCCGCGTCTGAAGATGGCTAAAGCAGGTTCAGGCCATCACAGCGTGGTCAGCATTGCAACCCTTGCTGAACTAGCTGAAATGTATTTTATAGCGCGGACAGCAAGGGCTCCAACGATGTCCAAGCTTAAAGGCCGAGACTATAGCAAGCTTAACTTTAGGGCATCAAAGCTTGGCCAGCAGAGCAGTTATTGCGGACCAAGGCTTGTATGGTGAAACAATGCGAGTAATTTTAATAAAATAATAAATTTCACAAATTTTTTACAGCCATAATTATACATTTTGATGGTTTAACAACTTATTTATTTATTATTAAGAAAGGAACGCCAACAGCATGACAGAGCATTCTTATATGTAGATGGTAGACATATCAAGGCAGGTTCTAAATTTAATGTTCTAATATAATTTGTTGGCCGCATAACACACCGTAATGTACCTAAATTGCAGGCCTTTTTTTTGAGTAAGCTGGAAAAACTGACTGCGCTGACCAAAAGTCAAAGTAATGAACAGATAACGTATAGTGTTTGAATAAATAATCACATTTCATGCGTACACAAAACAAACTAACAAGTTTTATTCGTAACAATAAACTTCTTGTGTCATTAACATCTAAATTTATAGTAAATCCATAAAGTATGAGAACAAAAACACTCAATTACCCATAACCCATTGAAAGGGGTAGCGCGTAACGCCTGTTTAGGTAAAAAGTTGAATTGGGTTAAAATTACCCCGTAGGGCAATGAGTTCCTGGGGTAATTCACCCGGAAGGGTCGCTAGGAGAAAAACAAACAAACAGACATAAAAAAAGCTTCATTTTGTTTCCGCTAAAAGGTATTGACGGCTGAATTAAATCGCACAATGTTTTTGTCATGACTCAGCATTTTGCGCTGAGTGCGTTGTTTGCTATTCTTTGAAAGCTCAAAACATATTTGTTTCTTCGGGCTACTTCATAGGTATATAAATTTAATATTTTATAAGTAACTACATGAAGGTGCGCACAAATATCGTTTTAATTTTATTTCATTATGCCTACAAACTTCGATCTTTTTCAAAAAAAAATCACTTGTAAACTTTAAATTTATGAAAAACCTGAAAATGCAGTAGTTTTTTTTCTTCAAGATAACACACTTTTTCAAAAATAACTTTCCATCTGTAAAAGGAAAGGTAGCTTCTAGTACATTAGTTAATTTTTGTACAAAAGGCTGATTAAAATTAACAAGCATTGATTTATATACTTGAACACAGGCTGTTCACAGCTACAAAGCATTTCGAGATCCCACAGGATCACAAAACATTCCCGGACATTTACTAGTCCTATACACACAACTCTCTGCTGTCCAAATATGATAATGTTAATCTTGAACGTAATATCATAATTGTCGTAAGCCTATCAAGAGTGGCAGATGATCCCCAGAAAGGTTTGTTTGGGTGGGGTACTTCGGACCCGGACGGTGAATCGTATCTCTACGGGACAGACGACGTGTTGTTTTCAGAGGTTTATGTGGATAGGAACAAAAATATTGTGGTTTACTGAATATTTCAACATTGATGAGTTTCATTGTGCAGATAAATCCCAAGCAAGTATTATAGTTAATTAAGATATACTCGCTTGAAGTTTAGTTTGTGGCTTTTTAAGGATTTTGATCAAGTATAGAACTCTTATAATTATAGACTATCGACTCTATCAATCCTTTTGCGTATCTTTAATATCGAAGCAACTACTGCAGCTATAGCTTGAAATTTAAAATGATAATACATTTCGTGCAGATAAAAAAAACATTTTTTTTTCAGTGAAAATGGTTTGAATTTTGCAAGGTCAAGTGGTTTCAAAACAAAAGTTTTTGTATTTAACAAAACTTTTTTTAAAATTTTTGTATGTTCCATACTTTTTGAAATATTGAAATCTATACTAATATGTTAAATGCGTAAATGTGTTTGTTTGTTTGATTGTCCTTCCTACACGCCCTAGCTAAGCAACCACTTTTTATCCCATAAATCAGTTCCGTGTGAAGCCGCGGGCAGCAGGTAGCAGCAGATAGCTATATGTAACAGAGAAATATTGAGAAGTCTGAAAGTAGAAGACTCTTTTAAAATTTCTGAAGTAAATATTGTACGTAAATATTTGAAAAAGAAATTACCTTTATATCCGAAGATTGCAGAGCGATCCATCTAAAATGTCGGTCACTGTTTAATAGCGCTGAGTGTGAATGCGCAGAAGTCGATATTTGTTGTTGTCTCGTGAATACCTTTAACATACACCTGCGCAGAACTCCCCTCCACTTTCGCCGGGCACTATTAAACCGTGATGAAGGTCTCGGTTTTTAGATAATCACTAAATAGCGAACTCTCTAACTGGTACTAAACTTTACTTATATTGTTCGTAATGCGCGTGAGCGCGCACTCGCACTTGACGGATCTTGTTTTAGATGTCCCTGAATGCTCCACATCCTACTGCCGGGAAAGGTCGCGCCATCTCCTTCCATTTCTCAGGGTTGCCAGTTGCCATTGACTAGTTTTCCTGGATGTCCTCTGGGCAAAAATATCAGAATTATCTTATTGTTTTAAAATACATCACTCATTATTTTCCCTCAAATCGAATACGGAACAGTTCATGTTTAGTATTATCTAATTTGTCCAATAAATCGTTCATTACACTCGCTCAGACAGTGACCACACCCTAACTCTCCCAGATGCTAGTCGCTTGCACTATGACCGCCTCACTCCACTGCCCTTGTAATGTAAACAGACGGTTCTGTTTGTCCTATTGTTGTAATAAAAAGGTATACAGAATACAATAAGTGTTTGTACTTTCTAGCCTCCCTTTGTATGAGCACCCTGGCCCCTCCCGCCCCTGGCCCCTCCTGCCCATGTTTTGAAGAATAGACTATTTCTTCATTATTAAGTACTTCTATTTTTAAGATATTTATTTGCGTTGAACACCAATTAATGATGCAGCAGATTTTGCTGTGGTTTTGCGACCAATGTAAGCCATTTACTGTGAAGTGATGTCGAAAATTTCGGAGATTCAACATTCAGTTGATTTTGGCAATAAATTTTACTACATACATTCCAAAACTACTAAAACCTATTCTAGGTTTAAAATTGGTTTACCACGAGTTTATAACAAATGGTCACAAAACTATTTATCTGCAAGCTATAGATATGTAATGTATGTATATTAGTCATAAAACCGTAGAACGCTTATAATAACAAAACACAGGGTTTTTTATATAAAGCGCATGCTTTTACTTATACTTCTGCTAGTAAGTAACGGTATCTTAAATAGGTACCTACTTTATGAAAGCCTATATTAACGTGAGTTGAGACTAAGAAAACATTATTATTGTTTAGATTACACACTCTGTTTATAGGGCCCTTATTCACCAACGATCATACTCCTAAATCATTGTTTGTTAACTTTCGGCTCTCAAGATAGACCTTTACGAAAGTGTACAGTAGTGTGGTAATAGGATAGGTACATAACCCAGTTTGGTTACTACGTTAAGACATTGCACGTTACGATCACGAAATCACCTCGAATAGGCCGGTGGAACTTCGGCGAGCGCTCACGGCTCGTTGGGTCCCGCTTTGATTTTCCACCCGCTGCCCGCCTGGAATAGACCAGACGGTAGAAGGTACACGTGGTGATGCAGACAGCTTTTAATATAATACGTTTACCGGATAATAACATTTACATGACAATATGGAGATAGGTGATAAATATGGAAAGGTTTTTATTACTATGTTGGGTAATCGTTAGACTCAAAAAGTGTAAAGGAAAAAGAAAAAAATACGGCCTTTAACAAAATCTTTATGGTCATACTGAGGATTACCTTACCTAGGTACATACTCCTCAAAATTTATACTTTCTGCCAGCGGGGTCTTATTCAGAAATATTTCAGAATGATATACCTACGTAAAGTGTTGCATTTTAATGGGTTTATAGGAACATTTATATTTAGAATGTGACGAAATATTGCAACCTCTGTGGCGCGGTGGGCGAACGTCCGCCTGCGATGCAGGAGGTTGCGGGTTCGATTCCCGCCTCGGGACAAATGTTTATACGATCTGCAGATGTTTGTTCAGGGTGTTCAGGTCGTTTTCTATGTATAGTAAAAATTTCTATATATGTATTTTGTACCTATTATATTACGTGTATCCTGCCCTTCTTACGATAAACAGCGTAGGTGACATTTTTTGCGAAAATGAGTTATTAGCATATCTGTAATCAGCTAAGCGAGATCTATTTGGATAAATTATCCGTTTTCCTGTATGTTTTATAGAAATAAAAAAAAACATAATTATAAACATCGTATGTGCACAATTTTCATTTTCTTTCTAAACATAAACAACGTATTGTCATCACATTAAGTTATGGATACTAGATGACAGAATCTGTCATCTAGTATCCATATGCTGTTTCAAGAAACCGGAAAGAGGCAGGTCGTAGTTGGATGCTAGATTTGGAAGGAAATAGTGTAGACCTTAGTGGAGGGAATTTGATCTTTAACAGCTTATTAAAAAACTAAAAATAAAACGTATTTAGCAAAAGAAAAAATAAACTATTTAGCTAACGAATAAAAAGCTTTCGTAATTTCTAGTGAAAGGTATTTTTTGTACAACATCGGCTGACATGGCCCATAAAACCTGTTCCAAATTGTTTGCTCCAACATTTTTGGGTTGTTTTCCATTTGTCCTCGGTGACCCATTTCAAGAAACTTTGATAATAACAGCAATTAGGAGACCTCTGAACCTTACTTTCTTTGATACGTTTATGCTAGCTCTACACTTGTCGCCAATGCGCCATGTGCTCCAATGCCATGTATGGTTCACTAAGACGCCATGCTATTCATACGAGTTCGTCGATGTGACTATGTGTGTAGAATTTCTATGTGCTCTTGGACGCATACAGTTTTTGAAAATTAAACAAAGCACTTTGCGTTGTGGTTCAAGTTAGTCTGCAAGGAAATTTTCGTAGAAGTATAAATTACACGCGATGAGCATAAATAAATAAATAAATAATGCTGGACAATTCGCACAGCATTATCTAGCCCCCCATCTCTGTGCTTATGCACACACTTGTGCTCTGTAATATGTCCCGCAAACGCAAGACTCCGTTGAGAGTTCCCGTCCGCGCCGTCGTGGCCGCAACTCAGCCTGGAGGTCTTATAGGTATCCCATTTTGACAACAACTTACGTATTGTATTTGGCGTAAAATATTCAAAATGACAAAGTTTCATCTCATTTTGATTGCACGCGGAGTTATAGTAGGTACAGCAAGATGTTGGAGATATTTTGCCGCCACAAATTCCACCAAGTGTAGAACTGGCATTACGAAATTCGCCTGAAATATCAAATACTGCGCCAAAGATATTTCGCAAAAGATATATATTTGGGCAAAGTTATTAATTTAGAGATGAAAAGCCGAGCCTTGTTTATTTCATTCGGAATGATGGGTACAATTTTAATTTGTAGATTGCTCGGTATAGACGGCAATTTCTTAGAATATTGAATAACTAAATAGATTTTATTTTGGATATTATTATTAATTTAATTAGAAGGGTCAGAGAACCTTACTGATAGACTTTAAAAGGGGCTATTAGTAAGGTACGTATTTAGAAGACTGTAAAAGCTAATGTCACACTAGATAAAATGTTTAAAATATTAAACTATTTGATATCCACATGGAATCATCCATGACCAGGACGTCATGGACTAATAAATGACTAAAAGGACAAATGTCGTGAATATTCTGTAACACCAATTTGAACTTTACTCCCATATCAAGTTAAAGGCCAGCTGCCATGAAGCTTGGTACCCTGCCTAGGGTTCGTTGCGTTTTATAAAGACAGAGAAGCCTTCTCTGTCTTTATAAAACGCAAGTTCGATATTGCATGGAACACTGCTGCCACCTCGATGGACGGCTCCGCCGAATACCAGCTTGAAGTCCTCGAATCGATTGAGAGACACATCGTTAGGCTTATAGGCGATGACTCGCTCGCAGAGGCTAACCTATAACGCCTCGATCACAGACGACGTGTTGCCAGAGTGTCAGTGTTCTACAAGTACTACTTTGGGAATTGTGATCCACTAGTGGACAAAAAATTGAAGCGAATAAAATCAATAACATCTTATTTCTTATTTGATAATAATGACTATTTGTAAACCTGTTTATTAGTATTATATTTGACGTGTCTAAGTGCTTAGTTTGTAAGCCTAAAGAAATAAAGTTATTGACTTTTGACTTTTTGTGCGCAGGCATTGCACGACCGTATCCTATCTTCTTTCCACCATAGGACCAGCAGACGCGCAAAACACCTTCATACTAAGCACGGCCAAAGAGTAGAATGAGCCTGAAGCGTCGGTTTTCCCGCCACAGTACAATCTTGGAGTTTTCAAATCCAGGGTGAATAAGTTTCTTTTGGGAAAGCGTGGTCCATCTTAGGCCACATCATCACTTATTTAAGTGAGATGGTGACAAAACGCTTGACCATAACCAAGTTTAAAAAAAAACTAGATGCTGGTTCGTCCAAGGAGCTCATAAAGATGAATAGCCCGACTGAACTCTCAAATTATTTATCTTTTGTTAGTCGAGCTTATATAAAAAGGTTCGTAAGGTCAAAATAATTAACCATCTGTTAGTATAACTTTTAAAAATAATAATAAAATAAAATTAATTTAACTCATTTTATTATTTAGCATTTAAATTTTTTTAATATTTAAAAAAATTTAAATGCTAAATAATAGAATGTATTACCATACAGATTAGTTTTTTTAGAAAGATTAGGTCCTTTTTGTATTGAATCGTTATCAAAAAGTCACAACAACCACGTCAAATTGAAAATGCAAATTCGCACCCACAATATTGTTTTATATTTCGCTCCGACATGCGACAAGGGGTCAAGATATGTACATTATCTCATTCACACACTGTAATAGCGAAAAGATAGGATTTACCCTTGTTTTGGTGAGATTTTGTATCCTTGGTGGTATTATCCCTCATTTTAGCAAACATTTAGGTACTCCCATCCCATAAAACGCATACTTGTATCAAATGGAAATTGCCCATCTGATTTTGTTTCGGATTTTCGATTACTACTTTTAATCCTACCGAGAGACATAGTTTGGAAAACTACTTAGTAATTTATTACTACGTCACTTACCATCTGGTGAGATTGGGCAAACGAAGGTCTGTAAAAAAAATTACAATCTTCTAATTTTGACTTTTAATGTTTTTACTGTAATTTGGAATGGAATAATAAAAACACTTTTATGTTGTTTGTAGGAATTGGGTGCTTCAAAGCAATATTCAAGATACAAGGTACCAAATCATCTCGAACCCTTGATCTAATTTTTCACATGACGCGATTTGGATTTTACTTGGGTAATATTAAGCAGACATTTTGTAGGTATCAAGAACAATTAAACACACCCATTGTTTAATTATTCTCCGAATACCTACAATCCCCAAAATGGGTAAAACTAGATCAAAAATAATCGACGAATATGTTCGAGCTAATGACCTGATGGATGAAGGCCTAGTTTAAGTCTCCAAAATACGCAATCGATTGTTTCATTTCGTTTTTAGTGCAAAGTGGTACTCTAATTCGATGTATTTAGAGAACAACAATTTTCCGAAACGAAACACGAAATTTCGAGTTGCAGGATTGAAATAGACCCCACGAATCTCACTGAATGCCAGCCATTTGAATTTATGTTTTTCACTAAAAGTGTGGCTTCGTGATTTTTGTCTGTGAGTAATCTGAGCACACTTCGAGTCAACAGAAACACCGAAAATAATTCTCCAATACAGAAAGTTCCTCAATTTAGTCCTCGAAACAATTTGTAAGGTTCATTGTGTAGGTATAAACGCGCCTTTATTCTATCCAGCCACAGGGAAATGCAGAATGCTGGTTCAGTTTAATCCACAGGTTTAATCCATCTATTTATGCCACAGTAAGTGGCTTTTAGTTTATAAATGTTTTGCAGGAAAAGGCTTAATTCACATCGGAATGGCACCGATCCGTTGAACACTCTCAGTGTCAAACCAGTGTTAGATAATTTGAGGCTATACAATTAATATACATTAATTGTATTAATATACAATTAATAATATTTATCTACAAACGTTGGTGTTATTCTAAGGTTCGAACCCATAGAAGTTTATGAAAGGTTATGACGCAAAAATATCAAAGAAAAACTATTACATAAAATTAAAACCTTTTTAATAATATAACAAAATGAGAGAATAAACTCACCTACCTACCTAGCTGTCGTGCTTTCCCTGTGTCTCCGCTAACTCCCGGCTCTAGTCTCTCAGTTGGAATCAGTTGGAAATTGTTTGTACAACTTTTCCTGAAGGTTCGATACGGATTTTGGTTCGCCTCTATTTGTTCAAAGGGTCGATACTTTGAATCATTCTATCGTTCGCCTGATACATTCGCGGTAAATTTAGTGTTTTTTTAGTATTTCTGGTTGTCTATGGTGCCAGCTTACAATTCATACCGGCACGCCACCACCCCAACTCTTCCCGTTGTCTTCACAAACCTTTTTAGACAACAATAAATTTACAATTATAATTAGGAAACCACCTAATATTTTTTTTTGTTATCAAAGTGATTTAAGTGAGCAATAAAGTATTACATATCCATCTTAATAGGGAATAAAATAATTAATAAGCCTATTTATTCAGTTATGTAAAATTTTTACTGCAGCTGAAATATTAGACACCTGAAATTGTGGATCAAAACAAAGAGTAACAGCGTTGGCTGGCAACAATCATGCTCAGGTGGTTGGAGTAGCTAGCTCCACTGTATGTTTTATTTTTATCCTCATTTTCATTTTAGGAGCGTATTACATTATACATCATCTTTTTGTAATGATGTTTCCGGAAACAGCTTCCACGTTCTATTATAAAATTTATTACAAAAACCACGTGCCTTATTTATCATAATCAGCCCCCATGGGCATTACTACTGGTATTAGGCATTATGGGTTGACGCCCGTCCAATTTTCTCGAACGCGTCAAGGGTTGAGTTTAGGGTAATAAAGAGGAGAGTGGGGTAATTAAAATTTATTGTGATCTTAGCAATTGTGGAGCTTGTGAAGAGGAATTTAAAGGAGTTTAATATTGTCTCGCTTTTATGCTATTGTAGAACAAACTGCTGGGACTTCTTCCGTGAAGGGTTTTCAGCTCCTTGTCTTTTATGAGGTCGATTTATAAAAAGGGATTTCAACATTTTATCTAAAACTTTAAAAGAAATAATATTTATAGAAGGCCAATAGAAGAGATGCCAATTTTATAGTAAAAGAGCATTTTAAGGCTTTGAAAGAAGGGTTTAATTAAGTAAGTTTGAATCATAATGCGAAATAAAGGGACTGATTCAACGGATTTTTTTTAATGAGGCAGTCGTATAACTTTTGAGGCAATTTTCAGAGGTATAAGAGCATTAGCTTGAAGACACTCAGTTAAATTAAAAATGACAAAAATAAAATAATAAAAACCGTTTCCGTTTCGTTAATACATACGTCAACAAATAGACACACAATGTGAATAAATAGGATAAGTTTTTTTTTGTAGAATGTAGAAGTAAGAAGAAAATAAAATAATTACATCACAAACGCGAATGAAGTACGTAAGTAGTAATTAAACCACAACGAAGTCCTCGAGATAACGAAAACCTTAATTATGATATCAAGGGAAAGGTTGGGTCGGACTTGGAGCAATTAAAGAAGGCGGATTTAGAGTTCTTTTTAGGTATGCAAGAGGGTTATAGCTGACTGGTGTTATTGTTCTATTTGCAGAAAGTATGATACGTACCTAAAACGACTCCTAAAATTATTGGTTTCGAATCAATTTAGTTTAGAAAATATTGACCCTCGAAGTATTGCTATTAATCACTTACTCACTGACCGATCTTACAAATGTTTAGACACTTCTAGCAGGTAAAATGGCTGACTTGGCTCTTCTCCTACTTCCGCCGTAAGGTGACGAGACGAGACTTGCCATAATTTTACATTCCTGTTTTTGTTAAGATAAAATTTACCTCAATGTTACAAGTTAAAGCCCATAATTTAAACGCACATTTTTGTTCTGTGCTTCCGCATAATTTTCCAGCTTTACTCGCTCCGCTTTCCGCGTCATATCCGACCGCACTCTCAATATCTTTAGCAACCTATATACGCGAGGGCATTTACCCTCTTTATGTAATTTACTGTTATTTTACTCAGCGCTGTATAAATGTAGTTATGTAGGTACCTACATCCGGCTTATAATTAACTTTAGTATATCATCAGCTCTTCAAATATGGTGTGAGGCTAAATTTGATTGGCTCTTGGCTTATTTTCTTATTTAATTAAACTATTTACGAATATTTAATATTTATCGCGATTGTTTTGGATCTAATTTTTCAACGTTTGAGAAGGTCGTATTATGAATCGCCATAAGGATAACTTTAGCTAGGTCCAGTGGTTCAGGAAAATCACGGAAAAATATGATGGTGCCTTCCAAATCAGATAGAACCATTGGTGGTTTCCCTGAACACTTGGTCTTCCACAGGCGCTGGACTGGTTTGATTCTCTGATTGGCGTATGTAGGACTGATACTAGGGTTTGAACGTTTGGTCGAAATTCACGTCGTATATACCACGAACGCGCGAATGAAGCCGGGTGCGATCGTCGATAATTACCTGCTAAAATGAAATAAAGAATACATAAGCTGTTTTTTTTTCTCATAAATCAAGGCCATAACTCATTTCACGACGTTTTCTCTAACTCTCCTGGTTTCGGATTGGGCCATGCACTCCCATCTCAAAAAGCACCTTGTATATCGGTATGATCTGGAGGTTATGTACTTATCGATTATTTACCTTACTCTTATATTAGTATTTAATTATATTAAAGATACCAATCATGTTGTAAGATAGTTCTTATACCATGATTGGTATCTTAGCATAGAAATTTCATATTAACTTGCTATTTATTCTCAAACACAGAATCTCATTTGGCTCATAAGTCATAACTCATTGACTTTAATTACACTTCTAATTACTCTGATTTCAGAACGTTAAATTAGATCTACGGTTGTCTACAGATCTGATTTTAGATAAATAAGTAATTAGATACAATAATTCACATTGTCACAAGTTCTTGTCTTTTGATTTGTTTGTGAAGTGTACTTCGTTAGGCTCAGTCCATGGGCTCAGTACATTCTATTTTATCATTCCAAACTATTTCCGTATATTTTATACCCATTACATTCTTTTCCCATATCATCATTCGCTCCAATTGCATATCTTTTAAACCCACTATAACGTTCTTCCCATACACGTTTTTAAGTGAAAGGAAAAAAATAATAATCATCCGTTGATTTACGCCTTGCTCACTGTAGTCGCGTAGACCCTTCACTTGAAGCCATTTGCTATGCTTGACTGTGGTGTGACCAGAAGGGGCGCACATGTGCAATGTAAGAGTATGATGTTGTTGAACTGAGCTTTCGTACACATTTTTGCTCGAAATCCTGAAAAAAGCAGGCTGTTCAGATATGTAATATTTCAAATTTTTATTATTGTTCAGATGAAAAAGAATACAACATTTGTCTCATAATATATGTTTTTTTATTTTAGCTTTAAGGAGTCCGGCAAGCACAGTTTTCAAACAGATCACAGGCATTATACATCTGACCTCTTCGATGTTATCTGGCGAAAAAAATCAGCTTCCCTACTTAGCGGAACACGCGGAAGCAGCAACAGCATCCTAACCGCAAAAGCTGTAAAATTTGACAGTCCCGGAATTCACAAATTGGTCCAAAGGTTAAAATCATTAATTAATTTTAAGTACCAACCCCTAATTATAGTCAACTAACGCAATGGATTGTAAAATTATCTGGATAAATACTTACATTTAATTACAAGTTACAATAATGCAACATTTTCTCAATAAACTAAACAAGGTGATACAATGTATTAAACAATATTTGCAAATAGAATACTTGCTCAGGTTTGAAATAGCTCCTTTGCCAAATAATACTAATATCCTTTCTGCGTCGTAGAAAACCAGAAAATGCTGTTTTATTACATTTAATTTTTTAACTAAACTTCTTTGAAACGACAGTGGAAGAGGCGAACCGAAAAATAAAACGAAAAACGCTTCAGAGATTAGGAATTTCCTTCGAACCTTCCTCTCATTAGCAAAACTCAGTTTAGAAGCTATAAAAATTTAATGAACACTTACGGGGAGCTCGTTTTGTGCAGATTATCGTGATGATCATTACCTTGTCCATAACTCTCTTTACGTTTTGACCTTTAATTTTTGACCTCTGAAGTACAGTGAATGGTTCACCGAAGACGCGGCCGTTTTGTAACCAACTTCATGATGAGGTTCTGTGTTCGACTGGATGTATTTTTAGGGTTCCGTACCTCAAAAGCAAAAAACGAACCCTTAATGGATCACTTTGTTGTCCGTCTGTCAACCCTCTCAGAAACGCGTGGAGAAATCGAGTTGAAATTCTGTTGGAGCCGCAATATAAATTAAACTTCTAAGTCAAGTCAATCAAAAGATACAGACGTTTTTGCCCAATTTTTTTTAAATTTTCTAGGGAATCACATACACACAAAACCTATAGGGTACTTCCCATTGATCTAGAATCATGAAATTTCCAAGAAGCAAGGTCTTATAGAACAAGTAACGGAAAAATCCGGAAACCGAAAATTTTTAGATAAATTAATGTCCAGTTGCAAAAGTTGCTGTATCAATTTTTGACCGGATGTGAGCTAGTGACAGAATTCAAAAGATCGTCTTTAAAGCTATATGACACAATTGAAATAAACCTTCTAAAGTGATTAGTTTACGTACCAATTAGCATCAAAGCTGCATTCATCCTGTGACCTCGACAGTGTGTAATCTTGACGAAACGTCGGGGAAAATGGGCAATTAAACGCGATTAATTTCCCTAGAAATGGTAATAGTAATAATAATTAAGTCTATGCTAGTCCTGGCTAGTCCTGGCCCTGGACATAGGCCTTCCTAAAGAGCGCTAGAGTACCCTGTTTTCAGCTTCTCGTATCCAGCATGCTGTCACAGATCGTTACCCCACCTGGCTACAGGGCAAATGATGCTATATGTACTATTTATGTTCTGTTTGATATTATTTATTTAGCATCATACAAGGTAACTTGGTCCAATTTGTATAATACACAGCATAATTTATTCATCGGTCGATGCGAGCATAAATCTCTTCCCTTAATTTCGTCCATCCCCTGAGGCAGGGCGCGGGGGAGGAAGGAAGTATAAGGGGTGTGTGAATAATTGTATTTCATAAAATAGTAAAAATTAAACTTTTTCTTTTGCCCGTTTGTTTTCTCAGTACATTATTTTTCAATAAGATTTAAATTTTCAGTTTTTTTTTCATAATTATAAGCAACCAAAAGGTAGATAAATACATACTACGCGTGCCAGCCTACAGGGTGTTGCATGCGATTGACGTTCAGACGAAGTGAGGTAAATCCACATAGAATGCATGAATGTTTTATGAAATTTATCAGTTTTAGCATAGATGGTAATAAAAAGGGATTTCAGCCGTTTTTGCCTAGTTTTGACCATTTCCAAATTTATAATGATTTTTAAGGTCGTTATTTAATTATTTTTACATTACTTACATAGTGTACAACTAAAATAGCATAAAGTTACTCTAACTTAGTTTGTGTTATTTTAGTTTGTGTAGTTTTTTGTAGTTGCTCTCATGTCCAAATCTTAAATAATATCTTGTGTTCTGTACAAGTGGTCCCGTGCGCAACCGGGGCAGGTCGCTAGTCGATACATAACTTTGTCTAAACTTCGAGCACTTTGATTCTTAGAAAAAGTAGTTATAAAGTTCGCTGAGCGATCATAAAAATTGGGTCTTTGTCCCTATATTATGCAAATAAACAGCTCCGAGAAAATTACTTAAAGTTTTTCGCAATGTTGGGAAGTAGTTCTAGTGTATCATCATGTCATCTTGCCCAGGATTTGCATATTTGAGGTTTCTTTATAGTTTTTGGTGAGTGGATAAATAATTTATGAAACGAAATGCTTAAACTGCTGAATTAATAGTAACTAGGTATAGGAACCAACTAAAGGGTATAAATTAAACTAAATGAAAGTAAAGAACTTAAGTAATACCAAAATTTACTGGCAAAAAGTGAGTTGGACTCGCGAACTAAGGTTTCCGTGCCACATTTCTATGTTTTTTTTTTCAGATAAAAGATAGAAAGAGGTTTCATACACATACATAGGCCTCTTCCTTACATAAGTGTCATAAGTTGATAAAAGTCACAGTTGCCAGCCCACAATATTGATACTCTGCAATGTCACACTAACCTAACCTACAAGACTGTTTGAATTTGATTGTATTCAAGATTCTAATTTCCATTTCGGGCTGTACTTTTAGATTATCATAGAATCTCAGGAAGTCGATACCGATGACATTAGTCTTAGAGATATCAGTGAAGACCTAAATCCAGATGTATCTGTGTGAGACCGTAATTATGGATAACAGAGTGAATTTAGACTTATAACAGGGCGTTTTGATAGCCAACTGTGGGAAAACACACCATTTGGACGCAGTGACTACGAAAAATTGCATTTTCGATGCGCGATTGGTGACGAGACACGACCTATTCATTACGGATGTGAGCGGGTTAACTACGAACCTTATTTGTGTTGGAAGAACACCAACGTTTCATCCCTTAGCGAGGGACTTGTTCAGGGTGAGTGCGGTTCTAGACTCACGTACCGCATCATGCTCGGAGGGATACGATACGAGTCATCAAACTACGAATGGATTTATTGTAAAATCTTCTTTAAAACTGCAAAAAATTCTAACATATCGGTCTGTGAACGACGACTTAGAAATGGATGTTAACACATAAAAAGCCTGCATACAGCCGAACATAGAACCTACTCTTTTTTTAAAGTCAGTTAACAGATGTAGGTACTCTCCTATTCTACTATAAACAAGGTTCACCCGCTAATGAATGCAATAGCACCGGCGGCCTCGCTAATTCTCATGTCTACTCATTCGTGATAATACCGTTATTAAAATTAACCGTGAACCGTTATCCCATGTTTGAATTTAATCTCTTGCGAACATTGTGGAATATAATTTTAATTTGCAATTATACTGTTAGAGTCAGTTAAGTACTGTGTTGTGTTTATGCACCTAGGTAGGTACGTAAAGTGATTATCTCTCACATTACTTATCAAAATAATAAGAGGCTTGTTCATTCGGTATTTGTTAGGTACCTATATATAAATAAATAAAAATAAATAAGGTCATCTCGACCAAAGTGTCGAACATAAGTAATAAGGTAGGTAGGTACGTGATTCAAACCACGGTCAGACACCAGTCCCACATAAACTTACCCCCAAATACTCAAACGCTTCTCAGATTTAAGCAGGTCTCAAGTAGCGATTTTTTGACAGTTTTCAATGAAAATCTGTCAAAAATTCGTCACTTGAGACGTGCTTAAATCTGAGATGCGTTTGAGTATTCGGGGGTTAGACTTATTCCTCAAATCATTTGAATAAGCAAACGCTTTCATGCATTAAAACACAACATCTAACACTTCTCCACATGAATATCAGCTTAATATTCTCCAATGAGAGTAGAAAATCATTTGACAATGTCTAAATAAAATATTATTCAATAAGGCCCGGCCCACACATTCGCCTTTACGATATTCCAGTCATTTGTACCCTCTGATAGTTCGGCCCTAACGGCGGCCATTTTGTGGAGTATATGATACTTGTCACTTTAGAGTGTCGGCGATATTTTAACAGGTTGAAAATAAAATAACATTTTGGGTTCTCAGCAAAACGAAAATGAAAGTTAAGATTTTCAAAACTGTCGCGTTTTGATGACTGTGATCACTGTGTCGAAGTATTTTTGATATTTACGAAGCAAAACTAAAGAGCTTTTTATTTAAATTCAATATACTGGTGGATATTCGCGTAAAAGGACATCAAAGTTATGGTCAGTTCAGACGTATGCGGTATTCGGCACCCAGGGCGGTATTAAAAACCGAGTTAAGCCGCACGTACTCATGCGGTATGTAGAAAGATGGCCGGCGGTAAGGTATGTGTTTCCCTTTCTTATAGATCTAAATAGGTGTCAAAATCGTTCACACAAAAACGAACACATACATACTGATCCATAATTCAAAAGAGATCTGAAGGTATCTTCTTTATATGAATCAGTTGACATACCTGTAGATTTTTAGCAACATGTCTGCAGTTAGGTCAATTGTTTCAATTGTAAAATACTAATTTAAATTCTATTAGGATTGTAATTTTCTTTCACAATAAAGTCTGTAATTATTTTTCTTTATCGTATATATTATATTAGTAGACTAAAGCCGTATCGATTCAATTACTTTGCAATACAAAACAAGATGAAGTTAGTTATGAAACAGGTCTCAACCGCGACTACAGAAGTAATTCAATCTCGAAACATTTGGAACATAAATACAACTCTCAATTTGTATCTCATTTGCCCGCCTACAGGGTGTTTCACTGCCTGTAGCTACAGGGTGTTGCTAACTTGAATATAGAAGCTATTATCTGCAACGTCGCGGAACTTGTAACTTTCTACTCTCCGGATCGTTTCTAACTAATAATACTGTAATTTGGTTAGTATCTTGAAATTCGGAGTAATTTTGGTAAAATACGTAATGATTTAGATTTTGGTTCGTAAGTAGTGATTTAATTTTGCGTTTTGTTGAAACCAGTAGAATTAGCTCATTCATATGTACTGATATTAAAAAAAGCAAAAATAATTCTGTCTTTAACCTTTTGACACACATCGGCTGAACAGATCTTTGAGACATTTAACAGAGATGTAGACAGTACCCCAAGGACAATACTTTAATCCCGAAAAAACGCGTGACAAGACGCAGTCAGAAGCCAGAGCTACATTTTTGTTAGTTTACTATATTTTATTTTATTTCTACAAATATTTTACTCACTCTATGGGATATTTTTAATAGATTCTTAGATAAGGCGTAAGTGTAAGGTTTTCTACATAAGGAACCTTTTTATCTTCGGTGTCCTAAATAAAACAATTAAACAAGACTTTGTAATACAAAAAGTATATCCGGTGTGGAAACCCTAATAACAATACAAAGTAGGGGAGGTAGGGGAGGGATGGGCACTTTTTCACAATTTAATGCATAAAAAATCAGATTTTAGAGATAATCAACATTTATTGGCAATTCTTATTGCAGCACACATTTGGCTAGATATCTTAGAGAAAACTTTCTTAAAATTATAATCAGTCTCGACATTACGAGATCATTTCTGAAACAAGTCAAAAGTGCCCAATGCTCCCTATGGCAGGGAGGCTTGGACACCACCTGTGGGAGGCTTGGGCATGGCCTATAAAACACTAAATATCCTTAATAGAATCAAATAAAAGTTAACAGCAAATAAAAAACATCTTAATTAGTATCTTCTTAACTTATATAAGATTAGTTAGAGCATTACCTATCATCATGACTTCGATGTAGGTAAGTATTTTATATATTATTATAAATATAGAATCGTTATTATATTTATTAGATATTTATTCAGATTTATAGTATTATATATTATTTTATGTATTAGTTTATGCAATTAGTGTAGGTATTTTCTGTCTTTATATCTTTTGCACACTTGCCCACTTCTACATACATGTCTCTCTCTCTCATTAAGGTTTGCTGGAAGAGAACTCTTTTTAAGGTTAAGCTCGCCTTTGCGATACCTCTCTTGTAACAAGGTTTAAATAAGGTTTTATTAGTGCAATAAAGAATTAAGAATAGGTATAACCCATAGGTAAAGGATTTCTGTCAATCATTATCACATCATCTTCATCTAACTCTTCTTCAGACATTTCTTCAACAAATGATTCCTCAGAACTTTCAGCGAGTAAAACATTTTCTACATCACTATCACTCACTACTGCTCATTTTCCTTTTCTTTATTCTCTGTAATAAAAAATAATTTAAATACCTAGTTTAATTAAAGCAGGTAAGTAATTAGAATTTAAAAAAAATCCTCCTTTACTCAACAATATAGGAGAACTTGAAGGGAGCATTGGGCATGCCCAAACCTCCCTCACATCAGAATGCCCAATGCTCCCTCTGTATACATTTTCAACATAAGTTACCGGTATTTTTTTTGTTTAGGTATTTAAGCGTGAATTTCAGTTTAATTTCTAAGTTAATAAATATACAATAGATAAATAATAAAAACAGACATACCTTTTGTTAGTTTTCCCTTTATTACGATCCGAAACCACAACAAAATATTCACTTTTACGAGCGCAAAACCTTCAAACGTATCTGTGTCAAACAACTGACGTAAATGACAGATCGTCTATGGATAAGCAGTGTTGCCAGTCGGTAAAGTAACCTTCCAAAATAGTAAAAAAATAAAATCTGTGACAGGATCAGAATAAAAGGGGGGTGCCCATGTCTCCCGACTGCCCGTCCCTCCCCTACCTCCCCTAAACATCTACCAAAAACAATTTTGACTCCAATAGATAAAATTGCCACCATTATTCCAGATTATCATCCAAACACATCAAAACAAAGCAATAAAAAACTCCTACAAGTTTAAAGCACCCTAAGCACTGGAGCGAACAAGTTGTCTGTAAGTCGGCAAGTTTCGGTAATTATCGTGAATAACGTCGAAGTCACTTCCTCGTTACTCCTCAAGTAGCAGTTATTGGGTCAGGAGGGTACGCTCACTCATTCGGGTATCAAATATCAAATATCAAATATCAATAACGTTTATTTCTTTAAGCTTACAAAATAAGCACTTAGACAAGTCAAATTTTATACTATAAACAAGTTTATAAATAGTCATTATTATCAAATAAGAAATATGATGTTATTGATTTTATTCGCTTCAATTTTTTGTCCACTAGTGGAAGAAGCGAAAAAGAAACCACTAGTAAGTTTTATAAATCTTAAAATTAATACATTACTTATCTCAGTCTAAATATAATCTAATTTGTATATAACTCAATATTTATATAAAACTAACCTAGCTTAACATTATATCCCTTATATACCATTGTCGGTGTGGAACTGAGCGACATCTGGCCAAGCATTTACATCATTGATGTAATCATCTATGGAGTAATAGGCTTTCTTTATTAGATTTCGTTTTATGTACTGTTTAAATTTACGAATAGGGAGCTCAGTTGCTTCAGATGGAAGCTTGTTATAGAAACGTACGCAATTTCCCATAAATGATTTCCCTACCTTTCGTAATCTATATGATGGGATGTGCAGTTTGTTCTTGTTTCTTGTATTTACTTTGTGAACATCACATTTTTTTAAAAAGCTATCTTTGTTTTTGTGCATATACATTAGATTTTCATATATGTATTGCGATATTACTGTCAAAATATTTATGTCTTTAAATAATTCCCTCAAAGAGTGGCGTGGCTTTAATTTATAAATTGCGCGTACAGCCCTTTTTTGGAGAACAAAGATAGTCTGAATGTCGGCTGCCCGTCCCCAAAGCAAAATACCATAAGACATGATACTATGGAAGTAACTGAAATAAACTAACCTAGCTGTATCTTCATCGGTAATATATCTAATTGTTCGAACCGCATATGCTGCTGAACTAAGTTTGCCTGCGAGAGCATCAATTTGCGGTCTCCATTGAAGAGAGGAATCAATATGTAACCCTAGGAAAACCGTTGAGTCGACAAAGTCAACGATCTCATCCTTTAGCATTATCTTAGTTGGGAGTTCTCTTACATTTGGTAGCATGAATTTTATGCATTTGGTTTTTTTAGCATTTAGTAAGAGGTTGTTGGAGGTGAACCAATCTAGTATTTGTGAAAGCGAGTTATTTACATCGTCATAATTACATTTTTTTCTGTCAACTTTAAAAATCAATGAAGTATCATCAGCAAATAACACTATATCACAGAGATCTTTTGCAAAAAAAGGGAGATCATTTACATAAACTAAAAATAAAAAGGGACCTAATATTGATCCTTGTGGAACGCCCAATTCAATTTTTGAGCCCCGAGATCTTTCTTTACCTATATCTACTTTTTGAACTCGACCAGATAAATAAGATTGCATAAGGTCCAGTGCCTTGTTATCAATACCGTAATGTTTTAATTTTCCAATTAGTGTACAATGATCTACACAATCAAAAGCCTTAGAAAGGTCGCAAAATATACCGATGGCGTTTTTCGCCTTATCCCAGGCATCCAATATATGCTTTAATAGAGCTGTACCAGCATCGGTTGTCGATCTACCCTTGGTGAAGCCAAATTGATTTTTATGAAGTAGTCTATTAAGGTTAAAGTGAGAGGACAACTGAGTAAGGATAATCTTTTCAAAAACTTTACTCATTGTGGGAAGTATTGAAATTGGCCTGTAGTAGGTAAGTGAGAGTGATGCCTTGTAAACTTGTAATCATTATAACACTATAATCTGTAGGAACCTATTGTAAACTACTACTACTAGCTATCGGCGGAAATAATACACATAAAATATAACACTAATTTTCAAATTCGAAAATTTTAAAGAGTCGATGCTTGAATTGCCGAAATCTGAAGTTTGTCATAACTTCAGATTTGGGCAATTCATTGGCTTTATTATGAAATAAAACTACAATCAAATGATGGCATTAAATTGATACTAGTATTTACAATTGAAACAATTGAGCTACAGACTGTTAAAAACAATCTATAAGTAGCTCAACTGATCCATAATACCAGTCGGAAGCGTGCCCAAAAGACTGGCTGCACAGCTTGGTCAACACGGATTATCGTGTACCAGGGCTGCCGGTCGGATATCTCGCCATGCCAGCCTGAACTATATCATCTGGAGGGTCTTTGCCACCGCTAACGTACCAGCTATTCTATCGTCTATTACGTGAAGATGGTAAGAGGCCCGATGGCATAACTCTAGTCCCATGACAGTTGGGGAGGCCTAATTGTGTGGGACGCCACATGCGTCGACAGACTTGCGCCTTCCCATCTTCCTAGGACTTCCGTGAAGTCCGTAGTGCGGCAGCAGATTTGGCTGAAGATCTCAAGAGGCGTAAATATGCAGGTCTCGACAGAGCCTACGCATTGGCTCACATTGGAGTCGAGAACCTAGGTCCGTGGGGTACCGAGGCTTTCCTGGTTTTCAAAAATATTATCTGATCGTCTGATCGAAGCGACGTGTGACTCGAGAGATGGTGAGTATCAGGCGCAGCGCATCAGCATTGTTATGACATTAACACTTTAATTGCCCACGTCGCAATCGCCTCGGGCTCCGCTGGGCACTAAACGCTATTGACAACTGTTAAATGGAACACACTGAAATTTTGCATTTTTTTGACATGTGATAAAATATTGCTAGGTATGGTATTATGGGTTATCCCGGGATTAATCCCAAATAAACGGTTTGCAGATGTGGGCAATAAAACCTTTAAAAAAAATTGGAAACAATACCTACATGGATTACAAATTTAGTTATACAGGATATACAGACTTAAATTTTCTTCTATTCTGTACACACAACATAAATTATGTAAGTAGCACCAAGTACCAATACATTTTTATGAGTTCCACCGCAAGCGTGTTCCAAATCCCTGGTGATTACCGAACCGGGGCAAACAAAACTCCACAATCACTAAAAAAGGATTTGCTCCGCGGCTTTGCAACTAATTGCGGATGTCGATCGCCAATAGAATACACGATGAGGGTACACTACATGTCATAGGGAAACAACCAGCGATACAACGCGATGCCATTTTTACAACTCGTCTCACACGCTAAAATGATGCAATGGTTGCAATGACTGATGCCACGAGCTGATGCACGTGGACACTGTGATGCACGTGGACACTGGACAGGCAATTAGAAAACCCCCGAATATTCAAACGCCAAAGATTCTACACGTAGTAGCCTGAGTGACTTGCTCCTAGTCAAGTGCAAATCAGATTTTGACAGTATTCAATGAAAATCTGCCATAAAATATCATCGCGTGGGACCAGATCAAACTGGATTCCAAATTCGGGCGTTAGTTATTGAATGGTCATCCACTCAATTCGTACCGAAAATGAGTACAGGAGGTCCGCCTTGTAATACGTACCAAGATGATGGATGACCTCGGATTGCGCAAAACAAAGGACGGTCGATCCGTATGTTCGATGACTTTTCTGTGGAAATGATTCAGTCATTGTTGATGACGTGCTCAACGAAACTTGGCAAAAAAGTTGTTATTTTCTTGCGATCGAAAACATCCATCATCTTATTCGTTATTCAAAGTAGACCTCCTGAATACCTTTACAAATTATTTTATTACAGGAATTGTTACCTACCATAGTGAATTTCTGGAATTTGTCAAAAATCCTTTTTTGGAAAACGCACTGTCAAATTAATTTTTCTGTTTCCATGAAAATCTTTTGCTCGAGGAGCGGGGCCTTTATTTCAAGTTCAGTTTGATTGACGTTTCAGTCTGAGAAGAAAAGTCTAAGAAGAAAAAAATATAAACGTATTAATTTTTCATTAATGTAACTTTGTTTTGTTTTGGTGAAGTGCTTCTACATTTTTAACCGACTTCGATAAAAGGGGGAGATAGTATGTACGGCTGTATGTATATTTATTATATATGTATGTTCGTCGATTTTTCCGTCAAAATATAAGGGTTTGGATACCTTTGCAATTGTTTAAAACTAAGGGATTCTAATTCATTTTAAATTTATTTTAAAACATACAAATTACCGTCGAAACCGTTATTATAAATAGTTTAAAAAATCAGAACAAATAAAATATTATAAATATATGTAAACATACACCACCGTTTATCTTATCCGTACTTACGTACAGAATGAAAATTACTTAAAATGTTGACACATATGTACATACCGTAGCGCTGAGACCGGTTTAATTTAAGCGCCCAGTTACTGGGTTATATAATATACTAGCGGTCCGCCCCGGCTTCGCACGGGTAGTTATTTTAGCAATAAAGCTCAAATTGACTACGTTTTAGTTACAAATCATTTGTATGGGAAAAAGAAGGGCTATTTTTAGGGTTTTTCCAGCAATAATTCTAATTTTTCTCGCCGTAAAAACCATCCTTGAACTTCAACGAACATTTTAAAAAAAGATTTGGCCAAATTGGTCCAGGCGTTGTTGAGTTATGCGCTTACCAACACATTTTGCGATTCATTTTTATATTATAAGATATAGCGATACTGAAAATGTTACAAATAAAATTGACACCTACTATAGGTGTCAATTTTATTTGTCTGAAAATGTTACAAATAAAATTGACACCTACTATAGGTGTCAATTTTATTTGTAACATTTTCAGTATTGAGAACCTTAAAGGGTCTTGAAATAAGATTAGCATCGAAATGTATTATTCCGGCAATAGTGCCCCAACTCAAACCTGAAATTGTATTTGCGAATCCAATCGCCAGAAGCCGTTCCCAACAAAATATTCCTAAAATTACACAAAAAATATGTCGCGAATACAGCAAATGAGCCCGACCTTCGATTATTGGATATCCATTATGTCGGATATCGAGTGAAATAGAACCTTATTCCCTTTACAATAAAGACATTTAGGTATCTATAACACACGGGATGGACGCGCCGCCGCTTGCCGCCGGTAGGAACTGCTTTTAAAATAAATATTTTATGAGGATCACTTTACAAATAGGTAAGTGTGATCCTGTTCTAATTAAAAACATTAAAACACTGTTTGATTTTCCTACAAAAACCTGCTCCGAAAATAGGTAGGCAACAGGATTTTTCGAGGGCAAAACGGAATGATAGGTCACCGTTTTCAGTCATTATTTTTCCCCACGGATTTTTCCCCCGCTCGAAAACTTTGACTTTGCTGCTCAAAAACAGTGAGCGAAATCGGTAATAAATATATTTTAATTTGTTGAAAATTGTAATTTGAATTCAGTAATTTATTGATACAGTATGGATGGCGCTGTAAAAAAGAAAAGAAATAAGCATTTTAGCTTAGCGAAGGGAAGGAATTAAAAAAAAAACTTTTTAATTCTTTACTATTTTACTTTTCTTTACTGCTTCGCTAGCTCGGGATTTAATATCGACACAAATATTTGTTCTGCCTAGGTACTTGTTTTACAATTTTCATTTTCCGACTGATACTTGCCTAAGCGACCTCAATAATATATTTTTAGATATTTTCTCTTAAGGAGTAAAATACCCTTTTTCCACAAGAATAGCAGAATATTTTTTATCATCAAAATACTTTTGAAAAGATTGTTTTCTAAAAATACATGATATATTTCTATACAAAAAGATATTTGAACTTCAGGGAAAAATTGGTTCATAAATAACCTATTGATGCCAAAATAGAAAATTGTGGGTTTTGCATTACACCAGAACTTAGTTTGTCCCCTTGTTATTCAAATAACGGTGTGGGTATTAATAGTAGACTACCATCCCTTATCAGGTGTTCTGGTCGTTTTGTATGTTTAATAAAAAATATCAAAATAGCTCTGCTTAGCTTGGGGCTAGGTACTCATGTTTTGGGAACGTTTTGACGGATATCTTTTATGAAACTGAAGGATATTAAATTAAAATACCGAAAATACGTCTTGGCAATTTGGAGCCAATCTTTATTCTGCTTCTCACAGGTCGATGCATGGGCCACCAGAGTGGCGCCGAATAAGCACTTATATTCTAAGAACACGCTGATCTGTCAAGTCAGCGCAGTAAATAAAGCTTACATTTAATCTGAAATAGAGGGATGAGGGGTATCCGTAACAAGGTAATGCTGTGTGAATTGTCTAGCATTATTAATTTATATATTATTTATCCCATATTTGCCATTGGTATGTCCGAACGCTGTTGATAGTCCAATCCGCAAAGGCTTTTTTGGCCCCTAATTGTTGACTCACCCTGTAATCTGTCCGTCCGGCCCTTTCAGTAATACTTTGAACGTGTTTATTTGACCCAAGAAAACTTTTGGGTCGAGACTCGTACTAACGTTGGTACATACAGACGCTCCTACACTGCGAGCATGTGAATGCTGCATTACATCTAAATCTTGAAATTTTACATTAATTTTGTACTCTTAGACCAAAATAACAAAGAGCAGTCTGTATTTACATATAAATAATTTGACGGAGTTACAATCAAAAAAGATTTTTAATTTGAGCATTCTGCTGTGGTTGAATCGTTGTACGATATCAGACGAAGTGGCTATCATTACAGGCTTCGCAGTGTAATGCTCGGTTCGTCTCCGTCACTAATTTCTTTCCCTGTACTTCACGTCACATTACGCACCGTAACACTGTTCAGTTCCCAGCTTAACATTACAAGCGAATGCTCCCAGGAACCCTTTAAGGCACCGTAGGTACAATTTCCTCCATTTCACTAAATGTTTCATTGTAAAACAGTTTGTTTTTGTTAGAAGCCGTTTGGTTATGACAAGTTTTGTTAATTGTGTGGCTTTGAGTTAGTTTTAAAGTTGGAAATGAATATGACACTTTAGGGCATTATTAATTTGATACGCCTTTTAGAGAAGTTTCTTGTAGTTTCGTAAAACAAAGTCATTTACAACTTGAAGTTCTAGAAAAGGTTGTTATTATGTTGATCTTCAAACAACCACAGTATGTACTCGGTTTCCTTTTGGATACATTTTCAACGAAAGCTTTTAGTATTGACCATATCACTTATAGTATTCTATTATATTTTTATAATCTTTAGTATTTTTTCGTTCCTTAGATCTGTACCAGTGTGAAGTAAGTGAGTACTAAAAATACTTGTGTTAAGCCACATTGTAATATATTGTGACTCAACGACAGTTAACAAGTGAGTGCAGGATTAACTGTGTATAAGATGATTTTTTTAAACAAGTTCAATTCCAAAGCCGTTTTGGGTTTTTGTTATAGTGCTTACCCGCACTCTGGGTGTCTCGAGGCGAAAAATTTTGTCGAGTCGAAAATTCTTAAAAAAGTTTTGTACAATTAAAAACTTATAAATAGAAACAAAAGTCCATATCAGTCTGCAGACGAGACTGTTAAACTTGTAGAGTTATCGAACTATCTCTATTATCTCAGGCCAAGCGCTGGGTCCGTCGTGTTGGAATCTGATTGAATCAATTCCACCCGCCGGCCTCGTCGGCGGGTACAGCCCGCTGAGGGCTCGGCTATTCATTAAAGATGTTATAGGGTGAAATTATTAACAATTCTCGCCTTTGGTTTTAGATTTAGATGCCCTCTGGTGAAGTGAGCGGCTCTGATGGGTATTATATTTTATGATACTTAGTAAATGACTTTTGAATCGGAAGATTAAGTTACTAATGTTAATTTTTAGGTTTCCATACCCAAAGGGTTAAAGTGGACCCTATTGTCTGCGCTTCTGTCACCAAGCTGTATGTCATGAACCGTGATAGTTAGACAGATAAAATTGTGAATTATTAACAATCTCTATATCACAAAACACTAAACTAAATTAAGTAATAAAAAATACTGAACAATTCACATGGCATCATCCAGCCTCAAGTTAAGCAGAGTTCTTCTATTCATACAATATTTATTTGCGCAGGAGCACTTGGCACACTTGGATATTTCAATTTCCAATACTTCCAAACTCGCAGTGACTTTAGTTCTTCCGTTATAACGGCGCCTGAAACTATGACAAAATATTGGGAACCTCATAAAACGAGTCATGGTAAATATCCCGTTATAAATGACTTCAATTTCCAATAGTTCACGATCAAAGGTACTTAACAGATTTATGAGATATACAAGTGTATATCTGACACTTGAAGAACTTGATTACTAATACATAAAACAGGAATACATGAAAAAGATTTCTATTATACTCAGAAAATACACAGATACCCGAACTACCCGGAACAAATATTTGATGATCATCAAAACGTTTGTCCCAAGGCGGGAATTGAGCCCGCAACCGAAGACTACAGGCGTCGAGTATATTTATAGCACACGTTGTACAAAATTTCTTTCTAAAATAGAACGATCTCTTTGTTCAATAAACCATTTACCGTATTTCCGCTGACTCTACGTGGACGACTCTACACATATTAATTTGTTTTATCTCTACATAGTTTTGACTTTTGGTTATGGGTAGATCCGCTATATAGAAGACCGTCACCCTGTATATACATTCATTGAAATACAACACTAACATAAACTCAACTCGAAGAAAATTAAAAACTCGTTAAAATTCTTGACAAATTGAACAAACAAAAAAGCGTTTTAGTAAAGAACAACCATTCTTCCAAACATTTCCCACCTGCCTGAAACTCGATCAAGCCCAAGGTGTCCGTGAATCAAAATGTGTCGTCCCAGAACTCCGTTGGTTTATTTTACAAGTCATAACTCAGCCGTAAGACTTGCCTGGCGTTTCATTCCACATCCATTATTGCACTTAGGCCTAGTCTACACTCGGGGACAGATAGCCTTTCGAGGGTCAGAGGCCAACGGCGGCGGTATATAACTTCTTAAATGAAAAACCTACTAAACAATATTCCAGTGTAATTCAAGGTTCTGGTATTTTCCTATGATAAGATACCTATACTTTTGTGAAAACGTGCTTTGTCATAGGTCACATCTTAAATATTCCCCGCACATTCATCTTCATTATAGTTACCAAAATCTTTTTTTGTGTAAATTTGTAAACTTTAAATCTCCCACAAATAAATTATTGGCGTTTAAAAGTAAAATTTGTAACCAACTCACATGTTAAAGTCAAATGAGATACTTATTTGAAAAACAAAACTACGAGTATAATCCAGTTTATTCTTAGAAATAAACCCAAAACACTTTAAGTCTTTCCAATGCACCTCATAAGTCTTATCCAGTATTTCAATCGGAATCAGAAACTTTGGTCGCCAACTTTCGCCATCGTTGTTGCTACATGTGTAGCGGGGTTTAGATACCAGAGGCGGAATACTAAATATTTCTTCTATAGAACGTCTCAGGATGATTTATTTAGCGACGCTTATAGCTTACTTGGACATTTGTGCGTTAGGTTGCGACGTACATAGTTGTAGTCACCGCGGAGATATATTTTTTACGATGAAATAGTGTATCTTCATCAACACAATGCTATGACAATAAAAATAAATTTATTCATTCACTTACAATAATTATTGTATTGGAATTACATAACCACAAAATTAAACAATATGATGTAACAAATTAATATTATTTGATTTTGATTCCATTGGGTAATCTATAAAATTACTAGTCTAATTTTGAAAATTCAGTCACTCAAAGAAACCTTGGATGGAGAGAAAACAGATAAACTTATTTCTGGATGTGTTCGGTTTAACTACAATGGTATTTTTTTACCCTGATATACAAAGGTATAGGCAGAAGTCAGCTTGTTGACTACAGGACCTATCCTGTATGTATATGTCAATAAGCCATTTTGTAGAATGACTAGGTTGATTGTTGATTAGTTAAGAAAATCTGGTTGGCTTTTCTGGAGGACATCGGATAGTTAGACTAGTAGCCCCCGACAAGCAAAAAGGAAGGCCTTTTTGAAGGAAACCAGTTCAGAGGCAAGTTACAATTAATTAAGTAGTAGAGATGGGTACGTGAGGTGTAGCCATATTTTTAAACGTTGATTGTTTACAGTCGACTGGTGAGTAGCCATTCTACAAAAAGGCTGATTCTCGGATCCGGTGGTAATACAAACTTTTGACAAGATGATGCTGTGTGGAAACATTTATGATTATTTATTGTAGTTTTATTGTTTCAGGTTATTCTCTATGTTCTTTGTTTAATTTTGTAGTGTACAATAAAAATTTATACTGTACTTTATTATTTATAACTTATATCTCTTTGAACTCTATACTCTCTGTCGTAATGATCTGTAGAGTAAAGTGAACAAGTTTAAGAAGTTCTAGTTCGATTGTATCGTGTCATCGGTCCCTTGAATACACGACAGCTCTGCAAGAAAACTTTTGTTGTCAGGCTTTTACAAATGACGCGGCGGGCAATATGTTATCCCAAGCTCTATTTTTATGTATAGTAGGTACATAGGGTCTGATTACCGTTTGTAATATTTATTTAGCCAGCATTTTCTACGACACTTTAAACTGGTGTCGGCTTATGTGTTGTCAGTTGTCACCATTGGAAGATATTGTTAACTCGGCTACAATTATGTCACATGGTCTTCACCCGTGTGAAATCATACTCCACAAACCATAAATTAAAGATATCACACGCCACATACCTTAATTAAAATATATTTTTATGTTGAGTTATTTCTTTGCAAAACTTTACCTGATACCTAATGCCTGCTAATAGTTCTGTCTGCTTCGTTGTTGGCTAAGTCAGTGTCTATGCCATCAACATGACTGTGGACATACCGTTAAGAACATAATTCACCACCCAACACACACACACAGTCAAATATATTAACTTAATAATAATTTTCTTTACGTACTTACCTATGTTATTGTCTTAAATACATTAACGTTTTGAATTAAATAATACTCACAAAACATAATATTAGTAAGTAGTAAAAGTTTAATTATTATTTCTTGTACTTAAAATATGTAGCTTTGACATGACCATTGCGTTCCGTGTGACCCTAAGGTATAAATAAATGAATTGAATTAAATAAAAAAAGTAGTAAGTAAAAATAATCAAAAAACGGGTTCAACTGCATGTCATAACTAAGTCAGCGTACATTTTTGTGGTGTACCTTGATCGCCAAAACTTTCATAAGACCGCCGATGGAGATCCTAACGGCCGGTTACGTTTACGAGTGTTTTAGGACAACATTTAGTACATCGTATTGCGTTAGTGGCTTTCACCGTACTTTAGTGCTATAATTACAACAATTCACACCACTCCGTTAATAACAAAAACTTAGCTCTAATGAGTGTGGTCATAAGGGCTAGGTTTGCTACTACGCCGTTATTATTTGAGACTACAAAAGTGTATCAATCAATCAATAAGGTTTAATTCATTATTTGCGTAGTTTGAAATTATATTTATGACTGTGTTTCTAAAAACATATTTCTGAACATAAAATATCATTATATATATTTTTATTTTAAAATTTTAAGGCATAATTCTTAAAAATAGTAATTTACGTCATGTCGATACACACCAGTGTGTTGAGGGTCACTTAAAAAGTTTCCGCAGATATAATGTACTTAAATACAATAAAAGTACAGTACAGTGAAAGTAGACGACTTAAATAAACTTGAGAAAATACAAAATGTGATATTAGGTTATCTTACAAAGAATTCCTCGATAGGCAAGCGTTAAAGCTTACTTATAGATGAACATCAATGTTCTTGTTGACCAATGAGGTCCACGATTTATAAGCTCGTAATAAGGTCGCGTAAGGTCTCGTAACACTTTGCTTATTTAATTTATGGACACATCTAGCTGCCAGTCCAGTTGAAATAAAATATATGAATAATTACGCATTCATAATAAAAAAAAAAAAAAAAAAAAAAAAAAAATTAGTTTATTCTTTTACTTAATCTAATACAGTTCAGTGCTATGGGACCCTCTTTTAAGTAATAGAATACAAACATGTGTTAGAGGGTCTCACTCTGCAAGATCCTGGTCGCTCACCATTTTTGGGCGTTAAACATTTGGCCAACCTATCAGCCAACATCTCGGGTTCTCACGCACCTGCGTGAGTCAGCACTGTCACAGCGTGACGTACAGCAGAATATTTCTTGGCGTAGCAGAGCTACGACGCAGAACCTAGGTTCAACCAGATGATTATCAAGTATTCTAGCCTCCGGTTCAACTATGCAGAACATTATTGCTTTTTATGATTCTTAGCGACAATTACAACGCAGCGTTTGTGCTACGTTATGTTTTCGTAGTCACAGCATGCGTAGCAGTGCTACGGCGTAGCAGTGAAACTATTGGTTATATTGGTTAAACTAATGTGCTGAATTCTTTGCTATTTTATGTTAAGCTGAAACGAGTGAAAAGTGCGAGTGTAACTCGCGCGCCGAGGGTTTCAAACATTTGCCAATTATTTGGACAATCAATTTTCCGTCTTTTTTCGAATCGCAATATTTTGAAAGGTATGAAACCTATAATTTACAAAACAATGCCTTTCATTTGATAAACCAATAGCCCCCCTTTCAATAAAAAATATCCCCCTTTTCGACCATTCTCAATTTTTTTTTTTTTTTCAAAAATGTTCATTTTTACAGACTTCTCTATATTTTTCCTGTAAAATATAGATTATTATCTACAATCGCCTAATATATTGTACATGGATCGGTCTGCAATCTTCAGAGGTTATATAGGGGGGGAATGGTCAATTTTTCGACTTTTCAAAAAGTATAAAACCTACAAAAATTTCAAAAACTGTTTTAAAATGTACAAAACGATACCTTTCATTTGATACCCCATTTGCCTTCCTAGGTCTCTTTTGAAATTTCAACATCAAAATTTGTACTGAAAATATTCACTTTCATTTATTTATATATTTTTTTCTTGAAATCAGTAATGGCGCACGAAATGTATCATTATTTCAAATTTCAAGTTAACAGCTGCAGTAATTAGTGAGATATTTAAGAAAGAGCGGGGACGGACAGAGCGAGACCATAAAGGGTTTTGAAAACCGATCTTTGTAACCCTAAAAAGAATAAAGCGGTTTGAAGTACGTATAATGAAAAAATGTTCATTATCCTGGCCACTCTATAATAGGCAAGGTGACAAACAATCCAAAATCTTTGATGATTGCAAAGTTATCCATCATCACATGTTGTGGCATCTTCGACGTTAAGTGAAGTTAAGTGAAGTTTATCTTGTTCTTGAGTCGAACAAGTTGCAAACGCATTTAAGGTACTCAAAAAACTACCGATTCAAACAAGTGACCGATTCAGTCAATGTCACTGGCGTCTGCATGGGTTATCTCCCTCTGCCAGCATGTCGCGGCACCCTCGACGTCGTCGTGTGCCAGAGCGTGGAACATTCCTCAATATTGTCTTGTCTCGACTCGAACAGTGCAGCAACTTGTACGTGTAACGTACTCTATAAATAAAGTGCTGGGAGTAGGTACTGAAATGGGCAAATGGATAGGGTTGGCGCGTTTTAGAAACTACCTTCAATCCTGAAGATTGAGGATTTTAGTTTCTAAACATTGAGTTTTTAGAGAGCATTTTTTTTATATTGTTTTCTGGCTGTAGGTAACTTTTCATCGTAGAGTTATAGAGTACAACATTTATTATGTTAAAAACATCACAAACTCGAGTCAAGATTAAATAAGTTTCTTCTCGACAAACGTGCTAATAATCTTGACTCTCTCAAACAGATTCTGCCATCTATTTTGCTAGGATTTTGTAGTGGCTAGTTTTTAAATTATATTTTACGTCAAAAATACTCTAGACTGACGTTAACATCCACAACTGCCGGGAGGTAAGATTGTGGTCAAACGAAGGTCTATTCACGATAAAAAAGAGGTTTAATTTTCCATATACTCACACAAAAAAAAGTTTAAAACCCCTGAAAATTCAGCGCGAGTCAACCCTAAATATCATCTAACGACAAAAGCGAAGCAAGAAGAACCGTTTAAGTCCCCATTTATTACTTTAGCTACTCCATAATTTGTGTGCTCTTTAGCGGAATTAAATGTCTATGGAACTAAAATGTCTTACATTACAACAGGAACAGCCCTTATTCAACCTTTTGCAGCTGACACTGTATTTGTCAATATTCTCAAAGACATAATAATTATTTGTTAAGTATATGTTATGCAGCTAGTAGTTATTATTTTAAACACGAGAATAAAAAAGAACTTTTAAAAATCGAAATTAAAAAACTTATGTCATGCTATCATAGGTAATTTTTATTGGCCTTTATTCTTTACTTTAAGACATCGAAATTTAATACACTGATTTTAGAATTGGTGTAGTCTGGTGAAAGACAAATGAGACAAACACCTACCTCACCTCAACAGTTAAGAAAAAAATGTATCAATCGGTACACAGCTTTACATGACATTTTCCATAAAAACTAGTGTCCCGACTAGGTTTACCACTTCTACGCAACTACTTTTTTCGTTTGCATATCTTTAATAAAAGAAGGTTTACTGAGAGTATTATTTTGCAAGTAACACAAACGACTAGCCCTGCCCTGTTCACACTTGCCCGCAAACTTGCGGCCAAGTTCCACACCACCACAACAGGTGCACAACTTGATAAATAAATCTAGTTTCGTGATTTACTGTACTTTGCGATGTGGCCGATAGTTCCTTGGTTTATTTATTTTATTGCTCTCTGGCTAAGTTACATTCTAAGTTTTGAGACAGGGAGTTTTGTTTTGACTGTGTCCGGGAGTCCGTAAGAATAAAATTGATTTTTGATACAATATTATTGTGTATATAAGGTTTTTGTTAGAACTTACCTTGCACCCTGGGCATCTCTAAGAAATGAGCACACCAGTACTGAAGTTGAGGCACGGGTTCAAGTCTCGCCGAAATCGTATTTTTTGGGAACTTATCTCAATAATGTATATGTTTGATTGAACTGATGTATTATGTATGGATTATTTAGAATAATACATCTTCAAAAGAATAACAATTACTTGCTTCTCGCCAAAGCGCAAAGGAACGGACATAATTTTTTGACTTACAATAATTATGATAATATTTTTATTTCGAAATATTTATGTTTTTCATCTGTTTTAAGCAGCACTAAGATGTTTTTTTGAAATATAGCAATTATGAAATGCATAATGTGGAATCAGAAAACGGCTAGCTTTTTAGAAAAAGTAACAATGGGTTGTTTGTCCACAACATTCAGATACCAAACTGTCGCACCAACTACAAAAATCTATTCTATCGAATATTCTGTTTTAGGAAAGTAATATAATCTACCTGCTGCTTCAAGTTATTTGCTTATGGTTTATGTATTTACAGAACTTAGATCCACCAATTTCCTTTGTACCCATATTTATGAATACAGCCTAAGGAAATCCCAGCTGGGACTGTGGGTAAACTAAAAGTGGACTGTAGTTTTATCGCATAGTCCCAGGTGGAAACTTGTGAACTAAGGAATTCCGAGTTATGTTTGTTCTAACCAGGATTCATTGCTGAGGTTCTGTAGTAAATTTTGACTGCAAAAATAGTAAATTTTCTGTGGTTTTGTTGCTTGTTGGGGAATTTATGAATAGGGTTAATATTTCACAATAGTTTTGTAGTAATTTTTACTTCACACGAACTTCTTATCTAGTTTACAGAAACGTGTCTTATTTATTTGTTGTTTGTAATAGTAATTAGAAGGCATTCATTTTGTTTGATTACTGCTATTAAAAATTACCTTTTGTGTTTCAAAGTAAATTACTTTATTAAAAATACCAACAGTGACGTGCACCTAACATAGTTTCAATTATTTTATGTTTACAGCAGTAGAAAGGTAAAAAAAATGTAAGTATCTTAGCGGTCTCTTTAACTTAAACCAACCATGAATAAACAACCAGACAAACCGGACTTAATTTATCAAAAACAATACTGTTAATAATTTAAAATCTTAAATCTACACTCAAAACTGAACAAAAGCGCAACAAATAAAAGCGTTAATTAGAAGATATTGGTGAATGGCTAACAATACAAAGTTTCCAACTTGTACAATAATAATTATTTAATACAACAATACAATACTCCTCGCTGAAGATAGAGTTGAATTCTTTAGTGAAATCTGCCCAACTGTCGCTTCAATGACAGCTAGGCGTTAATACTGAAAATTTCCTGAAAACTCGTAATTTAGGAGAACAAATTTGACGGGAAATGGGGGCGAAGGACAAAGCCCACGATTTGTCAATGTGGGCTTATGAAATTAGGTTATTGATCAAAATGTACCGGCGTATAACTCTTCCGGATTATGACTAAACACAAGAGAACATTATTACGTACCTAGGTACTAGAAATACACAAAAATGTAAGACTTTATTTACGTTACACATCGGGAATTTCACGAGTCAAAATATCTCGCGTGGCTAGACAAGATATCTGTATTATCTCCAAAATACAACTACAAAAATCTACGCAATATATTACTATTTTTATCATAAAGGTGAAAGTTCTTGCTATTTCTAAGACAACTGAAAGGATTAAGTTTGAATTTTGTTTAAATATATTTAGTTCTAGATCTGGCAACGAATAAAAGAAAACTTTTAATCCTGGTTAAAGGCCGATACAACGTCAAGTTTTTGTGAAAGGGATAGACATAGGATTATGCGTTCATAAGAGTCAAAAATCCAGTTTTAGCTTATTATCTTTTCAGGACTTTATTTATAAAGACCGAAAAATATGAAATAAATAAATAATGCTGGACAATTCACACAGCATTATCTAGCCCCAAGCTAAGCAGAGCTTGTGTTATGGGTACTAGTTAACTGATATACATAATAATATAATACAATACATAGATAGATATTTTTATGTATATAAAATATCTATATGTATTATGTAGGTATATTAATCAGTACCCATAACACAAGCTTGGATCTAGATGATAGCAGTGTGGATTTTTTTTTGGGCTGGCAACCCTAGCAACAGCTGTTCGCAAATGTTTCCTACGAATTTAATTTAAATTAAATTGTTTTTTACGTAGTTTTAAAGACCCCTTTCCGATTTCATCGCATATTTCTAGCATAAAATACGTGTATAAATAGATAATAAGTGTTTATGTCGTGTTTTTAGTGTGTTTTTGGCCAACGAAAAAAAGTCTTTTTCGGTTAGAAATTTTTGCTGGTTTGTGTTTCTGGAGGTGTTTTGTGCTTAGTAGTACCGATTTCTGTGTGAAGGAATACTATTTCCAACATAATTTACATCTTTGGAGTCACGTAAGTACTACATACAAACCTTTCAAAACATAACCTAGACATTGTTCATTCTGCCTTTTGGTATTATAATTTAGTTGTGTGTTTACAACACACTCACTTCACTATAATTCAAAATGATGACTCGAAGAGTCGACAAGTTGAATCAGACTTTACAGGAACTAAAGTCAGCTAGGAGGCAGATTGGACAATTAGAAGCGGAATTAGTTGAGAATGAAAATATTCTTATACAAGCTCTAGATAATAACAAAAAGCTAAAGAGCGAGATGTCAGCGTTACATTCTCAGAATACTTCTATTGCTGAGGAACGGGATCGGCTTCAGTCGATCATAGATAGGTTCGATAAAAAATGTGGCATTGAGTTTGAGTCTGTGCTGCAAAGAACTTCAGTCCTGGAGAAGCAACTGTGTGACGCCCACCACCATATCACCCAGCTGGAGGAAGCCGCCGATAGCTCTGCCACCGCGAAAACACAAAGTTTATTTGAGGAGTTAATATCCGCTGAATCATCCTCGGGCCAAGTTTCTGTTGCAGGCTGCTACTTACACACAATGCAAACTATTGACCTAACTAAAGACGACTCAGTGTGTAATGTGGAGGCTAGCAGCAAAGACATCAAACACAATCTTAGCAAAAATAAGTTTAAAAAATATATTAAAATAAGGAAGTTTATAAAAAAAACTCAAAATTTAGTAAAAAACCAAAAAAAAATTGTATCTAAACTCAAATGTAAAAGAAAAGTTCTTGATAAATTAGAACTGTGTACGTTACAGCTAAATTACAACCGGAACCACTATGAGGCTGAATTGAAAGAGTTGAGATGCAAACTTGGCCAGGCCGAGCACTCCCTAGAGCACTATGTCAGCCTTTATGAACGCACTACCGAACAGACAAGGGAACTCAATCTGGCCATGGATGCACTCCTCAGAAGCCAGGTGAGCCTGGAGGGCCGGGTTCTGGAGGGCTGTGGCTGCTGTGATCCTACCCCAGTCTGTGACGGAACTGGTCCAGACAGTACTGTGTCAGCCACATCCCATCTGGATCTCAGCGCTTCATGCTCAGGTACAAAAACCATAATGTACTGCGATGAAATTGGACAAAATATGGGTCAGCTCTTAAATATGAGTATGGAACATCCTATAATTAAAATTCGAAGAACTTAAGGAATTGAGGTGCACATTCCAAAGTAGTTTGAACCAAATGAGTGCTCTTTCAGAACGCCTGGACGCGCAAGAGGCAAAACTGCAGGCGTTAGAAGCGGCGGCTAAGAGCACGGAAGACCTGGAACAGCAGATACGTGATCTAAAGAATGAAATTAACAACAGAGAGCAACTTAGTCTGCAGAACGACATAGAATTCTGCGGTGTTACGGAGCACAGCGGCGAGAACGTCATGCACGTCACTGGGCTGATCTTGAATAAGATCGGTTTGTCAGTGGATGAGCGAGACATTGTAGAGTCACGGCGAGTAGGCCCGGTGCGCTTGGACAAGGAAGGCAAGCAGCTGACGCGCCCGATCGTGCTGCGGGTGACCCGGCGTGCGGTGCACGAGGATGTGATCCGCGCCGCGCGCGCCCGCCGCAACATATCCACGGGTGACATCCAACTGGCTGGGACACCGAGGCCTATCTACATCAATGAGAGGCTAACTAAAGAAACCAGACTACTCTTCGCCAAGACCCGCAAGCTGAGTAAGGACCACCAGTGGAAGTATGCCTGGACAAGGGAAGGAAAAATTCTTGTAAGAGAGGGAGACAAGAAGCCAGCGTTTCGTGTTCGAAACGAAGATGACCTCTACAAGATTTTTAAACCTCGCTCTACGCATAGCGCGACCAACTAGTCCCCTAGTAGCTCGAGTGCTATTATTTTGCGTCAGAAGTATTGTTATAGTAAAACTATATTATTATGTGTCTATATTACTGTGTCTTGCGAATTTCCATGCATGTATTTCATCTGTTACAATTATCCTTTTAGTTCTTTGTTTAGATAATCTTCTTTTTATCATTTGTTATATTATTTTTCGCATTATTATTCTTATTGTACGAGTAGTAGAGCGTTATTCTTGTTTTAAAAATGTAATTACCAAGCTCTCTAACCACTGTTTAGCGTATGTAGATACACGAGAGTATTTGTTATTTAGGGTCACATTCTTAAATAAACACACACATCATTCACACACACACAATACTCACTCACATGACACAACCAAAACAACTCGCGCATACTCTATTATAGAACGCCGTGTACAAAGACGTTTATGTGTAAAAAATAATGTGATCAAGTATGGATAACACAACCCAAAGAAAACGTTTGATACTAGGTCTGTTGAATGTACAATCTTTAAACACGGGTAGGGACGAGCTAGAGGCAACCATATTAACGCACAAGCCCGATATCTTAGCTTTGAATGAAACCTGGGTAAAAGATGAAAAAATAGCACCGGCTCTACCAGACTACATACTTAAACTTAGATCTCGTAAGAAGACGGGCGGGGGCGTTGGCTTCTATGTGAGGAAAGGCGTACGTGCTAGAGTTCGCGCTCATCCAACATCGGAACTGGAACAATTATGGCTTGAGGTAACATTACCTAGCGCTAGAATGGCAATAGGCACTGCTTATAGACCTGAGAAGGTCAAAGTGACCCCAGCCCTCAGCTCACTTAGCGAGTCCCTGTCTACCTTCCTAAATTGTGACTATATTTGTGTACTGACTGACTTTAACGTTGACATGCTACATTCAAATACAGCAAACTCTCGTGAATTTTCCATGTTTTGCACTCAGCATAATCTTGAGCAGTTAGTTACAGAGCCGACTAGAGTAACAAATACCTCCGCTACATTGATAGACTTAGTTTTAACCAACATTCCCGATAGATGTAAAAAGGTAACGGTGTTACCAAATAATAACCTTAGTGACCATGCTTTGATTTTAACATCGTTTAACATTAAAAAAGATAGAGTTAAACCCCGTTATATTGAGTCTAGATCTCTAAATAATATAAATATTATGCAATTCAATTATGATTTAAAATCTATAAACTGGCAAGAATGTTATAATTATGATGTACACTCCATGGTACTGGAATTTAACAAAAGAATTAATGAATTGTTCGACACGCACGCCCCTCTTAAACGTAAAAAAGTGGCTGAATCTCCAAAACCATGGCTCACAGAAACTGTTCGTTTTATGATGCGGCTGCGGGATAAAGCTCTTGTTAAAGCAAATTATAAGAAAACAGACTCATCCAAAAACTACTACAAAAGCTTAAAAAATCTAGTAACGGGAGCTCTAAACAGAGAAAAAACTGCATTTTTTGCGTATCATATAAATAAAAACTTAGGGCAACCAAAAAAGCTTTGGAATTACTTTAAAAAGCTGAAAACTTTTAATAATAATTCTCCTCCGATTCCTGAACATCTGATGAACCCAACCATGATTAATAATCATTTCTTAAACGTTCCGGGCTCTGGCATTGTAGATAATGAAGTTTATTTATTTTTCAAATCAAATATCAGAACGAATAATATTTTTAATCTTCAAACCGTTTCTGAGGATGCTGTCGGCAAGATTATTTTGAACATAGGCACCAATGCATCTGGTTATGATGGGCTGACTGCGGATATGATCAAACTTTCTCTACCAGATACTTTAAAAATAATTACCAACATAGTAAATACCTCTATTTTGACCAATGAATTTCCCAATAGTTGGAAACGCGCCTTAGTTAGACCGATACCAAAATCTAGCTCTATTGAAGAACTGAAACAATTGCGCCCTATCAGCATCCTTCCAGTTCTATCGAAAGTACTAGAAAGGGTGGTCCTCTACCAAATAGAAAAGCATCTTGAACGGGAGAAAATTATTCCCAGGTATCAATCAGGATTTCGGAAGGGTCATGGAACGGAGACAGCACTCCTCCGGGTCACAGATGATTTGATTACCGCGTCGGACTCTGGGCTTTGCTCCGTTCTTGTCCTCCTTGATTTTTCCCGCGCTTTCGATTGTATCAATCATGACCTACTTGTTGCTAAACTGGGTTACTACGGCTTCTCTAATGATACTTGTAGGTGGATCAAATCGTACTTGTCGTGTAGAGAGCAATATGTAGAGCTAGAAAAAAATAGCGGCGAGAAAGTAGTTTCGGCCGTGACAAAAGTGCCGACGGGCAGCCCCCAAGGCTCAATTCTCAGTCCGACCCTGTTCTCGATTTTTACCGCAGACATGCCTGAACATATTGAGATCTGCAAATATCATCTATATGCAGATGATACACAGGTATATCACAGCTTTGACCCGGCCAATACGCAAGAAGCAATGGCTCTAGTGAACAAAGACCTAGAAAAGATTTTCTCATGGGCCACAAATAATTCGCTTATTCTAAATCCCGCTAAGTCCAAGATGATGTTTCTCGGTACTAAAACACAAATCCAAAAAGCTCTAAATGTTAATCCCATACTTAAGATCAACGATATAGTTATCCCTATAGAACAAGATGCTAGAAACTTGGGCCTAGTTATAGATAGCGAAATGAGGTATGTTAAGCATATTAACGAAAAAATAAGGAACGCATTTTTCAAGCTTAAAGTACTCTATAATATCCGTAATTATATTTCAGAAGAGGTTAGGCTACTACTCTGCGACCTCCTTGTGCTTTCTTCATTTAATTACTGTAGCGCAGTATATGGTCCCAGATTATGGGCAAAGACGGAAGGCGCTATTCAGAGAGTACAGAATGCATGTACGAGGTTCTGCTATAGGATACCTAGGAGAGCACACATCAGTCCGTACCTTGCAAAAAAACGTATTCTTAACATGAAGAACAGGCGGGAACTTCATATAGCATGCGTAACACAAAAAATTCTCTGGAATAAGAAACCAGAATACCTCTTCGAGAGGTTTACTTGGGTCAAGGATGCTCATGATCGTGACACTCGCTCCAAACACACGAACCTTCTTAAGATTCCCAAGCACAAAACATCAGGGTTTAAGGGTTGTTTAAAATACCAAGCGGCTAAGATATGGAACACTCTACCACCACCACTAAGAATAAAAACCGGCTCATTAACATTTAAAAAACGAGTAAAATCATTACTACACTCGCAACAGATACATTTGGTAGAGACAACCTTTAAGCTCTCAAATGGCCTACAAAATAAAAATAAATAAACGAAATATTGCGCGCACGCACATACAAATAATCACACAAATAGTCTTACCGTAGCCCAGACTTTCGAGACTGGTGCCTCGGGAGAATCACTACTCACACACTTATTACTCACACTCATACCACACAACACACATAATCATTCACAATCACGCACATGGTCTACCGTTGCCCAGACTCTTAAGAGACTGGTGCCTCGGGAGAACCATGCACACAATAATCACTCACACTCATACCACACAAATCATGCGCAAACACTCACATTGGTCTCCCGTTGCCCAGACTCTTATGAGACTGGTGCCTCGGGAGAGTCATTACTTACGTCATGTTCACCACACGCTCGCACAACATACCTACTTACATAGCGACGCTCGATCTACAAGTTCAACCTTATACAGCAACTTTTATCGTCATTTATTAATGATATTATGTAATGTCTACACTTTTTATATTATATAATACCTAACTGTAAATGTAAATATTTATCTACTCATAGTATTAGTTTTCTAGATCTGTTGTTTCCGTTTTTTCTATTTTTTATTTAATTGTTCTTTAAAATGCTCGCTTATTACCTTACCTTTCGGTGACCACCTACCCGAGAGGAGTAATTTGAAAAACAGCGCTACATGCATTAATAATGTATGTAGCATAAAGCTGAAATTACTCCTATTGCCTTATTTTTTCTTATGTTTAATTGTAATCTGTGTTGTAATTTGTAGTATTTAAGGTAATAAATTTATTTTTTCTTTTCTTTTTTTCTTTTAATTAATAATTGTTTTCCAAATTCAAACCTACATAAATTAATGCAGAAAATTGATAATCAAACCTTTAACAGTAACTCAAATTTAATAATTTGCCTTGGTAATAGGGGTAATGTGAACAAATCTGACTTAATTAGATATGTAGATAAACTGTGTTCGTTAAACTTAAAACAAATTGTGATGTTCACATTCCCCTACAGCGACAGCTTGCCACAATCAGAAAACAACCTTAGATATAAGCTTAACATGGCGTTGCACACTATTTCAAGCAACAATAATGTTCATGTGATTGATTCTAACAGTATTGTTAGTAAAAAATATTATTTGACTAAAGGTAATTACTATCTATCCAATTTTTATAAAAGACAGATAGCAATTTCGCTATCCTATTATTTTAAAACAACAGCCAAAAACTTGGCTATAAAAAATGCTTCTTTTGAGCATTATAATTTGACAAACAAGATTTTGGAAGTTATTCCAAGTAATTTAAATTAGAAATAACGACAATAGAGGAAGTCTCTAGCCCTAAACAGTCAAATATTATTTATCACAAGAAAAACCATAGAAAACAAAATTGTAAAATAAATGCAAAGTTCACTAACTTGGTGCATCAAAACATTCAAGGATTGAGAAGTAAATTATTAGAATTAGAATTATACATGAACTCATTTGATATTGACATAATCTGCTTAACAGAACACTGGCTGAAAAGCTATGAGCTCATGTTTAACTTCAGTAATCACCAAGTTGGTAGTTCTTTTTGCAGATCACATGCTATTCGTGGAGGCTCTTTAATATTAATAAATAAACTCATAAAATTCAAAGAACGTAAAGACATAGTATGCTTATCCGTTGAAAGCCACATTGAATTAGCATGTGTTGAGTTGGAGCATAGTATTGTAGTAAGCGTATACAGTCCACCGTCAGCTTCATTTGAAATATTTGAAAAAACTATGGATGACATTTTATTTAAAATAACTAAATCAAATAAAAATCTCTTGGTATGTGGAGATTTTAATACTGATCTTTTAGAAGTTTACTCTCTTAGTAGTAGGTTAACTAATTTATTTAATTCTTATAATCTAAAGCCACTATTTATGGAACCTACTAGAATTACAGAGACTTCAGCAAAATGTATAGATAATATATTTGTTTCCTTGAATGAAAAAATTGTTAGTAAAAATATAATAAGCAATTTAAAATCAGACCACTTAGGTCAACTAATTAAATTAAAAATTCAAGTAAAAAACAATAATTGCAAAAAACAAATAAAATACATACCTGTGACCAGAAGTCGATTTGAACGGTTGAGATTGGATTGGGATACTAAACCATTACCTAACTACTCACATAACAACCCAAATGAGTCGTATTGCTGTTTTTTTGACAAATTCACCAATGCGTTTAATTCAATATTCATACCCAAGTCGATCATGGTCTCAGAAAAACTTAACTTTTGTGAGTGGGCAACAGTAGGTATACATAAGAGTAGAGAAAAGTTGTATGAACTGTATAGCGAAAAACAATATAATTTTAGCCAGGAATTTAAAGAAAAAGTAAAAAAATACTCAAAAATGTTTAGAAAAGTTTGCCATATAGCAAAATCAAATTATATCAGCTCTAAAATTAGAAATAGTGAAAATGTTATAAAATCAACATGGAAAATCATAAATAGTGAGACTGGAAAGGTCAGTGCCCATGATAATGACTACAATTTAAAGATTAATGATTGCTTAATCAAAAATGACCTTGAAATAGCCCAAGCGTTTGAAAACTTTTTTACTGACATTCCGATCTCTACTACAAAGTGTCTAAACTCTTCTCAAGTAATCGCTGAGTCATTACTCACAGAAAATGTACAAAAATGCAAATGTAAATTCAATTTCAACCATGTCGATGAAAAAGACATTAAAAAAGCCTTTAACCTTTTAAATGTAAAGAAAACTGCAGATCTCTGGGGCATTTCCGTTAGAATTATTAAACCATTGATTGATACAATCGCACCAGATCTCGCTTTTATATTCAATGAATCTATTGATTGTGGCATATTTCCTGATCTAATGAAACATAGTAAAATAATACCATTATTTAAATCGGGTAGTAGATCTGACCCCACTAACTTTAGACCGATATCAGTATTGCCTACATTCAGCAAAGTTTTTGAAAAACTTATTTTACACCAATTACTTAAGCATTTCAATGGCAATGGCCTGCTACATTGTAAGCAATTCGGGTTTACTCGCGGCAGGTCAACTACTGATGCCGGTGTAGAGTTAGTAACGCATATTTTTGATGCTTGGGAGAAGTCGCAAGATGCCTTGGGTGTTTTTTGCGACTTGTCAAAAGCATTTGATTGCGTACACCACGGAACATTAATCAGGAAACTGCAACACTATGGATTAATGGACACCTCTTTGGATCTTCTTACATCTTACTTGAGCGGTAGGATACAAAGAGTTGACATTAATGGGAAACGGTCCTCGGGGTCTGTAGTTACCATGGGTGTACCGCAGGGTTCTATCCTCGGTCCCTTCCTATTTCTAGTTTACATTAACGATCTGCCTCATCTTGTTAAGAATAATCACGAGATTGTATTATTTGCTGATGACACTTCATTAATTTTTAAACTGAAACGACAAAACATAAACTTCGACGATGTAAATAATGCAATATCAAAAGTAGTCAATTGGTTTAGTGTCAATAATCTTTTGCTCAACGAAACCAAAACTAAATGTATTAGATTTGTTTTACCGAATGTAAAACAAGTTAAGGCTAATGTATACGTAAAAGAAGAATCGGTAGAATTTGTGGACAGTACCGTATTCTTAGGAATTACCTTAGATAGTAAACTTCAATGGGGCCCGCACATAGATAAGCTATCGAGGAGACTAAGTTCTGCAGCATATGCAGTCAAAAAAATCCGTCATCTTACAGACGTTGATACTTCTAGACTAGTATATTTCAGCTACTTCCATAGTATTATGTCTTATGGTATACTGCTGTGGGGGAACGCTGCAGATATTAACACCGTATTTGTGCTGCAGAAGAGGGCTGTTCGTGCAATCTATGATATGGGTCCCAGAGAGTCCCTACGTGATAAATTTAAAGAAATAAACATAATGACAGTACCGTGTCAATATATTTATGAAAACTTGTTGTACACTCATAAGAATATCAATCGGTTCCCCAAAAATAGCGATATACATAATTTAAATACTAGAAATAAGAATAAACTCGCTGTGCCCACAACTAGGCTACACAAGATTAATGTATCTTTTAAAGGACAATGTATACGCTTCTACAACAAAACTCCAAGTGAGTTGCAAAAATTATCAATAAATAAATTCAAACAAATTGTCAAACATATCCTTTGTAAAAAGGCTTACTATAAAATATCAGATTATCTAGACGATAAAAAAGCTTGGGACGAGTTTTGCTCCAACTCGAAAACTAACATTCTAACAAGGTAAAGGTTTCTTGTTCGCTTCTTTACTTTACCTTAAAAAGATTGAAGTGGACAAAAAATCAAAGTGATCACTTTATTTCCTAGTTTTACTTATGTAATCTGAGTTTTTGTGACGTGTCCAAGAGTCCTGTAAGGTCTAAAGGAAATAAAGCACTTTGATTGTCTAGCATTATTTATAACATGGAGTTAAATTGATGGTTCAACACTCTCATTGCAACTCTCAGTGAATGTGATTGTTCTTATTTTTTTGCTGAATAGGTGCATTGCAGATTTTCTAATGCACCTATTCTACTCTCTCCGGATCTCAAACGTCTGCTGTTAGACAAATTCTGGATAGCATGGAAGAAGAAAGGAAATGGAAACAGCTAAGTGGAACTCTAGACCAGTAAGCGTAGCAGATTGGTACTAAAAAGTCATAGATTCCAAGTTCAAACGGTCTCGTGATTCATGTAGTTAGAAGCCCTAGGCATAAGTCTGTGTTTCAGAGCTGTATTTACATTTGGAGTTACCTAAATACGCCCGCTGTAAAAACTAAACGCTAAACTAAAGGGCCAAATAATTTAAAATTGAAAAAAGTAGTTAAGATAGATTTAGACATTTATCAATTTAATTTAAGAAAGTTTACACCAAAATGCTTGTAAATCCAGAACTATTTACAGATCACTACATTTTTTTAACGCGACAGCAATTAAATTGTTATTTAATATAATATTAACCGTTCGAAGTAGACTAGCTTCGCATCATACGAAGTACCCAAATTAATGACATGGAACAAAATCCGACAAAAGCTTATCATTAAAAATAATGAATTGACTTTGCAGAGCGACAAAATTACTGATGACAAACCATCATCAAATGCTTGTTTAATCCCTGACCATTATTTCCATGTAAAATTTATTGTTCATGCCGTGTTCAGACGGAGACTGATAAGGGTCGATGCAGACGAGCCATAGTTAGTGTCCACCGACCACTTCTAGCCGTGTGGTGCCAGCTTAGAATTTGCACCACCCCAACTCTCCCCGTAAGTGTCGTATGAGGGACAATTAAGATTACCGCTGAATCGCGATCACCAACCTGCATGCCGAGCCTGCATGAGCGTGGGATTATGGATATGTTTTACGACCTACCTAAATTATGAATACAAAATATTTAATAAACTATTTCAATTATAAATATGCTTATTTTAAACAAAACCATCATCTAGATCCAAGTTGAGTACAATTTTATGAGAACCAGATTTGTCAATACACACAGAAAAAATCACAATCCGGAACAACTTTTTTTTGCCATCGCGACTTTTTGTTTGAACATTCAAACATTTCTGTCCTGCGAGGAGTTTTGCACCTGCAACCAGATTAATAGTGTCTCAGGCCGACCTTCTCCTACTATATACCGTAGTCAGCAGCAAATCATTAAGTTGCACCAACCCTGTACGATTAGTTAAAATGTATTTAATAATGGACGGCGACAGATCCGTCAGTGGGAACTCGCTAATTTGCACCGCCCGTTATCCCATCAGTCGCGTTTTAAAGAATGTCCTGGATACTGCCCGTTATACGTTCTGGACCATTAGGCAAATGATGCCTCGTTTGCATTTACTAGTAGACAGGCTAGTGGATTGTGTGTCGGTCGCTGCCGGGTCATAGCATTAACCCGTAAGTAGAATGGCTCGGCGGATTCCTTTCAAAACAAAACAGCGTTCGTTTTGTTATAGGCACTAGCTAATGTATAAACCGGCAGATTCTAGGATCCGTCGGACATGTCATTCACGAGGGCCCTTTACGGGGTAGGAGGTTTAATATATCTACCCCAGTCTCAGCTGTAGTAGCCGAAGCTGAAGGACACCTTGTTCATTACGAGCAATGAAATTGTTAAGGCCTGAGATTTTTAAAGTTGTTAACCTTATCTAGCCCAACGAACTCCACACCAAAGAATAAAAATAGATTGTCACCTACGTCATTTTGCAAGCTAGCTAAGAACGGCAAACTCATCGCTTATTTATTTCTGGTTCAGCCCCAAACCACTCGAATACCTATTTTTTTAAAGTTAGTAAGTTCAACTTTGAATATTGTTTATTTTTTTCGTGTAATGAATAAGTATTTTCTAACCTTTTTAACTTTTAACTCAGAGACATGAATCATCACCATCCACAGCCTTTTAACGCACTGATGGTCCTTCCAAATTTTGTTCCATCTATTTACTACTGTGTGCAAACCGCATCAATCACTAACCCGGATACAACGTAGCATCAAGATTAGCTCCGCACAATAAAAACTCATTTTGTCTCGCACAGAGGAAATAGGTTTTAATGTTGGAGGCGTTATGGTAACTGCGAAATTAAGCAGTGGGCGGGGCATTTATCCTAATGATGTTAATTTTGTTTCTTGAGACACAGAATCATTAGTAGTAGGTACTGCAATATTGTACCTTCGGGTACGTAGTAATTGCTGCCTAATCTGTGGAAGTAACTAATGGGTGGAAAATATCGTTTACAATTTTGTTGGAAAATTGAGGATAATGAGGTTGTAATTTTTTGTGAGTTTATAATGATAATTTTATCAATGTAATGGTGAACCTGTTAAAATTAATTTATATTTTAGCTACAGTTTTTGAACAGCTCTATTTCTGTCGTTTTTTTATTTCATATTTATATTCCGTCATTTAGCACGTATCTTGATTTCAAATGTTGATTTTATCAGAAACGTTGATTTATAATAAAGTTGGAAAACAGCATAGCTAATTTTAGAAACTTTAATAATACCTACTACCATAATTAGAAATGTTGTACATGCATTTTACTCCACAAATCTGTGAGACCTAATACGAAAAGAAACTTTACAACGCCTGAACAGAGCTACTAACTGTTAAAAAGTTTCACGGATGGAAGTTTAGCCCTCAAAAATTAATTTCATTATTCGTCAACGTGACATTTTTCGTGTCATAAAACAATGTTTTATGATCTAAGGGAAAGGACGACCTCAGACAAGGCCACTTTGGCCTCTTTGTGGTCGTTATGGTGCCTTTTAGCCATGTTATTCTAGAGATAGCAATTCATTTCAATTTTACAGACTTTACTCAAATGTTTTAAATGTATTTTATATTTTGTTACGAATTTCAAAATGGTGTACAATTTTCGTGCTTATTTAGAAATATTTTCACGGCACAAGAAACAAAGATAGGTAAGGCCCAACAACTGCTTGTCATATTGGGCTGAAAAAAGGTTGATTTCAAAATATTCTTAACTGTACGAGCTTTTTCCCACTTATGAGCTATGGCGGTTGCACCGTGAGAATCGACCCCTTCAACTCAGCCCGTGGATGTCCGTGTGATTCGTTGAAACCAATCAGAGGAAGCCCAGCAGATTTCTTTTTAGTATGTTTGACACCTTTACTGCGATCATCAATCCGCCTGACTAGCGTGCTGATTATATCGAATTGCCCGTTTTTTGGGAGAGGTACGTCTAGCAGTGGACGTTTGAGTGCTTGTCTAACATTATTGTAGTTTGTCTTGTATCAAAACGGAATCATTTAGCTCGTATACTGATGCGAGCGAGGTGATTCTGGCTTATATCATAATGTTTGAATTTCACCAAAGTTATGTACGTTTTTATTTTTATACTGCGAGGAAATTCTTTTACGAATAGACTGGTCTGGAGGGACCAGAATGATGTGGGACTCGACGTCCTGAGAAGGAAGTAATACCCCCTAAAACCTCTCTGGTAACCCTCTCTCGCGGTACATAACTACAATTTACTGACGGCCACTTTTAGCTCTAAGCGGCCACTTGTAGCCAGTGGCTCAGTCTGCGCGTCCACATCAGCCTAGGCAGGTGACCGCCCCACCGGAAAATTGATAAAAGATATTAAAGGAAATCTGGGAACCGTGAGGGATAATAAACGTCTCAGTTTTTATGGTTCACTGACCGGACAGGTATTGCCTTTTTATGATCGTAATAAAACATTTTCGATGCTAGCGATGTAACTACACAGTATGTAGGTACCTTTCAGATTTGTCAGCTTTGAAGAATTTGTGGGACACGGATAAATGTGTCTAGAAAATATTTTTAGGGTTCCGTGTAAGTTGTTAGAAAGAAAAGTCACGTCCATACCTCAGTTTTTTTATTTTAACAGGGTTATTTTACTATAAAAACTTTCGTAGTTTTGATGAATTATACATCCCATCTCCATCCCCACTGCTGAGTATAGGCCTCCTCTGAAGTTTGCACCATCCACCACGGTCCTGTGCTAACCGCCTCCATTGGTAAATTTACTACGGTACCTTACTTGTTTACATAGTATCAGTGTATTATTCTGCCGTCCGTTATCTAAAAAGCGGCTAAGTGACATTTGGTCAATTTTGACTTTTAAATGCCTCGATAGACAGTTCAAAATTCTCTATCGATCTGTCTAGGACACGTGTTCGTATCTTTTATAGTTTCCGATTTAGTGATGGAAAGAAAGCCGTTAAAAAATGCAAAATATTAAAATTCCAACGCTAAATCACGGCTATCTGCAAATACTTAGCTAAAAAGCATTTAAACTAATTTAAAGTCATATAACTAGTTTTGTTTTTCTATTATTTATTGCAGTTCTAAGCTACAAAGCGGTTATGTGCAAATTACTACGCTACAAAGAAGTTAAAGTCTCCTAACCACTTTATAGCTTTGTGTTTTGATTTGATTTTGATACAACCACAATACTATATGGCGGTTATGTCGCACTCCTTCGCTATAAAGCCGTTATCTACGCTCGGCCATGCGCCATCCCACCCCCGCGGCTACGTTCCGCCAGCTTTTGATTTGATATTTAGTGCAAGGAGCCGTCGCGAGTGCACTCCTGTCACCGTAAGACGGGATAATTGCAGTGTCCAAAATAAAAATTGGTTGCAGTATTCGTTGTTAGTACACTTGATAAATAGTGATCTAATTGCCACTGAAAGTATCATACTGTATTATTTTGAACAGTACATTGATGAGCGCTGACCAGGTACACCACCAAATAGAATTAGCAATTAAAAGGAAGGTGAAGATATACTACTTTGAAGATTTCGAAGAAGCAGTGGCTACAATAAATAACTCTAAAGTGGTAGTAAAATCAATGACGCCAGAAAATTTCATCAACTTCTTAAATATTGTATCTGATAGGCGCATTTAAAATTCTACCCCCAGAGAGTATTTGAAAAATATGGTAGAAGTATGTTTCAAACGAAATAATTATGATCTCCTGTACAGAAACGATTTCAGTGAGGATTTTAAGTCATTGAGATTTTTAAATGACCGTTATTTAAAGAATAACAATATGCCGATAGTAACTTTCTGATCAGAGTACAAAGGTGTGCAGCCTGTAAGAAAAGAAGCTCTTTTGAGCAAACTCTCTACAATTATTCCACCACACAAATTAACATTTTGGCAAAATTTACCTGTCCGCTAAAATGCACAGACAAGCACTCCTAGGAGTAGGAGAAAACTATAATTTCTTAACTTATAGATTAATAAGTAGTAAAAAAGTGCCATTTTATGTAGAAGTAAGAATTTAGTGGATAAGAAAAGAATGCATGTTACGCAAAAAATGTGATTATTTTATTTTTAAGATTTTTATTGTAGCTCTAGAAGAGCATACCTAATTAAGTACTTAACCTACTATGTGCCTTGATTTAAAAGTACCTTCCTAGCCAAGTACAATTTAGTATAAGTTTTGTTTAACTGATTTTTTGATAAGCATTCAACATTTTCATGGCCCAAGACGCGCTTGTTGATCCGGAGCTCTGTGTTGCGGCAGCGAGACTGGGCAGTGAATGCGTTAAGTAGGATAAATTATGGGCGTTACACTGTACGCGATAAGTACGTATCTTGTCTAAGAGATTAGTCTGTAAGTACATAATTGATCTTTGAAAATTTGATTTTAAGTAATAAACCATTGCAATTTGCAATTTTTTTTTATTATTTTAGCATTTAACGTTGTTTAATAGTAGAAACCCTGAATTATCAATAAAGGAATACTAAACTATAAAGCGGTTATTAAAACAGGTTTTGCATGTAGCTGCCTTTTAGTCATGTGTATCAAGATATAAATAATAAAAAAATACAATTTACGTGCTAATGCTAAGCTTAAAAGCCGTAAAATACAGAAACCCTGTTTTAGCTTTGCAGGAGCCACAAGTCAAAATAAACTATCCTACGCAATAAAGCAGTTATGTGCAAATCCTTAACTAAAATGCCGTTATGGTATACATAGCCGCTGTATAGTGGTGTAAACTTAGCATTTTCATTAAATCATTGCTAAAACTAAATGCAAAAAATCATTTTGTGAATTATTGTTATCAGGAATTGAGTTTATAGCGAAGCCATTCGATAGTACTCACGTCATTCTGTCTTTCAGTGTCAAAAAATCTGTTATACGAATTATAGTAATCAAATGGCAGCAATTTCAAAATTCTTGCCGCGTTTTTTGCGTTTTTCTCGAAACTTGGTTTTGCGACTTAGCCGCTTTTTAGGTAACGGACGGCAGTATTATTGTCAAACTTTCATTAACTATTTTTTTTTTCTTTTTAGTAACATGTTGGAGTTGATTGTGATGACCTTAATCAATATTTAATGATATTCCCCTGTGATTACATCGTAATTTTGTAGTTTTGTATAAAAGCGCACTACCACAGATGGTAGTGACGTGACCTCTCTGGCATGCACTGAAAACCAGCGCTGGGTAGACACTTTAGTGTCTATCCAGTAATACTGAGTGTAGGCTATATTTGTCCTAGACCCTGCTGCGCACAAAATTAGCAGCAAAGCCTAGGTTTGTCCTAAGATATTATTTTGTGTAGAATTTACACGACATCCGTAATGTAATAGCTTCACAAAATATATAAACTAGAACTATATTGACTGGTACTACGATAATGGTTACTTTTCAGCAAACACCTTCAAACTTAATCCTTATTTAAATTATATATTTTTTTTTATTCAACCTTTTCCGTCTTACTTCTGGTGCACTGCTGTAGCCTCCGTGCACTTCCAATACAATGCTGCCCTTTAAATTTGGATTTTTTCAATGTCTTATAAATAATATAATATATTAAATAATGAACTAAAGATCGTGGCTTGACTCAATACATAATATAGTTTTCTATGACTCAATCTTGTCAACTTATTTTGATGTTTTAATGAATTACCATCAAAGCGTTGCCGATCTCCGAAATTGCTTTTAACAATAAAGCTTTCTTGCGGCCATTTTCAGATTAACTTTTTGAGTTTCTTGATATTCCATTATTGGACCTATCAAATCAGATGTTATTTTTGTGTTTCTTGTCATTTAATTTAGTTCAAGGTTTAGTAATTCTTTTTATTTTATTAGATTTTTAAAATAACTTTTTATTTACAAACTATAAAAAATTGAACGACACATCTGAACAAGGTTAAAAGGCCATAATGGCAAAAACTAAATTTTGCAACTAAAGTTGAGTTAATCGAGATCTTGAAAATTGCTATCATTATATTAGCAATTATTGTCATTATGTATCTATCTAACAGACACTACATACCATGGAATAATTATAAGCTAGTACATATTTATTATATATGTATGTAGCACTGTCGTCAATCAACCATCTAAGCTACGTCCTTTAAGAAGGGCACAAGGGTGGAGGCTCTATGTTCCCAAAATGAATGGGTGCTCAAGGACCCACTAAAACGGGATCATAGGAGCCTTACATAAAAAAGGCGGATACTCCATCCTAATTTATGGTAGTGGCATGCGTGTTGTGCTAATTAGGTAGGCATATAATATATTTGTGCAAATACTTACAAAAGGAAATCAGTGAAATTAAATAACACTTTAGTAAGTTTATTTAACAGCAAAAAATAATTACAACTAATATTTACACTTACATCTATTTTCTAAAAATCTAAGCCGTCACCAGAAGGCAGAGTGCCCACTAAAAAACTACTACTACTTTTAAACTACTAAGAAATTAAAATAATTTCCCTTTAGTGAGGCACATAGATAGTTTTGACTCCATCTTTGTTTTTTTTTAACAAGACATTATTTCTTCACTTGAATGTGTTTTGTCTTATAACATTTGACTACGTAATCATCTTTAACTTTTCTCAACTCACACCATTTCGTACGGAATGGGCGACATTGACAGTTTAAACCATCGCCACTCATATAAATAATGTTAATTCAGGAAGCAAGAAACTTGAACTAAGTTAAATGATGCGAGGTAAAATGAAGCAAATTGTACTAAATGTAAGGTTTAATGTAACTTAGTCTTCGAGACGTAGCCCCGCGATCGCTTCGTCGCAGTTTTTGATTCACGGAGCGTAAGCAATAAAATATTCAGCGAAACAGCGTGTGAGGAAACATGTAGTAATACCATCGGAAGAACGACTTTTTTATCTCCATCATTTTCTCCCAGATATCTTTAAAAACCCAACCTACTCTGTTGTATAAAGAGATTTTTGAACATGCTGCTAGAGTGCCGGTGAAGCAGCGGACTTTGTCATGCACAATATATTTTAGAACATGCTGCTACGGTGCCGGTGAAGCAGCGGACTTTGTCATGCACAATATATTTTAGAATATGTTGCTAGAGTGCCGGTGAAGCAGCGGACTTTGTCATGCACAATATATTTTAGAACATGTTGCTAGAGTGCCGGTGAAGCAGCGGACTTTGTCATGCACAATATATTTTAGAACATGTTGCTAGAGTGCCGGTGAAGCAGCGGATTTTGTCATGCACAATATATTTTAGAACATGTTGCTAGAGTGCCGGTGAAGCAGCGGACTTTGTCATGCACAATATATTTTAGAACATGTTGCTAGAGTGCCGGTGAAGCAGCGGACTTTGTCATGCACAATATATTTGTATGGATATTTCTCATTCTATTTTTATGGTTCCGTCCCTCAAAAGGACAAAAGAAACCTCATAAAATCACTTTGTTGTTTGTCTGTCTGTCCGTCTGTCAATCTTTTTTTTTTTTCGGAAAGCGTGAGCTATTGATTTTAAATTAACAAATACTCAAGTCTGTAAGTTATTGGAGCCATGATATAAACTTCTTTTGAGTTTGAGTTTATAGCGGTTGAAATCCAATTCTTTTTTTAAAATTTTCCAAGGGAATCACATGCACACAAAACTTTACCCATAGGGTACTTCCCGTTGACCTAGAATATGAAATTAGGCTACTAGAATCATGAAATTTGGCAAGAAGCAAGGTCTTACAGTACATGTAAAGTTAAAATATGAATAATAATAAACTGAAAACGTAAATTAGGAGATCTTTAAAAAAATCACTCGCTATGGACCAACGAATGGGGTATCTACTGCCCGTTGACATATTTTTTTTATTATCTATTGTGTATACACATACACTAGCTAGAGTATAATTACAATCTAGCCACAGAATTGGATAATGGGTAATTTTGTTTTAACTTATTTTTATAAAAGCCGTTGACCCGTTGACATGTAATCATGATAAATTTTACAAGAAAGAAAGTCTAATTAATTATTATTAAAATAATAAAATTAATTAGATATGATATTTATATGTATGATATTTATATGATTTTATATGATAATTAATTATTATTAAAATAATTTAATTAATTAGATATATTCGATAATTTGATTTATCGATTTAATGTATTAATTATTACTAATTAATTATTATTAAAATAATTAATTGTAACCCACTTGAGCGAGGTCAACTCGCACTTGACGTTTTATTTTAAGACAGTACTGTACCATGATTCTGTAACTGAGCATGATTGTTGGTGCGTCAAGCTCGTCTCTCCATCTGATGCTTGGCCTTCCACATCGTCTCCTACAGGGTGCTACTCAATTCGAATTAAGAATGTACAAAATCTAGTTTATGTTCAAAGAATACCAATAAAACGAAAACCATTTTCTCTCGGAAACTCTTCTCTCCACAATATTTGAATACCCAGTCAAAAACCCACAGTACAGTACTGTATGACTACGAGGTTGTAGCCTCTCCACTCACGCTCAAACAGATAACAGGCATATCTTATGGGGCGTGCGACACGAGCCTATGTGGAACTGATCCGGGACGATACGAGACGTTGCCAAAGAGCTGCGGAACCGATGCGGGACGATACGGGACGTTGCGGGAGAGCTGCGGAACCGATGCGAGATGGCACGGGAGCCGCATCTCTAACAAGAGAATGCCTCGGCCGTAAATCGTTCTTTATTGCTTGGGGGACTTGTTTTAATGCATGTAGGTAAAGGTAAGAGGATATTCCTTGATTTTCAATAGCCAATGTAGTTAACATTGGTTTAGAGGAGAGTTTTAGACGGTAACTATGAATAAATATTAGTAATCCGGATTACTGCCCTAAAGTTTCCCTACTGCAAAAAAAAAACAAATATATATGGCAAGTTACGTTTGTACAAGTTAATAAGCTATTAGTTGTAACTAGTATATTTGATATAATGTTGATTTTAGTAATAAATGTTTGATCGAAAGCAAGCAGTAAGTAAATGGTTTTTAATCTACGCAAGTTTTTAATCTGCTATCTAAATAACTTGTAGTGCAACCTGCAATACCAAAAACACAAAACACCTTTGTGAGGAAAATTGCAAATCGAAATGCATGTATCAAGGCAATCTATAATATAAAAATGAATCGCAAAATGTGTTGGTAAGCGCATAACTCAACAACGCCTGGACCAATTTGGCCAAATCTTTTTTTAAAATGTTCGTTGAAGTTCAAGGATGGTTTTTACGGCGAGAATTATTGCTGGAAAAACCCTAAAAATAGCCCTTCTTTTTCCCATACAAATGATTTGTAACTAAAACGTAGTCAATTTGAGCTTTATTGCTAAAATAACTACCCGTGCGAAGCCGGGGCGGACCGCTAGTATTTAATATAATTTTTGTCATAGAACCGAGCTATGACAAAAATTATATTAAATATTGCCTAGTATAATAGTGATCATTGTTTTTTTATTTTTTCGAAAACTAAATCGTAAATGATTGATCCTTCATTTTTGTTACACCCTGTATCACTATTCATAGTAGCTAGTCTGGAGTCGTTGGTCCAGCGCCTAACCTCTCCCCGGTCGAGTCGGTCTGCCGTCCCATAAGACTTTATGAGAGAACTGAGAGGTCATATACTTGTGCACATAATGTCCAAATAAATAATAATAAACGCTTGTCCTTTTCTACCTTGACCGCTGCACCGTGGCCGAAATAGCTAGCAGGACATCATCATTGTTATAATAATTGGTAAACGCAAATAGATTATGCTTTCTTATTACATTGTAAGTTAATCAGTGCATCATGACCTACAGAGCTGAGACGTGGACACTCACGGTAGGGCTGATCCAGCAGTTTAAAGTTGGCCAGCTAGCTATGGAAAAAGCTATGCTCGGAGTTTCTCCGAAAGATAGGATTCGCAACGAATACATCCGACAGAGAACCAAAGTTATCAACATAGCTCTAAGGATTAGCAAGCTGAAGTGGCAGTGGGCTGGCCTATCTCACAAAGGACCAACAACCGCTGGGGTAAATTCGTGTTCGTGAGTAGAGACCACGACTTAGTAAACGTAGCTTAGGACGCCCTCCGGCCAGGTGGGAAGACGATTTGCGAAAGGCTGCAAGCGATGCTGCATGCGGCAAACTGAAGATAGGGCGCTATGGCACTCATTAGGGGAGGCCTATGTCCAACAGTGGACACAGACTAACGATGATGATGAACCGCAGCATTGTTATATCACAGCATTAAGTTTTATCTATATGCTGCTATATGCTAATGCTGTGATAACAAAATGCTGTGATGTGCTATTTTTGTCAAATACAAATGTATCCTGTATCTAAGGTTTCTTTACCTCTCGTGATCAGCGTCGCAATGAAGCGGAACGCCGATAGCGGCGGGGTAGTGCGGTGACAGGGATGCATTTATCCGGCTGATGTGCTAATGTTCCGGCTATGATATAGAAGATTGGTATGGGTGTCATTAATTTTTTTTGCAATTTCCCTGAGTTTAAGGACTTACGCACTATAATAACATAAGCTTTAGGGGGTATATTTTTTTAGAATAAATCACATTTCCAGAGTTAGTATCAAAAGCTTATCCAGCCCAGCTTACCAGTTTTTTGCGAATTTTTCGTTTTCCAATTTGCAACGTCGTAACGGTAACAGAAATGAGAAAGGGATACAGGATGCCCCGTTGTGTCTGAACAAAAAATACATGTGAATAATATGAACGTGAAGGAAGTAAGTCTCTTAAAAAAAATACACATCTCACACACACATACATACAACATACAAAAAGTCTTCATGTGAAAATGCAACAATAAAAATATACAAAAATGTTATATCTCAAATAATTATTTGGTAATGGAACACCATTAAAATTTAACCCTTTTTTAATGAAGTCTTAAAAACTTTTCCGGCCATTCCTAGCATCAACACTAGTGAATTCATCCCCATTGTTTCCCAAGTAACGTTATACAACTTTGAATTTGGGGAAAAAGGCGGGAAAAAGATAAGATATCCTTAAATGCGGTTTTATGGGGTAAATTGCGTTAGGAAAGAATCTATATAAATGTAGGTATGCGTTACGAATGGCAACTTCGGGAGAAGCTAGGATCACTTGATATTTTCCTGTTTACTTTAAGTTGTTTTGGAAGTTTTCTATCAAATAGAAGAATGAATATAAAACTTATAAGATAAATATATAATTCTGAACATTACACACAGCGTTTTAGACTATTATGTAAGAGGTAGTTGTAAAATATTCACCCACTTAATAAATGACTAATTAAATAATTTAATTCCAAAAACTACTTCTGAATTACCTACTATACCTACATTCGGGAGAATAATTGCAGAACACAAACATCTGTCCCGCGGCCGGCATCGAACCAGCAAACTTCTGCATTGCCTATCTTCACCAACTGCAATAAATTGACTAGATTACTAGATCGTTACTTATTTCCTTATTAGATATCAGCAATATTCTATCAAAATGATAAACACCAATAATAATGGAAAACTAACGGATTACTTGTTTCGTAGCGCTTGGCGTAGCGAGTTCGTAGCATGTTCGTAGCAGCTGTAACGCTCTCGTTGCTAATCGTAGCAATCTGTCATAATACGTAGCTGCTACGAAATCTTTGTCAGAGTATAATAATATATTATAGATACTTATCAAAATAAATCAATTAGAACTAGTTACATTTATAAAACTAATATTTACACTTACGTCTACTTTCTAAAAATCTAAGCCGTCACCAGAAAGCAGAGTACCAAGAATGCTGGCAGCATGGCCATGTTGAATGGCAACGGTAATACGTTCACCGAAATAAAAGCCAGCATTCCGATCGCCTGTAGATTCTATTAGGAGTTTTGTAACATCTTTGTATATAGCATGTGCCCCAAGGACCTAGGGTTTCCACCCCAAACGGCTCGAATAGGTAGCCTTTGTCAAGATTAGCGTATATAGTAGCGCGTTTTCGCCGATTGAGGGATTCCGCTGATGTTGCTGCAGAACCGGTCTTTACTGACGTCCCTGCAAGATGAGAAGGTGCTGGGGTATCTACACACGTGGCTACTACAGGCCGACCCATCTTCCAAGGAATCAGAGTCATACCGTCAGGTCTTTTACCATCATCTCGCATTAGGCATTTTGGTTCGAGAGTAGCTGTTACACTGACGCTGGTAAAAACCCGACTAATGTTATTAATTGAACCATGGCGGGACACACGTCCTGCACTAGAGACACATGCCAGTGCATGGTGACCGAACTTATCAACGATACTTATCAAAAAGCATTAGTAAATTTATTCAGAATAGCAACGTCGATATTTACAATATAATAATATGATTGTACCAGTTCCTATTTTATTCTTATTTTATGTATATTCAAGAAAAATGGAGAGATTTGTAATTTTTCGATATAAAGTTTCTTGGCTCCAAAATATTTAGCACCGATGCGATGGCTAGTTACCCTTTCGTACACTAAAGACGGCTTTACTGAATAAATTAAACTGTAATAAATAACCAAAATACAAATACTAAACAGTGTAGATTTTTGAGACGGAACAGTAAGGGCAGGTATCTTAACCGATGTAGCTATCGGAAAGTTGTGTTCGAAGTCATTCCAAATTTTAAGAAAACATTTCCCTTCTGACATACTTAAAAAAAATACAGTTTTTAAAAAAAGACATTTTACACCAAACCTTTTGTAGATGCTAATCGATCCAGTTTCATAAACTGATCACAACCTTCTATTGGACTAACTAAGGTTGGAGTACCACAAAAGTAGAAAACCGCAAAAAAAACTTTTCCCTGATATGTATTTTACGTTCACAGGGTTTTCGAAACAGCGATGTTTTGCCACAAAATGTATAGGAAATGTTTTTTGTGATTTCTGAGTTTTGAGATGGGTACTCCAAAGTACTCCAAATTCAGTTAGTCTGATAGAAGAATTTTGATGAGTAAGAGAAACAGGATCAATTGGCAGTATTTATTTATTAAGGTGAAGGAGATCCCAAAACCCAGGTTTTCCCTTATAAGGAAAATCAATTTTAAGGCAAGAAAACACAATTTTTTTAAATCTTTGTTGATGAGCATCGAAAGTTTAGGATTTTATTTAGTAAGTTATGGGAGCCAAAATACGATTGACTCAACTTGACTCGATAGAAAAAAATCGCAAAGTTTCCACTAAATTTTGCATTTTTACTACGGAAAACCAGTTTCATTTGCTAGTTACTTAACATAATCTTAATGAAATATCGTCTAAAAATACTTAACTAAACACTTTAGAGGATTATGTTTTTATTTTTCTGCGAAAGAGTATTATTTTAGAGTAATAACAAATGTATATTCCTAAGACCGTTTTCCCGGTTAAGCCTATACTGACCCAAAAATCCGTCCGGTATTTGATAATATCGGAAAATAAATAAAAAAATAATGCTAAACAATTCACACAGCATTATCTAGCCCCAAACTACGCAGAGCTTGTGTTTTGGGTACTATATAACTGATATACATATAATACAATACATAGATAGATATTTTTTACTATACTGCGACGCAAGAGGTTGCGGGTTCGATTCCCGCTCTGGGACAAATATTTGTACAATCTGCAGGTATTTGTTCCGGATGTTCTGGTCGTTTACTATGTATAATAAAAAAAAATCTATCTATGTAATGTATTGTATTATGTATATCAGTTATCTAGTACCCATAACACAAGTTCTGCTTAGCTTGGGGCTAGATAATGCTGTGTGAATTGTCCAGCATTATTTATTTATTTATTTATACATAGAAAACGACCAGAACACCCTGAACAAATGTTTGCAGATCGAACGTACACACATTTGTTCCGAGGCGGGAATCGAACCCGTAACCTCCTGCGTCGCAGGCAGACCTTCTCCCACCGCGCCACAGAGGTCGTCTATAAAGTAATGGAGTAGTAATAATATTTTAGAAAAGTGAACAGAGTCCATAGCACAAATAGCACATTTCCAAAGATTATCCAAAACACATCATTCAAATCAGTCATCCGAGCAATACCTACAAAATCCTCTCGTTTTATAACACGGCGCTCAAAGGGCCGGGGCTGAGCACTGAACCCGCACAAATGCGCTAATCGATGGGCAACAATTCTGCTAAGTGTGTCGACGCTCTGTTACTCAGCTGGGGAGATAGGGGTTGTGTGGAGTATTATATTATTCCATTAAATAAAAACGTTATTTTTAAGCCTTGTGGTTTATTTCCGTAAAACCGTACATTTGATCGAACTTTTGATCTTTAACACATTCCCTGCCAAGCCTGAGAGATGCGACTCGCAGGGGCGCGCCGGTGGAACACGAAGCTGGGAAAGTATTAATGGTGTTTGGTGTTAAATGGTAATATACTGGTTTTGTTTCAATTATTATTTGATTATTAAGTAAAGCTACTAGTATAATCAATTGTGAATCTTATTAATTTCAAATATTCATACTTATTTTCACGGTATTTTCTTTCCTTATTTAATATTATTTAGTTGAAAGCTTTGAAGATATTTAGGTGAACAGATTGCCTTAACTAAACGGTTTGGACTGATTTTGAATGAGTACGTGAATAATATATCTACACTAGATCGAATTTTTTTGACAAACGTGCAAAACTAGGTCCACAAGCTTGCTTGGTTCATAAATTTTCATTTTAAAATAGTCACTTATTTATATATCAAAAAGTTATGAAATCGTATCAAAAACATGAATGTGAAAACTACAAATTTATTAAGGGTAACGAATTTCATGACATTTCCTTATTTTAATTTTGTACGATATTATTTAATTTGTGTCTTGTCAAGTCCAACATTAAAACAAATGCAGTGGGTACTTGCATAAACACTACTTAAATAATGAAAGAATCTTTCAATATTGAATATTTCATCAAATATATAAATAAAGATTAGGAACTGCTAACGAAGTTGGCTAGTTTTTATCACATTTATGTTTTGGATTAGATTAAACTTTACAGCCACAAACAAATGCACATCACAATAAACTTATCACTCGTGAGTTTCTCCGACATCCCTTACGAGAAGCCACCTTGCACTAATCCCACTAAAAGGGGTGTCGCGAAGGATTCCACCATTTGTCGCCCTCTACAATATTTCTACTGTCGTACACTCATCACATTACACCTAACAACTGACTTTCATCCCTATAGCGTATATGTAAGAACGAGATTCAAATGGGCGATGCGCAGATAATCAGGGTTCGAATAAATGTCAGGGTAAGATGAACAAGGTGTGATGGTTATAGTGTGATTATAGCGGAGTCTGAGAAAAATAGGCCATTGACGGGGCGGTTTGAGTTTGGCATTTCCTTATTTTTGTAAAGGAACGATATCTCGGCAGAACGGTCTAGAATTAATCTTTGTACATTTTTCTGTCTATATTATTAATTTGTAGGCTTGCTTAATCCTATCTTTAAATGAAAATTGAATCTATAGTCAAACTACGGGTAAATTCTCATACCTTTCTTATCTTTACTTTTATCGGGGTCTCGTAATATTTCGTTCCTTTTGCTTTTACAAGTCTCAACACTAGTTAATTCGAAGTATGTATGAGTGAACAAAATTATGCAGAAAGAGTTTTTAATTAACAAGGAAAGTGTTCATGATAAAACTGTATAAAACTAAACTTAAAACCGAAATAATACCGTCAAACTGGCATGGCACGCCGCCACTCACCCCATCGCTCATACTGTCGGCGGCTATCCATCATGTAGACGCGGCATTAGGACTGCTGCTTGATGGATACGAGCTGATTCAGCCTGGTGCGAGGAGAATCGGCTTCTGGTCCAAAACGTGTGGGTTCGATAACGGGATAATAAGTTTTCTGGGAAAGCATGCTCCATCTAAGCCTACATCTGTCTGTACTTAACCAATAAAGATGGACACAACTGGTGATTGTCACGACACGATGCATACAGTAATAGCTAATTCAGTAAGGATAAGTCTTAAGAGATTATTCTAGACTAGGTACTTGGTTTAAACATAATTTTTGATTGTCTTCGCATATCTTTTTCCGGTAAGTATAAGCCTTAATCTACGGCCAATATTAAAAGATTAATCATTACGAATAATGAAACTACGTTCATAGGTCTATAGCAACATCCATGCAGACATGCTACATTCATTAAGGTAAGTATGATAATAAACCGTTAGTTAAACACCATTTTTGCTATACCTATATATGCAGTTACCCAGCTGTCAATTTGTTTTCCAAAAATTGAAAATAAATCAATTTTAGTCCGATCCAATCAGTTTTGGTGTAAAAAAGCAACAAACATGCATACATCCAAACTTTCACAATTTTAAACTTTTGGCATCCAACTCGTGCTGCGATTCTGGACCAAAAATTACATAAAAGCTAATATAAAATAAATAAATAGGGCAAATAACACTATCAACCTTGATCAGTCATAGATCTATGCTTGAGTGACGTTTATATTATAGAAAGCGTTACTCAAGCATAAGTCGATATATAATATATACCCAATATCTTAAACGTGTTGTTTAAGGTATAGGGCAGGCTCCTGCACTGAATTTACAAAAACAAATGATAAACCATTCTTCGAGGCGAGCGATGTGCATCAGAACATTCTTCTTGGTAAGAAGACTTTGCAATCATGAATCATAAGTTTATCGGCTACTGCATTGTCTGTAAACCATACTTTTTAGTTAGTTGGCTTTGATTCTTCAAAACTTCAAAATGTACGAAGGCGAGGCGGCGGGCAATAGTTAGTTCATACCAAGAAGGCCTGACTTACTTTTTTTCATTTTGACGATCTATGTGGCGTGGCCTGTGACGACAAAGGTTGCGGGTTCGATTCCTGCCTTGGGACAAAATGTTTTTACGATATGCAAATATTTATTTCGGATGTTCTGGTTATTTTCATACCTAATTAAAATCAATAACTATGTAGTTAAATGTATTGATTGCTATATGCATAAGCCTATATTAATATACTATACAAAGAAAAAGAACCTGTATTTACTATTTATTTGTATTTACTAATTTTGAAACAATAGAGCTCACTGTAGAATATATCACATATCAATATCAGTCATCTAGTACCTCCAAAATACAACACAAGATCTGCTTAGCTTGGGGCTAGATAGTGCTGTGTGGATTGTCCAACATTAATTATTTATTAATATTATCAATGCGTAGTATTTTACATTAAAATTTGTCAAATTACTCTATTTACCCCGAAAACTAAGTCAGCTAAGTCCCGCACATAAACCTAGTGTCAAATAACACCGTTGAAAATAATTGCCTGTTCACCTGTTCACACAGAATGATTGATGGACGCGTGTCAAAAAGCACTGCACAACGAGCACGACAAAAGCAACCTTGCAGTTAACCTGCTGAAGTCCACTTTGCAACGTTAGATACCTACCAACATTTTGCTGTCACAAAATAATGCAAATCTTGTTTCAATTCTGTTTGTGGATCAAATGACTCTTTGGGGTGCACAATATCTAACCTTTTTGCATATCAAAGCAAACCTTCATTAGTAATTATGATGTAATTTTAAATATTGGAAGAACACCAAACTTTCATACCTTATAGAGTACATCAGAGAGAAATATTCTGATTGAATTAGTGAAGCCTGAAACAGAGTCTACGCTGATAGTAGATTTTTGCGACTTTTTAGTTTTAAATTTTTCAACAATAGAGACGTAGGTACAACAATCTTGCCTGTGGATTTAACTAAAATAACCAGTTATTCCTTTTCACTTACATTGTAAGAGTTTTCTTCGTCACAGTGGGGTATTACTGGTTGGTTAGATCTTTCTTGGTGGACTGGTGCTTATGATATTGGAGTAACTATTTGGTTAACAATCTTTCGACCTCTAACTCCTGTCCGGAACGTTTAGTTAAATCTAGATTCTACGAGTCGTGCTTAAAGTGCCCACAGGATATCAGTAAATACGCGTAGTCCTTCAGCAGGATCCCTAAAATTTTATCATTTGTCTCAGTGACAACTAACGGCAAAAAGATGCTACTCGTAAATAACACTCTAAATAAATTACATTTTGTAAGACACCCCTGAAAAACGATCACTAAACAAAGCAACCAATTTCGTAAGAGACTCTCGCCCTCACTTACAAAGTGCAGTCTCAGTTTCAGACCTTGTTTTTGTTGTGTCCAGCTCATGTCCGAACTAGTGATGTTACGAGTGGTCAGAAAGTTCACTTACCGACTTATTGAAAACCCTTCAACTGATTAAAGGGCGACTATAGTAGTCCCCCTTTAATCAGTATCCGAATTATCAGATCAGAATAATTCTGATATGATAATTCGGAAGTATAGAAGAAGGACAGCTATATAGAAAATAGTTTATTACACACTTTACCTTTATTACCTATAATATAAACAATAACACTCATGTATATATAGAATAAGTGATAATTGGCGATCTTATCACCAAAGAGCAATCTCTCACAGACAACCATGAAAGGATAGGATTGTTGGAATTTACATGGGGTAATATCAGTGTGCATAATAATATTGATACATTTTTCTTAAAAATAAACAAATACCCATACCTTACAAACTACAAATTAGAAAACTAAGAACTTAACCACTCTTACATACCATTATTTGTATACATAAATACTTATATACATATTGTAATATTAATACTTAAATAAATTTAATTTATTTGATAAAGAGTGGACAAGGCAATGACATTTAAGAAGAAGACAAGTAGACATAATTGTAAATCAAGTCACTTTATGTAGGTATACCAATAAAACACAGTTAAAAATTGGCATTTAATACGCACGCACTAAAAACTTTATTCAATAGAATTCTAAATCTGTATTTCCCTTCACATAAAATATTAGTATGCAATATGCAATAGGTATCTTGTTGGACATGACAAAAGCTTATGACAAAATTCAATTCAGAATATTATTAAATAAACTACATGGAATAGGTATCCGCGGTATAACACACGCCTGGTTCGAGTCCTACCTACATAACCGAGTGCAATACGTAGACATAGAAAAATTTAACGAAAAAACAGGGAAAATTGACATGGTTAGATCAAATGCGATACAGATTAATAATTCAATACCCCAAGGCAGTGTCCTTGGATGTATTCTTTTCTTAATTTATATAAATGACTTGCCGAAATGTATAAATCAATCGTGTATTTTATTCGCTGACGAAATTTCATTATTGACATCTTGCAAAAATGACATTAACTTAAATATAAATCTCACTGACATTTTTAATATTATTACTAATTGGATGACTGACCATAATCTTGAAATTAATTATAAAAAAACTAAAATTATGCAATTTAGACCATATCAAAAACCTCAACTTGACATACACTTGACATACAATAATATTAAAATAGAATGCGTTGACACATTTACCCTACTAGGATTAGATATTGACACGAACATAAACTGGAAAAGCCATATAAAAAAAATAAAATCCAAACTGTCGTCTTTCTCATATGCTTTAACCGAACTTAGAAAAGCAACAGACCTTAAAACGTGCCTGTCCGCGTACTATGCATACGCATATTCTTGGATCCGCTACGGAATTATACTATGGGGAAATAGCGTAGATGCAAGTGAACTGTTCATCTCTCAGAAAAGATGCGTCCGTACCATAGCAAATATAAGAGTACCAGAAACATGTAAGCCCCACTTTATCCAATTAGGAATCCTTACCCTAGTTTGTATATACATTCTAGAAATATGTAAATTTGTAAGGAATAATCCAATCTTTTTCCAAAAAATAAATGACCAACCTCGCCGATACCAAACGCGATACAAACACAACCTCGTCATGCCCGCATCAAAATTAAAAATCCACCAATCCTCCGCCAACTCGATGGCAGTCAAAATTTATAATAAAATACCAGAAAACATCAAATGTATAGAAAAAAATAACATTTTCGAATACAAACTAAAGGCGATACTCATAAAAAAATGTTTTTACGAACTTGACGAATTCTTTAATGATAATTTTAGCGACTCGTAATATTTAATAATAGGTATATAATACAGTTTATCATAATTAGAAAGGCATGATACCTGGCCAGTCTTCCATTGCAACACCCTAAATGGGTACATACTGTGAACATTTTATTAACACTCACATAATCACTAAGACCTGATGACTGTATTAATGCAATAAATAAAATACTGAAAATACTGAAAAATACTGAATACTAGTTACAGATATAATACAGATTTTCAATTCAATTCGTTGATTCAACGCGCGCGATTCGAGTGTAGTACAACATCACTACACTAGAATCGCGGGAGTAGAATAAACGACTACGGTGATTCGTGATGTCACATTAAACTAATAATGAAATAGTTCACCCCTCGTGACCACTGTCATAAATTAAAAAACCTACTCCCTTTCCCCTGGTCTTATTATTTACATATAAAACAACTATTTATCGTTCTTAAAACTAGATGAGTTAAGCACATCACTAACTGTAGGTGAAGGGTAGTAGGAGCATCGGGGTATCCAGAAGTGCCACACTGCCACGACACTGATTAACCAAGTTCCGAAGCGCAAGTTCCAGAGTATCGGGAATTTATGGACTCTGCTTAGTTGCACTTCTGCATTGTCGGAGTGATGTGTGGCGATAGGTACATAACGTTGCTGTTTATTTAGTGCTCAAAAAATACAATACAAAAAATACAATACAATACAAAAATGCTTTATTGTACACCAGAAAAGAACATTACAAAAAACATTTACATGAGACAAGTACAATGGGCGGCCTTATCGCTTAGAAGCAAAAAAGTTACCGAAGAAAGATTTTTTACAAAAGAGGTAGGTAGGTAGAGTTAGGTAGAGTTTTTTGAAACGAACTTTTATTGTTTTTTGTTAAAAATATATTTTGGTAGGTATATATAATATATATTTTTGTATTATTTAAATTGTATTATTTTATCTGTGGTAGAATTAAGAGGAGGGTATCTGTGAATATTTTAAAAGCATGTGTCACAACAGGGTAAGTGTCACTTTGGGCCGAAATAATAAATACATAATAGCATAATTGTGTGGTATTCAAAATTATGGCTTATTCCACTAATCCCCGTTGAAAATCCCCGTCAACGGGGATTAGTGAACTTTTTGTTAATTTTTCCCCGTTGACGCCGATGCGAACTCGTAACGGGGATTAGTGAACTAAAAAGTTCATTTATCCCCATTGCGTCCAAAATAAAATACTAATACCTATTGGAATCATATTTTTATTTACTCTTACTATATGAATCGCTAATTGATTATTTTTATAATCATATCGAATTGCATAGGCAACGATACCTACATTAACCTTTTTAATAATATCCGATTTTTACCTATTCCTTTTTTTTTGTTTCTTCAATAAAATCACAGACCTATAAAAAAGCAAACATAAGTATTATAAAATAAAATACGGATTTGTACTTATGTTATCACAGATTTTACGTTTATTAATAAATAATATAAAAAAGCAAACATAAGTATTATAAAATAAAATACGGATTTGTACTTATGTTATCACAGATTTTACGTTTATTAATACCTGCAACCACAGTTTAACAGTTAAATCAGTCTAATATACATAATCAAATCACAGTTTGTTACAATTATAAAATAAATAAATAAATAAATAATGCTGGACAATTCACACAGCATTATCTAGCCCCAAGGTAAGCAGAGCTTGTGTTATGGGTACTAGATAACTGATATACGTAATATTATACATTACATAGATACATATTTTTTGTTATACATAGAAAACACCCAGACCAACGGAACAAATTTCTGCAGATCGTACACAAATTTGTTCCGAGGCGGGGATCGAACCCGCAACCTCTTGCGTCGCAGGCAGACTCACGCCCGCTGCGCCACTGAGGTCGTCGAATTATCAATTAAATAGGTAACATTAAAAACGTAAAACTCCTATATAAACCTAATAAAATCACAGATTGTTACAAGTATTAGTTAAAAATAAAGCATTAAAAAACTACACTCCTAAGCACTATTATAAAATGCAATTTGGGCAGCAATACCCACAAAATAAACTCTTACATAAAAATGACGTGATAATAATAAAAAGTGTTGAATCACCTAAGTTTTTCTAAGATGTTTTCAATCGTAATTTCGCCATTAATAAGTTCCATTTGGACCTCCTGTATATGTTTGTCTCGATTAACGTTTTTCATTGTTTTTTCTATTATACTTTTACCTTCAGAAACCCACAATGCAAGAACTTCATAATACGATGCATCTTCAGCCAACGCTGTAAGAAGCTTCATAATATTAAAAATAACATTTATATATATTTATAACATTATTATAAATATTGGATTTATTTTTTACCACACGTTTTTTGATTTTGTTGTTCCATGCTTCGACTAAATTAGTAGTGCCCATCGCACTACTAATTTAGTCGGTCTAGCCAAATGCACACCATATTTTAATAAAGTCCTCTTGTATCCATTGTCTGTGTATGTAATTTCTGAAGTACCAAGGAGTGGTATTATGAAGTCGAAATGGAACTTATTAATGGCGAAATTACGATTGGACACTTCTTAGAAAAACTTAGGTGATTCAACACTTTTTTATTATTTACACGTCATTTTTATGTAAGAGTTTATTTTGTGAGTTTTGCTGCCCAAATTGCATTTTAAAATAGTGCTTAGGAGTGTTGTTTTTTAATGCTACATTTTTTATTAATACTTGTAACAATCTGTGATTTTATTATGTACATATAAGAATATTAAGTTTTTAATATTACTTTTTTAATTAATAATTGTAAGAATCTGTGATTTTATTAGGTTTATATAGGAGTATTATGTTTTAATGTTACCTATTTAATAAATAATTGTAACAAACTGTGATTTAATTATGTATATTAGAATGATTTAACTGTTAAACTGTGGTTATAGGCATTAATAAACGTGAAATCTGTGATTACATAAGTACATTATCTGTATTTTATTTTATAATAGTTATGTTTTCTTATTTTATAGCTCTGTGCTTTTATTGAAGGAACATAAAAAAAGGAATAGGTAAAAATCGGATATTAATAAAAAGGTTAATGTATCGTTGCCTAGGCAATTTAATATGATTATAAAAATAATCAATTAGCGATTCATATAGTAAGAGTAAATAAAAACATGATTCTAATAGGTATTAGTATTTTATTTTGGACGCAATGGGGATAAATGAACTTTTTAGTTCACTAATCCCCGTTACGAGTTCGCATCGGCGTCAACGGGGAAAAATGAACAAAAAGTTCACTAATCCCCGTTGACGGGGATTTTCAACGGGGATTAGTGGAATAAGCCAAAATTATTTCGCGCACGGCCCGTGCAGGTTCGTTAATGTATACAATTTTTAGGCATCCCTTTCGACGGTTAAACCTATTTCGAAAATGAGGAATACTCAAAGTTTTTACATAATTTTTCTTAAAGTATTGAAAAATCAATGAAAAATTATACGATAAAATATTAAAGTTAATACGGTTGCTCGGGTTCATCATTTACATAAATGTGGAAAACCATGTAATTTAGCTCCGTGGTGTGTCGGAAACGGAAATAAAAGCTTTATAACTTTTCGGTTTCGCCAGAACCGAATTACGAGTACGTCGGTCCAATTTTCCGGTTTCTGGTGCTCAGCGAATTTAAAGTCGCGACGTCATATGTCGGATATGTCGGATACGTCGGAAAATTAGAGGGTTCTACGTGACCGAAATCCCGAGGACGTCTCGTTATGTTATTTTGTTTGTATTTTGAATTTCCCTGAGGTATTATTGGGTTGTATTGTATTACTTTCCATTATTTAAACTCCGGTGATTGCAGACATAAATACGTGTTAGGTTTTTTGTACATAATTAACAAAAACAGAATAAAAATATTACAACGTAGTATTAATACTTATCTATTTCATAAAAATCAAAACCGTCCACCAGAAGGCAGAGTGCTCAGAATCGTGGTAGCATCACCACGTTGAATAGCAATGCTTATTCGGTTACCGAAATAAAAGTCATCATTCCGATCACCTGTAGACTCACGTGGCATCCCAAACTAAAGGCCGACCCATCTTCAAAGGAATCAGAGTCATACCGCCAGGCCTTTTACTAACATCTCGCATAAGGCCACGTGGTTTGAGAGTAGCTGCCACACTGAAATGAAATGACCATAAATATAACCAAAGTCCTTATTCCCTGATGAGCTGGTAGAAGTATTACTAAGGTTATCCGTACAAACTCACACTTTGTGGGAGAGGTTCCCACAGTCTCTGAAGTGAAAGGATTTTGGACAAATTCACTAATCCCAAAAACCTTTCACCTCAGAGACTGAGTCCTGACGATTTATGTTATTTTCTTCGACGCTAATGCGTCATTGAAACGTGTTATTTAATTTGAAATTTTTGTTAACTTTTATCCAAAATGTGATCCAAGGGAAGAATGGCCTGGTGCCACGCTCATCTTACGATACGATATAATGTAGGTATCGATGTTGTTTACCTGCTATGTAAGTTGTAGATATTTCTAGAATTGGCAGAATCATAAATAGTTAGTAAATTTGGGAAAAAAATAAAAAAAGCGAAATGAAAATTGACGTTTTACAATTTATCGGAAAATTAAACAAACTATATTTCTGTTTTTTGCAACGTCGTTGTTTTGAGGATTTAATTTTTCAATTTTGTCTGCATATATTATGCCGAAGCCGATTGTTGAACGATCATTGTTTAACAATATGGCAAAATGTCACTCAGCCATCTCATCGAATGAAATTCATGAAGTATACCCAAGCTAATCATTGATCGTTTTGCAATCGGCCTTGACTAGGCCGATTTACTTAAAACGGACAAATTTAACGATTCAGTGACAACATTTATACCCATGCCAAATATCATCTTATAAGAGTTAAAAGTTTCTGAACCAAGCCGCAGACAGACAAGCGTAAAAACGGCCACACTGACAAGACGAAACTATTATAAGCGTTCCTTGTTGACTACGAAACTCTAAAAATGAATAAATTTCATGGCCGCTGCTGGACTCAAAACTTTTAGCAAGGCCACTGAAACTTCAGAAAAGCTATAAAAGTTAAGTTTTATTAAAAATCTTATACTTTTAATGACTACTTGGAACTTTACGTCGGTATAAGGATTTAATTAAGCGGAAATCATAAAAAAATAGTTGGCGCTCTTTTTAGAGGTATTAATTAATTCTGCAGGTAAATTTAACGAGGAAGTATAGACTTTTACACTTTACGAAACCATTAATAATAATCTACTTGAAAAAGGCAAAGTGCACTGGCGGCTTTCCAAATAACTGGCTTTATGCCCATGGTATCAGTAACATGCTCCACTCTACTGACCTACACGAGAGCTAACCTATTTGTACCGGATACTTTGTTTTCATATAAATTAGAAGTTCTATCAAAACTTCTTCGAAGGCAATTAGTAAAAATCCTCCCTTTCAAAGGTAAATTTAGAAACTCAAGTCTGTACATGGTTGAACAGCATCAAATCATATAGATAATTTTGAACAGCCAGAGATGTACAAATAAACTTTAAAATAGATACATACAAGTAAGTATTTGCAAAATACACGTAAAGTAAATGGGCTTTCTGCAGACCGTTGCAAACAATCTAGATACAAATAATTAAATAATGCTGGACAATTCACACAGCATTATCTAGCCCTAAGCTAAGCAGAGCTTGTGTTATGGGTACTTGATAACTGTTATACATAATACAATACATTACATATATAGATACTTTTTATAATACATAGAAAACGACCAAAACACCCGGAATAAATACCTGCAGATCGTACAAATGTTTGTCCCAAGGCGGGAATAGAACCCGCCAGGTCGTCGACCGTCGACAAATAGGAAGCGTCCCCAAGGCGCTGGCTGCGTGGGAATGCTGAGCACCAGATACTCAGCTTCTCCAGCTGTTGTGTCAGGCGTTCTTCACTAAACTTACCTAATAACACCCCACTACTGTTTGCACAGTGGATCAACAAAAATTTTAAATCTGTGGTCTAGGATCAAGGGCTCAGAGTAAATTTTCAGTTTATTAAATTAGATTTTCTCTTGCAAACTGATAAGTAGGTTCTTTGGCACCAACATAAAATAAATTGGCACACTTATGATTTTCTCGAATATTTTTTGTGACATATAGCTAAAGATGATAGTTTTATGCAAAGCGTCGAATGAATGACTTGTTTTTGCCAAAAGCATTTAGTGTTTGGCGTTCATAAATTTTTCACATTTTTATCACACTTGGCACATATTTATGTGAATTTATTGGCTCTTTATAAAAAATCCTTTTTTATTATTTTTTATTAATATGGCACTTAAAATATCTTGAATATACAAGGTTGTCCCATGCAACCTGCAGCAGCGAAGAATTATAAAAATATAATATTGCACGAAAAACTTTCATTATCTCGAAAACAATAAAAATCGCCGATCATGGGTTATACTCGTATTATGTTCCGCGAGTTGTATAGTTTGTATTTTGGTGCAGGTTTTAGTGGTAGGTGTAGGCATGGGACACCTTGTATAAATCGCTTAAATATCGTTGGTACGCCAAATTTTACAGACTATTATAATATTGTAAGCAGATCCGCGAGTCATATTAAATTTACTTAAATTTATTATTACTTTAATAAATGCGCTGTTCCAAAACCTATGGAAAAATGAAAAATCATAATCAGGTCTCGATTTTATAGTCAAATAGACTCGGGGCTCAAGTACCTGTAACTGCAAACCAGAACTTGTTTTATATGTATGATATTACAAAAAATATTCAAATATGTAGTAATATATCATAAAATTATCTACAGAGCTTGCCAAGTATTATTTTTATCAGCTGTTCTGGCAATTAGACTCGACCTTATTCCTCTAAGTCATCTACCATCTCATTAGAGCGTTATCTAGACTGCCGTGCATCAAAGAAATGGAGAGGGCCTAGCTCTCAGTCATATCCCTAGTCATTACGGGATTCCCCGGTGTAAGTGTGCACTTACGGGGGGACGTACCTAAGCGATTAGGAGTGGAAATTTAAATTGGTTCAGCGCTTAGTTTAACGAAGTTGGAACTGACGTGAGTTAAGTCTCGTATTAGGTACCTACTATTTAAGGGTTAAGAAATAAACATAATTGATTTCTGTTGAAACACTGTTTTGGAATAAGGATATAGCAGTTATTTTTAAGACGAATATTATAAATCTGAACGTAATCAAGGACCAAGCATAGCTTAAAGAGTTAAAAAATATTTACGAATCTCCTAGAAAATTCCAATAAAACATTTTGCTAAGCGACTGCTGCTCGTTAAGAAATACAGTTTTTGAACGTTATTTTAATTTAACTGTAGCGTAAATTGACTAGGCTTTTAAGTTTACAACTTTGTTAGTAGCCAGGTTGAAATTGGCAAGATGAGTAAGTAGGCCGTTGTACGTGGTCCAATGATTGCGCGATCCATCATAGGGGATCGAAGGTATGGCGCAACGGAACGATTATTTTTCGAAGATGATTGCCTTCATGGAAATTTTTGAGGCTTCTGTTTATTCGCTTTTTGGTTATTTGGTCGTATGACTTAGGATTATAAATTTAACTTGAAAATCACACAGCGTCATCTAGTTTCAATCTAAACAGAGCTTGTATTACGGGTTCTTTTATAAGATTGGGGTGCAGAATATGGTGGGTGCCATTTGCTAAGAAAAACTTCTACTCTACCCACAAGTATGATTTCCACTGCGTAGCTCAGGCATATCGTAAGCCCTTGGATATCATAAGAGCCAACCAAATACCTATATTAATACGAATATTATTACACATACGAGACACTGCCGGTTTTCACCGGGATGATAACCGGCTTAAAGTCGTTGACTGCCATTTCAAACAATCTCTAATTAGGTAGTTATATTCCTAGATAATGAGAGAACTCAGTAAACAAGCACATAACAATAATCACCGATTACAACCGAAAGCCGCCTCATATTACCGGAATGGCGGCGCATAGTGAACATTTTATACAGTTGTATAACATTATATTTTATCTATAAATACAGTAGGTATTAGTTTCGGAATTATCTCAATTCTGTCATGCATGATACACGCTTGACTCCATGACTCTGTATTCTGGAGCAAAAACAGCTTAGAGCAAGATTTCTGAACACCTCAGTAAACTAATTTAATTTTGTTTAAGGCGGCTTTACGTGTTTTTTTATGATAAGGCACACATAGTGCATAAAGTACACCATGGTAATAGTAGCTATTTACGGTTTAAAAGTAGGAACAGCTTTCTTGAATCGCTACTATTAATAATGCTACCATCTATGGAACTCAGTCAAAGACATTGGAAAATGTCTTTGAACTCAGTTTATAATTTTCAACTGCTGGAAGCATTTCCAGTTGAGTAGCGGGGAATGCTCGTCTACTAGAAGCAAATTTTTGCATTAATAAAAAACAGCGCCTCGCAGTTTCCTGTGAGAACTCCGGGATAAAATATAGCCTAGGTCACTCCCTGAAAAATAAGCTTTCAAATAGTGAAAGAATTTTTGAAATCGGTCTAGTCGTTTTTAAGTTTATCGTTACATTCAAAAATAAAAAATAAAATAAGAATTTGTATTTTTGAATACATTTCAATACATTTATTTTGTATTCTTTACAATGTTTTAGTGTAGATTGGTTAATTCGTGCTAGTGCTATACTATTCATTCTCGTTACTACGCCGCCATCAAACAAGCATTATAATTCCGTTCATCAGAACATAAGCATTAACATACTCCTACTATTCATTGAATTATTAGTTTTGCATTTGTGCTTATTAAGCGTGGTTTTGGATATAGGTAATAGGATAATTTAAAGGTCTATTGTATTTGAAAGACCTTTTGTTCGTAGAATTTTAAAATTGAATTACGATTTTGAATTTATTCGAATTTTTAAATTTCCATTATTGCTCAGGGCTAATAGAAAAGTAAATATTTTTTTAAATACCTTACGCGGTAATGCAATTTTCTCTACTTTTCTCTTTTCAATGCGGTCTCTTTTACTTCTTTATACGACTTGACAGCTGGGCGGCTTCCTTTTCCTTTTTTTTTTATTTACAAAATTACATTTATTTTTAAATCGTAAGCAAAAGCTTGATTTTTGCTCACGCCGCTGTGCTCTGTCCCGCTCTTATAAACGCTAAATCCTATGTCTGTTCTTTTCACGCAATGGCGTCGATGTAAAATACGTTTTCTTGCGTGAAATGACTATTTTGTCATTGCTTTACTGGCCTTTATGTTAGGCAAGCATCTTATGTCACTTGTTATAGTACTCCAACATAAGTCGGTTTATACATAAATTACATTTAAAAAAAAAATAGGATTTTCTAGTTCGAATGTGGAACTAAAACAAGATAAAATAGACCCCCGCCAATCAAGTGGCATTAATAATAAAATTGAATGCTTTTTGGATCAATATTATTTCATTTACTTCCGTTCTATTTCTGTCGGGAACTTTGAAGCTCTACGTTCAGGCAAGGTTTTTCGGCACCATAAAAAGCTATCGTCAATGATCTTATTAGCATGAGAATAGAGGTGAACATTGCCTGAAACTCACTTTCTTCTTTGAATTCTTATTTATGATCAACATCTACAACTTGGTACATATTTCCACTGCTATAAAAGCATAAGTTAATACTTCTGTCCGCGGCTTTGCATGCCCTTTCTCCTGAAAATGTCCATTCCCAATAACCATATTTTTTCAAGCACATTTTTGAGGCAAAAGTCTGTCGTTTCCTAAGGAAGGAAAAAATCGTTCTTCTTTTTTTTCATCTTTCATTTTATATTACTTTGACTTCTTAATAAAAAGTAAGCAGACATACAAAATGTTTAATCTGTAATTTTTTGCAGTGCCCTTCCAGGGTGCATGTGCAACTAGACTTAAACACCTGGAACTAAAAATGTAAATCAATAAAAAATTAATTGAAATGAAATATTTTTTTTAAATTAAATTAATATTATGGACTCGTATGGATATAAAAATGGATGAAACAGTCACGGCTGGCCTGGACAATGTATTGGATAGGTATTGTGCAGCTAACTGGGCTATGGACACACGTGCCTGTTAGACCCCATTCACGCGGTTCACTCCAACATTGAAGAATCGGATGTCGAACGCGGAACTTTTGTAAAAATGTTCACTTGTTGAGGAGGGACTGGCTTATTGAGGTAATATTTATTTACATCATACAATAGATTCAAAACTCCATGGGTTTTTTTAGACCGTGGATATGTCAGAATCTCATCAGCCTCACTTGTAAGGTTTGATTTACAAGTAGCCTTACAATGAATCCTGGTTTTTGACTACATGAAAGAAAACAAACTGAAAATTTTGGAAATCATTAATTTCAGTACCTGATCTAAAATTTGTAACAAGCTACGAGTAGTTAAAAACCTTACCCACCGAGTCCTTTACTAAAAAAATTACTTAGTTAAAACAAAGATCCACATCTTCTTTTATAGCACACACCCTATTTCCGAAATCTAAATTAAAGCAAAGTACCCCACACAAGTTTAAAACCAGATACATCCGCTCCCACAAGTTTCCTAATTACACGAAAATGATTCTAAGCGCGACAGCATAAGGGACGCATTACCATGATAAATCTGGATCTCCACTCATGTTCACAATGTTTTCCACTCCAATGCTCTCCGTTTAAATTACGCCTAAAAATAACACGCCCTTAACGACGGCCCTGAAATAATCTCGTGTGGTTGTCAAATTGTCGATGTCGCGCTCAATTTTAGTTGACGTGAAGTGGTTTGGTACGGTTGACTGCGAACCTTGCTGAATTGTACTGTCAACCTTACGAAATCAGTTTTAAATAGGTTTAGCTACACTCTGAAGTGCGTTTTGTGGAGGCATTGAAAGGCTGTATATTCACATAACGCGAACTTGAAGTAACTATAAGATACATAAACCGCACATCTGCACTTTTGTATTTTGTTTTGTAAGTGCACTCATCTATGTTGTAGCAATTCAGTGCGCGTTCGACCGCATTCATATCATCATCATCCGCAGCCGGATTTTACCCACTGCTGAGTACAGGCTTCCCGAAGTTTGTGCATTCCCCCACGGTCCTGTGCTAACCGCCTCCATTGATATCATATCATCATCAAATAAAAATGTTATATCTCGTTATATAATCTATCACGTAAGGTTGTAGGTCGAAAGCCTAACACCTGCAACAGTCATGAGCGTGACGTTTTATCATCACATTATCAGTTATTTTTTCCGAAAGCGTTTGTAAAACGACATAACAGCCTACATACACGGGGGACGGGCAGCAGTGCCTCGCACAATAGATTTACCATCGAACTGCGATCCCCAACCCGCATGCCAAGCGTTTGGTTTATGGGCATTACCCCCATGAGATAAACGCCAATAAGGCGCTTATAATAAATAAATAAATAAGGCGGAGTCCTGCGTCCAGCAGTGGACCATTATAGGCTGTTGAGGTTGAGGAATAAAATTCAGATGATAATCCTGCCGTTACTTTTCCGCGGTCCCTGGCGACTAACTATAGCACCCGATGATTTATTACCCAGTCTCCCGACTCAACTGATTGGGAATCTATCATCCAGGTTCGAAGCTAACTTCAGGCTAGACTTCAACAACTTTTTAATGAGTTTTAAAAGCGGAGAAAAGTGATGATCGCCTGTTACGGTGTTAAGGCTACTTTGTTAATTACTTTTTACTTTGGAAGTTTTGAGAGATTTTGGAGAACTCTGCTCGAGGGACAGATTTTATGTAAAGGTCTGCTCGTGGCTTGGCGTGCGGTTTTCAGGAAAAAACATGTGTTACTCAACGTCTACTATATCTCACGTAGCAAAAAATGGGATTGTCATGAAGTTAGCGGCACGAGTTATTCTCACTTCACACAATTCAATTTTAAATCTCATTCTTTGACTACACGAGTTATTCTTCCTTCTTGTATGATACATTTCAGTGCGATCTATTCAATAGTTCAAAATTACCACCTAAATTGCCCAATTTATAAAAAAAATTAGCTCAAAAACAAAATAACAAAAACTTTTCTCAAATAATATACAACAAAGGGCTTGTTTTCATTTACGGTTACCATCTGCATCGTCCTAGAAGAAATACCAAATCTATAGTTAAAAAAAACAAATGATAAAACAGATATACTTACCTAATTAAATCTAAATTAAAATTTGCAATCAAAAATAAGTTGCAGTTCAGTTAGGAAGCAGCCGAGTTACCTGATAAGCTGTTCGACAATGCGATGGCAATTAAAACGTGACAGCCACCATCAATTGTAAATCGAAATGGAGATGGATATCAACGCAAAATATTAAATAATTTGATTGTTTTAATTTTTTTACGCAATAAATATTCAGAGTAGCAGCCCAGAATCAGGAAGTTTCTAAGGTGGTGTCACACCCCCGTGCCTCGGTAAGCAAGTTATGGCGTTGGTCCTGCGCCTGACCTCCCCCCGGTCGTGTCAGTCTCCGATAGGGCGTATCGGAGGGTTTGTGTAAACGGATCCCGGGATCAGATTTAATTGGCCACTGATACCGCCAAGTTTTATCCACCGATACCGGGATCGGTTTCCAATGAAAAGATTATGAGAGTGAGGGAATTGAGAGTGCACGCGTGTTTGCACCTATACGTACTTGTGCAATATTATATTTCCTACGAGCCAGGCTATTTTCCGTTGAGACTGGCCGGAGGAGAGGGAGACAGGAGAGTACATTCTCTGGTGACATAATTTTTCAAAACGTCCATAATTGACGGTGAAATCGATGAACACACAAATAGCCGGACATAGAAACTCCTTTTTTATCGTCGGTTAAAAATTAAAACATTTTTAATGCGCATAGTGTAGTAGTTTAATTCATTGGCATTGTGCACTAATTTCTTATTAATTTCGTGAACATTCTTTGATCTTTTAATGTATAATCAACTATTTTAGTTTCATATTGGTACCTACCATCTGAATTGACACCATTAATGTTTAAGACTACCGTGTTATCTTGACAACTCTAACACTATTTAAATAAAAGCAAATATCCGGAGTGCTAATAATGAGGTTTATGCAGTGGAAGATAAATTGCTATTTTATTATTAAACTTCTCGAAACTTTAAAACTGTAGCACGGACTGCACGGCGTAAACAATCTCGATTAGTTTGAAAGTTGGTCTTCTTTTTTGAAAATGTTTGCGATAAGCTCAGCGACTTGGCAAGCCAAGGCCCAAGGCTTCATAGCCATCTCCACTGTTGTTTCAAGCCCATTCGTTTTTGTAATTGGTAAGATTTTTAGTCTGATAGTGGATTGTCAAGCGGATGACGTTGATAAATGCGATCACAACGCGATTTAGGACTCGATAAAAATAAATGACTTTCTGTTATGCCCACCCACTGTTAGCTGTTACTGTTACCCACTGGACCACCCATCGCACGTGTTAACTGTAATAATCAAGCGTAATGACATTTCGGGTAACAATATTGTTGTTCATTAATCATGGACTTTTAATAACTACTTCATCAATATTTACTCGATGAAGACAAAATAATTATTTTGGACAATGAACATAACCAGATTAAAATTTAATCATAAGTGTATCCTACAGTTAGCAGCTTATTAAATAGGAATAGTACAAGCTTCGGAAACCCAAAATGCACCTAACGAGATCGACTAATAAAGTCTAATAGTTTGATGTCTGAGATAGCAAATGCAAATGTATGATACTATGAAGATAAACATTATCATCATCAGCCTACGTATAGTCGCAACTGGACACAGGCCTCCCCTAATGAGCGCCATAGCGCCCTGTATTCAGCTTGCCGCAGCATCTGCCAGTAGTCTTTCGCAAATCGTTATCCCACCAGCGGAGTGATTTCGGTAAAATCTCCCATTCAGTTGATCGCCATCCGGGGAGACAGGGTGTAAGCTATTTCGGTTCCTATCATTTATGTAACAAAAATAAATACATAGAATTTTCGACGAATTGTGAATGATACTGAATGTCAAAATATCACAGATGTCAAATCAATTATAATGTTTTTATTTTTACATTACACCTCGTACTAATGTTACTCTCACTTGACTTTGTCTTGCTCGACTTCGTTGCTACTGCAAAGTATTAACTGTTTGTAAATTAGAATCAGAATTGCTGAAATCGAGCACAAAAAAGGGCAAGTGTGAGTAAGTAACAATTGACTTTTACTTAGGTTAATTCTAAGTAATCTTGACGTTGACGTTACAAATTCCGTCGTCGAACGACGCCCCTCCCGCCATCCTGTATGCATTTTCTTAGTACCAGTACCAACCCAATGCTCATGAGTGTTAGTATTTAAATAATCCGAAAAAAATAATGTTTTCTTAGTATACATAAGTACTTCATATCTAGTAGGTACTTAATAAGTGGTCTTATGTTTATATCTATGTACTAAAGTTTAATTTGTGTGTTGTGTTGTCTAATAAATATTTTTCTTCTTCTTCTTCTTATTTAGTACCATATTGGAAACCGAAATCGTTTATGACATTTCTCCCCGGATGGCCCATTCAATGGGAATGGGATATTTTACCGCAATTACTCGACTGGTCGGAGGGCGTCCTACACTACGTTTTCCCAGTCGCGGTCTCCACTCATGAACACTTTTACCACGGTGGTTGTCAGTTCTTTGCGAGATATGGCCAGCCCAATTCCGTTTCAGCTTGCTAAGCCTTTGAACTAAGTCGATAACCTTGGTTATCTGTCGGATGTATTCGTTGCGAATCCTATCCTTCAGAGAAACTCGGAGCATAGCTCTCTCCATAGCTCGCTGGGCGACTGTAAACTCGTGGATCAGCCCTACCGTGAGTGTCCACGTCTCAGCTCCGTAGGTCATGACGGGTAGGACGTACTGATTGATAACTTTCGTTTTCAAGCATTGCGGTAAGGATGACATAATTACGGAGGATAATTACCGAGATTTCTATCAAACTCAAACTCAATAACTTTATTTCTTTAGCCTTCAAAATAAGCACTCATATCAGTAGAATAGCGGTCATTGTAAAGATCTTCAGCAGAGGTTTATGTGCTGGTGTTCACACGTTTTGGGTCAAACGGTTGGTTTGGGAAAATGATAACAAGTCATCTGTGAAGGCAACTGATAATTTTAAACTTAACACTATTTTGTTACAGGTAAATCGAAAATGAAGACAAGAAAACGACCCTCATAGCCAAAGATGACGCCCAAGAACGAATGAACCCAGCTAACAAAACTATGATAGTACCATATCCAACCAAAAGCATATTCGAGACGACAGAGCATTTATTCCCAACAAAAAAACCACCCGACATAGAAATTATAAATAGGCTAAAAGAAAGAGATATTACAGAGAGGAATGATAACAGTACGAATGAAACTAGTGATTTTTTAAGACTGGTAGAGGACTTCAGTGATTATTTTTACAGTAACGCAAGTGGCATTAGCAACACCAGTGATGCGTACGATTTCGCGAACTGCACGAGTAACGGGACCTTTAACATATCGTGTTTCAGACAGACGGAAGAGGTGGAGTATAACATTTGGGCGCTGATGTTGTTAATATTTCCATTCTTCACGTTGTTCGGGAACGTGCTGGTGATTATGAGTGTTGTTCGCGAGAGGGCGCTGCAGACGGTCACGAACTATTTCATCGTGAGTCTGGCGGTCGCGGATCTGCTGGTGGCGGTCGTGGTGATGCCGTTTGGTGTTTATTATTTGGTGAGTGATAGATTTAGAGAAACGATGATATGGAAGGACAAGGTAATGGAGTCTACAGACCGAAGTCGTCATGTTGACATAGCGGCATCACATGTTGGCGGCCGCCTGGTAACATGGATATGTAATTATTTTGTAAATTATGCAAGAATCGTACTTAGGCTATAATGGAGCTTCTGATGTTATCGACTCATCGCACCGTTAATACAAACTCTTTTTTCTAAGTGTTTTTACCCCAGTCTGTTTGGTCCCTATACAAAAATTGATATTTATTTCCTTCCGTCCCGTTTTAAAATCAACAAAACAATTACGAAAATTCAATTCCCGGAATGTGCCGTATTTCTTTCGCTATCTCCTGTAGAGCCGGCTGTTTATCAGCAGAGCCTGTTAATGTTCCAAATGAGGTAACTTCCAGCTTCCGGTTCCGGTTTTAATCTTACGGCTTCTTCAACTCTATGAAGTTATTTTGAGTTTTGAAATTGGCGTTTAGTTTAGAACTTGAAGCTTCTGTTTTTCTAAACATAGAAAGTTTTGACGAGTAATTATTATGAGCCTGTTTGTTAATTATTTGATGTATTGATTACGTTAAAACCCTTGATCATAGGGTTATTTTTATACAAGGCTACTTTTTTATACAAGGCTACTCTAAGCCTGCGATAATGATCAGAAAAAGGTTTCGTAAAAATAAGTAAGAAATAATGTTAATTCATGAAATATTGTTCTATTTTTAATTCACAGCTATAATTATGAGATTAAAAATCTGTTTTTTCATTGGGTTAGCAAAAGAATTCCCAATATTTTGAATTTCACTGCGGATATAACACAACTTGAAAACAACTGTAGCCATGAAACTAAAACCAAATCCATTCTAATTAAAAGTCTCTTCGGACTAGCAAACATTTAGAATCACAATGTGGGCATTTTGTTAGGTAGTTAGTGAAACCGAGTTAGAATCTAGACCAAACTTTATTTGACCTCAAAGTGATGAAAACAGCTAGCTCACTCCATACTCCCATACATTACGAAGTAACGAGCTTCGTAGTAATGGCAACATGCAGTTACCACGGATACAAAGAAAAACCTTATTTGGGTTATCGGTTTAATAATTATTAAAAAAAATTTTTTGATTGTTGAAAATATTTTTGTTACGATATAAAAAAAAATAATGGGTTTATTCTACTAGGTGCGTGTTGTAATATGATTGGAGAGCAGATAGTTTTCGTTGCCATTTTCATCGAAAACGAACCTCCTTAGGGTAGTTTTTATATACCTATTATTATAAGTTAATGTCTCTTGTCGATGCAATAATGCAATTTCTTTCACTTTTGTTTTTCTAATGTCGTTTTTTTACTTCTTTATACATGACAGCTCCTGATAGGACTCATAAAATTGATTCTTGGTCTTCTATTCCTCGTTTTCCTTCTGTTTTTCCTTCTATGGTGTTTGTTATGATTTATGAAGCTGCAATGTAGTATATAAACAAAAAAAATTCTTTACAACTCTTTTTATTTATGCATTGACATAGAAGTATTTTGAAATGATTTACCAATGTAACAAAGTTTTATATGCTTATCAAATGTTCAATAACATGTCTTAATAATGTTTAACCAAACATTGAGTTAGCTGTTCCGTCTCATTCGACACTGACCAAAGTTCTAAACTGTCGTCGAATACCAAGGGATTCCAACTTGGCACTTCAGTTGTCGCCAAAATCCTGTTTCGGTCTCAATAGTCTGACAGCCTGTTTGTAAATTATGTGTAGAGAAGTTAACAAGGGAACAAGTTTCAACAAAACAAGAAAGTAAGTTAAATTAAAGTTTCAAGATAGGCATTAAATACTTAGTGAGAAATTAAATGGACCTTTCGGAGAGTTGTTGGAAACAGTTTTCAATCTAACTGTTTTCACTTTTGATTGTGAACGGTTTTTAATAAGTGTTTTGGTCGTTTGTGGAAATAAGTACTACTTTACTGCGTTTTGGTTTATCTGGGTAGGTTAAAGGTACCTATAACAATTTAATATAATGATAATTTAATTATTATTATTTTTATGACTTTTATTTGATTATTATTATGTAACCTGGACCTATTGTAGTCTGAAATAAAGAATTTTATTATTATTATAACCTACCCAGATAAACCAAAACGCACCGCACGTTATAAAAGATAAATGTCGTTCAATGAGTAAAGCTGTGCGTCCACCACAATAAAGCGAACGCAACATACGCGGCCTCCATATTTACAATATGCCTGGCATCGGGATCGGCAGATGCCGTTCAAGTGTACGCTGGACCATAGAAAGTAATACAAAGCAACATTTAATCTTTTTTATTTTTCTTTCTTGTTTCCTGTCTATTATGTAATCTTCCACTTAGGTACCTAGGTTTTTTTTCGTGAAATGTCGTTCAGTTTTGTGCACAAGGAACTGTTTAAAAATCAGCGCCGTTATTAGTTTTGGTTTGTTGCTGAGACAGGGATCTATGTGGTTCCATATGTAACACATTTTTGTGTCTGTTTTATTTTCTTTTTTCGTTTATATTATAATTTCTTTTAAATAATTTTTTTTTCTTTATTACTGTAATGTGTCGTATTATGTGTTAGGATTGGTTTAATTTTTTTTTATTATCTAGAATATATACACACTATATATACACTAGAGTATAATTACAATCTAGCCACAGAATTGGCTAATGGGTAATTTTGTTTTAACTTATTTTTATAAAAACTTCATACTAAGAACGTGTCCATTGGCACTTTTCTTATTGTCTCTATTTACTTAGGGGTAAGACACTTGGTTCATGTGTTCTTTAAGAGAGCACTTATGCACATACACTATAGTTATCACTACACTAACTCAAAAGGTTTTGTTCTTTTGAGCCTTCTCACTATGTCCGTGTTGTCGAGGAGCTGGATCGCCTCGACGTTCACATGATGATGAAGCCTATGTTCATGACCCTCTGCGTATTTTTGAATTACTTTGTCGACAAATTCAATTGGTTTCAAATAAATGTGTTTTCTTTCTAAATCCTCACACTGCGTACGTACGAGTTTCGATGCGGTGGACGCACAGCTTAAATTGTTAGGATAAAACTGTATTATATTTCAGGGTTGGATTAATATTTTTCTTAGTGTAGAGCTGTCAACACTATGATTGGTCGAAAAATAAAAGAAAAATACAAATCCAATCCTGAAATATAATACAATGTTGCTAGCTGTGCCTGGTCAAATTCATGATGCTAGAAGAAAAGAAGAAAAATATTTATTAGACACAACACAGCACAACACACGAATGCTATGAACTGAAACGTTGATTAAAACCAACCTCTTTCAGAATAATTACTTAAAAGGTTTATAATAAAGTATCTGACCTCACCAATCTTTCGTTGATTAATCGTGAAGCCTCCAGACACTTCAGTATTTGAGAGAGAAGAGTTATGACTGGGCGGTGATGTCTATCCCTTCGTATTGATATATGATAAAGTTTAGTAAATACAATGTGAGCTGGTTCGTGATGGATGGCCTGAATTAGAGCTTCAGAAACAGTTTATCACGTATACACTGAATTTCAAGCAGGCGTTGTAGTGTAAGAGTTTTAAACGGGCAATTTGTTGGACACAAAAATCTTGTAATAAAGCTAAAAACAACGCTGGCAGATCCTTCCTACTACATCATAGTACTTTACTTGCCGTAATTCATATTTTGTCCTGTGCAGATAAAATACTGTTACTTACAGTAAAGTCTCTGAATAAAAAAAAATAAATGCCAAGAAAATATTAGAAAGTTAAGTTATTTGTTTTAGAAAAAGCACATCTTTTATGCTAACTGGTAAAATATACGCCAAATAATCGGAAACATCAGAGGGTTTTGAAAGCTATGTAGTCCTTTATCGAATTTATTTGTAATAACTTTTTAATTTTGCCGTAAGAATAGTCCACTTATTTCTCCCAACAAAAGTTCCCTAAAGTTGCTCATCTGGGAGCCCCGCTCTTGAGAAAATGAACTCTAGAGAAGATTGATTTTCGATCAAAGGTCACGTGGATATCATGCGTTTAACCTAAAAAAAGTGAAATGCTATTTTTAACAGAGGGTGTATCTTCACAGGAAAAGGCTTACTTGCCTACATGAGCTCAGAAGGTGAATTCTAAATTTATTTCTGAATCCTTTGTTTTATTCTCAGAATTGTCATTACTCAAAGTATAAGGTGGGAGTTTTCGAAGATGTTGACAACAAGAAATTAATGTGACATACCATACCCACAATAGACAGAGACAGGAGGTCTCAAAAATAATTGTCAGTTCTTGTGGAAGTATTTGAAGATGATCGAACCATTCGTAGCGATCACGAAATATCCCAACCTATTATGATGTCATGTATATAATTAATTAATAAATAAAATCCGGCTCTCTCTCTCGGCTAAATAGATTTTTACAACTGGGGAATCAAAATCTTGTTTGGTCTTCATGAATTTTATTTCAGATAGTTATTTTAGATTTTTGTTTTTTTTTCACTTCTTCCCCTTATGGACAAATTGAAGTAAATAAAAACACTAACATCTTATTTATTATTTAATAACCACTACCTGCTATTTATAAAGCTGTTTATAGACAAAAATTGTCTGCTTATTTTGTAAGCCTAAAGAAATAATGTGATTAACTTAGCAAATCATGTCTTGAGTTTAACACTTATTTCACAATTTATTTCTGAACAATTGAAACATGTAAAGATTCCCGACTGTGTTTCCCCCAACAAAACTATATTCTACAACCCATTGCACCTCTGCATTCAGTGAATTTCCCGACATATTCCCTATACATTCTCCCCGGGAACTATGAGCCGACGAGTTTATTTATTCGCGTTATTGAATACAAAGAAAATATGCGAGTTCTTCAGCATTTCTGGTCTTACAATGTTTGTGGAATCTGTAGGTAAAGGATTTAGGGGATTATGTGGATTTTCACGGCTTTTCTCACGCTGCATACGGATAAAGTGTACGTAAATATTTTATGTAGCTACTTGAGAAAGTTGGTAAAGAGTTCTTCTAGATCTAGGCGTGTGCCGAAACTTCAATATATGTTGTGCTGCGACTTAGCAGTGATTGACATAATTTTGTTCTTTGAACAAATCATTACACAATCATTGCATTACACAATCACATCATACTTAATATACTTACCACTACCAGATAGTTCTACACATGGAATAAAACAACTTATAAATAAAAAAATTATCAGCCTTTGGTACTTAAATAACCTTAAACAACGCGTGCAAAGCAATAGGCAGAAACTAGTTAATGTTATAAATGCGAAAGTTTGGATATTTGTTATTTCTTCGACGACCTCTGTGGCGCGATAGGCCCGCCTGCGACGCAGGAGGTTGCGGGTTCGATTCCCGCCTTGGTACAAATATTTGTATGATCTGCAGGTATTTGTTCGGGGTGTTCTGGTCGTTTTCTAAGTATAATAAAAATATCTATCTATGTAACGTATTGTATTATGTATATCAGTTATCCAGTATCCATAACACAAGCTCTGCTTAGCTTGGGGCTAGATAATGCTGTGTGAATTGTCCAGCATTATTTATTTATTTATTCACTACAAAACTCGAGGACGGATCGGGCTGAAATTTTGCAAAAATGTAGTTCCATGCTTAGATTAATTTATTAGGGGAGTCCTAATAAATTAATCTAAGCATTTTATATGCCAGAAAAACTCATGCGAAGCCGCGGGGAGAAGCTTGTTTTTGATACATTAAAGCTCAAATCGCCAAACAATTCAATGCTCTATTTTCGATCAATGGATTCCACTCCAAATAAAGTGATTTGAATTTTATTTCGAAAGAGATAAGCTTCCATTTAGTCCTTGTCTAAAAAGACTTCCTTATCACGAATTTATAGCCAGCATCTTGAAGAGCGTATTGTCCGGGAGGAACAGTCGGCGACAAACTTACGTAACGTCCGGCCGTCCAAAGAAAATGAAACAATTTCATCTAAATTGAAGTTATTCCTACGAAGTAGGTTTTCTAACACCTTATGTAAATAAAATAAATAATTAATGACATCATCCCGACGGAGCTGCTACTCTGACTGAAGCATCAGTGTAGCAGCTATACTCTCGAACCACGTGGCCTAATGCGAGATGATGGTAAAAGGCCTGACGGTATGACTCTGATTCCTTGGAAAATGGGTCGGCCTGGAGTTTGAGATGCCACGTGAGTAAGGGCCGGCTCTGCAGCAACATCAGCGAAGTCCCTCAAACGGCGAAAATACGCTAATCTTGACAGACGGGTCCTTGGGGTCCTGGGGCACACGCTATATACAAAGATGTTACAAAACTCTTAATAGAATCCACAGGTGGTCGGCATGCTGGCTTTTATTTCGGTCAACGAATTAGCATTGCCATTCAACGTGGTAATGCTGTCAGCATTCTAGGCACTCTGCCTTCTGGTGACGGCTCAGATTTTTAGAAAATAGATGTAATTGTAAATATTAGTTTTAGAAGTGTATATATACTATTTTATTCAATAAAGTTTTATTGTTTACGTAACAGTCTAATAATAAATGATGCTGGACAATCCAGACAGCATCATCTAGCCCCAAGCTAAGCAGAGCTTGTGTTATGGGGACTAGATAACTGATAAACATAATACAATACATAACATAGATATACAATTTTATTATGGCGGCGATAGATGTGAAATAGGAAAATTTGGGTTACATTAAACATTTTTTTCCGTCATCTTATGTAGATAAAGCATTAAAAAAATATCTAATAATCCGTGGGATACGCAGATGCTCTTTGATTTGAAAATAAAAAAAACTATTTAAAGTACCAGAAATAATTGTGTAAAGTAGGTACTATCTATTTTCTTAGTTTTTAATTTTTTTCTCCTGAACTATCAATCACCGCTTTTGTATTAGTATCGTACCAACAGATTTGAGTTGTCACTTTTATGTTAAGAGCACTGATCGTTGCATCTTTAACGCAGTTTAATAATTCATGTTTTAATTTGTAGTTTTTTATTTTGCACTAGCAACCCGACCTGGCTTTGCACGGGTACCATTTATGCATGTAATATATTGACAAACAGCGGGAAGCGACTTTGTTTTATACTATGTATGTAGTGATTACTAGTATTCTTCCCGTTTAGCTCCCTGTATTACTAATGTATATGCAACCGTAATCTCAAGCCATTTTCAATTACTATTTATTGGGACCTATAAAATTAAGTCGCTGACTATACCCGGGATCCCAAACCCATTGTCCCGTGAAGAACGTGGGCCAGAAGGAACGTGGCCGTGGCCCACACATTAACAATAAAATCCTATTTTACTGCCCCTCTTACGCATGATGTGTTTTACGTGAAAAATCCCATCGATTCAGATATAGCCGTAAAAAATTTAGGGAGCTCGCGAATTTCACTTCCTCGTAAAATTTGGTACCAATTGACGTATGGACGTTGAGTCTAGTCCGTAAGTACGAATTCTATTCCGTTACGTTGAGAATGGCCTTGTAATCTAAATAAAGAATTGACTTGTACGAGTAGTTTCCGACGTAATGGCAATTTTTAATTTTGACAGCTGTCATTGGAAACATGTCTATATAAATAAAAACAGTCTACTAAATAAAAGACTAGATGCTGTTTTTACAATTGAAGTAGTTGAGCTAAATGCAGACTGTTGCAAACAATGTAGAGGTAGCTCAAATAAGTTATTGTTAATGACTGATGTTACAGATAAAAATAAGAAGTTATATTGTATTGTAATTCATGAAACTGAATAATTGACGTGTAAAATATTATATATATGAATAAATTCTTGTATTTTTGTATATCTGGTGCTACCTTCGGTTTATTTCATTGCGATACATACCTGTATTAACAAAGGAAATTACAATTAAAATAATATATTATTTGATTGTAATGTTTGATTAAGAGACGCTGGCTGTTTTGCCCCGCTGTATAGCAATGCTGATGCGCTGTGCCAGATACTCACCAGCTCTTGGGTCACGCGGCGCTTCGACCAGACGCTCATATATTTTTTTATGAATAGGTATCAGTCAATCAATAAATAAATATAAATTAATCTTAGTACCGTGCCATACAAAATTTGCTATCGTGGCCTGATGCTGAGTCGAAATTCGGAGTTTAAGGGGAAAAGTAAATCTTTGCTGAGCTGTGGTGTCAAAAGAATTGCCATCCAATGTATTAGGTACACATGAGACTAAATACACATTCATCGATTATATCAATTTTCTCGTTAATATTCAAACGTATGTACCAAATTCCGAAAATGTTCATAATTAAATTTGTTGACGGTAAACGATAGCATAGTAGAAGTAAAGTGAGTGACCCATTTTAGTATATTTTTAGTTATTCACCGCAGGTGGAGCCAGGGGTGGAAACTAGTGAGTAATAAAATGATATTCGCTGAAGCGAGATACATCGGGCACGCGGGAATTTTACAGGTTTTTTATAGCCTTATCTTTTAGTTTAGATATTTATTTTTTATTCGTATGTTAGGCCCGAATTTGTTTTATTTTTTAGTTATTAGCATTTTATGGGCGTAATAAATAAATAAATAAAATGAAATTATCGTCCGACCCATATAAAGTTTAACGAGAGTTTTATTTTATTTTGCTAGATTTACAGGGGGATTTTTAGAAAGACACCGATTTATTTTGGATTCGGTGGTGTATTTTGGATTTTGGTTTAGGTGTTAACGGGACTTTTGACCTTAAAATTTAAACTACGCTGACCTTTTTCCAACCGTCACATTACCTATTTCTGTCATCATCATCCTATATTATTTAGTCCACTGCTGGACAAAGGTCTCTTTCTGAATCTAAGTCTATTTTTTCACAGACTAGGCACCTTGTTGTGTACTACGTGTATTACTAATAAATATAAAAGAGCTCAGATCTTATAGAAAGGCGCTAAGTTTCATAACACTTCCTTATCAAAACTTTTTACGTTCTTCATCATTTAATTAGGGTTATTCTTATCGTCTCACCTGAAATGCTATAAATCCCAACGTCTCACGGAAATCCACAAATGTTCAGACTCACAAAAAGTATTCCTATTGTCTCACGAAAAATGCACCTATGGCTAACGTCTCACTAAAGTTAGAGCGTCGTGATTTATAATCTACATCAGCTATTATTTATCTTTCTCGATAGTGAATATCGCTCAAATGATGAAATTGTAAGATTAATTTGTGTTTTTTCAAGTCCAACATTATTGAGTCGAGACCATAGGTCCGTGCGGTAATTTTTTGAGGTTCTCAAAAAATTGTCTAAACGTCTGGTCTATGCGACACGTGACCCGAGAACTGGTGAGTATCTGGCACAGTGGCGTTGTGAAATTCTAATTTAACGCGGGGGAAACCAAGGGAAACAGCTAGTAATGTATATTTTGATTAGATTAGTAATAACATATAAATTATTTACTAAGCTCAAGTCAAATAATACGAAGTTAAACAAACATAATATCGTATTAAAGTTTTTAGATAGGTACCTGAAGTAAGTAGTGAGTCTGCTAGGTACCTACTTGGGAACTTCTCGTAAGCTTGTTTTATTAGATTTGGTAGGTATTAAATATGGTTCAGAATAAAACATTTACGATCTGAATCTATTAGCTCGTACAAAAAGAATTGTTTTTTAACATACCTACTGCTCCAGAAAAGTGTTATCGGAGAAAAAAATCTAAAAATATATTATTTAGATGCCTGAATACCAAAACAAATTCGATTCAATTCAAAGCGAAATCATTTAAAATTCGAACGCAATTGTCGAAGCAGTTAACCCCTCCCCTCCTGACCGCTTAATAGGTGCTCCCCCCAAAACCAATAAAACCTAACAACCAGTGTTTTCGCGCGCAAACACCTAATTACCAAACCTATCCAATTAACCTGGCACGCTCAAAAAACAACCGTATCTCCAAAGCATACATCACGAAACCGCTCGACAGCATTATCAATTAGGATAATGAATTTCGGCTGAACCACGCGAAGGAAATTGGTCTGTGTGACCTTGGAGATAAGGTTTGTGTTAGTTTGGTTGGGATGCATACGAGTAGGGTTGTGTTTTTAGAGCTCACCTGATTTTTCAGTAAAAATTAACACAAAATGTGACTGGAGGAAATTTTGTCCGTTTATTTCTAAATTAGCGGCCCGCCCCGGCCTCGCACGGGTATATTCTATATCCTATGTTCATCAGGGATAATTTAGGATTTTAATGGTAAAATAAATTTTCAAATCGCTTTAGTAGTTTCGGTTTCTTTCTATTTTATAATATTAATATAGATGAGAAAAACCTGTGTGCCTTTGGTTCACAAGCTTTAAATAATATTATTTCGTATATACAATTATAAAAGTTTGCAGAAGTAATATTAGAAAGTTCGTAAGTAACTTCTGAACGGGTTGGGCTATAAATTGTTTTAAAAATATTGTTTTTAAAACAATTTATAGCCCAACCCGTTCAGAAGTTAAAGCTAAGAAGCGTTAAAGAAGTTAAGCTCAGCAAATTACCGATGCTTCCGTTCGAAGTCCTCCTACAATCACTTACTTTATAAATATTCGCTTCCTACACTTGAACAGAGAAGGCTGCTCCTTAATCAGCTTATGTTAAGTATTAATGTTTGTCATAATAAGTTTGACTGTAATAGGTTAGTTAACCAAATTTATATACTTACTTATTAAGAAATAAAAATAAGTTCCCAAAAGGTTTCGACTTCGGCGGGACTCGAACCCGCACCTTACCCTTAGTACGGGGGTGCTCTAACCAACTAAGCCACGAAGTATAAGTCGGTTTTCGTCGATCGAAATCTTTGGGACCTCTTACGGACTGTAGCGCCGGTGGCTCCACCTACAGAGAAAACATTAAAGTTTCCAATGTTCAAAGACTAAAGTTACAATTATTTCGTTTGACGAGAGGTGTTGCCGTTGCTAAATTCTAAGAATTTTTGTTATAGTGCTTCCCCGCACTCTGGGCATCTCTAAGAAATGAAATAAGTTCCCAAAAATTTTCAACTTCGGCGGGACTCGAACCCGCGTCCCACCCTTAGTACGGGTGTACTCTAACCAACTAAGCCACGAAGTCTCAGTCTGTGTGCCCCACACGTCCAGTCAGAGAGACTCGTAAACGTGCGTTATTTGCTCCTACTCCTTGCAAAACGAACGCAGGTATGCGCGCTCCACTGCATAGAATGACAAAAGCATATAATAAGTACTTCTCTGAAACTGATCCATTTGACACTTCACCTGCTTTGTTTAAGAAAACCATCAACAATATCTTATCATCTGATATCATATAAAATAACTTAATGTTTCATAAGTGCAAATTTTTGACAAATGTCACTAGCACCACCCGTGTCTACAGTAACTTGCGGATAACGGGGCTGGTTCATTTCTAGAAATAAGTTTATCTAAGTTTATATTGTTAATATTTAAGTGTTACTGTTTGTTATCCATAAGAAAATAAAATAAAAGTATAAACTCGTCTTCAAAATCCTTTGTTTTGACACTTGTTTCTAAGTTCTACGCAAAAATACAAATGCCTCCGGAAAAATTTTTGTATGGGACCACTCTGGATCATTCTCCATACAATAACGAATTCCAAAATAAAAATTTAAAAGTTTTCCAATCAGGCCATAGTGACGGAGAAATCCATGAACATAATATGTAAAAAACATTGAAGAATTTAACAGTGAATAGACTAAGCGTCTTTTTCCTATTGATTTCTGACTATCGTAGAACCAAGTACACCTTCAGCACTGAAACCACAGCCTTGATTCCCTGCGGTGGGCGCCGCCCGCCCATTGTCACAGCTGACCGCGGAATCTGTTTAGCTGACATCAAATAGGACCTTGAGCTGACCAAAACAACCGCAGAGTATAGATACACGTATTTCAATATGTTCGGATCTCTATTAATATGCATCTTATAACTAACGAAAACATAGTGGCAATAATTAATAAAACCGGTCAACTCGCGCACGTACCATTATCTATAAAAACAGCAAAAAAAACACATTTGTTGTATGGGAGCCCCCTTAAATATTTATTTTATTATGTTTTATATTACTTTTTGTTATAGCGGCAACAGAAATAGATCATCTGTGAAAATTTCAACTGTTTATCTATCACGGTTCATGAGATGCAGCCTGTTGACAGACGGACAGACAGACAGACGGACGGACAGCGGAATCTTAGTAATAGGGTCCCGTTTTACCCTTTGAGTGCAGACCCTTAAAATGTACTGATAAAAATATTCATTTAAAATTTTAATTGTTATTCTCTAGAATGTTGATAGTTTTTATAAACTAAGGAGTTACAGACACACTCAGTATCCTGGCGCATCGACCTCGTAGTGGTTCTAGGCGTCCTAAACATTAGAATGTCACCGGCTTCTGTCCTGCGCTGTTCCCGTCCAGTGCGGCGCGGAGACTTGAAGTGAGCTGAGCTCCTTCTCTACTTTATCCTTCCACCTGTATAAAGTCCAACCGACTAAGGGGTTACAAATAAAAAATATTGTTGGATAACAACTAATAACACTATTATAATTTCAAAGCAAATCATCATCATCATCAGCCTATATTTGTCCACTGCTGGACATAGGTCTCCCCTAATGAGCGCGATAGCGCCCTGTCTTCAACTTGCCGCATCCAGCATCTGCCAGCAGTCTTTCGCAAATCGTCATCCCACTTGGTCGGAGGGCGTCCTACACTACGTTTGCCAAGTCGCGGTCTACACTCAAGAACACGTTTACCCCAGTGGTTGTCGGTTCTTCTCGAGATATGGCCATTGGCCAGCCCACTACCACTTCAGCTTGCTAATCATTTGAGCTATGTCGATAACCTTAGTTCTCTGTCGGATGTATTCGTTACGAATCCTGTCCTTCAGAGAAACTCCGAGTATAGCTCTCTCCATAGCTCGCTGTGGTGGACCAGCCAAAGCAAATAGCAGAAGCTAATTCATCATTCCATTCGTACATCATTTGTTTCCAAACTAGAATTGAAACCGATTTCGCTTGTGCAATATGCGTTGTTGATGTTTTTGTTATTAGTTTCTACTAGCAGCGCCTCGCGGTTTCACCCGTGTAGTTCCCGTTCCCGTGGGAATTCCAGGACAAAGTATAGCCTATGTGCTATTCCAGACAGGTAATCTATATCTGAGACAAATTTCATCCAGATCCGTTCAGACGTTTTGACGTGATTGAGCAACAAACATCCATCTATCCATTTGAACTTTCACCTTTATAACATTAGTGTGATATTTCAAGTCTGGCCGATTGGATCCTAGTTGTTTTCCGTTCTGTAATCGTTTTCGGTTTTGATAGAATTTCTTTAATAATTGTCTTTTCTAACATGAAATATCTTGGATTCTCAACTCGATTGAAGCAACGATCCAGCTTTAAATAAAATAAAATAAATAATGCTGGACAATCCACACACTATCATTTAGCCCCAAGCTAAGCAGAGCTTGTGGTTACTAGATAAAATTCATTACCTACATACATAATATTATACCTGAAGACCCGTGACAAAATTCTCCATACCGTAAAAATATTTGTCCCAGGAGCCAGAAATCGAACCTGCAACTTTCTACGTGACAAGCGAGCTTTCGCCCACCGCGCTCGATAAATGTCGTTAGATAAATTGATAGATAGACACACATTTATTTGTGTCTGCAAGTAAGTAAAAACGTTTGGAAAAATAAATAATTAAATAAGCTGTCAAAAAAATGCTAGATATTAAATATTAATAACCTGTTATTGAGTGCTTCCCCGTTCGACCCAAGATTTTTCTACCCAATAGGTATTTTGCTCCGTTCGACCCAAAACATTAGATTATAGTTCCCCTTTCTACCCACACCCACTTATTCCTAATTTATATTATTTAAATTCAAATAAATGACACAGTGAAACACAGAATAGATGGGGCAGCAAACATAAAAAATAGATATGATTCTTTTACAGCGCGTAAGTATTCAGAATGCCAATGGAGGAGACAATCTACGAAAAAATAGATAGACATTATACTTAATGCTTTATTTCTTAGCCCTAAAACATTCAGTACATTACTAAACTTATTTAATACAAAGGAAATGGGTTTAGCGGCCCTGTCACTTAAAGCGATTTCTTCCAGGCAACCAAGGTGTATGGAGAATATCATAGGATGGGCGGTGCGAAAATGCGTAGGCACATATGAGCATGGAAGGTCATGGTTGATATCGAGGGAGGATTATGTACATTATCAATTTGTTACCTTCACTTGTTAATTTGTTATTTGCAGCCAGAAAAACTTAAATTATACAAAAGCAATCTAGAAAAAAGACATGTGACAAAAGTAGAAAAATGTGGTTAGATGGAAATTGTTCATCACCAAGATGTCCCAAGATATCCACTGGAGGACAAAGAATACAAAAAAGCTGGAGTTGAGTCATCCAATTCTGAGATGATAATGTGAATAACTTTTTATAATACTCGTACCTTCCAGATGAAATCCGATTTCTATCTAGAATCTCAAAATCTGTTCACAAGTCCTATCGATTGCTACTAGTATTACATTTCGCGATGTACTCCGCACAAATTAACTAAATCAAGCGTCCATTAGATCCTGCGAACACTTTGCAGATAACTTCATTATGTAGCTAATGGTACGTAACCTCCCATCGGCTCCTTCGGAACTCTGCTCATTGGTATCGGGATTCCCGATCCCGGGAATCTCGAGATTTTATACTACCAAAGGCCGGGTAAGTTTTAATTACAGATAACTTTGTATAAAATAACTTTTTGTCGTGAATAGACCTTCCTATGATGACCATCTGAGCTGATGGTAGGTATGGACGATGTATCACGAAAGTTTTTAAGACACTAATACACTCTAGACTTGACCTACCTTTGTAATTTAGTAAATTTTGAATTTCAAAACTTAACGCTACTAGCCATTTCAAATTAGATACTAGAGTAGGTATCTTAAAACCATTTAAATTTATATACATTCGTAAGCTTTAAATAAATACCTACCAAAATTAAACAAAAGTTCAGTTACTTAAACAGAAGAGATCAAATATTTGCCGAAACTAGAACGTGATCTACGGGCATTTTCTGAAAAACTATGATCAAACAACTTTGAGTAAATCAAACGAACGAGTTCTTTTGAATTTATTACGAAAGTTCGGATCAAAGGCATTGTCTGCGAGTTCACCATCTTCAAAAGAATGAGGCTTTCGATAACCCTTTTTGCGTCTCCGTCATAGGTCTTACAAATAATGCAGAAGATCTTACACTTAAAGGTATCTATTATTGTTTTCTTATTATAATAGTCATAGATCTGGTATGGAGCTAGATGACGCTCTGGAAAACATCTCCAGCGAAAAATCGACACCCTTAATTTTTTAGATGTCGTGTGTTGTCTTGACTCGTTGATTCTAAACGCAGGATAAAACGAAGTCATTATGTAAGTAAGTGTGTATTAAGAAACGGATTTATATCGTATTCTACCACGACGGAAATGCCAGAAGGGCAGAAGCTTCCTTTCTGCCTATTTTTGACATCTCATTGGTTTTCGCAACTAGGGCAGTGGGCCCTTTTTGCGTGTCGGGTGGGGAACTGCTAGTCTAACCGCGCGCGGCCGTCTCCTCTATGTTCTTGCACCCTCTGCATAGGAAGCTGTCCGTGATACCCAAATAAATAGGTGTTTGTTAGGTATGAGGGTCCTCTGACAGTTCCGACGATTTGCCGGAGTGTCACTTTTCAAGGAGTTGTCGGAATTATTTCGGTTTTAAGGTAGGGCCATGAGGCTTCTTCTCGTTGACACGTCCACAGCGATCACCAAACCGTCTGTCAGAGATGGTTATTTTGGTAATACCCCCGTTCAAGGAGGCATGAGTGGCAGAATAATAAGCATGAGTGCTGATGAGATTGAACGCTAACGTGAGTCGTATTCTAGTGACACATGGGAACAGCCGCATTGTACATGTTTGAACAACGTGGCCTGACAACGGAAAGGATATAATTAGGTTGTAAATTATCCACATCTCTTCATAATCCAGTTAAGTACCATCATAATTGCTTGCTCTGCTCCACAAAGCGTGGTGATTAATTTTTTAGGCATGGACGCTGAAAAATAATGACAATTCCCAAACAAGAGCCCACTTTTTGAATAATAAAGTTAATTAGGAACAGCTTGAACTCCAAGTTCGTGGTGCTTGTAATTTAGCCGATGCTGGAAACATCGTTTTATAATGTACTCCAATGTTTCTTCCAACTTTTTTTCCGTGGGTTTTTCCTTCGCTTAAACAATAAAGAATTAAATATGATTTATAAGGTGCAATGGCCCGAAAGAAAGAAGGAACGAAAAATGATTTTGAAATTGCTTATTAGCCTGGTTATTATCGTAGAATTTAAAAAAAACTACGTCGTATTGTCCATTTTTTAATTGCATGAAATGTTTTGATTTAATTTCTTCAACTTCAATCATATTTTATTCTCCATTGGACCACGCAATTTTCTCAGCCTAGACAAAACTTGCCATGCTAGAGGGCTGGTCTCGAACGTATTTGTACGTGCATACCAAAATAGGTATGCACGTACAATGCTTTGCTCCTTTACAAAGTTTACCGGCAGTAATTTACCAAACAAGCCCTTTCACAAAGGCTTTTTTACCAAAAGCTCTGCTTCTGAGGGAGTATTGACCGTGTCAGTAAATAAAACAAATTATTAGGTAATTGATAAAAGAACTTGTAATTTTTTTGTATCACATTTTAAAACTAAGTAACTGTATACTTACCTACTTAAGTAGGTTGTAATTTCTTTTTTGAAATAAAATATTCTTTAAACCTAAATCTATTCGGATAATTCCTCCTTTCAACTTCTGTGAAGAAACTTAGTTATTTGAAGTAAAAAGCCAGAGCAATAGAAACCCTATAACCCTTGGTATAACCTACCCTCCGAAAGCTCGCAGTCAGAACAGGGTTGCCACCATAGCACTTTCGGCGTTAAAATGTAGCGCTTATTATGTACTAAGTGGTTATTCGGAAAATTAGCTTCTTAGCAGTCTCGTATGTTTTACATTCATTTATTTCGTAATTGTAAGCATTTACGTTACAATTAATATTTTTGAAAATGGGTATTACTTGAAGGGACTCAAATGTACCTAACTACAAGTAAATATTTTTTGTCCTAAAATAATATCTACAGGATGTGTCATAAAACTTTATGTGATCTATGAAGCGAAATCTAGCGCTTATTATCACATCATCATAAAATTACATCGGGACAATGCACCCAGCGTCGTGGGGAAGGTTCCGGGCGGTATTTATATGGATCAGTTGTGCTATGTCTAGAGTGTTTGCAACAGTCTGCAGTAAGCTTCACTATTTCAATTATAAATAGTTCTAATTTATTTTTTTTCTTTAAGAGTAATTTTCTTTGTTAGTAGTTAATATCTTATTCAGTTAATATAGCGCTGTTCAAACGGAGATGGCAGCCTTGAGACGGGACACTAAAGTCGCACAATGGGAAGTGGATCGAATAAAACGTAGTGTTAAGTCATAAAAGCAGACGGCAGGACGGGGCTCCGATAAACAGGGACTTTACGTTCAGTGGTTTTCTGATGGAGGCGGCATCTTGGTGCAAGACACTAGCTGATAAAGTTCGTTAAAATATGAGGCTTTTTGACACTTTGAGGGTAAAGAACATATTGTCATAGTCCTCATGAGGCATATATAAAAAAACAAACAAACAAACCGAAGGGCAGTTGCAACAATTACCCTGAATATTTAATTCATAGGTTCGGAGACCCTAGGTCCGTGGGGTACCGAGGCTCTCCGGGTTTTCAAAAAATTATCTGAGCGTCTGGTCGAAGCGACGCGTGACCCGAGCGCTGGTGAGTATCTGGCACAGCGCATCAACATTGCTATACAGCGGGGCAATGCAGCCAGTGTCCTAGGCACGCTTCCAACTGGTATTGATATGGATCAGTTGAGTTACCTGTAGATTGTTTGCAACAGTTTGCAGATAGCTTAATTGTTTATATTGTAAATACTAGTTTTAATTTAAATTTGTTATTTGATTGTTATTTTCTTTCTGAATAAAGATTCATAGGACAAAAATGTCTAGCTGTCAATATATTATCTGTGTGCAGTATCCGATTTTATTATATTGTGTGCATTTTATTAACAAATCGTATTAATTAGATAATAAAATATTGTACCCTGGTTTTTTTTTATAACTTTCCATAATCACTGTCATTTATTTCTCCGTTTTTTGAAAAAAAGTATAATTGTGTAATTGAGTGATCAAAGTCTATAGCAGCAACCTAAGGACATGCATGAGTTCCTAACCCTTCACCAACCCAAGAAAGTTTCTTGGGTTGGTGAAGAAACCCACCACTTGTACCAGCCCCCGGAGTCATGCCGTGGCCGCTACAAATGGAAATGCCCGTCGCATTTATAGTCCGGTGGTGTATCGTATCGCTTCTCCGATCGCCGTCAGATTTGTCCCACGTTATTGCCTCGAGCTTTCAGAAACTTAAGTTTGTAACTTATACCTTACCAATCAGCTATTAGGTTTAGGACTAGCAGAAGGACTACGCACCTCCTGGGAGTAAAAATATAGGCAATTTGTGTAAATAAAACGCAAGCTTTGACGATTTTGGCTATCGCAAATTTTCGAAAGCTACTATTTTTTTTTGTTTTACCTCTGCATACTCATCGTTAAAGCTTTTGATGTAGTAAGCGATAGACAACAACCTGGGTGGTGACCCGGGTTGGTGGTCTATCCATAGCTTGTATTCTAGCGCCTCTTTGCCAATATACGTTTTCTTACGGCCTACAAAAAAAAAAGCAAAGAGAAACAATTATCCAAAAACGTATTACAAACGCAACAACGAATTATCAGCTCGTAAATTAAAAATTTAACGTCAATGTAGCACTTTTCTGACGTCATTTATGCCGGGTGTTATCACAGCTTATCTCAGATCAGCCAGTTCACTGCAGTTAACACTGCAATGCCGTTAAAACTCAATTTATTTTTTCAGGAATTTAAACGTATTTTTTACGATCAGCCTTGAATAATTTTGATACAGTTTGTCTCATGCTATAAGAGGGCCAATAAAATAAATAGGCAAAGTTAGTTGAAGCTTTTTCTGTTATTTGATAAACACTAAAAACACCGCAGTGTGGTTATAGTTGTTTATGTAATAAAGTTAGTTATTATTTATTTACATAACTACCTACTGGTTATTCAGGAAATTGCTAGTTAACTTAAGTAATTGTTTTATATGAAATAAACCTTTTTACGGTAGGTTACTGCATAGGTGGTAAAACTAGTTTATTTTGCTTATTTGGATTTGTTTGAGTGGTACCAGAATAAAACGAAGCTCATTATATCTATCTGAAATAGTTCTTATTCTTAATGACAAAGTGAAAAATTGAAACATGTCCTACAAACGGATTTTATATTTAGGCGTATATTATAATAAGTAAAATAAACCTTATAATTTTAATTTAAAATGATACTCATAAAATAACCTTTATCAACGCGAGCAAAGCCGCGGGAAGAAACTTTTAAGGTATATAGGTATTGATATTATTTTGGACTGCAGAAAAAGTTGAATAAGACTTATAGGTACTTGATGTAAGTTTGTCTGAAATAAATGTATCATTATTATTAAAGTTAGAGACCTGAAATTCAGAAAGATCTTTATTACTAGGGTATGAGGAGCGAGGAGGAGAACACTACTTGCTGAGATACCAGTGCTCCCAACTCAAACCACTGTCAGTCCATAGCACGCATTTGAAAATTATTTTTCTGAATAATGTACCTTACTACTATATTCCTATTTTACTAAAACTTTGTATTATAAGTAGTCTTAAATTTCTGTAAAAAGTTTGTTATGTACCTACCTATGTTGTGTGTCTAATAAATAATAAATATAAAAAACCGACGTTATGAACGACAAGCGGTCCCAACCGCGCCCTACACTAAATTGACCCGCCGCAAAGCATATTCCATTCCACAGGCCAAATCAACATTTGTCCAGAACATGGTATTAGGAACAGTCGAGCAAACGAACTCAAAAAGTTTGTACAAACGTAGGTATGTTTGTACAAACTTTTTAAGTTCGTTGAAAGATTTAAATTACGATGATATCGAAGAAATGCTTATGAACCTACGCCCTTTAAATTTAATACGTTTACTTATATATTACTAACATACCTCGCATACTTATTATCAATTACGCATATTAATTACTAATTACCCTCGCATTATTTAAAAGTATTTTCAAATATTTTTTAACTTCTACTTTACCTATTTTGTAGTTAAAAATATTTACGATCAGTCCAGTAGTTGCAGTGGTTATGGTTCATCGTCCGGTCCTTCTCCCTTAACAGTTATCCATTGCAATCTCTATGGGAACATACTTTTCAAACTATAATATCATTCGCACGCACATGGCTACGCTCTATTGAGTCAGGCCGCCGTGGCTGAATTTGGCTATCACCAAAAACTAACAAAGTGGCTATACCTACATAACATAATAAATAAAAATGCTGGACAATTCATACAGCATTATGTAGCCCCAAGCTAAGCAGAGCTTGTGTTATGGGTACTAGATAAATTCTATACAAACTATTTTATGGCTGCATGACTGTCAGCACCAGCATTGGCTCCGGGTCAAAAAATAAATGTAATAATAATAAAAGCCTTTCTTCAGACACTTAAACTAAGTTTACAATAAGCTTAACAATTAGTCATCGGCAACCTCTACCGTATTTGTTTGCCTGGTTTTGGCAAAGGCCTCTTCTAACTGCTTCCATTCTTCTCTTGCTCGTGCAGTTCTAGACCAAGTATGTCCTGCAGTCTTTCTTATTTCGTCCTCCTATCTTTTGTATTGTCTCCCGCGCTTTCTCTTTTTGTCCCTCGGATACCAATTTGTAATGGTTTTGCTCCATTTATCCGAGCCGCGTAGAGCATGTCCCGTCCATCTCCATTTTATTTTCTTTACGTACGTGACATTCTTTATTTTTGTTATATTTCTAATGGTTGTGTTGCGTATTTTATTTAATTTCCTTATGCCCAGCATACTTATTTCCATTGAACTCTGACATACTTCTAGTTTCCTGTTGTGCGCCTTCGTGAGAGCCCATGTCTTAGTACCGGGAGCACACATGATTCCGATCATGGTTATGGTTCCGATTGGTACCGGGAGCATTCTGGTTTCGATTTCTTTTGTAGTTTGATCTATTGTCGAAATTACTTGGCCGAGGTAAGTAAATGTAAAAATATATAAATATTTAAGTGTAAAAAATAATCTGGCCATCATTAATTGTCTATGTCAATAATCAGTGTTATCCTTTGGGTACCATTAAATTGATTTACTCTTTCATTTCTGTTTGTTTATCAGAACCTTTGTGGCGGCCGGACGGCCATTGTTCATTTCCTTTTGACTTTTTATTTGTATTTCAGAATTTCGGAATGTGGTGGCCGTAATATTTTAATATCGCTATAAATTTCACATTTATTTTTGGATTCTTTTTTGATATTATATTTATGGTGCATTAAATCGAGCGAAAGAAATTTAATTTAAAAGGGTATGATCAATTTTCTAAAAATCTATTAAGTCATACTTCTCCACTTCTGATAAAATACAGCAAAACTTCTACCACAATTCACAATGAACCGAGATGGTAAAATTTTAAACAGTTGCTATGATATTTTTGAACACATTTTTTTATACATTAAACATCAAAGTTATCCGACGAAGTTGCCTTATGGTCCGGTTTACTTTTGGTGAACACAGACCTAAGTAATCAGAAAGTTAGACGGCAAAACACTACTTGTACGCCGAAAAATAGTAAACTGCGATTAAAATTCTGCATTTCAACCCAAATGCCACTCGCACTAAGCGGTTATCCTCCACCTTCATCATTCGTACCGCCTGGGGTTTGGAACACGCTCCCTGCTGCTGTTTTTCCCGTCAATTACAACCTAGAGTGAATAGGTATCTTCTAGCTAGACCTTTTCAATCTTCTAGGTCTCTTCTAACCTTCTAGATAGGGTTTCGTGACTGAGTTGGTTAGAGCACACCCGTACTGAGGGTGGGGCGCGGGTTCGAATCCAGCCGAAATCAAAATTTTTTGGTACATTATTAATTTTCGTGGAAAATTGCCCAGTGCGAGTAAGGCACAATAAAGCAAAAAGGTAAATCTTCTAGATCTTCTTAGTACACATCGTCGGCCACATCTTCACTCTCCATCAGGTAAGATTGTGGTCAAACAAAATAAAATGGTACCTACACCTAATTATTGCACCCAGAGATCTCTGTGACCACTGAGTACATACAGAGCATTTACAGCAGATTCAGTATACATAGGCTTTATATATACATAGATATTATACATCTAAATAGTAGTTTTAGATAACCTAGCAGTTAATAGCTGGAATCATCCCACTGCATACCAATTCTGAGGGAGCACTCTAGAGCAAAACAATTTGCAATGCAAAACGAAATATATGCTGATGGAACTAAGATGGAAGGCTTGTACGCTTTTAGGCTGAATTCGACTTGAAAGGGGTTCTAACTGGACGGTGGAAATTTAAATGATGTACAGGGTGTTTCTTTAAGATTGGTCAGCCACCATGTGCTAACCGGAATTTTAGACCTGAATTCTAATTCATTACTTTTCATCATTAATAGAGGTTAAAATCATGAGTTGATTTGAGGTAGTATATGCCCTTAAAACGTTGCAAAGTAGCAATGTTCATTAGTGACAGGTGCAATACTGACTAGTTAGCTAGTTCACTTGCAGAAGTAGCAATGTTCATTATTACTGACAGGTGCAATACTGACTAGTTAGCTAGTTCACTTGCAGAAGTAGCAATGTTCATTATTACTGACAGGTGCAATACTAACTAGTTAGCTAGTTCACTTGCCGAAGTGGCAATGTTCATTACTGACAGGTGCAATACTGACTAGTTAGCTAGTTCACTTGCCGAAGTGGCAATGTTCATTACTGACAGGTGCAATACTGACTAGTTAGCTAGTTCACTTGCCGAAGTGGCAATGTTCATTACTGACAGGTGCAATACTGACTAGTTAGCTAGTTCACTTGCAGAAGTGGCTACTTTGGTTTTTTATCGATTTTAAATAAAAATACATAAGAAAAATCAACCTTTTGTTATTTAGAACATAATACCTACATACTATTCTACTCGATTATGTCAATAACGCAACGCAAAAAACCATAAATAAAGGGTAGGGTATAGTTTTTTGCGTTTTTCTCAGTTTCTGGTTTTAGCTAACTATAAAAAAAACTACTTTCTGCGTTGTAAATATATTATTACAATATACAAATGAGAATGAAGAAACAAATAAGGCTACACACGATATGCCAACGGCAAGGCAACCGCACCCGTCGACTGCAGCCACGGAACAGAAAAAACAACGTTTTTCTGTTCCGTTCAACACAACAGAAAAACAACTTGTTTTTTCTGTTCCGTTCCAGCCGTCGACGCGTTCACGGTACTGTGTAATCATGTCGACGGTACTGTGTAATCAATCATGTCGACGGTACAGTGTAACAATCGATGTTTATTTTGTACCGTCGACTCCGCCTATAAGTATTCACGCTAGTTGTGTATTTTGAATGTTGAATCTGGTAAAAAATCAACTATTTATCATCTCTTTAGGCAACTTTAACAAATTTACCTGTCCACAGCTGGACATAGGCCTCCCTTGATGACTGCCTCATTTACTCTTATCATTAGGAGGTAATGCCATAATCCCAACGTTGGGCATGCAGGTTGCGAATCGAAATTCAGTGGTGGTCTGTTCTGAAGGATTCGCTGCTGCCAGTCCCCGGTGGATATCCCTTTATCGCCTCTTACCCCACGTGAAGGAAGAATTAGGTTTTGCATATTCTAAGGCACCACACGACAATTTTGGAGAAATTTGCCTAAAATTGGCGTAGTTATGGCGTAGATCCTCGCAAGACTGAACAAAAATTAATTAATTTCTGTATTTTTATGTCAGTCTGTTGGTTTTAAGTATACTTTTCTACGCCGCATTAATACTTATCAATAATTACTTAAGCAAATATTTTCGTTTCTATTTTGGTACAGGCATCAGCAGGTACCAAGTCAATAACTTGAAAATACGCTCTGCAATTATGCTTCAAAAATATTCCCATAGGAATACAGAATAAATATAGCGCGAGACGTGCCCAATATGCCGCGCCGTTCAGCGTGCACAGAGCAGGGCACGTGGGTATAGGAACTGCCTACAGTCTGGTATGATCATGAATAATATGAGAGCAAAGAAATAATTTGGAGTCTTTAAAAAAACATATAAACCGACTTCAAATTCCTGAATAATAATGAAATGGGAAGTAATTTTACACCCGGAACACTTAAAATTTTCAAGAGGCGACATCTAGTTAAAATTGAAGTCTGATTTAGTTTGATGTTATAAGTAGGTAAAGACAACAACACAATCGTCAAATTTTATTGAGAATTGTCGAAAAAATCACCAAAATTGTTGTACCAAAAAAATAAAAATTATCTGTGGTTTGTAATGTGGGTACGAATTACAGCCAAAAAATTCGCTATAGGTTACTTAAATGACAACAATTAAGCATACAAATGACATGTGCATTTGCATAAAAAACATATGACAGTTTTATAGAACACGCCCAATTTGCGTCCATTGAACCAAGAACATAGTACGAAACTTTGACACTCTTGTACGTACACTTGTTCAATTAACTGGCTCTCTTGGCACTTTTTATTCAAATACAAACGTGCTCATAATTATGGTTGTCAAAGAAGAAATTGAATTCAAATTCAAAGCAGTGAAACCTCTGAATTTCACTCGGTTTTTTGAATTCTATAGCTGGCGTGACATTCCTCGTGTGATATCTGAAATAGCTACTTTGATGTTAGCAAACATGCTCACAAGCAATATCCAGATAGTTGTCGAGACAGTTTCGAACGAACTATAAAATGGAAAAGTTTTTACTCTATTTAACTTTTAAATTTGATGCAAGTCACCGAATTTCAAAACTTTTAAAAATGTTGGAATATCAAATATTAGCAACCAGTTTTGATTTTTTTCCAGTTCGTTATAGGTTTTGTTTTTCTTGCTGACTGAGCACAATAAATCTTATACGTTAAGTTTTAGGGTAAGGTCTTAGCAAACCTAAAAACAAAAACGCGGCCTTCAAAAGAGAATTCTTTCAGTAATATTAAATTGCAAATTAAATACTCAATAACAGCAAAACTATATTGTGATAAATCATTCGATTAACAACAACGTGGGCAATCTGGACATACAAACGTCCATAAAACAATTATACGGAACCCGCTGTTAATGCACATCCCGCGTTTATCAAATAATTCATGATTTACGACCTTATGCTGTTTACTGATACAGATACGCAAAAGGTATTAAATGCTCATATTTAGGTGGTTGCAACATCGGCCCTTTGGTCTAGTAGGGGTATGATTTTCGCTTAGGGTGCGAGAAGTCCCGGGTTCAAAACCCGGACGAGCCCAATTTTTTCTCATTTTCTGTCATTATAGCTGAGGATGAGAAGATGCCTAAAACAACATACTATCCAACGCCAGCACTAATACGTCCGCTGCTGAAGGTGCCTTTCACAAAAAAGGAGGGTTTTGACATTCACACCACGCTTGGCCGCAGGATTTGTAAACGCAGTAAAGGTTTTGAAATTAAATATGAAAGAAAATTACAATCAAATAATAGATATAATTAATACTAGTATTTACAATAGAAACAATTGGGGTTAAAGATATTTGAGCTACCTATCTGCAAACTGTTGTAAACAATCTACAGGTAGCTCAACTGATCCATATCAATACCAGCCGGAAGAATGCCCAATTAAATTAATAAATAAAATAAATAGTTCTGGACAATTCACACAGCATTATCTAGCCCCAAGCTAAGCAGAGCTTGTGTAAGACTAAGATAACTGATATACGTAATATAACACAATACACTGATAGATATTTTTAATATACATAGAAAACGATCAGAACACCCTGAACAAATCTAATGAAATGATCTGCAGATCGTGCAAACATTTGTCCCTAGGCGGGAACCGAACCCGCAACCTCGTCACAGGCGGACCTTCATCCACCGCGCCAAAGTGGTCGTCAAGCTATAAATTTCATAATGCTATTGGTTATTTTTAAACACTCCTTTCCGCTTTCGAAGAAATCGTTCAAACACAACTCCACTCAGAAAATTCTTGTAAAATGGTTTAAATCCCTTATTATGATTCCTCCCAGTGCATTTATGTTCATTCCCTGAACTCCATGAAGGGTGGAAGGCTGCAGACGGCGATAAGGCTTCACGGCTGTTAGTCTAGTCTAGCCAGTTGATGTGAACTAGACCGAAACTAAGCGGTGCAAGAACTTGCTATACCAGTGTAGGGATCCGACGAAACGGAAGAAAAATATTTCATTTAAACTTGAAATGTCTTTTTATTATTTGAATCGGAAACTTGCTTTTCCTCTGACTACTTGCAGACAATTCAACTTGAGCATGATTATTCACTTGGGCTTGTTTGAATTCAAATACACATAAAATATGACAGACTTTCTTATTGTCATACTTTAGGGCAACCCTTTCCACTTAAAACACACAAAATAGTATGCTGAAATAAATTATATTTATTAAATACTATCACTGCAAAATTTTGGGCTCGTCCGGGATTTGAACCCGGGACCTCTCGCACCCTAAGCGAAAATCATACCCCTAGACCAACGAGCCGCTTGCATGTCCGACGAATTTATCATCCATGTCTTATCACTTCGATCTGAATTATGACGATTTTATAACTACTGCACGTTCTGATGTTCCAATTTTAGTCATAAATTAACTATTATCATAGTTAATCTAGCTTCCGATAATTCTTGTTTAAGCAATAAAATTATTTATTGCATATCAGCTATTGAACTTTAGAGTAGGATTTAACTACTACTATTAGGATTTAGCCTCCCGGTCATAGAAAACTCCCAAAGAGATCTCTCCCAGTGATTGGCACTACAGTTTTACATTTAAGTTCTTTAGTTATTGTAAATATCTACTAGATTTCTATTGACTTTAGGAAATCAAGTTGAATAACACAAACCAATCATTTTTTTCTTAGAACAGGTTCTTTTGACCTTTAGTACCTATGCATAACGCGTGCGAACAAAATCTGGGTCACCTTTCACAAAAGTAACTTTTGATTCGTCAGATTGAAAAATTTAGCGACTGTCGCAAGCGGCTCGTTGGTCTAGGGGTATGATTTTCGCTTAGGGTGCGAGAGGTCCCGGGTTCAAATCCCGGACGAGCCCAAAATTTTTGTGGATTTTACATTTCCCATTTTCATACAAAATTAAGTCCTGCCAAACTAATTGAAATTTTAATCAACACTGAAATGGGAACGTTAAAATTAACGACTGATATCGCTGATGCTGTGAAGTACAAACCAGTTAACCACAGAATTAGCAAATGCTATGGTAATTATCCATTCGATGGGTAAATTATATGTTGCATTAAATGGACCATGCCCTTTATCTTACATTCAGTACCTACGTCAGCGGTATTCAGTAGGTAGGTATCGATTCGTACCTTAAGGTAATAAATAAATAAATAATGCTCGACAATTCACAAGTACAGCATTATCTAGCCCCAAGCTAAGCAGAGCTTGTGTTATGGGTACTAGATAACTGATATACATAATTATAATACAATACATAGATAGATATTTTTTATTATACAAAGAAAACGACCAGAACACCCGGAACAAATGCCTGCAGATCGTACACACATTTGTCCCGAGGCGGGAATCGAACCCTCAACCTCCTGCGTCGCAGGCAGGCCCTTGCCCACCGCGCCACAGAGGTAATAAATATGTAGTATCTAAATGTTACTTAATAAATTCATCAACTTGATAAGTTCGGCTCCAAAGTATTATTTTGTAATGTGTGTGAAGGAAAGAAATCATGAAATTTAAAATTTCATGATTTCGCCATAATTGATTAGACTATTCATTATCGCAGCAATTAAACTGCACAAGTTTCCTAGTATTAAAAATATTGACGGTTGAATTGATGTGGCGCGGGGGGCTAAGGTCGTTTACGACGCAGTAGGTTGCGGGTTCGATTTTCTATTGAGACAAATGTTTGTACGAGCTGCAAATATTTTTTCCGGGTGTTCTGGGTATTTTCTATGTATAGTAAAACATATCTTTCTATGTATTATATACCTATTTCTTTGTAGATAACACAAGCTATGCTTTTTAGCTTGAGGCTAGTTGAAGCTATGTGAATTATTTATTGTCTAATATAATTATTTTTACACCTTACTCTTTATTAAGAAAGAAATTACAATGAAATAATAGAATTAAATTAAAACTAGTACCTATTTACAATTTAGAAACAATTGAGCTATCTGCAAACTGTTGCAAACAATCTACAGGTAGCTCAACTGATCCCATATCAATACCAGTCGGAAGCGTGCCCAAGACACTGGCTATTATATAATTATTATTATATTTGACTTTCCTAGCGTTCTGTACGCGGTTACATCTAAATCATCAACATACGCTCAAAGCTGAACGTGCCTTTCACAAAGAAGAGGGTTTAGCCATAGTCACAGGGCTTGGCAGCCTGATTGGAGACCCCGGTGAAGATGCTAAACATAAACAGAAGGAAGATCCTGCCCTTATTCTCTTAGGTTTTCTCAGACAGCTTACGACATGCACGGGCTGGTCGATTCTTAAGCCGCAATCACCACGGCTATACGGTTTTAAGAGTACATATTACATAGAAATAACTTTTACTCTTATTCCAATTTCCACAATAGTGCCGGTCAGCTATCTCGTTCTGAATGACCCAGCTAATCCACGTAGAGCTGAATGTTGGGTCACCGGTGCGTTTAGCCGGATCACCGTGAGATTTAGCAAACTGTTCCGCCGGTTAGGTTGAGTAAATAGTTTGCAGGTTTCACGATCAATTGAGTATTAGCACCGGCTTCATTGACTTTATTGATATTGTTGGATTCTGTGTTTAGTAAAGATTAGTAACTGACGTTTATATTCAGTACCACTTTGAGCTGACAAATTATAGTTACTTTTGACTTAAGTACTATTTAGAGATAAAATCATGGCTTTTGCCGTGGCGGTATCGGCGTAAGAATAGACCCCCCCCCCCCCCCCACTCAACCCGTGAATAATGTAAGTTCCCTATCTCATTAGGACACCATGGTGCCATAATGATGGTAACAAAAACCTAACAAGAAAAACCCACACCGGTTTCCACATTTGTATAAACAACCTCGCATAATAATGGCATGTTTAGCCCCTAGTAAAAAATATACTATTAGGTAAATATAACTATATTAGTTTCAAAAGTTTTAACACAGATTCATTGAACAAGGCAACTAAAGCTTCGATCACAATAAACTTCAATTTCATTAACCACTCGGTTTACGAGTAGCCTTTACAAGCTTTGATTGAAAAACTTATAATTACAACCTCATTAGGGAAGCATAATTAATTTATGTACCTATTGCTTAAATTTAATGAATACGGGAATTTAACGATAATTTTGTTTTATTGGTGAAATCTGAGGCGTTTGCCTATTTGGCTGCTTATTACGCTGTAATTATGGCTAACCAAAATGGTCGATTAAAAATTATTTATTGAACTATATTTCTTGTTAGCAAATATTTAATTTTACAACCTTTATGTAGGTTTATTAAGTTGAATTTAATTTGAATTTCATATCTACTACTTACGACTTTACTACTTTCTTGTTGAAAATATGTATAAGTTTGGAAAGGAACCTCAACCTCAACAGCCTATAATGGTCCACTGCTGGACGCAGGCCTCCCTATGATTTTTTATCTCATGGGGATAATGCCCATAATCTCAACGCTGGGCATTCGGGTTGGGGATCGAAATTCGGTTATACATTTAAATTGGAAGAGACGTTGCTGCCCGCCCCCTGGTATACGTCCCACACGACTTCGGAAAGAAAGTAAATTATTAAAAACTAACCGGATTTAACACGTGAAATATATTATCAACTATTAACATGAAGCGAGACCATTGTATATGAGATTGTATAGTACCGATAACCCACATTTTATTGCACCCGTATCACAGTTTATTAGAAACGAAATAAGTAGTTCAATATATTTCCACAACTACGCAGGCGGCTCGTTGGTCTAGGGGTATGATTTTCGCTTAGGGTGCGAGAGGTCCCGGGTTCAAATCCCGGACGAGCCCAAGTTTTTGCCAATTGAATTACAGGTGGCTGTTTTGCGCGCACTATTTTTAAGTACGATTATACTAGTTTTATCCTTTCCTAAGTTATTTACAATCTTTCGTTAATCAAATTTCATGTTAATTAGTTCAACTGTTAACAACGTGACACATACCAGCTTTAGTTACTTCTTTTACTACCAGTTCATTTACTTTTTATAATGTTACTAGGTGCATCCCGTGGCTTCGCATGCGGTTTTCAAGTACCATTTACCTCCCTGCCAAATTTCACCCATTTAGAGGTGATAAGGTGACTCCAGAAGTGCAGAGTTACTTTTGAATTCATAAAATTGTATGGATAGTATTGACTTATGTCATCATCATCGTTATCAGCCTATAGGTACTAGTCCACAGCTGGACATAGGTCTCCCCTAATGAGCCCTAATGTTGAATTACATGCATAGAGAAATTTGACGCTGCTAGATTTCTGTGCTTAAAATAATGTCCAATTCCGTTTTATGTCCATTAAAGTTACTTCTATTATTCAGTTCATTTGTTTATCAGAATTCCAATTAACATAAACAAAGCATCAATAGCCTAAAGGTTAATATCCAATTAATGCAATTAACTAAATTTACCTAGATCGGCGTAATGTTCGTAATTCCTGGAAGTTAGTTACGGCAGCGGGCAGGTTGCGACGGCGCGCGCGTGTTGAAAATCCACGATTAGCTTGGACTTGGCACATGAACAAGAGGTTTGGGAGCTAGGACGATTCATCATCATCATCTACACTGGCAACGTCCACATTTTACATAAAAAAATAGTGACTTAATTAATACTAGCATAAATTTTCATTTGCATTTGAGCATTCGGGGTTTAGTAGGTAATAAATGGATACACAATTAGACAAATTGTTTTTACGTACCTATGTTCTCCTAACCACATGACATACCTTATTCAATAGTGAACAAGTTATCGTAAGATTTCACCCTGGCCTCCTGCACTACCTTACTCTACATATCGACAGTGGAAAAGCAATATGGCTAAAGCGCCAATATGTGAACTTTACAGGAGAGATTTTTAAAGTTTTTTTTTTACGAAAAAAAATAATATAAAATCTGTTGATTGATTTTGTTTTAATTAACACCATATGTAGAATATCATATTTTTTTCTCTTTCATATGCGTGATAAATTATGTTCAAAGAGCCCCTAGTTCACGAGATAATTGTCATTTTAGCGAAAATAATTCATTTCTAGAAAATGTGCAGTAAGCAAAAATTGCTTATATCCATATTACTCGCCTTTTAAATTAAAATAAATAAACTAACAAATAGAAATGCCTTAGATAAAAAAAGCAATATTTACTTAAGTGCATAATAAAATGACAGAATATAAAAACTGAATTACTAATAAGTTTTTTACTTTAACTGAATCGAATACAAAAACTGCTGAAGAACGAATAAATTGATACATGTTAAGTTAGATGAAGCGTAACTGCTAAATGTGTGTACATTTAAACTAGTGCAATATGGCTAATCTATAGTTTTCGTGAGCTAAAAGTAGATTATTGTGTTATTACCATGATTCCTTAGCCCTAATTTACTAATATAATTTACTTACATACAAGCTAAAGCTTAAAGCAGCAAAAAATTTGTTGATCAAGTCTTGAAAAAAAGCAATAACTGAGAATATTTTGTGAAACTTCATGGAATTTTAAGCCTGTCGACCAATCGCAACGATTGTTGTCTAGAATGGAATATAAGAAAATGACATCGTCATTGTGCATTGCGTAAATTATTGAAGTTGTAAATTTTCTCAATTTACCCTTGACAACAATCACTGCGCTTGGCCTAGTGTTACGTAAATAAAACAATGAATAAAATTGTTTTATCTATATTAGACAAATAGTTTAATTTTTATTAAAAAACAACACTGTTGGTTTTTAAATAAGTATTGGTACGTAAATTTTTCTGCATATTAATGTATTTTTTATGATAAACAACAAGGTAGGTACTGTAGGTACTATATAAGAAAACAGTGTTAAGTTTTTTTTATAGCTAGGTAGGTAATCTAAATAAAATTAAAGGAACGTAAATTATTAAGGTTATCACAATAATCAGCTTAGATGCTTATAGTATTCTAATTAGCTAAACTTATTAAAGCCTCATTTGTTTTCATAGTAATGACAAGCTAGTTACAATTTAAGAAATCAGTCTTTACTTGTTGTTTTAAGTAGGTAGGTTATCTAAATTATTAAGGTGATTACAATAATCAGCATACATGCTTTTAGTATTCTAATTAGCTACATTTAGTAAAGCCTCTCTTGTTTTGATTAAAGCCTTTTTTCTTTTTAATAAATCATTCGTCCTCAACATCACTTTCTGCTAATACATCTTGGACATTACTAGCCCTCCTCTAGTAAATATTCCTTATGGAAGTGCTCAGGAATAGTCTTATAGGGAATGATGCTTTGTATATATTTTTTGGCATTTTCGTGCTGTCTCCTAATATCTCTATAACTTCTTCGTTAGAAGTGTCGGTGGCCATTGTATATTTAACATGAACCTTTTTAGGAGACGATTTTTTGAAAGTTGCGACTCTTACTTTACTTATTTTTCCATCCATGTTACCCTTAAAATACTTTTCTGCAATATTATCCCACCCTTCAAAATCTGCGTAGTTCAAAACTTCAACTTTGTATGGTTTAGGATTTTTTCTTGCCAATTCAAAAACTGTTGGCCATTGAGATGGTGCCCAAATAATAGAGTTGGTTACACTTCTTTCGATAATCGAATGCATAGAATCAACGGGCATATAAGTATGTCCAGGCAAAAGATAATTTATTTGTATTACCGTAATATTTTTGCATTTTTGTAGACATTTGCTGAGGCATGCTAATACGATCGGTCGTCTACGATGGTCGTCTCGCCAGGAGACTCGACGAGTTCCAGCCACCAGAACAGGCCGGGTTTCGCGGAGGATATGGCACCATAGACCACATACACACAGTGAGGCAGATTATACAGAAGTCCGAAGAGTATAATCAGCCCCTGTGTCTGGCCTTTGTGGACTATGAAAAGGCCTTTGACTCTGTCGAAACCTGGGCTGTTCTGGAATCCTTACAGCGTTGCCAAGTAGACTATCGTTATATCGAGGTGTTGAGATGTCTTTATGATGCCGCAACCATGAGTGTCCAAGTACAGGGCCAGCAGTCTAAACCTATCCAACTGCGCAGAGGAGTGAGACAGGGGGATGTTATATCCCCGAAACTGTTCACAAGCGCGTTGGAAGATGTGTTTAAGACGCTGGACTGGAAAGGTAAGGGCATCAACATGAACGGCGATTACATCTCACACCTGCGATTCGCTGATGACATAGTCTTGATGGCGGAATCGTTGGAGGAGCTAAATCTGATGCTGGACGGCCTAGCTTCAGCCTCACGACGCATCGGTCTTGGCATGAACTTGGATAAAACCAAGGTCATGATCAATGGCCACATTGATCCGGGACCGGTCGTCGTACATGGCCATCTTCTCGAAATTGTTTCCGAATACACTTACCTTGGGCAGATTCTGCAGTTGGGTAAAAACAATTTCGAGAAGGAGGCCAAGAGGAGAATCCAGCTAGGTTGGGCTGCGTTTGGCAAACTACGTCAAGTCTTCTCGTCATCCATACCGCAATGCTTGAAAACGAAAGTTTTCAATCAGTGCGTCCTACTCGTCATGACCTACGGAGCTGAGACGTGGTCACTCACGGTAGGGCTGGTCCACCAGTTTAAAGTCGCCCAGTGAGCTATGGAGAGAGCTATGCTCGGAGTTTCTCTGAAGGATAGGATTCGCAACGAATACATCCGACAGAGAACCAAGGTTATCGACATAGCTCATAGGATTAGCAAGCTGAAGTGGCAGTGGGCTGGCCATATTTCAAGAAGAACCGACAACCGCTGGGGTAAACGTGTTCTTGAGTGGAGACCGCGACTCGGAAAACGTAGTGTAGGACGCCCTCCGACCAGGTGGGATGACGATTTGCGAAAGACTGCTGGCAGATGCTGGATGCGGCAAGCTGAGGACAGTGCGCTATGGCGCTCATTAGGGGAGGCCTATGTCCAGCAGTGGACTGGTATAGGCTGATGATGATGATGAATACGATCCGATTTTTGTTTTGCCCAGGACATGAATCACAATACAAAAGTAAGTGCTTGATGGTTTCACGTGCGTCCACTATTTCAATATACTTTGCAAGTATAGTGCATACTTCGTTTCCACCACGCTTGCCCTGTACCTCAGTCCACGTATAACAAAATCCTTCTCTGGTTCCCGATTCGTAAAATGTCAGATTATAGACTGCCAATTTTCTGCTGTAATAAAGCACTATAGTAATCAGTATTTTTTCTAAGAAACACAAATATTACAAGTTGCGTAAGAGTAAAATAACTGAAGTTGATAAGTTCTATTATATTCACATATTTTTTTACTAATATTCAATCGAAGTAAAATAATTGTAATGCCAAGCAACGCTAATCCATCGTTCCATGGAAATCTACTTACATTAACTTTCGCTAAAATACCAAAGAGTTAAATAAAACCGTAACGGAGTTTTGCTAAAGCGACACATAACCAATAATGCAGGTAAGGTAAAACTGCTGATAAGACATTATGACATCAAATGCAATTATACAAAAATGCTAAATCATTGTCAAACATGAATAAACCGTACGCATCAATAACTTAAACGACATCAACATCAAAAACACCAAAAAAACGTCGCTTTAGTCCATGGATCAATGACAAAGGTACAAAATTTTGGTCTGCTAAAGCGCCAAAAAAATGCTCAAATCGACACGAAACATAGACAGATCGACGCAGAAAAAAAAATCGAGTTTAGTGATATATATAAGTCTATTTCGACCAAAGTGGCGCTTTAGCCATTTTGCTTTTCCACTGTCGATATATTCCTCAGAAGTAGAGGGTGCCACATAATAGATACTTGGACATCGCTACACATTTGCATTTTCTTCACATGTTAAGGAGGCTAGGTTGTTGTCAGACGCAATGATTAGAATGCAGCCAAATCATCTTCAATAACAAATTAATTTTTCAGCAATTATCTTCTCAATTTCGTGTAGGTACTATTATTACTGTTCACATGTTTTGTTAAAAAAACTCACAACTGCTTTTGGTAGCATTCTTGGAACAAACAAATAAGATTATAATACTCGTATTTATGCAGAATCTTGATAATATTTTAATTCAGCAAAAATTTAAAACAGATTATTCTGCATCGAAAGGTCGATTTAAAAGAAACGTCGGACGCTCAAGGTGGATCTGCCACGTAATACGCGTCAGGGGAAGTGTATGGCGGCGGTTAGCACAGGACCGTGGTGGATTGCACACTTCGGGAGGCCTATACCCAGGTATGGCTGTGGGGCCTATAAGGCTGTGTATGATGATGATGATGAATCTGCAACGAATAGGTGCTTACCTACCTTATGCGTTATCTATGGCCATATACAGAAAGAAAGCTGGAAACTTATAAGCGCTTACCGGCGCTTGACAGCGCTGGTAAACCGCGCAGGAAAATACATATATGAACGCGCGCTGATAAGCACTGAACGGTGCCGACAAGTTCCGACAAGCTTCAACACGCGCTGGTCAGCGCTGGGCGCTGCCATTTAAAATTAATAAACAACTGCGACAACACGCTTCAACCGCTTATAAGTTTCCAGCTTTCTTTCTTTCGGCCTATCACGAGCTTGCCGATTTTATTTAACAGTTCAAAAATATTTAAACATTCAATTTAGAAACCTGGTTTCAAATACCAAAAACAATTCTCAAAACAATTCATTCAGATGATCCTTTGGAGTTCAGTAAATATACGAGCCGCCGTTTTTCTAGAGTCAGCAATTTTCGAGGCCATGCTTTATAGTCAGCAGTTATGTCAATTTTTGCTGTCCCAGTTATTGTAGTGGTGTCAGGCATTGTGTAGGGTTCGTTTACAATGTTGTGCGTGGGTCTAGGTTCATTTACCCCGTTTCACTGGAAAAATATTAGTAAAATTTATGAATATAAAAACATTAAGATAAATTTTGATGCATAGCTAAAACTTACCATCAAGTAATTCTGGTGTAGTGTTGGTGGATGCCCATCATTTGCTTCATCATCATCAGCCTACATTAGTCCAGCTGGACATATGACTCCCCTAATGAGCTTATTATATTTATTTTTATTCATCATCATTTGCTTAGCGGTTATTAAAAGTAATAATGATGAATAAAAATATAAAATTCTGTGCCGATAGAAGAATATCACTTATCTAAGCTGCCAGTTTGACTAAATTGCTTAAATAGAGAAACGAACGATTTTACAAAAACAATTTCCAATAAATAAGAAGACACCTAGATACCTACTAATTCATCATCATCAGCCTATTTTAGTCCACGGCTGGACATAGGCCTCCCCTAATGAGCGCCATAGCGCCCTGCCAGCAGTCTTTCGCAAATCGTCATCCCACCTGATCCGAGGGCGTCCTACACTAGGTACGTTTGGAGAAACGCGGTCTATGTGTAACCTGAACTGGTCAGCAATTCCACGGGTTATTTTTAACGGGACAGTCATCCCTTTCAGCGAGACCATCAAAAATTTAGGGATCGTGTTTGACCGCACTCTGTCCTGGGGGGCGCAGATGGAGGTAACCAGTCGAAAGCTGTTTGCATCTGCTGGTTCCTTGAGGAGATTGCGAAATTTTCTGCCCACGGCTACCAAAACTGCTCTTGCCCATTCTCTTCTTCTACCCGTCCTTGATTATGCAGATGCATGCTATTTGGACCTTACAGAGGAACAGCTCAATAAACTGGAGCGCCTACAGAACGTATGCATCCGATTTATTTTTGGCCTCCGTAAGTACGACCATGTCTCTGCCTATCGAGCCCAGCTCAAATGGCTTCCTATTCGTCAGCGCCGTAACTTGCATATTCTGTCTCTTCTTTTTTCTATACTTTTCAATCCCCTTTCCCCGTCTTATCTTAAGGAGAGATTTCAATTTCTTCATTCTTCCCACGATCTCTCTCTAAGGTCATCGGATACCTTGCTTCTTGCATCTCCAGTACAGAGAACATCTTTTTACAGCGACTCCTTCACTGCTCAAGCTGTCAGACTCTGGAACGATTTGCCAGTAGATATTAAGAAGGCTACATCACATCATGCTTTTAAAATGAAAGTATATAACTACTATTTAGTTGTCATGTCACGGTAGATTATTGAGCATGTCCCTTAGAGTTACTAAATAGAATTAATTTGTTGTATGTATTATTGTAATAGATTATTTATTAGGTATAGTTCGTATAAGTATTTATAGTTTATATTTTTATTTGTCGTAAAGCACCGCCATCCTTTATTTATTTTTTTCCCAATTGTTCTGGTTGCCTGGAAGAAATCGCTTTAAGCGATAAGGCCGCCAAATCCATTACTATTCTATGCTATATGTAAAATTTAAAATAATCTCTTTTTTATTAATTTGGTGATGAATAAAGTATTATCTATCTATCTATCTATCTATCCACTCAAGAACACGTTTATCCCAACGGTTGTCGGTTCTTCTCGAGATATGGCCAGCCCACTGCCACTTCAGCTTGCTAATATATACATTAGTAATTCGAGCACACATTTATTTTATTTACACATTACATTAGTTATTTTTTAGCTTAGTTAGTTAGTTTGCCTTTAAACTTATGTTATGTTCGGCTAAGCGTTTGGTATTGCGATGGCCCATCCGCCAATCTTACGTCAAACAGAAAGCTGTACAAATAGTGAAACCTCCATGTGAGTGGTATCATGGTAGTGCTTCCAGCAACATCTAGATTAATGCGCGCTCGAGATTGACGTTTGTTAGGATTGCGAGGAAACAGTGATTTACACCGGCCGGAATTTCACATGCGGTCTCTACAAAATCGTTTGTAACAGGGTTTTGGTAGGGGATTGGTTTCGAAACCCTTATGGTCTCGCACTAGCCGTCCTTTTTTTCCAGGAAAAATATAAGAAAGTCTGTTACTAGAACAATTTTTGAAAAATGCGGAATAATTCTAAAAGGGAAGACTACTTACCGAGACGCGTATCAAATGAAAGGTTTGTATGTACGTCTCAAAACAGTTATAGAAATTTCTGTAGGTTTCATATTTTTTTGAAATATTTTGAAAAAAGTCAATCCATCTGAAAGGTACATACTTTTTTTAGCATAGTGAAGTCACAAACTGGTACCTGTAGTGCTTAATTTTATTATTGACAAACATTCGAACCCTAGGCGTACGAGTTCTTGAGATCTTGTTGGATGTAAGCAGACGTCTTACCTCGTTATCTTTTCTAGTGGTGGTCATTCTTTGGTATCCACACAGTAATTATTTTACGTATTATACTAATGGGCTATTTTTCGTTTTAAGTTCTCAATCATCAGCATGAAAGTTGCTCATAAAAATAGCATTCAGGCATTTTACTTAACAGACTATTATTATTAAGTCCTGATCTTCTCCTGATCAGAAGATCAGACTCAATATTAGTCTAAGAATCAACCAATAATCTTTTATTTCTATGTACTCCCTTCTGTAATTCCACTAGTGCCGTGTCCTCCGAAGCCCTAAGCCCAAGGCCGCGGTCGCAGTCAGTCCTCCATAAATCAGTTCGGCATCACAACACATTATCTAATGGACCCGAGCGGAGTGGGCTTGCTGTTTTTGTACAACAAACCAAGTCTTCCACTTGATATTAATACATATTTACCTCAACTTACCTATATATTAGACTAAAGCTGGGATGCTACTATGCTACTAGACAAAGCAACTTCTTTACTCTAGAATTAATGGCATTATTTGAAAAGTGCAACACAAAACGGAGTGCAACTCGTGAACTGACGACATCATAGCGGTGTCAGGGAGTCGATGGACGGATGCGGCTCAGGACCGCTCTTTGTGGCGTAGTATGGGAAAGGCCTTTGTCCAGCAGCAGCAGTGGACGACTGGACGTGTATTGGGTGGTATGATTTTGATGTTTTCTAAGGTGTGTTTTGTGAGAATTAGGTATCCAGCAATTTTGTAAAATATTGCTGGATACCTAATTCACACAAAGCCCAATATCCTGCGCTGTTGGTAAGGTAGAACAGATGTTGTTACACACACGAACGTTGTTGAATTAATGATAATGATGATTTGATAGAAAAACAAAACAAACAAACTTCAACTCTACATTAAAATATCACAAAAGCTATAAAACTCCGATAAAGAGAATCCGCGATAATATTATCGATATTACCGAATAAAAGTCGTTGAATATTGGAGTATCCACTTTAAAATATGAAGTGTGAAAAGCGATTGGATTTTTTATTTGCACACTCTCTCTGTTTAATTTGCCATCGACGCGCGCGCCTCCCTGCGTACAGAGTAGCCTCTGTACAGAGACAACGTGCCTTTATTGTTTAATGTTAGAAGTCTAGTTAGTAACACCATCGCTTCCAAGGCAAAAGTCAGGCAATAGTTTGGAAATTAATTTACGTATTTTAGTAACTATTGTATTTTAGTAAATATTAATTTTCATCTTTTATTTTATGCGAACTTATCTTGTCTCAAGCAAATCCTCATAAAAATATGGGTATATTCGGAAACACGAAAAAAATTATATAATTGAGATTTCAAAATGACTGATCTCAAGCATAATGATAAAAATACTCACAATATATTTATAATACAAACATAATATTCTTAATAAAGCCTACTTTAAAGTTAAGAAGGTGAGGGATCAAGAGGGAAGGTGACGGGAGCCCTCACGTCCGTCCTTCAAAATAACTTCTAAAACTCCTGCAACCTTAGCCAAATTCTAAGTGTTCCGACGCGGGAAAACACAGTCTTCGCGAAACTTTTGTTAAGTACTTCTATTTAGGTAAAATGTCGATACAAGTGACACAAACTTGGACAAGTTTAAGCAACTACGCAAGTCGAGGAAAGTCTTGAAACTTGTAGGTAAATTTGGAAATCAGAAACACTTTGAAAGTGACAAAAATTTTATTTGGTAGCCTATTACGTATTTTGTCATGACGGGTCTTGCTAGAGCTCAAAAATTAACAACTAGTAAGAAGTTTTAAAAAAAAAAAAAAATTTGTTTCCTCGGAGATATTTTGTTTACCGACGACATCGTAGCGGTCGCAGGGAGTCGTTCGATGGAGACAGCTCAGGACCGCTCTTTGTGGCGTCGTGGGGGAGGCCTATGTCCAGCTGTGGACGTGTATGGGCTGATAAAGATAAGTTTTCTAATAGATTTACGACCTACAAGCTTAGCCAGTGCTCAAAAATCCTCTGTAGTCCTCTGAAGACGCACTACCCTGCAGTTATATTTCAGCAAACCGCGGCAGGTGGCACCAGCGTCGTAAATCTAAACTCCAGATATCTGAATAGGATTAAATACGGGACTTTTAGGGAACGATACATTAGACCTTTGATTTTTATCGTCGGGGCAAGCAGGGGTTGAAATATGTTATTTCATCGGGTGATATATCTTTTAACGTGCGCTCTGGTGGGACTTAGCGGAAATGTGTGAAAATGCACCTTAGCTTTCGATCAGATAGTTGCCTGTCAGATATAGATGGACAGTCAAACATTTAAATAGTAAATTTCATATAAACAACTCCAGTATATTTTTAAAGTGTTATTAATGGAATCAAAAACTAAACTATATTTACGTATAATCCTGTTACTCGCTCATAAATATTTTTTGAATACCTACTGTCTTCACCTATACATGTTGACACCTGAAATTATGTACATATATTATATTATGCTAACTCAACCTAATTTACACATTTTTGATGTTATATTTGTACTATTCTTTTAATGACTGCAAAATTATAATACTAAGTTATTATTAGCAAAACAGTATACAAGCTTTATTCTGAAACTTTATTCTGAACTTTTCTTTCTGAAGTGACTAGTCTTGCCAGCTAAGAGCTATACTTATTCTGCCTATTGGTTATTTTAATAATTAATCGGATCAGTAATGTTTTGTCTCACTTACGATTCCTAAACACCGTGTTGGTAAACGGCCCTAATTCTGGCTCTTCAGAAAGGCTGTCTTCAATTCTAGGATTGTGAATATCTTTAAACTTACGCGATCTGAACACATTATTATAAGTAGGTACAATTGAACGTGTATTTATTGCATTTATTTATCTATTTTTCCGTTACAACTGGTTTATACACTATCGTGAGCGAATGACTACTCGTTAATTTTTATTCATAATGAGAGGATTGTGTCCGTATAGCCGGCCACGCGCTCCGTCTTGCTTACGCAGTTTGTGCAGTTATTGTGCAACCACACGTGCAAGTAAGCTCGTGCAAAATGGACTGTCAGTACAGTACGTCTCCATACGGACAGTCCAGTTATAGTCTGTCAGTCCCGGTTAATGAAGAATGTATTTCATTGTTTGCTGATAAACAAGCAACATACAAACAAGCGACGCGTCGAAATACTTTCAGGCATTCAAACAGCGCTTCAGCCCACTGAAGCGCGGTTTGAATGCCTGGGCACACGCTCAGGTAAACACGTGCAAACTAAATTTGCGCAGTCCAATGTACAGCATGTCAAAAAAAATAATCATAAATAACTACCTTACAATGATTACACAAGTTGCGCTTCCAGGCTTGCGTAATTTAACAAACTCTCAAAAAGTTCCTGAAACTGGCGCTCCAAAATAGGAAACAGTACAAGTTTAGTAGGTACTTGATGACCATCGCGATCATCTCAAAAGTACGTACGTGTTGGCTGACACATTGTTGAAAACATTCCATCTAAGAAGCTCGTTACTTGGACCTAAAATCTGAGGCGTCAAAGTTTCAGCATAAAATCAATTTCCCGTAACCGTATGTCCCCAAAATAAGGCTTAATAGGAGCACTTATGCCGGAACTTTGCGGAATTTCCCATAATAGTTGGCAACTTTGGCAGTTGACGTGTTAACAAGTTTGTTGTAATTTGGTTGTTGTTGGTTGTTAGTGTTTGAGAGATGAAGGGTAGATGAGGCGTAATGCTTCTATCATTTTGGACAAGACCACTAAGCACTTATCCATTATTACACGAGTAGGTACCTACCTGCTTCCAGTTCCAGGAAATTCTTAAAAAAATTTTGAGAGTACAGAAATGCCAATTTCTATAGCAAATTTCCGAACAGGAATTCTAAAAATGGAGCAGGTATCAAAAATACTAATACCTCCCTCTACAACTTAGAGCTTTAGTTTATCTAACATTTACATTAAGTACCTAATAAGAACGGGAAACACTAGGCCATATATCTTCAAAATCTGTAGTTTTTCACACCTCAACAACTTTCCACTCAAGAATGTCGGAAACGTAGCCACAAATAAAACTTTGAACGCAGACCAAAAATAAACCTTCAAAGGAACAATTACCTAGTAGTATTTCAGTATGGAGGAGCTAGTATGAGTTTGCATAGTGCCCAACAAAACGGAAAAGTTATGGTTTACTAAGTTTTTTTATTTAATTGAACACATAAATGAGTCCGCTTTTGAAAGACCACAACCTATGTCTTCTATACTTAACATTATAAAGTTTGCTTTTTAAATAGGAACGAATATTAAACTTTTACTGCCGCCAACTTGACAAAATTGTACTGGTAAAGTACAACAAAACAACCAAAATTCTTCGAAAATCTTAATCGAGTTCATTTAAAACTATAGGATCGCTATCATTCTATGATAAGTAGTTCCTCTACCTACACACATTGAGATGTGGAGACTGCAGTCCCTAAATGAGACAGCAGTCCAATATGTGGAAGGAGACGAAAACGTTTATAGTTTTCGTGAAGTCTAGAAAACTTGTCCTATGGGCTCAGTACAGTTATCTTAGGATCTGCAATTAGTCTAGGGAATAAAAACAAAAGAAGAGCGCGCCTGGTGAAACGAACAACTTTATTAAACCGTGGTGATTAAGGGTAAGGGAGGGAAAATAATATCTATATTAATATGTTTACGCAGAGAAAGTCGATGCTATTGATATTTTTTTATGGCAGAGATAAATTTATTTACGCTTCGAGTAGAGCTGGGGAAAGTATCGATATTTCTTTTTAATACTTCTACATTTTAGATAGGTTTTAAGGTTTCTATTTTCACAAATTAGAAATTCAACTATATTTTCATAAAATTGAATTTTGCATAAAAGCATGAAGTTAGCAGTCCCTTTATCAAAAACTGACATTATGTTTACAGTTTCCATTACCTTTACAAAAAATACAATGTTTCACTCTGACATACTCATCTAGTAAGTAATTAGTCCTCGAACAAAAGTGTACCATAACATCCTTTGAATAAAGTCACTTAGCTGATAATCATTTCATCATAAGGCACAGATCATAAAGAAAACTGCACCTTACCTCTCTTTGAATAGAGTCGTCTACTTGTTAATTAGTCCATCATGGTGCAAATACAAGCTGAAAAGTAGGTAACAAGAAACTTCGTTAGTGCTGGGCTCACCTGTGATTAACGTCGCCATTATCGCAGTGCGAGCTAGCCGCGGGAATAGTGACGGGATGGAGGGAAATTTATCGATAAACGAACGGGGCGTGTCGATAAAGGGTTATGAAACGAGTCATAGTGGATCCTATATACCTACATCAATAGCATGTGGGTTTATTGGAGTACTCCCAGTACTTATTTTGCTGATTCTTTTTCTTGAAAAAGTTATCGACAGATGTATTACAAAACTATTTTTTTCTTTATTCTCCTTTTTTTCCCTTAAAGACCGATTGAATCTGCAAATAACTCACTGCGACTCTTTCTATCGATAAGTTCCATCGACACTATCTCTTGCCTGGCTCTCGCACCTTCAATCTTCGTAACGATCAGCTATTAAGAGGCATGCAGACCAGACGTTAGGTTACAATCCTACCGTAACCCCCCGTTAGTGTTTCCGACACACGCTATCCATGTTACGATGTTACTAATTGGAATTTACAAATAGGTCCTTTATAGTTTAACCCAGTAGACTTTGTCCATACATTAGCACTCACTGAACATAAGCCTTTCGTGCAAAAATCTATTGTTAGAATTCACAAGTGGATTTCTTCACACTAGGAACGTAGATTATTATGACTGGAGGAGGGCAGGAAACCAGGCGTTGTCTCTGTATTGATTATAATACAGTGAAAATAAATTACAATCAAATATAAAATTAAAGAGAAGAGTATAATCAGCCCCTGTGTCTGGCCTTTGTGGACTATGAAAAGGCCTTTGACTCTGTCGAAACCTGGGCTGTTCTGGAATCCTTACAGCGATGTCAAGTAGACTATCGTTATATCGAGGTGCTGAGATGTCTTTATGATGCCGCCACCATGAGTGTCCAAGTACAGGGCCAGCAGTCTAAACCTATCCAACTGCGCAGAGGTGTGAGGCAGGGGGATGTTATATCCCGAAACAGTTCACGAGCGCGTTGGAAGATGTGTTTAAAACGCTGGACTGGAAAGGTAAGGGCATCAACATAAACGGCGATAACATCTCACACCTGCGATTCGCTGATGACATAGTCTTAATGGCGGAGTCGCTTGAGGAGCTAAACCTGATGCTGGCCGACCTAGCTTCAGCCTCGCGACGCATCGGTCTTGGCATGAACTTGGATAAAACCAAGGTCATGATCAATGGTCACATTGATCCGGGACCACCACCGGGTCGTACATGATCACCTTCTCGAAATAGTTTCCGAGTATACTTACCTTGGGCAGATTCTGCAGTTGGAAATTCAATTCAAAATTCAAAGTGCTTTATTTCCTTTAGACCTTACAGGACTCTTGGACACGGGTACAGTGGGCTGGCCATATCTCGAGAAGAACCGACAACCGCTGGGGTAAACGTTTTCTTGAGTGGAGACCGCGACTCGGCAAACGTAGTGTAGGAGGCCCTCCGACCAGGTGGGATGGCGATTTGCGAAAGACTGCTGGCAGATGCTGGATGCGGCAAGCTGAAGACAGGGCGCTATGGCGCTCATTAGGGGAGGCCTATGTCCAGCTATGGACAAATATAGGCTGATCATGATGATGATGATAAAATTAAAAATAGTATTTACAATTGAAAGAATTGAGCTTACTGCAGACTGTTGCACAATCTACTGGTAGCTCAATTACTGATAATTATTGAAATGGAATGTAATAGTTATTGTAGGAGTAACTGATCATTGAAATTAGGGTTAGACCTCCGCCATTTATGTATTTATTTATTCATTATAATGTCGGAGGGTTAAGAGATAGAGGAGGACTAACTAGGTTTCCACCAGAAACAAAATACAAATTTCCAAGAAACACAATGTGTTAAACAACAGGAATGGCAATCCAACCTCTGAATTTTTAGAGTAAAAACCCCTCTGAATTTTTAGACCTAACCTGGTCAGGTAAGGTATTAAAAAGCATTATTGAATTACAAAAAAGTATTTAATAAAAATATTCGTACATAAACTATTGCCGGAATATTTTACAATCTTATAAAAATCTCACGCCGCCAAGTGAAAGTTTCAAAGTGGGTCAGCAGAACTAGCACCAAACAATCGGCATCGGTGCCAGGTTCGATTCCCGGTGGTCTTGTTTACAACCTGCCATTATATTGTAAACTTCAGTTTGGAGACATTTGATTTTATGCTGGAAATTGTATTATTTGCTTTTGGTTTCGAGGCTTGCTGCAGGAATGTTTCCCGTGTCTATGTACCTATTATGTATATCAGTTATCAAGTACCCATGACACAAGGTCTGCATAGTTCAGGGGTAGATAGATAATGTTGTGTGAATTACCAGCGTTCTTTATAATAATTAAATAATATAGTTATAGACTGGCTAAACAAAGCTCAAGACAGAAAAGCATGGAGTAAAATGGAGGAGGCCTTCACTTGATGAGAGGTCCTCATCACCACCTTACCACAGATAAATTAATATTGTTTTCAATTTGAATCCAATCTAATTATTATATAAATTAAGTGTCATACATTATTATTCTAATCATATGTAATTAATTTTTGTAAGTTTATTTTAAAAGGAAATAAAAGGGCTTTAATAGGTATGATTTTAATTCATTTATTTTATCGACGACTTCAGACGCAGGAACTTGTTAAACTAAAAAATACGATCTGCCTATGTAATGTTATGTAATTGTATTAGGTATAAGGTCAGTTATCTAGTACTCATAGCAAAAGCTCTGTTTACTTTGACCTAGATAATGCTATGTCGTATTGTCCATCATTTAATATAGTATTTAACAAGCTAGCAAGTTAATCCTTTTTCAGTCTTATAAGTTAACAGCCCCACAGCCGAAATGATTAGGTATTTGATAAGCACACTGTTTATGATCAAGCTACATTTCGGCCAGATAAGTGAAAGGCGTTCGATATACGTTTACAACCAGTTCTTACGGTACACATTCTACCGGTTAGATATTTTCGATGACACAATCAGTCGGCTCGTTGGTCTAGGGGTATGATTTTCGCTTAGGGTGCGAGAGGTCCCGGGTTCAAATCCCGGACGAGCCCAATTTTTCAGTTTTTTTTTCTACCGTATGATGGTGCAGATGTTAGTCAATACTGCGGCCTTATCTATTGTTATCGAACTATGCAATACAAGTCATCTACGTTAGTGCCCCATACGAACACTACGTTAAACCATACTTCGTAGATGTAAAGGCCATTAGCTGCTGGTGATTATTATTTTTAAAGCTGGTATCGGTATGCTCCTTTTAACGCTTAATCGACAGTGCAGTTTAAGATTTAAATACAATTAATTAACAAGGAGCTGTATCCGGGGAAAGAAAATAAATTTGACTAATTTCTTATACCTAAGGAAAAGCACCTGCAGAGCGGACAGATAAAAGGTTACTAAGTTTGAAGTTGTAGACAATAATATCTACCTATTATGTATTCTAGTTTTTAATTGAAATCAAATAAAAACTAAACGTTGAATTTCTATGTCAATAGACGAAAACGTTTTAATGGAATTTTGGTGTTTGGGTTGTAAATAGGCTTGTGTTGGTGTTAGGATTCCTCCTATTTAGGACATAGCATTTGATGCTGAGTACGGAAAGTGGACCCATCCGTAGTATAACGCTTCTTGGACATTTAAAGATCACTTTTCGATGATTATTCGAGATAACCTTGCGTAGAAATGGGTACCAGATGGTTGTGATGGTAATGTGAAAAGGACGACCTGTGATTGTTTCGGCTACAGTATCAGAAAATTCGTTTTACTTCAGCCATCAAAAAGCTATAGTCTTCCCACCACTAGTTGGATAACAGTATTTACGTAATCTCTGTTCCTAATGGAGACAAAATTTGGGCTCGTCCGGGATTTGAACCCGGGACCTCTCGCACCCTAAGCGAAAATCATACCCCTAGACCAACGAGCCGACTGACTAACAGTTCGAATTTATCAAAGAGATAATATTATATACACAATTCGATGTGAGACGTAGGTGCCTTTCACTTATCAGACCATAAACGGAGCCATAAATAAGGTTCAAAATAATCATGATAATAGTTCTATGTTGTACAATAATCGGTATTTTAGGTATTAACGTTTCTAGATATAAAATATTTATATAAGTAGTAATATATTGTTATTTATTTATGTCTATCCAAAAGGCTATGTAAAAGTCATACATTATTGTACTAGTCAAATTGAAAGTAGTTAATAAAAATCAGTTCTTAAAATTTGTGCTTAAAATACGTGTACGCATATTTTAAAGAAACCTTTTAATTTATCTAGATCTTTAATCGAATGTAGAACACAGAGTGGAACTCTCTGTCAGCAAGCCGAGTAACCTGATTGCTTGCAATTCGCTAGATTACTGTGAATTTGAGCGCCGGCTTCAAGATAAATAGAACAATCGAGATCCGTCGACTGAGCACCGCACATTTCAATATTTCACTTCAATTTGATCCTTATTAGGAACTGAAACGGTTGTTTGATTTGAGTAAACCTTAAATTTATTTATTTAGATTTATTGAAGTAAACCACAGTGTTACAATTTCTATTGAAATAGGTACTTAATATTTAAATAACAAGAAGAAAGAGTAGGAAAAGTAAGAAAAAGTATGTTAAGAAAGATTGAAAAATGTAAATTACCTATCATAATACAAGATAAGATGTTTATTGCAAAAAGAACCATAACAAACAATTATATTATTGATAAAAATCAAACTTCTTGTTAGTTTAAGTATGTTGTATTATTTTAAAATTGTCCAAAGTTTGTACCTAATTTGTGCTCTGTGTTAATTTATTTTCTGTTTGTTATTTTTTTTAATGTGATTTGATTGTATACCTATTTTTTTTTATGTACCCAAATATTCCGACACAAGTATAATATTTTGTTTGTGAATAAAGAAACTGAACTGAACTGAACTGAAATAATTACACAGCAGTTTGTCTGACATTATGAAACATTATGACACAAAAAATATATTCTTGTTCAAAGAATTATGCATTAGCCTCAGATGCCTAGACTAGACTGAAAAGTCTGTCAGAATTACTAATGGTGATAATTTGACGATTTTTGATGAAAATGGGTCAAATCCAAAGTTTGTATTTTGCACGACCATTTTTATTAATCTAGGTAGGTACACTTATAGCATACATTATTATAATACATAATAATTAATTATTTATAATAATTAGTGTAGGTATGTACCATTCTCAAAAATGATCTGTTTAGGGTTCTAACGGAACTCAATTTATTCAGCCTACGCACCGCACCATCATCGGTCTGTCTGTCCGTTCGTCACAAACTCTTTCTTTTTATACAACAATCAGCCATTTTTCCTCATGTTCATTCCGTATCTGCGTGGCCTTTTACACCCGCGGCGCAATTATTGCGACAAATATTAATCCAAGATCCGTCAATTTCGAGCGTAATTCGCGCGCCAAGGATTTCGAACATTTATTTGCCAATTATACATATATAAAACTATATGTACCGGTTGGGGACTTTACTATTTAATTAATGCCAAAAAGGTACCTCTCAGATGGATTGTTTTGCAAACTTTTTGGAGATTGGGCCAACCAATATTTTAGTATGAAACCAACAGAAGTTTCTAAATCTGTTTTGAAATGTACAAACCTTTTATTTGATAACCTATTTGATCCCCTAGATCTGTTTTAAAATTTCGACATCACAATTTGTAGGTGAACATTTTTTTTTCTTTAAATTAGTAATTTCGCACGAAATGTACCATTATCAAGTTATTAGCTGCTGTAGTTACTGATATGTACTTATAAAGAAGGAGATTGGACAGAGCGAGACCAAAAGGGTTTCGAGATCGGACATGGTCTAGCTCTGTCCGTAAAAAAATAGTGTTTGTCATGACGTGGTTACGACCTAGACCTAGCACTTGGTCAGTGATAAAAAAAAATTAAATATAGAAAGTCTCGGTAAAATCAATTCCACTGACTTTTTGTACAGAGCTGAGGTTAAAACTCTGCACACAACAATCCAAATCCGCTACCACGAATTATAAAAATTGCATTTAACTCTATAACTATAGGTTCATATTATTTTACCTGCGAGATGGTCCATCATCTGATGCGGTTAATATGAAATGAATCTTAAAGTTACGCGTTAAAGCCCAAATTTGCATAAGTGCTGGGTGGAAGATATGCTCCTCTGATCTACGACATCCTTATTTACTGGGTATTAACAAAGATCATAGGATCCTGGTACTAGCTGACCCGACAGACGTCATCCTGTCATTCACTTCAAACTGACAGTTATTTTGGGTCACTATAATGCATGACAGTTTATTGTACGGCCGAATAATGTACACATTGATAATCCGTGTCAAAACTTCTAGTTTTTAATAGGTTTTGACACGGATTATCAAGGTGTACATTATTCGGCCGGTTGTGCATTATAGTGAGTGACCCGTTATTTCAAACGTTTTCAGCAAAGAGGATAATATAACGCTGCTGGGGCTAAGGTTACATTAAAACAGTTTATAATAAAGATAGCTGTTTTAATGAAGATTAAAGATAACTTTATTTTAATTTTCTAATTTGCCGCGCAATTTTCTTCTTTTTTTCTTTGATAAGAACCTTCTCCTGACAATAACAAACACAACATAAAAAGATAATTAATAATATCGGTTCAGCTGTTCACGCGTGATGTGATGGCGTGACCAAGGGAAATAGGTATTTTTTTTATAATGTATATACTATAAAATTAAATAGATTTATGTATTTTCAATACACAAACACTAACTGAATCTCAGTTAATCAGAGCAGTGGTTTTCTGTCCCTCTGTTTGTTTTTCTAAACAATCGCGTTATCTAGAGCTAGATAATTACTCTGAGATTTAAGATTTGGGACAAGTTATGGCTCAATTTACGTTAATGATTATAAGTTGGTGGTTTTCTGATTATTCCAGTGAAATATTTACATTACTTGATCGATTGTTGATGCTGTGAAATAGATAAAATGTAAAGCTTAATAATTAGTTCAGCTGCATGTATGTCAGTATCTAATTATGTTTTGGTATTACATAATCAATGCCCCGACGCTTGAAAGGCAATAATTACTTACCGACATGTTGGGTGACTTTGACTTGTGGTACTTGATTGAAATCAGCAAAAAATCTGCGTTGATTGGTCATACTCTCGTACCGCTGTTAAGACATTTGATGTCGCTTAGTTACAAAAAAAACACAGTTTTCGGCGACCAAGCGACCAAAATTATCGCGGTTAATAAATAACTTAATTGCAATAAGTACTTGTTGCGGTGCTTGATATAATACTAGAATAACATTAAATGATATTCTAGTATTATATTATGCAAAACTGTGGTAAATAATAGGATTATTTAACACGCACTTGTGATTTTGAGTAGCCTGTGTCTATCCCCGGCATACCATTTACGTTCCTGCTAAATGTCATCAAGACCTGTTCAGCCGTTTAGGCACGAAAAGGTGACAGACAGACAAAGTCACTTACAAATTTATTACATATATTAGTATGAATGTTTGTTAAACAATCGAATTAATTATAAGAAATTAGGTCTTTGAGATAATTAATTAATCGAATAGTACTAATCATTAATAAATAAGAGAATCAGCGGACGATCAACCAAATAGTAAAATTTCTGAAGAATAAACAGTTAATAGATTCGTATCCACATCCACCAAAGCGTCGTTAAGTATCATTTAAACCCTCATTCATCTAGCTAAACGGTTGGCATTTTCTTTCATAATCCAGTTTTGTGAAATCTGTAGGCATTGCATCAGAATTCAGGTTCATTTCTAACGGCTCGCTCGAGTCCAGGCTTCGTGACTTATCTCGAAAAGCCGCCGACCGCCGTCATTGTGGTGTTAAGATGCCTTTATTTGTGTTTTAAAAGCAGAATATACATAGGTATGTATGAACATGTTTTGGTGAATATTTTTCAATAATCATGTCTAGATCAGCTTAGCGAATTTGGCTACCAAAGATAATGCTAACATTTTTACAACTGTTTCTCAATAGCGAGAAAGTTTCGAGAAACAAGTGAACATAAAAAGTGACAGTTGTTGAAAAACATTAAACAATTGAACATCAAACGCACTTATTGAAAATGAGCTTGGTAATTAATATTTGTTAAACTTAAATTGGTTAAGTTTTATTATTTTAGCTCTTTTTAATAAGTGTAAACTCAAATTTAATAAGATACTAATTGTCAACAACGTGTTCTTTGATATCTTTTGTGTCCTTGTGGCTTACATAAATAAAATAACGGTAGGGGCACTAAAAGACAAAAAGCTACTTATTCAAGGCACTTTTAAAAGCATTCAAAATTAAGACACCAAGCTTTTTATAATCAAATTACTGACTATCGATAGCTTATTACAAAGCTTTGTTATGTTCGAACATCTAGAACATTTCTAAATCCGAGCGAGTTCCACGTCGTGTGTCAGTCCTCCGCCATCTATTTATTTCACGTCAATCGAGCAATCGTTTCTGCGTTATTGCTTCACAAATGTACAAAGACTTTACAGGGGTGATAAACGTTGAAGCTTTTTTGTATGTTCAACAGGAAAGTCAAAGAACTGTAGTGGCAAAATACGCGCTAACATCTGACAAGCAAAGATTTAAATAATCTTTGCTGACAAGATGGTTTAGAATGCGTAAGCAGCTTGTCAAACTACGTGGAGTCATTAGGTCATCCATACCGCCTAAAGTTTTCTATCAGTGCTTAGGAATCCGTCGTGATATCATGACGTATAGAGCTGAGACGTGGATATTCACGGTAGGGCCGTTCCAGCAGTTTAAAGTCACTCAGTGAGTTAGAGTAGTATATCATAAGTCAGAGCTATTGCTCAGATAAAAGTTCAAATCCTCAATTCCTGCCGAAAGGATCATGCAGACAAAGTCCACAGATATGCGTGCTCCATCGTTTGATACCGATTTTTTTGTTAATAAACAAACTGACATAGTTATTTAGTTCCTTTAACAAATTTTTCAACGGAATAAGACCCGAATACTTTCAAATGGAAATAATCTTCCAAAGATGTATCACACTTAGCTATTAGAGGGGGGTTCAGAAATTTGCATATTCTTTGATTTAAAACCCTTCATGATATATCGTCGGCCACATCGTCACTTAGGATGTGGCCGACAATTAGATGAGATTGTGGTCAAACGAAGGTTTTTTATTAACGACAAGGAAAACTGGTCTAACACTCTGTTATTTCATGGTATTATGATCATACATCATGTTTAGTTTTCACTGCGTTGACTGGTTTATCTCAAAGGAGCAATTCGAAGATTCTTTGACTTCCAACGTTCAATAAACTACACCAAAATTTTATTTTCCACGAGACTCAGTTCCAAGCTTTTACTCAGATCTCCGGGACCTTTCACGAGTAATTTTCGAAGAAAAGCCTTGGATTGGTGTGAACGAGCGACGCTCTGCGACTTCCGAAGCTCCTATTTTGTTTTATATTTTTTCTAACTGCAGGAGCTCTCTCTTTTGACAGTCCTGTGAACTGTACCACGGATTCGAACAATTTTTAACTAAGTATTGCAACGTTGCCGTTAGTTAATATCGAAACCACATCACTAGAAACTTCTTCTTTGCAGTTGCTCGAAATGGGAACAAAATCGGTGCTCCTAATTCGGTGCTCTTAAAATTGGTACACCAATGGGAATACTTCCTACATCGGATTGCTTCTCAATGTTTTGAAAATTGTCCGCAATGTCACATAGTTAACATTTTTAATATGATAGGAATAAAAATTAGAATATAACCTTGGTAACTTTCAATGTGGTTATTAAATACGCTATTATCATTATTTTTTTCATGATAAATTATGCGTTACGGTAAAGTGCGATTGATTACTTGTTTAATCCTACAAGAGCGGCAGCCGTTCACTCCGTAAGACTATTTATAAGAAACAGACTGTAATTAAATATTGGATATTTACATAAGACACAATCGTCAAGCAGACAACAATACAGATTGCCCGTTTGCTCCGTTCCTAAGACACCCGAATCAGTCCCTAAATTGGGGCACGGGGCCCTGATAAAACGGTTTTATTAAAATCCTTCTCGACAACTGAAGAAATTATAAATTCCAGAAAATTTGTCATGCCAAGGGTTGGGCCATGAATTCCTATTGCGATTTTCGGAACAATTCGAAAACATACGGGAAAATTTAATTTCAGTAACGGTCATTCTTTCTGTTTGATTTTCAGTCTGAATACGTTATTTTTTTCATTTAAAATTTAATGTAAGTCTTGGTTGTTTAATTTGTTCTTTGCAGGTACAAGTAACTAGTCTTAAAAACTTATATCTGTATAAGTTACCAGACAGCGCTATAACGACTTAAACTTAGCACTAAATATTTAATTTGCGCTATACTGACCTTGCATTGCTTCCAGGCTTGATTTTCTCCATCTGGACCAACATCCAAGCTTTTACTATCAGAAGTCATATTTGAAATCACGGCTGATGAGTTTACTGAGAAATACATTGCAAAAAGTTTACATATTTTTATAGTTTTATTATAGTATGTAGTGTAAGTAGTATTGTTTTCTTTCATAAAAATTTGACCTTTTCTAAGGGTACATATTTTTGTAAAATAAAGAAATAAAGACTTTTGACTTTGACATACTCTTAATTATTTTGCACACCAATTATATAATAAATAATAAAGTAAAAATAAATTTCATAAAATATTTTTATTTTATTTTATTTTTGTCTGTCCAGTCCATCCCAAGATTGCCTGGAAAAGATCGTTCAAAGCGATAAGGACGTCTTTGTACTTATACTACTAGCATTTTTTATTTCTGTACTGTTTTCTGTGTTTGTGTGGTACAACAATGTTTTATCTATTTATCTATCTATATGTATGTTTCGACAGAGCGTGTTGTCAATCCGATGTCAGTATTTCAGCACGTTCCCGCCATCCTCTAAGCCCGTATGTTTGTACCCTGGCCCTCTCCGGGGTGTGGGTAATGGATCCCCCGATCCTTCTAATATCCATTTAGGACCAGGGACATATCGGCCTCCGATACCCACCAGATATTGAGTTGCGAGACATTATGGTGTGCGTTTTGGTTGAGTTTCTCCGTAAAAGGCGGTTTGTTGTTGAATTGGATAGTTTCTGTAACATAATCAATGAAAATCTTTGTAGGTTAGAATTGTTAATATAGGAAGGTTTTGCATGATACTAAAATAATAAGAAATAAAACGTCAAGTGCGAGTCGGACTCGCGTACCGAAGGTTCTTGTTTCTTGCCAAATAGCATGATTCTAGTTTAACGGAAAGTAGTGCCTTTAAAATTTGGTCACTAACAAGATAAAAAATATCTTTAATTATGTTTAAAAATTTCTGGATTTTGGATTTTTTTTTGGGCATAAACATCTGTAAGTTTTGATTGCGTTGACTTAGAAATTTGATTTATATCGCGGCTCCAAGAAGTTACGAACCTGAGTAACTATATGGTGTGAATTTCAACTCGATACCTCCACGCGTTTCTGAGAAAAGAGGGTTGACAGACGGACAACAAAGTGATACTATAAGAGTTCCTTTTTTCCTTTTGAGGTACGGAACACTAAAAACAGGAATTACTTACTCTATGTTTACGACTATTTTATAATTTGGTAAGTATGTCATCAGTACCAGAACCTAAGTATAGTGCTCGTCCTCCGTGCTAGTAAAAACTGTTTTACGGCAGGACTCCACGCCCCGGCTCTTCCTTTGGTACTATAACGTTTTTGTAGGAGTGTTGTATATGTTATTTTCAATTTGGTTGTATACTAGTAATGTACCATAAAACTAGATAAACTAAACTTTAAGGTTTTACTAGGATATATAAAAACAAGAGCTGGTAAAGGCTATCCACCTAGGTAATACTTAACTTCATAACTACTCTTCTTAAATGGAATCTATAATCTCTCTATCTATATAATATAATATATAATATAATCTCTCTATCTAAATCTAAAATCTTTTTAAATGGAATGAAAATTATTGTTGTTTGAAAGATAAATATGGAATCTGATTCTTATTTAAATGTGAAATTATTGTATTTATAATTTCAATCAAGACACCCTTAAAAGCTACGGAACCCAAATATTTACGTACGTACATACATTTATGACACTATTTGTATTTTTTACAAGATTATTGACGTATTGAATACTAGTTTCTGTCCGTGACTCTGCACGCGTTGTGTAAGGTTATTTCTATCTCATGGGAACTGATTTCTGTGATCAAAAATAAGCTACGTTTTATTCCAGGCCTAAACTTATGCAAGTTAAATGCAAAAAAAATCAGCCCGATCAATTAAATTTTGGCGTGAAAGTAACAAACATCCATCGACAAACAATTATATATAAATAGCAGCGCCTCGCGCTTTCACCCACGTAGTTCCCCTTCCCGGGGAATTCCGGGATAAAACATAGCCTTTGTCATTCCCTGAAAAGTAAGATTTCTAATAATAAAATATTTTTTGAAATCGGTCAAGTACTTTTTAAGTTTATTCAATACATACAAGAATACAAATTATTTCTCTTTATAATATTACCTATAGCATAGATTTATTAGTGTGAAGCTTTTTCCTTCAAATTCCCATACTTCCGATTATACTATCCGATTACCCTATTTCCGATTTTTATATTATAGTCGCTAGTCGATTCTTCGACATATTCGTGCAAGTAACACTTTTTACCAAATGTGGGTTGATTTACTTTTGTTTTTATTCATCAAAATGTACCTAGCCAGTGAGCGATGAAATATTAATAGTACGTGTAATAACGGTAAGTCATATGCACATACATAGAATAGAATAGAATAGAATAGAATACTTTTTATTGGCTCACACACACATACATAGTACACAGAAAGATACAGTAAAAAACATAAAAAATAATTAATACTACTTAAATAGTGAACCAATAAGGTCCTGCCTCAGCTTAATGTTGCTCCACAGAAAGTTGAGCAACGCTGGTTTTCTGGTAGAACATTGGTGCACGCGTGTCTACACGGCCATAAAAAAAGAGAACACAAAAAAAAACAGAAAAATATACATACAACTTATTGGATTAGATATTACAATAATAAATACTATTACAATGTGTATTTAGTAGAAATAATTCAAGCAGTTAGTACTTGAATTACTTCTACCAACACTAATACACCATACTAGACTGAGTGATGCAACGTTGTGGCTTGATCATAGATGTGAATATTGTGTCCTGTGTTCATTGTGAAGCTATGAAGCGTTGGCTAATATGAACAGCTGACCTCTATAACTTAATCGAATCGAGCTCAAAATAACGGTACGTAATGTTGTTGCCTAAAATAACGCTAGCTGTACCTACTCCAAGTACAAGAGAACAAAGTAGTAAGTTTATACAAAACCGTTTCTCTAAAGATTTCCAAACTAAATACGTAGAAAACCATTTCCACAAGTCAAACAGAGCTGCGCTTTGAACCTCTGGAGCTACGACCACCTGGACGTTCCCCAAGATAAAACTCCTAAGTAAACTTACAACTAGGCATGTATATCGTTAAGTTTCAACATCTATGCGCACCGTTGTTTAAGAGAGCATCCGATGCGAACAACGATGTTGTCGACAACGGTTAGTTTTTAATGTGAGCGAGAACAATAGCGTTTCGTCTCTTAACGAACTTCAGTACGTTAAATACAAATCGTAATACGTAACCTAGGTCCTTTTTTGTAAGTTTGTCAGTTATCACAGAATTTTAAAGTTGTGGCTATAGTTTAGTTACCTTGTTTGGCAATGTTGGCTCTCAAAACGGTGTAGGGCAACAGTGCCAATATAATTTTTTGATATTGAGCACAACTCGGTATTTAGCTATGTATACTTTCATTTTCTTGTCTCCAATAAAGCTGTTTAAGCCAACACAGTGTGACGCTGAAGTAGTTATTTGATAGCAATAGGCATTACATGTTTGTGTTCTGTCCGTAGTCGTTGGCATCCGATATCCACCAATTCACAATTCGTTGGAAGCAACGCAACGCATACTGACATCATTGGTTAAGACCGTTGTTATTTCAAACGACCATCTCTACTCACATCCCTTTGCGCTATAAATTTAAATGGACCTTGTTTTTCTTGGTCACTATTCGTAACAAGGTGAACCGAACTATAAATTACGAAGAGATGTATGGCCGAAGTTTGGGCAGGGGTAGGGTTAGAGGAAAGTAAATTCATCGAGTTCACAAGTTAACTCCGATCGACTTCTTAATTATACCTACGAGTTATTCGATTTTGTGGACAGCGGTAAAAAGAGAGACGGGTTTAAGATAAGATAAATCCATGGCTTAGTTTTAAAGTATTAGTACATTACTTTAAAACTTAGAAGATCTATCTATTTGTTTGTTTCCTTTTCAAAACTAACCAGCTGAACAACCAAACAATTTGGCAAGCAAAACATATCTTGAGAACGGACAGGCTACCGTTCGTCTCAAAACTTATACGACAGGTACGTAGGGCAGCCATGGGACGCCAGTTTATATTTAAAAATAATTTCAAGGCACTTAAAATTTGTAGTCAGCTTCAATTACTGGTAATACGTAATAAACAAGCAATTCAAAATTGTCCCCGCTCGGTTTCCTTCAATAAATTCACAAATTTCCAACAAAATCATCAAAAGCGTTTACCTCGGTTATCAATGATCATTTATTTTGCATTCTCGTATTCCCGGTCGGGTCGCGATAATTCTTTTTGTGTCGTTTCAACACGGTATCGCTTTAAAATGGTGTTCCTGACGTGCTTTTGACAGAAGATAAGTATTTGTTTGTGCTTTTCACTGCCCATTCTTTGTTTACTAAGGTGACTGCCATCAGCAATTTAACTTGTTTTATCCTGAACACGGAACATGCAGCTTGACTTTTTCTGTATTTTCCAAGGGTTATGTTTGTAGGAATGTGTGATAAGATGACGGCCCGTTATTCGAACGATGATTAACTAATTAATGATCATTATCGCTTGTCACCGTCACTACTACTTAATTCAGTCACCAACAACCCGGCCTTAATGCCACTAAATTAATCGCTACACAACAACAATAGATTTTACTCTATAATGATAAAGAAAACAGAATATGTATGTACCTATTGAGATCGATTAGGCAAAAACAATCCAAAAATGTAAGTTTTGACCCAGTGATTATAGTATATAGATAGTTTTGAAATAGTTATAGCAATTTTTGTACGTCATACGGCTATCAACTGCCATCAGCAACATCAGCGCGTTTGCTTAGGCATGTATATAGACAACTGACGTTATGACCATAAAGCAATATGGCGTCCACTATGTTCAGCGTCTTCATTAAACTAATTAAACTAATATACGTGAAACCGGAAATGTAGATTTCAAATGCATTTTTCGGCAATCAGTTTAAATTTTTTTTTTTTTGTTTATTAGCACTATAGAATATTGTTTAGACACTTTTCAATAATGTGACCTACTAGGTATATTGTATCATCTCAGAATAACACATTTGGGTATTTTAACTTTTAAAGAAAGAAACTGCGGAAGGAGGGACGCGCACGTGTCAAGTTTTAAAGTTAAGGTGCATACCTCACCCAAACTTGCGCCGCCACCTATTATGTCATTATTCCGTTTAACAAAGGAATTTTCAAAAATCCATTTTCCAGTTTGTGCGAAGTTGCCCTTGATGGCCACCAAAATCTACTTTCGTATCTCTGCCTAAACTATATTACAGAGCATTAAAAAAGCGTATGATAGGTATCACAAACTGGAAGATGGATTTTTGAAAATTCCTTTGTTAAACGGAATAATAAGATAAATTAGGTGGCGGCGCCACTTTGGGTGGGGTATGCGCCTTAAAACCTTTCTAAACAATATCACCGTGCCTATCATGCAAGAAAGCACCGCTCGCACTATCTATAGTATCTTTCATCTATGGACATAGAGAAAAAATCTAGTCTCTACGTGATGCCTTACAAAATGTAGAAGATTGAGATTGTGTAGGCGTAACTAATAGTGATGTAGCCACGCTTACAAAATGACTTCTACATCGATGAAAATGTTGGTCAAACACTACATACCTATAATATAATTTTACGTAAAATAAGTCCGTATAGCTTATCCGACTCTAGAATTTCTTAGGTATATCTATAGACGATTCTGCGATATCTACTAACACTATCACAGTAAAGTGACTTTTAATCAAACTTCGCCCCTGTACCCTAACTCCACCAAAATTAATCGTTTTACCACATTTTTAAAACATCTATCAGAATATTGATCTTTTGTTAGATACATACTTACAAAGCAATATAAAAGCTACAAAGCATCGGAGTTGTGCAATTACACACACAGTACATTGTAGGTACTTGGTTAATGGTATCGTCTCAAAATGACACATTTTGCTATTTTACCTTTGATATAAGAAATGAAGTTTCTTTTATTATGAAACGCACATGAACACTAACGATAGGGCTAGTCCACCAGTTTAAAGTTGCCCAGCGAGCTACAGAGAGAGCTATGGATGTACATCTATTGCACATACATCGTCGGGGTAAACGTGTTCTTGAGTGGAGACCGCGACTCGGCAAACGTAGTATAGGACGCCCTCCAACCAGGTGGGATGACGATTTGCGAAAGACTGCTGGCAGATGCTGGATGCGGCAAGCTGAAGACAGGGCGCTATGGTGCTCATTAGGGGAGGCCTACGTCCAGCAGTGGACTAATGTAGGCTGATAATGATGATGAAAAGAAACTGCAATTGGAAGGATGCATGTCAAAAGTATCAAGGTTGAAACCATGATATCTATCTCTCCGTGCGTATTGTACCACACGCACATTCAAGAGTTTCTTGCATCTATGGAAGATTTTACATCTTTACCAGTGTCTTAATTAAGTGATTGGTAAGCAGAATTTGGGCCCAGAATTGATTTTGACATGAGATTTAGATAAATTTATCTGATTGAAACAGTTTAATGTGGCTGTCATTTCAAAAACTATACTTGTCATACCCAACTAAAGCAAACACATTTTCATCTTACAAAGTAATTCCCGAACTAGATGAAAAAACTACAGAAAAGCTGCAAAATTAAGTAGGATAGCTAGCTGCAAAGAGAAAAAGAGTCACTATAATGGTTTCAACTTTGTGGCCAAGTAACTTAGGTTCATTATACAACGTAAACTTAAAAATAAAGTACAAAGTTAATGCTACGCTAAAAAGCTCGTTCTATTGAAGTAAGCACATTTATAATGTAACATGTATCAAAGCTCATATTAAAGGCTGTAAACTGCGAATATCCCCGGTCAGAGTTGTCTTGTGTCCGGCTTTTATATTTAAATGTTGGATAAAATCCAGATACTAATACTTCTACATACAGTAACCAACACTTCTTGACTTCTCGTTTTTAAACTAAGTGAAAAAGTGTGAGATTGTATAATTTCACATAACGTTTATTAATCGACTTCGAGGTACGTATCGATATCGACCGAATACATAATTCCAACGAGCTTCCCATTCATTCCAGAGAGAATGGGATCGTTGAATGATATGAAGAAAGAACGAATGAAAGGTAAGGTAGATATTCAACCACTAATCGATATTGAATCGATTTTATATTAGTGCACCCTACAAAATGTATTTTACGTAAACAGTTTTTAGGTACCATTTCGCCAGCCATGAAAAAACCTTTTGGGCTTTCTAGAACAAAGTAGGGAAATGTATCGCAAACAAAAGCGGTTTGATTACCAAATACTTAGTAATGTATTCCAGTACGATTCCAAATAAAAGATCACTTATCAAATCAATAAAACAAAGAGCATCATCAAAGGTAGATAAAAACGTACAAAAGACCCATAAATTTTCCGGCACTTTTTCCGACAATCTTCTTTATTTCCATTGACAGCTCTACCTCATAAAGAAGAACGAAGGTATAAAACAATATAGGTACCTAATGAAATGTTACGACTGTCACTATATGATACGATCGGGTTACGAGTGGAATAGAACTAGAGTATTTTAGACAAGCTAATATTCTCGCAAAGTGGGTTTAAGCAGTCATATTTCAATTAAGGGCGTTATTTTGAGTTCAGAGAGGCTTCTTTTGATGACAGAAAATGGAACCCTACAGCGAAAACAGAGTAAATTTATTAAAAAAAATGTTGGACAATTCACACCATAGACAGAATTTTTTCACTACGTATTCACACAGCATTATCTAGCCCCAAGCTAAGCAGAGCTTGTGTTATGGGTACTACTTACTACTTAGATAACTGATATACTTAATACAATACAAATACATAGATAGATATTTTTTATTATATATAGAAAACGACCAGAACACCCTGAACAAATGTCTGCAGATCGTACATACCATTTGTACCGATTCGGGAATCGAACCCGCAACCTCCTGTGTCGCAGGCAGACCTTCGCCCACCACGCCACAGAGGTCGTCGATAAGCCACTGCCGCCACAGTTATATCATTCATGTAGGTCCTTTTACCTATTGTAAAAAAACGGAGGAACCCTACCTATTGCAATTGAACTAACAAAAATGTAGCCCCACATTTCTTGTAATAGCTTTGGTATAGATAAATAGAACTACCAAACTCAGGTCCCATATTTTTACTCTGACACTCTGCAAACCTACTTATCACAAAATTCTAATTTTCATCCGACTTTATTTTCGGTAATTATCCAGGGAGGTACGATGCTATGTTAGGGTTTAACCATATTTTTCATCAACAAGCCATGTAAAATGAATTGATACGATAAAAATGCCAATGACAGACTCAATCGCAATTCACGAAAGGTTCCGTATTACATTTGATATCCGAGCCCTAAAAACAATTTTACGAAGGCATATAAAAATGAAGAATCATATAAAAATGTTCTGGTTCCTAATAACAAAATATTTTACGTAATCTAGATCTTCTGGCAATATAATTTCATTCCGCAGCCTATGCGGCCCGGGGGAAACTTTTTTATTTATTCTCCTGCATAGTTCAGGAAGAATCCGGGATATAAGGGCGGTAAGGGGGCTCACACACGAGCTGATCGTGTCAGTTGACTTTACAATGTACATATGAATTTATAAAATGATTGCGAGGCCGAACATTAGCTTACAGTCGAAGCAGCGCGCCTTGTGAAGATAATGAGAACCTTGTGTTGGAAGAACGTCTCTTAAACTCACGGAGACAAGATCAGAACCCAAGTTCGTTTGACGATAGTATATAGAGACGTGAGTGGACTCGGGGCTTAAAACATATTTTTATAATAATATGTATTGGGTAAATAAACGTGATAAAATCCCATCAATATTTTTGGAAATTGCAATTTTAATAATTATTATAATTTTTGGTGTACGAAAAACTAAATATACATAATAAATACATATACATACACATTTTCATTACTTGACCCAGATCAAATATTATGAATTATGTAAATAACTAGAGTCATTCGATATTTCTTTGGTAGTCTACTTTTATTTTACATTCCAAAAATAAGATCACCCCGTATCGCAAAGTTAATTCACACATAATTAACAAAAAAATCAATCTTGATTTCATCAAAGCTACATTTTGATTGGAGCCCTGTTTGTTTCTCTGTATATCGGGCCGCGTCTTGGCGTCCTTATCTCTAACTTTTTCCCGCTTGTTGCATACAAAACGGAGCCAAGTCTAAATTGGATTTCGGCTCCTCTGTAGGCTGTCTGATGTTAAAACTGTTTCAACTTTCAAATAGCTTAAGATTTATTTTGTTTACGGCTTCTGCGGGGTTTGAACCAAAGTTCACGAAAGCGATGAATATGATACATAATAATGTTTTTACGGTAAGTTGTGACTGTTGTTGTGAGTTTGCGTTTGTTTTGATATGCATTGAGTTTATCTTACCTACTTATTTTATTACTTTTGTTCAGTTATTATAACTTTGCATACCTATAACAAAACTTGTTTAAGTTTAAGTACCCTATACAAAAAAGCACAAAGACTACTTAGACCACTCAAAAAAACTCAAAAAACTCAATAACTTTATTTCTTTAAGCTTACAAAATAAGCACTTAGATAATTCAAATTTAATACTATAAACACAGGTATAAACACTGTTTAATATCATAGCGGTTTCGTCTTTATCTCTGGCGAATACCTAATCTACTACATGTCCATCCACGGTTGTATGTCTGTTGATTCGCTACCCCCTCATAGTCTGCTAATCGAAACAATTTATTTCTTGAATTAGGTGTTGAAACTCTCTTAGGGCCCTATCTCATTATGACACCCATCGTGGCAAAACCGATCGCGCCACCAACAAAATATGTACAGCTTTATTGAGGGTACCTCACCAGGTATCAGCTTGGTTACGCAACCAAATTTGTTGCCAGCAACCGAATCGACCGCTGGTGGCGCAACCATTAATATGTGTAGTGATAATTGGCGTCTCTTTCACTTCACCGCCAGTTGTGCCACCAGTACGTATACCAAAAGAACTCTTCTCTCTTTTAACTTCTCGAAGTCCAATTTGAAACTGCCAATCATGGTGTTTGTTTTGGTGTTTCTCGATTGTTAGCTAAATCTCAGGTGACGCGACCAGTGGCGCCACAGTGGTGTCCTAATGACATAGGGTCCTTATAGCTAGTCTCTCAGAAATAGTCTTTTTGACAAAAAAAAACTATAGGTAAGCTAATAGCATCTTGTATAATTTATTACATTCTGTATTTTATATAATGTTCCAGTATACTTATTTATACTAAATATCGATTTAACATAATAATGCGTATCGTAAGTTCTATACCATAATACCACTGGCATATAATATAAAATACAGGATCTACTTACACTAATTAAGATGCGATTAGATCACAAAAATACGGGATAACGAACGGAACGCGGAAAGATTAACAAAACCTGTTGCCCCCGACTTTGTCTGAAAAAATCATGTCGACGGGGAGCTTTGCTACTAACCCAACAGTTTTACGAAAACAATGTCAGAGGAACTGTTACTGTTCTGGTACACGCGAGGCCAGTGCGGATTGCTAGCTAAGCTATATTATTACACCTAAGAATATCCGAAAGATTAAAAATACTAACACGGCGAATAAAACAGTAAAAGATCGCCCATTTTGCAAACTTTACTGTATTAACTAACAGTTAATTACGACTTCCATAACTCTTAACGATTACGTAGCGCCGTTACGTCTAGCTCTAACGGCGTTAGTATAATGAAGTGGTAAAATATAGTACTTAGTCTTAATACGTACTACATTCTCCGAGACCATTTTAACAGCCGCGATATAAAGTGGGGTTATCAAAACTGAAGTGTCTGCGTACACGGTTAGAAATTATTTCTGAAACTCAACAATGGCTATAGGTACAGTGAAGAGTTGGATATTTGGTTATTGAGCTTGTAAAAAATAGTAAGACAAAGTGCTAACTACATAGAAATCTAAGAAAAAATCAATAGACTATTAAATAACAAAAATAATGTTTCAATTTTGTTTTCTTGTCATTAATAAGTATATATCTAACATCTCGTTGTTTTGAAAAATGAAAATTAATTTTTACATCAAATTGCAATCTGTACTAATATTATAAAGAGCAAAGATTTGTTTGTATGTTTGAATTGAATAGGCTCCGAAACTATACTGGCCGATTTGAAAAATTCTTTCAGCATTAGAATCCTACATTATTCGTGATTAACATAGGGTATAAAACATACCCGTACGAAGCCAGGGCCGACCACTAGTGTAATATAAATAGGTTCAACAAGAGTGTGAGCTCCAATACAAACCAACGTTAGTTTAATGGTGGAATATTGGCTAAACTATTTATACTTTAAAAAAAATATATTTTATTCTTTTTGTAAGCTTGGCCTCAGGATATCAGTTTCCGACGACTCAGATCTATCTTTTGTGACCAAATAAAAATAAAATTAGCTAAGTATCAAGTATTTCTGCCCTTCACCCTTCACCGGGTAACTGTCCTCCTTATCGAAGGTCTGCCAAGGTTGCAACTTTAGGTACATGGTTGCCATTTGAGAACCTTATGGCCGGCCATCGGTTCTGTGACCAAGGGAACTTGCTCTATGCGGGTAGCGTAATCCGGCTATTGTCTTTTTTATGATAGATAGATATGTCCAACACTGGGCGTCATTCCGCTGAGATGATGATAAATTATTTTAGCAGGGTTGACAAGGCGCCATGTGTTCGGAGGTATCTCGTCAATTATGCGCTGAAGTTTATTGTGCTCGTTTATAGACAGCCTTAACTTTAGTTGCCTACACTGAGTCTAGCTCTCAGAATAACTAATTAAAGGGTTGAAATTGTTATGGCTATTTATACACTAACTTCTTCGTTGACTTGTTTTAATGTAGGTACTTAGGTCACGTAAGCCGACTTAAGCCACGATGAAATGTGAAACGGAGTGTGGGCGGGCCTCCTTCCTGATGGACCGACGACATCGTAGCGGTCGCAGGGAGTCGATGGATGGAATCGGCTTAGGACCGCTATCGTTGCATTGTCGCCCTGCTGCCCGCGGCTTCTCACGCGTTGTTAAGGTTAAATCTATCCCATGGGAACTGGAATATGGAATAAAAAGTAGCTTATGTAACTCTCCATCCTTTCAACTAACTCTACGTTAAAAATCAAGTCGATTAGTTGCTTGGTGAGGGTGTGAAGGACGGATAAACAAACACACATCCGCATTTATAATATTAGTAAAGATTACTTGACACTGGCAGAAAAGTGTACAATGGACATCATCGTCTTCCGGTTTACTGTTGATTGGATGCAATAGCAAAATGATAATGATAATGAAAATTTATAAAATTAATCCTTTTCTTTTCGTTTTCAGGTAAGTCAATACCGCATTCAAACATCAGCACGAAAATTCTTCAATCTTCACACGTAAGTAAAGTTTTAGTGTGAGCATCTACCTCTCTTATTGGTATTATATTATTGTGTCAAGAAAGACCGCCGTAACCTTGTAAAGCGTCAGAAATTCCTCGTACGTCGCTCATAACTCGATCTATGCGTCGTTCTATCGAATCTCGTACGTCCTTCACAACGCGACCCACAAAGATCCACGTCCCTTTTCAACCTTAACCCATTGACATATAGCTCAAATAACTCACAATTTAAGCCATATATTTATTGGGTAGGGTAAGATGTACCAAATAGATACGAAACAAGAATTTCCGTACGATAATCTAGTGAAGTTTTCGATTTTGTATTGGACTGTTGCTTTATAAATAGAGTTACTGGCTATTTGGTAACTGCTCTGCAATAATGAAAGTAGGTACATTGAGTCCATGGGAATCGAGATGGATAGGTATTGCAAATTAGAGATACGGAAAATGTCGATATTTATTTATGTACAGTACAGGGATCTAAGTTTTACCTAGTTGTTTTCAAGTTAGTCGGGCGGCACAATAAGTCGATATGTCGCCTTAAGAAGCTCTTAAGTTCACGTTAAAGATGCCAATAATGCATTAAAGGTGCCGCCCAATTTTTAATTACGTTAAACAAGAGTTTTCCAAAAAACCATTCGGTATGTTAAGATACTTAATATCTTAAGCTTTTTTATACCATTTTTATTTTGTTCTAGTTCATGTTTTCCATATTTTGGGTTAATTTATAAAATATGACACTCACATAAATATAACGTTGCTTTACGTTGCGTTATATGGATATTGATACTGTACAAGCATTTTGTAATAGTAATAGATTTGCGAAGTTGCTCTTGGAGGCCACCAAACTCAGTTTTCGCATTTATATATTAACACAATAACTGTTTAGAGTGCCACGGAAAGGGTATTGGAACTAAGCTGAAAGAGGTCAACTTTTCTACAATTTTTTTTATTTGGAACATTCAGAAGTTGATTCCCTCTGGGTCTAGAATCACCTCCTTTCGGCTACGTACATACTTTCCGTGGCACCTTGTATAGTTATTCTGTGGCAATAATAAGATAAAATAGGATGCAGCGCCAGTGTGAGTCGGGGTAGGTCCTTCAAAACTTCTTCTTATCTCATTCTTCTACAGCATTTCCAGTAGGGAAACAGTAAACCAAGACGCCCTAACAAAAATACTAAACTAAACTAACTGAACGAAAATAAAACCTCGTTTGAAGTTAAATATACTAAATGAAGATGTTGATTCCCCAGGCACCGATCTGAAACCCAATTTTAGGGCCAAATTAAGTACAACAGAGCTTTTAGATAATCACATACGAATAGAGTTGTACGAAAAAAAGAAAATGGAGAAATTTTATTGACTTTAACTACATGGCGAAACAGAAATCGCTTACATACAAATACACATAGGGTGGCAAGCTGACACCCTACACTGTTGCTAGTCAGGTATAAATAGAGTACCTACCTAATCCACTCTTTTTTTACTAAATAAATAAATAAATAATGCTGGACAATTTACACAGCATTATCTAGTCTCAAGTTAAGCAGAGCTTGTGTTATGGGTACTAGATAACTGATATACATAACATTATACAATATATAGATAGATATTTTTTATTATATATAGAAAACGACCAGAACACCCTGAACAAATGTCTGCAGATCGTACACACATTTGTCCCGAGGCGGGAATCGAACCCGCAACCTTCTCCGTCGCAGGCAGAGCTTCCCCCACCGCGCCACATCGGTCGACTAAGAAACTACAATCACTGAAGAAGTCCCTAGTTATGAGATGAAATGTTATTTAATGCTTCGTAGTTAGTTCGGACATAATATCTAACACTTGCTGCACTAGGAAGTGTTACCGGCAAGCGATGGTATACCCGGATCCGCTACCATGTGTCATGCTGCATGACACATGCATGATGTTGCGATGTCCGTGTGGCCGCTTCTTGTCAAGTTTTGTGCTTTTATGTAACAAAAATATAAGAATTAAGGCTTGTCTTTCGAAAAAAAAATCCATGATCTTTGAAATCCTATAGCTGTTCAAATATAAAATCTAGGATTCTTACACTCTTATATTTCGATAGTTTTTTGATTAGTTGCATGTTTGATGAAAAAATAAATCTAAAATGTCTCAATTGTGATAGATTCATTTGCCATTTATACCAATACATGACAGGTTTAGAATCAATAAGTGAATAAGGCTTAACGCGATATTTCAGGTAAAATGTAGGGTAATAAGCCTAGGTGTACATAGTAAGTTCATTGGAAACTTTTACAGCATGTTTGTGAGTTCGGACAAAATTCAGAGATTTCATCATCATCATCATGTCAGCCCATATACGTCCACTGCTGGACATAGGCCTCCCCCATACGACGCCACAAAAAGCGGTCCTGAGCCGCCTCCATCCATCGACTCCCTGCGACCGCTACGATGTCGTCGGTCCATCGAGTTGATGGTCTCCCAACACTCCGTTTCGCGTTGTATCGTGGCCGCCACTCGAGAACCTTAACTCCCCAGCGGTTATCAGTTCTGCGAGCTATATGACCTGCCCACTGCCACTTCAGCTTGCTAATTCTGAGAGCTATATCGGTAACTTTAGTTCTTCTACGGATTTCCATATTCCGGATTCTATCACGTAGAGAAACCCCGAGCATAGCTCTCTCCATAGCTCAGAGATTTACCTGTAATTAATAAGTCGGACTTATAAGCCGTAGAACTAAAACTGCGCCTCCCTACGATACAAGTAGATACTTAACGGATAAATCAAAGCTTCAAGCCACATCAATCTAACAAGTAATTTCTTTCTGCTTTCTCCTACAAGATCCCGATAAAAAAGGTTAGTAATGCCTTGCCCATTCGGGTACACGATGTAAGTACTACTTAGTTCTAATTTATGTCTTTTTTCCACTTTTAATAAATTGGCGTCCTCTGGAGTAGGTGCTTGACTTGGGTGAGCCGGAGCTAGTTAAAGAGGTCTTCGTATAAAGACTGGACTGAAAGTACTTTCATTACTTTTTCTACATAATAAAAGCGTTGAGATATCGTTTAGCATTTCCAGCGTTGCTTCGACTCAGAACCGAACAGCTCCGGATCTAGTTGTGAGTGTCCAGTCCATTGATACTATTTTCACTGCTCCTCAGCTGTATTTTGATTACGAATAAAAAACCGGCCAATTGCGAGTCTCTCTCAAATATTCACTGGAAAACTGAAGAGAATAGTGGACAAGGCATACTATAGTCTAGATGAGTTCCTTATTGAAAAATTTGAGGAAAACGTTGTCGTTGATCCACATTTAATTTAATTTTATAGTATTTACACTTACACTTACATCTATTTTCTAAAAATCTAAGTCACCAGAAGGCAGAGTGCCCAGAGTGCTGGTAGCATTGCCACGTTGAATGGCAATGCTAATTCGTTGACCGAAATTAAAACCAGCATTCATATTAGGTATAGTATCAAAATACTTTTGGTAAGATTCCCAAAGAAAATTATACTTAGCTATATCTATTTATATAACTCCTTGTAAAATTTTCAACTCGCCTTGAACCTGCAAAGGGTTGCCAATACCCAATAATATTGTCTTGGTTTCTCATCACCAATCTTTCTTCACCTCAAGCAGCAACATTAAATACCAAACATAACATTTATCACTTCCAATAAACAGAATCGAATAAAACATCGAGCCGGTAGTAAATTACTGAATCGACAAAATCGACCATAAACATTGTGGCGTTGAAATGTTTCCGGAGTAGGGAAGATGCAAGATGAAAGTTTGAGTAAAGGTGGCTAATACTAAGTAAGTAATAAGCAATAAAAACGCACCACCCGAACTCTTCCCGTGGGTGTCGTAAGAGGCGACTAAAGGACATACACAGGGGAACGGGCAGCAGCGCCTCTTGCAGAATGGATCTACCACCAAACCGCAATCTCCAACCCGTATGCCCAGCGTGGGGATTATGAGTATTACCCCCATGAGATAAAAGCCAATGAAGTGATTATCAGGGAGAGGCCTGCGTCCAGTAGTGGACCTTTATAGGCTGTTGAGGTTGAGGTAATAAGCAATCATTTCAGTCCCATGGATGTTGTAAGGAGCTTAAGAAAACACAATATTAGGGATAGGCCAGCAGCCTCCTTCTGTGTATATGAATACCTTTATTGCGGCCACCGATCCACCTGCCCAGCGTAGGGATTGATAAAAAATATATTTAAGCGTCACTGTAACGTAAAGCCATTGCAAAATGTTTTCTGTAACCGAGTGGGAGCCAAGGTCAAGCTTGAGAAATCGACGATGACGTTTAATAATGTCATCCAAAACCAAGCTTTGGTTTTGGATGACATTATCAAAATCGCTTGGCACACCTGGCTGCAAAAGGCACTGGACAGAGGAGCCTGGCACAGATTGAAGGATTCCCAGCAGTCAGTGAGTGACATTCAGGGCTGGTATAATATTAAATAAATAAATAAATAATGCTGGACAATTCACACAGCATTATCTAGCCCCAAGGTAAGCAGAGCTTGTGTTATGGGTACTAGATAACTGGTATAATATTATGATGTTGATGAATATTTGTCATCAACATCATAATTATTATAGCAGCCCTGGTGGTTTTGGCATACGCCCGATTGTTTTGAGGAATCACGTTCAGCGTGGAGCTATGCACCTATGTGTACATGTGTGGTAGATAGGTAAGAAGGGTAGATAGGATCTTTGGTCTTGGGTTGTTGTTACCGTCGAACAAAGATCGAACATTATAGTATTTTCTTCCACGAAAATTTAATAATGTCAAAAAAAAATCGGCAGGATATATGCCGCACTTTAAAGCAAAAAGCTAAATTATATTTTCTTAGTTTAAGATCGACCTTTATTATGAAAATATCCAAACAATGCCGTGTGCTCAGAATTTGCACCTCCCCAATTTTTGCCACGGGTGTCGTATGAGGCGTCTTACGGATATCCATTATCCACGGGGATCCAACACTAAACTGCGATCCCCAAGCCGCATGCCTGGCGTTGGAAAATTCCATAGCATTATCCGCGCACGATAAGAGCCAATCAGGTGGTTATGGCAGTTATGTCAGTTATCAGTGGAGGCCTATGTCCAGCTGTGGACTGGTAAAGGCTGTTGATATGTCATGTGAACCACCTTAGCCACAGCTCAACAAACCCGAAATTAATTCCTTTGCACCTTATTCCAGTTCATCCGAAACTTTGGAAAAGATTCACAATATAAATTACTCGTTTCCATCTTGTGAAATAACAATTACAATTCTGTTTTCGTTTTTGATGTTGTGTTTGTTGTTTGAAAATGGGTGTTTAGTGTTTTTTCTATTTCTTTTTGTGGTAGCTATTTAATATGTTTAGCAGTTTCCGTGTGTTTTTTACCATGGTATCTGCGTATCCAACTTACACAAGTATGCCATTTTTGAGCCTTATTCTCTGAAGAAATTTCAGAAAAAAAAAAGTTTCTCCAGTAAAAGGTTGAAACCTGAATGCTAAAAGCGAAACTTTCTAACTTTCTCTGCGACATAATATTATTTCGCGTTCCTGGAACTTAAAAGTCCGCTTGAAAACCCAATTCTCAATGTTCTCAAGTTCAGTAAACTCAGTTCAATTCACTTCCGCGTACAATCATGAAAATATTCCCTAATACCACCAATGCAAGTCTACCTTATATTTTGATCCTTTTGAAAAGGCTTTTAACGTTGATTTTGCTTTGAGATGCTTTTCTCCCTTGATTTTCGGTTTTGTTGATTTATAGAACACAAAGATGTTTCCTCGTGAATTTATTTGTAAAGATTACGTGTCTTATATTTATGGGAAGAAAATTGCTTAGTGAATTTGTTTACGTTTCTTTGGTTATTTTTGATATATTTTTTCTGAAGCTAATGCGTGTTGATAATTCGTTTGAATGGTAGGATGGCTTGGAGATTTTTGTAATCGTATTTTTAAATTAAACTTTTTTATGGGTTACGCCGACAGTGGAACATAAATATCCATTACTTAAATATTCAAGAACCGCATTCTTTCTTTCTTTAACTCCATTTGTGTACTCGTATTATTTATAATAGTATTTATACACATATAGGCTTTCTATAAGTATAGGCACATAGGTACATAACCTCAAAACAGCTGAATAATTCCCTGACTTTCATCTAGATGGCGTTGCCATCGCTGAGCTGAAAGCCTGAGTTATGGGTCTTGTGGCCACGATCGCAGCCTTTTATGGGATATAAGTGGACGCTGACCTTGACCTCTGGGACTGAATCGGGGAGATAAGATGATAAATACTTACACACTTAGTGAATATAAGCTTGTTTTGATGTTGGTCAAGATTGGAGGAGAGATTCAGCAGGTAACTGTATTGATGGTCTACAGAGCTTTTATGTCACAGTAGGAACCATTACCTAGCTATATTTTCGAGAACATCCAGGCCATTCATGGATATGGTATTTTGTATTTATATTTAATTTATTTACCACTAGCGGCCCGCTCCGGATTTGCATGGGTAGATTGTATATATATACCTATACGATTTTAAAACATAAAAAGCATATTCGCTTTTTATTATTACACAGTCAATTAGTTCATTAAAAAAAATTGCAAAAATAAAACATGAGTAGGGTTTACCAATTATTTAGTTCGTGGCTTTTCGTATTTAGATTGAAGTCGTTTTTAAATTAGTTTGGAGACAAAATAATCAACCAAGACTTTAACGTGACAAACAGTACACATAATAAAACATGAGCAAGAAATACAATTATTAATAATTATAAACTTTCTTAGTATAGAATGTAGCCATAATTTAATTAATTGCACGTTTAGGAAGTGGTACGAATCTTTCGCATGTATTATTTCCTATTTTACATTTACTTGCATCGCATTCTAGTGAGCTTCGCTTGATAAGCAAAGGAAGCTAATAAATATAACAAATCCAATAGTGCCAGAGCTATTTCATAAAAGTCTATGACTATTTGGAAAACTTTTCTCCAAAGCCATGGGCACCGCCTGCCCCGCGTTTAGTATTCAGGGCGGGCGGCACGGACTGTCACTTCTCTCAGAGAGCTCTAATTTATTTGTATAAGTGGATACCGAGTAGGTCACTTCTATTTCTTGTTTTTTAAGACGCCCTGGATACTCGAATTGGAGACCTGTTTTTGAATACCAATTTCCGAGTCTAAGGCTGGACTGAAAAGGTTTGCTTTTATTAGGTTAGAAGCTGTTAAACTTTATTAAAGGACCGAGTATTGCAGAATAATATTTTTTAATAAATAAACCAGCTAGAATTCGTGTTTGGTTGACGACATCGTTAAAACATTATAGCCTTTCAGCCTAATAATACTTCTTAGTAAAATAATGGATCACCATTATCATCAGCCCTTAATTAGTATGGGCCGATGATATTTATGATTCAATTTACACGTGCATGTAAAATTTTGGCTCATTCGAAAATCAAAAAGGTTTTTACTTACCAGATTTGGTTACCTACAGACACGGAACAGATAAAAGCAATTGAAAAGTTTGTAATAATTATTACCTTAATAAAATCGACATTGATATCTGGTGAAGTTTTAACTTGGGAGGTAAGGAGGCCTGGAAGCGCCGGAAGTGCTGAAACCACCTGTGATTATTAGCATTGTACAACAATTAGCAGTTGATTTGGAATGGTACGAGTTGGCGAGGTTAATTAGGTCAAACAACGAATTTTTAAATTAGTAACTTCTCCATCTGCGATTTTAGAAAGGAGTTCGTTTTTGTAGATGCAACCTAAAATCAGTTACCGGTTCAGAATAGAGAAGTTCCTTCGATAGAGCGATCTTTCTAGATCTTTCTGGGTGGTCTGTTGAGATTTCCCAAAGAAGCGGTTTGTCTATAGATTCCGTGCATTAGCTTCCCGGTATGGTTCTTGATGAGTGTTTATATTTGGATAGCGGTGTTGGCTAGGAGTGGCTTTCAAAGGTTTTGTTTCAAAACTTACCTACACCAGTTCGCTTACGTGATACCTGAGTACCTACAACATAGCATGTAGCTTTTGAGATGAAGCGCCGCTTGCACAACAATGTTTAAATCTAGCTTAAATTTTACGTATTTGTACAGTTTGACAGCTACTTATCGTATTTTTGTCAGTTAAGGCGGTGGTATGCATTAAACTAGCGAAATAAGGCTTACTTTAGGTACATTGGATTTTCAAATTTTCCTTTGTTCAACGTAGTAATAAAATAAAATAGATGGCTGCGCTGGTTTCATGCATACCACTGCCTTAAATGTCCTTGTGCAAGCGGACCTAACAAGTACTTATGTTTCGTATGTCATTAACTATTATTGATTTTTTTAATTAGCAACTTTTTGTTGCGTACATGTTGCCGTCATTTATCTCAGATATGTCGCAAGAAATCAGTGGGAACTGTCGCTGACGTAATTCTGTATTTTTTTTTGTAAAATAATAGCCTCATCAAGCTCCAATGTAAACAGAGATTGTTGCTATAATGTTGCCTACATCAACCGCTGCGGCTTTGCCGACTTTGGTGTGTTTTTGTGTCACTTTTGTTTATAGACTCCATTAAACAAGGTCCTTTACCCCTAAATTACGTTAGTCCTTAAAAACACTAGAGCGAAATGAGCATTTACAAACAGAAAAACACAAGCACAACCTAATTTACTGTCCCTTTGTTAAATCAAAAGTGAACCGTCTCAACTCGTTGAGGGCGTTCTATTTTTCTTTTTTTGGGATCCAATTTGTGGACCAAATACTGAATAATAAAGTAAAGGATTTCTCAAGACCAGGTACCTTGTTTTAAAATAAAACAACGGATTTGGGAGTAAACTTAATATGTAAAATCTTTACGAAGTATCTAATCCTATTATTAATAACTATTTATTAAAACATTTTTGTAATAATTAGTCTACGGTTCTATCATTTGTTGCTATTTAAAAACTTGTAATACTGATTTGTAAGTAAGTTTATAAGCTAAGATACGTTTAAATTTTGTACCATAAGGTACATACTTACGGGTCGATTCTAAAATATTTTAGAAACGCTGATAGTAACCATTTCGTATCTTCTAAGCAAGACGACGACAATGCCAGCTCTCGGATTAAGCAAACAGGGCTGGCGAGTTGGCAACCCACCAAGTGGCATCAAAACATTAGCTTCGGAAGGATAGGTCGCCTTGGTATTCCACGCGTGTTGCCCGCTTCAAGTGAATTTTATTAAATTTCGCCGTGTTTTTTAAATTAAATTTAAACTTTGACCTCTCTACTTTGTTCCAGGTTGTTTTCGTTTCTCATTACAATTTACAAGGATTTTTAACATGCAATATTGATCAATGATACCTATCTAAACATTTTCAATATATCCTTCAACTACGCTGAAAGAGGTTGCTATGTACAAAAATGAAAGCAAAAGCATTAAGTAAAATGGAATTTAATGAAGATACTCTGTTCAAGCTTTTAACTGGAGGTTTCTCGAGCTAACAAGATGAGAGAGGCAGGCAGGAATATGAAGGTTGCTTTACGTAAGCATAGCAGAAGCTGTCATAAAAAACAACTTTTAGATTACTAAGGGTTATTGTGTTACAAATTACTCATATTTCAGTTTTTCTTATAAAATTCAATAATTATTTATAAGTTAAGTAGGTACCTTCCCTAACTATGAATCAAGGCATTACAGTACTTATTATTATTATTATTTCAATTCTTAGAGATTTCCAGAGTGCGGGTAAGCACTGTAACAAAAATCCTTAGAATTTAGCAACGGCAACACCTCTAGTCAAACGAACTAAATGTAACTTTAGTCTTTGAACATTGGAAACTTTAATTGTTTTCTCTGTAGGTGGAGTCACCGGCGCTACAGTCCGTAAGAGGTCCCAAAGATTTTCGACGAGAACCGACAGAGACTTCGTGGCTTAGTTGGTTAGAGCACACCCGTACTAAGGGTGGGACGCGGGTTCGAGTCCCGCCGAAGTCGAAAATTTTTGGGAACTTATTTCATTTCTTAGAGATGCCCAGAGTGCGGGTAAGCACTGTAAAAAAATCCTTCTTACAGTACTTTTTGTATATTTATTTAGCAATTATAAAATTTTCTTTGGGAATTAATAAAATGTATGGACAAAGTGTGAAGTGCTAAGTGCGGCAAGCTGAAGACAGGGCGCTATGGCGCTCAGGGGAGGCCTATGTCCAACAGTGAACTACTATTGGCTGGTGATGATGATGATGATAGCTAAAGTAACTTGTAAGCTTTGTTGTGTTGATAATACTAACTTATCCTGAAAGTTATAATACAATAGTAATTCACTTACTTTAGTGAGTCTAAAGTGAAGATGGTGGTAAAACACATAGTGAATAAATTCTATGTCTATGGGTAAAACGCATTACTGTCAGAAATATACTTTAAAAAGTACAAACAGAGCATTCTCGGAAATGCCTTACAAAATTAAACATCTGCAAATACGCACAGTTCATTGAAATAACCATTGTCTGAACCTATGTCGAGCCTCTTTATCGATTCGGCATACAAGCGTGCCTAAATCGACCACATTATCGTACTTTTACCATTCCTGAATAATTCTTACATAACTTCCTTTCAGAATATCGGCAATATCAGAAAGCTATCAATGGAAATTAATATGGCAAAGTTTTTGCGTCCCGGAGGACGTCGCGAGAGGGCGTGGAGGAGACTGGATCTGTGTTCTTGTGTCATATTCTATTATACAACCACAGAGATTCAACTCTATTGTTTATACCTACTTTTAATAGGTTATTAATACAACTCTTCTCTTTCTTATGTTCGTTCTTTGATGTTCTTTATTTATATTTAGATTCTATCAAAGAAGTTTCTTGCTACAGCGGCGCATCGTAGCAGTAAGTAACACCCAGATAATGTAAGATCGAGCACACATTAGGCGTTGGTGTATCTGACCAGGTTTTTAAGACGAGCGTGATCAAAGCGCAAGGTTTAAAACACCTTTATGTTTAAATGGTATATGCTATATGTTTTAATTGTATATCTAACTTCCCCGTAGGCTTACTAGGTACATTAATTAATGAATGTTACTTGACTTTTTCAATGTTGATGTTTTGATTGTCGTATGTTTTGTTTATCATCGTGCTTACTCCTTCGTTTGACCACAATATCACCTATGTGTGTGTCGTGTGGATGTGGCTGCCAATGTATCACAAAGGCCTAGAATACACAGTTAACTCTTGTCATAAAGAGAACATGGTTAATTTATCAGGAAAACAGAATTTATTGATTGATTTTGGCTCCGTTCGTTTCAAAGTTCAATCATCGGGGGGTTGGGGTCTTGCACGTTTTGAAATAATCATAACGTCAAGTACTACTTAAATACCCAGAAAATGTTTAACATTTAATTTGACAGTCCAATATGATTTAAATATAGCGCCACAATAATTTATGGACATACCCAAATATTTAAGGGCCTACCTTGCCTGTCGGTGTGCAAATTTTATTGCACGGTAATGAAATTCCTTATTCTCTTCCGATCAAATTATGATTGACGTGAGAAAAGTGCGAATGGCTCCGGAACAATCGATTGCGATGTAAAGAAATTTCTTAGGGATGTGTTTTGAATAGAGTAGTACTGGTACGGAGAAGGTACCTTCTCCGTTTGGCTGTCGGAAGCGTAATGTAATTGCAGAGTGCTTTTTCAAAAGGCTTTATGTGTTTATAGAACCTACGTACGTATTCTTGTATATTTTATACAAATAAACAATTTTCAATTTTGCAATTGTTTTTTATAATAGTTTTTTTCATAACTATTATACTTGCCAGGCTTAGCGTCCACAAAACAGAAATAGAAATACAGAAATACAATTTATTAGTAAAATCAATTTACATGTCACGGTTTCATTAAAAATAGTTAGGTAAAATACAAATTGTATTCTTCGATTCAAATCTTAATAATATTAAGCTACTAACTCAAAAAACAAATACTTAAATTAAATGAAAAATAATAATAATAATTACTTAATTAAAAATCAAAACCAAACATTATTCAATCACTGTCCTAATAGTTCATTCACTGAATAGAAATTCTGCTCGACAAGATAACGTTTCAACCTCATTTTAAAGCATTGCAGACTACCATCAGCGGTGACGGAGTCTGACAATTTATTGTACACTGCCGTACCCATAACATGGGTTGACTTTGAGGACTTCGTGAGGGAGTGGACGATAAAGCTTGCCTGCGTTCCGCGTCCCGTACGAGTGGGTGTCGCCGTTCTTCGGAACATAATTTAGCCTTGGGGCTAGATGAAGCGGTGTAAATTGTCAAACATAATTATTTATAATTTAATTTACTTCGGCTTGATTCGTTAAAACTCTATTTGATTGATTACTGTACTAAGTTGATATAGAAACATGTATTTGAACCAAAGACATACATTACAAAGAAATGAACATAGAAAAGAAAACAGTTTGCCTAAGTCACATATCTTTGGATTTGATTTCAGATCGCGTTTCGACCAGCCGAAAACCTGTTATAGGTTTAACAAGGTAAATAAGTTATAGGTTTAACAAGGTAAATAAGTTATAGGTTTAACAAGGTACATAAGTTATAGGTTTAACAAGGTACATAAGTTATAGGTTTAACAAGGTACATAAGTTATAGGTTTAACAAGGTACATAAGTTATAGGTTTAACAAGGTACATAAGCGTAAGCACTTTATTCTATTTATTTTAGAGTAAGTGTTTCATGAGTTCTACGATACGACACACAGCCACGACTCCACCGCGGTGGCTGTTATGCGGTGCTGTTGTCGCGGGGTGTTAGAGTACTGAGCATCTTTTTGATCATTTATGTAGATGGCCAACACAAACACAGCAATGTCACTGACAAAATAATGCCGCTGATACCAAACCGTTGGCGGTGCTGGGTCATTTTAGACATGGTAGTATTATAATTTTGGTTCCTGAAAATTATTAATTTAGTTAAACTTTTTCTACTAGTTCGTCCAATCCTTTCAATTAAGATTTTTCAACTTAATTAAATCATGGCCATTATTATAAATAATTGGGTCATTATTTACGTGAATAATAACCGACAATTGTGAGAGGAATCACGTAAAAGAACTTGAACGGTTCTGTCCGGGCTGCTGAGCGACTTGATTGATCAATTTGACAGGGTTGCCACTTTCAGACATGGAACATTTTAAAAACTTTTTTTTTTTTTAATATTTAGTTATTAACGTTCTCTTATTATTTGTTGTGTCACAGGTTACATCTCAAGACAGTTAATATTTTTAATCACCTGTTTTAAAATTATAAACAATTTTTAAGCATCTACATTATAAAAGAGTTTCCTGGCCAATAAATTGTTTCCGATTGTGAAGTCTGTCAGTTTTTTTTAAAACTTGCAAGTGTTGCTACTCCTGATTTTTCTCGCCACCATAAAATTACACCTTCATGGTCAAAACGCAATGTGCAACTGCAGCGTCAGACCGAGTGTGGGCAGTGAATGCAGTTCGAAATTTAAACAACTTTACATTTGAAATTTCTCTTTTGAATTTGGATCATTTCGGTGTCCTTGTAATAGTTCCTTCTAGCAAGCGGGTTCCGCAAGTGGCAGCCCTAAATCTCTCAATACGGCGTTCTTTGCGGTCCCAGCCATTCAGGGTCTTTTTGTTCAATATCTTTTTGTATTGAAGGAATCTTGCTTTTATTGCCGGTTGGGCTCAGCGGTCAAATGATTCACTTCCAACACTCTTGGAAACCTGAAAAGTTGCCTTTTGAAGTATTTGTTGAAACTTATTGAGAATTAATAAACCTAATTCATAGAATACTTCAAAACAGATTGCAGAAAGATTTTCCATTATTTATGTGAAGTAATATATTAAACAGTCTGCAGTTAGCTCAATTGTTTCAATTGTAAATAGTTCTAGTCATAATTTGTTTCTAATATTTGATTGTAATTCTCTTTGATAACTTAGACTATGACCATATTTAAAAACAAATGTTGAAGCTCAGTACTTTATCATTAGTTTAGAGATTTTTACCTCAAACATTTTTAGTAGAATAGATATAACAATTTTTATTAAAAATTGATTTTCTTTAGTTGGTCTCATTTTGGTTAGAATATTCTGTTTATCTGTCTGAGAATACGATGGACTGAGACACTTAGAAATGAACAATCTAACTAGTTTCTGTGTAGCTATACTGTTTAGTGTAGCTATAGACAAGTTATTCTAAGTCTACAAAGGTCTTATTAATGTTCTATTTGTATAGAAAGTAGCCTATATTATTTCAGGTGTAGATCTACATGCATAAAATTTCAGCCCGTTTTGTTCAGTAGTTTTGCCATGAATAAGTAAGAACCAGGCAAAATCACATGCTATCCCGCTTAGATCATATTTGATCAAATAATATCTAAGTGAGATAGAAGGTAAAGGCGGTCGTTAGCAATCCCAATCTTTATAAAGGCGACTTGTAATTATACGTGTGATTTTTGTAAGCAATCCAATAAGCATGTCACCAGTGTAATGCATCTAGTCCGTGTAAGTGCGTGGCTGATTGCCTGATGATACACGGACCTGATTAGATAATCTCGAGACACATAATCATTCAAATAAGCATGCTAATGCAGATGACAGGGGCAGATTTGTGTCTAGGTACGGACTCTAGAATCTATGGTTCTTATAAGTAGTCCTCGCGAGCTAGCTTCATTATGCAAAACGGAATAAACTTACCGGGAAAGCACTAATTGTGGTGATAACGCGCTGTCCACGCGATGCCAGCTAGCAGCCAGCTCGCTGTCTACCCAAAATGAAGAGAAAGACAATTCACACAGCATTATTTTGTCGCAAGTTAAGCAGAGCTTGTGTTATAGGTTCTAGATAACTGAAATACTACTACCATACATTACATAAATAGATATTTTTATTATAGATAGAAGACGACCAGAACATCTGAAACAAATATCTTTAAATCGTACAAAATTTGTCCCGACACGGGAATCGAACCCGCACCTGCGACGCAGGTGGACCTTCACCCACTGCGCCACAGAGGTCGTCTTATCAAGAATCAAAAAATCAAACAAAATCAAAAATTCTTTTTTTCCATAAATACAAAAATGTACACTTAGAAAAATTCAAATTCTTCTTCGAGTTGGAGCAAAACCCGTCTAAGCTATCGCGATCGTCAAACTAATTACAATCTTCGTTTCCATCGGCTGTTGGGCGTGGGAATCCATTCGATACAACATTCCTTCCGGTTCCCTTACATGTTCACAGACAGTACAAACCTACCAACCACTTATGTGTACCACTCAATATAAGTGGAGCTACAACTTATTCTTACCCCAACTTGTCTCATTAAATTCATCCATTCAAAATCTTTCACCATAAATTTATTCTTTCAAATTAAAACAGTAAATTTTCCGTCGTGATTTTGTATCAGAAATTATAATAGAAGCTCAACGGCTACCCGGCCAGGAGAAAAGGTCGCTAATTGAGCCGTATTTCATTCCGCTGGTCGACACTACAATTTAGTAGGGTTAATTAGAATCTATTGAGATCACAAGGCCTTTGTTGATGATTTAGCAAGAGGTTATGGTATTATCAGCTTTTGTCTCCGTGCTTCACTTACCGTATCAACAATAACAAAATAATACTCCTTGATCTGTTGAAAGTCTTATATTCAAACAGATTTTGAATAGAGGTACACAATTGTTTAGTATATATTGTATAATTTAAACATTATGGTATTTTCTCTGGGTATTTATGAGTATTTCTCAAAACAATTGAATTATTAATGTGAGAAAAAATATAAAATATATTATTGAAATAGCTTTTAAATCTGTTTTTTACCCCATGAAATAGAAGTGCAATGTTATTATGGTACATGAGTGTGTAACTAAAGTAAAAAGTATCATTTGTCATCAGCAGCATCAGCGCATTGGTTTAGGTACCTACACACTACACAGCCAACTAAAATCTTGATCACATAGCAGTATGGCGTCCACTGCGTCCAACGACGCGTCAAATTACGCGCGCAACTTGGAAATGTAAATTTTTAACGTAGGTAGGAACTTATAATAATGAATAAATAAAAATGTATCCCTTTGTGGTTTATTAGCAGTTCAGAATCTAATTAAGACGCTTTAGCTAATAATAAGGTACACACAATAATGGTACACCCATTTTTTGTGTGTAATACTTATTATATACCCTATTATTACAGCAGTCTTTTGTTCTCTTGTTCGACATAAAATTCAAACAAAAACAAAACACTGCGCAGCAATCTTCTCACTTCTATCTTTACAAACATTATGAATAGGAAAGATTTGTTTGTTTGTTTGTTTGAATTTAATAGGCTCAGAAACTACTGGACCGATTTGAAAAAATCTTTCTCCATTAGACACCTACATTATCCGTGATGAACATATTTTATTAAAATATACCCGTGCGAAGCCGGGGCGGAACGCTAGTGTTTTATAAAGTTGGGTACTGACCAGTGTTACGGGCCGTAATGTAACATTAGCGGCGAACATGAAACGTTACGCCGTTTGTTAAAATCCGTCTCATTGCGAGCTCCTAACGTTACATTACGCTACGCCCTGTAACATCAGTCAGTAACTGGTTCTAGAGACTCGAAAATAAATTATATTAATAATAATTTTATTAAATAAATTATGCATAAAATTAATTTTTAGAACGAAAGTTGATAATAATTGTTGTGCTGGGACCAGGACAGAGAAATAAGCAGGTAATGTTTGCAAGAGACCTCCTCTGAAAGAAACCATGGGGCCCTTAACGACCGTGAAAACAACCATTAACAGTACTTATCTAATAGAAAAAATACATTATTTCTCTGGTTTTGTGGTTATTATGACCACTCTGCGCCATTAGGACACTTGGGTAACCATTTTAAAGGTAAATTTATATTTTTTCCCATTTTCCCGGGAGATCCAGCCCCGTAATTAATGCCATATTTAACGTGGGTCTCGAGAAAAATGGAAATTTGCAGATTGCTCCCGAACGAACTTCCTGTATTAATTTACTATTGCTTTAAAATGTTTTATATCGGGTGAAGTTGGGGGAAGTCCTTAGGTTAATTACTTCTGAAAAATTTGATTACAAGGCACACAGAGACGGAGAGAAAATGAAACAGGGCGCGGTTTAGAGCGAGTACACATTAGGCATTTTGAAATTCGCGCTTTCTCGCGCGCCACGAGGGTTCTGACGCAGGATAGTTATTGTTCTAAGGATCTCAGACCCTTCTGACCCGCATGTTTTGACCCTATCTTTAAAAAAGTACCCGTTTGACCCGCTTCGTTTTTTCATGTCCCGTTTGACCCGGTTTTCTAACAGGTACAGTCAATGATAACTTTCCAAGGATCTGTCATGCAGGTGGCCCGTTGAAATAAAAAGCCTAATGTAAATAAATGTCAAAGTGGACCCCGCGCTCGAGAGGTAATGTAAAGTAGAGAATTGACATAGTGCTTTGTCGAAAGGGTAGGATGGTTTTGTTGGTAAAATCAAACCAGATAAGGATTGTAAAATATAGTATTTATTACTTTTTAAACACATACGTTAACAATTTTTCCAGACAATGACCAAGAGTAATGTCTTTGTTATGAAATTGTTCTAAAATAAAACTAATTCTCCTATCTTTTTCAATGTCACTGTTTCTACGATTTTTCGAGGATGCTACGTTTTCAAATTTAGCCATCTTTATTGTAGTTAAAGATGCTTCTTCATCTAAAATTTCTAAAAATTTTAATATGTTTGGCTTTGTCTTGCCATTCAAATATTTATTTATTTTTGAATGCCACCCCTCTACATTATTAGTGGTTCTATGGATTTGACCACAAAAATTCCATCTGCTTCTTAAATGTTCATCTTTTAACCACGTATTAATGAAATAATCATTAAAATCACATACATTTTTATTTTCTGTCGGACAATCTTCCATTATATACAACCATCCGTTGTCGACTTCTTCTAATGGCACTAAAGAGAGGGCAGCACATAATGCAATGTGTCTTTTGTGGCTTGGCTCTTTGAAAACATTTAACTTTTTCGCCTTTTTACACAAGGCCTGACTAAAATGAAAATAGCATCCTCCAATAGTAACATTTGGGAAAATCACTTTGATTGCATTCATTGCAGCCTTTTCATAGTCTGTAGTCATTTTAGAAGGACACCAATTTGGCAATTGCAATTTTATCACAGAAAATAGTTTTTCATATGTGTCTTGTTTTTTATCTGGCAGCAATGCGTAAATCAATGGCACGACATTCTTTGAATTTTCATCGGAGTAAATATCGCCAAATATGGTGTATAATTGATAAAATGGCTTTACCACACATCTAAAAGTGCCATCTGCGAAAAAGTCCTTAATTTTGGTAATATTTTTCCTCGCTTCTTGATTTGCGAATACTAAAATTCTTTTTGTGTCGTCATTATAATCAGCTAACAAAAAATCACTGTATTTTTCCGGAATCCGCAACTTCAGCATATCTTTTTCAACAATGCGATCGATTCCAAATCCTTTTTTTCTACTGTTATATAATCCATGTTTTACATTCGCGAATTCCGGAATTTTCGCCACTATATTAATTCCACTGTCTGTTAATGAAGTCATGGCTTCGTTATAAATCTTTTGCAATGATCTTGTTTCATTAGCTGCTTTTGTTTTGCATTCTTCAAGTTTTTTCTTTATTTCATTCGTAGCAAAATTTGCTTCACACTGGTGATTAACTTCATTAAGAATATTCATTTCTTTTGTTGTGATTCTTCCGTGACATGTGGATCTGTGAATGCAGTGCCAAAGTGTTGTTCCATTCTTATTGTCTCTTTTCTTATTATATTGATGACCGCCATGAAGCAATACAACGCCGCCTCGTTTCGATGTGACGAAACATAGGTCAGACGCACCAGACGAAGAACTTGCCATTATTTCAATGTTGTAATAAGTATCTAGAACAAGAGAGTAAATATTTTAATTCACAGAAACTATTCTTTGTCCAAAAATGGATTCATTACACTGTACACCGTAATTATAAGAAAAACTCGTAGATTGTGCAGAATTTAATTCGTAAGACTTTTGTTGACATTTCAAGACAGAGAAAAAATATTGACAGATAAAAACAAAACTAAAAATTCTAATGGCCAGCGGCCGATGAGGTTTTACCGAAGAGGCCGTCACATATACTTTGTCAAAAAATAGATTCATTACACAAAAGGGGCAGTTGTGGCTATTAGGTAAATATCGACAAATTTAAATATAAGGACACAAGGACATTAACAAGTGTCTAAACAAAATGTTTCATTAGATGTTGTCATGTCTCTCTTATACCATTTAATAGCATACATATGTTCAAATAATATGTCACTAATAATATATGGGTACTTACCAGATATAGAATAAAGTAGACAGAAGAATCAGTTTGCAACAAATATCCAAATCGCAGATCAAACTCGAGGTCCAGGAAAAACTAAGTCCAAAACTAAGTCACAATTCACAAAGAACAAATCGGAGTCCAGTAAGCAATAGCGTTATGTCGAAAATGGGGTAACAATCACACAGCGAAATAAATCACACGAGAGCACTTTACTAATCGCAGGCAAAAAGCAAAGTAATAGGAATCAGTATTTTGACTGATAAACTGCTTGGAAAGGGGTGGGGTAAATACCCTTAAGATGACCCTTAATTATTGTTATTTGGTTAACGTATCAGTATAACAATAGATGTTTATTAGAACTTTTTTTACCTGGTATTGCTATCAGTTCCAGGTAAAAAAATGTGCCATTGCAAACAGGGCCATTGTTAGAAATCCGTCGCAGGGTGCAGAAAGCAAGTACTTAATCTTTCGCTAGGTGTGTTTAAAGGTTAGTTGTAAACTTCTACGTATTGAACCAAATCATACCATTATAAAAATGTGAAAATACTATCTATAATATCTCAAGTACACGTCACATTCCTAAATAATATAATACCCATACACCATAATTATAAATAAAAATAATTTCAATTTTTTTTTGGTAACTGTACATTCTATATAATTTATTAACAAAAAATGTTTTGATCCACAGTGGGTCAAATGGGTACTTGAAAGTGGGTCATAAGGGAACTTTTATTAAGCGGGTCAGAACATGCGGGTCAGAAGGGTCTGAGATCTTTTGATCCACAGTGGGTCAAATGGGTACTTGAAAGTGGGTCATAAGGGAACTTTTATTAAGCGGGTCAGAACATGCGGGTCAGAAGGGTCTGAGATCGTTCTAAGAAATTAAATATGTTCCCAAAAATTTTCGACTTCGGCGGGACTCGAACCCGCGTCCCACCCTTAGTACGGGTGTGCTCTAACCAACTAAGCCACGAAGTCTCTGTTGGTTCGAGTCCCACTAAAGTCAAAAATTTTTGGGAACTTATTTAATTTCTTAGAGATGCCCAGAGTGCGGGTAAGCACTGTAACAAAAATCCTTAGTTATTGTTCTGTTGTTGAAAACGCCCAAAACGCCATTTTGAATGTCAAACCACAGTCATTTCACAACTGTTTTATGCTCTTATGCTTGACGACAGCTCTTCATTCGCGAGTACATTTATGTGGAAATGTCCAGCAGTAGACCATTAAAGGCTGAGAATACCAAATGTATAGGGTACGAAATACAACGAATACAATATTTATTTATTTCTACATAAATATATTTACGAATGAAGAGCCGTCGTCAAACAAAAGATATAAATATAACTTATATATATATATTTATATCTTTTTAAATTATTTAAATAAAAGAGCATCAAATCATCATCGCCCGTGACCACGATCATGTAGAAAGATGGAAACCAGGTGAAATAAAACAAATTACGCGTTATTTAAATTTACAAAGTAAACAATTATTTACCTACCGACGTAATATTTTACATATTAACTTTGTAATAATTATAAACAGAGAACAAATTTGGCAATTTCTATACATCCGATAATAGCATAAACATAGGCATTGGAAGACCGGAATAATAGAATTGTTTAATAGCAGTACAGTCAGCTCAGATACATTCTCCCAAGTTTTCACGTCTATTTTACTCTTCAAAATGCGGTATATAAATTATCACAACTACAGTTACTAAAAAGTACCTTTTCTATTAATTAGTTAAGTTAAAAACTTAGGTGTATACATATTTTCACAGCTGATTATATTTGTGGTTCATATTATAAATTCTAAACACACAGCTATGCTAACTTTCCCTTCCTGCACAAATTAAATTAAATAAATACCAAAGCTCATTGTAATGTTATTTCAACTCATAAATTAGATGTTTTCCGTACAAACAGGTGTAAAAACACTCAAAGAAAGTTGCTCGTAAACCGATTAGCGAGCTTTCTGAAGGGTGACATTGACAAGGGTACTAATTAATACATTTGACAGTTAAATTAACACTTTCGTCCCTGGAGCAACTTCGTCACTAGTTGAGCTACCTTTCAGAGATGCGAGTATGCGAACGAACTTACCAATTAGCAAAATCATCAGTACAAAATAGAGGAAGCGACGAAATCTCTAATTATTCAGTAATGATACACTACTAGGAACATACTCATAGAATATAATGAAAAGTGTAACTTATATTTTCGCAATCTTCCACCTGAATGAGATTTTCCACCTACTAAAACCCTGAATGCATCAATCGATGAACACGATTACAGAAATGCAATGAAAACGTAGGGAAATAAGATACCAACGAGATTCATCTTTAAGATGAAAAGTAAGCTAAGACAAATAAAAACCTTAACAGGCAGAAACAAGTGAAAGAAAGTGAAGAAGAAAAATCATCTATGTTTTAAATAAACGAAAAACTGACTTCAAGTTTCTTTCTTAAAATTTACACGTATACGTATGTAACGAATTGGACCATAATTGACTTTAAAATCTAGGAATATTCAGAAATAAAATACAAACAGACAAACATAAAACCACCTCCACTTTTGTTTTTAGTCAGTTAAAAAGCAATTATTGATTGTGTGAGTTCCCTGTTCAGGCAATACATGTTTCAAAGTTCTTCTACGTCGAAGGCCTACTACGAATACTACACAAAGCCTACGCTCTACTTCGTAGACGTACTCTAACAGCTACATAATACTAGACTCTCTATGTCATAGGCCTACGACGACGCATATCACACAAGGCCTATGCTGTATGTAGTAGACGTACTTTGACAGATACACAATGTAGACCCTTTACGTCGTAGGCCATCTACGAATACTACCACAAGGCCTACGCTCTACGTCGTAGACGTACTATGACAGCTACGCATCGTAGACTATCTATTTTGTGGGCGTACCACGAATACTCTGGTATCATCCAAGCAAATTACAGAAGTTCTAAGCTAGCCAAGCCAGTATTAAAACCAACAGGTTTCAACAGATAAATCATTCATAATTTTATTAGTAGTTATGTCGAGCATTTTCCAACTCTTTACATCGCATTATACACCAAACGTGTGCAATTTAGCGTTGTTGAAGTTTTTTATTGTGTTTACTTTGATACCTGGATGTTCTTTGCTATTGTTAATTTATCAGTTCTCGTTTAGTTTTTCTAAAATTCTGTTTGTTTAAATATATTATAATATTTGTATTCGTATATAATATATTGATATCAAAATCGGAGTTTAGGTACGTACGTTAAGTGTTCTATATCTGATTCAATGGAACCAGCACACAAAACAGGCCCAATCAATACCAGGCGACAGCATTTGTCCTCGTCGAAGGTCCATAAGGACCCTACATTTGGGTCGCAAAGCACACATTTCAATGCCCGTGATGTTATTGTCTGTTTCCTATAATTAATGCTATCAATTTGACCCTTATTGGTAATGGCACTGCCAGTGTGTAGGGTTCTCTTTTTGTCAACTAAGTTGGTTTCCTATGTGGATAAGCTCAGACGTAGGTAAGTATTCCTCATACGAACTTCTCTAAGTGATTTTGTAAGCCTAATGCTTTGATTATGAATAATGATGAATGTCTAGGTGCGTGTAAGCTTAGAGTCGCTCAGCGGGCTATGGAGAGAACTATGCTTGGGGTTCCGGAAAACGGAAATCCCTAGAAGAACTAAAGTCACCGACATAGCTCTCAGAATTAGTAAGCTGAAGTGTCACTGGGTAGGTCATATAGCTCGCAGAACTGACAACCGCTGGGGAGTAAAGGTTCTCGAGTGGCGGCCGCGATGCAACGCAAAACGGAGTATTGGTCATCAACTCGATGAACCGACGTCATCGTAGCGGTCGCAGGGAGTCGATGGAGGAGGCCTATGTCCAGCCGTGGACGTGTATGGGCTGATATAATGATGACAATGATATCAAAACAATCAATAACTTACAAATTAACTGTTCCAGTAGGTCGTTCACTGAATGGAAATTGTGCTCGACAAGATAATAAATCTATGAAACCATGCAACTACTGGTTCAACAAAAATAGCTCTGAAAAGCTAAATTATTCTTTGTTTAATTATGTTTTAAAATTATTTTTACTAAATGCAAAATCTTAAATAATTAATAGTTCCATGCGCTTTGTCCTGCAGCCTGCAGCAAACGTTAGCCAAAAATGCTTCCTACCTATTAAACCTGCGATAAAAACAGAAAATAAACAAAACAGTATTTCCCGAACACGTTTCATTTGTCGCTGCAATAAATTTTTAGCGGTTTGTCGTAAATTCCCGCATTTTCTAACGCCCTCCATTTTGTTTTCGAAATAGCCGCTTAAATACACCACCTTTTGAGTCTGCTTATTTATTTAGCTAGCGTTAATTAGGTAGTCTTTCTTGCTTTGGAAAGGAGATTTCGAATTTAATGGTGCCCTCTTTTTTATTTCAAACCAATATTGCCATAGTTTTCAGACAAGACAGTATGGCACTCATTAGAAGAGGCCTAGGCCCAGCTGTGAACTTGTATATTTGACTAATAATGATGAATGATGATTATCACAAAAGCTCAAAGATTTAGATTTCATTTAATTTTGATGATATATATAATTATTAACCACCAAACTGACTCATGTAAAGTGCATTATTAAAAATTCATTTATCATTGGATTTTTTTAAATAAATATTATACATTATGAAAACAAAAATCTCATTTAAAGTTAGTTGCTTTTACGCATTTGTTCATTATGAGAATACCTAAACATGAGAATAGGTATAACTATAACATCTAAGGCGTATGTACACAGGTGTCAATATTTTTAAGTAGGTACCTAATAAATTTATATAATAACTAGTAACTGTCCGTGGATTCGCAAGTGTTTTTTTTAGCTATAATACGAAGCTATTTTATCTGTGCACACAGCTTCATCAGTGCAAATTTTATATCAGATCCATTCAGTAATTTTGACGTCGTCTTAGTACAAACAACACGACGACACAAACTTTCCTCTCTCAAAATATATTAGTGTGATTAATTGACTTAGTAGGTATTCTGACTATTGCGTTTCAAATCCTGGGATTTCCTGGTCAACCAAATTTCAGAGTAATTGGAAATCCGCAATCGGATTCCTAATCAGTATATTCATAACAAACAAGAGTCTAATCACTCGTCTCGGGTCGGACCCAGAGTCTCCGGAAGGCGCAACCGCACTCGTGTTGGCGCGGATTTTAGACCCTTTGAATTTGCATTTCTAATGCCAATGATATGTCCGTAATGTTTCATGAAAATTAGACCTAATTCACGGTAACGAGGGTTCATTTTGTAATTTATATCCCGGAGATTCGCTATGATGACGGTTGTTAAAACATTATAAAACCTCATTAATAGAAGTTTTTAATTAAAATTAGACAATTACAATAAAAATTAGACCTAGCAACATACATTTTGAAGTCTGTTTAAAATAACAAAAAATGATACAATGAAAGTGTAGAAGCAAACTAGAAGTAGTAATTACAATGGAAATACTAGGTAACTGCAGACTGTTGCAAACAATCTACAGGTAGCTTAACTGATCTATGTCTTAAAGTTTGTTTAAAGGGTTTAGTGGGAGTCATACTTCACCTAAACACTGGCGCGCTGGCATTTAATTGCAAAAAAAAATCAACCGCGACCTCTTTTGTAGAGGACAAACGATGTTAGATGGGTTACAAAGGTGTGAAATGTTTCAAAGCAAAACATTCGAATTTCCAACGAAATGTGTTCCTTATGGTCCAATTATAAGACAAAACAAGCTAATATGTTTATTTTCCACTTCTTACATCTTCACATCTGTACAAACGTCTCTCCCAATATCTCGCAAGTGACTGTAACACAATATAAAACACTGAACCAAATAAACCAGCCACTTACCATTCCGACCGGCAAATGTTCTCTTCTCCCGCGTGTTTTCGCACTAACCCAATCGTAATAACGAGGTCGCAAGGAAACGACACATTACAGACAAATGGACGTGCCTGTCTTGTTGTCATGTGACGGTTGCCAACGTTCACAATTTTCGTTAGAAGTTTCTATGTAGCATTGATTGATTCGAAATATGTTCTTTTTAAATTTACAGTTACAACATACCTATAAATCAAAAAAATCTGACATATTGAGTCGTAGAAGAGTACAAAAGTTTGGTTCTGTTTTTAGTAGGCGTTGTCCACTTGGCGTGAAGGAAGACGATTTTTGACAGATTTCAAAGAAAAAAGATTCAAAGCGATAATTGCTATGAGAGTAGGAACGGCAACCACATATTTTAAATACCAAGTCAATTATGGCTTTCCTACAATATTTCAATAACTTGACTTCAATGGAAAATAGAACAAAAATATGCGCACGTCTTAAAAATTGAAATTCCTCACTACGCAAAGTCGTTGTTGGCAACACCACCGTCGCATAGTCCGCTGAGTTATGACGTCTATCGGGATGGACTGGACGGGAATGCGAACGTGGGTCCATGTGACATATAAGTTCATCATCTGTGATAGCTTCCTGATTGATTTTTTTACTCGTATTCCATATTTTAGTAGAATATTTTAGATGTCAACTATTGAATCTTTCATCTATCGTTTTGGTGTTTTATGAAATTTTGTTTTTGTTTTTATTTCAGACACATTGTTAGTAGGTACAGACTTATACAAGTTTATTTTACTTTATTACTATTTTTTGTGAGTATTGTGAAATTTATTGTATGGGACATGCTACCTATTTTATAAATTAAGGTTCATTTAAAACTTTCAACACGATTTTATAATTGTGTCTGAATAAAGATTATGAATTAAGGTTATTTCTATCCCATGGGAACTGATTTATGGGATAAAAATTAACCATACTTCCGACTAACTCTACGCAAAATGTCAAGTTGATTGGTTGCTTAGTTAGGGCGTTAACGAAGGACCATCAAATAAACACACTTTCGCATTAATAATATTAGTTAGGATTATGCTAAACAAGGTTTTACTTACAATTTTGTTTTGTTTAACTTTATACGTATAAAGTTCAAATCGATAGAAGTCTGCCCTTACTATGATAGTTTTCACCATTTTTCACTAGCCCTGTAACTACCTTTACCTACCTACCTTACAAGTAGTTTCTATTTACCTTTATGTCTGGCAAATAGCTTGCCCTGAAAATGGGCATTAGGTCTAGATAGGCATAAGGAAGTAGGTATAGGTTTATATACCTAAATAAAACGTCAAGTGCGAGTTAGACTCGCGCATCAAGGGTTCCGTACAAACTCTTTAGCAAAGAAATCAGTCAAATCCAGACGAATAAGGCACAATAATTTTCTGATTTGATAACGATTATGACGTAACTTATTTAGTCCCTCTAACTATTGGCGTCTCGAGACTAAATAAGTTACGTCCAACCCTAGTGTAACAATGTACTATTTTGTATGAATAATCCACAAATTTACGGTTTTCTGATTTTTCCCTTTACTTGTGCTATAAGTCATTGCTTCTTGCCAAATTTCATGGTTCTAGGTCAACGGAAAGTACCCTACAGGTTTTTGGTCCATGGCGAGATTCGAAAATTATTTTTTCTGTGAATATACAAAAAATTTACGGTTTTCGGATTTTTCCCTTTACTTGTGTTATAAGACCTAGCTTCTCACCAATTTTCATGGTTCTAGGTCAACAGGAAGTACCCTAAAGGTTTTTGGTCCATGGCAAGATTAAAAAAATATTTTTTCTGTGAATGAACTACAAATTTACGGTTTTCAGATTTTTCCCTTTATTTTTGCTATATGACCTTGCTTCGTGCCAAATTTCATGGTTCTAGGTGAACGGGAAGTACCCTATAGGTTTTTGGTCCACGGCAAGATTAAAAAAATATTTTTCTGTGAATAAACTACAAATTTACGGTTTTCGGATTTTTTCCTTTACTTGTACTATAAGACCTTGCTTCTCACCAAATTTCATGGTTCTAGGTCAACGGGAAGTACCCTATAGGTTTTGTGTGCATGTGATTCCCTTGGAAAATTGAAAAAAAATAGACATAAACAGCTGTAACTTTTGATTGCGTTGACTTAGAAGTTTGATTTATGTCGAGGCTTCAAGAGGTTACGAGCCTGCGTATATGATGTGAATATCAACTCGACAACCCTACGCGTTTCTGAGAAAAGTGGGTTGACAGACGGACAGACGGACAGACGTACAGACGGACAGACGGACAACAAAGTGATCCTATAAGGGTTCCTTTTTTCCTTTTGAGGTACGGAACCCTAAAAAGAATTTGAAAATTATAGGAATCCAAAATTGTGATTTTAGTGATGATAAATGATTCGGATGGACTCAAGAATCAAATGCCAAAGTCAAAAGCGTTGTTGTCACCACGATATGATGTGTCAAAAACATTAATTGCTTTGCAAGTCCTCAAATACCTATCATCCCTTGAGGTTTTCGTTCAATGGACGCCCTTAACCCCAACAGCAACCTTCTTCCTGTCGTCTTCGCTTATGTCACTTCCTGCCCTCTCAGGAATTAGACCCTTAATTGACTTAGCGTCCCTTAAGGCGCTGGGCACAACAGTCTATCATAGACTATTTCGGTCAGGAAATAGGATCGGGTTGATAAGTTTTTACGGCGGGTTTTACGATTTATTTGGGATAGGTCTTGAAACGTTTTATAAATAAATTTGCTAAACTCAAGAAGGTATTTCTTTATATTTTTATTTTTTGCTGGATCCTTCGGTATTTGTGGTATTTGGCCATTATAGTAGTCACGGGACATAAGAATTGCCCCCCGCCGATTCAGCCCATAGATGTCGTCACTAACTGCGAAAATTCCCACCCACATACCACCCAGTACAAATATGTGCATTCAAATATGGGCTTAAACTCGTTATTATTTAGATACATTTTACAGCAACAAAATAAACAAGCTACAAACGAGTAGTCCGCGGGTTGTCTCTGCAATGATACCGTCAATATAAAATACATCTAAACGTTACGGAGTTACAGACCATATTTGAATGCACATTTTTGTCCTGAGCTACAGCCAGTGCTTTTCAAGAGTGTGACCAGCTTAAGGGGACCTACTAGAGGAAGGGCAGCAGCTTTATTTTGTATATTTATAACACCTTCACTGCGTCAATAGCCCGCCGGCCAAGCAAGCGTGGTGAGTAGAACACAGTGGATGATTTCATACTGGTTCTATAGAAATCAAATATTCATAGTTCGTTTATTAATAACACATGTGTTACATCGGTAGCTTGTCTGACACAGTGTCCACGTTTACGCTGCGCCTTGGAGTCATTACTGAGTCGAGTGGAGTCATTATACAAATTTTAACTTATCAATAAATTATAAAAACATACTTTTTTCACCCCCTGTTGGTGTTGCACTTCATCCAGGAACATGCTGTACAGCATAACTCCGCATGTGGGAAGGCTTGTTCAGCAGTGACGGACGTCCATGATCTATGACTTTAGGTAACTATTTCTTTTTATTCTACTTATTCGTACGTAACAGTTTTAATCGTTAAACTTCTGAGTTTCGTAGGTACTCCTATGGTAGAGAATTACATTTTATCACTGTTTTTGTGTAGATTGTACTTCGAGTTAATTTCTCGGTTATTTTGTGAAAAGTCTTTGTGAAAGTAAGACGCATCCTTAACTTCCACTAAAATGTACCTAATATACCCTTCTGTAAATAACAGCTTTATTCTGTGACAAAGGGCCGGCCACAGAATAGACAGCAGCGTCTTGACCGCAGCTTGTGAGATTCGCGTCATCTTTAATTAGGTCAAGGTATAAGGTACTTTACCTTAGGAATTTATTAGGGATGCCAGCCCGTATCGTTTTAATATTGTCTTGGATAATTTATCGCTTTTATGCTGGCAATTTATTTTTGTCGGAGCTAAGGGGACGTCAATGGGTCTATAAAATATAGGTCACTCTGTGCTTGGGGATTTACCGTAAATTACGAACCTTGTAACAAAGCTTTTGACTCGTTATCAGCAGCGTTGTAGTGTTAGTTCAGATTATTTTTAAATATTTGGTTGCTGGAAGAAATCTCTTTGAGCTATAAGGCCGCAAATTCTATTACGTTCTTTAGGATTAAGTAAGTTTAATCCTATATATAACCTTAGTTATATAATGCTATATAACCACGGTTAAGAAGTATTTTTATAGGTTTTGAAATAAATCGTTATCTATATTTTTGTCTACAAATTAATAACTCTTCAAGTCACGACAATGAGTTTGTTCGCAAAAACATAGACGACCACCTATTTTGAAAAACGAATCCTCTAATTGTGTAAAAAAACCTTTACTTTTACACAATGTTTTAGTTTTTCGGGATAAAAATGTACTAAACCCTCTGGAGTTGAATTTTTATGAAGCCACCTCGGGTTCACTCCATAAAATAGCGATTAAAAATTAAAATCCATCCATAATTGACGGATAAATTTACAAACAGACATAAAAACAAAAATACAAAGAACCTTAATAATTAAAGTAGTAAACACTGGTTTTATTGACTTGGAATGGCGTATCTGATCTATTGGATACTTTTATCCAGAAAACAACGCGTGGCCCAACTAACAAAGAAAAACAACAACGAGTTTTATAATAAGCCATTAGTTACCTGTCCAACTGTGTGTCCAACACTCCACTTCCCTAGCAGCACTCGTCGCAACTTCCCTAACAACATCAGTTCAAAGTGAATCCAAACAGAAAGGTTCCCAGGGCGCGGCGGCGGCGCCTTGAGCTGATGTTTCACTGAACTCAGCAGTTTACTAAATAATAAGTAATACACCAACAGGTAAGTGCAACAGGTGGTTCAATCACTCCAATGTTATATGACATTGGAATTTGTATCAATGATAGTGTTTTGTTTAAGTTAGCAGGGCATAAAGCCGAGAATATATTCTATTATGGCTTAAGGTTTCAAGCTAGGTTATTTTGGTTCGCTACACAAAGTTTTGGTTTAGTTATGCATTTGTGCTGATTTTAGTCAATGACTTCTTTGAGCCTTAATAGTGCAGAAATTCCTTTGAAATTGAATAATTGTTTACCGTCAAAACGCTTCGGCGTTTATAAAAAATGCTGGACAATCCACACAGCATTATTTAGTGCCACGCCAAGAATACCTAGTGATATTGTTGCTAGATGATTGATATAATATTTAAAGAATAGAATAAATTACATAAATATAGAGATATAACTAAACATAGAAATACCCAGAACACCCCCGGTACAAATACTTTTAGGCAGGAACCGAACCCGCAGCCTCCTGCGTCGCAGACAGCCCTTCGCCCGCCGCGCCACATCGTTTTTTGTAATCAATAACACAACATTACCAAGACAGAAAATGTTTCCAAGCCGTAATTGTCTCATAATCAAGAACCTTAAGTCTGTCAGCAAAACAATTACAACTAGTATGTACACTTATATCTATTTCCTTTAAGTTATCTTAAGGTTAAGCCGTCACCAGAAGGCGTTGCCCAAAATGCTGGCAGCATTGAAACATTGAATGGCAATGCTAATCCTTTAACCAAAATAAAAGCCAGCATTCCGTTCACCTGTGGGCTCTATTTGAAGTTGTGACAGTTATACTTTATCTATAGTCAAGCAAACAAAACATTACAAAGATATAGCGCATCAAAATTTCGAAGTACGTCGTGACGTCACTCTCGTACTCGTAAAATGTGTTGCACGGCGTGACGTCACGCAGAACTTTAACCGGCTATATCTTCATCACTAATAATTTTATTGACAAAAAAAACCACGTGTCCAATATCTTCTGTTACCTAACTTGCTTACTAATTAGAACTTATTAGTAAGCAAGTTAGGTTACATAATCCGCCAAAACCCAGTGGTTACCTCTTGACACCTATTATATTTCCAAAACTTTACCACAGGATGCACGTAATGTATAAAATATTTTTCCGTTGTTTGATATTGGTAATACATGACATAACATAAATTCCCCACCAGAACACCCCACTATTAAGATCGATGTTGGAGATTATTTAACCGCTATCAGGTAAACCAACAGGAAACTGTCAGCATGAATTTATTTCCCAATCGGACCACAAAATGAACAAAACTTACAAAACACATTTACGTTAGCATACCACTGAATACGTAACGAGATGAATACATGCTTACGGCGATATTGTTGGACATTTGAGATGTAGGTGCTAAAGTTATCTCGACAATGCGCTGGGTAGTAGGTAGGGTCACAGCTAGGAGTAGAAAAGCATCCTCACTAAATTTAAAACCTATGAGGATAACTAGAACAGTTAGTTTTATAACTTAAAATCAGCTGGATAGAGAAGGTTACTAATCAGGAAGTGCTGAAAAGAGTTAAGGAGCAAAAGGTTTTAGATGGACACCAGTCAAAACAGAAGAGGGTGAATGATATATGACATCTTATAGGTACATCATGACAGCTTTATAAGAAATATCATAGAAGAAAAAGTAAAATGAAGACAAGGAAGGGGAAGACCAAGAATTATCTTAAGAGTCAGATTAAAGAGAAATCCATTTACATGTCGAATTTAGAAGTAAAAGTGACCGAAGGAAGGAAAAACAGAGAAAATTGCATCATTGCTCCCACAAGAGCTATAGGCTCGTTAATTTATAGTTATTTATTGAAAATATTGCGTCGCGTCTTGCGACATCGGTGTGTTGTTTTAGAAGGTCAATTTGCTTAGAGGATCTTTTCACATCCAGCTTTCTAACTGCAGATGTTGATCAAAAGTCGAAGTATGAAATAGGTTTTAACCGAAGCATTTGAATAATTGATTGAAAAAAAAAGAAAAGAAAAAGTATGATAGCACAATGTATTGTGTAGATCTTAAAAGTATTGAAGTTCTCATACTTTTACCTTTACTATGTTTAGCATGCATGTATTTTACCACCTACAGTAAGGTTTGCCTAACAAAAGCTCCAGTAACAGAATTTTGAATAACTTCTAAGTTTCTCTAACGAAATCTAAATTCGCTCAATCTGTTTCTACCATATTTTTTTTTCATTTCTTTCTAGGCTCGGTTATGAAACTGAGAGGTAAAGAGTGCACCTGTGTTAGTCCACACACTACACTACCGATATAATAAGTCGAGTTAAGACGGCTATAGGCTCCATTGAGACTGGCCTCCCTTGCTGAAAATTCGGCTAGGAGGACATCGTCCTCATCAATGAGTTTTACTATTTTCGGTAGTGAGAGAGCTAGCATCACCTCGCTGTGTCGTGAGTGAGCTCATGTGTGCCCTGTCCACGTCGTTCAGCCGTCCTGAGGGAAATCTGCGTGGTTTCACCGCGAAACGCCGCTGCAGTCTACTGAGTATTTACCTAGTGCTAGCGGCTGGGGACATGCTGGGATTGCTTGTATCTGGAGGAGATAAATACTCATTTTGAATAAAGATAGGTATGTAATTCGATACTTATCATAGACGAATTTTGTTTGTTAAATCACAATGTTTAGTACAATCTTCTCCCTTTTCTTTCACATGACCCATTTATTTAGTTTAGTAAAAACTCTTCAATTTAGACTGTATGTACGTACCTACTCCTTTCAGTATGCAAACTGGTTAGAAGACGACGCCATGGTCACACTACAGTTTTTTTGCGTCTTATTTATTCATCATCAACATCATCGTCACCCTATATTACTATGCTGGACAAATGCCTCCCCTAATGATGCTAAATGCGGCAAGCTTAAGACAGGGTGCTAAATGGCGCTCATTATGGGAGACCTATGTGTGGCCTATGACGACCTCTGTGGCACGGTGGGCGAAGGTGTGCCTGCGATGCAGAAGGTTGCGGGTTCGATTACCGCCTCGGGATAAATGTGTGTACGATCTGCACACATTCAGGGTGATCTTGTCGTTTTCTATTATAATAAAAAATATCTATCAATGTATTATATTAAATTATATTATGTTATCTATGTATTTATTTAGTACCCATAACACAAGCTCTGCTTAGCTTGGGGCTAGAATTGTGTGAAATGTCCAGCATTATTTATTTATCCATTGATGTCTTATTAATTACCCCTGAATAACATAGCTACATCCCTTTATCAGAACCATGTCAAAACCGCGGACAGGCGCATGTTAAAAAGTTTAGAAGTAATAGATTTATCCTCACATCCCCAAAGATGAAATCCGACCAGCCCCGGTTTGCGCAGCTCGACACAAAGCCGCATTCACACGCCGCGGCGCGACGACGCTTCCTGCACGGAACCGCACCACTTCCGCCGCCAAAAGGCGAGCGGAGCACGGAAATTGGGTAGCAACAAGTACTATGTTCCTGGTGCACAGGGCGGGGGTCAGGGTCTGAGGAAACTGTTTGAGATGAGCGGAAGAGTATTTCGACTCGCAAACGTAGTGAAGGTCGTCCTCTAGCCAGCTGGTCAATTCAGATTGATTCGTGAATGTAATCCACCCACAGGAGCATTTCGCAAATCAAGTGGTTCATTTTCTTTTATTTTATTCGCAATCCAAATGCTGCCCTACTGGCAATAATAGTACCTGGTCAATATTTTATAATTTATTGTTTACCTTATTTTTTGACTTGTAACTTGGCGTTATTAATAAAGAATTGTATTGTACCTATTAGTAGAACTCTCAAGGATACATCTGAACTGTCCACCAGGTGTGATTATAGTCTGCAAAAGACCACACACTCTCAGTAGGGGAGGCCTATGTCCAGCTGTGGACTTGTATATGCTGATGGCGATCATGATGATGTAAAGTTTCCATCTCTGTAAAATATTTTTTTAAGTGTTGGAATTTATATATTGCATTTTATAGAATAAAATATGACAAAACTTGTACGAGTATCAGATGTTTGATACTCATCCGGCCCATTCGATGGTTGTCCGGAAGATTTTGTTTATAGCGACAAGGCCGTCGATCGTACCTCAATTGTTATTCTTATAACAGTGCTACCTATGTAATAGTTCTATATCGGCAGCCTATCCAACTAGTTTACATAATATTCTATTATTATTATGAATTAGAAAGTAACTCTGTCTGTCTGTCTGTTACCTTTTCACCCCGAAACAGCTGAACTGATCTTAAATAAATTTAGCAGAGACGTTAATGGTGTAGTGTTCTTAAGTGGAGACCTCGACTCGATAAACATAGTGTAGGACACCCTCCGGCCAGGTGGGATGACGTCCTACGAAACACTGCTGGCAGATGCTGGATGCGGCAAGCTGAAGACAGGGCGCTATGGCACTCATAAGGAGAGGCCTATGTCCAGCAGTGGACTAGCATAGGCTGATGATGAAGTTAATGGTGTCCCGGGGACGGACATAGGTTACTTATAAAGTGCATGCGAAGCCATGGACAGCAGCTAGTAGGTTATATTAATATCATGCTACCCATGTTGTTGAAACTATAGTAATCTGTCCACATACCTACGTATATTTGCCTGTCTGTTGCTATGTGATATGGTTACTGTCATGCCCGCTGTTGGTGACTGATGTGACGGATTCGAGCGACACCTTTCAGATTCATTTAAATCCCCGAGGGAAATAGTATTTGGGATTTTGCGTTCACAAACAGATTTTTTTACAGGTGCAGTTTCAAAATGGTTTTATCGAGATTCATAACATCTACAAATCATCTATCTCTAAAGACAAATGCTTCAAATGTATCATAGATAAAAAATGTAATAAATAGGTTCATAGAAAAAAGGCTTATAATTATTGTTGGTTAACTACAGTAGTTAACCAACAATCATAATAAGTCTTTTTTTCCCTGTGTATAAATTTATTTGACAACATTTTGAGTTTCCTAATAATCAGAACATTTATTATATAAGAAAAAAACAGAATAAAATAATAACAAAATAGGTATTTACACTTACATCTACTTTCTAAAAATCTAAGCCATCACCAAAAGAAGGCAGTGGGCAGAATGCTGACAGCATTGCCACGTTGAATGGCAATGCTAATTCGTTGACCGAAAGTAAGGTCAGCATTCCGATTACCTGTGGATTCTATTAGGAGTTTTCTAAGACCTTTCCCGTTAATTTAATATTCCTTTTATAACAATATAAAATAAGAAAAATAATAATATTGGTAAGTACTGGTAAACCGGTATAAATTAATCTCGCGCCATCAAAAATAGAACCTGTGGAGGTTCTACATTTTGTCGTCTTCATCAGCTTACGAAAAAAACTCATCGATACACTCAATCAAAATTCGAGTGAACGATGAATAATAATGTTGAATATTCGAGCAAGTTCACAAATCGAGAGAATTTTGAGGGTACTTTAAACTTTGTCTAATGACTCCATCAGATATTCATTGCTGTGTGATACGTCGTGAGTCTGACAATTAGTTTGAACATAATTTTTGGTTAATCCAGTGTGTTCGTATTTGATAAGTGTTATGTGGTTTTAGTTTAAATATATGTATGTATATAACTAATATTCTCGAAGTTTTGTGATAAATGTTTTTGATTTGAGCTGTGGGATGTGTGAAAAGTAAAATGGAAAATGTTGAAAATGGTTTCGAATGTTGAGGTAAGTCGTCGTGATATTAACTTTTATGATTGAAAAATATATATCGTGCATAGCGATCCGATGAACCTAACAAACGATTTATGTCTCTTTTCAAAATCGTTGGTTGCAATATCTGTGGACCTTGCGCCATACCAAATGATGGTGCGGTGTATTTTAAACTAGTTTAAAGATTGCGACCAATAATTGTGTTTGTAATACAATAATTGTTGAAATTTAATTGAAGAATTTATCTTAAATTCACAAATAGGGACTTACCTACTACAGGTTTTATCGACTTCAAACCTGGTAATTTTACTTTTTTTGTTATGGTATATTGACATACATTGCAGCTGAACTATAACACCAACATCTTGCCTATGTGTGCTTAGATTCCAAAAAAGTACCAGACTAGAAAGTACCTACCGTCTTTGTTGTTCTTAAATGTACAGTCTATTCCAAGGTTGCCTGGAAGAGATCACTCATAGGGATAAGGCCGCCTTTGTACGTGTATACTCGTATCCCTGATAGGTAGTGTGGTACAATCAGGTATTCAGGTATCTATTTATCTAGATTTTTATAAGAGAAACATTTTCAAAGGTTCCCTAAACATAGGTAAGCTATTTGTAAAATTCTACCAAACTTGCAAAGGTCGGTGATGTCTGGAAGCCGCTTAGTAAAGAGGGAAACCGTGTACCGGCCGACACTAAAATGTGAACTTGGTGTCGTGGCCATGGATTCAGCTTTATCGAGTTACTGACAAAACACGTGGGCCTGGGGTCGAAAACAGAAAATTGTTAACCTTTCATAAATTTTAGAGCAAAAATATGATTATATAAACTTGTTCGATTCAATCATAGATTATTTATGAGAAAATACGACACTGATATATTATTATCATCGAAGAAAATCGCAGAAGTTCGAAACTATTTTCCATTTTGACACCTTTAATATAATTTGTATACCTACCTACTATTTGTATTTCGCTGTGCGTGTGCAGTTATGCTTTGTTGAAGATTTTGTTTTTAATTAAGTTTAATAGTTGTTTTCTGTTGTTGCTAGCAGATTTATCAACAAAAATATCTTGAATTTATGTAATGCACATGCACCTGAAAAAGTTGAGCATATTAAGCGACTAATCGCTTTCGGTGAATCAATTATAGACTCATCTGTTTACGTTTTACTTATTTTAGACCTCAATATAAACCGTTTTGGCCTGTCTAGTGTCTACGAAGTTCCTATTTAAGTTTAAATTTTATGGAACAAATGCCATGTTTCTATTACGAACAATCGACGATCGTATTCGTTGTTGAATCGTACAAAATTAACATCTGAAAAGTGCTTAGAATTGGTTCGAAAAAAGAGTTCCCGATACCGGGCGTCTACTCGGCTTGGCAGGGCCACTACCGAAGACCCTGATTGTTTGTGTATTTTAGTTTTATTATAGTCTGTTTTCTCGTTTCTCTTTTGTTGATTCTGCTTCTCTCTCTAAACTGCGTGCGTAGCTAATTTAATGCATGTCTTAGTAATAATCGTCTGGATTATCCTGAAATGTAATTCACTCTAACAAAAGCTTTAAAACAGTTAACCTACTGTGAAAGTGTGCCAAGCACCGCTGCTGCCTAGGTGATTGTACTTAGTATTTTGTTGTTCTAAAGGTTTTTCTATTTGGCAGATTGCCCGGTGATTAAGCCCATAAAAAGCGATAGCTGATCTGTTACAACGTGCAATGCAGGGGTTTATTTAGTAGGCATTTGTATTTTTTAAATCAAATTTATTGCATAACCTCACTACGACCGTATTGCTCTCAGAGGTAATAAAATATATCAATGGTTTTATTTTCACTTCTTTCAACTATTTCTACAAAAAATTTAAGTGAATATAAAATTAACAACACCTTATTTTTTATATGATGATGATTACGATTATGCTATGTAAGCTAATAAAAAAATGCTCATTATGAATAATAATGGAGAAAATACTGTAGAATACTTAAATAAACCGGGTTTAACAATAAAATTAATGATTACCATCGATAACCCAGGAACAGAAATTTCAAAAATCTCTGGTTACATTATTACTTAATTTAAAATTAGCCATATTATTATCTGCCAATCATTGACAAATTTTGAACAGCACTATCAATATCAATTTGTCAAGCAGAACCTACAATATCCTCAGAATTGCAACCTTATCACCACTGTGTAAAACTCGAAATCGATCCGTAAAACTGCCAATAAACGTCGCACAGGTCAACAAGTCAATTAGGAAGGTACACAAGAGAAGCAGTAATGAGATGCTGCGACCGACCGAGTAATGAGGGAATTTTGAACCTTTAGCAGGTTATTTTAATGTGGATCTCATGAGCTCATTAACGAAATTTTTAATTAATAATAAATAAATAATGCTGGACAATTTACACAGCATTATCTAGCCCCAAGCTAAGCAGAACTTGTGTTATGGGTACTAGACTACTAACTGATAAAACATAAATGGCATAAATTGATTGAGGCTGAGCCTTAGCGTGACTATGTTTTCGGTAACTATCTACGGGGGAACTTCTTATTCATACAGGAGTTCAAGGTGCACACTTTTTCCTATGAAAGATATGAAAAATCCATCAACCTTCACGTTTTGAGACGTGAGCTTTGGTGGCGCGCGATTTATGAGCCCCTACCTGCCTATACACACCCAAACGTACACTTTTATTGAAGCAAACGTTGTAGACAAAAGATTAAACTGACCGATAGATATAATAGTGTAGACAAATGACATATCGAAAAACATGAAGAAGGTGGGCTGCTTAGGGCCGGGTTGGGCATATACTCGGATAATGACAATGCACAATACACTCCCATGCGAGATGTCAGTGTAGATCCCAGTTCTCCCACTTAGAATTAGAATTATGTCTAATTAGGTAAGGTAAATTCCCATTCAGACATAGGCACACGACACATTATTTATGGTAAAACAACGTAACATCGTAATAACAATGTTTGTTAATGCAGAATAATAAATAAATAAGACATCAAAGTCACATAAAGAAGTGAACTAGTTAAAGTTTCACAACCAATACTGAAATCGAGGCATCATGTCTGAAAAGGTCACATAAATTCACATTTTTAATTATTAAGTATTGCCAACTTGAATAAATATTTTGTACATAACAGATGTTAATTAAACATCAAACAGTAAAGCAATGTGTAATTAACATTATTAATGTGAATGAGGAACTTATGATCAAGTTCTCTTTGATCGAAACAAGCTGGAAAATTATAGAGGGAGATACCTCTATATATGTATAGTTGGTTCCTTCATGACGCTAATTGAATGGTGAATATGAGTCTGTATGTGTGGAGTATGGGTTAGTGTATGACTTGAGAAGTTCCAACTGTCAGTAAAATAACACTTTTAATAAAAATGCGAAAGTTTGGAGGTCAAAACCTTACCATCTAAATGCGTGGATATATCTTTGCAAACGTATTTCCAGATCTGGAATATTTTTACCAGTAAAAACGCGAAACCGCCCGCGTGCAGAACTAGTAATGTATGAAAGCATAAAGAGTGTTTACACCAAAGTCTTTAATACCGCCAATACAGCCCTGCGAGTTGATGTCGGCAACATAATTTTTAGGTGCATTTCTTATGCGACTTGTCAATAATAGCTGATATTATGCCGCTGAGAATTTTCACTAACCTGGCGACAGGATCCAGCGGCTTTGTCGACTCTTAGATGTGAAACTGCCGTCATGCTGCTGATATTGAATCTGTGAATACTTTATTAGAAAACTTTTGGTATTATTAAAAGAACATTTTCGTCATAAACAGCGTTTAGGCACTGAATTTTCCACTTAAAATTGAACACTCTCTTGAATTTCTACTCAACTGGTTTTATCAGGTAGTTCTAGTAAATAACTTTTTATGGCAATGTTCTGTTCAAGAGACCGCGTTTAAACATTGATGAGACGTGAACTCAGAAGTGCAACTTAATACCTGTTTTATGTTTACCTTTTCTAGGCTCGTTGCATTGTCTGTCACCTGGTATTCTGCTGTAGAAACTGCCGTTGGAGACACGAGAGAACCGCTCACGGACTTTCATTCGACTGCCCCATCTGCAGAGGGTTCAAATTCTTGTGCAAGCCCGAAACTCTCGATCAAGATTTCATAGACCACCTTACAGAGGAACATTTACCGTTGTACTGCAGTAAGTGCTCACAAACATTCAACAAAATGGAAGATTTTCAAAACATAGATAAATGTATAAGCATATCTGAACTCGTTAAGGATACGAGCGTACAAACTGTAGATGTTGAGGAAAAGTTTGATTCTATTTACAAAAAATCAAAAGGCTCTTATGAGGAAAACTGCGAAGAAGTCATTGTTATTAGTAAAAACACAAAAACTGCGATTATTACTCCGATAGTCAGAAAGAAAAATCTGGTGGATTATGAGTGTAGTGATTCAGAAGCAGAGGAAGAAGTGATGAAAACACCACATCCAAAGTCAGTTCCTAAAACTTCTAAAGTGAAGAGACAAAGATCTCAAACTCCACACGTTAAGAAATTCCTTATGAGACAGAATGCAGTAGAAGAGTATGAAGAAACTATAGAAGAAGACAGTTCACTTAAAACTACACCAATCAACAGTAATAACCCAAGTGAGTACAATAATAATAAATATAATAGCCATGATAGTTCTAAAAGTTTTACAATAACAATACTTAAAATAACATAATAACATTTATTAACATATTACCTAAGTTATTAACAATAATAAACAACCCAAACAGATAGCTGCAAACATTGGTAAGCATCTATCCAAATGGAAACATTTCAGTAAATGGGCTACATTTTGCATAATTTGGCGATTTCGTTCCGATGATTTCAATTTTATTCTTCGTTTTATCATAATGGCTGTAACGTACAACTGTGTCAGGTGTTTACCTTGTACCTGCTCCGAGAATATATATTACAATAGATAATGGCCAAATAAGCACAATGACGATAAGATATTTACCAACTGCTTTAAAAGCAATATTCCTAGGTAAGACTGAAAAAAAGTAACCTAACGTCCTTTCTCATGATCCAATCCAATAAATTTATCGAAATCCGTTTAGTAGTGAAAAGTGGGTGAGTTTCGAATCGATATCGAATAAAAGCGAAAACAATTTATGTCTGTTTGTCCTTTTCACGCCTGCACTGTTGAACGGATCTTAATGAACTTTGGACGATGAACTTTTTGACCCAGAAACACATGCTTCTACTCACGGCTTCGCAAGCCGCGGTTAGAAGCTAAGTGATATTTTTTTATGGAAGGATAGATATAGAAGATTTTCTATAGAATTATTTTAAAAACAATATGATTATTGATGAATATGATATAGTTAAAGATGATTGGCATTAAAGTTCCAGAAACTAAAGAAGAGATGACCACCCCCACATCCCACATCCCCAACTTACTAAAACTGACGAAGGCAGTGTCCACCAGCACCCCCACGCACCCTGTTCTCGGGGGATGGAGCATGTTCCCGGAACAAGGGGCGGATTCCCCACTCTCGGAGATTGAGAATGCTGAGAGTCCAGCTGCTTCTGCTGTTGAGGTAAACCTACCGCCAAGTTAAACTGAATTATATTAATTATGTACATATTTATTTTTGATATAAATTATTACTCCGACATTATCTGCTATCTATTTATAGAAAATTGACAAAATAATTTCGGGACGAAACTGTGTTGTCTCAGTATTTCTGAACAAAACGACAGCATAAAACTAATGGGAATAAGAGAGTGGAACTCGCTCAATATTAAGTATTCCAATCAGCCATGAGTAATCAAAAATTGTACATAGCATGTCGTCGCATTCTATTTAAGGCCCATACCCCACCCAAAGTGGCGCCGCCACCTAATTTATCTTATTATTCCGTTTAACAAAGGAATTTTCAAAAATCCATCTTCCAGTTTGTGATACCTATCATAAGCTTTTTTTTAATGCCTGTGTAATAGTTTTATTCTATTTAGTTAAGGAAGAGATACGAAGTTGCCCTTGGTGGCCACCAAAATCTATTTTCGGATCTCTTCCTTAACTAAATAGAATAAAACTATTACACAGGCATTAAAAAAAAGCTTATGATAGGTATCACAAACTGGAAGATGGATTTTTGAAAATTCCTTTGTTAAAGAGAATAATAACATAAAGTAGGTGGCGGCGCTAGTTTAGGTGGTGTATGCGCCCTAATAATAGTAGCCTATGTTTCTGCCCACGGCTTCGCACGCGTTATTTCTGTGGAAACGTTTAAATGTTAGTTATATTCCATGGGAACTGTTTTATGGAATAAAAAGTAGCCTAGATGTTTTATTTCGGGCCTAGAACTACCTGTATGCAAGTTTCAGCTTGATCCGTTCTATAGATTTGGCCTGAAGAAGTAACAAACACCCATCCATCGAAACCTTTATAAAGTTATTGTGATTAAGCCGGAGCTAGTTATGCTTTTCGGATGTTTCTAGTCACAGTGGTCATCAAATTCTTTTTATCTCGATGCATCCAAAGTTAAGAAACAACGAGGTAGGATTTAATTTCAAACGGCTGACACGGTTTTGACTAAATGAGGTATCAAAATACTTGTCTAGACTCGTTACTTTGTTCTTAGCTAAATTTTTGGGTCTTTGCGCACAATGAGGAGCATTTTGTGAATAAATAACAACTGAGTTGGGTTTTTGTCTAGTTTTCAATAAATTAGCTTCTTATTTCGTTAATGATTATTTAATAATGTAATTATTATTAAGTATTAAAACTGCAGACATTCACATTCCAGGCTTCTAAATCCGAGCTCCCTCCGAAGCTAAAGAGCATTATTAGCACCAGCCGCCGCATCGGCAGTCAGGACAGCCAGGAGAAGCATGTGACCTTCCAGGAGTCAGGAAGCATTGATGCATCTATGAAAAAGAAAGTTACTTTTGCTGATAATACTGTATTTGAACAGCCTAAGGCGAAACGAGGTATGAACATTTTAGTTCTATGATATGTTTTTTTCACTCACTGTTCAGGCGAGAGGACCTAAGCAGAAAAGAGAGCATGGAGTTCCCTACGCACCTTATATACCTACATAGCTCGCGTAATCCCATGTCTCACTATTCAACATCGGCTTATGCTTGACTTGACATGGACCTTTCCTAATGAGAACTTTAACACCTCATATGTGTTAGCTTGCCACATCAAGCAATGACTTTTGCAGCTGATCATTATTTATAATGTAGCACCTGGCCACAACTGCCTCATAATACTTAGATAAAATGTTTCATTTCTAGTGTTCAGAAAACCAAAACGAATGCTCACACCGGGCCCGCAAAGACCAAAATTCATCAGCAATCCACGCTTCCAAGCGCTCATAAACCGCTTCGAGAACCAAGGCATGATCATGGCCAGAACACCGGTCACCAACCGAGAGAAGTCTCAAGAAACTACTCCAGCAGTCAGCGAGTTGTCAAGCATGCCTGCAAGAGCAATAGACTTCAAAGAAGACAGTCCTGTAGTAGAAAGTCAATACTCTAAAGAGTCCAATGATTCCTACAAGACATGTGTTGGTTCTCCTGACATGAGCAATGCCATAACAGCATTAACAGCCAACATCGCTGGATCTCTTCAAACATGTTTGCATTCCGCGTTGAAGACCACGGAGGAAGAAACTGAGATCCAGTTCAAGTTTGTTATTACTAAGAAGAAAGTTAGCGTGAAGAGATTACCTGAGGATTGTGAAGGTAGATTTTTTTGATTTGTTTGCAACTTCTACAAGTCTAGCAACTAGCCTAGAAATATATTTTACATAGCAATGAGAATATAGTTTTTCACAAAATCATACTCTTTCTCTGAGAAATATATCAGTTATTTTGTGTTTACTACGATTCTCGATTGTGTTGGAGGAATATCAACATTTTAGGGACATTACCAGGATAAGTGCTGTTCTAGAATAAAAATTGGCTCGTTTTTAACCCGTTGTTGTGGCTCAAGACCTCACGTGAGACCAAGATCTGAGTTTCTGTCACAAAGGAGGCAGGAAGGCGCAAATTGTCGTTCGTAAAAATAAGACATTTTATTTTCATAGTCAGTGATAGATAATGCACAATGTTATAGGTAGGTACCTGCGAATTTGATTTAAGATTCAATCTTTTGTATCCGTAGGTGTAGCCAACACCCGCGAATGCTTTATCAGCGAGGATGTAAATAAGGAGAACATTTGGTCCAGCGTGACTCGGGCCGTGAAAAATGTCTTTTGGGGTGAATCGCCACATTTTGGTAAGAACATTATTTTCTTTGTCATTTTTATCTTGACTTACGGATGTTACTCTGTTCTACTAGCCTGCTTGTACATTTAAAAGAGTATGCTAATCATTTGTCCTCATGGAAAATACATGTGGTAAACCAAACAATCGCACTATTTAAATTAATTGTTCAATTGAAAATACTACATAATATATCTGCAACTTTAATGGTGATGGTAAATATTTATTTTGTAAATTGGTTTATAATCGACGACATCTGTGGCGCGGTGGGCGAAGGTCTGCCTGCGACGCAGGAGGTTGCGGTTTCGATTCCCGCCTCGGAACAAATGTGTGTACGATCTGCAGACATTTATTCAGGGTGTTCTGGTCGTTTTCTATGTATAATAAAAAATATCTATCTGTGAAATGTATAATATTACGTATATCAGTTATCTAGTACCCATAACACAAGCTCTGCTTACCTTGGGGCTAGACAATGCTGTGTGAATTGTCCAGCATTATTTATTATTATAATTCATATATCCATACTAATTTAGTTATTGTGAAAGTAATTCTGTCTATTATGTTGCCTCAATGTTGTCGTGTAGGTACACAAGAAACAGACATCGAGTTGTCTCCATGATGGTATCCCGGGAATTAACAAAACCTGATTTTTATCCTGAAGACACACACACAGACAGAGACTAGTATTACGTAAACGAAACATTGTTGTAGGTAATGAGTTGAAATAAGTAGAAAGGCGGTAATATAGTAAACCGAAAAATAAAAACTACTTTCATGGAATTTTATATAAGGAATCAATAAATACTTACATCTTGTTGTAAAGCTCATTAATATTTTATTTCCTTATCTTCATTGTTTTTAAACTTTCCTCCTGACCCGAGAACCCTAAATACATGAATCAATGTATACTTTCCAATATTTCGGAACACCCTAAATTCTTCGCAAATTTGCACCCCGCGCCCCCAATTTCGAATAAAAACATGAAAACAAAGGCTCAGCCGTCGGCTAAACTAGCTTATACCTATGGCTTTGCTCGCTAAACTTACCGCAGGAAATTGCTCAATTTAGTTTTGCTTTGATCTGTGGGGATTGTTCAACTCGCTTTTAAGCTTGTTCGGTCAAATTAATCTTAGTTTCTACTGTCTGTTTGTTGAGATATATGTATGGGATAATATGAAAATCTGTAGGATTCAATTGTGTAAATATTAAAGATCTTGTCTGAATCTAAAGTTTCCTTCAGAAGGAAACAGTTTACTCTAAAAACCATGACACATAAAAGTCAAGCTAGATAAAGACGGCGTGGAAAACAAAATTTAATGAGCGTTAAGTAATAACGTTTATTCAAAAATAAATTTTAATCAAATCAAATGTAGGTCAAGCAGCTTATTGAAGTCGTCCCAAACGTTACATTAATTAAAATTCATGTACCTAGCTATAGCAGAACGCCTGAACGCTCTCAAAGACGAAATAATATAAACAAGGAAAAATTCAGAAACCTCCCTCAAATGTCGTATTGTACTTGTTACGTAAGATTAAAGATCTACCAAACATATTATTTTGGCATTATTTTAAACAACATTAAGCTTATCTCTGAATAGTGTGTGTGAAGCCGCAAGCAGAAACTCATAAAATAATAAAATAACTGAAATCCAAAAAGATCGACGAGGATGGGATTCGAACCCACGCGTGCAGAGCACATTGGATTAGCAGTCCAACGCCTTAACCACTCGGCCACCTCGTCCTGCCAGTGCAGGCTCTAAATTGTATATTGCAACGCCCAAAACTATGCCTACTTATTTGTGTACTCAAGTGGCCTATAAAACTTAAGTAACTTCTCCTATCAGCTATTTAATTTTATTTGTTTATACTGTTTCTAGTTAACTTTCATCTTTTATGCTTCTGCAATCATATCTTATGGCTTCTAGACTTCTAAAACACCAAGGATTTTATGAACTATTATTAACATTTTATATATTATATACAATTAAAACAGTTGAGCCAACTGCAGACTGTTGCAAACAATCAAGAGCTCAACTGTTATATACATTCATATCAAAACTAATCGAGAGCGTCCCCAAGACATTGGCTGCATTGCCCCGCGCTGTATGGAAACGCTGATGCGCTGCACCAGATATGTACCGATATGTATTTTTGTTTTATTAATTTTAGAATTGTATTCGTTATTTAATTTAAATTTGAACAAATGGCACTCATAATAGGGCAAAAATACATTGTGACATTTCGTTATAAATATGATTCAACTTTATTAAGATGTACCTACCTAAGTATTTTCACGCAAAAACTACTGAACGGATTTTATATAAATACTTTAATTACAAATTTAATTAAATACATAATAAAAATATATTAATAATAAATTAAAACTTAATAATCATCTAAGACTTAGATGATTAGTCATTAAATAACCCGCCCCTGATCATCCCCGGTGCAAAGGTGCCCATAATGCTTGCAGCATTACCTCGCTGAATAGCGATGGCAATCCTTTGCTCCAAGAACGACCCGGAGCGGGAGTCTCCTGTTGCTTTGTTCAGCTTACGGCCGAATTCTCCCACTAAACACTTCGCATCCACACTCCAACTACCCAAGGTCTCCACTGCTACAGGAACAAAATGGTAAAGCTGCTTATATAAATTAGATATATTGTATATAATCAGACAGACAGACGTGGGAAGTACGCGGGCGAAGCCGCGGGCAGCAGCTAGTAAATAAATTGAATTGAATTGCGTCCAACAGTGGACCAATGTAGGCTGTTGAGAGTGAGAGTGCCTGCGTAGCTAAAAATGGGATGGAAAATGACGTCATCCCTCATGCTGTCTCTTTGCTCAAACTGAGCATGATAACATAACAAGAGATATGACGTGATTCTCAAATCTATTCTATTAATACGCATTTTACACTTAAGAAATTTTACCAAAATGCCCACATCCAGAACGGAGACAGGAAAAACAGCGTTAAAAGCTATGAGCCACTCTTCCCTCTTCTACTTTTAAGTAAAAGTCTTTTCAGTGTCAAGTACCTAAGGAACAATATTGCATTTTGCCTGGAAGGAATTATTCCAATCATATTTTATGCCGTTTTTACACTCTCGGCGTCATTGCCAGATTTGCCTCACCTCCCTACTGCAAACAAGTTTTAAAATATTTTGACCACCATCTTCCATCGTCACGATACATAAAAAATACGATTTGAACAAAAGCACCGAACCTAATCACATAGATTTCTTAATTAGGTACGATATAAATCAAAGCGTCAATAGCTGATACAAAAAAAACTATATCAATTGACTCTCCACCATTTTTTCAAGAAGTTTAGTTTTCAAAGACTTCTCATCTCAGTGCTTTTAAAGAGTTATGTAATGTCATTTATAAGAAAATAAAGTACTGAGTTTTGAGTCATAAAACAACACACAATAAGTAGTGTGTAACAGGCATTATGATTTCCCTCGCAGTTTTCAGCGAGATGTTTCAAAGCTTTTAATAAATTTATTACTTTGCGAAATTCCAGACACCGGGCCTTTTCAGTTTTTTCTTTATATTCGTCGAGATACATTTTCCCTTAGCTTTGCAACTTTAAAGCGCATTTTTTTGCTATTTTTTTTTAAGATCGTACAGTGCGTAGGTATACTGTTATACCATAGGCTTAGAATGTGAAAAAAATCTATGTCTATGGCGTATACATTCTAATATTTTAAAAGCGAAAGTCAAATGTCTGTTACCTTTTCGCGTCGAAACGACTGAACGGATATTAGGTAGGCAGATTGACGGTATCCCAAGAAAGTACATGGGCTTTTTTATATCTCGGGCACGCGAAACGGCGGAAAATTTAAAATTTAAATTTTTCATTTTTTAAATCACATGGTCGATCAATTTTATTGGATCGCTTTTAGCGATAAGGCCGCCCATTGTGCAACACTGTTTTTATATTCGTTTTTTTGTATTATTTTCTATGTTTTTCTTGGTGTGCAATAAAGTGTATTGTATTGTATGGTCATTCTGTCTATTCGGGACGGAGACAAATCCAACAAATCTTCAATCATTAAAACAGTTACAAATGGTGTCACTAACATGACTTTGTTTTATGCTATAAATATACAGATTGAAATAAAATTTGTTTTTTCTGTTCTCGTCATATTTATCTCTAGCGTATACATAATCATACTTGCACGACGGACATTCACTAAAATACCTCTTTAAATATAAAAAAATGTATAGGTACAGCTCTCATTGCAAGTACATGACTTTTGTTTATTAGGGTTTTGAGATCGGTTTCGGAACCCGCGAAATCTCAGTAACTACTCCAGCTATTAACTTGAAATTTATTTATTTTAATGATAAATTTCGTGCGCCATTACTGAAAAGAAATCGAGTATGATGATGATCGTCATCATCATCATCTGCAGCCGGGTTTTACCCACTGCTGTATCGGCCTCCCGAAGTTTGTGTCATCGACCACAGTCTATGTCATTAATAAATATATAAATAATTGTCTGAACATTATCGAAATTGAATTGGTGCCTACTATGTATCTACCAGGGCCGATTTTAGAATATTTCTAATGTTGTCTTGTTGATCTTTCACTCCAGCATCAACCACTCCACACCGTTCCCTGGACTCCACTTCATCATCAGCCTCGAAGAGGAAGGTGGATGACCTTTCTGACATGGAGAACTCCCCTCTCCAACACAAGCGGCACAAATACTCCGGCCGTTTAAGGGGAAGGCCGCCCCTGAGAAGTGGAGTGGCGGCCTTGAGGCCTTCGAAATCCGCTGAGCTGTTCTCTGCTTTAACTGATGAGGCTGTGAACCGTAGTTTTTAATATTTAGTTTTTAGATTTCACCTGTCAGCATTTTAATCTATCTTCTTCACTGGTATGTTATAATATGGCCTTGATTTAATTCGTTTAGAATACTTAAAAAACGTATTTGAGTTACTCCAGTAATTAAATTAATATTTTGTTAAGTAAGTATTATCATAAATATTTATTATTAACTTAATTAATCACCAGCATATTTGTTTTATAGGTTAAATATTGTCAAAATGAATCATTGATCAAATTAAATTTATAATGAATGCATGTTATTTTATTTACGCGGCTTGCATCACTGTTTTATTAGCTGTTATATGAACATGCACATTCATTAATGGTAGACAAGTAGGTATACTACTACAAGTAGGTACTGAATTCGTGAGCACAGTCAGCATCAAATACTGTCATGAGTTTAGTTTATGTCAAACTAAGGTTGAGGCAAAACGAGCGTAATATTTTAAGTAGCTTCATACAAAAGGTCATCTTTTAGCTACATGTCGAGTTGTCATCTTTGTTACGCATTTTTTGTGACTCACAGATCAAAAAACTTACACTCGTTGGGCCAAAGCCTTTCGGCCGAACTTTTGTTTGTCAGCGACGTTAAAGTACACCGTTATACCTTCGAATTCTCAAAGACGCGTAGGTACCACTTCTTCAATCCTGGTACCAGCGCCTACTTCCTACCTACTTCCCTGATTCGCGTTAGCAGACCGATCTTCCATTTTATCAAGGTGTCCAAGTCAGTGTGGAAGAGTAAACTCCCTAATGATGTTCGGAATAAATAAATAATTGTCAAAAAAGTATTTCCATATTATGAAGTTCCAGCTGTCGCGATACCGCTGGACTTGCGCCTAAACACTACCGGGCCGTGTCGGTCTGCAGTCCCATTAGATTATGAGAGTTGGGGAATAGAGAGTATACCGTGTTTACGCACACACTTAGGCACATAATATGACCTGCGTGCATGATTAGTAACTTAACCTTCAGAGGTTAAGACCATAGAAATCTAAATAATTTAGATTTCTATGGTTAAGACTGACCGCCGCCGTGGCCCGGATACGGCTAGGAGGACATCTTAATTTTCGCAGAAAATTGTATACCTTGTACCAAAAAAAACCTTTGTACTGTTGTCTTTGTATTGTGTCCAGCTTTGGAAACATACTTTGACCATCGATACGGCGGCGCGGCGGGCGAAGGACCGTCTGTGACGCAGGAGGTTGCGGGTTTTATTATGTTTATACGATCTGCAACATTTATTTCGGGTGTTTTGTATATTTTCAGTTTTTAATAAAATATCTATATATGAAATGTATTAAGTACCTATATCAGTCATTAAGTACCCATAACACAAGCCCTGCTTATTTTACGACTAGGTTATGCTGTGTGGCTTGTCCAGCATTATTTATTAATTTATACTAGCTGTCTCTAAGAATAGGCAAGATCTCACGTGAGACGTTGGAAATAGGCACGTTTCAAGCGAGACGTTGGGACAAACCTTTACTATCGGGTACCAAGATCCTGACATGTCTCCCCAGCAGTAACCTATACCGCTGACTGTACCCACTTGACACGGTTGCCGATGCCCATTCTCTAATCACCGCCGACTCCGAGCGAACTATTAATTGAGTTTGACTGTGCAGTGCTGTTGACGACGTCGTGGATTCCAATCCAGACTAACCAGGATTGATAATTAGTTAATGTTTCGATATGCGTCTTCAATAAGCCCCCGAATATCTAAGATCCACTAGAATAATAATTAAAGCTGGAGAATCCACACCGCAATTATCTAACACAAACTAAGCAGAGCAGAATGAAGTTATGGCATGTTTAGTACTACAATACAGGTCGAAACGGGTATAGATGTAGTCGTTACAGAAATGCATTGACTGCCAAGCCTCCAACCAGCTGGAGGGCACGCCTCCGGTGCTAGTTCTCGTCACAGTGGTGCGAAGCTCTATGTGTCGTGGCCAATGAAAGTCTTCTTATAGTGAACACTAGATACTTGATATTTCTTTCATTTTAAGTAATTTGATATCATAGCTCGTTGGTAGGAAATTATAGACTGCCAAGCGATTGGACGCGCCTTATATGCTTTTTATTGGTTGCGGGTCTCATCCACATTAATGGTGACGCTACCAGTACCTTTTTTTTTTTATTATTTTTTTTTTTATTATCCTGAGGGAAATGCGCACGCATATCGCACTGCCACGGGGAGACAGTACGATTATGTGGGACTCCAACCCACTAAAACCCTCAGGGTGTTTCCGTCTCTGCCGCTTGTGGTGGGAACATGGGAACGTTTTATTACCTCATCCACGAACCCACCACGGCTGCCCGATATCGGGCCCCCCCTCAATGGGGGGTGTGAAGCATCCCCCTTCGCAACACGCCAGAAACACGTGACGTGCCGCGACCACCTCGGGGACCTTACCCGCCAAAAGGGCGCCGAACGACCCCGTGTCCAGACGCCCCAGGTCCCCATGCGACGGGTCAGTCAAGTGGCCCCGTCGCCTGCCACACGGTCGCAGAGGATAGGGAGAGCGGCCCTCGTAACACCGACACTCCTCCTCCCCTGCGACCCCACCGCGTCCGCCATCAAACGGTGGCGACCCCGCCAAGGCCGCGGAAGGCAGGGAAAGCGGCGCACCGCAATACCGGCACTCCTCTCCCGCCGCGGCCTCCATCTCCCTGTGGCCATGCCGCCCATACAGCACAGCCGCCCGCCTCAGTCACGGCACCGCCCATACAGCACCGCAACCTACTACCACTCCAACTGGGCTTAAAGCGCAAAACCCAGAGGAGCGGTCCATCCCGGGGCCGGCCATTTCGCCCTCTGCGTTGGCACGGCCCCATGGGTTCCTCTTAGCTTCACCGCGGGTGACCAGTCCGCGATTACTAAGCCCCCCCGCCCCGGCAAGGCGGGAACCCCTCGGGGGGGACGCTACCAGTACCTAACCTAACCTAACCAACTGAAGTAATACTTGATAGATAGCTTTAAAAACGATATAACAAATAATTACTTAAGTTCAACCATACTAAAAGTCACTCCAACATCTCGTCTCCCAAGTCAACCGAACCTGCACATGTGACCTGCTAGATAAGGAACTAGGCTCTTATGGAAAAATCAAATAATGTTCATCATTTGATGACTCAGATATTTTCAATTATTATCCACCAGGTTATTTCTATCCATATGGGAATGATTTATGGAATAAAAAGTAGCAAGTGTTATTCTCCAAAGTGTTCTCTTATTTATTTATTTATTTAAAAAAAGTCAAACACGTTTTCGCATTTATACTATTAGTATAGATATATCAATCACCAAGAGTCCGGCTCCGGCACTGTAAGGAGCTGAGCCGGTTAGGGTGTTAGGCAGAGGGGCATTGGACAATACAGTCCCATCGCGATGTCATTGCAGATCCTACTTCTCAAACTTAGAATTAGTTTAGATTACTTGAATATAGATTACTTGAAACTGGCAAAAAAGTGTCCAACCAGACACAATTGCCATTAACAAAGTCATCATCATCAGTCTTAACTTTGTTTAGATCAAAAATAGCTAATCACCGATGTATCACCCCACCCATTGGCGGGGTCGCTAAAATTGGCATCGTCCTGATCCAAGCATCGTTACATCTCACATGGCATCGAAAGTGATTAATTGTGGCTTCGTTGGTTAGAAGAACACACCCGTACTGAAGATGGGGCGTGGGTTCAAGTCCCGCCGAAAGTGAATTTTAGGGTAGGTACCTACTTATTTAAATTTTTAGAGATACCCAGAGTGCGGAGTAAGCACTTTAATAACAAAATAAACAAACTCTACGAGTTTAATAATTTAAAGCACGTTCAAGCCTATGCAGTAGGTATTTGATACCTTGAACAGAGATTGAGACCTTGTGAAGAGATGAACAGTCAAAATTATAAGCTTGAATTTTGTTTGGTTTCGAACCAAACAAGAGGGTGTTACCTTAATCACCAAGGTAGGCAGGCAGAATTGTTGATTACAGCTGTAGATGTGTTAAAAATACTCAGAAGGAAGCTGCAGGCTGTTCTTCAGTGGCAGGTTCCGTCGGCTCTTACGACATTTACGGGCTGAGTGGCATGGTTCGATTTTAGACTGCGATCGCCAGATCTAATAAAATGTCTACTTAATAGTAATTAATAAGTAATGATAGTGTGAAAAGCATCTAAGAATATGAAATTTCTGGATGAGACAGTTCACACGCTGACGTCGTCGCGAGCGATGTCACCTTGTGAACTGGATGAGACATCATCCAGGAATTTCATCGCTGACTGCTAACTGACGACAAACGTAGGAATGCTGTCACCCGCCTGTTATTCTATATGAATTGCTGTCTGATAGTAATTGTAATTTATGTCACTCCTACTCTCCGCTGTAACAAAAATATTATTACATTTTATATAATAGGTATTTTTTCCGGCTGTTCTATATCGGTGTATTCATCATCAGCATCAGCTTATGTGACTCCACTGCTGATAATGGATATGTAGGTATTACGTTTACATATCTGTCAAATCTGTTATTCCCCGGCCACTCTCTTATTTACTGTTTGGCATATGCACAAATATGAAGTTCCCCAATTGTCGACAGGCGAGTGAAATAAGACTGAATGACATAAGTAATGAAATATCTGTTTCATAGACATAGCTAGTTTTGACACATAGAGATGCGAATCTGTTGACGTACAAGACGGGGACTTCGGTTTTCTCGGGCCGACATTATGTAGTACGTAGGTAACGAAGATTAGTCTAGATAGTATCGATAATAGCGTAAAAATAATAGTTTGCATGCCGTAACTCATCCTATCTTTTATCTCGGAAATAAGCTTGTAATGCCGCTTGGCAGAAGTAAGTAGCAAATAAAACAACAAAAATGTATACAATTTTATTCAATTGAATATTTTGATTCCAAAAATAAAGCAATGGAGACGTTAAGGTCTATAAAATAATACAAACTATTGAGCAAAATAACAAAATTGATTACTTATAGCTTCTTCGCAAACAAAATTGCTTGTCATAAAACAATCATTAGGACACGACTAATTGAATGTAAGCCGAACTACCAAACAGCATATTATTATAATAAATAAATAATAAATTCGTTTATTTCAGGCAAAAAACCCATATCACAAAAAACAGAAAATCACACACAGTTTCAAAATTATACAAAATAGATTTAAATTAGGTATAACAAAAATAAATAACACGGTGCATAGTGCTACCGCACGTCACTTCCTGTTTCCCTCCATATGAAGGGAAATCCAGTTCATAAAAATATAATTTTTGTAAACCTGGTCAGAGACAGCCTTCAAAATGCAATTTTTAGAGCGGACTAACCCCCCCCCAGAAAGATGCTACGCGAGAACGGACGATGGCGAAGAAGTCGGGCACTCCCGCTTCGGCGAACATGCTCGACGCACTGCAGCACCTCGGCAACCTCATAAGTGCCCGGTAGGCGTTATTGTACTGGACTTTCCTGGTGTAATTCGACCACAGCTGGCATGTGTACATGAACAGACAATACGCACGGAAAAGGGTGTTCTTAACTTCCGTGCTGCAGTTCGTGAAGCGGCGTGCGAGCATGTTACTCCTCACCGCGAGCGCCCTTCGTTCCCGCTCAATATCCTCGTCGTCCCTCAGCGTCCCTGTCAGCATGTGCCCTAAGTACTTGAACCGCTCTACCACCTTAATGGCAGAGCTGTTCAAGCGAACCTCGGGCACCCTGTCCGGACCTCGATCCGACCTAAATACCAACATTTCGGTTTTTGCTACATTGTATTTTAACCCGTGACCAATGGCATATTGCTCACAGGTTAATAAGTTTCCTTAACCCTTTGACGGAGGGGCTGAGGAGCACCATGTCATCAGCATAACTCAGGTTATTTACGCAGACGTTGCCTAAATAACAGCCGGTTTTGGAGCTCCTCAGCTCCTCGATCAAGCTATTGACGTAGAGGTTAAAAAGGTCAGGCGAGGTCAATCCACCTTGGCGAACTCCGCATTCTAGCATGTACTCACTAGAAGTCGCGTCACCCCATCTTACACAGTTAGTTTGGTTTCCGTACCAGTACCTCAACAGATTAACCACGTGAACAGGTACATTAGCAGCTGTTAACTTGGCCCATAGGATGTCATAGTTGACGAGGTCAAAAGCACGGCTAAGATCTAGGAAACAAGCGTAGACTGAGGTGTTCTGTGAGGTGTAGTAATTCACCGTGCTTTTAAGGCTCATTATGGCAGAATCTGTCGAAAGGCCTGGACAGAAACCAAACTGTGTGTCGTCTATACTTAAGTTCTCATGCAGCCTAGGGTAGATTAGCCGCTCCAATACCTTCCCGATAACAGTTCCCAACGATATAGGGCGGTAGTTAGTTGACGAGCTAAGATCACCTGTTTTATTTTTCACCACGGGAACTACAATAGTTTTCATTAAATCAGGCGGAAGGTAACTGTATTTGCAACACATGTTGTATAAATAACAGAGATGTTCAATAAGTTTATCGCTACCGTAAAGAATGTGCTCGATGCTGAGACCGTCATGGCCAGGTGACTTGCCACGTTTCATATTTCTTACGGCCTTCCTCACGTCTTCTTCTGAAAACATGCAAGGGTTATCAAACAGAACAGTCTCAGCAACGGGCACACTCTTCACTGGTTGCGGGCTTATTTTAAACTTTTTTGCAAAAACTTCAGCTATTAGCTTTGGTTTCTGCAAGCCGTCAATAGATACCGGTAGATTCTGCTTATAATTTAGTTTTTTAGTCGCATTCCAAAATTTACTAAAATTCTTATCTTTTCGATAAGTAGCTAAAATATTCATTTGTATCTTGTCCTCATTCTTTTGACACCATTTTAATTTATTCTTAAATTTAGAACGGGATTCACACATATTAGTAAATAAAACACCCCCTGACGGCCTGCCGGCCAGTACCCAGCAGTTAAAATGTAACCGTGCATTTTGGTGGCTGTCCCTGACGTGGAAGTTCCATCCTATAACTTTTTGCCGATTTTTACGATTATGTAATACACGCGCGTTCCTAATCGAAGCGGTTTGTAAAACATTCACAATATAATCATAATATTCATCTAATAATTTAAAATAGTCATTAAAATGTAAACATACTGAAATTGTATCACAGTCACAAACAGAGTTAAAATTATCACAGAAGTTAAAGTTGAGATTTTCAAAGCAATATTTACCATAACCTTTCTTTTGCGCATCCTCTCTATCCCCCCATCTAATATTTTTCAACGCGTCACAGCTGCCGAAGGTGGCCGAACCTACTGCTACGCCTGCTATGTCGCACACAATACGCAATGGGTAATGGTCCGACCAAGTAACGTCATAGATGATATTCGCTGATACAATAGTATCCCATGCAGCTTTAGTGGCCAGACAGTGGTCCAACCATCTTCGGCAGCCGTGCGCTTCACTTTGAAAGGTATAAGTGTCTGAAGAACCTCCAAGGAGGTTAATGTCTGCACATTCCCACAGAAGATCGCTACAAAAACGCTCAAGTTCCACACCAAAGCTAGAAGAGGGATGGGCGTTAAAATCGCCAAGTACCTACATAGGCCACTTGCACTTCACTTTCCTCTATGATCGCACTAACTAGGGCTAGACAGTCCGTAAATTCCGTCAAATTATCCGGTTTATCTACTGGCATATAAACATTTACCACCAACATATAGCCCGACCCTACAGAGATTTTTATAGCCATTATTCGGTCATTACTACATTCCACTTGAGACACGTGCGGGAACCTAGCTTTATTCCACAATATCGCGAGGCCACCGTACGGTCTTCCCTTTAAAATACCTAATGACGTGTCCACGGAGGACTTGGCCACACATCCGAAGTCACTATTAATTTTACAAACAAAATCTAAGTCGTGAGGAAGAAGCCAAGTCTCCTGCAACAGTATAATGTCTGCAGTACCGCACAAATCACGGACACTCTGCACCGACCTCTTGATGGACTTGCAGTTATACGAAAGGAAGGTTGTGCTTAAGGTTGTACTACGCATATTGGTTGGTATATCCGTCCTTCCTTTCGGCGCTATATATTCGCGGTATCTTCGAAATTTAACCCCCTGGGGCCAAAAATCTTCATTTAGAAAGGCATCAATGTGCAGCCTGGGTACGACCACTTTGAAAGAAGCAAACTCCGTTTCCTGCTTCTGTGGTAAAAGTTCAATACTTGTGCATTCTTGTCCCATTTCCTTAATATAATCTTGCAAATTATTTACTGTCGTAGTTTTATTTAGTCTCGAGACATAAATAGCTGAAGTCAATGCCGCAACTTGTAGTATTCCCGAGCCCCTTCTGGTACCACTAAAATTACTTAATCTTTTTCTTTGTTTCCGTTCAACTAATGTAAATCCATCATCTCTGTTCTTATCAAGCGGGCATTTACACGCTTTCGATGAGTTAGCGGTGATAACGATGTCTCTGTATTGCGGCGCACTGGACAGGGCAGGCGGCGGCGGCGGCGGGACGGCTAGCTATTATGAGAACGAAGTAACATAGGTACCGAATAACTCCGATAACTTTGGAATAGGTAATCATAATAAAACAATGATGTACTTCTATTTCAGTCACTTCATTTTCAGTTGTTCCAACGTAAAATAATAGCAACGTAAACAAAACCTAACCTACTTAGACTTACCTAGTCGTGTTCTTAGGAGTTCTTAAATCAGTTTTCGTCCCATCTTCCGAAGTTTACTGAAGTATTTTGCAAGTGAGCGTGTTATTCCTGACACGCCCCACATTGTGATGGTGTTATTCCAAATTCAAAGGCTGTATTAAAAAAGACTGAAGGATTAGTGAGGCCAGTGTCATTATCGATAAATTGAATTTTTAAGAAACTTGTGGCTAAGTATACAAGCGTCCTCTGTTGAACATGACTTACCCCGAAAAAGAGGGTATTTTTGAAGCCACAGCCGTTGCCCGGGTCGGTTCTCTTAGTCGGATTTTACATTCACAAGCAACATTCATCAATATTATTAGATAGGTATACTAATAATATCAGTCCTAAAAATATTTAGAATGCGCACTGTTTGAATTTGCATTGTAAGGTACGTACATAACTTTATTTTTGTCGTGAAATGGCTCATACATTACACAGATAAAACTAATAATTCAACAAAGTTGGTCAAATTTTGTTTCTACCAATAAACAACCTCTCCTAAGTCAAAATAAAATGCTTTTTCCTACAAATTCCCAACACTAAAAATATAGTTTCCTGATTTTCCCATTTTTCGGAAGCACTAGGTAATATGGAGCATTTATCACCTACGCCGAGCTACATTGTTGAAGCACAGGATTGATGTCGATACAAAACTATCGATATAGAACGTCACTAATGCAGGCGCGATTGGCGGTCGCGTAGGGAATATTTCCAGAAATTATTTTCGGCTTTAGCGACTGGGGATAAGGTTCACTTTGGCTTGGTTTGTTACTATAGTTTGAAATATACGATGACCCGTAACGTAACTGAATACGAATTATTATAGCAGTATTATACGGCTTGGAACGCGTATAGAATCGAATGAACGATCTGGTTTTTCAGTTGACAACACAAAGACAGACAGAGTTTTTCGCCGTGCCTGTCGTGTATATACCTATTCCTCCATAACATATACGCGGAAATCGTGAGTAAGGGAACTTACCAGAGGAAGGGAAAAATCTTTCTTCTTTATATGTATTTTTAACCCTACCCCTACCGTAATTAATCACCAATCCAAACATGGTTGTGGTAGTAAAACCTCTCTTGGTTGAGGGGGGGGGGACTCATGACGTATGTACTCTGGTAAAGTCAAGTTGTAAGTAAAAAAGTAAGTTGCCTTTACCCACGCAGTAGGACAATACGAACTATAAAAAAATATATAATAGAACGTTTTGGATTACCTTTATCACTAAGGAAACTTTTCTAATCGCGTAGTGTTTTTTTTCTTAGGGTTGGTCGAATAGTTGGTCGAATGAGGAAAAAACGAAAGTAAAGTTGAACAGAGTTAGATTACTCCTTACAATTGCGTTCTTATAAAAAGAACAACAAATATCTGTAAGTACAATATAAATTCTATTCGCATTTCCCTTTCAATAGATAAGGATGAAAGTTCTTTAATGTTACTTTGAGAAGGTTTCAACGCATTTTTCAAAGGCTTCAAGTTTGTGGTTTTTATCGTGATCTTATATAGGATGTTTAAATCTTAGAGGATTTAGTACGCAAGCGGGGGTGCTAAGCTAAGGGGCTCAAATCAATAAAAAAAAACATCGAATAGGTCTCTTCGAATGGTCATTTTCATATGGTATTTGAATTCTTAAAATATTGCCAGTATATTTATTGACTTTAATGGTGCTTCTTATAATAACCGGTCCTCGTCAGTCGACCTGTTATTTTTCCGGTTTTCCACGGGAATAATTACTTTAATCTCAAATCACAGAACATGGAGCCCATACAACGCAGATTACAATCCGCGAACACCCCACTTCATTTGATCCCCGAATATCGAACACCCTGTATAAAATACAAAATGATTGACTGAATCTGTCGGACCCGTATTTACATATCATTTTCCTCGCACCTTCGGGATGAATGTACGCGGAATACATTTAGAATACTGTTAGGATGTTTGATGTGGTTACTCGGAGATTTTGGTCGGGTTATGTTACAAAAGGGGTTAAATTATATAGGTAAGTTATTACGCGATTCTCCGAACAGCTTCAGAAGAACTGGGCAAATTGTGGTTGATCTACACTAATGTTATAAGGAGGAAAGATTTGTATTTTTGTAGAAAACGATTTAACTGAAAAACTACTCGACCGAATTCAAAAATTCTTTTGTCGTTAGAAAGCTACATTATCACTTACCTAGTAACATAATGCTAAAATATCCTTGTGCGAAGCTGGGACGGACCGCTACTATGTTTAGAATTCTGTAAAAAGTATAATGTAGGTTATGATTACCTGGTAATGCTATTGGTTAAAAAGGGGTGGCAATATTTTGACGCTCGTTAAATTTTAGTTTTGTGCTAACAGAATCTCTGCCACTAATGCGGATATTTTTAAATAGGTAATTTTCCAAAGAAATTAAAAAATCTTAGATTATTCTATAGATCGGTGGGATATTTTGCGGTGAGGAGAAATATTAATTTTATAATAGAAACAAACTAGATCTAGTATTTAAAATTGAAACAGTGGTTATCTTGCTTTGTTGTTTTCCTTATTGTTTATTTTTCATGCATAATTGTGTCTGTTAATCACATAATAATAACTTGAATTTTAAAAACGAGTACCTAGGTATCTTGGATTCTGAAGATGAGCACCTAATCACTGTCTAAACTATGCTATGAACATAGTAATCCAAGTCTGCTATCTCGCAGCACACAAAAGTACCATCAAATATTTTAGGCCTTCACTCGTTATATAATGAAAATGAAATAAATAGTTGAAATATACAGTGACAAACTGGCTTCTCAAAAGGTTCAAATGAAGTGACCTGCGAGCTGGCTGTTACGGTGCTGTCAATACGAAATGTGTCTAAATGTTACGAGGAACATAATTCGAATGCTATCTTTGTGCTTTTAGCGGTCACAATATTATTCCGTTTCGAGATTCCGAACGCAGTAACTCCATATCTCTAATATATCTATGGACCTATCACAATCATACAGTATCCGTTCGTAGTTTTCTCCGATCCAAAATTCCGCATGCTAGCGTGTGCGCCCGCAATTTCGCTCGGAAAAAACAGTTTTGAAAACATCTCTTTCATAGATTTTATACGAGTCGCATCACACATTCGTTAATTTCATACGGAACGCCGGTCAGTCAGCGTCGTACGACCGACGCGTGTAGCAGTTTACCTTTCGGACTGCCACCCGCCTTAGTCTCATTTGACACGGTTAACAAGGTGTATCGGAGTTTTTAACTTTTTGAATAATTATGTGTAATTCTTCTCGTTGACTCAGATACCTACTAACTACGTCACCTGAGCCTCAGCAACAACAGCACCGTGTGTGATAACGTCAGTATCTCCCTCGTGACTAACACTCACTCTATTGTCTTGAGAGAACCTTCACTATCCAGAATAGATACCTACACCACAGACTGTAATCAAACGGTATCGGCTCAATACGATACAGTTACGATGTGACTGCTCAGTATCACGTCGTTAATGTGTTTATTGTTAGTAGGTTACCTTATTTATACATTAGTTTCTGCCCGCAGCTTTACACGCGTTGTTTAAGGTTATTTCTATGCCATGGGAACTGATTTAAGGGATGAAAAGAAGTCTTTGCTTTATTCCAAGCCAAGTACAACCTGTATGCAAAATATCATCCCGTTCCACTCAGTAGTTTTGGCGTGGAGAGGTGACATACAGCCAAACATTTGAACATGCAAACAGTTAAACATCCAAACTTGTGTATTTATAACAATAAAGTCATGAAATACGGAAATGATGAAAGTTTTTATTATTATTATTCATCATCAATAAACGTATAATTGCAGCCTGACTATACTCATGTACTATGTTATGGACCAACAGGCCTGCGTTAGTTATAAATAAGATTTGAAAGAGACAGAGAGTATAATATTGTATGAAAAAAGGAGGTAGGTACCTACCTAATACCTATACTTGAATAGTTATATATACGATTCTATAGGTGATTCTGCCTTTCTGATTACTTTTTCACGGTGTGTTAGGGCGTTTGTACAAAGCGATTTTAGTAGTTTTTAGTAGATTTTAGTAGAGTAGTAAAATGTGGAATTTAAAATATAACTAAGCATTTCATGAGTAGGCCTCATGAAATGCTTAGTTATATTTTAAATTCCACATACACAACACACAACATAAAATATTCATTTTTATCTCGAAAATTAGTAGTCGGTTCGCGATGCGCTGCTGGGAAAAGCTACTAATACTACAAGCTCGTGCATATTTCACCATAAACTTAGAATTTTTTCACAAGCCTATGTATTTCACAAAAATATCAACTTAAGAAGTCAAAACTTTAATCTTTTAATTGGCCAACCTGAACAGAGTTAACGAGCGTGACGGTTCATTAGTGAACCTGAACGGTTCACTTCACATTTCAGAAAATGCACCTAAAGAAGTTTTCACTTCAAAAAGCTCTTCCAAACTTCCGAAAAGCTATTCTTCAAGTGCGCCGGTGTACTGGACGTGTGTTTCCGGTATCGAGCCGCATCCGACGATACATGGCCTATTGTCCTCTTTGTGCCTTCCCCAGTTTTATTAGTTTGGGGAAGATTTACTGGCTTAGGCTGTACGACACGACAGGTGGGTTTCATTTGGCCAGTTTCTTTATTGACCTTAATGGTTATAATAAAAGCCTGCCTTATACATACCTACATACACTTAGCATTAAAATGTCATTTCGCATGTTGATCATAATCGTGACTTCAACACTGGGGTGAATTTTGCTAGCGAAGCTTTACGTTTACATTTTTATCGTTGGCGAATCGTCCATAGGCGAACGAAACTCTAGATTGTGCGTGCGGTGCTATTTGCAGGAAGACTGATAGAATTGTGTGAACCTTGACACGTTTGACATGTGTCCTTCCATTTAAAAGTTTCTTACAACAAACGTAAAATACCCCCTTGACGAGACATGGAACCTGCCTGAGGTTACATGTCTCGGTACATTAGTTTAGGTTTTTTTTATTAAATTTGTTATTTTATAACAGCATGCTATCTTTACTCTATCGAAGGATCCTAGTTTTTTAATAGTGCTGTATCAATATAACTTTACTTCGTACTTAACATGGGGACATAACCTATCTATCGGGGATTTTTTAGAATTGGATAGTTCAGTATGACATACAATCTAACCAACTTCGCTTCGGTATAGCTTATGCCTTTAAGATTATTTCCCTTGTGCAGGATATCGCAGCGTATAAAAATCTAATAAATGAGCAATGTCGGCCAAACGTGGTGCGTTAAAAATGAAAAGAACTGCTCTTCGGAAATACCGGGTATCTTTGTTCCTCGTTATTAATGACCTGGCGAAATTGCCTACATTTTGTTTATCGGGTGTAACTTACCCTGCTGGCTCAGTGGAGCGACACCTGACTTCCGATTCGATGATTATGGGTTCGCTTCCGGTTTGGACCAATAAATTATGGATATTTGAGTCTGAATTTAAAGCTTTGAGAGGAATGCTAACCATCTTATTTTTCTATTTGCGTAAGCACAGGATTGTGCAATAATTTTTATCGATCGTTCGCAAGAAATCTAAATAATTGCTTCAAAACGTTTGTGATGCCAGAATCTGGTAAAAGCAAATCAAATCAATCAAATCACTCAATCACAACACTCTTTTTTACCTATATGTACATAGATAAGTACTCGGAAATATTTTGTAGTTTGGTTTCGAAGAAGTTAACAGGTCAAAAGCCAATTTATCCACGTGAACGTATAAAAAACATAAGGATTTCATATAATTCAATTAAAGAAAGTTAGTGCATTCCTAGCAAGCACTGGTATACCAATTGGCAATATCGTCCTCATCCCCTGTGCGGGAACTGAACCAATATCCCCGAGCTAACCAATAACCCAGATGTGTCCGGAAACAAGAATAAATTACCGAGTCGTGGTTTCGTGCAGTTTTATGGCTGAGATTTCTTTATTCTTTGTTTGAGAAGTTCAGTTTTGGGAGAAGAAGAGATTTGGTTCAGTGGGCTCACGCAGAAATTGACAAAGGCTTAAAAACTGTTAATCGGCTTATCTGACTAAAACTTGATTGAGAGGCCGGTTGATTTTCTCTTGATGTTGAATTGTTTATGAATGTCCAAATTGCCTCACTGTTCCTATATTTCCGTAATAACGAAACAGCAACATAAAGTTATGAAAAAACACATTACGAATGACCGCTCTAACTGCTGCATCAGTGCATGGAGCAGGGAGCAGTTGGAACGGTTATTGTATTTTTATACAGCTTCGATCACAGAACACGATAAAATTAAAAAAATTACGTCTTTTAGTTTGTGCAAAAATAAATTACCACTAGACTGATGCATATTTTTTTCAATGACCATAAGCATCATTCTAGTGGTAATTTAATGATGTTTTTTTAGAAAACTAAATAGGGAATTTTTGAAAAAAAAAATCCTTTTTTCTGTCATCGCAACAAAACCCCCCTGAATGTTTGGTCCTTTATGTTTGTTACACCCTGTATGTATAGGACATTCAATTTAGTCACTTATAGTGTGTAATATAGAAGTTGAACATATTTCTGATGCCACAAAAATTATCTATATTCTTACTAATATTATGTACGCGAAAGTGTGTTTGTTTGTCCTTCCTTCACGCCCTTACTAAGCAACAATCCACCAAATGACTTGATTTTTGGCATAATGTAATTTGAAAGAATGGGGAGTAACATAGGCATAATCAGTTCACATGGGATAGAAATAAACATAAACAATGCGTGAGAAAGCGTGGACAGCAGCTAGGCTTTCATAGTTGTAACTAGGCCAAAGGTGATTATTACATTTGAATCCTCTCTAATATAGTTTATCTCTTTGTCCACAGGTGAATGGTTCCTGGGGCCTACCTGCCTTCGTGTGCGACGTGTACATAGCCATGGACGTCACGTCTTCCACCTCCAGCATATTCAACCTCGTCGCCATTTCTGTTGATAGGTAAGATTTAAAATACCTTGTAGACCATCTTAGTTTTGTCTAATTATCTTGTAGCAACACTTACACTACACCTATCCTAAAACCAACTTTCTTCAGAATAAAGGAGACGATTTGTAAAAATCAATAGAAATTCGTTTTTTCGGTTGCCTCTGGCGCGCGCCACAGCAATCGTCGTAAACTAACACTTTCTTTGCCAACGATTTAAGTTTGAGACAAAGAAAGTGTTAGTTTAATTCTGCATATTTTTCTCTGCACAGGTATATCGCCGTTACTCAACCAATAAAATACGCGAAGCACAAAAACAACCGTCGCGTGTGGTTCACCATCGTTCTCGTGTGGTGCATCTCTGCCGCCATCGGAGCCCCCATAGTCCTTGGCCTCAACGACACCCCGGACAGAAACTTTGACGAGTGCTTGTTCAACAGCCAGAACTACGTCATATACTCGTCGCTGGGGTCCTTCTATATCCCCTGTATTATGATGATGTTCCTGTATTACAGTATTTTTAAGGTAATTGTATTTGTATCTCAATTTTAATAACACCACACACGTCTGTCTGTTGAAGCCTAAATCGCGTAAATCTTACTTGCAACAAGTAAGATTTAGAAAGATTAATAAATAATGGTGAACAATTCACACAGAATTATCTAGTCTCTAGCGAAGCAGAGCTTGTGCTAAAGATAACTATTAAATTTAAAACAATTACTTTACATAGATGGATAATTTTAGTAAATTTAACACGCGTCTCCTGCATTGTAGGCGGACCGCGCCAAATGCTAGATAATCAGCCAAAGCTATGTCATCGCCAGGGTCCTTGTATTATAATGATGTTCCTGTATTACAATTTATTTATCGTCTTCATTTTCACTGTAGTTATAGATACCATCTATATCTGTCTGTCAACAGCCTTTGGAGCATCCATTGTCATCAACCAGATTGATAGATTCTATATTTTTAAGGTCAAGTGATATTGTTAGTTAGTATTTTTTTCAAACTGGCACACTTTCAAGGGACAAAGAATGAATAAGATTGGTAGAGATCTGCAGGGGGACAATAGGGACCATTACAAAATTTGAATAAGAGCTGAGGGTGCCAATCACAGACGTATTCTAACGGGCTAAGATGATAGCATTGGATACCAGTGGCCTCTAAACATTTGCAATAGATGATGTAGGTGGTCCAGTTTGGTTGAGAACCAGCTGCACACTTTCGTGTATAGCATTGTATAAGTATTTCGTAAGGACACAACCAATCATAATATCTTTCTTTCAATGAAGGCGTTAAGAATGAGAGCAATGAAGCAGCGAGCAGCCAAGAAGCCTCCAGTACCTGATGCATCGGGAGCCACCACTGCAGTGGTTATAGAGAACGTGGCGCAAACCAGGAAATTGCAGGAGACGGCGATGCACGATGACAGGCCTACGAACACTGGGTCGGGGAGCAACGAAGATGATCATGATGACAGGTGAGGGATTAGTTAAACTTTTTCTCGACATACAGAGCAAAGCTAAAAGTTAGAGTAAGGAAAAGTCGCTCGCGACTGAAAAAGTTTCATATATGTATCTGTATTAACTCTTTCCGCCGTGAGGCAAGAGTTAGCCAATTAAACGTTAACACATTTTACAAGTTGTGTTTGCTCTCGTTGCAAACTGAAAACCAGTAAGATAACACCAGTATGCATCTCCGCACAGCTTTGGTGTAGACACCCTAGTGAAAAAACGACTCTCTCACAATCGTGGATATCTGGACATAAGGCTAATTTTAATCCGGAATTACAGCTCCCGACCGGCCTAACTTATTGCTTTATTAATATAACCGCAAAACCAAATTTAATAAACTACTTTCTGAATGAAACGTCTCCACACTGCATCATTTTGTGTGCTATCTCTAGTAAGCATTTCTAAACAATAATAATATCATGGACGAGCCCTTCTCATAAAATCAATATAACGCTGTTATTGAATCCGCGAATCACTTTTCATGGTTGAACTGATAAAGGGCCAATTTCTGAACAAATTGAAAAACTTGATAAAAATGTAAGTTGTCAGTTTCAATTTGTTTTTTATGAACTTTGTCAGAAGAATATCGATGTTTTGCAAGAAATGGAGCCGAATATTTCAAGAGTACTTTTTTATGAGTTTCTGTGGATAGCAAACCAAAAACACTTTACATTTTCATTTTAATGTTGAGTTTCGTCATTAATTTTTGATTTTACCTAAATTGGTAGACGTTAGGCACTAGGCAGGTACTTAGAAATACTTTTATGTAATTTTATGTATTTTTAATGTGACCAAGATCTATTATCATTACGATCTAAATATTAAGGCAGATGCGAGCAAATATTCACCGAGACATCACAAACCATATTTGGATAATGAGTTAATGACACATTCAACAGCCTGTGTCTTATTCATCGACTTTATACCCAGGTCGATGGTCTTATTAGAAACTCAATAATTAATTACATTTTAAAATAAGATTTCTCTTTAAATTAATGTAATTTCTTATGAGAAATATTGATCTCAAACCTGATACAGAAGTGTACGAACGTGTCGTAAGTACATTTGAAGTAAAGTTAGTTAAGTAGTTAAGAGGGCAAAGTTAAATCACTGATCACTTTTCAAAAGTTTATTGAATGAATACACGAAAAGACACAGATAGCAAGTAAACGATCCGTCAGACGTTTTTATCGCGTCGCGGTCAGTAGAGCACTAGTTGTTAGGGCATAAAATGCCGATTCAGTAAAATTAGATACATGGTACGTCTTCGTACAAGAAGTAACTAATAAGTGAAACAATTACACAGAAAATAACAGCTTTAATAATTAGAAAAACTGATTCATCACCGCTATTCGCAATCAAAATAGCTAAGTTGCAAACAATCTAGAGGTAGTTCAACTAACCCAAACCAATACCAATCGGAAGCGTCTGGCAATGCTGATGCGCGAGATAGGTCACCAGTTCTCTAATACGCGTCACGTTGTCGTAATGCTCTATTTACTGTAGAAACAATAAAACTATAAAATTGCACTGAAGAGTTTATTTGTCTGTGCAGCTTCGACAAGAGATCAGAGATAGAAGCGGATGCTGACGACTGCCACGTCATCCCCAACGACAAGTCCACTGAGTTCATGCTGGCTACTGTTGCAGAAGAGACAGCTAAGTAAGCAGGAGCTACCTGTGTTACCTTAGAGAACTCTATACTGTATCCAAATTAGATGTCAATTTTTTGTAAGCTACCCTCAACAGAAAAGCTAAAACTCACGGGCTTGGAATCGACTTTCAACTTTCAAACGTAAATTGTTAAGACAAATATTGGATGAAAGATCTCATATTGCATAAGTAATGTAAATGACATAAAAATACACGGCAACAGATTAGAGATTAATATAAAGTATTTTAAATAAGTATAGGTACTTATTTAATTTTTCTTCAAACATTTCACATCAAATTAGGCTGGAGTATAGTTATTTCATTGTTTCACTGGATTTTATTCATTGCCACTGTTCACATATTATGTCACGAAATGTCGTCAGCATTCGAGACTTACATAGTATTATAATTTATCCAACATTGCAACAAAAGAATACCACAGGCATAATACTAGCTGCACATAAAATACCTGGACAATTGGTTTCACTTTATCGCATCCTATAAGGGTTGTGACTACATTTAACACTTACAATTCACTTAAAAGTATGTGATGAAGAATACATAACACAGAACAAATCATAGCCACTAATGGGAATACCCATTTAGCACAAATCCTGCCAAATATGCCTGTGTATAATAATATTCCCAACAGCAGCACCCCAAAACGCCGCATCATGCCGGATCCCAACGGCAATAACGACTCCGGCTACGCTCCGTCCAACCTGGAAGACACGATCAGAGAACACACGTCGCCGCCGGGCTCGCCCGGGATGAAGGACGCTACGGTCATGAAGAACATGGCCTGTGACAAGTGGAAGAAGAATGGGAAGGGCAAGTTGAGTGATTCTAGGTAATAAACTAACTTGCTCTCAAATTTTAAAATATACTCTTGGTACCCAAGATAACGCACATGCACGTCTTGTCCCTGCTGGAACCCCTTCGAGTGGCACTGTAGAGTCTGGGAAATGAATGTGTGGAAACACATTCATTTAAACACATCGAATATAACTTTCATGTTGAACATGACTAATTTTTACTAACTGCTCCAATATTTTATTTAGATCGTTCGTTGATATGTATGAACTAAGACTATTTTTATGAACATTATACGCTTTCTTAAACAACTCTGCAAAGGCAATAAGAAGAAAACGTATTTATCTGTTCAAAACTTGCATATAAATGATAATTAATGTATGTGATTGGTCAGCAGATTCTCATATACATTTTCACATAAAAAACCATGAAGCTCCTAAAAGCCGTTTTCCAAGTTGACAATATTTGTGTATTTGGGTATATCCATATCGTTCTTGTGAGGAAAACACTTTCTTTTCATTCACGTGATCTTTCTTATTTCAGTCGAAACGTTTCCCTTCAACTTCGATCAGAAGAAGACCTAGAAGCCAGCACCTTTGATCTCCGTGATGGTTCCACCTCGAAAAAAGAAAGGAAAGCTAGCGCTGCTACAGCTAGGTTCACCATCTACAAAGCGAATAAAGCAAGCAAGAAGAAGAGGGAAAAGTCTTCAGCTAAGAAAGAGAGAAAGGCCACAAAAACTCTTGCTATTGTTTTGGGTAAGTGCTATATTTTAATGTCTAGGTGAGTTAGTATGACGAACATAGTATACTATGTATGGCCATTCACTTGCATTGCCCACAAAGCACATAAATATCTGCGAGTCCGACTAACTGCGGCCCTCCGCCGCCCTTGTAGGTCGAACCTTAGAGGCTAGGCAGTAAATATGTTTAACAAGTATTCATACAGAAGGATGACAACCAGCTCGAATGATTATCAAGCTTGGCAGACGAATAGGTTTACGCAGAAAATGACTTGTACTTGTACGGTCTCTCACAATACTGGATATTGATTTAGAGCTTGAATTTATTTGTACCCTGAAGGTTATATGAGTTTGAACCCTACTGTTGGGACAGATAAGATTTTCTAGAAAAAAAATACTTCGAATTTTGCCTAAATAAAACGTATAAAATATCATGTCATCACAAGTCAACTTTATAATTAACTAATATTAAGATATTTCTTAACGTCATAAAAGCATATGTTGAAGAACCATTTCACAAAGCTGTAAAGTCGCTGGGTAACATATTATATATTTATTCCAGAAAGACATTTTTTGCCGTTGTCAATAAATAAAAACAAGATTAAAACTAAAAAAATCGTTACAGGTGTCTTCCTATTCTGCTGGGCGCCTTTCTTCACCTGCTCCGTCCTCGGCGCGATCTGCGATAAGTTCGACCTTCCCTTCTCCCCCGGAGTCACCACCTTCATCCTCACCACCTGGCTGGGGTATATCAACTCTTTCCTCAACCCCGTCATCTACACTATCTTTAACCCTGAATTCCGGAAGGCGTTCAGGAAGATACTGCATTGTGGCACCTAGCCCGCGGACTATTTGGTCGTCTTCACTCAGTGATTATGTACGATGTTTAGTCACTTCGATTGACGACACTCTTCACAAATCCAAAAACCAGAATCATATGTATGTACTAGGAGTTGCATTGCAATAACTTCATGATTCAATACTATCAGAAACTAAATTTTTCCAAAATCACGACTAGCCTATTCTTTTACACTAACTTCTGTAAGTCAGCCAAAGTGGATTATGGCGTCTGGCACAAAACGATTCTAGTCATCTCAAATAATCTCTAAGCTCTAGATAGTACAGAGCATTGAGTTCGCGAAGATCGGCTTCCATTCGGTCAACTCATCCATACCTGATAGTCTATTCAGATGTATTCGTGAGTGTACACCTTTTTATATATTATAGGTATTACATTTCACTGCTCATTGGTTGATTTACTTTTGCTTTTAGTTCAAAATACAAGTGTAGCCAAAAATAGTATGCGTATACACAAATACATATGAAAACACCAATTCTAGTGGAGGCCGTTTGGTCTACGCCGATTTAACAATTTAGTTTTTGGATTTATGAAGGCATAATGATGTGAATTAGAGTGACCGTGTATATCGTACTTAAGAGTAGTAGGTCTCACTGATTGTGATCGATTGATTTGTGTAATATCGTGTATATCATTATGTTATCCTTTGTGACAACTCTGTAACTATTAAAAAGTACCTAATAGGTAATCAAAAATTCTACAACGAATACGTTTTCTAATTTCAGTGAGATCTATTAGACGACCAAATATTTAGAATACGAATATAATACTTTTAAAATACCTAATCTAAAACCTATTCTTGTAAGTAAACCAAAGGTAGTATTTTTATTGTGATAAAAATTATAATTTATTAGTGGTAGAAAATAGCATATCATAATAAGATAAGTAAATGTTTATATAAGAAAAGAAAATGTACATAAGTTGAAACCTTTGATCTCCTAAAATTTCTAGTTCTTCTCCAATACCTAGTTGTAAAGAGTAACCTTATGCCAAATATTAGAGTAAGTTCTTGTGACATAACTTCATTGTTTTCAAGGTTGTGACTATTATTTCTACTTGATAATCATTTTAGCCATTTAATTTAAGTTAAATAGAAACGTGACTTTTTTATCTTTAGAAAAAAGTATAATTTTACCTTTTAATTACAATTTTTTACCGTCCATTTGTATGTTTGTTTATTCGGTATTTTAGCTAAAGTTTATTATTATTATCATGATAACTATAAGTAGTTATAAATATGAATTGTCAAACTGTCTTTAGTGAAGACAAGATGTTGCACATCGTGATTTGATAATGTAGATTAAAATATCCGAATAATGGTTTATTCATATCAGAATGTATTAATAAATAATAATAATAAGTATTTAATAGATACTAAAAATTCTAAATAGCGAAAATTAGTAGTATCCTTTTTAAAATTTGATTGGTACTGTAGTAGGTACTGTTAAATTGCTAAAAGTATTATTTTAATATTTTTGTTTACAGATTAGGTACCTACTAAGTTTTTTCTCTTATTTATTAAGCAACTATACTTTAATTATTTGAAGTAGAAGTTCAAAAGTAGGTTGTTTATTATGCTCAATTTTCAAAAGACTCATATTTCATAAATTTGTGTAGTATCTTTTGGTAGTATGCGATTATCACACTGAAATTTATAAATTCGAAAGGTTGGATAGATAGATGTATGTTTGTTACTTTTTCACGCCAAAAGTAGTTTAAACGGTGAAATTTTGCATACAGGTAGTTCTAGCCTGGTATAAAACATTGGCTCCTTGTTATCCTACACATCATCAGTTCCTATGGACAGAAATAAACAAAAATTACGTGTACGAAAAATATTTTATGTAGCTCAAAACTCAGTACCTATTATTTATGTAGCTTAAATAGGAGCTTAGGTACCACATAAATATAGGAACTATAACGAAACAATAATGTAATATTTATATTAATTTAAGCAATTTTAATCAAAATGTATAAATAATTGTTACAGGGTTCCTAGTCAGAATCCAAAATCATTAATCCGTAAATACTTGTTACTTGTGTAAAATACCTGTGAATATTGCGTAAGTTCATAGTAAAAGTGCCACTTGATTGTGTGTTATTCTTGTCTTAGAGATATCGTCATAAAGTAAGCTCTATAGTTACCTACGTTACATTATTAAAATATTGGATATAATCTATTGTTAAAATGAAAAAGTTATTAGTAAGTTAAGAAAGTTAAGTTAATTAAAAGCCCAAGCTTTTGTAAATACATGTAAAAAGTCAAAACTGACAATCATAAGCTTTTTTATAAAAATACACTGTGTTCTGTGTAATATTAAAAAGCCGCATAAGTAATAATTATTTTTACAGTTCTTTATTTTATGCTTAACAATGAAGGTCCTAACAGACACATCTATGCAGGTTATAGACAAGCAGGTACTTATTATTATTATAATAATAAAGCAGGTACTTATTTTTTTTTATGTTAATAGATTTTCGTTCGTTACAATCACCTGATGGAAAGTGACGTTGTGGCCGGCGATGTCTCATAAAACGAAGGTCTAATAGACACCTGCTTAGTCTTGGTTTGAGATTAAATTGTTAAAATGACATGTATTTATAGCCTATTCACAAAATTTTCATCTTATTAAGTTACAAGACATAATTCATTGCATTAAATATAAAATACGTTGTTTCTACGTCGTAAGGTAGTGCTATACATAATGTACTTACTCATAAATTTCTATGCAGAAAAGATGATTAAAAGTTCTGTTTTTACATTTGGTTTCATTTATAATCCTTGTAGCATAAAAATAAATCTAAATTTTACCAATTTGTTAGACCAAAAAGTCAAACTAAAAAACAAATAAACTGAAAAATTAAAATAGGTACACATCGAATATATTTTCGATCGATTCAAAAAAAATTGTGGTAAATATCCTGTTAGGAAAGAATTTCCTGAACCTAAAGTTCATTAAACTTTTATTCTGAGCGCGACACACAATCCTTGTTCACTGAATCAGAGCAAAATTAGCTTTTGCTAATTATTAAACTGGTTTATGAAGTAACTTAAACTATTTACTTCAACTTTGACCGGAGTCTGGTTAAGGTAAAGAACTATAATTTTGTGCTATTACCTACCACGTTTTGAGCTCGGTTGGCGGCACGAAAACTCACATGTTAGACACGTACAAAGTTATCTAAACGGTATTTTAAGGTAGTAATTAAAGTAACTTAGTTTTACCCTAACATCTATCAAGGCCATTGCCATAGGAAAACATAATGATTTTAACATTCTTAAAATAATATCCTAAAAATGTCCTAAAATGTGCTTTGACGGGACGTGAACCCGCAATCTCCAGTCAGGAACGGCGACCAGTACGGAATTTATACCACTAGCACAAGTAACCGACTAGGCGAAAATATTTTAAGCATGCTCTGATTGTATATGAAAAATCCGAAAAAGCACCGACTCTTTCGGATTTTTCTGAACAAAAAGTATGCTTCCATCTATTTACTGCCATCTTCGTATTAATGTTATAATATAAATAGTTATCATAATGATATAGTGATTATAAAATAAATAGTTGGCTGCTCCAGAGTGAGCCTTGGTAGTGGCATTTTGTAATTTATTTTAATCCAACAACTGCAAGTAAAGTCACGTGCAAAACTCGAATACCCTAAGCTCAATTTCTCTCCCTGATTTAACGGAGACTGAAAAGAAGCCTTCCAATATATTTGTCGTTAAAGCGGGCATTTAGCGTCCTGCGACGTCATACCCTGGACAATGCCCGGAGAATTGACTCTGGAAGACTCGAGAAACTCGTCTTTTGTCCCGGGAAACGTGGCTTAAAGAGCAGCTAAGAGAATTATCGGTTCGGCTAAATTTACGTGGGAATGAGTTCTTTCGTCTTGAATTATTTTAATAAGTAGGTTTATACAGATATTAGCTCTTCGTAGGTAACTGGGAATTTGGCCGGGTGGTAGCGCCGTTAGAATCAACCCCTCCAATTTAGTGCGTTGATGTCGTTAAAGTTCTATGTTCAGCTGTATGTATTATTTTACGGCAAAATCGACGAACACATATTTCATCAATTTCGCCATCAATTATAGAGCGATTAGATTTTAATTTTGATGTTGTATAGAGGAATATCCCAAAACAATTCGGTTAAAAAAAACTTGAGTAATTAGTATTTTATCGTCAATCTAAATCAACACAATATCATACATAATATAGGTATTTATGCTTTTGAAGAATCGCGAATAGCTACAGCAATTTCGGTGATATCGTTGCCGTTTCTCAATATTTTTTGATGATTTTTTCATTGTTGTTAACAAATAATAATAATCACTGGAAAATAATCAAGACATCACAATACAAGTACTTACAAAGTAACTTTACTAGGGCCCTGATTAAAGGTTGTATTTGAATTTGATCCTCGAAGAATTTATATAAAAACCGTAAAAGGTATCTAAAAAATCATTGCATTATAATAATTAGATTTGCTTTTAGAATATGATGTAATTTTCAAAATCTCTGGTAACAAATTGATTCCATGGCAACGTTGTTTACTATAAACAAACTAAATTAGACTTGAATTTCTAATAGATAATCGCTCTATCGTGTATCGTAAACCCATTTTCATTGTTGAGGAATTTAAGTTCGGTTTATTGATATAGAAACACGCCAAATTATTGTTTTTAAGTTGGGCAGAATGAACATTATATGATCTTAAAGCTGGTGCTTCGTAGTCTGAGATCACAGCAAGAACAAAATGCTTCAACAAAATGACAATATTGCTCTTGACTTGGGCTCAATGCAAACAGTCACTGCAACCAATGCGAGGTAAAGGTGGGATTGTCTCCTCAGTTCTCAGCGACGACGTCAGCGGACAATGAGCAATAAGATGAGCCGAATGAACGCTTTTGTGGTGAAATGGCTCTATTTAGGTTCAATGACAGCTAACCGAGACAGCATTTTGAAAGCAGTCACTAGTTGTCGTAGTTTCTTTATGTTACTACACATGGCGGCCAAGAGGGTTTTAGTCTGGGTGTGTGTTAACAGCTCATACACAATTTGACTAGAATGTGTATAGTAATTATGTATAGTCATTGTGTGTATAAACGTTACTAAATTATGTGTATACTTAAATTGTGTCTTCATCATCATTTGACGACCACTGTGGCGCGGTAGGCCCGCCTGGACGCAGGTTGCGGATTCGATTCCCGCCTCGGGACAAATGTATTGAATGTATGACGATGCAGACATTTGTTACGGGTGTTCTGGTCGTCTTCTGTGTATTATAAAAAATATCTGTTAACGTATTCTATGAAAATCCGTTATGTTGTACCCATAACACAAGCTCTGCTTAGCCAGGGGGTAGATAGTGCTGTGTGAATTGTCCAGCATTATTTACCTATTTCTAAACAATCTGTTCAACTCGATGCATCAGTCAGATGTAAAGTGTAAATTATGATGGCATTGCACGGAGTAAGTATGTTTCATGAATATAGATGTGTTTAGTGATATTGATCTAAAACTATCTAAGTGTATGTTTGCATTAAGATACAATGCAATAAATGATTTTTTTTTTTCTCCATTTAAATAGGTGCAAACGCTTAATTTTTTTAAACACTGACCAGTGTGCTGCTAAAACGTTGGAGGGAATTTTACCATAAGTTGGAACTTTGTGGCGATATTCCCTAAATCAAATTATCCCATAAATCGTGGTTCCCATGGGGCAGAAAAAAACGTTAAACGTTTCCATACCAAAACAAAGCATGCAATGCCGCGGGCATAAATTAGTAGGTAGTAGTTTATAAAACTGTTGAAATCTCTCTGTCTCAGAATATATATCAAGATACAAGGCGTGCATAAATCTAAAGAGTTCCTCATCCCTAGAAATCCTATTTCACTGCAAAGTCAGTTACAGGCAAAGCTCGTCTCAGCCACGCTCTGCCTGATGCCACGTTATGCATTCCACATGGAAAATACTGCTAACCAACTGTCTGGGAATATAGTAGGTTTCCAAAACATTTGTCACAAAATGACGTAGCTTGCATACATACTTTTAATGTTCTACGTTTTACTGTAATCAGGTAAAGTACGAGTACGATCGTTATTAGAAAAAAAAACAGACAGCACCAATCAATTTTATTTATGTCCGTGTTAGGTAAATTTGTTTAAATCTAATTTATACTACACGCAAATGGGCTTTAACTTATTTTTAACTGCATCTTTAGTACAAATTGAAAATTGTTATAGTATGGTGCAAAAGACCAAAATCAAAAATATTCTGCTCTACCAAACGGCTCAAAACGAGCAAAAACTTTTTATAATCCCTGATTTGTTGGTTAAAGAGGTTGCAGATTTAAATCCTCCCCCCACTGCCGGTTACCGTCTTACCGCTTAGCCAGGGTGGGGGGCTTAGTTATCTCGCGGACTAGTCATCCGGGGTCAAGAGAAACCCTGGGGTCAGTGCCAACGCAGACGGCGACAAGGCCGGCCCCGGTACGAACCGCTCCTCTGGGTTCTTCCTTTTAAGCCCAGTTGGAGCCGTAGTAACTTGTGTCGTATGGAAGGCACTGTGACTGAGGTGGGCGGCTGTGCTGTATAGGCAGCATGGCCGCAGAGAAACGGAGGCCGCGGCGGGAGAGGAGTGTTGGGATTGAGGTGTGCCGCTCTCCGTCCCTCTGCGGCCATGGCGTGGTCGCCACCATTCGATGACGGACTTGATGGAATCACAGAGGAGAAGGAGTATCTGTATTGGTGCGTCTCTCCCTATCTTCCATGGCCTTAGCGGGGTCACCACCGTTCGATGGCGGAAGCGATGGGGTCGCAGAGAACGAAGAGTGTCGGTATTGAGAGTGCCGCTCTCCCTATCATAACCTTTTTACGTTATGCAACGAACACTAAAACCCCCAAGATAAATAAAGAACCTGATGATACAAAATATTTCAATACTATGATGAAGTTATATGTTATGTTGTGTGTTCTCTGTTTCTGCACTCAGACTCGGATTGGTCCATTGTGCGTGGATTTGTCCTGCTAGCGAAGCCACCCTCAATCCGTCCAAAAGCGCAGAAACTTCCTGGGATCTTCACAGGCTTCGCGGAGTGACCTCGGGTGGTCGAGGATTTTGTGTCGTTGCGCCGTTAGTCCCTCGCATACCAGGACTACGTGGACAGCTGATTCTTCATTGTTGAGTTGAGACATCCCCTGCAGAGGGGCTGTCTGTTGCTCTGACGGTGATGAGGTGTTTGTTCAGTGGGCAGTGTCCTGTGAGTGTCCCCACTAGGACACGTAGATCATTCTGGTCAGGTCCAGAAGGCGTTTGGTTAGCTTTGGTGATGCAGTCGGAAGTGCCGCTCTTGCCATCCAATATGATGAGGCACTAATTCTACATTGCAGTGCCGTGCCGACTTACGGATAAAAATGTTTCTTATCAGGCACAGACTTCAAATGAAAACTTCTCTAAAAGAATACAATCCATGCCAAGTCTAGAATGGAACTTCACAGATGACGAAGACTGCTCCGCTCTCATTTAGCTCACTTCAATGGCGCCATAGTTCTTTTAATTCCACGTATTGAGTTCTAATGACCTCTTCTATTTGACGACGGATCTTTTGAAAGTTTCTTTATCGTTAAAGTGCATGGCACGTCTGTGAGTTGAGGAAATAAAGAAGGTTTTTGCAATTAATTTTTAATGTGATTCTCTGGAGTTTACGAGGGGTTTTGGAAACAAACAATTAAGTTTATTAAAAATAAAAACTGCCTTAGAATATAAGTTAGGTGCTATTAAATTTGATGTCTGTTATATTTGAGTAGTTCTGTTTACATCTCATGAAACTCATTATCAAATTTATCGAATAATGTCAATTAAAATTTGTAAATAAATAAATTCAGAGTTATTTTCGGTAAATCTCCTTCCTTCTTTTCGTTATAACTGTTAAAACTTTTTATTCATTATAGTAAAAACATATTATATTAATTTATGTAGGTTACATAAAAACCTGTAGTAGGATATAAGGAAATATAAATAATGATGGACAATTCACACAGCACTATCTAGCCCCAAGCTAAGCAGAGCTTGTGTTATATGGGAATATGATAACTGATATACATAATAAAAATATACACATTTTATACATAGAAGAACATCCTGAACCATATGCAGATGGTACAAACATTTGTCCCGAGGCAGTAATTGAATTCGCGAACTACTGCGTCGCAGGCGGACCTACGACCTCCCCGCCAAAGAGGCCGTCATAAATAAATGTATATTTTTATTTTGTTCAAACGTATTTTATCCACAAGTGGAAAAAGAGTTACATTGAGAGTTTCCTCTTGTTTTAATGTTGTTGGTTAAAAATAAACGGTTTATTTCATGATCTTGATGAGATCGTTAAACAAAAACAAAACAACAACCGTTAACCGCAACGTTTTCCGCCCGTATACAATTACTTTACCTGAATAAATAGAACAACGTAAAACGTCTTTGTTGGCAACATTAACCTATCCTTGTGAGTTGCGGGTAAGTACCCCATAACAGTTTGAGGTCTAACTTGGTGCCTTAACGTCAGCTAAGATTGTTACTTGGGACTGTGCCTAATGTGTCTTTAAATAGAGACAGGTCTTTAGTTAAGGTTGTAGGTCAAGCATAAAATAAAATTGTAAGAAAGGAGTTTTTACAATTATACAAACAAGTAGTTTTAAAAACAAACTTTGAATCAATAGGGTATTTTACTCTGTAATATCATCATCTAAAAATATTTTATTCTGATAGCTTAGGTGTGAATTTGTCTGAAAATAATGACACACAAAATAAAATAAAAAACCCATCCGGTTTAACATCATGAACTAGTAGTGCCATATTATTTTGTTATATGGCTGTGTAGGTAAACTAAAACGTATCAACTGTCATCAGCAACATCAGCGTATTTTGTTTTTACGTACTCAGCCAACTGGTTCAGATCAGATCAGAACTCAGTCATGACCACAGAGCTAAACGGCTTCCACTGAGCAGCTTCCAGCGTTTTCGTCAAATTACAAGCGCAACTTTAATGCGTTTTTAAAGTTATATTACCTATTTTTTTTTACTATTTAGTATTCAATGTTATTATGACACTTTTCAAAAATGGGTTTACTTAATACACATTGTAATTTTGGATTCTACCGACATAATGTTGATTTTAGTAATAAATATCATAAGTTCAATAGATTTCAAGACGACAATTTAATCACAGCAAATATACGTCACTCACACAAATAACACAATACACAAATCACAACAAACTTGTTTGTTTAATCACGTTTGAATAATGTCAAAAATAGACTTCAGGGATAACTTTTACTTTAAAAACAATCGTAGTTCGATTAGTTCATAATGACATGTTTAAAACAACACAACTAGGTAACTTATTGATAATTATTATTTTTCAAATTCGTAAAATTTATATAAGTAGTAGGTATGTACTTTTTACTTGACTACCATTTTTGCCTTTATGATGTTTTGAGTTTCGATTTTGTTAATGATTTATTTCTAAAATAGGTAAAGTAGGTAAAAAGTAAAATAAAATTGATTTGGAGTGTTAACTAAAGTGCTATTTTTGTGTCAGCACTTTAAAATAAAAAATAAAAAGAAGATCATTTTACAATTGAAATAGTTGAGGGAACTGCACACAACCTGGAGGTAGCTTAACATTTAGATAGACCATACTTTTATTTCACACACAAAAATAAAAAAGGTAGTAAGTACTTATCTTAATTTTCAATGTAGATACATAGTAAAATAACTTCTAGAAAACTAACTGTAGGTTACATAGCTTCCATTAAGTTATTAGTTAAATAATTTAATTTTAACTGAACCTTTTCATCTACTACCAAGTTTGTAAATGCTCGTCTAGCTAGATTATAATGAGGCAAAACATAAAACGAGAGAATTGTATACATTTCATTAATCCTAGCTTAGCGCGCTCGCTTTAAATAAATAAAAATATGAATCCCGCCTTCGTTAGCCTAGACTTAGCTAAATAAACAATTTAAGGTAGAACGTCACTGTCACGTGGTATTACTTTCTGTTATTTTTCTGCTTTCTAGAAAGTAATTTAAATACATTTTGCGGTTAATGTAAGCCATTTGCTATAAGTCAATACTAAATCAAACTTCGCTTCCGTTGTTGTTTTGAAGTGCATATTTATTTTTTATTTTATTTTCAAAATTTTAGGAAAACTTACAGCTAGGTCAAAAATAGTTATTTACTTACATAATACATGCCGGTAAAAAACCAGCGCATGTTTGCTGAGGGCCAATTATAAAGTTTCCGCAGATATGTACTTTGATAAATAACAAATGACGTACAGAGAAAGTAATAAGTATAAAAAGTAAAAGTATAAGTATTTTAATATCGTTGACTTTAGTAAATAACTGATAAACTAACTAATAATTCCCTTACATTTTCGATACAACTTTCGCATGTGTTAATAGTAAATGTACAACTGTCGCAAAGTTACATTATAACTAAATAAATTACTTGAACAATGTGATAAGTACAAAATAAAACGTCAAGTGCGAGTTAGACTCGCGCATCAAGGGTTCCGTACAAACTCCTACTCTTTAGCAAAGAAATCAGTCAAATCCAGACGAATAAGGCACAATAATTTTCTGATTTGATAACGATTATGACGTAACTTATTTAGTCCCTCGAACTATTGGCGTCTCGAGACTAAATAAGTTACGTCCAACCCTAGTGTAACAATGTACTATTTTGAATGAATAAACCACAAATTTACGGTTTTCTGATTTTTCCCTTTACTTGTGCTATAAGTCATTGCTTCTTGCCAAATTTCATGGTTCTAGGTCAACGGAAAGTACCCTACAGGTTTTTGGTCCATGGCGAGATTCGAAAATTATTTTTTCTGTGAATATACTAAAAATTTACGGTTTTCGAATTTTTCCCTTTACTTGTGTTATAAGACCTTGCTTCTCACCAATTTTCATGGTTCTAGGTCAACGGGAAGTACCCTAAAGGTTTTTGGTCCATGGCAAGATTAAAAAATTATTTTTTCTGTGAATAAACTACAAATTTACGGTTTTCAGATTTTTCCCTTTAATTGTGTTATAAGACCTTGCTTCTCACCAAATTTCATGGTTCTAGGTCAACGGGAAGTACCCTATAGGTTTTTGGTCCATGGCAAGATTAAAAAAATATTTTTTCTGTGAATAAATTACAAATTTACGGTTTTCGGATTTTTTCCATTACTTGTACTATAAGACCTTGCTTCTCACCAAATTTCATGGTTCTAGGTCAACGGGAAGTACCCTATAGGTTTTGTGTGCATGTGATTCCCTAGGAAAATTGAAAAAAAATAGACATAAACAGCTGTAACTTTTGATTGCGTTGACTTAGAAGTTTGATTTATATCGAGGCTTCAAGAGGTTACGAGCCTGCGTATATGATGTGAATATCAACTCGATAACTCTACGCGTTTCTGAGAAAAGTGGGTTGACAGACGGACAGACGGACAGACGGACAGACGGACAGACGGACAGACGGACAGACGGACAGACGGACAACAAAGTGATCCTATAAGGGTTCCTTTTTTCCTTTTGAGGTACGGAACCCTAAAAACATAAAAAGCACCAACTACCAGTGACGTTCCACCTTAAGTTGAATAAACTTAGCTAAGTAAATAACTTAGAGACTTAATTAGTTGCACTTTCATATTCCTCGAATCGTAAAAACGCTAAAATGAGATCCGAGGAATAAAACTAGGGAATAATGAGTTGTTTTTAAACCGACTTCCAAAAATAGAGGTTCTATGATCAGCTGTAAGTGTGTATTTTTTTATGTATGTCCCTTGATTTCTCCGTCAATTATGGACCGATTATGGAATTTTTGTGAAGCAAATGATCCCGAAGATGTCTTTTAAAGTTTAAGCATAATTTTAACATTTTATTCCCGAGGAATAAGTAGGTATTTGTCCCTCAAAAACTTAAGAACAGTATAAAAATCAGGTATTCGAAGTAGGTTTATAATTATTTTCAAAATTAATAAATTATTTGTATTATGACTGGTAGGTTGATACTATAACCAGATGAGCTAAGAGGGTGATACATTAGAGAACTACCTTTTGGGCGAGGACCAATCGCTGCCAAGCACCAGAGGGAGCTGCACATGGGCATTGGGCACTCCAAACCGCTGCGCCCCACCAACAACGTGCACAAAGGAATAATGGGCATTATAAGTGTTATTTCATTCTACCTTGCCCTAGTTCAAGCTTAATTAGGTACCTACTTATATCATAGATCGATATTGGTACAGTATAGTTTAAAAGTAGCCGACTCTCCTCTCTCTAGGTATTTTACTAATAAACTGCTGGAAGATGGGTTGGTTGCAATATTTTATTTACTTCATAAACACAACATGGTTTCCTAAAATCTGCTCAAAAGCTGACGCAAATAAGTAACGACACCAAAAAAACAGATTATCTTCAGAGAATTAAGACCTAAAATATACATAAGGTAAGCTCTAAAATGACAAAGCCGTTGTTACATCGTTAGCACCCAGTTTTTAATTCATTACGCATTCTACACGGCCTAGTAAAGATGAATTGTCAAGGTTGATCAGACGAGCTACTTTTGGTAGTGACCACATATATTGACGGAGTGATAATAGCCATTCGACAAGCCATAAAGTCTGTGCCGCAATCCTTCTATGATAGAGGTACTCTCTAGTTTCGCTCGCTCAGTGATGTCATGCTGGTTCACTGGAGATGGCCTCCCCTAATGAGCGCCATGGCGTCGTGTCCTCAGTTTTCTGCATCCAGCATCTACCAGCTATCTCTTGCAGATGGGACGGGTGACAACATGAGTTATGGTTGAAATTAAACTAAAAAAAAAAACATTTGTTTTTTCCAAAGGTTTTTTCTAGTCTAAATTTAGCAATAGGTAAGAATACGTCAATAATGGTTGTTGCTCGTTAATATGCCTGCTGTTTGTATTCTGTGTTATCAATTTTACTATTACCCCCCTTTTAGTTTAGTGGCAGTTATATGTCTTTTGGTGGACAACTTTATGGTTGCCATTTTTGTCTCCCGTTTGCACCCACCCTTAAAACCACAAAACCGAATTAAACGGGCGAGTTAAGCAGGCAATTAACGTTGAAAAATGACAATTGCAAGCACGAACTGATCTGTTATGCAGATTGTATTCTGCATTTTTGAAACGTTGAGGCCTAAAGGGCGGGCTGGGGCGGCTAACGGTATAACGGCTGAAACGAAACTGTTAACGGTCGCAAATGTATTTTGAATTATGAAAAAGTGGTGCGAAAATTTAAGGCACTTAGGGAGTTTCTTGCCCGAAAGTGGTCTTTTCAGGCTAATATTAAAATCAAATATTAATAATTTTTGAAACAGTAAATCTGAAATATGGTTTCCTCTGACAACACTATCTCCATGAACACAGCCTAAGCCAGTCTCGGATAAAAGGTCGTTACGTATGGAACGCGGCACAAAGACGAATTAGCATAGTTTGCAGCGCCCTGGCCAGTCAGTCCGACGTGAAACTCTTTTGTCAGTGAGCAATTTGGTAATGATGGTAATGATCAGGTTTTGGAACTTTGACTTTACATTCTTCTTCACTAAGTACAAGTTTTGACTTTGGATGGCAGAACGGAGACGGTGGTATGTTGGTGATAATATTAAACGAATGAGAACTTGGTGCCCCCACTGCTCCCTGGGTGCCCCATGCACCAAGTTATAGATAGAGAACTAGCAAAGTTATTATAATGTTTGCTCTGTCCAGAGAGACATTTGCGTCGTAGGCCATTAAAGTGTTGAGCTGACTTAAAGTTCGAATTTTTTTTTTTGTTTATTACGTTCCTTTATCTGTCCCCCTAAGGGGGACAGATCAGGGTGACAAATGGGAACAAACCCCTTTTTTGGCCTTCACTCGTTGTTGACACAAAACAAAATTTCAATAAAAAAATGAACAAGTCCAAATAGGGTTCCTTACCCAAAGGGTGAAAACAGGACCCAATTACATAAGCCTCCCCTGTATGTCCGTCTATCCGTCAGCGGGTTGTAACCGTAATAGGTAAAAGTTAAAATTTTTAGTTGTGACTAACAAATAAGAACAATAATAATGAAGTACCTATCTTATAGGTACCTACTGTAACGTAGGCTAGCATTACTAGTAGTAAGTTGTATGTAATCTATGTCATGAGCAGGCATAGCACTTAGTTTTACGTGATTCATTGAATACACAACCATGAACAAATAAGGTTGTTTCCTTTGCACACCTTTCCAAGCAACCCTCTAGTCTACAACACTTCAATAAAATGCCAGAATTTAGGACTATGTTTTTTTGTATCATATATCTGTCAAGACTGTCTTATAAATGAACCGTTAAAGGTAGACACATGAAATTTTCTAAAGGTAGGTAACAAATATACTGTGTTACTTACTTTATTATTATTGTTATAAGAGCAATACATAAAAATAAAAAAGAAATTAAAATCAAAATTGAAAATTGCATTGGGTATTGGAGGTGCTATACAGTAGAAAAAAATATGATTTTATAAAAAAATGCTTGATAACTATAACTAGATGTCGCTAGTAACCTCTACCTCTAACCTCTAGATCACGCTGATGACAACGCACGGCATTGAATTCGATCGTTGATTGTTTCTCTTCAAGAAAACAAGTTTTAAAGGACATGGTACGGAACTCTCCGTGTGCGAGTTGTCTCTCACTTGGCCGCTTATTTATCTAAGCTGACCGAAAATAAACTAAAGCGTATGTACGAGTATTTGATTATGTATCGAGTATGGTGGTGAGCAATATAATTCCAGTAAAAACCATCCACTAAACCAAGTCCGCAAGTCTCGGTTTGCCGACTTCCCGAAGTGAACCTCATCGTTTGAAGTCAGGTCAGATGGGTCGCACAGACCCACAAAAACATAAAAGCAATGAAATAACATAGTAGAATCCTGGGTGCTATGTTAATACGGGACATGGATCCTGGCCGCTGCTGGTCCGGATTTGTATCATGAATATTCAGGAGGACTTGGGATGACCGGTAATACCTTCATAGCGATATTAATAATTTAAATGTGTTTTATTCGCTAAGAATAAATAAATATGCTGTATTATGTCATCATTATCATCAACCATTATCTTATCCAATTTAAATCAAAATAATAATCCAATGCTAAATATATAATGCCTCCTCTAGACCATGGCCATAGTGCAGGACACTAAGATATATTCTCTTCAGCTTGGCACATCCAGTATCTGCCTGCAGTCCTGTCCAGAGGGCTTCCTGCCCTACTTTTGCCGAATCTAATTTTCTATGATGAAGAGTTGACGAAACGAATTAAAATATCATTGTTTTGACTGGTCCACTAGCACCCTAGACCGGAATTCAAATCAAATTTAATAATCATTAATTTATTGCTCTGACTTATAATTTCTAATTCTAAGTCATCATTCGATGATGCAGGACTAGAAATTGGCGAGGAGGCTTATTTATATAATTATATCGATATGTAGGTATCTATGAAATAAAGAGATGCCCCAGAGTAGGGCCTAGAGTGGTGATTAAATTCGATTATATTATGGTGACCAAACTTTGTGACTAACTTGCTTGGTCATCTGTAATTTTTAGAGTATGGTCTAACCACAGGGCCTAACAGTTCACATGACAAAGAAACACTGCATTATGCTATATTAGATATATATGAGACGTTTGTTTCGTAAAATAAGATAATTTCGCTACCAAAGTACCTACAAAAGTCTTCTAGCTCGTGCACCTACCCAGGCCTAAATGAAGGTCCGATGAATCTCAATTAATCTACGAAACCACCATAACATTTTGATGGATCCATTTCTAACATAGCCAGCATATTTGTCCAAGTAGAAGGTGGCTTATGAATATGGGCGCATTCCTGGCTGAGGGACCGCCGCCTCCGCAAATATGTAAAACCTTTCCAAAGGTGCGCTCGGACGGGCCATTTTTGTTGCTGAGCTTTGAAGAAACCCAAAAGTTGCAGAATTTGGTTCTTAATAGATTATGTTCTTATCTACTTCATACCTAACTACTTGGTTAGACGTGAATTGAACCCACAACGAATTGCGTAATAGGAAAGACCTTCACAAAACTTTGCTTTTGTAGTTTTTATCCCATCTATTCGAAAAGGTTGTCCCTATAAATAATATTCACCATTACAAGCTAAATATAAAGAAAAGCAGACCACACAGTAGGTACCAAAATTATTAAACCTTGAGCAACGTACTTTGAATCCCTCGCTACATTTAGGATTCTTCTTTAGAATCCTTCGCTTCGCTCTGGATGCAAACAATCGCTCTCACTCTCAATACATTATTTTGGTCCCTTTAAAACCCCAAAACCGCGGGCAATAATACTAGTAAAGAAATGTAATAACTGACGATTAAATACCTTAACTATCAATGTAATTAATCTAAATTGGCATCAAATTGTAGCATGACTGTTGGGGAAACGCACTGTTCTAATCATTTGAGCACTATGGCGAATTCATCAATTATTAAAAATATTGTTGCCTTAATCGAACTAAATTCTCTTAGATATTTATAGAAGGTGCCTACCACAGAGTAATTAACTCTAGAGTTATGTTCTTTTTAGGTATAAAATTGATGATAGCTAATCTAATATTTTTTCAGTTCATACTAGAGCTTCCGCTTGACCATTCCTAGATATAGATACGAGTAGGTCTCTGACAAGCGCCTAAATGGCTCTTATTATTAGAGGTAATCATTTATAATTCCTATGCTGGAGATTGGTGGTAAGCGCAGTTCGATGGTGGATCTGTTTTGCAGGAGGCGCGGAGGTCTACCGCCACCCAGTGGATATCCCTAGTCGCCTCTTCAGGTACCCAATGAAAGAATAGGATCGTTGAAAACTCTAAGCGGGAACCATAAGGCCATACCATATTGCTGTGTTTTTTACCTAAGGCCACTTTAAATTGCTCGTGTATCACCTCTTTTTGTACAGAAGATTATGTTTTACCGTGTTTTGATGTCCATAGGATCTCGGCTGTGTTGGTTTAGTCGCACAACAATGATTTTATTTATACATTTTCATGCATACGCGGGTAGTTTCTTCGTAAACAGCCTGTAAACGTACATTGATGGAGATAAGTGACCTGCTAGGTGTCAGATGGGCCGTAAACATTGACGCTGCTAGAATGCCGACTCAAGTGGTATATATTATAATATTTACTTCATTAGTGCTGGGTAAGACCCAGCACTAATGAAGTAAATATTAGTACCTAGTGCTAGGTAGTAAATCTCTTTGCGTGACCAGAGACTTAAGGTTGTCTTATACATAAGCCGCAATACGGCAGCAACGCTTCCGCACAGCACTCGCACGCGGCGACAGCTGACGGCACGCTCAGCAAAAAGCCTTATAATCGTACAATACTTCATACCGTATATCGTCAAGCGAGCTGTCCAGGCGGATGCAGCGTGCGGGCACTCGCTTGAAGTTTTCGGTACGTAAAGCACGTAGGTGCGTAGTGTATAGCTAAGTTGCGGTACACCCCTTACTAGGTACGCGCTAGCTGCTATCCTATGCTGTCAGGGTAAAAATAATGTAAACATAGCTACAAATTTTGTTTAAACCCATTGACGACCTCCCTGGCGCGTGGACGATGATCCACCTGCGACGCAGGTGGTCGCGGGTTCCATTTCAACCTCGGGCAAATGTTTTTATTATCGTCAGATATTTTTTCTGGGTGTTCTGGACTTTTTATAAAAAAACGATCTGTGTATGTATGTATGTATTATTATGTATATCGGCTAGATAACTCAGTGTAAATTATCCAGCAATATTATTTATATATTTACAAACGTAATTTTGTGCTGTGCGGCAGTGGGGTGGCATATCTGTGATATGCCCTTTATTTCTAGCTGGCAGAAACAATTTACTGAGAAGGGCAATGAACAGAAAATGGTGTGGATCGGATTATAACTAGATTTTTCTTCCTTTAAGCATTTCACATCCAAAGATATTTTATTTCTTTAAATGTTTAGTAACTTGGGTGTTTCTCGTTATGTCAAAGTTGTGTTTTATTTTGAGGTCCATTTTAACTCCTCTTTAGAATGTCACTTTTTCATTAAGGCCCCATACCCCACCTAAAGTGGCGCCGCCACCTAATTTTTCTTATTATTCCGTTTAACAAAGGAATTTTCAAAAATCCATCTTCCAGTGTGTGATACCTATCATAAACTTTTTTTTAATGCCTCTGTAATAGTTTTATTCTATTTAGTTTAGGAAGAGATACGAAAATAAATTTTGGTGGCCACCAAGGGCAACTTCGTATCTCTGCCTAAACGGAATAGAATAAAACTATTACAGAGGCATTAAAAAAAAGTTTATGATAGGTATCACACACTGGCGGCGCTAGTTTAGGTGGTGTATATGCGCCTTAAGGATAGGTACTGGTGTGCTTTCGTATCAAACATTTAGAGCCATGAAGTCTAACTATCCGGAGAAGATGCATATCTACTTCAGAAAGAGCATCAAATTCATCGAAGCATAACTCGAGGTTTATTTCGTTCCGCTGAGGAACTAAATTTCCGGTCGTGCGAGCTCACAATGGGATCTACCAGTTCCATTTACTTTGAGTTGGCAAATCTTATTATTTCTTGGAAAAAATCTATTAAGTTAGTCGTTTGTCGGACAGACTTACAATTTTTTTAAGATTTTAAGGAGACGTTGAAAGCTTTAGAGTATTAAAATTGCTTTGCATACGGAGCATTACTAGTGTAAAAACGGAGGGTTTCCGGAGGGTTACGGAGGGTTTGTCCTCCGGGTTTTTGAAAATCTTTTGTCGATTTCGCAAGCAGAGTCTTAAGAAAATTATAAGCCGTCATATCCGCTTCCACTTAACTGAATATAACGATCAATAGAATAACTTATCTCAAATGATAATAAATGTACCTACATTTCTTTCTGTACTGTATTTTTTTCCTGGTAGAGAAGTTTCTACTTATCTGGGAGGAAAAACAGTTACCTATATCCTTATCTCATAGGAAAATAACAGCTCTGAGGCCTTAGTATAAAAACATTTGATAAAAGTAATTGAGAACCATAATGATGTCTTCTACGAAAAAGGTTTAGAATGATAGTAGAAACAAGCGAAAGTTAGCCAAAAAAACGCGATAAGTACGTCTCATTTTCCTGTTCCTGAAAGCACTAAAGTTGTAATCATGTTTGTCAACTCACACATACATTCGTTTTTATATATTCGTTTCCAGGTTGTCTGGCAGAGATCGCTCTTGAGTGATAAGACCGCCAATTGTCACTTATGATATAATTGTTTTATGTGTAAATTGTTTTTTTAGTTTTAAGTGTGCAATAAAGTATTTTCTATCTATCTATCTATTTGTTTATCTTCGAAATCAAGACAATAGTTGAATGATCGTGTTTTACCTCTATGATCGACGTGTATGCGTTAGACTTGGTACGCTCATACTTGACGCAAGGGGTTCGATGCAAAAGTGAAATGTTTTCCCGTGTGTTTTTATTTTTCTTGAAGCATCAATTAAAGGTATTTCTCTGACCAAGCTATGTTGGAGGTGGTTGTTCTACTTACTTACTTTATAACTTAAATCCCGCAAACGCGACTGCCGCTGTCATGTCTAAGTGCAACAAATCACTCAAAGCATTTGGAAACTATCATCAAGCTTGTAAAAAACGATTGGATTGTTTTGAAACTACGATAAGTAGTTCCTCTCGATCCGATGGGGGCGCTACAAGACGCTAAGCGTACATAGGAAGGACTCGAATTCGATGGAAGCATTCGAAAAATAATGCGTACCAATCGTAATATAGCCCCCTGTACCTGTACTGTAATGTTTTCCTCTGATATAAGTAACCTACTTATCTGGGAGGAAAAACAGTTACATTCTTATCTCAGAGGAAAACTTAACAGCACAGAACTGTACGTTTTTCCACCGAGATAAGTTATCGCTTTCCAAACGGACAACCGTCGACAGACAAAAGAGCAACAGACGTTCTCCACACAAATTAACGAAATTTTACGGAGAACAATCAAATATATCTATGGTTAGTTTGTTTGTCGATGATACTAGAGTCGTGAATATAACTATGTATGCTAATAAGCTTTTAAATTTTGCCTTCGTATACTTCTCAAAACAATATTGAGAGATTGGGCGAGTTCAGCTTGTGTAGTTGAATGTTCTTATTTGAACTTAAAAGTAAAAGTTGACGAGTGAATTTACCTATTTTAATAATTTGATGTGCAATTTTAAATAAATTCTTAAGTATAAAACGAAAAGCTCTGTCAGAAAAGCGTGATTTATCCAAGTAAAATAGTGAAATTCCATCATTCGCAAGATCCCGCCAGCTGGCCCAGATTATCACGGTACGAAGAGTAGATATACCTATAGTTATACCTACTGGCAGATGGCGCTGCGCTCTTAAAACATTATGTAAGGGAACTTGCTTTAATCTCCATTTTGGAATGCGAACAGCTTATGGGTTTAAGTGAAACTAGTATTATGATAAAGAGAAGATTTTAGATTTAGGGGAAAAGTATTGTAAAGTTATGGAGTAATGAAAAGGTGGACCATAGTGCTGGAAAATGAGAGGTGTTGATAGAATAAACGGGGGCTTTTGCCTTGCAATATCAAGAAAGGCACAAGTCTACTTACTTTGGGCTAAGATGGTGCTGTGTGGATAGTCCAAGATTATTAAAAACGAAAAGTAGCTTTGATTTGCGAGTTCATTGATGTGGTAGGAATTGCTATAATGCGTTTGAAACGTCGGGATATTTAAAAAGCTCTAAAGGATAACTCGTTTTAACAATGTCAAATGAACACAAATCGTGAAATTATGTACCTACCAGAAAAAAACGTTAAATATAATTCATACACTTATTTTAAAACATTGTTGCTATGCTGTCGTCGATCAAGGTATCCACCGGCCTCTGCGGATACCTTATCAAAGTCAATGAAATTATTTAACGTCCAATATCTCATTGCGACTACCCTCAAAGTAACCAAATTCACAGGAAAAATAAACAACGCCTGACATTTGAACTTTGAAATAAATAAATTTATCCAATAATGACCTTTAAGTTCCGTCCACTTAGCGGGGATGAGCGGCTAAGCCGAATTAGAGCAAGACGCAATTAAACTTCGCTAATTACAAGAATGAAAGAAAGCTCGAAGTTACTTTAGAACTGTTCTACTTCGTTTCCGAATGAGGGTTCACAAGGCCGATATACTTTTAGGTAGATTAAAATACTTGCATCTGCCCGCGACTTTTAACGCGGTGATCCATGATAATACTTTTCCGTGTTCTAAACAACTACAGTGGCTGTGTGGTGCCGGCCTAGAATAGTACCAACCCAACTCTTCCCGTGGGTGTCGTACGAGGCGACTAAGGGACATAAACCGGGGGGCGGGCAGCAGCGTCCCCTGCAGAACTCCAACACGAAACTGCGATCCCCAACCCGCATGCCCAGTGTGGGGATTATGGGCATTACCCCCCTATGAAGATGCGAGCGCTCATTAGGGGAGGTCTATGTCCAGCAGTGGACTGGTATAGGCTGATGATGATGATGAAACAACTGATGAACAAAAATTTTTGATTAATAAAAATAGGTTTGGAAGTAAATTTTAACCATACATACATACCTACCAACACACATACCAGGAGGTTATAGCTACTTTTCAGTAGAGCTTAACTAAGCTGATTCGGTGTAATATGTCAACCTTGATCGAGAGATCCGCCTATAGCTACAGACCGTTCACCGTAAGATATCACCGTAGGATGTCCGCTACCTTTTGGGAAGAATCCTTCCCAAGGGAAGGGACATCTTACAGTGAACGTAGAGTAACAGATCCTATAGCCTGTGTTTGACATATTTTGCCGCCAGCTCTAGTAGAAAAGCTCTGGTGCATTTTCGGTGAGCAGCGGGAACGCAATCAGAGTTTTGACAGTTCTTAACAATGAAGTTTTTAGTTGGGTGCCTACTATTGCTTCTCAATCGAAGTTTTGCCCGCGCCATGCGCAATATTTCTCCTGTGATAATAAATCTTTTGGAAGAAGCTTTTTCATTTGCCATTATGTCCAAAGAGCCTAAAAAATCATCGATAGTTTGTCCATTCTTAAACCTATTTTGCAAAGATCCTATACAATCCTACGCTATTTTATAACAGAGTAGATAAAACCTTCCCATAATATTTTTCAAATTATTTAATTTCTAAGATTTATTGACCGATAAAACCTTCCTATCATATTTTTCAAATTAATGAATTTCTAAGTTTTATTGACCACCATACCAAGAATTAATTATACCATATCGGGCTGAGATGATGATAATGATGATGGTGAGGTTCATTGTTCTGTATTGTGAAGTAGTTCCATAAACAAACCTGCGACAAAGTATCTTCAGGAGTACTTACAAAGTCATTCTAAACAAGCACGATTCCAAACGTACAATTTCCTCCAAGGATCTGACTAAAGCATTCAAAGCACGCTACTTTCGGTCAAAAGTACCCATTACCATAATGTACACCACCCATTAACTACCTATTTCACTTCTAATTCATTTTGACTTGTAACACAAGTGCATAAAGTCTTGTTTGCGGTGGATCTTTTGGAGGTTTTAGGGTTGATGCTTGCAATTTTATGCTTTAATGCACTCAGGTAAGTACTAACGTTTAGTGGGGAGTTTCAAGTTCCAGTTTAATTTCGGTTTGTATTGTTTAACGGTAGTTGGTGTAGCGTCAACATGCATCGAACCTTATGTGAAGTGACTTCTATTTATGTGCAATTGCCTAGCTTTCTTGACTTTTTTGAAACTGTTCACCTCGAATAGTAAAACGCACCACATTCCCTTTTGTTAGACTTTTTTTAAACGAAAAAAAGCAAAGAACACATTGAACTCCATTTAAAAAAATAAGCTTTTCAACTTTAGGAAAAGCTAATAGAGATCGCATCTAGGTAAGCGTTAAAAACCAATAGGTAGATTCTGCACATAAAACATGGAGTAGGTATTTAAGTCTCTGACTAAAAATATCTGCCCACACACAGTGCCTTCGAAAATCTAAAAAGAATATATTATCTCCATACAAATAAAGCCCAAAATTCCTTCTACTTCTTATTCTTCGCACATCTGAGTCAATCTCAGGTTTATGTTAAAACATGTATAAAAAGCCAACAGCATCCTTAAAAACCCGTGTTTATTGCAACCTGGTCCTAGAGACCCACTTACTTACTCTTATTAGGCCTCTTCACTTGTAGATAGTCACTTTAATAGCACTTTTACATGCGAGGGTCCAGGTCAAAGGTAGAGCTATCTAGTGAACTCTATGAATGAATCATCAAAGCTTGAAATCGAGCGCCATTATAAAAAGACTTGCCTTAAACTTTAATATAACTGCATCGTAACTCGACCCTTGCACTCTGCAACACGACGTTTCATTTGGATTTCCACTTCTCAAGTTATTTGTTTAATTTTATTTCTTTACTAAGGGTACACTAATAATATGCATATTTTGACTAATATAATAAATGTTGACATGAAACAGATTCTAATATAATACTTTAAAAGATGGACACAACATTCAATATACTATTTACTAATAATTAAGAATTTTAGATAAGTTTTATTTAAAATTACAATAATTTACAGATAAACTTTTGAGTAGATTCAGCGTTTATTTGTCAGGCACAACAAGAACCTTCCTATTTTTTTTATTTTATGGCGAAACCCTACCTACCTGAGACTCAGGGTCTGTCACCCAGTACTCTGCAATAACGCGAGCTCGGCCGAGCGCACTGACCCTTCCACTCGAGCGGTTCCAACGAGGCATTGCTTTTATTTGATTCCAAAGGACGGCGTGACGCACCTGACTTAGAGCAGGTGTAATGAAACCCACATTAACATTTAAGTGCTACAGGATTACAAATAATGGAAAGATTTTCGTAATCCCACTTCTGATGTCAGTGAATACATTATTCATGTTGACAGAAGTGGGATTACGATTTTGTTTGAAGACTAGCGCTCAATTCACTTTTGTAGTTAAATTTAAAAGTAGTTCGTTTGGGAACAATACCACCGTTACAATTTGAAACCATATGCTTATCTCATGGCAGCACAGAAAGTCGCGTTATATGTAGCTATGTACAACACCATTTTTCATAATGTATATTGTATGGCCTAAAGCCAGTGATTCGTTAGGTTAACCAACAGACGCTGGTGGACATTTCAGTGTTGTAAGTACTTTACCCATTTTCTTAGTAGACCTCCCTTAGTCTTCGATGCACGACCACCATTTTAAATAATTTGTTTGGTCACATTTGTTTTTGCCTTTGCGTAAAAAAATCTAATTTTTTTATACAATTTTCCACACAGACTTCGCAAAACCAGACATCTAGGACACGATAAACAATGTATATAATGTATATATATGACAACGTGACGGCTTAGATTTTTAGAAAATAGATGTAAGTGTAAATATTAGTTGTAATTATTTTTTGCTGTTAAATAAATATATTTTTTTATAATATGATCTAATAATAATATAATCACGACTTTTAAAAATATTTACAAAATATAATTATGTATATGTAATATATAGTGTCCCTAACCTGAAATACTTACTTTGGTTTAATAATATTACCTGGACAAGCAAAACAGACAACATTATTGTTCATATACACGAAACATAAACTCCTTGAGAGTATTATAGTAAGCTCTTTGGTCAGACCGCTAGTAAATTCCTCAATAGCTGTGGTAACTGAGCTCACAGCAGACATCTCAGTTATTCCATCCTGTATAATCTGATACCTACTTACATCACCCTGTGTATGATGTTGTACAGATTGTTTGAAATAAATCTTCAAGTGATTTATGAAAACTACTTATTAATAACACGTTAAGTGCGAGAGAAGTAAGTTGGACTCGCGCACTAGGGTTCCGTATGATTGTAAGATCTTGTTTCTTTTCAAATCATGATTCAAGTTCAACAAGAGGTACCCTATTGGTTTTGGTTCAGGATGAGAATCTTATTTTGTATGTAAACTACTAATTTGTACCTACTCTACTCTACTCTAGGTTTTGTTTGCAGTACTCCTGAGTAAATTAAAAAAATGGGCATAAAAGTGTGTAAAATTTGATCGCGTTGACTAAGAAGTTTGTTTTAAAGGTACAAATGTATGTATATCACGACTTCAAGAAGTAATGTATTTGATGTTAATATCAGCTCAATACCTCCACGTGTTCCTGAGAAAAGAGGTTTGACTAATGGACAAACGGATAACAAAGTGATCCTATAAGGGTTCCTTTTGAGGTACGGACCCCTAAAAACACTACTGGGTCCTCGCTTTTTCATTTTTTGATGAATGATGAAAGTGGAGGAAAACCGATTAGTGCGAGTGGACGGTATATCCACCAAGTAGGGGTGGTAATGCGCTGTGCATCTGCTTGTCCTGGAGTGGAATCTGGTGGAATCTGGTCGAGTATTCTCTGAGATGTATCCCATAAAAGATTCAGAGACAAACGACCTCTCTGCAAGGTACAGCTCGTCAATGATTCTGAATTGATTTCATTCGCTTTGTTCCGTCAACATGGCTTCAATACTCCAAACCAGACCAGACCTGTACTTGATATAGGGATAAAAGCTGTCCGTGTGTGAACCTTGGTCTGGATTCCTAGGTTCATGGCTGTTTTAGCCTTTGACTCGATGAAGCGCCAAAGTTTAGAGTTGGTGTGAGAGCTCAAGTCCAGTAACTACAAAACCACTCGAAAAACGTAACTTCTTCAATTTCTCCTTCAAGCCAAGAACTATAACGTAATTTCTGCCTCGACTAACGGAAGGCCGTATAACGCTTCGGTCTAGGCAATACCCATACCATGTCGTGAAGATACTGCGAATGTAGTGTCATTTAAAAAGTGTTCTTACCCTGTAAAGTTCATCGGGCAAGTGTATCGCGAAACATAGTCGAACTCCCTAATCATCGTTGTTGTTGAAAGTTCTTGTTTTTGAATCGTACCTAATCTTCTTAATCATCCGATACTTTATCTGATAGATCCATGGCAGGATCACACACTCGTCGACATGTCGCGTTCAAAGACATTATAACAATTTCCAAACAAACGAGAGCCTTACACACTCGTGCTCGGCCTGCCCCGTACGTGGTTGCACGACGAGTGCGTCGACTTTGCCCGAAGTAACATCACCTTATCAGTGGTAGAGGTAGAAAGTACCTGAGCCATAATATAAAATATCAATACCTACCCTGAAAACAAACAAACAACTCAAAGAGATCCCCTAAGGTCGTTATTACTCGAAATCGATTTGACGTGTTTTGTTCGATTCAGAAGTAAATATTTAATGCCCTCTATAAATAGATAAGTGTTTGTGAAGTTTTTGTGTTAAATAAGAGAGGAATAATATTATGTTGTCACTAAGGCAAGGTGTGTCAATATATTTATGAAAACATTGTTGAACACGTGAGTTGCAATAATTATCAATAAATAAATTCAAACAAATTATAAAATATCAGATTATCTTGAAGATAAAAAAGGACGAGTTTTGTTCCAACACGATAACTAACATTATACCAAGGTAAAGGTTTCTTGTTTGCTTCTTTACTTTACCATAAAAAGATTGAAGTGAAAAGAAAAAACAAAGTGATCATTTTATTTCCTAGTTTTACTTAGTTATGCAATCTGAGTTTTGTGACGTATCCAAGAGTCCTCTAAGATCTAAAGGAAACGAAACACATTGAATTTTGAATTACAGACATAATTGCCCGGGCCCTACAGGACGAACTTGCCTACAACCGCACAACTATGGCACAAAACAACAGAATAATTACCATTCAAATAAAAACTTTGTCTCGTAATCTTTAGATGCAGTGACAAAATGGATTACCGCAAGCTTCAAGCGAGTGCCTTGCGACCAGACTGTTATTATAATGATGGCGTCAATATGGAATGCATCTTACTATTACGAACCCTTAATTGAATGTCCATTGTTTGATCTGTAGCGCCAGTTGTGAACCGCATCTCCAGATCTACGAGAACCTATAGGTAAGTTATCAAACTATAAATTTAGATGCGAAAATTTAGGTGGATGGATGTTTGTTACCTCTTGACGCCATAACTGTCAAAACTATGAAACGTATTTATAGTAAGATTAAAATTTGCATAGATGTGATATGTTAAGTATATTACATCTAGGTGTGCCTTCTTTTTTTTTGACAAAAGCTAGCTGAAACTTGTAAGCGATATTTTACGCTTGTAAAATTGAGAAAAGATTATTATTTGTCAACTCTTTCATGAAATATAGTAAAAATAAAAAGTTTTTAAGAATTAGTTGTTAATTCTTAATGTTTTTTTTCATTCATTCTTATGAAATTCTGAATTATTGTGATGTTTACATAACATAAACATTTTATTTTTGTTCTGTAACAAGAATCAGTAATACATTTTTAAGTACGGAAGGTGTACTTTACCAAAGTACACAGACCCTAGGTAGGTTACCTTCTCCTTATACCTACGTAGGTAACCAATAAACTAACCCATGAGGTCAACCGACTTTCAATAGATTCAATTTATAATTCAATCGCACCCTTGGGCGGGGGCTAGGGCGGGCGGGAAGTATCAGGGCAAGTGAGGTATAGGAGCAATTGAATGCCTGGTGCTAAACTGATTTGTAGCGATTTATAGAAATGGTGGAGAGCTTGCGTGAATGTTGAGGTTTGGGGTTCTTACCTTTTTCTGGTTCGAGTTTGAATTTACGGTAAAAGTAGGTCTGATTTAGAATCAAACAAATGTAACAAGAGTAACTTTTATCCATTACAGGCCGCCAGCTTTTTGAATTCATATAATGCAGCAATAACATCCCACCTCAAGGACCTGAAACGAATAAAAAATATAAAAACATTTCCTCCGCAGCGATCAGAATAAGGAAGAAATTCATAAAGAAATATTTAATATATGAAGTATCATAGAGTAAGTGCTCAAAATAGGTAGGTACTTTGAAACCCTTTGATGTCTTATACTGACAATTAGTTTATTTTCTACACAAAAATCACTTTACGCTTGGATCAAATTTCATAAATATTTGCACCATAAATTGGACTAATTCGCTCTTGAAGTTGGCCTGTAATAGTATTGTTTTTGGACTGTCTTTGCATCGTCGTTACGTGGTTCGTATAAATACATACCTACTTATACATACAGGCGTAATTTATTCGGCCTGACTAACAAAGCCACTGCCACCCGTCACCCGACCGACGGGCGCGGCGGCGGCAGCAGTACCTACTGAAATATTATTTTATGATTTTTAAATTGTTTAGGTACTTACACTTACTATTTAGTAAAATACATAATGTATTAGTAGTATTTAGGTATATTCCATAAGTTTAAATGGGTAGGGTAGTTATATTAACATAAGCATATAAGTATAACATTAGCAGGTATTGTTTATTGTAAGTACCTATATGTAAATATAATATTGTACCGTGTAACTACAATATGCTGGGGTAAACGTGTTCTTGAGTGAAGACCGCAACTCGGCAAACGTAGTGTAGGACGCCCTCCGACCAGGTGAGATGACGATTTGCGAAAGACTGCTTGCAGATGCTGGATGCGGCAAGCTGAATACATGGCGCTATGGCGATCATTAGGGGAGGCCTATGTCCAGCAGTGGACTAATATAGGCTGGCTGATGATGATGATGAACTATAATATTGAAATGTAATCCGTATAATTATTTTTAGGTCTATATCACGCACCTGACGATTGTGACGTGACACGATCTCTGTGTCACTAAAAATCAGTGCTGGGTGTACATCAGTGTCAGTCAGTGTGCACCCAGCACAATGCTGAGTGAAGTGAACAAACTACTAATTGTATTAATTAACACAGTTTTTAGATTATTGTGTAAAGTAGTTTTATAGTAATTAAAAATATATACATTTACAGTTTTTTCACATGAGATTACATTTAAAATTAGCATGTGTTTGAATGCAAGCTCTTTGAATATATTGTTATAAAATACAAAATCTATTTATTTAACAGCAAAAAATAATTACATTATTGTTATAAATAATATATGTTTAAGCTTTTTGTTTGTGAATTAAATAAAACCAATATAAAACGCTAATACCGCCTCGAGTCCATTGGACGATAATCACTTTGGGTTGTTCTGGTTTTGAATAACGAAAAAAATATTTTTTTTATTTTTATTCAAAACCTATTGAAACATAATACGTCACGTCTCGATAATATCAACAGTTGGATTCGGGACTGCCAGCTAAAAAGTTGTAGCGTTTTAGTTCATACCTCAGGTTTAAGTCTGTATTATTGATAACGCCATCTACCTTAAAGCATATGCACTAAATAGATAAAAACTTCAAGCAAATTCATGCTCTGGAATAATGGTTCTCTTTTCTCAGAACATCAAACTTCCTGTTTCAGGAACCATACCCAAATTTCCTCAAAGGTTCTCTCGCTTTATTCAGATTGGTATTGCCAATCCCTACTAGATGTCGCTAGTAGTAAATTTACTAGCATTCACCGACATTAGTAACTAACTTTAGTAACTCTGCAATGTTATATCATATCAACTTAAAATATGAATCCACTGCTGGACATAGCCCCCCTGACCCCCTCTAATTAGAGCCTTAGTAACATGTCTCCAGCATGCTGCATCCAGCACCCGCCTGCTGTCTTCCGCACGTCGTCGTCCCACCTGGCAGGTAATTCCAAGTCCTTAAAAATATTTTGACGCGAACCAACAATATGAATAAACTTAGAAACTTAATATTTTGCTAGGTACTTGTATTCCAAAATTATTTATTCATGTGTGATGGACGACGCCAAGTACCTACTTTTTTACCGCCAAAACGTTGTCTTAGAAAACCTATGAAACCTCTTTATAGATTTCTGATTTTTGAAATGTTCTTTGTTAAACGGAATAATAGGTGGTGGCGCTAGTTTGGGTGGGGTATGCGCCTTGATTGATCAGCTTGAGTAATTTACTAATCGTATGGTAGCGACATTCAGTACTTTTTTGGATAGAAATGTTTATTTTTCATTGTATTCCTATTGTATAAGAGACCATAACATTGTTATACCTATCTGATATTTTTTCTGTAAATAAAATGATTCTGAGGTATAATTACTTAATGAGACGGGTGTGTTATAGGGTAGGGAAGTGTAATATAGGTATTATTATTTGTCGTACCATTTTCCATTACAGTGGCAAACGGACAGACAGATAAAATACATAGACAGTGGTAATCATAATATGCACCTAATTTCTAGAATTTTACTATTTTACTGCCGTACATTATTACAATGCAGCAGTCTTAGTAATAAATTTCTACCCGGCACCCTTTTTGTATGAAAGCATTTGAATTCTACATAGACCTAGCAGCAACAATATCGACAGGCTACTAGCACCTACTACCTCAATACAACTCCGCCGGATGTAAATATCTTCCAAATAACTGAATATTTAACTTTTAAATGGTATATTATATGGTAAAGTTCAGGACTTTCTAGTCTATCGTTCATATGTTTTGAAAACACGATTCCATGAAATTTTCTAGTTAGAAAAAATCACAAAATTACCTGTAAATTTTTACTAAACCTTAATTTCTCAATAAATACAGAAGTTACAATTTTGAGAATAAGCAAGGTTGTAGAAGTCAGTATAAAGAAAATTTTTATATGTTACGTTTTTTTTTTCAAATAATGTCCTAATTAATAAATAATACGCAAAAACTAGATTGTTGAAAATGTCGTTGTAGTATAGGCTCTTAAGACCTATTTAGTGACCTCTTCTGTTAAGTTCTTTCAACAGTCTCAGCATACCCAATGTGTTTGATAAAAGAATAAGCAGAAGGAAATGCCCGCTGTCTGTCACATCCCTATTGGACCCATTATCTTCCTTCACAAAGAAACCGTCGATAAGTCATCGTAATCGATGTTAATCCATTATCCCGTAATATTCTTGCTGAAATTGGGTCAACCCAGAGCGCCTCATCTAACTGCTAAGTCTGAAAGGGTTCCGAGTGGAGTGATCTGTCAAACTGGCATGCCGCGTCACAAACGCAGAATATGATAAAACTTCTAAAACTATACAGGGTTAATTTTAAAAGACCAGTAACCTTCGGTGAAGACGTGTCTAGAATCATCAGCAACAACGTTTTTTCTACGCCTTTGAAATAACTCAATAGATTAATTAGAAATTATTTAAGTATTTATTGTACTATTTTACTATAAAAACTATCGTAGTTTGACGAATTCATTACGGATGTAAGCGGGTTAACTACGAACCTTATTTGTGTTGGAAGAACACCAACGTTTCATCCCTTAACGAGGGACTTCTTCAGTAGATAAAATCACTATTATTTTAAATTATTAAAGTTTTAAGTTCATTTTTGTTTTTTAAGTGTCTCTGATGTTCAACTATAACTAATACTATTGAAAATGTCTTAGTTTTGTCGTAATGTAATCATGTATAGTTCAGTAAAACTTATGACAAAGGGTTTGTGGGGTAGGTATAACCAATTGCAATAGTATAGGTATATAAGTATGGTGGTCGTTTGAACCCCCAACAGCATAACTTTGATTTGTGGTATACAGATGGCGAACGGACCATAGTAGTAAAAACCGGAATAATAAATAACCGTACCTAGTATTAAATATATATTAAGCTTAGGCTATAGCTTATATTTATATTTAATACTAGGTTACTCAGTGATAATGTAGCTTTCTAACGGCTAATGAACTTATGAAATCGGTCCAGTAATTTTTAATTTTATTCGATACTGAACGAATCTGCGCTTTAATCAAATATCAATAACGTTTATTTCTTTAAGCTTACAAAATAAGCACTTATACAAGTCAAATTTTATATTATAAACACGTTTATAAATAATAATTATTATCAAATTAGAAACAAGGTGTTATTGATTTTGTCCACCAATAAACCCCATAGATGCTAAATGGGGTTCAGGTTCGGAGACTGGGCTGTCCACTACTCAAAGTCGTTTTCCCGAAAACATGTCATTGTGAGGGCTGATTAGAGACATGGTGCGTTATCCTGCTGAAATTTAACGCCATCCATGTGTCGTGAATAACGGCAGAAACGCAGATTCTAATTCATTTATATACTTTGTAGAATTTATCGAGCCTAAATAACTTAGCATAAATCATCCACGGACCCGGTTTCAAGTTCGAATCCCGTGAGAAATTATTTCAAATTCACTGCCGAGAGTGTAGTTTCCAAGGTCCGTGTCTATGATACACCAAACCTATATGTTTTCTAAAACTATACCTTCATAATTAATTATATACAGAAAAAGAAAAGGTTCTGAGTTCAGGATAAAGATAAATTACATTTTCACTTAACAAAGTAAACATGGAATACCAAAATAAAATAGATGCTAAGCCGGTTGTATAACGTTGATCTAAAAGCTGAGCTTAGGTATAATAGCTTAGCTACCAACATGGCTGTTCTCATAGATACTCTGTTGGTTATTCCATATTTTTGATAAAAATCAACTAAAAGTCTGTTGTCCGTATCCAAATGCTTTGTTGTTGCATTTGTTGGGCAATAATATATCAAATTATATTATACTAGCGGTCCGCCCCAGCTTCGCACAGGTACATTCTATAGCCTATGTTACTGAGTGATAATGTATATTTCTAACGGCAAAATAATTTAGGAAATCGGTCCAGTAGTTTTTATGTTTATTCGTTACATACAAAAATTCAAATCATTTTTCTTTAAAATATAGGTGTAGATAACGAATAATTATTTTCCAATAACACATGCATAATCACATGCATCATAAGTATAGTGCCAGCAGATAAGGACGTGCAGATGTAAAATATGATTGTGTTGTTGAGTGCTAAAAAAGAAGACGTGTGTCGTCATTTTTGTGTTCGTAATTCCCAGAGCTCTGGTGTATCTATAATAAATAATAATAATAATAAAATCATTTATTTTCAGACCAAGTTGATCCATAGATTACCTAATTAATTAAATTACCTACAATACAAGTCAACAGTTACAAATTACAAATTAAAATACAATACAATATTACACACACAAATACAATATTTCACACACAATCAAAATATAAAAATCTACGTATCTACGAAGTATTATTACTGTACCGATCTACCAATTTATCCAATATGAAGTGAGATTTTGGTCACGTACTAGATATTGGGTGTCGTGTAGCAGAGTTTGGCTGTGCTTCCCCAATGCTGGAACATTTTGATTTTCGCACAAGGTTATTAAAAAAATACATACCTACGGACATTGTTTATTATTTTTTATTTACAGCAATGATTAATTGCAATAAAATAGTAAACGTTTATGGTAAGTATACATAAGCGACGAATCTGACGAAGGTCCGCCTGCGACGCAAGAGGTTGCGGGTTCGATTCCCGCCTTGGAACAATTATTTGTACGATCTGCAGGGTTTCCGGGTGTTCTGGTCGTTTTCTATGTATTATAAAAACATACATGACGTATTATGTATATCAGTTATCTAGTACCCATAACACAAGCTCTGCTTAGCTTGGGGCTAGATAATGCTGTGTGAATTGTCCAGCATTGTTAAAAGATGTTGTCAAAAAAAAAATGTTTTTTGGAAACTCGTATCAAATAAAAACTTTTATAACACACAACTAAATTTAAAACGCATCGTACCACGTACAGTACAGACTTTATTTACACACATTTTACTCCAAAAGGCTTTATATTTGTTTTGTCTTTCCGTAAATAGGAAATACATCGTAAACAAGCTTTTTCATCTAAAATACAGCCGGAACAATAAACTCTTTCCCTGGAAAATGCAAGCCGGACATAAAAATGCAAAATTTCGGCAAAAATGAGTTTTATGGTCCACCGCCTGCCCTCAACGATCTATGGGTTTGACGCCCCTTTACACGACAATGAAATTGTGGATCTTAGATAGCTTTAAGACTTTGGGATTAAATGAAACGAAAATGAAGTTTAACGACTAAAAGAATAGTAATAACAAAACATTAATATTTAATTAATAGTATTTCTATAAAATATATATCTATTAAAAATGAGAAGATTATTATTAGCACACAAGAGAAACAAAGACATCTGAATACAGTCGTTAAAACGAATTCAAGGGTTCTATATTTAAATGAAATCATTGAAAGCATACTATTTACTACGCTTTGACAAATTTTTCAATATATAAATAAAAATAGTTTTTTTTTCAGGCACACACTTAATACAAAATTCTAAATTACGGACCTATATCAAGTTAGAAATACAACAAATACGATTAAATATACGTACAAATAATTAAAAATAAAACTGCTATGCCTTAAAAATAACTTTGCTACGCCGTAGAGACTCTAGGAGCCGGTACGAACCTCGTAGCTCGTAGCTGCCAATTATTTTTGAGATGTTGTTAACGAAAGCAAATTGATTTTATAAATTTGTCAACATTCTTTAATCTTTTCTCGGCAACAAATAGTTTTTAAATGAAATCTTAAATTCCTACTTGATTTAGTAAACATTTTACACAACACTTCTAATGGACTCTTCTAATTCTTCAAACATTCGCACCCACCTTAATTCGCCGTGTGTTATCATGCGCTATCACTGACGGCCGTGCTCTCACAATAATCATTATTAAAACTCCATCTTCCTCATTATCTATGTCGACTTGTCTCTGGTATGCATTTAATAATGAAATCTTCACAGTATCACAGTAACAAGCAACTTTGTATGAAACAAAGTACGACTTACATTGTCGTAAGGCCCACATCCGCTTACAGTCATAAACCAAGTTCAATAAAACTAAGTTTATAGAACTTTACAAGTATGCAGGTGGTTATACGATCACTAATTCAGAATGCAGTTAACGATTTTATGATTCACTAGTATTTGTTTGCAGCTTCGATATATAATTTTTATGGGACCTATTCCAGATTCTTCTACGTACAAAAAAGAAAGAATTATCCTACTCGGTTTATAATTGACCGAGAAATGGATGAACATACAGAAAAAACAACCTCCTACGGTAGTCAGTAAGTCGGTAGAAACGCAAGAAACTCTGTCTGTCTGTTACCTCGTCACACCTGAATGGATTTTATTGAAATTGGGCAGGCACTTTCATAAACGTCATCTAGATATTGTTTACCTTAAACAATATCTAGATGACGTTTACGAAAGCGCGTGCAAAGCCGGGCGCAGAAACTTGTAAGTAAATATACACTTTATAATGGTCCTTGTATAAAATCAATTCCATTACCGCACAATTGTTGCCGTCCCATTTCAGGCGAAACTTTGAAATCCTATAAACTATTCACAATATCGTTAGCGAGATTCGCTCCGGAAGGTTCATAATGCCTTGGTTCATAATGCCAAGGTTGTAATAGTGGCTTTAGTAAGTTAGACGAATAGTTGAGTACCTGATAATATTAATTTAATTTTGGGCGAGGCATAATTTATGACTGACAAAATATGCTTCGCCCAAATGAAGGTGCTAAGCCATAACCACCTTGCTTGGATTGATAAATAAAATAAATAAATAAATTATATACTATATAACTCTATAGGTTATAAATAATTTTCAGTTATTCAACTAATATGCGGAAGTAGGTGAAACAAAATAGTGGCCGTTTAGCAATATGAAAAATAAATGTTAACATTTAGTTGTTCTTTTTGGTTTTTGTGAGTGGCCAGTATTTTTTTAACAGAGAGGGTAGCGGGGTTCCAGAGACGAAGGGATCTAATTTTAAAATTATCAGAAAACGTAATGAAGCAGAATGTATTTTTTTTTTAAATCGAATACAGACGAGAAGTTAATAAGAAATTGTACCGTAAATATTAAACGTAGGCTGTTTTTTACTGTCAGCCGTATATCAATAGCAATAAAGATGACTTTCTATCTTCATCTCACAATAAATGACTTGTAATTAATATCCGTTAGGACAGTTTATCACACAGATCATCCGGATGTCGGATGTTATTGATAAATCATGTTAAACTTGGATTAACTTAGGACCGCATATTAGAACGGAGCTAAGTCGTCATTGTATGCATCGACCAAGCCGTGTCTTGTTTATGTATGAACGATCGTTGATTTATCCGTCCAGGAGGTGATTTCCTCCTCGCAGAGCGTAATTGCTCCGTGGTCCTCCTAGCTAGCCGAACCTTCGGTCACGGTGCGGCGCCAGTCTCAATGGGGACTGGCCAGGTGCGCAAGGCATTTACAGTGCCCAAGTGGGTGTGCAAACACAGCGACTCTTCCCTCACTCTCACAACCCGATGAGACGGCTACTGACACGACCGGGGAGAAGTCAGGCGCAGGACCAACGGCTTAGCGTGTTTTTCGACCAGGTAGGTAGTTAGCGTCAAGAGGTACCCGCCTTATAATTTTTCGCTATCCTGACTTCAGGTAAGAGAGGCTGAAATAAATTTTCTCCGAATAAACGATAGGTATATCTTGTACCCAGAGAAAGGGAATAAATACATGCGCAGCTGTTAAAACAGGTTTAATCTTTTATTGATAGATGCATAACATCGTACTTTTACTCAACAAACACTTTTAGTTTCCAAACAAAGTTATGAAAGCCAGTTATGAGTGCCCATAAAAGCACATTAGACATGTTTAGCCATAAGTAAGTATACATAATAAGGATGTTTTGACGAACTCGGCCTTCGTCTATGGCCTATTTTTGTAAGTGTGTTAATGGCGTTTAGTTAGGAGCTTATTGGTGTGAAAGTTTTGCAGAAAGTTGAACGGGGAAAAGTTTTACGAACTAAAAGTTATTGAAATGATTGAACAATATATCTAGGTAACACAAACACAAAGAAGAAATAAAAAAAATTCCAGCTGAAGACTGTGAGAATGAGTAAGCTAGTCATACTTTATTATGACTGGTATACCTAGACCAAGCGAACGAAAGCGAGGGAATGACAACGAACGAACGCGAAAGCGTAGCTACATCAAAAGACTAGAACTAAAGTACCGATCGTCGAAACCAACTCATTTGCATTTGCTCGCTCTCGATCGATAGGTCTATACTATACATACATAGCCCTAGTTATAGTAATATCAACAAGGCAAAAGTTTGGATGTCTAGTTCTACACCTTAACTAACCATAAAAGGTCTATTTTCTCGAAAAACGCACGCGAAACTGAGGGTAGTTGTGAATAACTATCTTAGCGTGCGAGGTAAGGTAATATCAAATATTTTATGAATTTAAAACTTTTAAAATTGCATTTGGTTCAGAAAGGACAGGAACCAAAAAATCGCTACTGCATGGATTAAACAAGTGTGAAAAAACCTTTTTAAAATCAGCTTCTAGAATGCTGAGTGAACACCCTGTTTTAAAATATAAAGCCGTTGGTTGAAACAGGTTTTCCTTACATTACCCGAAACCCGCTGGTTTTCATAACGCGGGAGGAAATTGTCTTTCTTCACGTGTGTGGCGATGTATTATGTAGCTTAAAATATACAGTGCTTTAGAACGCTATTATAACGATTATTTATGCATATATCCTTTTATATTTTTATGAAAATTTTTGATTATAAATACAACTAAAAAAATTAAAACTACTTACCTATGTCATTAATGTAGTGGTGTCATTTTACTAGTGTTTAAGTTATTTTACCGTATGACATCCGATCTCCAACACGCATGTCTAGCATGAGTACTAAGTATGGAATTACCTCAATAACGATAAGTCCAATAGTGGACTAGCAATACAGACTATATGTATGAAGTTTCGAAGAATAACGATTTTTTATGGAACATAATACTTACCTTTTCTATGCTCGGAATTTATCTGAAGGTTAGGATTCGCAAAGAATACATCCGACAGAGAACCAACGTTAGCTCAAAGGATTAGCAAGCTGAAGTGGCAGTGGGCTGACCATGTCTTGAGTAGAACCGGCAACCGCTGAGGTAAACGTGTTCTTGAGTGGAGACCGCGACTCGGCAAACGTAGTATAGGACGCCCTCCGACCAGGTGGTTTCGAAATACTACTGGCAGATGATGGATGCAGCAAGCTGAAGACAGGGAGGTATGGCGATGATGACTAATACAGGCTGAGGATGTAGGATGACTTACCATTTCTTAATTTTTTAAGTAGGTACTTCAATAAATTAGGTGTGGTTTTCCATTCGTAAAACAATTCATAAAAAACCCTAAAGAGCTCATAAGTGTATTGTTTAGAAGATATGAATTCAGTAAAAAAGATATTTCATAATATTGCAGATCACTACTGTAAAAAGCTGAGTTGCCGTTTACTCAAACAAGATGGCGTGTGTCCGTGTGTAAAGTTTGATCCTCAGTACCGGGACAAGACGCGGGCTTGAATTATTCTGTCCAATCTCGCGTTATGTTCACCTGTTTATCAAGTTGCATTTACACTGTAGGCGGGAATGCGACGGGAGTGTGGCGGGAGTAAAATAGCCTCAACTTCTGAATGAGACTTCGTATAAATGCATCCAAGACGAAATGCATGGTCGTCTCGAAAACAGCGGACCTAGTGTAACATCTAAGTTGAAGGCGTCAATCATGAAAGAGTTCCGAAGTATCGATTGATCCTAGGATCCTGGTTAACGGACTCAGGGGAGAGCGATACTGAAATACGTGTCCGCATCGAGATCACCAGAGCAACATTCTTGAGAACGAGCAAAGTACTGTGCTCAAGAAGAATAAATTCAAAATCCGCACCAGAATTGTCCAATGCTACGTATGGTCAGTAGTCCTGTATGGCTGTATTTGAACACCTCGTCGAGTTATGTCCACGGAAGATCAGAATCCTTTTTTGTAAATAAAGAAGAAGAAGAGCTTAATCAGTTTTCTTTCAAGAAGTAGAAGAGCTCAATACGACATTATTATGAAAAGATGAGGAATGAGATGGGTGGCATGATCCCTTGTTGTTACAAATTTATGTATGCATAGAACATAAAGAAATGGTTGTTTTTAAATTTTAGTTCTTTCAATTTTTTTATATTTTCTACGACAAGTTTCAGGCAGCGGAACACCTACAAAACTTTTCTTATAAAACAACTTTTCGGTCTAACTTGAGATAAGTGGCCGGCGGGTATACCAGAACAAACTCCACCTAGGGCTCAAATAAACAAAGTCGTTTAACATATTTATCTACGAAGCACGTGTCCATAATCTAGTCAGTCTTACCGCAGATGTCTATTCCAGGCAACGCCTGTCGGTACCATGTCAATTTGTTTCGCCATTAGCCAACAGACTGAAAAAACTCTTCGTGCATAAAGTAAAGGGACAAAAATAATATTCTGATTTATAAAAGTGGTTGCCTTGCGTCTCATATTTTTATTTATTAGGTTACTCATATTTGTGGGGATTTTCATTTCGATTGGTGGGAATTTGGGGGAACTCTTTGGACATTGCAAGTGTAAAAACATATTATTTACTACTTTACCTAATTTAGTAGTTTTTTCGGCTTCCTAATCCTAAGATGCAATGATTATTGGAGTTTTTTTTGAATTTAGTCGTTTTTTGTTATTTTTTATGATTTACTTGTAAATTAAATAAAGTAAGCATATTCTGACATGCAACATAACTTTTAATTTTATTACAAATTATTTATAATACATTTTTAGGCACTTCAACAGAACCAACGCTTTGTTATTAAAAGTAGTTTTCATCTAAACAAGTCTGTCTGTTTTTTGACCAAATGTTAACATGTTGCGTACGTAGGTACTGAAAATGACCGAGACACAAATGATTTTCAGCTGTTTTAAAATCAAAGCTATGAAAAGCTCTCTGGGAAAAATTGCAGGCGCCTGAAAATAGAAAACCAAAAATATCAGTGCTTTCCTGCTGAATTGTGAATAATGTTCATCGAAGAGTTGGAAGCCGCTTGCCAAATCTTCGATACAGTTGTGGATACCTCCACAGGGCACGGAGTTCAGGAAGCCTAGTCCTGCAATAGTAAGGTTTATGAGTACGAAGAGGATTGCTACAATCCTCGTTCTTTATTCAGATTTAATAAGTGAGATACCCAGAGTGCGGGGCAGGCACTATAATAAGAAAAATATTCTTCAAAATTAGCTTGGAATCATTCATACTATTCTCACCACTCATTGGCACATTTACTCGCTTACTTTATTCCACCAACTGTTATTCCCGCTTGGTCTAAAAAATAGACAGATATCATTTATCTTGAATTTTTCTGACCTCAGATAAATGCTTAGTAAGACCTCACAAGACGGGGTCGTCCGAGATGTAGTCGCTGATTATAAAATAAATAAAAAATAATAAAATCAGTTTAATGCAGGCAAAAATTCGTGCATAAATTCGAAGTCGCTAAGCGAGTGACGGAGAGAGCTAGACAAGGAACTCCTCTATGCAATACGGAAATCCGTAGAAGAACCAAGGAAGCTCTCAGAATTAGCAGGCTGAAGTGGCGTTGGGTAGGCCATATAGCTCACAGAACCGATAACCGTCGGAGAGTACAGGTTCTCAGTGGAGAACGCGATGCAATGCGAAATAGATTGAGGGAAGACATCCCACTTGAGATGGACATTGTAGAAGTTGCAGGGAGTCGATGGATGGATGCGGCCCAGAAGCGGGAAGGCGTATAAAAAGCATTTGACGTATACGGACTGATGATGTTGATGATCAAGACCAGTTAAAGTAAAAACAACTGGTTTAACTAAGTATTATAGCTAAAGTCTATTTTCAAAAAATGTGTCAGTACTACGGTAAAACTAGTGCTTCTATTTTTCGCTTCCCTCTGGCATATTGCATGAGCGAGCTACTCTTCCATTTTACATACCATCCCGTCCCGTAGTAGCACGTAGTACGTTACAGTATATTCACGAAATAAGTACCGAGCTACGTGACTTTACGATTTTGAATTTTCTATTCACGCTAGCGGAACATTTTTATTTTCATGCAAACAATTGTTGTTAAAAAAATGTACGGGAACAGTTATCAACTTAAACGTTAAAATCATCGTTAACTTTTATACAAACAACACCTTTTAACAAAGCTAGTACATATTTTTTTCTAGTACATAATGTTATCGAAAGATTAAAATTGACATTGAGAAAGACTACGCATTGTATCTACGGGGCTAGTCTATCAGAGTTTAGTAACGAGACGATCACGACACGTCGTCTTCTTTTTCCATACAATTTGGTACAGCGCCTCTAATTATCAGTAACTTGTGTTATTACTTGGACTTTTCTCAATGCCGAGAAAACAGAATCAGAATCTTATATTTTAAGAATTCTTATGAAGCATTTAAGGGCAAGTCATTTTATTTTATTAGTAGTTTGGAAGATATGGAGAACTGACAGAGTTGATTTGTGGTAAAATAGGCCCTTCATAGAGGATATAAAAAACTATAATACTTCGTGTCCGTGATGGTAGCGTACCTACACATAACCGAATTCACGTTTGTTGTTATGCCTAATAAATAGCGTATAAATAGAGTATAATCAGTGCAAAAGTAAAATAAATAGCGCCTCCTTGGTTTAAGAAATAATGACCATTGTTTGTGGGTACGCCAGCATAACAACAAACGTGAATTCGGTTATATTGTGTACGCTACCATCACGGACACAATACTTCATTGCACTAAATCATTTGGCTTAGATAAGTTCACAAAGGAAAAGATTCCACGATGAATGAATGCTATTATGCAGCTGAATGAAATGGCTGCTGTTGTTATTGTATTGTTCGTTAACATTATAATATTTATACACTTTCGTTTTGTCTTTTGGTAGTCGTTTAGTTTATAAACTTTGTACCAAAAGAACAGACCATAAAATGACAAAATTTAATTGATTGCAGTAGATAGATTTTTTCCTGGGACTTTTTTATGAATATAAATATTAGGTATGTATTGTGAAAAATGCTTCAAAATAAATTAAAAAAAAACCTCTGATTATAATCGTTTCAATAAACAAAAAATAAAAATAAAATGAAAAAAAAAGATTCGTGAGCCTTGAAAACTAGTTGAGGTAGTTGAACCAACCAACGATTGGTTGGTTTTTCAGCGATTGATCAATTATTATTTTTTTGAATCAGCTGTTGTAAAGAATCTGTGTGAAAGGTCAAACAGATCTAATAAAGGCTAGGTTAAGCGCGCGGAAGCGAAGTAAAATGCACTTACTAACAATGCCACTGGGTTTCATTTTCCTTGTTTTTTATTCTGTTTAATTTATTTTTCCTACAAGTAATTAAGTTTAAGAATTAGAACCTTTTACTCGCTTGATTTGTTTTTCACTCGATGCGATGAAAGTTTAATATCCTTCCGCTGGGTTTGTTCGTTGAGTTTTATTGTTTGGTTCTTTTTACTCACTTTTTGCATCTGTAAAAATATTTAAGACGTTTTGTTTGCATAAAGCCTTGAGAAGCAAAAGACATAAGAAAAGTGACTCATTATGAATTTAACCGGGTTGACTACGAACCTACCTTGTAAGAAAACCAACGTTTGTACCACGGGACGAGCGTACCTAAAACTAAATTATCCCGATGATTAACCTCGTTACCTTAAGGGATGAAAATTGGGTGTTTCTTCGAACCCAAACTAGGTTCGTAATTAACACACTTACAAGTACGTACGAACGTAATGACATCAAACTGCGATCATAATTTACCATTGTTTTTTGTGTTTTAGAAATATATTATTGAATTTCTTAGATATTAAACCGAATGCGACTTACTATCGAGCTTACGCACTATTAGTAATAGTTCGTTACTACAAGACCTTAGAATTGAACAACGACAACAACTCCCGTCAAACAAGCTAAATGTAATTTAAGTCTTTGAACAGGATTGGATTAACTTCAATGTTTCCCTTATAGATAGAGCTAACGGCGCTATAATAGTCCGTCGAAGTATTTAAGTTATTCGATTTGGTGGCTACTTGATTTCGTTACTCAGTTGGTTAAAACATTCCCGTATTGAGGTAAGGTCGCAGGTTCTAGTCCCGCCGGAATCAAAGTTTTTAGAATAATTTTTATTTCTTATATTACTCCGGAGAACGAGGACTTACGCACTATAATAATAATAAACTTACGATAGTTTTTATAACAAAATAACTCTTATCACCTAATTTTTAGATTGTTTCACCTCAAAACCAATCTTACTCAACCAAATATTATACTTCAAGATGAAAATATATTTACTGAGAACATTTTGACATTGCCAGCTCAAAGCTCAAGCTCTGCTTATGCATGTAACAGAACAATCTAGCAACATTATTGTATGCAAAGTTAGCAACAAAAAGAGTAAGTAAGTATGGTATGAAGCGTTGGAGCCAGCTATATTTTTGCCAGCGGACTACGTTCACAATTTAAAATATTCCGGCTCAAACATTTTCCACCATCCTGCCTCGTCATTGTATTATGCTAAAAGTGTGCGGATTCCTCAGAGTGAGACAAACAGTAGTAATTCGTCACAAAGTGCAATTTCGGAGAATACAGTTCCGAGGCGTCACATTATGCATGCTCACGCGTGCTGGGCCGGGAGCCATGGAGTGTACCTACATGATGACACGACAGCGCACCAAACGATGTCATATTTTGACGACCTCTGTGGCGCGGTGGGGTCTGCCTGCGACGCTGGAGGTTGCGGTTTCGATTTCCGCCTCGGGACAAATGTTTGTACAATCTGCAGACAATATGTTCAGGGTGTTCTGTTCGTTTTCTATATGTATAATAAAAATATCTATCTATGAATTGTAATTACTAGATATCGTATATCAGTTATCTAGTACCCATAACACAAGCTTAGCTTAGCTTGGGGCTAGATAATGCTGTGGGAACTGTCTAGAATTATTTATTTATTTATATTATTCATTCTCATTAGATTTTTTAGGCTTTCTTTTTATTTTTATACTATTATTTTCCTTTGAAACAGGGGTCCGTAGACTAACTTTTACTAAAGAAACCAATGAAGTATTATTTTACTAAAGTTATTGAAGTGATCGAGAGAAACCTAATAATAAGATCTCTTACGTACGGATATCAAACGATTAACGTTTATGATATGAATGAAATAACTTTTTAACTATACAAATTCAACTAAAACCAGCATCTTGGGCACGCTTCCAACTGGTCAGTGGAGCTACCTGTAGATTGTTTGCAACAGTCTGAAGTTAGTTTAATTGTAAATACTAGTTTTAATTTAGTTCTATTAGGTATTTGATTGTAACTTTCTTTACTTATGAATGTTCAATACTTCAAAAAACTACTAATATGATTCTACCCACTAAGTTTGATAATTATTATTAATTCAAGCAAAACACAAAAACATGGCGAGTTTTGGCATTGAAGAAAGGCGGGTATTAATTAAACCCCTTGGCGTTTGTGGAATTAAAATGGACGAGGATTTTTGTGGGCATCTTGCAAGATAGCAGTTTTATTAAGATTTGTATCTGGCCAGGTTGTTTCTAACGGGTAAGTGAATTTGTTCCAGGAATTAATCTGGCTCTTGAGTACTGTAGTTTGATCAAATACATACTTGTGTTGCCTTATCAACTAACAGAAAAAAAAATATTACTGATTATAAGTTGTACTAATAATAACAACCAAGTTTATCTCAATGCAGACTGATATTGTACGAGATGCAGTTTGTTAGTTTGTTTGGATGTTATCAAAACATCAGCCTCAACACCTTTCTAACAGCACCTCTTCACGTCTGACATCGGTTGCGTAGTTCCTCTATAAAAACTAAATAGGTATTATATTAATATTATATCGAGGTTGGATTTTAGTTTGCAATGATTTGCAAGCTGTGGGCATGTAAATAATAACGCAACCTTTGCTTATTTTATGGCTTGATGAGTGCTGTGTGGATATAAATTTAAACACAAACTTTATGTTATTAAGGTTCTACAAGAGAAATTTCGTTCATGCTAGTTACAATTTATGTGAAAATATAGTTTGTGTTAGTTTATATACCTATATGTGTTATACAGTGGTAACGTTCGTAACAACAGACAAAAACGAGAGTTGATCTGTATGTCTGCCATTAAAAACTCAGTGTTTTTAGTTATTCCGTGATTATAACAAATGAAACTGTACCAAAGATGGTAAACTCAAAAACTCAAATCATAGTACATATCCCGTTAAAAATGACTTTAACTGAACAGTTATGATAAATAACGATTAATCATTTGCCTACGTTACGCAAAAATACTTCACTTTTGAAATAATCGTACCAGCATCCAGGATTTCTGCTGCTACGCCATATGCATAGCATATGCAGAGTTATTTTAAATTGTAAATTCCGTTTGTTCCGATCTCTTTGCAATTTATTTGCATATCCGCACATCGCTTCAATAATGTCGTTTCTTTTGTATTACAACGTAAAAGCTGAAAATGTTGCTGGTTTTATGCAAAGCATTTTTAATGTTTTGTTCTGTGTTTGTATCTTTCATCAGATTGTACCCGCGTGCTGTCGAGAATATTTTTTGCAATTCTGTGGAAGCTATGGAAGGTAAGTACCTACTGTTAGAGCGGAAGCAGAATTTTAACAGTTTTTTATGTAGCTTGTTTGACCACAGCGCACTGTCCACCAAATTGTAGCGAGAAGCATCTGCTACCCAAGTATATATTATGATAATACGCTGTTACTTGTGTAATTACAACAAAACAAAACTCCAACACCAGGGGAGGCCTGCCCAGCTGTCACACGTATTTTTTATTTTAACACTTTATGCATAGTGACCAATTTGCAATCACAAATGATGGATGCCATAAATGAGTCAAGTTTTACAAAAATGGCTTTGGAAATGTAATGGATGATTCCGATCTCGAATTTGATTTGAAAATTGCATCAGTGCATTCCGAAAGGCTAATCATTTGGGTTGATTTTATTTCAAATATAGAAAAGATCGCGAGGATAAGAGCATGAATGTCTTGTACTGGCTGATTACTAATTTAAGACAAAACTCTAAAAAAACTATTTAAGTGTTACAGAACTGCGTGCCGGCCTGTATAAAGTATCTTACGATATATTTCGTGTATGAAGATGACATGTTAACATCATATTTCCATAGCAGTAGTCGCCCTTTTGCAGTATCATAAGACACCGTAATATAAAATTATACATTATATTAACTGTGTGTGATGTGGTGGCTCATAGTGATAGTATAACGAGCAATATTTTATCTTAATATAATATGATGCTTAACATTGAATATTATAGCATCTTCGTTAGAGACGTTTGATAGTTTGGATATTCAGATGTTTGGATGTTTGATACTCTTCACGCCAAAAGTACTAAACAGATCTCCATAAATCCATACTAGTTATAAAAAAAGAAACTTTGTCTTTCTGTTAGTGAAATTTTCACGCCATAACGGCTGAAATGATCTCAATGAATTCTGTCAGGGAGGTAAATGATATCCTATGGACGGACGGACATATGCTACTTGAAAGGGCGGGCAACAGCTAGTATCATGTAAACTACTTTTTACCCAGAAAAAACACAAACGAAGCCGCTGGCGGGAGCTAGTCTTAACATAGAATTATCGTAGTGGGATTTTTGGGATGATGCTGCGTTTATTGATATTATGTTTAGCTCTATCGTGGTTAGCGTCATTTATTGTCTTTTAGCCTGATACCAAGTTTATAATATAACAATATAAAGGGTCGATATAGCTTTACGCGAGTGGTTCGTATAATGCTGAGAAGACACATAAACCGAAATACTCGAATCGTATCTTGCTAGCCCGCGATAACCGGCCAAAAGCTGTAAAACGGCGGGCGAAACAAAAAGAACGGTCAATCGTGCAAGTTTGTTTCGGATACCGTGCAAGTCTGTTACGGATACCGTAAAGGCAAGCCTTTCAAAGGGTCCAAAGCAATTGAGCTGCTTTGGCAGATACGGCTTTGATTGTGCTTTCTTCTGAAGAAAGGCGCACGATTTAGCCAGAAAATTCCAGAGACAGGTACCTATATGACGATATTAGCTTCGGATCGTGACTTTACGTTTTGTGAATAAAAGGGAATATTATATTCTTTACAGTTTCACCCTGACTGTGGGAGAAGCTTGCAGATGACTGATAATGCTGTTGCGTTTATCTTTTTTTGGTAAAAGCTATCTAATCCACAGCTGGGTACACAGCCTGTGATGATGATATTGTTGACCATATTCCAGGGGTCACCAACCGCGAGAAACCAGCTTTCATGTAGGTACATACAGTAAATTCATGATCCGCCTCGAAAACGTGCACGTTGCATTTTTAAATTAAAAACGTCACAAATTGGAATTTATCTGGTTGATAATTTTGTTTCACGTCGTTTTGTGGCTGCATCGTTTGTAACAGCTTTTTCTTTAGACACATTTTGTGAAACGAAATGTAAAGGTTTTAATCATTTTAATATAAAACTACGCCAAAACTCAACTTTATTTATTGGTGGTTTTAAACCATTTGAGGCGTAAACATCAGAACTTTAGTCACGTAGACTAAGCAGGTGTCACGTTCTAAAAGCTCGCACCTTATTTTCGAGGAGCGTATATAAGCATATTCAAGAAGCCGCGTATTTCAAGACACAGCTACAAAGTCGGGCCGCAAGTTGTTCATCTCTGAAAGCTGGTAATGGTAACTAGTGCTTGAAGCGAGTAGTCTTGAAATAATCACACTCATATTATAAACTATTTTCTGACCGCGGCTTCGCACACGTTGTTACGATATTTCAATCCCATCGGAACTGATTTATGGGATAAAAGTAAAAAAGTAAAGCCTATATTTTATTCCAGAATTTTTAGATGTTTGGTTACCCCTTCACGCAAAAACTAATGAACTGACTGAAATTTCCTGTAGTAGAGTTGTAGGCAATTATTCAATAAACGATCGGCTACTTTTCATTCCATAAATCAGTTACGATATTAAAAGCCACAACGCGGGCGAAGCCGTGAGCAGAAACTAGTTTATAATATTAGTGTGATGCGAAAGTTTGGATTGATGGATGTTTGTATCTATACTTCATGCTAAAAGTACTGAACGGATCGGGCTGAAATTGCATAGATGTTACTCTAAATCTGGAATCAAAGATAGGCTTTTATTCCCATAAATCAGTTCCATTAGAATAGAAATAACCTTGACATACTTACATAGAAACAACCATAAAAACAACTAGTACGAAGCCGCGGGCAGAATCAGTGTTGATAATAGAACAAAACTGTAATTGTTTTAGAAAGTGTAGCCTATACGGCTGAAAGGGTTCCAAAATTAAAACACATGTTTTCATAAAATTCTTAACCGGGTTAACTACGAACCTGGTTTGTGTTGGTAATAGGCAACCTTGGGATGGACTGGACATGTAAGAATAACGAAGGCGGAGGCAATTGAAAAAAAACAATAATACTCACACTATACTTACTATATACCTACATAACTTACGAATTTTTAGTAAATAGATGTAAGTGTAAATATTAGTTGTAATTATTTTTTGTGAATACTTACGAAATTACAACAAACCTAAATGAACAAAAAGGTAAAGTTGTCTGAATTTACAACATCATGATGATGAAGTAGTTTTTTTAAAGATAGGGAGTGATGTGACACGTCTGTCCAGGAGAGGAGCATTCCACATCTCCCTACAAGAAATTGCTTATAAGCGATAAGACCTCGCCTTCTATATAATGTCGATGTTGTTTTTAAATAAATCTGGACAATTCACACACCTTTATCTAGCCCCAAGCTAAGCAGAGCTTGTGTTATGTGTACTAGATAACTGATATGTATAATATACATAGGTAATACGTTAAACTGTCTGTAGATCGTTTGTCCCGGGGCAGGAATCGAACCCGCAACCTCCTGCGTCGCAGGCAGACCTTTGCCCACCACGCCACAGAGGTCAAGAGTTGTGTTCTCTATTGTATTTCCCAAGTGACATTCAATTCATAACTATGAGACCAGTCTTGTTTACCTCCTTTCTCCCGCCCTACACCTATTAAGTTCTGCAAGGGTTGTTAACCAACCAACAATGTAAGTTTTGCGGTACAGCAAACAAGTCTTGTAATTGTTTGTCCTTACCTGCGTCTCGCAATGCCTCTGGGTAACAAAGCTACTCAACTTATACATCTAACTGTTCTTTAGATTTTGCAGAGAATTAAAACATAATGCTCCTTCTGGAGGCTTTGAATAATAAGCCTTTTGTCTCAAAAACTGGTCAAAGGGGAGTGAAATGATAAATAAATAAAGCTGGATAATTTAGACTAAGGATTATTCTGGCCCAAAATAAGCAAAGTATGTTTTGGTCTCAGATAACTGATAAAACTTCTTATTCTCGATATTTGTTCCGAGACGAGAATCCATCCCGCGACTTCCCAAGACTTCGAATCTTAGCTCAAGTGCAACAGAGGGCGTCAAATATTATCTAGGTATAAAATATTCAAATATTCGTGTTGCATGTTAAGAACCTTCATTCTGAGACAGCAGCGCGTTTTTACTCTATGTCTTCGTCGGTTATTTTTTGTTTTGACTTTTCATATTTGTACGATTTTCAAGGGTTGCATCTAGGTCCAGTCTGGGTCCAGCTGTTTTAGAAGAACGTGTGTATAAATCTACGAAGTTTTAAACTTTATTAAAAATGATCTGTTTTCCACAGGATGAATATCTAACAAATGCAGGGTTAGTTAACATGACACTAGAATAAACTGGCAGCCCAAATCCAGACAGATATATGTGTGTATGTATATACATATATACATTCATATTTTTTTATTATAGTTTTTATCATTAACACTCAGACACAGATCAAAAAGATCCCTCAAAAGGCAGGTCACTTCCACTGCGCCAACCGTTCAGTATTACCAGTATTAATATGACACGTATGTATATAGTGTACATACGGTATTATGTGCTATTATGGTGTGCAGAGTAAGAGTAGGAATAGCTGTAATTCATAAGATCTTTACTAACAAACAAAACTACAATCAAAAAATACAGTTATTAAAACGAGTATTTACAATTAAAACAATTGAGCTAACTGCAGACTGTTGCAAATAATCTACAGATAGCTCAACTGACCCATATCAATACCAGACGGAAGCGTGCCCAAGACGCTGATCAAAACACTGGCTGCACTGCCCCGCTGTATGGCAATGATGCCTCAGGTATATGCTATAAAATGTTCCTTAAAAATTACAGGCCTATGTTGCTCCTGAGCGATGTCTATAAGTTGTTGTGCTCGCTGTGTAACGTGTTACACAGCGAGCATGCAGTCAGCACTGAACGGGGAAAGGAGGCGCTCGCAACGAACAAGACGGATTGTTTAGCACACGGAGTAACTCTCGCTACGAATGATACATTACGCCCCGGAACGACAGTCAGTAACTGTAGGCTAAGTATCACCAGACATAATAAGATTACGATAAAAGTAATCGAGAACCATTGACGTCTTAGACGAAAACGGGTAAGAAATAGAATGATAGTAGACACAAGCGAGATGAAATCTAAACATGCGGTAAATACGTCTCATTTTACTATTCGTGTTTTAGCGCACATACGACGTTTGAAAGCAGAGAAGCTATAATTATGTTGTTTTTTAAGCTATTATTGTATTATGTATGTCTACTCACTCATAGATTCGGTTTTGCCCGATGTCGTCCAGTTCCGCACCGACAATAGTATAAAAGGAAAATAATTTTAAGCTTACTTAGACATATATAAACCTTGACCTGTATCTAAACCACATTACATTTAGACTTAGTTATGTAAATAATGATGTATTAGTTTATTAGGTATGTCATTTATAAACTTACTAGTGGTTTAATTGCCACTACTTCCACAAGTGGACAAAAAAATAAAGTGGAAACAATCGATAACACCTTATTTCTTATTTGATAATAATTAATATTTATAAACCTGTTTATTGTATAAAATTTGACTTGTGCTTATTTTGTAAGCTTATAGGAATAAACGTTATTGAATTGAATTGCCTTCGAAATCAAGATCGCAAAGGAAAACATAGTTTCCATGTAAATACCGAGTCTAATGTTTTCCCGTGTGTTCTTATTTTTCTTAAGAAAGGCTTTCAATGACTTATTTTCTTAGGGAAGGTGACGATTTACCTACTGAGAGTGTGTCCTTGGACTTAGTCCTGTCGGTCCACTTTTATAACATCAATGCCATCAACGTTACAGCCGATGTCGTGTCAAAGTGCAATAAATTGCACAAAATCATTGGAAAACTATCATCGAGCTTTGTAAGAAACGATTGGATCGTTGTCATACTATATACATAAGAAGTTCCTCTTGATCTGGTAGTGGTTTTACAAAGTGCTATACATTTAGCAATGGAAACGAAAGCAGTGAAATATTCGTAAGATAATGCGCACAGCCCATACTAAGCACTCAGTACCCAGCTTTAGGGACTTTCATATAATTTAAAGTCGGATTGAATTAAGTAAAAATGTTATGAGTTTGTCAATTGTCTCTTTATCTCATAGAACTAAATCAACAGATCTATGAATATTATAATTCCTCTAGTCCTTCATAAATATTAATAAACGTTAAACAAGTCCCTTCCAGTGAGTCATGAGTCAATATCACCCTGAGCCCTTCTCTGGTATTATTAGTTGCTGAGCAGTTATTTGCTGTCACAGTTTGTTGCCGAGACGACAATAAATATTTTATGATGACGACCTCTGTGGCTCGGTGGGCGAAGGTCCGCCTGCGACGCAGGAGGTTGCGGGTTCGATTTTCGTCCAATATTTGTACGATCTGCAGGTATTTGCTCCGGGAGTTCTGGTCGTTTTCTATGTATAATATAAAATATCTATAAATATATTGTATTATATTATGTATATCAGTTATCTAGTAACCATAACACAAGCTCTGCTTCGCTTGGGGCTAGATAATGCTGTGTGAAATGTCCAGCATATTTTTTTTATTATTATTTATTTTACCTTATATGAAAAAAGTCTAGGTTTTTTAATGTTCACAGCATAACATAGTAGTGAGCGCGCTGCCATATTCATTGTAAAATCAAAACATGTTCCTTCAGGACACAGAGTCTGCAGGGCAGTGAAAGTCTTAAAGTGAGTGATTCAATGATATGAACTAGAAAAAAGTTAGTTGTAAATATCAAAAGCTTCCCTAAAAATAGCGATATACATAATATAAATTCTAGAAATAAACATAAACTCGCTGTGCCCACAACTAGACTTCACAAAATTAATGTTTCTTTTATACGCTTCTACAACAAAATTCCTAGTGCTTTGCAGAATCTATCAGTAAATAAATTCAAACAAATTGTAAAAACCTTTCTCTGCAAAAATGCTTACTACAAAATATCAGATTATCTAGGAACTAAAAAAGCTTGAGCCGGGGTTTGCTCCAACTCGACAAATAATAACAAACGGGCTAAAGGTTTCTTCGTCGCTTCTTTTCTTTAGTCTGCATACCGAAGCGACCGGAATCAAAAATATCACTTTATTTCCGAGTCAATGTTTTATTTAAATAATTTGACCTTTTTTAAATGTACATTTTTGTATATACGGAAATAAAGACATTTGATTTGAATTTGGATTTAATTACATATTAGTTATTAAGTATGTAACCTTAGTCTAACCATTGTTTGTTTCTACAAATTGACTAAGAGATCGATACACGTACCTAGTTGAACTCAAACTCTAATATAAAGTGATTAAACTCGAGAGAATGGAGAATTCGAGAGTTTACGAATTGTTTATTTTGAACTCTATCGAATGGAATGGAATCATAGAGCATAAAAACTATAGAGAAGACATTACAGTGAGTATACCTACATTATCAACCAATAATATCATCATCATCATCATTCACTCCCTAACTGACAGCCTCCGTGCGGCGGCAGATTTGTTCGTAAATCTCAAGAGGCGCAAATATGAAGGTATCGACAAGTCCTACGCATTTGCTTCCCTTGGAGTCTAGACCCTAGGTCCGTGGGGTACCCAGGCACTCCGGGATTTGGTATCTGAACGTCTGATCGAAGCGACGCGTGACCCGAGAGCTGGCGCCTTGCATCAGCATTGCCATACAGGGCACAAAGCAGCCAGCCAGCGTCTTAGTTTGTATTGATGTGGATCAGTTAAGCAACCTGTAGATTGTTTGCAACAGTCTACAGTTAGCTCAATTGTAAATACTATATAGTTGTAATTTTTTTCTATGATTTGATTGGAATTGTTATTTACAAATGAGTATTTCTGAAAAACAAAAATATTTTATTGTATATACAGATTTAAATCAGGAAACCAGTAGTTACCGTTGCCATTTACCATTCGGCTGTGTGTGTATTTTTCTGTTTGTTTGTTCGTCGATTTGGCAGTCTAGTGTTTTTTTCATATTTCTTCTACTCTTGTACGTAGAATGATCCCGAGCTGTTGCCATACTAAAATATTCACGAAAGATAATGTATTGTATCTTTTCGGAAAAAAAATGTTTTACTTGCTCTAACCCGTTTGCACCATAGCACAACGTTAATTGACTGGTTTAATTTAATATTGAGTTCTCACACCATACATCTTCGTTAAATATAAACAAAATTGGACATGTCTGATGATGTTTCAGCGAATATTCAAATAGATCTGTTCAGTCGGAAAAATGTAACAGAAAGACAGAGACAGATGGTCACTTTCAAAAATATAGTAGATTTTTGTAAAGTCCCTTTCAAGCATAGAATCGTAAAAAATCACCTAAACGAATAATCAGGTAATTAGCGTGAAAATATTGCCGTCACCTTTCTTTCAATCGAAAAAGAAAGAGACGGCAACAATTTTAGTCTAGTTTAGTTTAGGTTTTGTGCTAACAGAATCACTACCAATATCTAACTTTATGAATAGTTTTGTAGTGTGTCGTAACGCGTCCGCAGTATATCGGTTTCAAACATAGTGTTAGGTACTTACACCATTATAGAAATCAACCTCTTATATTATGCTTACTATAGTTAGAAACACATTATGTCACCGATACTATACAACACAATAAACATTAAAAATGTGTTCCTAATCAAGCTAAAAGTTGAATAATGCTGCTGAGGAGTGACGACCGACCACGCAATAAATAGTGTGGTGCAGCCTATAGATAACTCTATTTTGCATATTATGCTCTATGGTTGAAAACTTGAAGTAGATCAAACTGTTTGCATTGTCTAGAGACTTCGAATTCGTTTATTGCAAATGAGGCAACTTTAGTAATTTTAAACATTCACATTTCTTGATTACAAACTAAATAAAACTTTCGTCAACAATTTTAGTACCTAACTTAAAGTTTATAGTGCAAAGACAAAAATGGAATTCTTTGTACCTAAAACTTTGCTTGATTGCGATTTTCTATTTTCATTTCGCGTTATTAAAAATGTTATTCAAGTTCAGAAAGGACAATTCTATTTCTCTACCATCATCTGAAAACATCGCGCTATGGCGCTCATTATGGGAGGCCTATGTCCAGCAGTGGACAAATATAGGCTGATGATGATAATGAAGGAAACTCCAAAAGTTAAGAAAATCAAAAAGCGAAACTTAGAAAATGTATTTTTATCTTAAGGTTTTGGTATTATGGTGAGTAAGCCTTCGCACTCGGGGTAATTTCTAAGAAATCGTCTAATATCCCAATATTATTTTTACATCGACGGGACTTGAACCCACATCCTTCGCTCAGTACGAAAATGCGCTTATCAGTTATGCCACGAGGTCTAGTGACCTCAGAGTCGCATAACACAGTTGATGAATGTTTTATATAAATCACGTTTAGGTAAAAGCTTTGTGTTTTTGGGGTAAACGTGTTCTTGAGTGGAGACCGCGACTCGGCAAACGTAGTGTAGGACGCCCTTCGACCAGGTTGGATGACGATTTGCGAAAGACTGCTGGCAGATGCTGGATGCGGCAAGCTGAAGACAGTGCGCTATGGCGCTCATTTGGGGAGGCCTATGTCCAGCAGTGGACAAATATAGGCTGATGATGATGATGATGAAAAGTTTTGTAACATACACCACAAAACTGTAGCCATCATAAATATTTATAAAACATATAAAAAGACACAATTACAATGTTTAAGTATAATAATTAATCCAAGACTTCTCCTTTTAAAGTTTTTACAATTGAGTCTCTAGTAGAAACTAATAAGGACCTGAATTTAAATAAAATGGAAATAAAGATTAAGAACCTAATATTGTTATAGTTAACAAAAAGTACATCAGTAACAATCTCCACATAGGCAGACTCTGGAACCGTGGACAGAGAAACTAATTGTTTCCTGCAAAGCCTTTGGCATTGCTCCTCAACCCAGTTCTAGAGGGATAGAGCTCAAAATAGCCGCAACAAATTGATATCCAGTAGCGTATAATTCAATTACGAACAACAAGTATTCCCGTCGCTGTCCCCTACCTTGTGTTGTAACTCACAAATAAACTCATTTTTGTCAGTTAACTTAGATACCTTAATTATTAATAGGTACCTAAAGCAAGATAAAAAATGTGTTGTCATCCGAACTCATATTTTTTTATATTTTAGCCAAGCTATTTGGGAAGACTAAAGCGGTTTCTCGCAACATGACACTCACACAAGTGCCTGATAAATATGCCAAGGTATAATAGAAATTAAATAAAAATCCCGAAAAACTATTTAGGCGGACTTGAACCTGCGATCATTTCTAAGTACGGAAATTGCTCTTACTAATACTGAGTCGCGAAATCAAGTAAGCGATAAGTCGAAAATCTTTTGGACTTACTTCGGACTACAGAGGAAACATTGAAGATTATCCAATCCTCTCCAGAGTCTAAAGTTACATAGGTATAATTAGTTTGACGGAAAGGTGTTGCCGTTGCATTCCCGTACTTAAGAAAGGTCTCAAGTGGGGTTCGAGTCCCGACAAAATCTAAAATGTTTGGGATGTTATTTAATTTCTTAGATATATTATGAGTACGATGGCTTATGCACTAAAACAACAAATACCCAACTTATATTGACTTTTACTTGTCTTGACATGACGTGTGCGCCGCGGCGAACATGTAAAACCCGGACGTGGAAATGTACGTCGTGGCCGCTACAAGTGTTAATCTAGGAAAATAAACGTTACTGCTTTTTATTCTGATTTTGTTTCGGATTCTATGTAGTTCAAACAAAATCTAGAACTGTGTAGGCGAGTTGTAGGCAGTTCATGGTAAGAGCTTCACATCTCACGCAGCTAATATATCACAGGAGGATTGTAACGTGATTATTCTTTGCAATTAGCCGACTGTGGGCGGCGAGTGTGGTAATTGCTGTAATTGTTTGGCGAGAACGTGCGCCTTCTGACATTTGGAAGGTTCTAGAAAAGTGAATTATACTATTTAAGGTTAGCTGTGTAAGAGTATCTGTTAAATGGTTTACAATGAGACTATTTTCGATTTTCAGCCTCGTATACTACGTTATCTTTACGACCACCGCTGGGGTAAACGTGTTCTTGAGTGGAGACCGCGACTTGGCAAACGTAGTGTAGGACGCCCTCAGACCAGGTGGGATGACGATTTGCGAAAGACTGCTGGCAGATGCTGGATGCGGCAAGCTGAAGACAGGGCGCTATGGCGCTCATTAGGGGAGGCCTATGTCCAGCAGTGGACTGGTATAGGCTGATGATGATGGATGATACTACGTTATTATACCTAGTATACTAATATGGACCTACACCATTAATAGGTTTTTTACGAGAAAACGTAATTAAGGTTCACACGCACAAATATATTATATTATTTTATTAACATCATTTCACATTGAGGTTATAAATTAAAGTTTATTGAACGGATTTTAAATTAATCATTGTATATATTATATTTCAATATATTATTTTACTTAAGTTTGTTATATTCAATGTACATATCTATGCATATGATGTGTGTGCCGAGCAGTGTTGATTTTATTTTACCGCTGCAGCTTAGTTTTTTTTTGTACTCCAAAAGTGTAAAAAAGACAAGACAAGCGTGCGGCCCGTCCGGTTGAAAGGTCGAAGCGGTTGTTCTCTGATGCCGTCAATATGGGTCTTAAAGTTATGAGTTTAATTTGAGTAGGTACATATTATAATGCATATTATTATGCTGTGCGGTAGCGGTGTTGGATGTGTGAGCGGCAACCTAAAGAGTGTCTGCAACATCATAGATGTTCCACGTTACTTGTTAACTCATATACTCATATGAACTCTACACTAGGTACAGATTACATATTCCGTAAGACATATTCACACAGCAGAACCGTTTTTACAGGACCGTTTTTTTTTTCAGGATCCTTCGCTTCTGTATTTAAACTTTCATTTTCTGGATCCAGAATAATGTGGTGTGTGAACTCACTCCTACAAGTAAATATGCCATCACGGAACACAAAACGGATCAAAACAGATGCTGTGCGAAAGCACCTTTACCTCAAACTAAGGTCAAGGTACTTTTTCGAAACGAAAAGTATAGTTCAAGCTTAAAAGCAGGTTTAAAAGCTTATTAGAGTTAATTTGCTTTAAACGGTGGTAGACTGAAGAAAGCTTTTTAAATGTAAGTACAAGTATTTTTTATGATTATTTATTAAACGAGCTTGGTAATGTACCTACTTTTCTTTTTCGTAAAAAGTTCTGCGTACAAAAGTTTAATAAAAACAATGTAATTTTGTAATATGTAATCACTTGTTACATATACAACCCTCAGACTTATAGATTATCTTTACATAAATAAATAAATAAATGATGCTGCGCAATTCACACAGCATTGTCTAGGCCCATAATATAATACAATACATAGATAGATATTTTTTATTATATATAGTAAACGACCAGAACACCCTGAACAAATGTCTGCAGATCGTACACACATTTGTCCCGAGGCGGGAATCGAACCCGCAACCTCCTGCGTCGCAGGCGGACCTTCGCCCACCGCGCCAATGAGAACGACATCAGGTAGGTTTAGTTATTTATTTATTTATTTTTGCCAATACACACAGCCACGGTTCACTAAAAACGGTCTAGTAAGTAAGTACATCACACTTATATTATAAGCTAGCGGTCCGCCCCGGCTTCGCACGAGTAGTTATTTTTTTTTTCGTCAATTTTCCAATGTTTTTAATACTTCTTATCCTATTCCGGACTAAGAGAAATCCAACAAATCAAAAACCATGAAAATCGGTCACGTTGTTCTTGAGTTATAAATGGTGTAACTAACACGACTTTGTTTTATATATTTTTTAAATAAATTGTGTATCCTTGCTACTCGAGGGGTGTAACAGCATAACGACCAGAAATCCTCAACTTGTCGAGGTCACTCCGCGAAGCCTGTGAAGACTTCAGGAAGATTCTGCGTTTCTGGACGGAGTTAGGCTGGCTATGCTAGCAAAAACAACGCTTCAAGGACCAAATCAAGTCCAAATGCGGATATAAGAGTCCCACCTAAACCTACTCCCATCATATTTTCTTTTACATCTGATTTCATAAAGACCGCAAGTACCCCTCTACCTTCTTAACAATTCCACTTGAAGAGACAAACATCTATATGAATTTGAAAATCGAACCACGATCAGAATACAGCCTCTCGGGGTCGATGACCCGGACGTCGTATGAATCCTAATGAACCGTCCAAGGAGGTTGTGTTTAGTGACCTAGTTAATACCTCCTCTCGTGTTAGCTACAAAGATAGTTCGATGTAAGTTTTTCTTGTTAGCAGTAAAAAGTTTATTTAGAGACAGAATATACATAGTTTGTAGCCCAACTGTTTGAATAGCCCGTGGCGCCAGCGTCTTAGTTATTCATAGAAGTACCTAACCATTATAATTGAATAAATTATCCATTATCAGTTAAATTGAATTGTTAATACTCAATAGTTAATTAAGTATTGAATACGCTGTGACCTTTAAACTTCCATTTATCAATAATTATTTTCAAGTGTTTGTTCCCAAGGAGTTTAATATACAAGCCAGCGAACATAGGCATTCATTTAAAGTTGTCTGGTAGAACACGTTCCTCAGCCCTATGGTCGCCAATTGCCTTTTTGTACTTGGTTATGTTACATTTATTTTCCCCCCTTATCCTTCAAGGGGAAAACTGGGATAATCTGCGATCCTGCGGTAATAGGCCTATCCAAGACAATAAGAATCAACAATGATACCATAACGCGAGCTTGCCTCAACGTTATTTGAATCTAGTTTGAATCACGTTGCACGATCATACGGCTCTGCGGATCGTACGTTGACAGCGAGCTTGCAACTAGCTGTCTCCGCGTGGACAGCATACGGTACGTACAATTTTACGCGGAGGCATGTGGGAGCTTTTTTTTTTAAATTGTATGCGACCTGTCTAAAACGCACCCTGGACAGCACGGACTGAGCCGCGAATGATTGTATCACTCACTATTAAAAATGATTTATCAGGTATTTATTTATTTGGTATTTATCGCGTACTTTTTGTTTTTATTTCCCCTGTGGTGACTGTTTTGTCGTAACACTTTATTTCTACTACAACTTATTACTGTGCCATTACAGATTGATATCATCGGTGCTATTATTTCTATTTATAGAAGAATCAATATCGTTTATTTCCATAAGCTTACAAGGATTTATAAAAGGTCAGATTTTTTAAACGTAATATTATACTCAATAAAAAATAAGGTGGCACTTTACAATCTTAATGAGTACAAAAAATAATATAACTCATATTAACTTGTGCGTCGCATTTCTTTTGCTTGAATAACGAAAACACAAAATGAACTTTGATATATTTTATCATCATTAGGCACGTGTCTCAAATCACAAGCTGTGCTCAATAACAATGGAGCCTCTATAATTAGTCATCATTAACCCTGCTTATTACTCAATTTGGTATCAAAATGTAGATAAATGAGTGCAGTGGTCTAGGTTCTCAATAAGGATTTCGATTTCATATTTAAGATTATTTATCGGGGATTTATCGTGTACTTTTTGCTTTCTTTTCCCCAACGTTTCAACCGCGTTACAGCGATCGTGGTCACGAGGCGTCACTTCCCCGATCCTTCTTACCTTAGCGATACTTCCTTTCGATTTTATAATGATAAAAATTATAACACTGCATTATCTAGCGTAAAGTTAAGTAGAGCTTGTGTTTTGGTTCCTTACTAGATTATTTTCATTTCATTTATTAATTGCTTATATTATGTACTTACATAGGGTTAGTAGCTTAAGATAATTAAGATCAAATTTTAGCCTAAATTAGTACATACACCCTGTTGGGCACTGCAATTTCCATTTAAGTCACAATTTGGTTATGTTTAGGTTAAAAATATTAAATTAAAAAAATTAAATAAAAAACTAATGTCTCATTTACAAATGTCCATTTTAGTTAATTATTTCAAAAGTTGTCCGTAACTCCGGTTGACATGGTCCAATATGTAGTTCTAATTTTCAATGAAGCATCCGAGCTATTAATAACGACTGTCTTCATGCTATGATAATGGACTTTTTGCAGCCTGCAATTGCCCATGATCTCTAGGAAATTTAATTTTGGTACCAACGATTGGCGTGTGGCAACACACAGCACGTGGAACTATGGCTTTATTGCGAAAAGAGTTTGATGAACAGTTAAGTTGGCCACCTAGATCCTGTCACATTACATATTCTAGATTATTTTCCTTGGGACTTTGTAAATTCTAATGTCTAATAAGCAGCGCATACGATTGAGCAACTGGAAGCAAACCTCAACCTCAACAGCCTATATTGGTACACTGCTGGACGCAGGCCTTACCCTGAAAAGCACCTTATTGGCTTTTATCTCCTCCTGGGGATCGCAGTTCGGTGGTATTTATTGTTCTACAGGAGGCGCTGCTGCTCGCCCCCCGGTATATGTCCCTTAGTCGCCTCTTACGACACCCGCGGGAAGAGTTGGGGTGGTGCAAATTCTAAGCCGGCCGGAAGCAAACCTAACATGCATTATTAGCCAAATACCACTAGAAACGAAAAATAAAATTTCAAAATGGACTCTATGAAACGCAGTTATGGACAACAGTTGAAATAAATACTATATATAAAAATAAGTGACAAGACCTATTCAATAATATTTAGTTACCCTACTGTAAAAACTGCTACTGTGAGTCCATTATTACGCTGTCATTAAACCCTCCTAAAGCTGAAATCCGACCAAACAATTGAACTCAGTTAGCTATTCACTAAGCTGGTGGTATCAAATTCTTATAATTACAGCACAAGATTTGATGAAAAAGTGTTCACACAGACATCGCAACATCACACAGGTGCAGTATACAGTCGCAATAAAATTATAAATACACTCACGACGCATGTGGACCTTCGCCCGCCACAGAGGTCATATAGAAAGGAGTTTTATAGTGGTAAATGGTAGCTATAGAATTACGAATCCCTATTCGTAATTCTATAGCCATCATCAGTAGATTTCTGTAAGCTACTAAATTGACGAAATATACAATTTAAAATTAACATGAAAACTTTTTGTAAAAACTTCTGTCAAAAATTTCAAATGAATTTTTACCGCTCTATACAAATATATAAATCAGATGATTACGTGGTATCTGATATAATAATTTTAAAATACTTTCCTTCATGTCCAACTGGAGCACATTTTTCATAAATTATCTCTAACTTTTTAATCGTGCACAAAAAGGGAGTTTTAATTAATTCAGATAGGTATGCGCGGAGTGTATCTGCGTGCACCTCTAGCCTCAGGAGCCAGTCGGTCTGTAGCCGCCCTGCGAGAGGCCGCCCGCCCTAGCGCCCGCCCGCCTTGCGAACACGATACGACTTGAGCTTGGTGAAGTTTTCGTGTGTGAAAGTTTGTGTTTGTTTAATTATTTACTACTTGCTGAGTATCTTCTGAGTTTGGATAAGGTATGTGGTATTTTAATGTTTGTTGTGTTTAGGTTTATTGTTATTTATCATACAAAAATGGATATAAATGTTAACTTGTATGAAAGTTTTAAGCTTTTTTTATTAGGAAGAAGAGATGTTTTAATATAGAATTTGCAACAAGATCAAAAAGTAGTTTTTTATGTGTCTTACAAGCTGAGGAATCTTTTACCTAGTATTATGTAGGTTAGGTATAGGCACGATTTTTTTTTAAATGTTGAACATGTTTTATTAGCATCGAAAATATTAATTTCATCTGAAATCTATGGACAATATTGACCTCGTTAGAAGCAGTGACTCAGTAAGATAAAAATCGGCATTGTGTGAATCAGGCTTGACTTTAGAGGGTTCCGTGCCTTCTTATCAAAACTAATCTAATCAAAAGCTAAAACACAGTTAGTCCCAAACTTTGTAGCAGATTTTCATTTTATTCAAGTGGATTTAAAAAACCAATGCTTCAGGGATTATTTTCCAGTTTTTAATGTAGCTTAATGTAATAACTTATTGTAATGAAGACACAGACAAAATTACACTGTCTAGTTTTATTATATAATTTAGAAAAAAACATTTTTTATTTACCTCAGCATTTAGCGTTCACTGTTTACCGTAACTTTCATAACGAGGGGGTCTTCTCATAATCACCGCTCTTAGCAAGCGGTTCGGTGATCGCAGTAGAGGTGTTAAATACACACAGAAGGAAGCTGCTGCCTTTCTTCTGGTAGTTTCAATTAGTTGACTCTACGACAATTACTCGCTGACCTGGAGGGGTATTCTTACACAGCGACTACCAATGGTTATTATGATCATTTCCATAGAATAAGAAAAATCTACGGATCCCTAAAAATACCGTCACTCGTCCCAAGCAGGTTGATAAATGACCCCGCCTAGTTCAATGGGGTTGAAGAATGTGTTCTTGTCCCATAAATTACGGTCCTCTCGACATGGCGAGTTATTTGCGTGCCGCGCATATTTTGGCTTCATAGTTTCCCCGCAAAACTGATTATTGGTGTTTTTGGAGTTATTGCCAGTTTTTGTTAAGTAGGAAGAAGAAAGAGAATTATATATTAGGCTTAAACGTAAAAACAATTAAAACTGTTTGAAGGAAAACAACTAGTTATATGAGGTGGGGAATTTAGTATAATAATATATTCATTTAATTGTCATCTCCTATGCTCTAATGTGTGCTAAAGAGAGAGATGAAATCAAATGCAAATGCTCGCTGTTTTAGTGGCCATACGTAAAATGAACACCTCTTATTATTAGTATTTTTTCTCGCCATTTGGAAACTGCCGTATCTCTCACGCAAGTGTTGCGTGTACAGTGTTACTAACTATAATAGCTGAAAAGAACCTACTCGTATCTCGAGATGGATTTAGAGAAGAGTTCCCGTTGCGATCGTCAAAGTGCTTTAGACCTCACAAGAATCTTCAACACGTCTTAGAATTCAAATTACACAAAACAATGAAATAAAGTGATCTCTTTATCTTTTTTGGATAAAGTAAAGAAGTGAACAAGAAACATTTACCTTGTTGGGTAGTTAGTTTCGAGTTGGAGTCCAAAGTTTTTATCCTCTCGATAATCCGATATTTTGTAGAAAGCCTTTTTACAAAGGATATGTTTGACAATTTGTTTGAATTTATTTATTGATAACTTTTGCAACTTTCTTGGAGTTTTGTTGTAGAAACGTACCTTTACATTGCCCTTTAGTAGTTGTGGGCACAGCGAGTTTATTTTTATTTCTAGAAGTTAAATTATTTATGTCTCAATTTTTGGTGTAAGCAAGTTTTAATAAATAAGTAACATGTACCTAACTGTTATTATATAGGTACATTTCTTTTTTTAATTTACACGTAGGGATTCTTTGGGATCCATATAGATAGCACGATCTACCCTTCTGCAGCCCTTGTGCTTCTGCAGCACAAATACGGTGTTAATATCTAAAGTGCAATCTCACATCATTATGCCATAAGATAACACTATGGAAGATGTTTAAATAGACTAGAAGTATAAAAAATCTCATATAAGCCCATACACGTCCACAGCAGTAGACTAATATAGGCTAATGATGATGATGACGTCTACAGCTGTACATAGGCCTCTTCCATACAACGCCACAAAGAGCGGTCCTGAACCGCTGGTCCATCGAGATGATGGCCACCCGAGAACCTATCAAAGATCAAAAAGATCATATCAAAAAATCTATTTTTGACTGCATAAGCTGCAGAACTATGTCTCTTTCACAGCTTATGTATGTGCGGGCCCTCATTAATGTTTACTAAGGTTATTCCTAATAATACGGTGCTGTCTACAGTTTTTAACGTTTCTCTTTTACGTTTACATCAGCCTTAATTGTTGACTCAGATGTCGCTTCAAGACGAGAAAAGGCAATAGGGTACACACGTGGCATCGCAAACTCCAGGCCGACCCATCTTCCAAGGAATCAGAGTCATACCGTCAAGCATTTTACCATCATCTCGGATTAGGCCATGTGGTTCGAGAGTAGTTGCCACTCTGACGCTGCTAAGATCTCGACAGATGTTTGGCGAATCAATTATGAATGTAAGCACTCACTCTTTGAAACGTTGGTGTTCCTCCAACTCAAACTATTCTCCCATTCAAAGGCTTATGGATATTTTATGAATACAAAGGGATAACAAAACCCAACGAAACTTTAAGTATTTATTTGTATGTTAACATATACATATATACGAAGATGTTACAAAACTCTTAATAGAATCCACAGGTGATAGAAATGCTGGCTTTTATTTCGGTCAACGAATTAGCATTGCCATTCAACGTGGTAATGCTGCCAGCATTCTAGGTCCTCTGCCTTCTGGTGACGGCTTAGATTTTTAGAAAATAGATGTAAGTATAAATATTAGGTTTGGAATTGTATAAACTATGTTAACATTAGGTAGAATAAATCTTTTATAAATGTTTCGGTTCGGATTCGTAAAATATTATTGACACTAAATCAACTACTTTTGAAATCACATTATTATTTGAATTAGTAGGTACACACAAATGTTCAATTAAACCTGTGAGTACACAGAATTGTGGAATGTGTTCAATGGTGTTGATGATTCTAACGGAATTGGAGGTAGATGGTCTGGAAAGAGGATGGCTTTTCGGGTGTTAGTTATGTTAGTGGCGGTGGATGGTTTTCAAGATATCGTGCCTCTTTTTACTTAACGATAAGATGGTTCTGCTAGCTTCTATCCACAGTTTTGCACGCTCTTTTGAGAGAAAGAGAGTATATTATAATCTATAGTCCATAATACAATACAAAAGACATTAGAGGAGACATAAGGACAATGGGTGGCCTTATCGCTTAGAAGCGATGTATCCTAGAAAACTTTCAGATAAAAAGAATGTAAGGCAAAAAGTTCTACCTAATTTTCTATAAATTTCAGTAGGATCCGTTTAGCCGTTTCGACTTGACAAGGTTATACTTTACACAATTTTAATAAATGTAGGTTTTCAATTTGCTTTTTTGTTAAGGGAATCGTATAGATTCGTATAATTTTAGTAATAGGTATAACGCTTGTTTTTATCGTATAAAAACTGTTTATTAATCTACTAGATAAATTTCAATCATATTATATTATGTCTGTATAGGTAGGTACAATACATCTTTTAGCTTTTTAGCATTTCTCCATTTATCATCACGAAAATGATTGTAAAGTACACCCTTGACGTATCTACCTACCTCCGAGGTACACCGTGTACGTAGGTAATATCAAAACTTCACTCCCGAGATTCGAACCCACATTAAGCCCAAGATATTACTCTCCCGACAGCCTAGGTAAATAATGTTCAGCGCAACTTCGATTTGAGCTCCAATTTGTACAAATAAAACATTCAGGGCGTCTACTGAGTAAAACGTTAACGTATAACGAATGTACAAAAAGTGAAAACACCAGCTGAAAACTAACACAATCCAGTATTCCAGGAATGAAAATAATATTTGATAATAATACTATAATCTTTGTTCGCATCATAAAGACCGATCTCCTTAGAACACCATGGTGGCGCCACCGCCGTGCCACCGTGGTTTCTTGAGTACCTACCAAGTGAGAAACACCAGTTAGTGACTGGTGGAGTGAATGAGACGCCAAATATGAATGTATGTTAATGGTTGCGCCACCATCGGGTGATTTAGTTGCCAGCAACCAAATCTCCAGCTGCACTGGTGGCGCATCGCAAATTTGTGCTGGCAACAAATTTGTTTACCTAGCCGAGCTGGTACCAGATGAGGTACGCACAATACAAATATACACATTTTGTTATTGGCGCGACCGTGGCGCCATCATGGTGTCTTGCTGAGATAGGGCCCTGTCCTCGTTGCTAAAAACGTAACGTCGAGCACCAAGTCCTATTCCGCTATTTCAAGGGTTGAATTGGTCTTGCCTTAGGTGTATCCCCCTGGATAATGTACAAAACACTCAATACTCAATCATTTATTGTATTCTATAGGTATACAGAGGTGCTTAAAATCTATAGGTATTTAGTGTCACTATAGACCCTGCTGGGCACACAATATATCATGGAGAGAGAATAGGACGTCATTGTTGCTAAGTTAGATTAGATATATTTTTTAGTAGTTTGTATTTTTCTTATTTTCGTTTAAATATTCGTGAATTGTGTAGTATGCTTAGCATTGCTTTTGTGATTAGTAAAAGCTTTAATCGTGTTATAAGAATTTTGTTGTTATTCTTATTTTTCAACACATCAGGTAGTTTATGATATAATTTAATTAACATTACATATTTTATAGAAGCAGTTTCCCGGGTAGATTATAAATTAAGAAAAAAATATTTAATGATAAAGCAGTCAACAGAAAAAAGTTGATGGTAACGAGATACGTTAATTTTGAAAGATTACTTGTCGCTTAGTTCTGAATGTATCGCAATCATGAGTCTTAGGACCCTGATGGTTGAGCAAACCTTCCATTGTCTACAGAGACTGAGATGACAAATATAAATCGCGACTGCAACGTCTATAGATTTGAAATTACCCTAGAGCCTATACTTACAAATCAATTCAATATTTTTAAAGGATCAAGAATGATTACAAAGGCAGGCTGATTTATTATTAGTTATTTAAGCAATGTATGTAATGTATATCCTTTAATTTCTGTTTCACAAATTAACATTTTCTATTCTATTCTATTATAGATTAACTTGCTTTGCAAGATAATTTTACCAACATTGGAAAACCCTCGACTAAAATATTACTTTGATCCATCATACACACGGGATACAATCTAGAACTCTATGATATTGTGATTTCATTTTTTTATAAGAATAAAAAATTATGGTGGACAATTCACACCTTATCATTCATCTGCAAGTGAGATAATAAAATAAAATAAATAATGCTGGAAAATAGTACAGCACTATCTAGCCCCAAACTACGCAGAGCTTTTGTTATGGGTACTAGATAACTGATATACATAATATACAATACAATACAAAACACTTTATTGTACACCAGAAAAAGAACATTACAAAAAAGACATATTACATGAGACAAGTACAATGGGCGGCCTTATCGCTTAGAAGCAATCTCTTCCAGGCAACCTTTGGATGGAAAGAACTATATGAATATAGTACAATACACAGATGGATATTTTTTACTATACATAAAAAACGACCAGAACACCCTGAACAACTGTCTGCAGATCAGACATTTGTCCCGAGGCGGTAAACTTCCTGCGTCGCAGGTTGACCTTCGCCCACCGCGCCACATCGGATAAACGTAACATTTGAACAAAAACACTAAACTTAAATTGGTTCGTTCGGAAGCTGACTCCCACAGACAGACCCACAAACAACACACACACAAAAGTAAACACATACGCACGTCAAACAAATTAAAGATACACTCTTGGTTTCTTCGTCTTGAAATTAAATAGCGTGGTAATGAAAATCGCTCGTTTGCGCTGCTCTATCGAAAAATCACTTGCATGAAGTAATTCCAAGATCCTATATTTGGCAAAGTAGGAGGTACTTTACTTAGAGGGTACTTGAAGAAGGCTGTGAGTGATTGAAAATTGAACTCGCTCGTAAAGTACGTACGTGACTGGTTTCAGTGCGTACGTAACCACGATAGTATAGGTATAGGTTGAGTGGGAGGGAAGCGAGTCTGTGGTTATGCAATTGAATCCATAGTTATGGATTTAAAGCATTCTGGCTAAGTTAGCTGACTGTGCGGCATTGAATCTATACTTATAATATTATAAAGAAGTAAAGTTTGTGAATTGTTTGTGACGTTGTAGGGGGTAATCTCTGGACCTACAAAATCGATCTTAAAAATTCTTTCATCATTTAGAAAACTTTATTTTTAGGGAGTGACATAGCATATGTTTTATCAAAATCAATTTTGTTGTATTATAAAAGTTTTAGCTCTTGATAGACCGACGACACTTCAGCGATCTAGGATTCGATGGATGTAGGCGGCTAACGACCGCTATCATGTATGTGGCGTCGTGTTGGAGAGGCCTATGTGGCGTTTGTGGGCTGATATGAGGATAATGATTCTTTGAAATAAAATGAAAGAAAGAAGAAAAAAAACTAGATGATAAACTGAAAATACTTTATGGAATCAGATTCACTCTTGAGTTAAACATGGTTTGCGTTTAGCATAGTGAAACGATGTTTTACAAAGATATCAGGAGTTTTATTTTATTTGTTTTAAAAGGTAGATGATCTCAGGAACTACCGGTTGAATTCCAAAAACTTTCTGACTGAATAGGCGAGGCCATTATCCCTGAGTATAAGGTTTATGCTAGGCTTTATTCCACCACCACCAGCGAAACCGAAGGCAAATCTGGTTCAAAATATCTTACCAGTAACTGTCCTCGTGTCTAAATTTTAATACGTCGATTGGTGGTGATCCCCCAGTACATAATTTTTAACATTATTTAATTTAGCGCGTTCAAATCTCAGAGGTTCTAATTCAATTTCTAGTTAACATCAACATGCACAATATGTACCTATACCTACCTTACAACACGCACTTTTTCATTACTCGCCTCGCTGGCTAAGTAAGCTCATTAAGTAGTAATTTGGTCCCCGGGCCCAGGTCATAAAACGCAACAAGTCCGAAGGGACGACCTGGCCATGGGTCGGGACTTACTGACCCCGGCAACTAGCCCCCTTAGAGCCGTCGGCTTAGTGGAATGCATTAGTTTACTTGGGAGACTAAAGTTAGGAAGAAATTTATAGGTGATTTTTTGATTTAGTATTTTGAAGAAACTACATAGTTTCTGCCCGCGGCTTCGCACGCATTTACATGATAAAGATAGATAGACAGAGAATACTTTATTCATCGCCTTTAAAAAACAGATTGATTTAAGTTAAACATATTTAAGAAAACAGCAATGGGTTTGGTGAACTTATCGCTTAAAGCGATTTCTTTCAGGCAACCAGAAAAACGTCTAGCCCAAACCGATGAAGCTATATAGATGAAATATGAGAGAACCTTTTACTACAAAACTCTTCGTTATTTTTTTGCATTTTGACGACCGATGTGGCGCGGTGGGCGAAGGTCTGCCTGCGACGCAGAAGGTTGCGGGTTCGATTCCCGCCTCGGGACAAATGTGTGTACGATCTGCAGACATTTGTTCAGGGTGATCTGGTCGTTTTCTATATATAATAAAAAATATCTATCTATGTATTGTATTATATTATGTATATCAGTTATCTAGTACCCATAACACAAGCTCTGCTTCGCTTGGGCTAGATAATGCTGTGTGAATTATCCAGCATTATTTATGTATTTTATTTATTTATTTTATTTAAAAAAAAACAGTGACACGAAGAGGGGGTGTAGTTTTTTAGTCTTTGTTGTAACTCATAACCAGTGGCCCGATTTGCTTGAAGTTCTCGCATTTCACAAAATGTTCCTGAAAAAGGGTATAAATGAGGTTCTGATAGTTTGAGATTTGTAGTTCGGCGATATTTTGAAATGGCTGTAACTAAATAAATAAATAAATAATAAATAATGCTGGACAATTCACACAGCATTATCTAGCCCCAAGGTAAGCAGAGCTTGTGTTATGGGTACTAGATAACTGATATACGTAATATTAAAAATTACATAGATAGATATTTTTTATTATACATAGAAAACACCCAGACCAACGGAACAAATTTCTGCAGATCGTACACAAATTTGTTCCGAGGCGGGGATCGAACCCACAACCTCTTGCGTCGCAGGCAGACTCTCGCCCGCTGCGCCACTGAGGTCGTCAAATACTTAATATTGAGGTCGTATTATGTGACGCAATCGACATGAAATATTCAGTACAGATTAATTATAGATATTACAGTCTTGTATTTTGAAGGTACTTTAATACCTACAGTAAATTAAAATACGTGTTTCAGGATTTTTCTAATAAACATATTGACAGCATCATGTCAATATATTTACGAAATCTAGTTGTTCACTCATAAAAATAGAAGAAGCGAAAAATAAAACACTAGTAATTTCATCTAACACACATAAAAACGAATAAATGATTATTTGCCTATCTAAGTCTAAAAGTAATGTGAAGTAGCTTGTGTTATTCCAGGTAGACTGATATTTTAGCAATTGCTGGCCGATCCGTCCCGAGACGCGTCGCGCCGGGTCACGTCTCGGTGAGAGCTGATCATTAGGGTGAAGTAGTATCAAACATCCACAATAACTTTCGTATAATATATATTATTAGTAATAATACAATCAAATAATAGTATTTACAATTGAAACATTGACAGACTGTTGCAAACAATCTACAGGAAGCTCAACTGATCCATATCTATACCAGTCGGAGCGTGCCCAAGACGCTGCTGGCAGCATTTCCCCGCTGTATGGAAATAATGATGCGCTGTGCCAAATACTCACCAGCTCTCGGGTCACGTGTAGCTTCGACCAGACGATCAATTTTTTTTATTTTTTATTTTGTTTGATTCTGTTATTGAGGGTAGTTTTACAATGCCGAGCGTTAAAGTAGACTAATAATAGACCGTAAAAAACATTAACATTTTTCGCAAAGGTTATTTTAGTTACTAACCTTATTTTTTTTCAGTGATTCTGATAACACCTGTTTTTATAGGTACCTGAATTTAATTGTCTTAGAAATAGAACTAACAATGAAGATTTCTATCAGCAAATCATTACAATATGAAGAACAAATCATCAAACTCTCATTAAGAAATTATTACGTAAGCAAAACTAATATTAAAATCGATAGGGCCATATTTCACCCGGGACAATAAGGCATATTGGGCCATCAATCACCGAGGCATGTGGGCCACTGACCCGGGAGATGTAATTGTTTTTGATTTATTTTGGCCCATTAAGGTTGTTCACCTATTAAAGATGTACACTCACAAAATAATTTTAGCAAATTATTTGGTTCACCAATAGTGTTTTTTTATGAATAGACTGGATAACGAGGTGGCATCAATGATGCAAGGACTAAAGAGGATTGGCGATATACATTTCGTTTTTAGGGTACCTCCGCGCTGTCTGTCCGTCCGTCAGCGGGCTGTATTTCATGAACCGTAAAAGGTTGACATTTAAAATTTACTCAGAATGTATATTTCTTTTTCCGCTATAACAACAAATAACAAATATCTCTTGAACAGTAATAGGTAGATAGTTGACATTTGGACAGGTTATGTATAACTATGCCTAACTATGCTAACTAGCCGTGTGGTGTTGGCTTAGAATTCCCACCATCGGAACTCTTCCCGTGGGTGTCGTAAGAGGCGACTCAGGGACATACACCGGGGGGTGGGTAGGAGCGCCTCTTGCAGAATAGATTTACCACCGAACTGCAAATCTAACCCGCATGCCCAGCGTGAATATTAAGGGCATTACTCCTCATGAGATAAAAAATCTGGGGTAGGCCTGCGTCCAGCAGTGGACCACAGGCTGAGGTGAGGTGAGGTGTGTGACTCTTGCTGTTATGTCAACAATTAAGTAAAATCTACACCAAGTTGAGTACCAATTTCACGCTGTCAATAAATCTGAAAATTATTATTAACTTAACTTAGTTCTGGGTCAGCTTGTTAACAAAGGGACAAACTTTTCATCCAGATTTTGCTGTAGAGAATGGACCATAGACAATAGATGGAAGTGAAAATGACGTTTCGCAATTTTACACTGAAGTTTGCAACTTTTGTTGAAAAGGATGTTGGCGTGAGCTGTATGCTATTTATGAGAGGAATGAAACTATTGCCAATGTTCTGAAGCACTTGTGAGTTACGGATGCAAGCTACAGCCAATTTCAACAAAATGTTTCCGAAATAGTATTGTTATTGGCATTTCCTGCCGAGCCTTGGCAGTGCGACCCTACCTTGCATCTCGACGCTAAATGGAGCTTTAAATGTGCATGGGCAATGAAAGTTAGCAAATAGGTAAATAAATAATGCTGGGAAATTTAGACAGCATTATCAGCCCCAAGCTAAGCAGAACTTGTGGTATGGGTACTAAATAACTGATATACTTAAACACAATACACTACATAAAAGACATATTTTATTTTAATTACACACACTCGTAGAAAACTATTCTTATAAACTTCAGATCATACAAGGATTTGTCTCAAGCCGGAAATCGAACCCTCAACCTCCTGCCTCGCGGGCGGACTTCTCCCGCCGCACCACATCGATTGTCAATAGGCAATTAATATTTTTGTGGATTATTATTAGACAGGACAAATAGATTAGGTGGCGCAGGAATATTTACGTCCAGGTGGAAATAAGTGCCCAAAGTCTCACGCTTTTCATTCAAACGATTCAGTTTCAAACCAAATACATTTATTATTAGTTACCGAACCAGATACATAAAGACTAAAAAATACGTACTTAAGTAGGATCCAACTTGGAATGTTAATAATGAAGCTTGGCTTTTATTAAAATCAGCATATGAAATGTCACACACGTGTCTTAGTCCTCGCTAAATCAGAAAAATATTTACATTTCATTTGTTTTATGTCGTTTCCTTTTATTTTCTCGGCGTATTCGTTTACGCCGAGGCAACAACGTGCAACAGTGCCAACAGGCTATGGCTTACTAGTTACATCCCGCGGCTTCGGAAACGTTTTGTTTTCAAGGAATCTATGATGTTATTCCAGGTCCTAAGCATTATGTGTGAAAAATTTCAGGTACATATCAGTTAATTTTCCATTGCCTTTTTTAATATGGATATTTATAGTATAGGATAACAACGTAGACATGATTTATGATTACATGAAATCGTAGGTTTAATAAACATTACCTCTGCAAAATTACCGTCCTAGTTATTTTTAAATTAGCAAGCCAAATGTTGAAAATGTCGGTTGATGGGATGCAAATCAAGGGTCGAAAAAAGGGTAGCGCCCATGTTGTTATAATAGGATTTTACTTTGTTATTCACTTTTAATGTTAAATCTCTCGTCAACTGTCGAATACCTACGAATAAATCATTTAATTTAATTGTATTTTTTCTTGTTTAGGTATTTTTAAACATAGGCTTTATGTTTATGGCAGGGTTTTTATGACTAAGGAAAATATTGAAGCCGCTAATGTATCATCAGGGTTATCATGGCTTTTTAATTGGAAATCAATAGAGTTAAAACACGCTTATGTAGGCACTGGAAATCAGTATTTATCACAAATGGTGAAGGCTATTTCTTATGCTCGTCAGTTGTGAAAAGCACTGCTACCCAGCATTAAAATGTGCATTCAAATATGACTCTTTCACTCGTAACATTGAGATGAATTTTATATTGACGGTAGCAGATAAAAGACTGCTTGCGGACTCCATTGGATCTTGTGGGAAACCATTTTTTCACTGTAACAGTAAAATGTGCCTAAATTTAACGCGTTTAATCCATTATTTGAATGCTCATTTTTGTGCTTGTTGGTAGCGTTATTATAAATGATAATGCAGAATAATTCACACAGCATTATCTAGCCACAAGCTAAGCAGAGCTTGTGTTATGGGTACTAGGTAAACTTTATATAATACATAGTTAGATTTTTAATATACATAGAAAACGACCAGAACACCCTGAACAAATGTCTGCAGATCGTACAAATATTTGTTCCGAGGCGGGAATCGAAACCGCAACCTCCTGGGTCGTTGGCAGACCTTCGTCCACCGTGCCACAGAGGTCGTCAAAATATGGTATTGGATTAATGAGCGCATAGGTTTATCGTATTGTTAAATTAATTTCCACTAAACTTTATTAAATAAACAAAATAAAACATTGTGATCTTCAAACAATATGCTTTCATTTAATAAGTGTTTAATTTGTGAAAAGAACGTTCTTTTCACAAAATATTATCATTGTCTTCCCTTTTTCAAGAATTTCCTCTAAATACTTTTAAAACAAAACCCTCACAGCACAGTTTTCACAAAAATCACAAAAGCCGATTCGTTTATTTATTTTCTAAAAGACAATCTCCCGCCGACATAACAGTCGGATAGAATCAGCCATTTCCAAAGAAAATACAAATATTATTTACCTCCATTGTTCCACAATAAGATGAATGGCCACGTAGCACAAAGGATGGCATTGCAGTGACCAAAAGCGCAGGGCCGGAGTAAGGTCAAAACGAGCTTATACAAAATGCCTACCTATGTAATAAATAATTCATTTTTTTATATCAACATATTATCATGTTTGATTGACATACGTCTTTATTAACAAAGTGAATTAATTACAATCAAATAATAGAAACATATTTGAACAAGTATTCAAAATTGAACGAACTGCAAATAATATTCAGGTAGCTCAACTGATCCACATCAATACCAGTCGGAAGCGTCCCTATACCCTGACTGCAATACCCCGCTGTATGGCAATACTAATACGCTGCGTTGGATACTTACAAGCTCTCGGGTCACGCGTCGCTTCGACTAGAAGCTCAGATACTTTTTTCAGACCCAGAGACCCTCGGCACCCAACGGATCTAGGGGCTCGACACTAAGGCGAGCATGACGTAGGCTCTGTTGAGACCTGGATCTGTACTGTATTATCACATACGTCTTTTCTAATTCCCTGTAGCCATATACAGCAAGATAGTCTCAGACTAGTATCACTGCAGATATACTCTTAAATTTAACAAATTCCTTTGCAGCTCCTTGACATCGTCCTAACTGAAATATACAATACAATACAAATATTCTTTATTGCACACCAAATAATTACAAAAAACATATATACAGAAAACAAAAACAATCACAGATAATGTACAATGGGCGGCCTTATCGCTAAGAGCGATCTCTTCCAGGCAACCTTAGGATGGACAAGAAGTGACTGAGAAAGTATAGACGGTGGCATGTACATAAAATAGGTACTGTTTATGTAGGTAGTAGAAGAAGAAATAAATACTTACAGCTATAAATATGTATATAAATACTTACTTATATTTGTACTTGTCATAAACAAAAACTATTTATCATAAAATAAATATATACTAAATAATGTAAAGTTACTTAAATATTTCATGTTGAGGCTAGGAAGTGTTCATAGACCATTTTTTTGAATATAGGGAGAGACTTGGCATGTCGAATAGAAGTGGGTAAAGCATTCCACAGTTTTATGGCGTATACTGTATAGGATGAGCTGTAGGAGTGGAAAGGGCGAAGAGTTTTCAATTGGAGTGTGTGAGTTGAGCGGAGGGAGCGATCATGAGTTTTGTGGAGGTATTCAAATCTTTCTTTGAGGTAGCGAGGTGTGTTAGGGTTTAATATAAAATAAACTATGGGATGAACATTACAATATTGCCCATAATGTTCGTCCCATAGTGCTAGAAACTTCTTCGCAGTTACTATCTCAAACTTAATAATGTTAGAGCCCCTTTAACCTTCCGTCCTTACTACGCCCCTGTGCCCCGATGAAATAGGGCAACATAGCCTGTTCACCGTTCCCTAATGCGAGTAACATCTTCGCAGTTATTCTCTGTCAGGCGCACTCTACTATCCGCGCTACATTTTCTACACTGGTTATTACATTCCTTGCTCTTGCAATGTCGCTGATTAAAGTTTTTGTAGATTTGTCTACGTTATAGAGTTGAAGGAAATTAAATTTTAAATCAACTTTCTCACGAATTAAGCTTGTTAGAAGAGAAAAAATTCTGGGCCTGCTGATTTGAAATGTGCAGATATTCATATCAGTATCTTGCTTTACATAAAACGAACGAACTCTCAATATTCAAATTGATGTTATTTATTAACGACCTCTATGGCGCAGTGGGTGAAAGTCTGAATGCGGGCAGCGGGTTCGATTCCCGCCTCGAGATAAATGTTTTTACGATCTGCAGACATTTGTTCAGGGGTCGTTTTCTATGTATAATAAAAAATATATATCTATGTCTTGTATTTAATTATGTATATCAGTTATCTAGTACCCATAACACAAGCTCTGCTTAGCTTGGGGCTAGATAATGCTGTGTATATTGTCCAGGGTTATTATATTATTATTATGTATGCAACGATTTTTGGGTCTCAAGTGGAAATGGGCGGGCCACATACAGAGAGTTCAAGACAACCATTGGAGTCAAACCATTACAAATTGATCACCTCGAGGAGCGAAATGCGGGAGAGGTAGACCACCCAGACGATGGAACGATGACCTAAGAAAGGTAGCTGGTAATCTTTGGCATACAACTGCAAAAGATAGAGCGAAGTGGAAAACTTGGAGGAGGCTTTCACCGCTCTTGGCGGTCCATACACAGAACTAGACGAAATCGTTTCAAACAAGTTATTAAAAGTTAATTTTATTTATTTATTGTATTAATTAAAGTTTTAGTCAGTAGGATCTTACTTCTCATTGTATTGTGTATTAGGATAATAAAGCTGTTTTTATTTATTTATTTATTATATTATTATTTACTTAATTCAGAGCTGTAACCAGGAAAGAGGAAACGAGTCACCCATTTTCTGCTTACAGGTACTTATTTCGTGGCACCTTGTAGATTGTCAGATAAAGTGAATAACGCTCGTAATTCTTAGAAATTTTCTTGGAACATACCTGTCGAAAACACGAAATAGCCATTATACGAATGGAATGTAATGTTTATTTGGAATAGCACGAAGATAAAGACAGCCATTCACAGGAATAACGGCGCGAGTTAGCGCATTATAGCACAATAGACTCCTAATTGAAGAATGAATAAAGAATAGAAGGTAGTCTGTGTATGGCTATCTTTATTTACCTTTGTACAAAAAAGGTTTTGTTGGAATTACTTCGCGAAAATAATAATAATTCATGCAGAGAAAAGGATGCGGGAGGACCTTTTGTGATGAAGCGGGTAAGGCTTCAGGTAGACGGGCCATGCTGGAGCAGCCACTGACTTATGATACTCACTACCTAAGGTTGAACATCGCGGTTTGACGAGAAATAAAAATATTTTTTGGTTTATAATTTTTAAACTAGCGAAAAAGTGATTTGCCGCAAATCGTTAACATTTTCTATGAAGTCATGATAAAACCAACATCGATTTACTAGTATTTTTAGAGCAATTGGGAAAAAACGAAATTTTGTGCTAAAAATCTTCATTACTTATCAAATTTAATTTTTTTTATTTAATTTTTTTATTTTTATTTTTTATTCATAAAAAATGGTTTACAATTTGCGGAAAAAATAATAATAATAAAAAAAAAACCACAAAGAAAACCGCGCCAGTCCGCGACACCATCCACCTTTAACCGACTTCAATAAAGCAGGAGTATCTATTATTTCTGACTGTGCAAGTTTATAATTAAATTATAATCAAAAATCTATAATAGGACTTTGGTGGTAAATCAAAAATTAACTCGTCTATTAGTTTATTTTGTTAGCTTTGAGGAATAAAAACTTTGATAATTTCTGATTTCTGCGTTATTCTAAAACCGATTTTCTGGTATTAGTCTAAAATCGGTATTTCCAGTTCACTCATTTCACACTCATTCGTTATCAATGCACGTTAAAATACCGCACCGGATGCGGACAAAACAATACCGTTATACCGGTACGGTACAATGGCAATACCGGAGCTATTCTATTCATCGGTATCTATTGATTTAACCATTCGAATCCTAATGGAGTTCTTGGTTTGATAAATACAGGCTGGTTCAAATACAGGGGATTTATTTGTGTTTTCACATCGTTGAATAAATAATGTTGGATAATTTGCACAGCATCATCTAGCCCCAAGCTTAGTAGAGCTTGTGTTCTAGTAGGTACTAAATAACTGATAAAATATTCACAATAGCAATATTGTTTTGTAAATGCATTCATAAACATTTTTAGGGTTCCGTATCCAAAGGGTAAATCGGGACCCTATTACTAAGACTCCGCTGTCCGTCCGTCTTTCTGTCTGTCCGTCTGTCACCAGGCTGTACCTCATGAACCGAGACATTTAGACAGTTGAAATTTTCACAGATGATGTATTTCTATTGCCGCTATAACAACAAATAAAAAACAGAATGCAATAAATATTTGAGGGAAAGAATGAAATAAATATTATTTGCCGTTTTTACAGATAATGGTACGGAACCCTTCGTGCGCGAGTCCAACTCGCACTTCGCCATTTTTTTTACTTTAAACTCTATCTAAAGCTTCGTGCATTCTGTATTAGTTAGTGGGTAAAGCTCCACTTCAGACACTAAAGGATGTAGGTTTGATTCCCGCTACAGAATAAAACCCACAACAGACGGAGCTATAATGTATACATAAAAATATAAATCATAGCAAGGTATATTACGGTATGTTTTCTATAGTAATCGGCGAGTTACCACAGACGCACCTATAACTTATATTTTTATTACGTCACCAAAATATATCGACAGATATTGCACGATACATTTTGATGTAGTAATACATGGCGGCCGCAGAGCTAATGAGTGCAAAAATATATATTATAGCATATCCACCGTCTGTGGCAGCGTTGTTCTGTGTTGTTGCGTGTGTTCTATATTGTTATACACAACCGAGTCGATTGTTATAACAATTCGTACAAAACACCCAATGAAATCACATAGAAAGTTAAATTTTCCCGCAATGACCTTGTTAAAGAAATAAGCGAGTGGTTGAAAAACATACTAACCCAAGTGACCGCTATACATATACTCAAGTGGCCGCCAGTTTACCTGGCCAGTTTGTGCAAACCCTTATCTAAATAACAAGCATGTAGCTAAATCATGCAAAGCAATTTCCAGGCGCGGCGTGACCGATTGCTCTGGAATTACACTGACACAACAATCCCACTTCTGATGCTGTAGGTACAAAATAAAAACAGAATTCTTTAACTTTTGTCAAAGCTGTATTTTATTCCTACACACTTTACATTCCTACACTACATTAGAACTTTAAATTAAAAAAACCAGTAATACTTACCTAAGTATTTAATATTATGTATTTATGTTAATTATTATTCATTCTTTGAAAATCAATACATTTTTGGGTGGCAATTTATTGAAAAACCTTTTTAGAAAATGGAAAACTAATTTATTTTAATTATTTGAATTATCATGAATTAAATATTAAGTATTGTGTGGTTGAAATCGTATAAATAACTTTCTTGAATTTTGATTAAGAGTTTTGCTCAAATTATACAACATGACTTGCCTTGTTTAACTTCCAGTGTTATAATCTCTCTAATATTATAAATGAGAATGTTTGGTTGTTTAGATGTTTGTTACCTCTACACGCCAAAACTACTCAATGTAATGGGCTGAAACTTTGCATAGGTACAGGTAGTATTATTTTATTCCATAAATCAGTTCCTATGAAATATATACATACCTAATATATCACTAAACTACGCATTTGAAGCCGTGGGCAGAAAGTAGCACCTATTATAAATACTTTTTTAAGTTTGGGTTGATGCATATTTGTAACTTTTTTTACGCCAAAACTACTGAACGGTTTTGTTCATCAATCATCATTGATCTAGTTCTAAGCCTGGAACCAAACATTTTATCAAATACATTTTATCCTATGAATAAATTTTTATGGGATAGAAATAATCTTAAAACGATTATTTCTATACAAACAACGCGTGACGCGGTAAAATATCTAGTGGTGAAAAAAAAACCAAAATATAAATATCCATACGTTTAATTGAAAACCAAACACTACTACATTAGAGTCCTCCAATTAAACATCAAGGTTCAAACATAAGACAAACAAACGCAGTGTCTAGTTCGTGAATAAAACCGCCAACGGATCAAAAAGCTGTAGTCTATTTACTTTTACCCCTTATACATTTCAAAACATTATATTTCATTTTATTTGTATATTTTGTTACACAATAAAACCTACGCCTTAAATTGTGTGTAGTAGTCACTACGCTGTAGAAGCCGCCAAAATAGAGTGTGTTTGTATCGAACCCACATATAATCGCGGCCATCTTGGTCGCGGCCATCTTCTGGACTACTATCTAAAACGGAAATTAGTTCTATGCCCTGACCATCCTATTTGCCGCCATGTGGTCCATCCAATACACTTTCAGTGTAGAACGAGCTTTAAGTTTATGAAGTGTAGGTCGATATTACGACAACGGAAGCGAGCGCTGGAAAAAAAGAGTTGCATTTCCCATACGTTAGCTCCTTTTTGAATTTAGAGTTAAATTAATCAGGTATGAACGTTATTGAATCAAGTAAAGAGTAGAAAATACAAGAAAGTCGGAACGCAGGCATATTTTTGAATTTCGAAACCGAATTCCGAGCTCGATTGGATAGTTAGGTAGTATCAAATTAAAATGAACTCTGAAACAATGTGGTGAGGCTCTATATTGCATTTGACGGAAGTTGGAAGCTAAACCAATACAACTACTCAGCAAAATTGAGCTTTATTACTTTGTAATAGGAGAACTTCCAACCCAAACTTATACAAAGCTTACGTAGCTCTATTTTCCGGACGTAACTTCCATTGCGTTACGTTACGAGCTTTGATTCAAGTTTGATGACGTCAGAGGGGCAGTGACCGAAGATGTGCTTTCATGGAAAGTTCACGGGTTCAATTCGCGCTGCGGGACAAAATATTTGTATGATCTGCTGATGTTTGTTCTGGGGAAGGGAGTAAAACTATAAAAATAATTAAATATCAGTTTTCTAGTATTCACAACACAAACTACGCTTGTTTTGGAGTTAATGCTATGTGAACTACTGACTACTGTTCGGTTATAAAATTATTCATTTATCTAATAACAAATAAATAAAAATTAATTAAACAAATAATTCTGCTGCCAAACTAAGACGAGCTTGTATTATGGTATTACCATACACAAGTAGCTTCCGACTGGTATTGATACCTGTAGATTGTTTGCAACAGTCTGCAGTTAGCCCAAGAGTTTTTATTGTAAAATACTAGTTCTAATTTGTTTATATTATTTGATTGTAATTTTATTAGTTAATAAAGACCGCATATACTTTCTTTATTGTTCATATTTAGATATTATTTCTACTGACAGTGCAATATAACCTTCGAGCTATTAAATGCTATTCTTTCTGTAAATAAGTTGTGTCCACTCCAACAGGTTATTTTGTTGAATTTAAAAATATTCAAGTTTAAAGTTATGATTTTTTTCTTTACTTTCCTCAATAACTACCCATCTTAAGATTTCTTGTGACTTTTTAATAAAAATATATGTATACCTAGGTAGTTAGACTTTCATTTTCCCATGGTTTAAAACCTTATTTTAGCCAGTTTAGCTTTAAAAATCTATTAAGCGTAACATTTCCTACTGTAGGTTGTTATTACTAAAATGATGATGATGCTAGTATTGGAAAAGGCTTTGCATTCATACAACGATCTTGAGAACATTCACTTCGTACGTGATAACGATCACATAACTTCTACTTTTCGTCGAAAAAACGCAACAGTAGTATCATTATTTCCTTTAGTCTCTTTTGTTCAGGGTTTGAATACTAAACTAAGTACTTCGTATAGATCTAAGACCTAGATTATGTAGGTATAGATTTTATTTGACTAAAAATAAGGTCATTGTCACATTTACAAGTAAACAAGGTTGTAAAGAAAGTGGAGTTTCATTGTCCCGAATAAAATAAGGACATGTTTAGGCAAAGTTAGACCTTTTTGAACGTGTAGTTGATAACAAGTTTATGATAAAGTCACCGTCAGAAAGCAGAAACTTAAAAAGAAAAAACTTCCAAAGTCGGTGTACACAGAGCAACAGAAACCACTTAATCTCACCATCCCGCTTTTGTTTTGGCGCGAGTTTTGAATGGTTTACTTATACTTGAAAGGTGATTTTATAAAATGTTAACCTTTAATTGCCCGTAAGTTAGACTAAAGGTTTGAATTGTCAAGATATAAGAGTTGTAGATTTTGTTTATACAATAACTACACAAATCAATCAATCAATTCCTAAAGCCGCTAAACGCAAAAGACTAAGTCCCTGAACAAATACTACAATAACCCTCTTATTCAAAATGGTATGCTAACTTAAAACAGTTGCTAAGCAGTTTTATTTCCCACTCTGCTTATGTCAGAAGAAGACAAAGAGAGAAATAACAAGCTTTCAGTTATCAGACTTATGAAAAGGTGGTGAAAGTCTTCTTCTGCTCAAGGCTTTTTCGTGGTGACTGTACTTATTCTCAGTAGAAACACTAGATTTCACTTAAGCCAAACTTTATTTTATATTCTAACTGATGCATAAAATGCTCAAATAATGTACAGAAAATAGAGTTTCTAAGATGTCTAGACAGCTACTAAAACTTTAAATTCAACTGAAATGATATAGAGTGAACTTGGTGAAAGAAAGTTTGGGTAAACAAATGCACCAACTCTGGAAAAGTTTGACGTAACTTAGATGAATATTAACATCATAAGTTCAACCAGAGCTTAAACTACGTTTATAGAAATTGGAGCTTTTATTCCATTATTTCGACTTTAAAACAACTCTATTCCGAATTTTTAACATCCAAGCGATATTTTATTATACAAATAAATAGCTAGGGTGGCTAGGATATGTTGAACATGGCTCAAACAGCTTATTAGTAAACACTTGCATTTCTTGATAAGCGAGGTCAATAATATTTTACAGAGCTGCATATCCTAAAAATATAAAGTCAATTGCAATTTGGACTCGCGCAAAGCCATCGTGCCAGACGCACAGTCCACAAAAAACTACATAGGGGATTTAACTAAAAATTACTATTTTCAGATTGTATGTATCTTCGTGCTATAAGACCTTGCTTCTTGCCATAAAAGTCCCTGATAATCGTGAGGTGACGTGTTTCTGCTATGCGATCAAAAAAGCTAAATTAGAAAAGCTAAATAAGCTAAAGCTAAAATCTTCCAATCCTATGGAATGGACCACCCGGGAAGATTTTCAGTGGGACTGGTCCACCAGTTTAAAGTCTCCCAGCGAGCTATGGAGAGAAAATATGCCCGTAGTTTCTCTGAAGGATAGGATTTGTAACGAATCCATCCGACAGATAACCAAGGTTATCGACATAGCTCTAAGGATAAGATGATTTAAGTTAAAGACAGGGCGCTATGGCGCTCTTTAGGGGAGACCTACATATGTCCATCAGTGAACTACTATAGATGATGATGATGAACATATAAATTAAAATCATACATGATTTTATTGAGTTAGATAGTTGTGACGTTGTGACGATATTCAGCCAGAAAACTGTAAGTATTTGTTTTTGTACTATTATGATGGATGCCGCAAATCGTTTATCCCAGTCTCCCCAGATGGCGATCCATTGAATGGGAGTGTTTAGCGTAATTGCACAGTTGATGTTCCGTAATGGAAACCAGCGCTGAGTGTGGAACACGTTCCCGCACCTAGGGTTAAAAAACTGTATCATGAGTTATGAAGGTGTGTTGTGAAGGCAATAGATATACTTACGTTACCTATTTTAATATTTCTCTGTTTCGCTAAAGCTTGCGTACGTCGTCGCACGGCGGGGATCGAACTCGCAACCAATCTAATCACTGCGCAACAGGGGTCGGCAAGACCATATTATGCAAATTCAAAGCGAAAAGTTAAGCAGGGTAATTTATATCAGTGTTGTGCTCAGTTCAGTAAAACACCCGTAAACAACCTGACAACCCTCATTATCCACAGAACATTAAACTTACGAACCTGTCAAAGTGACTTTCAACACTCGAAACGCAACTCTGTCACGTAAACGTAGGATTCAGAATGAAGTGACGCTGATCTGTTTATGTAGGGAAAGTTGGACCATTCGTCAGGTGCTTTCCCGAGTTTTAGGGAGATGTAACGATGTCTTGGAGTGGGACATAACCTGACCTCTTTTGCTGTGTTCTATAACGTGTAATTATTTTAAAAAAACAAAGTATGAGCATGGATAAGTCTTGTTTTCATATAAAATTAATAGCTTTGGAATAAGGTTGACAAAATGCTTTGGAAAGCGGAAGTTTTTTTTAAATAAAATAAATCAAAATTTTATTTAGCAGGAAGTATAAATGGGAGGTCTCTTGTCCATGGATTTAAGCTGGTAAGTATAGGTACTAACATTTAAAAAAAATTTACTTCACGAAATTTTGTGTGCCAATTAGAGTGTAGGAACATTTTCAAAACTACCCTGACACCTACTGAGCTTAGGATGATGATGATGTCCTCCCATTCGAATTTCGACCACGGTAGATAAACAGGTGCGCATGACAATATTATAGTACCTACTCAAGTGTTTGAGCAAAAACAGATGCACTTTCGTAATCCGGTAGACCGACACGACCGGGGAGAAGTCAGGCGAAGCACCAAAGACTTAACGTGCTTTGCAAGGCCCGGGGGTGTAACACCAGCATTTTGCTGATACCGCTGCTTTTCTTGCTAGAAAAAACCCAATAACAACTTTTGGCGCGACCCGGGATTTGAACCCATTACCTTTTATCAGCGATTGAACAAACTGACCGCCAGACCAACGAGGCAGTAGCAGTCTGAGCTTATAGGATACATTTTGCGTGTCACCCCGTCATCAAATAGTGATGTGATTTAATAATGTACCTACAAGTAAATTCACTGTCTACAAATAAAGTAGTATATACAACTACATTACATTACATAGTATGTACAAGTACATTTAAGACAAAACTTCGTAGGCTAGGCTAGTTATAAGACCAATGTTTTTCATCATTATCATCATCAGCCTATATTTGTCCACTGCTGGACATAGGCCTCCCCTAATGAGCGCCATAGCGCCCTGTTTTCAGCTCGCGCTCATTAGGCGCTCATTAAGGAAAATGTTTTTATGACATTAAATAACTTTATAATCATTAAATTACTTAGATATATAAGTTAAATAATGTACGTCCATAATAGTTATTTTAGTGCATTTGGGAGTATTAGACATTTTGACCAACAATCAATTATTCACAAAACGCTTTTAAGTACTTTTGAGTCTATGTTTTTAATAACATGACATAGAAAATGTTAGACGAATTGTGGCAAAATACTTTTCTACTAGTCTGATATCTGATAAAAGGCAGTTTTTTTTTCACCGACTGGTTTTAATCTTTCGCGCAATGTAAATCGAACGACCTTAATGCTTTACGTACTTTACTTTATTAGTTAGGGATTAGTTAACTTCAAATAATCCTATGTACTTCCTACTACTGTTATAAAGGCGAAAGTTTGTGAGTTGCGCCGTTGTAAAGATTTTTGGCCAAAGTAAATACCAAAACTACTGAATAAATCGAACTAGAATTTTGCCCACTAATATCTGGACCTAGAATAACATCTAGTCTTCTTTTTATTCCAAAAAACGCGAGCGAAGGCACGAAATAAAATACAATCAAATCTGCTCGTACCTTTACTACTTACCAGGAACTAGAACAAAACTAAGTCACGGGATTCCTCAGCAAAGCAAATGCTGAAGGCAGCTAACTATAGACTTACAGAATATGAACCTCGAGTTTACGATTACGACCCTTCTCTAGTTCGTGTTAAGGTGAGTAATTGCTTGGTTTATTTGTTTTATGGAGGTTTATGGTGTTGACAGGTTGTAAGTTCCCTAGGCTGATATTGGCCACGTTGTTTTATGGCCACAAAGTGTCCTCAGCAAAACGTGATGCTCAGTTGGGAGCGAATTTTCCATAGCTTTATATTATACGAGTACCTACCAGTTTCTGCCTTCGACTTCGGGTGCATTGTTCTATGGAAACGTTCAAAGGTTATTTCTATCCCATGGGAACTGTTTTAGAAAGAAAAGCCATGCTTGATTCCAGGTTTAGCTACATCTATGAAAAATCAACGATATCCGTTCAGTAGTTTTGGCGTGAAGATGTAACAAACATCCATCCATCTAAAAATATCTATCTATGTAATGTAATAATATTACGTATATCAGTTATCTAGTACCCATAACACAAGCTCTGCTTACCTTGGGGCTAGATAATGCTGTGTGAATTGTCCAGCATTATTATTTATTATTTATTTATTTATCTAAACATACAAACTTTCTTATTTATAATATTAGTGTGATGTGATTTTCTCTATTGGGAAATCACTGCTTTACATAATTAGGGTAGTATATTGAACAGTTTTAATGAAGCCAGTAAATTTTACTAGGTAAATTAGTTTAAGGAAAGTAAAAAATGTTTTAAATAGTACATTATTATTACTATAATAATAGCTCCCAATGATACAATTATAATATGTGAATACCTCTAAAGCAAATATCGCCAGGTGAGCGGACGATATTTCTAAAGTCTGGTAGCGAAACTGGATAAAATAGGCGCAGAACCGTGTGGTGTGGCACAGAAGTTTGGAGAGCTATACCCAGGGCTGGGTGAAGTCGGATGCAGATGATGATAATGATGATGATCGCGATTGCTGAAAACTATCCAAAATTGTCTGCCTGATTGATTCATTTCTGCTACGACTATTTGTCCGGTTTGACAAACAGTAGCATTTATTACACAACAATTTCGACAGCTATCGTTTCGGAAGAGACTCTCCCGTCTCGTTTGTTCGGTACCTTTTAGTACCTGGGGAAATAGTGTAGGTATTCTAAACCCAGTCATTTCTCACAAAACCACATCTTAATCCTCTAGAATTAACAAAAAAGGTACCTACTTAAAGATTAAATAAGTTCCCAAAAATTTACGATTTCGGCAGGACTCGAACCTACGCCCCACCCTCACGGATGTGATCTAACCAACTAAGACACGAAATCCGAAATTCTGCCGAAATCGAAAATTTTTGGGACCTTATTTAATTTCTTAGAGATTAACCAGAGTGCGAGGGTTTACGCACTTTAATACGAAAACCTTAGGTAACTACTTATTATAACTACACAAAGTACTGCTGACTCCCCACTAACGGAATAAGATAAAAACTTCCAGAACAGGAAGCTCTGTAACTCATACCTATCTTAGTTTTGACAAATGGCGCCCGGAACTACGTAACGGTAAGTTTTGTCACAAACTACTCAGGGAAGCCTTTTGTTTCTCCTCTTGGCCTCCTCTTTTCTTTAGGAAGGGGCCATATTTTAAGAATATCTTTTTATCCTAGCCATTATATAAATCATATTGAATATAATAAGAATAGTATCAGACAGAAAATATTTTTAATTTTTAATAACTGATGAATATGAATCAGAAATATTAAAATATCCAGCCTTATTGATTTAGTATTAAACGGTAATCATGATTCGTTTTTTTGTTTTTATATTTAGTCAATAGAACTTCGTTTGACCACAATCTCACCTCATGGAGAGTGACGATGGGCCGATGTTGTATCACGAAGGTCTAAAAATTACGCCACCAGTATAGTTTTTTTATTAAAATTAAATGATTAAAAAATTACATTGTGTGAGCAAGTGACATTGTTCAGTAAGTAGATTATGATAACAATAAACCCCTCTCGTTTTGAAGCCGGCTCTTGTACCTTAGGAGTTTAGATAATCGTGAGACTTCTCATACAAAAGAAGTTCTCAAGCAACCGCAACAAATCAAATCCCGTACGACGCGTTTCATACAAACTTTGACGGAAACTTTTAAAATGTACTTTGTCTAAACGGTTTGGCAATTCTCGAGTTTCTGGAAGTTTCGAAACGTTTCATCTTTGTTACCTTCGCTGCATGATTACCGTGTGCCGGAGTTTTCACTTTGACAGAGCTGTTAGGCACAAACTGTACCAACGATCATACAATGAACAAAAAAATGTGTCATCTTCAACATCAACATCTTCACTCTGTACAGTAAAGTTATACCTAGGCTAAAAATATGAATGCTGTGTTAATATGGGTGCTTGTGTTAAGTTTTACGGGAGTTTTACAACGATTTGTGACATAATTATTTGACTTGGAGTCTTACAAAAGATACGTTTGACACTCTTTGGTTTAGGAGGTCTCACGGCATATTTTTTTTAACATGAGGAATACATCTTTTAAGAAATAAATAGTTTTCCAATAATTTTCGATTTCGGCAGGTTAGAGTCCTGCCAAAATCGAAAATTTTTGGGATCTTATTTAATTTCTTAAAAGATAAGGTTTTTGTAATTTAGTGCGTAAGCCCTCACACTCTGGGTAATCTCTAAAAAATAAAATAAGTTTACAAAAAATTTCCTGATAAAAAAATAATTTTATTTTCTCCCTCTTGAAATAAAACAAATCTATTACCTAGTATAGAAAAAAATACGCAAACACAACAAAACCTACGACAAAAAGTCGATCTGCGATACGTTTCATTCAGTTTTCGACATTAAATCGCGGATAACTCGGCGACAAAGAATAAAGTTACTAAAGTGCGAGGTCATGAGATGAGAGTACTGACTCTAGCTCTATTCATAATACTAAACTATTTCATACACTTCCAATAACAAAAGACAAGTTAAAAGGCAAGCCATGTCAAGTGAAGTAGCTTTATTAATTACTGTTGTCGTCCCATTCACTCCACTCTCAAAGGAATCACTGCCACAGTCAAAAACAAAAACAGCAAGTCAACTTACTGTTGCTGTTTATTTAACAGTTTTCATTAGCAAGTTTAGAATGCTAATAACCGGTCATACGTTGACTAACTAATGAAGTGTTAAATCTCTGTTCCATTTTATTTTCTCGCCAAATTGACGGTGATAAAAGATTTGATCATCTATGTACATACTAATAATATAAAGAAGAAAGATTTGTTTGTTTGCTTGAATCGAATACGCTCCGAAACTATGGTAACGATTTGAAAAAATATTTCAACATTAGAATTCTACATCATTCCTGATGAACATAGGCGATATAATCTACCCGTGCGAAGCCAGGGCGGACTGCTAGTTGATTAATAAAGTTAAATAGAGAAATGCATGCGAGAAACCACCTGTAGTTATTAGAATCTAAACCAATAGCATTTAGATTCAAAATAAATGACAGAGATTTCAAAAAGGCTGATGACTGTAAACTTAGCTGGCATTAAAGTATTTTCTGATTCAATTCAGCTTTATCATTTCTAAAGTGAAGTAAGGAAATCTCCCGCTAGTTAAAACAAATACAATGTCACAATGCGGGTATGATTTGAAAGTGAGATTCCCTTTAAAAACTTATAAAAATCCACTCCCACTCCTGCTCTTAATTTATCTATTACCTCTGTTTTATCTATTGAAAATCCAGCCTTGAATTCCATTACATTTGTTTATCTATTTATTGTGTGACTTGGAACGGCTTTACTTTATACCGTTAGAAACCAAGTACCTATTCTCTTCTCAAATTGCCAATGAGTTCTCATAATGAACACGCTATGAAAGCGAGAAGTAGTTTCCACAGTACAATTATACAGTAGGTAACCTTGTTTCGGAGTGCAGTAATAACATTCTGCTTTAAATAGCGACCTTAAACTTTATGGTAAGATTCCTCGCTCATATTTTTGCACAAAAATCCCATTTACCTTCATACTAAAGTAGTATATTATTTTGCACACCCATTCTGTACTCTAATGTAATTTCGAAGGAGAATGTAACAAAGTATGATGTAGCAGGACAGGTTCATTTTTCGTAAAATAATATTTTCTAAGTATTTCTGCGAATCATGGTCGTACATCACTTACTTTCAGCTATTCGATGTATATTTTGTGCTTTATTTTACCGTAACAAAGCCGATAAAACTTACCTACCAGTGTAAATATTTGTCAGTTAAAAACCGTTGTTTTTGACTGAATCAGTCAAAAACCAATTATTTCAACGTAGTAACCTTTTTCATTTTAACGATATAACGACAGTAATACCTACAAAACCTGTGAGTCTTCACATTTATTACTACTACAGTTAGATTTAGGTACAGCTAGTAGTTTCCCTACTAAATAAAAATTAACGTTACTGGTAACCGCGTTGGTTTTCGGCGAAGGCTGACATTGCAATGTTGCATTCTCATTGCTAGAAGCTTAGCGCTGTGAACATTAATGTGTACCGGATCTTTACGTTTAGTACTCTGTACTTTTGTTTACTTTGTACACAGTATCCGTCCTATCCAATTAGTCTGATTATCCCTGTAGCTGGGTGGTTAAAAGAACTGTAAAATAAGTAATAGGAAGCATTGTAATTACAAGTCATGGGGCGCCAATGGATGGACGCAGCTAGCCCAGGGTCGTGGTGTGTGGTACAAAAACATCACACTTACGTCACTTACTTACTCGTCACAATAAAATATAAAATGAAAAAGTTTTGATTTATATATGTGTGTAACATCTTCACAACAAAATTACAACGGATCGGGCTGTAATTTATCTGAGATGCAGGACGTAGACCTGAACAATAACATTAAGGCAATTTTTTTGTCTTCTAAATAAATTCGCTCAAGATAGAAATGACCATAGAATTCACAATAGAAACAACGCGTGCACAGTCGCGGAGAGAAAGACAAGAAATCTTGATAGTTTTATTAAACTTGATAAATAACCAAACCTTTAACACTCATTCCAACGAGCTGCGAATGCTCTATATCTTGAAACTTAAATGCAATCATAATAATAACTTTCTCACTCACAAACCTAATGGTGCTCTAAACTACCTAATGTCCAAAACGTTCTAACCAACACCACTCTTACGGCTCTAAAAATAAAGACCACAGTTTGAGTGATGGCAATCTGATTATGAACCCTATTTCCAGGAAGAAGACTTTGTAGGGCACTAAAGTTTTTACTAGCCATGATAAAGTTGATAAAATTTAGGTTGATTCCACACATTGTATGTTATTTTGTTGAGATGTTTTAGTCGGAAACTATAAAATGCTAGCAAGGAACTTGCTGCAGGAACAACAAATGAGAACTACTAGATAGAATTACGATAACTACAGAAAGTTACTACTAAAACTAATGTTTTAGAAAGTGAACCTTCTAGAAGACAAACAAATAAGTTTTCTATCAGTCAAAACTTGTATAATTAACTACTTTTTCTGGGTTATTGAATAAAATTATTGAAATATGGAGGCTCTTTAGTTTTTATATCATCATCATCAAAAACATTCACAATATACCCTATAATTATATACCTAGTTTTTTTATATTTCATAGCTGATTGATAACATTTCAAGGTTACAGGTAAAGCACATGGTGTCATAAGTGTACGTCATAAGGATAACAATAAAAAAAAATATTTAACGGCATAGGTGGTTCAAAAACGACACGTCAAAAACGACGTTCAATGACGACCTCAGTGGCGCAGCGGGCGAGAGTCTGCCTGCGACGCATGAGGTTGCGGGTTCGATCCCCGCCTCGGAACAAATTTGTGTACGATCTGTAGAAATTTGTTCCGTAGGTCTGGGTGTTTTCTATGTATAATAAAAAATATCTATCTATGTAATGTATAATATTACGTATATCAGTTATCTAGTACCCATAACACAAGCTCTGCCTACCTTGGGGCTAGATAATGCTGTGTGAATTGTCCAGCATTATTTATTTATTTATTTAAAAACAAGTTAACCTCCATATATGTATAAGTAAAATTTATCTAAAGAAAAATATAATTTTGAAAATTATCTCAAGTAGTTAATTCACATTAATATTAAAAATTCGAAAGTAACTCTGTCTGTCTGTTAACTTTTCACGCCAACGGCTGAAAGGTTCTCAATGAAATATTATGCTGTTAAGGCGCATACCCCACCCAAAGTGGCGCCGCTACCTACTTTATCTTATTATTCCGTTTAACAAAGGTATTTTCAAAAATCCATGTTCCATTTTGTGATACCTATCATGAGCGTTTTTTTAATGCCTCTGTAATTTAAAAAAAAACAGTTTTATTCTATATAATTTAGGCAGAGAAACGAAAATAGATTTTGGTCGCAACCAAGGGCAACTTCAATTCACTGCCTAAACTAAATAGAATAAAACTATAATAGAGTCATTAAAAAAAGCTTATAATAAGTACATATCACAACTACGATGGATTTTTTCAATCGCGCCTTAATTTAGAAATGGTATTTTCTAAGGCTGCTCAAAGAGCGCGTGCAGTGCGTACGCGGGCAGCAGCTAGTGAAAATTAAATTAACATTTACTATTCGTTAATTCACGGTTGTCATAATGTTCTGTGAGCCACTATTCAGAACCCTTCATAATAAAAACTATCCTAGTTTTACGTATTCATCACGTTGGTGTTCTTACAACATAAATAGGGTTCGAAGTTAACCCGCTTACATCCGTAACCCTTTACAAGTATAGTACCTAAAATAATATACAATCGTACAATAAATATTAATATGTAAGAGATCAAATAGAAAATGTGTAAGACGCGATTTGCTGGAGGAAGCGCTCAAAGGGCCCGAAATTGAACATTCTTTGTCATAAATAATTGTTTTCCCACATTTCCTTATTCACATTAAGCTGAGCTTTTATTTGTTCATCGTATTAAAAATCCGACCTTTTATTACGTGCTCACACATCGCATCACTTATGATTAAAAAGGAGTGCATCCCGAATATTTTACGGTAAAAATCTCAAAAACTGGCTAGAACAAACAAACTCGAACTCCTAAGTTCTACGTTTTGCAACCCAGCTCAATGTAGAGCAGACACTTAGAATGAGTTTTTCTAGATACCTTTCATGTGTGACATAAAATATGGGTTCCAGTAGAAAAGAGTGCAAGTTTCGAGAAAATAAAGGATTTCGTAGACCGTTCCCCATAGCGACATTTTCTTGCTACGAGTACTCAATGCAGCACGTTTGCTACGCCGTAGCACATTTGCTACGTCGTAGCACATTTGCTACGTCGTAGCACATTTGCTACGTCGTAGCACATTTGCTACGTCGTAGTTACTTTGCTGCGAAGTTAATTATGAACTGATTCAGAAATTAGTAAGTAAATAATTAATGCAAAATGTGACACAGCATCATCTAACGAACCCTAAAGTTGGCAGAGCTTGCACTAGGTAATAGACTAAAATTATTTATTTAACGCCAACAGCAGGATAATATTGATAATAAATATTTTATAATCTTGCACAGTATCTCAACCTCCTAAACAGCCTATAATGGTCCACTGCTACAAGCAGGCCACCCCCTGTTTTTTTTATCTCTTGGGGTAATGCCGATTATCCCCACGCTGCACATGCGAGTTGGGAATCGCAGTTCGGTGGGAGATATATTCTGCATGAGGCGCTGCTGCCCGCCCCCCCGGTGTACATCCCTTAGTCCTCTCTTACAACACCCACGAGAAGAGTTGAGGTGGTGCAAATTCTAAGCCGGCACTACACGGCACACGGCAATCTTGCACTGTACAGAGTCATAAAAATAGTTCTAATTATCTCTCACTGTAATCATGATTGGTTTTAGTTCTATTTCTATTATCAAGCGAATTAACAGAGCATGGTGATGGTAACACACTTCTTTATACGATTAACTTTCTGTTTTTTTCCTCCGACGCAAATAAATGATTTGTAGTTTGAAAGATTATGCTAACTAAACGTTTGTTATTTTATGATTATCCATTCGTACATATCTGTATCTACAATCACCGTAAGTTTACATAGATTTACGAGTCATAAGATCACGTCCCACTTCACATCTAGTCACGTACACGTAGAAAGGATGCGTGGCATTGAAACTTGCCCGTACTCCACTTTGCGGACCATTTCCACGCCTTGATACTTCATACTCGTACTTGGCCTTGAGGTACCCTAGTTACTTAGAAGGGTTCCGTAGTAAAAGTTTGTTATGCGAAGACAAGACTTATTTTGGTTTTAAGTTTGTATATTTTTAAGATAATAATAATACTAATTTTCTTTAGTAATTGTGTATGACAAAATTAGTGCTAAGAATGACATAGTTTTCATCATAATCTTAATTGATTACAGCTCACTGCTGGGACTCTTCAATTTCTTGCCAGACATTTAGCCATAATATCAATTAAAAACTCCAAATTTTATTTAAGATTCATACAACCATACAACAGTTATTGACTGGAGATATAACTGTCGGCCATTGCTTAGAAAAATTAAGAGTTTAGTTTTAGTTCAAAAGTCTTGGTTGAATTTAAAAATGTTACGACTTGATTACCTAGTCTTAAGTAAATAATAATGTACGTCATACCTTTGATTAGCAATAGTTTTTTAGTAAAATGTATAATGTTGATTAAACTGGGATTTAAAACCTACCTTATTACTATAAAAAAGACACCTGTTGAGCAAATATAATTATTACATTTATCTTGCAATTTTTTTTATCACTATCCTTTTTTCTTCTTATCTGTAGAAATTAAAAATGATGTGTGTCTGAATTGGACTTAACAAAATGGGCATCGAGTCGTTTTTTCCCGTGGTTCGAAACGACCCATTTCAAAAGAATCTTGGGCGATTCGCACCGCCGTAACCACTGCGGTGCGAATGGCCCTATTCAGAAACAGTTCTTGGGGTTTTCGCACCGCGGTTCGAACCGCTCGCGGTGCGAAACGACTAAAGACCCGAATGTTTTTGAAGAGTTTTGGATACGAATCTTCTATTAATATCATTTGTCATCAAATTCAGCTTTTTAAATTTTCCTCAATTATCTCAGATCAAAGAGGAAGATCTCGGATATTTTTACCAAAAATAAGAGCACTTCAGAACGTTTGAACGTAAAATCCATATTGTATGTATATTCAGTGGTTGAATTACTTTTTCCGGGGTCGAGTTTATCTGTACTTGTACGTAGAAACCGAAGGATTTGACAAAAAATATATTTTTGTAGGACATAATCCCTGTATTACAAACATTATACTCTCACAAAATTGTGTTTTTAAATTCCTGTACGCGTTAGGGTGACGGTTATCCCTTTCAAAAGTATTTTTTTGTAAGCCACGAGAGCACACTAACGGGTAGAAAACTAACACCCTAATGATTGAGTTTTGAAAGATGTACTTACTCTGTATACAAAAACCCCCATCATCACAATACCTAGTTACAATTAGACTTTTCTTCCATCATCTATGATTCGTTAATGACACAAAAAAATATATCTCTTCTGTGAAACCGTTAGAATATAAGAATGGTATAACCGATCCGAGCTGAGATATTTACATGTTCCTTAATAGACAAGGACCATCAGAAGATTTGTGTGTTTGTTTTTACGAAGGGTTCAGGTCAAGGCGACGTGGCGTATTTACAAAATACACGTCGGCTTTTTAGCTAAATAAAATTGTTCTTACAAGTGCGCTGAGAAAGTTGAAAGAAACGTTTTCGTAACGTTTGATGAGGTCACCTCAAACAAGTTTCATCTGAAAATTAGCGCAACCTTCATTAATGTGAAGTAAGATTATTTTAAGCTGAGAAGCCAAAGGGATCTTTGGCCTGCACCGATACAGCTAAGAGCACACACCTTGTATCTAGTCAGTAAGTGTGTAGGTGGGTATGGTATATATGAATGTTGAATATATGCCTACTATTCAATATTTGCCTCCTATGTTCGGTGCTCTATTTCTGTCAATAAACATATCTCTATCTTTAAATATAAGTTTTACTTTGACGACTCCTCAATTCGCTAGGGTTTCTCCACAAGATGTATTTTGTAATAACGCATCGACGGGTGACATGAATTGTGTAACTTGTTGTTTTAGGTATTATCTATTTGTATCTAGATTCTAGATGAAGGCTAGGCTATTGTTGTATCTGATAATGTGAAGACAATGTCCTAGCTAGGGTGTATACGTCAAATATATGTATATGTACCTATACAAGCGTTCTATGCAGAGCAGTCTTTGTTTAACATGACAGATAGGTACGCTTAGACCGAATTAGTGAGCTTATAAGTAAATATTGCTGGATGTAGTCCACTATCATTTTGGCAAAGTAAACAGAATCTGTGTAGTTAATAACTGGTATACGTATTACTTTACATTACATTATATATTTTTATATATTTTTAGGCGTCCATGCCAATATTATAAATTAGAAAACCACTATTTCTGTCTGTCTATCTAATTATCTATCTATTTACTTGTTCGTGCACCGTCGCCAGCTGACACTCTGATTGCGACATTTACACGTCGTCGCCGTTATCACAGAAAAACGTGTCATTAGTTAAGTTTTTAATGTTTTATGTATGTTAGTTTTAAGGTATATATTACTATGGACTGTAGCATAAGTTAAATAAGATCTGTAACTTTTCTATGGTCTGAAATAAATGATTATTATTATTATTTATCTGTTACCTCTTCACACCTTGCCGCATTCAGCATCATACAGCTCTACCAAAACCCCTTCCCTAGACTACTTCTCTGTGCTCTAAATGGGAATAAAATAGGTGCTCTAAGAATTGGTGCTCCAACAGGGAATACTTCTCCCACCTGGCAACAACATGTAATTCTCAACGTTTGCTGATTCGAAATCACCACTCTAAAAGAAGTCCATATGACGGGACTGACTCGTTTTGAACTTGAAATTTTGGTCCACAAGCCTAAAAAATCACTCTCGTGAGATATGAGCAGCTGCCGTAGCTAAAACATAAGATTCCATTAATTACTTCAGTAAGATAGTTTCCCAAGCGGCAACACTGCCTCCGACAAATTGTAAGCATTAATAAGGTATTGTTGGGAAATCTTCGCTCTGGAAGCACTTATTAAAGGATGTTTACCGTGATTTGTGGGGTTTTGTGCTAGTAACTATGATAGTTTCAATTCTTGCTCTACTAGGTAGGTGTCAGCTGGCCAATTCAGGTGTATTCGTCAGAGTGTCACTCATATTTCCAGATCTCATTGGTAGGTGAATAACTAAAAATGTGTAAAAGATAATTAACTGATCATTATTATCTAGCCCCAAGCAAAGTAGAGCTTGTGTACTAGATTACTGATATACATAATACAGTAAATAGATAGATGTTTTCTATACTAGTATTATATAGAGGAAAGATTTGATTGTAAGTTTGTTTGAATTGAATAGGCTCCGAAACTACTGGACCGATTATTTTGATATGTGATATGAATGATGCACTCATAGACATCTGCATAGATTACGTAGTGATTTTCAATACTCTTCTAAAAAACCTTTACCTGGATTGCACTTTGAAGAGTCTCTCTATCGTTGAACAAAGGGTAAAAAATTGATTGCAAAAGAATGATTCGATGTTGTTGTAATTGTTTATTCTTTTATTGTATCTCTCTCATGCGAGGTCTTCAACTTATTTAAAGTCATGCTTTTTTAAAACTTGCACTGCATATTGCTTGAATGGCGTAGAGAGGCTATCCTATGCGCACAGACACAGTAGGTAAGTCAAATCAAATCGTCATCTGCAGAACGGCGTGACACTTATTCTAAACTTTTACGTGAATGTGTCAAGATCTAGTGTCCTGTAGCTAGGAAACCTCTATGGAGAAGCTAACATCAAATTTGTACATATGACGCATTTTGAACAGATTCGGGAATCGAAGTCTTGGTCGACGAAAAGAGATGGTGGGTGGGTCTGTTGATTTTTTTAAGTTGCCTACTTGAGTATTTGCGTAACCAATGCGGAAGTGACGGTTTAGTTTCGTTCACCGCGCCACAGAGGTCGTTGAATTCATCGAAAGCTACAGAAAAAAAATCCTTCTTTATACATAAAAAAGCTAAGGACAACTTGTTAAACCTTTTTGATGTATTTGTCCCCCGCAGTGGTTTTAGAATTCTTTGTGCTGGTGTCAGGTAGAAATAAGCTTTGATCAAAGAAATTGATCACTGAGCCGAGTTTGTTTGTAACACGTTTGCAATTTGTTGCTGGAATGTGGCAATGTATCTGAGGGTTTTAGGCTCAAACTGGGTATTTCTGACAATACGAGGTCTATTGAAAATTCATACATCTATTGACAGAAATGTCAGGGTATCTCCGCTACTAAAATCAAATTGTATAAATTAAATTAACCACAATCCGAACAACAACAATGTTTTATACTGAATATAATGTTGGAATACCTACGTCTATAATAACTGACCGCCAACAGGAGATTACATTAATATCAATTTAATCATTTATTTTTCAAAAATCATTATACACTATGTAACACCCCTACCTATCTATTATAAATAAAATAAATATAACTTCAAAATTAAAGATTCAAGACATTTATTACAGAACTTATTAAACATAGATCATTAGATAATTTATGATTATCTTAAAATTCAGAAGGAAGCTGCAAATCTTCCTATACCAAAGAAACGTCCTTCAAAGAGATAGTTATTGTAGATAAACGAATATATAGAAAAGTGATTTATAATGGCCAATGTGATCGTCTAGTGTCGTCTAGTGGTAGGACACCCGTTATGTTGTAGTAACTCAGTTTCTTTTAGAAGCTTAGACAAACGAACTAACTACAAAATACCCTAATTCTGACGAATACCTACCTACTTAAACCTGATTAATCCTAATCCTCCATTTACACAAACGACTAAAATAACTTTCAATCTCACTCTCGCACACCGAACTTACGACGGCAAGGATGAGGGCACCGCCTCCGCCCAACATCTGTGATCCTCGACATCCTGACTGGACAGACCTCCACCGTCAACACAGATAAGACCGCATGCTGGGTTTCCATGCCTATTACTGTGTATATAGGTAAAGGTACTGGGACATATCACAAAAGAGTCAGTCGGGAAAGGAGGGCATTATCTTTTAGCAACCTAAGCCAGCCTCAAAGTCTTGTCATAATCTACCTATCTAAATTGAAACACTTTCAGAAGGAGTTTACTTTGTGATGTTTAATTCAAACCTTTCAGTGGGTAAGCTACGTTAAGATATTATGCAATTCAACTCTTCCTTACATCATCTCTCTAACTAAAAAGCTAGATAAGTCAAGTCATCTGGTCCCTAGCTGTACTTAACCAGAGAAGTAGTGAAGTTCCAAATTTATCTGCGGAATCAAACACTACTAAACTGGTGAAGTTTAGCACCATTCGTCTCCTATTAGGTTCTCCTCCCAGAGTAGGAGCTTTAGTAGAAGCCGGGAGACTTCCCTAGAATCTTAAGATCTGAATTTCAAGCTTCACTATAACTCTTAGGCCGAAAGAATATATATAATAACCCTGAAATATCCGACGAAATGATCATCTAGGATACTCCTTCAGCCGAGACTTTGTCTCACGGATAATGGGAGACTACCGCCCCCTACCCGCTTGCCGAATTTAAAGTCAGAAGTACGGTTGTTTTTCACATACTAAAGACCCATAAATACAATATTCAATTTAAAGATAGTTAGAGCAAACTTGGAATTCATTTCCTTTAGGCAAAATATACAAATTACAATATCGTTGAATCGAAGATGACCTAGATGATGAAATAGGAATGATATAGGTACCTACTCGTGATATACGCACTAATCCGAAATAGCCCTGTATTTAAAATAAAATAGATTTCTGACCTGATTCCGGTAAAACCTTTACCAAACGTAGGAATCCTTTCTCTTGTATTTAACGTATTATAACCGATGAGCGTTCTATCCTTTCGATTTGCATTATCCGCTTCTCTTTATCAAGAACATTATTTATATTAAAATCCCATCCGTCACGTCTGAAAGCAATTTTCCAACCCTCTCCTATTTTGTTTTCCGTCTTCTCCTTATGTCCGCGCCACGAATTCAAATGATTTGTCTATTCTTCTATTCAGAGAAGTTTTTATGTAATGCACCAAAGCAGTTTTATAATTGATTTATTTTTAGGGTTAAATATTATTTAAAAGAAACGCTAAATGTAAAATATTTGCATAAAACAGTGTAGCCACTGTCTGGACTGTTACAATCGACCCCAAATTTTTTAGCAGCGGGCTATTAAGATAGTAAGTGAATTAAAAATTTCCCTAAAATTCAAAACCGTTGCAAATATATGCATTTATTTAAGTTGTTTTATGATTCTACTGATGTTGTTCATTATTTATTCAATTATTGAATTCTTAATCCATTGAAACTCGAAACCATATACATTTTTACTGTGTGTGTATTTAAACCAGATTTAAAATCACAAAATGGATCAGCACCATGTTCAAACCTAATATAATTAAAGCTTATTGATTTATCAACGATTGACAGAAAGAACGACTGACTAACTGGAGCTTGGTTGTGAGGCAAGCCTCCCCGAGTGGGACACCGATTTCAACCAGGCTGGCCTTACATTATGACCAAGCTCAGATCTAGAAAGGAACCAGATCAGTGGTAACTCAATGTACAATAACCGAAGATAACTCAATCTTAATTACCCCCAAAAAACCCCATCAAATCTTAAACCCATTTCAAATCCGGTGTATGTGCAGTGTGCTCAGTCATAGCCTAATAGGTATAGAGTAAATTCTTGGAAATCAGACAGAGCTGAGGCTCAGATCTCAGTTTTAAAAAAAACTGTAATGATCTTAATTATCCTAACACCAAGAACCTTTCTTTCACAAGAACTTATTTGTAGTGCGTTTATGGCTCGAATCTCAAATAAATCGTACCAAATTCTGTAAAAAGATAACTTACATGGGCCCTTCAAGCTTCATACTATTTCTAAATACTGATTTCGTACTGGTTTCATACATTCTGTCATTCTCCCAGTATAAATCAGCAAATTACAATTAGAATCTGTTACTTCAGAATTCTATTGAACAATTATTTAGTTAGTTTATAAGTTAACTCAAAGCTTTTATTCAGAATGATTGATTTCTGAAAATAGAAAGTAAACAAACCGATTGATTTGACTGACTTGACATTGATTGATTGACAGGTAGGGTAGCCATAGACAGAATTTGTCTAGCAAATATCGGACGGAAGAAATTAGTTTCGCTCGAGTACCTTTTTTTTTCTTTATTTGCCGAATAACATTTTTAACAAAATTTGGATAATCTATAGTAACACGTACCTATGTAGATAAGTTTTTATTTTTATAGGGTATCCGACGACGACCCCTCGAGTTAGTTCATAGTTCCTCAACATTTAAAACTCCGATGTTCAACAATAGTTTTCGGGCACGTGATAACGCTTTAACTTTAGCATTAAATTTAAATTTCGTAAGAGTTGTAATGTTAAACGACCCCGCGTATCTGTATTTTGGCAATATCTAGTGGTTCTGATTTTTAAATAAAAAGCAATGCTTTAATTTTGGTTTTAAATTTCGTAAACGTTTTGATTTTAAACGACCCCACGTATCTGTATTTAGGTTGAATTAACTTTATTTCCGCTTTTTGTTTTAAATTGATTTTACGAAATTATTATTAGATTCAATTGATTTTGATCTCAGCTTATGCAGAGTTTATATTACGCAACGCAAATTGAAGTTGACATGTTTAATTATCTATAGACGTTTCCTGTGGTTACGTGACGTTTCTTTCTCTTTGGTTGTAAAAGTAAAAATTGTTTCATCTGTGGACGTTTCTTTGTTTACATTGTAATCTAAATATTTGAATTTACGAAGTTATTATAGTTATAGCCGTGTTTTTCTAAAAGCCGTATTGTCCACTCTGCCATCGTTGTTTATTGTTGATTGTATGACTGGTATTCACTCGTAAAAATCCACGTATACATCTGGAACAAGAGGTCTTGGCAAGAAAAAATCCTCTGTGTAATGATAATATCATCGTTTGAAAAATGACAAGAAGCATCAATGTATCGGGCTCGCCTTTCCACACAAGAAGAAACAAATGTCGTTCGGGCCTCCGCTATCGGCGGTGTCGAATGAGAGGTTATCTAGTTGTAAGTACGAATTTCTATTAATTTTCTAATGTTTACATAATGAACCATAAAATTCCTCTCTTCAGGCACTAATACCTCCGTGATAAACGTTTTGTAGACCATAACTATGCACAGCCTCTTGTATTCCCTCTGTCATTGACAGCTAAATGTCAGGTTATAAAAAATTATTTTTATTTATTTCAGGAACAGAACAATAAATACAACGTAATATGTACAACTGTATTATCTATTCTGCTGGATACCACTGACCTGTGAGAGAAAGCTAATCCACTAAGCTAGCTCTGATGTCCTTCTTCAAAATTCCAACATGTAAGTTCAATGAACTCAGTTGTTAGACGTCCCTCTGGCTGCTATGAATATTCTTATGATCCCGAATCTATGTCTAGATCAGGTATCCTTTTATAGAGATGGTTCAGGCATGAACACGAAACCGAGCATGTGTGTAGAACCATATCATCTATAGTCGCATCAACCAAACTGCTGTATATGTAGTATCCTAAGTAAACCTACTCTACATGTATACTGCTGCGAAACTGGAGCATATTTCTTGATAATTTTGTAAAGAAAAGCTTTTATTTTCTATTTATTTCAGATGCCATTTGAAGAGCACTGTCTAGTGTCCATCTCCAGTCTCCTCATCATCACCTGCTGCTGGAAGTTCCTAGTACCTAGCTGAAGATCCATTCCAAACTCCAAGACTTATGCTAATTATTAAGCTAAATTAAATAAAATAAGAAGACCACCTCGGTAAAACTTTCTGTGTTGTTTATTATTAGAATTTATTTAATAAAATTCTTAAAATATTAAAGATCCCTCTGGACTGGCTTACTTATTTAGTTGTCTGAAATATCATTTGATTTTTATCCTGAAAAACCTTAATAACGACCTGTCTTCGCTTGCCCTCTGCTTGTATGTACCAACTTCAAGTCCTTAGCAGCGGCAATGTTATGAATGAATTCTTGTTCAATTCTCTCTTGCTCATTCAACTCCGAACCTCATTATTGTAATTATAAACCTCACAAGACTACATAGAAGGAAACTGCTGACATGGCCTTCCTCAGATAAGATTCCAGTATGTTTCGATCGATTCTTATGCTGCGAAACTTTCAATATCATCATTAGGTAGATCTTGTTTGTATTTTTTTAAATAAATCAAATTAAATCTCACTGCCCTTCTTTGCTCTCCAAATCGCCAGCCGAACCGGACAGCACCGCCCACACAGCTTCGCCACACAGCACCGCATCTCCGCGAACTCCACGTACGCCACACTCGTAGTTCAAACATTTTCAATGATCTTGAACACGCTGCTCCTATAATTATGATTATAATTAAAACTAGAACCAACCACAACTGTAGCAATGCCTGTGTCATGTGCCAGACTACCCATGTGCATAACTAGTAGCACCTTTCGGTTTCACTTGCGCAGTTCCTGTGAAATTCCGAGATAAAATTAGCCTATGTGCTATTCCGGAATATTAGTCTACCTCTTTGCTAAATTTCATCCAGTTCCGTTTAGCCGCTCTTGCGTGAGTAAAAGTAACACAAACAACTATCTATCCAAACCTACGCATTTTGTGTGAATATTTTATTTTCTTAATATTTATAGTGGGCGAGCAGAAACCACTGAATAAACATCCGCAACTCCCACAAACATTTTACTTTAAAACGAGAGTCGAACCCGCATCTTCCTTTTCATCTAGCCACTATGCCACAGGAGTCGTCACTTCTGACTATTATTTGTCATAATAATGTTGTGAACTTGACACTGACGTGACACTTACTCGTCCCTTATGGTGGATACACACGTACGTACATGCGCGATGAGCATGGTTCATCCGAATTTGGCTATTTACCCTGCGTCTACTCGTAAAGAACATGCCTAGTGTGCGCTGAAACTTTTCAAGTAATGGACTATTCGTTGTGGTGTTTGGTGGACATCGCTACCTATATTACAAGGTTGCTTCGAACAATGAACAAGAATTATGGACGCATTTGAGTCACAGTGATGGTCTCACTACACTGCCATGGTTAGACTCGGACCCAATAAAATCATCATCTACTGTCCATGCTAGACCACCTCCACAAAACCTTTAAACAATCATTATTATCATCAGTCTACATTAGTCCACTGCTATAGAACCTTTAACCAATCATCATTATCATCTGTCCATGTTAGTCCATAATTTTTTGTCATGATTAGATTTAGTAAATCTTATGAAAGTGCACTTATCTTTTCTTATACTGGAGCCTTCTTTTGTGAATCCTTAGTCGACCCACAGTCTCGATCCTGGATTCCTTGATTTCTTTTGAATTGCAGTGACTGTTCTAAGCTCCAAAGTCCTCCGTCATCCGTGTATATTCCTTTTTGACCCGCTTTCATGCTCCTTCCACTTCGAATTTATTCTTATTCTCTCCAATATCCTACTATTTTGGAAAAACTAAATATCCTGAAATATTTCATTATATTAATATTAGATTTTTAGGGTTTCGTTTGTCTTTAGCTTCTTTCCACTTCACATGCAACAAATTGTGTGGAATAAACCACACTTTATAACTAAATTTAATTACCTAAATCCAACTAATATAAAATGCGACCCCTACAATGATACTATCTAAATAATCGCTAAACACATATTATCTACAAATTTCCTACACGACCCCTATAATAAAATCATCCCTGAACAAGTTAAAATCTAACATCCAAATCATGGACTCGACCTCACGACTCCCGAATAGTAAAGATTTGATGAGAGATCCTTACAACGAAACTGTACCTACCTACTTACTTATCTAAATAAGTCTAATTATCGATTCTGATACCTACTCTATGACAGGAAATTGTAAGACTAGCTCACACTTAATCTAAAACTATCATAACTTATCTAACAATTTCCCTAGCTTATTCTTCCTGCTGCTACTGCTACCTACGAACTTCCTAAGCGACCCCTAAACCTAAATCATCTCTAAGTAAATCCTAAATTCCAAATCCTGGTATGCGGCAAGCAAATTGTAACACCCCTACCTATCTATTATAAATAAAATAAATATAACTTCAAAATTAAAGATTCAAGACATTTATTACAGAACTTATTAAACATAGATCATTAGATAATTTATGATTATCTTAAAATTCAGAAGGAAGCTGCAAATCTTCCTATACCAAAGAAACGTCCTTCAAAGAGATAGTTATTGTAGATAAACGAATATATAGAAAAGTGATTTATAATGGCCAATGTGATCGTCTAGTGTCGTCTAGTGGTAGGACACCCGTTATGTTGTAGTAACTCAGTTTCTTTTAGAAGCTTAGACAAACGAACTAACTACAAAATACCCTAATTCTGACGAATACCTACCTACTTAAACCTGATTAATCCTAATCCTCCATTTACACAAACGACTAAAATAACTTTCAATCTCACTCTCGCACACCGAACTTACGACGGCAAGGATGAGGGCACCGCCTCCGCCCAACATCTGTGATCCTCGACATCCTGACTGGACAGACCTCCACCGTCAACACAGATAAGACCGCATGCTGGGTTTCCATGCCTATTACTGTGTATATAGGTAAAGGTACTGGGACATATCACAAAAGAGTCAGTCGGGAAAGGAGGGCATTATCTTTTAGCAACCTAAGCCAGCCTCAAAGTCTTGTCATAATCTACCTATCTAAATTGAAACACTTTCAGAAGGAGTTTACTTTGTGATGTTTAATTCAAACCTTTCAGTGGGTAAGCTACGTTAAGATATTATGCAATTCAACTCTTCCTTACATCATCTCTCTAACTAAAAAGCTAGATAAGTCAAGTCATCTGGTCCCTAGCTGTACTTAACCAGAGAAGTAGTGAAGTTCCAAATTTATCTGCGGAATCAAACACTACTAAACTGGTGAAGTTTAGCACCATTCGTCTCCTATTAGGTTCTCCTCCCAGAGTAGGAGCTTTAGTAGAAGCCGGGAGACTTCCCTAGAATCTTAAGATCTGAATTTCAAGCTTCACTATAACTCTTAGGCCGAAAGAATATATATAATAACCCTGAAATATCCGACGAAATGATCATCTAGGATACTCCTTCAGCCGAGACTTTGTCTCACGGATAATGGGAGACTACCGCCCCCTACCCGCTTGCCGAATTTAAAGTCAGAAGTACGGTTGTTTTTCACATACTAAAGACCCATAAATACAATATTCAATTTAAAGATAGTTAGAGCAAACTTGGAATTCATTTCCTTTAGGCAAAATATACAAATTACAATATCGTTGAATCGAAGATGACCTAGATGATGAAATAGGAATGATATAGGTACCTACTCGTGATATACGCACTAATCCGAAATAGCCCTGTATTTAAAATAAAATAGATTTCTGACCTGATTCCGGTAAAACCTTTACCAAACGTAGGAATCCTTTCTCTTGTATTTAACGTATTATAACCGATGAGCGTTCTATCCTTTCGATTTGCATTATCCGCTTCTCTTTATCAAGAACATTATTTATATTAAAATCCCATCCGTCACGTCTGAAAGCAATTTTCCAACCCTCTCCTATTTTGTTTTCCGTCTTCTCCTTATGTCCGCGCCACGAATTCAAATGATTTGTCTATTCTTCTATTCAGAGAAGTTTTTATGTAATGCACCAAAGCAGTTTTATAATTGATTTATTTTTAGGGTTAAATATTATTTAAAAGAAACGCTAAATGTAAAATATTTGCATAAAACAGTGTAGCCACTGTCTGGACTGTTACAACTACACAAAATTTCATAAATATCTTTATAAAATCTACACAAGAAAACAAATATAAACACATCAAGTTCTTCTAATTATCTTGTACTATATTTTCTTGTGTAACGTTAAAACCTAAAACCTAGCTCATCAGATAAAAACAAACCACGATGTGCTCCGTCGATGCATAAAAGACCTATGACGGCACTCAGTTCCAGAACTCGTTCGACCCTCAGTCTATCGATAAAGTCCCCGGTCTCGAAGACCGAAGATTCTGCAATGTTTTTTATTTGGTATAATGGAATAATGCTAGATGTTTTTATCTACACGTGTCACCTTTCAGTCACTTACGTTTGAAATCCAGATATATTCTGGGGAAACTTGTACAAGCTCTACAATCACAGTGTTATACACTAGTAGTATCCAATAACGAACTTTAAAAAAAGTTATTATTTGATATTGGGGATTGGGAAAATCCCGAACGGATTTTTGAGTGAAATAATGGCCGTTCTTGTTGAAAAAAAACAATGTTGTATTGTTTACAACAGTCTGCAGTTAGCTCAATGTTTGAATTGTAAATACTAGTTTTAATTTATTTTGAATTATGATACAAATTTTCTTTCATTATACCACCTGACAAATTTTCTTTGATTATAGACCTCATGTTAGCGGAAATGTGGTGGAACAATTATTTTAATATCTGTTTAAGAATATTAATAATTCTATTACGTGTGTTTTTGTTTAAAGTTAGAAATAAAAATACACATTTGTAGATGGTTAAGCATATGCTTGTTTATACAGGAAAAAAAATATTTTATAAAACTCACGAAGGTGTATCCGACTTATACTAAGCCAAAAGTAAACTTCATTCTAGCCAGTTTATTTTTAACAAGCTGTACCAATGCCTAGCCGCTGTCGGGATTCTGCTTACAGCTGTAAAGCGCTTTAATGTCTATTCAGCGGAAATGTTGCCGGCTAGACTGACTGCCTTTGAGTCAAAATGTCATTTTATTCACATTATGTATTCGCTAGGAAATTGTTAAATGGTGATATTTTTAACTGTGGTGATTTTTTGCCTTGTCGGACTGTCGGTCTCTGTGTGAACTGAGAGGTGAGTCTATTTGACTTTATTAACGAGACCTGATGGTGACTTCTTATTTTTTTATGGGATTTTTCTCACGATGGAGGCCCTTTGCCAAATCCCATAGAAAAAAGAAAAGTTACGATCACGTCTCTATACTAAGGTTCAATAGTGTCGCACCCCTGTACCCTCTACCTACCCACCACCGCGCCACATAGATCCTCATCATTGACCTAAACATAATAGAATAATAATATAGATTCACTAATATAGATTGTCACATACATAATACAATAACTTGTGGACATCAACATTTCGTCGTGATAATACCTAGCGATTATCAGGGGAGGCCTGCGTTTAGCTGTGAATATAGGCTGTTGAGGAGATCAAATGGGTAAAAGAGAAAACAAAAATAATAAAAAGGTGTTATTAAAATTGGCAGTTACGAATATAACATTCATTTAAGTTCATCATTTTGGTAGCAAATTTTCTAGTCTTACTATTTACGAGCAATATAACGAATTTTAGTAGTTACATAGTGACGTCATCTGAGGTCAGGGATTTTCACCTAATTTTGAAAAGTGTCTCAATTAGGTATACTCAATATTATAGTGTTTATGAATCACCACATAAATAAATTTTTTTGTTCCGTTTGTAAGTGCAATAAATGTGCATAAAAAATTAAATTTTCAATTTGCGCGCGTAACTTAACAAAACCGCTGGACGCAATGTACGCCATATTGCTCTGTGGTCATGACATCAGTTGATTGATCAAATGTTGCTGATGACAGTTAGTTTTTCTACACAGCCGTATGACATAACAACTTTGCGCCTACTATTGGTGTTTATAAACAGACAAAAAAACTGAAAACTTTGAACTTAATTTTAAAATTTACTTTGTTACTTTATGTTCTAAAACGTACACTTTCCGAATGCCTCTTGCCTAAGCAATCTCAGAAATATATTTTTAGATTTTTTCTCAAATACATAAAGTAAAAAACCCGTTTCTCGAATGGTTATTAACAGCTCTGCGTAACGCGTAAAAACAATGTGGCAGAAGAGCTCCAATAACTTTTCCCGAATATTTTAGCTTTAGATTAATATTTGAGTGTTATCATTAGACCCGGAATATTTGAACTGATTTGGTTTGGCCGCTTTTAAACATTTTATCAACTTTTATTTTAGACTTTTTGCGTTCTCAGAGCTGTTAGATTTAAGTCCCAAAACAATAATTACCAAATATTAAACACATTTACGATGGAAAATTATTCTATTTAACCTTGGAACTTACTACAAACTTTCCTCTTTTGATACAAAGGGAGAATTTATCTTCTAAATAAAAAGACATATGGAATAGAGACGTAAAGGCAAAATAAAGCAACAAGTAAACGAACCATTTCTCCGTTTTGTTTCCTTCCTTAATTCACAGCTCCTAGTCTTTTTTTCTTTTACTTTTTGCTTTAAATTTTAAACCTAAAGAGAAACAGCTCTACTTTGCATCCTACAAAGCTCTTCAATAACAATCGGATACAATTATCCCTCAGCGACCGAATAATAATTGAAGTTTTAATCCTGCCGTGAAATGACGACGGACGAGTCAATTACTTTGTACTACAGTTTTGTACAGCTGACGGTTTTTTGTTACAGGTAAGCGACAGTTGGCTGTGTTAATACTTAGCTCCGTGAATGACGACGTCGTGGTAAAGAGTCGAGTAACAGGTTTGTGACGAAATTGCAATGAAATCGGTGGCTGCCGTGGAAGAAGCACGTTGAACTGTTATTGGTTTTTACACAGATTTAAACCATTCGTAGGTTTTTAGGTCTACCTTAAATACTATCAGCGATTTCCCTAAATAATACATTTTTAACTAATGTGAGCTCGTAATAATGAGTCGTTATGTGGCAAAACATAATAGTTTGAGCATATAAAATATACAGAACTGTTTATTTAGTGTGTTTATTTTAATACGAGTTAATCTTCGTTTTATTTAGCTGTTTTTAGTTTCCCGTCCGTCAACAAAGATAGATGACAAAACCCCTATACTCTAGCTGCTGTCATCACAGACTGTGGTTTAATCAACGCTTACTGATTGCCTGTTCGGCCGACGAGTGTTCCACGCTAAGAAAACAAATGACGCTGTACGGGAAGCTCGACATCGAATTATTTAACGAAATTCATCCATAACTCAACGCAATTGGGTTAGTTTTCAATTCTCACATAATAAAACAGAAATTTATATTGTTTGCAGAAGCGTACAGTTCGAAATGCTCTGTTCCATCGTTTCAGTTTTATATCGTTTTTATTTTTGTCATATTGTTCGTCTAGTTTTGGTAAGTTTGTTAAAGGGACCGTTGTCTTTTGCTGAGTGATTTTCCATTTGTGGAATGTGTTATAAAGTAGAAGTTATTTTTTTTTATTTCATAGTCACATATTGGAATAAAATGTATACATCAACATTTCATCCTGAGGTTTATGTTGAGTAAGTCAATGCAATGAAGACATTATAGACACACCGAAGTCGACGACACGTCCCGGCGGGGTGTGAAATTTGTGTTGTGTCCTGCGCCATGAAAGTGTTAAAACGATATCCCGCGCCAAACTAGTGCCGCCACCTATTTTATTTTATTATTTCGTTGAACATTAAAAATTATTTAAAAATTTCAATGGGCAGTTTGAGATACTATTATTTAAAAATTTCAATGGGCAGTTTGAGATACTTATTATAAGCTTTTTTAATGCCTTGATAACAGTTTTATTCTATATTATTTGATAATAGTTTAGGCAGAGATGCGATAATTGAGTTTGGTGGCACCAAAGTGCAACATCGTATCTCCTGCTAAACTATACAAAATAAAACGATTATGGTGGCGGCGCTAGTTTGGCTCGGGGTATCATTTAAGGCGCATACCCCACCCAAACTAGCGCCGCCACCTACTTTTTGTTATTATTCCGTTTGACAAAGGAATTTTCAAAAATCCATCATCCAGTTTGTGATACTTATCATAAGCTTTTTTTAATGCATCTTTAATAGTTTAGGCAGAAATACGAAGTCACCCTTGGTAGCCACCAAAACCTATTTTCGTATCTCTGCCTAAACTAAATAGAATAAAACTATAACATTGCATTAAAAAAAAGCTTATGATAGGTATCACAAACTGGAAGATGGATTTTTTAAAATTCCTTTGTTAAGCGGAATAATAAGACAAATTAGGTGGCGGCACTTTGGGTGGGGTATGCGCCTTAAGCAGCTGACAGTGTTGTCTGTTGTTCGGTAGCCCAAATACTTTGGTGTAGACTTCATGATAAGTGATCCACATGTTAGAGAGCCGTGCCATGTAAAGAAGAAATGTATGGGAAGGGAGGCACACGGTCACGGCACAGTCGTCGTGCCATGTGAGAGTTGTCTATTAGTAACGTACCCATGAGACATTACAGGTTTACACGGCACGGAGACCGTGACCGAAAAGACACCCAAGCTTGTACGTACATGCTTAAAAAAAGACGTTTGATAAATATACATTTATTAGAATTTCAGCGTATTAAATTTAAAGATTTATGAGATTAAACAAATCATATTCAAAGAAGCTGAAGGGCATATTCAAAACTATGTTAATCAGTAGATTGCTAAATTTTACAACAAAGCCGATAAGATCGAAGAAGACCTATCACAATAAACTCTCTAACTCATTCGATATTCAAACTTTAGCCATAATCATATATTTAAAGTTTACTTGTTAACCAGCATTATTTATTTTATCAAAGTTAAGAAGCAATTTATTCTAGCCCTTTGACAGCTTGTTCAGGATCTGTTCTCGCAGCATTAGCCTTCGTTAACACTTGAAAGAACCTTAAGCAACATGTTTTATTTGTGCTTTATTAATAATTACTTTTTCCGCTAAAGAAGCCCTGTATCCTGAAGTACAGCTTAGACTAGTTGTGGACGCTACGGAATACGGCTTCAATACACTCACTCAGAAAGTATAGAGAAAACGAGTTTTTATGCTTGAGAGACTGGCCAGTTATGATCTATTTTAAAAATATGATGGAACGTTCCAATTTTCAAAATTTCCCTCCACATTTTTATTGAGATAATTTAAATTTTCCATTGAATGAAAAATGTATCGCCGGGAATCGCACTAGGTATGTGTTTTTACGATTTTAAGGATTGCCTGAAATCGTACGATATAATTTTAAATGGTGTTCATGGATGAAGGCCCTTCCAGGCAACCGTCTATAGTTGGTACAACGAAATCAAGAGCGGTCGACTATCTTTGGGGGATGAAGAAAGAAGTGGTCGCCCTTTGACGGTTGTTACGGAAAAAACACGCTATAGCATTGAGAATTTTAACCCAAGACAATAGACGACTTACGCACAGTATGTGCTGGATCTCCTGATACTGATTCCTAATTGGATCGGGAAGCCATCACGAGATTCATCGCATCGTGAGGATAGTTTCGCACAACCTCACCGATGCTCAGAAGAAGGCCCGGGTGGAATGGTGCCTTGATATGATAAGCAAATTTAAAGCAGATTCGTCTTGGCAAATTTACGATATAATTACAGGTGATGAGTCCTGGATTTATCAATACGATCTAGAAACGAAGCGCCAGTCGACGGTTTGGGTGTTTAAAACCAATCAACGCTTACCAAAGTGAAGCGACCTAGAAGTGGGGAAGCTTTTTCAATTTGACTGACTGTTTGGTATCAATTTCTTTACGGAATTAAAGTAGCATCAGCGAAGAATAGTAAACTCTTCTTCTACTTCACTCCCTAACGAAGCAACCAAAGACATTTTGAAGCAACAAAAAGAAAACTTGATTTTTGCATAGAGTTAGTTGAAAGGATGGAGAGTAACATAGGCTACTTTTTATCCCATAAATCAGTTCCCATGGGATAAACAACGCGTGAGGAGCCATGGGCAGCAGCTAGTGAATGATGCTTATGTTTTAAACCACGACGGAACGGACACTATAATATGTGTTAAGAGTGAGATTGATATAATTTATGTTATGTTTGTACTTTAAGTATTTCACCAAACCACGTATTTTAAATCCATTTTCGTATCTGTGCCTAAACTAAATAGAACTGTTAAACGGAATATTAACATAAAGTAGGTGGCGGCGCTAGTTTTGGTTGGGTATGCGCCTTAATTAGATCTTACTAGCTTACTCATGACAGCTAGGTACATGATAGAAGGATCATAAATTCTTAAATTTAATGGAAGACAAATAATGGACACTTTAATGAGTTAAAACATGACTATTTAATTACTGCTGAATATTCCATGACTTTGCACTTTCTCCCTAATGGATCTAAGTAAACCATTTGCCAACTAAACCAAACGATTATTATTTCATGCAATTTCAGTTAGTTGTTTATCTTTAGTCTCGTAAAATAAATCACGTAGGTACCTACCTATATAATAATAATAATAAAAAAATAATGCTAGACAATTCACACAGCATAACCTAGCCCCATGCTAAGCAGAGCTTGTGTTATGGGTAAGATAAGTCTAACTAATGGTTCCTCAATATATCTGATGTTTTTTACGTAAACTAAGATCACATTTTGTTATATTTGATTTTGTAGACAGAGATTATTATTTAACCTTTTAAATATTAAGTAGCATGGAATTGTCTACCAATCTTGAAAAAGAAAATATTTTATCTAAGTAAATTTGCCGTAACTCTTTGTAATTTAAAATTCTTTTGAGCTATATAATCGTATTTCTTCTTCTTCTTATATTATAATGCCTACCTAAAAATGATTCTGCACTTACCAAACTACTTACGATCAAAATTATTTTAAGCAAAAACATTAGATACAATTTTAATGAAACTGTATGAAACTCGTTCTGCTGTAGACGCTTGGGAATAAACTGAACAAAATTAACCTGAACTACGTTTCGCTAGTTAATTGTGAGTTTTTGTACAAGTTTAAATTAAATAACACGTGAGGTGAGTACACGAGGCCCAGCAGTAGCGAGGGGCCTGCGGTCAGCAATGAGCAAGGTGACCTGGTTGCACAGTTTTTTTTATAGTGAATAGACCTTAGTTTGACCACAATCTCACTTGATGGTAAGTGAAGGTGTGGCCGACGATGTATCACGAAGGTCTTCTAGACCATCGTGAAGCATATAAAAAGAAGAGTGAATAGGTATCTACCTATTCACTCTTCTTCTTAGTCTTGAAGAGATCCAGTTTGTAATTGACGGCTCGCTTACCGGGTACTGTCGTCCTTTTTACTGCCATTTTATGTATACCTAAAGAATACGAACGAGCTGGTGACTGCATTCTGCGCAGAAGAAGAGGCAATGAACGGCGAAAATGGTAAAAGCGAGTGTTTTACTGATTTACATCAATTGACTTTCTATAGAATAGAATAGAATAGAATAAACTTTATTTAGCTACACAAAAAACAATAGGGAAATATCTTAAATAATAAGACTTACACTAAACACTACAATAAAAGAAAGAAACAATCAAACATAAAATACAAGAAAAATACAGCGATATTAAAATTATTGGTCTTTCCCTAGTGCGCAGCTAAACCAGGTCCAGCCTCAGCATAATGTCGCTTCCGCCCGAAGACGGTAACGACGCTGATTTTCAGTCTGAACCTCTGACGTGGCGGGTGACGTTACAATACGAATCGATAGATATAGATATACAAAAATCAGAGAACGGGAGTTTAGTTATGTGCCTATACTAAATGGTAAGAGGTATGTAAATTAGGTGAAAAATAACATAATATTAATGGTAAACATGAAAAACATGGACGCCATTTCAAGAAAAAAAAAAAAATTAAGATAGCATTCATAAATATAGAAATAAAAATATAATTAAAAAAATATTTCGTTATCAACTACAGCAGATATATAAAATCGTTTAGAGTTTGTGCGTTTTAGGAGTTTTTTTGTGTTGATATTAGTTTTTTTTTTAACCTAGTTTTAAACGTATGCAATGATTTGGTTTTTCGTAGAGGAGGCGGTATATCATTCCAACAACGAGAAGCTGCAAAACGGAATGAACCTCGAAAAGCCATAGTTCTATGTTTTTGTGTCAATAATATCAGATTAGAGCAAGCTCTACGTGGATATCTAGAGTTAGTCTCGGATGCCCATTCTAGTTTTTTGTACAGGTAAGGGGGTGATTTAAATTTAATAACGCCAAACAAAAGAGTCGCCAAGTGCAAATCCCGGCGTGCTTTCATCTTTAGCAAGTCTGACGAATTCAGGTAAGGAGTAACATGTGATCGAGGTGGAATATTGAAACAGAATCTTGCGCATGCGTTCTGTACTCGCTGGACTAACTTCTCAGTGCGGCTGAGTAGACAGGGCCCAAATACTACATCGCAGTAGTTAAGCTTTGATAAAATAAGTGATTCGCTCAAGGTTATGCGGACTGTTTCACTGAGGTAAGGACGAATTTTATATAGAGTTTTTAACCTATAAAAGCAGTTACGTGCACTCTCAGCCACTTGATTTTCAAACCTAAGTTGGGTGTCAATAGTCAGTCCCAAGCTTCTTGCCTCCGAAGCATATTTTATCGTCTCCCCACCTACTGTCAGTTTTATATTACCCTTATCTATCTTAAGCAGATTGACTCTAGATCCAGTGAGAAGAAATAATGATTTTTTAGGATTCAACACAAGTGAGTTAGAAAGAGACCATTGAAAAATGTTATCTAAATCAGAGTTAATTTCGTTCACTGCACTCAGATAATCAGATGGAGGAAAAGAATGGTACAACTGCAGATCATCCGCATACAGGTGGTATTGACAATGAGAAATGTTTCTTACTATATCGGCACTATATAGGATGAACAGGATAGGCCCGAGGATAGATCCCTGGGGAACTCCTCGAGAAACCAGCTGTAAAGACGACCTAACAGTTTTTCCATCCGTCATTTTCAACTCTACGCACTGTTGTCTATTACTTAGATAGCTATCAAACCACTTGATTGTGGGAGAGTCAAAACCGTAATAAGCGAGCTTTGATAAGAGTAGAGATATGTTAATAGAATCAAAAGCTCGTGAAAAGTCCAATAAAACCAGCAAGCTGCACATGCCACGATCCTGAGCAGACAGTAAATTGTCCACCACATCCAGTAGAGCAGTCGCAGTACTGTGACCTTTGCGAAAACCTGACTGGTACTGAGGCAAGATATTGTGCTCTTCCAGATACTTAATAAGCTGCAAACTTACCACTTTCTCCAGAACTTTAGACAGGCAAGGCAGCAGACTTATTGGTCTCAGGTCTGATACAGTTTCGGGGGTGCTTTTTTTAGGTATCGGCTTGACTACCGCCACTTTCCAACACTCCGGAAAGACGCCACAAGCGAGAGAACCATTAATAATTGCTGTGATGGCTTGCAATGACTGAGGTAGAGTTAAGATAATCATATCCAAACTTATACCGTCAATACCCTGAGCATTCGATTTAAGGTTTTGAATTATTTTTAAAACTGTTTCCTCACCAACAGTCTCAAAAGCAAAATTTTCTGATTTCTGACTAAAACTATGGCATTCAAAATAAGTTAGCTGAGAAATACTGATAGAACCATCACCTGGGACATTCAGAAAGTGAGTATTAATAATATTCGGATCAACAAATTGTGGAGGGAGCTCTGTGGCATCTTTTTTGTTTGGTAATATATTATCTTTTAAGTTTTTCCATAATCTTTTGGAATCCCTTCCATAACGGTTTATTTGATTGGTAAAGAAAGCAGTTTTCTCACTTTGAATTGCCGCGAGTACGATATGCTTCATATCCTTGTAACATTTCTTAAGGATTTGACAATTCTGTGATTTGTACCTATTGTGATAGTCATTCCTAATTTTTATCATTTCTCTAACCGTATCAGTAATCCACGGATGGGGAGGTCCTTTAAATTTTCTTGTTACAAGTGGCGCGTGTACGTCAAATAATGCGTTAATAATGCGAGTAAAGTCTGAAACTAACATGTTTAAATCTAGAGGTAGCTGAAAGTGAGCCAAGGCAGAGTTCAGGTCATCCTTAAAAATTTCAATCAAAATGTTTTTTAATGGCCTGTAGGAGACAAAACGAGGGCTAGGCTTATCTTTTTTAATATTAAAATCAACTAAGAGCATCGCATGGGCCCCAAGGTCAGGGTCGTGCTTCACTAAAACATTAGTAGCTCTAGAGTCAGAGCAAACCAAGTCAATTAGAGTTTGACTATGAGACGTGAAATGTGTCGGCTGATTTATAAATTGATTAAGATTCATACAACTAAGAAATTGTTCAAGTAACTTAGTTTTAGTATCATTTTTATCTAACAAATTAATATTGAAATCTCCCAGTATTATTATATTGTCACAATTTAAGAATGACCCAATGGAATCGCCAATAGCTTCAAGAAAAGCATCAACCTGCAACCATTGTGGTCTGTATGCAGTACCAATAATTATTATTTTACCACAGACATTTAATTTCAACCACATCTGCTCTACCATCGGCGCAACCGGATAAGGAATCAGTTTATTTCTCAAGCCTTTCCTAACATAAAACGCTACCCCGCCACCACGACCGTGTCTTATATGATCGGGTCTTGGAGACAGGTATAACCGATACCCTGGAAGTTTTGGTGCACAATCTTCTTGACCTGGTCTCAGCCAAGACTCATTGATTGCCAGCAGGTCGGGCTTCGTATGATCCATGGCTACTATAAATTCGTCATGACCGGTATTTAAAGATCCTGCATTGAAAAAACCAACTTTCAGATTTAACTTAGGAGATTTTAAAATCACTTTCTTCGACTCCAACTATGAGTAGCCGAAACAGTCGGTATGAATTCAGGGACACATAATATAAAGCATAAAATTTAGGACATTCATTTAGGTGGCACTTGTTTCTAGACTTAGCACTGGATAACAATCTGCATAAAATCAATAAAACGTAAAAATTAAATATGACATAAAAACCGCTATTAAAAAGGAGACAATGAGATTTTAAAACCTTAAACTTTATATCTACTCGTAATTTTAAAAACATCATGCGTGCTAAAGTAAAGTAAAATAAATAAATAAAGGATAATTTCATTGATTTAAACAAAAATAACGAAAAGTAGTTAAAATAAAATAAAATCAAACTCTGATATATCAAAACTTTAAAATTAACAATGTTATATAAACAGCTATTAAAATAGAGACACTGAATTTGTAAAACCATCAACTCAACAACTAATTTTACAAACAACATGCATAATAAAAAAAAGTAAAATAAACAAATAACGGGTAATTTCATCGTTTGAAACGAAATTAACGTAGAGCAAATAAAATAAAATAAAACTGAAGTCTGACTAGTATAAATTAGATATAGCATGCTGCAACATAAGAAAAGACCAATATTTTTGACGACAAACTCTGCACATGAAAATAAAAATTTCGCAATTAGCTCATTGGATACTAATAAAAAAAAGGAGAACTGATTACCAGGGTTCTTTAAAGAGTAATGACTACTGCGCCACATGAATACTAAAATACAAAAAACATTATTCGCACACAAAAAACCTATTGTCAAGCTAATAACATATAAAACATATAATGAAAACAAAAACAAAAGCTTACACAGTTTTTTAAAAAAGTTATTACTAAAGTACCAGACCAAAACTAAAATATTAACAGAATCACACACAAGTTTAGAGGTGGAAAAATCAAACTGTGACAGAGCCAAAAACCCGGAGAAGGTCTGCATCTGAACGGATCGGATAAGCCTGCTTGCCATCGGCTTGTCTTATATGAACGCGGCCACGCTTGGTCCACACGAATCGCCATTGAGCTTTCCTGCATTCCTCTCTTGCCCGATAGAATAGGTTTCGATTGTGGCGCGATAGCCGCTCATTTACAAAAATTCGCGGACCCGTGCCTGCAGCCCGCCCGGCATCAGCAGCGGTCAGTGTGCGACGTACGCGCGCGCCTTGCAGCAGGCTGTCGCGCAGACCCCGCCGCGCCAAACGCACTACTATTCTACGCGGGCGTGGCGGCTCAGCTCCAGGTCCCGCGCCTTGTGCCACTCCTACACGCTCGGCAAAGACAATATCACGCTCTTCGATCACGACTCCAAGCTTCGCTGCAAGTACGGTCACGGTATGCACCACGTTCTCCCCTTTGTCCTCCGGGAGCTGACCAATTTCAAGATCAGATAATAGACCATCCTGATCTCGTTCATTCAGCTCCAGCTGTAAGGTCGCGACCTGGGTCCGTAGACTCACAAGCTCAGCACGGGGCTCCTCACGCTTTTGCTCGATGTCATCCAACCTACTCTCAATAGTGTCCATACGAGTGGATATCCCCTGCAACGAGGTTCTGAATTCGTACAACTCCTTACGAAACTCCCTCATTTCCATCATCCAGTCCGACAGCTCACTATGCATCTTGTTCATGTCTAAAGTAGGAGCCAAAGCCGTAGAGACGGATTCCACAACCTGCTGCAAGCTTTCCATCGGTGAGGCGGCCAGCTGCTTATCCCGAACTGCACTTCTCACCGGCGTATTGTCCCCCTTGGGAGTTCGAGTGGTACACTCCGGGCAAATCCAATCACGGTCTGTTCGTGGCGTCTCCGAAAGCCCGACACAAGCTTTATGATATGTCCCGAAACATTTTTTGCAGGTACAAGTAGCGACACCTGTTGAGTCTACCTTGACGAATTTACCGCAAGCATTACACTTAGCTGCCATTCTTAGTTCGGTTTAAATCGGGCTATAACGAATACTAAAAAGTTTCTTACTATCCACCAGTAGATGGTGCTAAGCGACAGGCATAATTCAATATTGCTTCTGTGTCGAACGCAACAATCTTGAGTTCCACTTATTATGGCGCCGGCAAAAAACGACAACTTTTCCTTTTTTCTAAATAAACTTCGTTATTAAACTCTGACAGGAAAAGTCCATCTACTCAACAACAGAAGCTCGACCGATCTAGGTCTGTTCTCATTACACCAAATAATTATGTCCGAATGCAGCACGCTAGAGTTCTACTACTAGCCGCGAGAAGGCGATAGTAAAGGTATTGATAGATTCAAGTTGGTGGCGCTGATTGTCTATGTTAGGCCTTAGGAATTAGATCGTTCACTGGCAGTCGAAGTTCCACCATTCACCAACAGAGGGCACCAATGTTATAGGTCTGTTCTCTAATACACTAGTCTTGCTTCATTTATCCTTAGTACCACAGATCAGTAGCATATAGTAGGTCTACCCTCCGGTAGAAAAAAAAAAGACGATTAATCCAGGCTTTATTACCAAGTTTATAGCTCTCAGGACGCCTCCACAGCCACAAAAACACTCACACAAACGCACGATGCGATAGCCGAACTATGGACCTTATGCAAAAGACTGAACGAGTTGTAAAACTACAAATAATGATTTAAAATCACAGACAGAGTGTTGATCAGTTCTCGTAAGAAACGTCACCTGTTGATCAGTTCTACTCGTACCCATGCGAATCTCCGCTTTTCTTGTTATTTTAACCGACTTTACGACGAGGTTCTATGTTCGGCTGCGTCTTTTTTCTTTTTTTCTGCGGACCAAACATTCTTTCGTTTTTGCATGGATAATGATCCCGAAATGTCGATTCGAACTAAAAAAAATAACATACTATTGAAAAATCACGACGAAACAAATTTTGGTGATATTTTTTTCCAATTCTTTGATTTTGGTGATTCTGTCGTTGTTGTATAAAGGTTAAATTAAAAGAGATATTTCTTTTATATTTCTGATAAAAGTTTGGTCGAGGGATTTGTATGTGCTAAGTAAAACGTATCTGAAACATCATCACATGATATTTTTCACAATCGCGGGTAACAAATGCATTTTATGAAAAAGGGCGAAAATAAACAAAAGAATCCAAATTGAACTAGATGTCGCCACTTGGAAAATTAAATCACTCTATCGAATTGTTCCGGGTTTTATACTAATTTCATTATTCAGGAATAAGAAGTCGATTTATTCTTTTTTAAAACATGCCAAATGATTACATGCCTTTATTCAACTTGCCCTGTTAGTCTGTGTGAAACAAATCTTGCATCTCAACTTTAGACCAAATCCAGCTGAATGTTGGCATATATATACATACATATATAACTTCGGTGACAATGCAATATCATGGTACCATCGGGCTGGTGATGATGAAGGTAGAAGGTGGCCATAGGAACTCCTACACTGAACGACATAACCCTAACGAGTTTGGGTTCGTTGGAATTAACTTCGGCACTTTGGTCGTAGATACGACTATAAAAGCTGATTAAAAAAAAGATTTTTTATAGGTATTGTTAATTTATTTTGTTGCTCTTTGTACACCTATATATTTTTGCTAGACAAACCATTCAAAACTTAGTTTGTATTTTTTATGTAGATATGTGAGTACCTAAACTGCGATTCGTTTACGCCTACGTAATTTTATCTTGATCTTCGTTTAAGTTCCTTTTCAGACGTAAAACTAACCCATAGAGATCCGGAACTGAACAAAGGCATTTTCTAAAACAAACTGCTCTTATCTCTGGGTATTCTAAAAGGAACCTATAAAGACTACGGCGAGAATACGCTTTTGTTCTAGGAATAGGATGCATTCTCCTGAGCGAAGCAAGTCGAATAAATAAAACGGACATAGCTTGCCAGGGGTGGAGCCAGGATGACAGTATTGGGGGTAAGACTGATAATATAATGGTTATAAGCCTTTAATTCTTTTATTAGTTTTTTGTAGCCTCTGTTTGTTTGCTGTATTTCTACACCGATGTTAATTAATACTAATTTCAAAGTAGATTTGGTGAAAAAGCTTATGATAATGGAAGTGTTCTAAGCATAGTTGCTAAAAATCGGTACAATTCTAAATGATATTTATGAGTTTTGTACTGAAGTACCTATCAAAATAAATTAATCAGGTTTTTTTGTTCCTATGGATGTATACATGTACCGATTACAGATATTCGTAGTTGAGTCTAATACGATTTATTCATCATTTTCACCAACAGTCTCTCAGTGCACAAAAAGCATATTTCAATAATTCAATTTATGTTAGGTGTCAGGCATGACAAAGAAAAAAAGATGGTATTTAAAATTTCTATAAAGCCACTCCTGTCCATCTAATGTAACACGGCGGAATCACAAAGACCCCCTTAATGGACTCTGCCCTGTAGTACTACTCAACATGAAGCGTGCGATTTATTGAGGCTACGCGTTATTTCCTGGTTTATAACTAGGATAAGAATGTATTGGTTTTGTTTCTGGGATCTTTTTTAGATCTTACAGGAATATCCTAATTTTAAGATAAATAGAACTGGACCTTACAGACAGCATCATCAAACCACCAAGCAGGCACTGTTACTGTTATGGGCACCTGACTCATTGGAGACGAGACCATAGGTCTGAGGGGAACCGAGGCGGCGGCGGTTTAAAAAAAAAGTGAGTGTCTGCTCGAAGCGCCGTATGACCCGAAAGCTGCAGCTTTGCATTGCCATACAGCGGGGCAATACAGCCATTGTCTTGGGCACGCTTCTGACTGGTACTATTAAGGATCAGTTGCGCTACAAGAGTGCGGAGCGCGAGGCAACGAGGAGTTGGCGCGTGCGACGACGGTCATCGTCTCGACGAGGGCTCGGCACTAAGGTGTGGTGAACCAAGAAGTGGTAGTCCAGCTCCTGTCCCATGTAGGTAAGTAACTGAATGTACTAAGGCACAGAGGCATCTGAGTTTAATTTTCGAAACCTATACCTACTTAAAAGTTTAAGTTTATTTCCATTTGAAGGTTTGCAGCTATCGTAACGGATAGAGTGGAACTAATTTTCGTAAGAAGGCGATCCAATAGTTTCATACCAACTAGATAATAGATAGCTTTTGAGTAATTCGTTTGGCAGTACGAGTAGGTATCCACTTTGACGATTGAGGATCTCCAAAACCACTGAACGGATTAAGATGAAATTTGGCGTACATTTAGTACATAGCCTAAGTAAGATAAAAGGCTAACTTATTATACCGAAAACACGCGTGCGAAACCGCGAGCAGAAGCATATTCTATATAAACATTTTTGTTTTTTGTGTACCTAAGCATATTCAAAACACAGCTTATTTTTTTATTTATAACCTAAAAGCAAGATCAATAGTAATCTTAAACTACCCTCCTCTCAAAATAATAAGATTTCTCAGCTAACAATTTTAAAGTGACGTTTGGTCCGCCTGGGTTCCACCATATTTATCAACACTTTATCTAAAAGCCAGTCAGAAAATTCTTTATTTTGTAGAAATTAGGAGACGCAGCTCATGTGGGTGGCACCACTACTGCTCAACATTAAAGTGACCATTCAATTATGGGCCTAAGCTCCTCATATGTAGGTTTATTCTACAACAACAAACACAACCTTAAAGCTTATCGACGACCGATGTGGCGCGGTGGGCGAAGGTCTGCCTGTGACGCAGAAGGTTGCGGGTTCGATTCCCGCCTCGGGACAAATGTGTGTATCTAGTACTCTGTTATCTAGTACCCATAACACAAGCTCTGCTTAGCTTGGGGCTAGATAATGCTGTGTGAATTGTCCGGCATTATTATTATTATTATTATTTTATCGCGCACCTGAAAAGCACCTCTGCAGCACAGCACAAAAATGTACATTCAAATGTGGGCTTTAACTCGTAGTATTTAGATGTATTTTATATTGACGGCATCTTGGTTTAGTACTGGTTGTACGCATTATCTTACGAATAATTCTATCGATTTAGAGTCCTTTCAAAAACTTTAAAAACCCGCGACTATTATAGTAGGTCTATGCTGATTTAGAGTCATTAAATGTGATCTGACCCTAACTCGACGCTGACGGGGGTCGATTCAAGATTCAAGACAGGTTGAAAAAGATATCTAATATTCTTGAAAGAGGTCCGACAGACGACATCTGACACTATGTTGGATGCCACTTTACATTTCAGTTTCTAAGTAAAGGAGGTTGCAAGACGTTTGGACATGTTTCTTTTCAGTGAAATTGGAGCTAGAATTTTTAGCTGACATCGTGTTGTAAATACATGGTTTTTGGTAATTCTCTGATACCTCTTCTCTTACATTTTCAGGATTTCAATTTTTATAAATGTTCAATAGCCTGTCTATTGTCATTTTCGCATTAATCTCTCCTCTGTCATTCTAAACGTTTTAATTTCCCTCGTCGTAATTTCCGTAGTAATTTACTAACATTGCATACTTCCAATTAAATAAGAAAAGTTTGTAAGTACCGCCGTCTGTATGCCTTTGCAGTAACTAGTTTAAATGCCATTTGGAAACTTTTACTAATATAAACAGAATACTAGAAAATATTAAAAGTAAGGATTTGAAAGAACGAAATCATTGCCTTGTATTGAGATAGTACAAGTCACTGTGAACAAAATATGAGAGCCAAAACCTGGAAATGTACTAGTAACTTGTCTCATAAACATGTTTACTATTGGAAACCCCGATTTTGGATCGGATCTCGGTGTAAGTTTAATTAGGTCAAGAGTGCATAGTTGTCAGGATAAGATCTTGAGACACGATTTGACAACCAACAAATAAGATAAATACGAAGTCACGGAGAAGCGTATGGTTAAAAATAATTAGTTTCCAACTCGTATTAAAATCTCGTTAGGAATTCATCTCCGTGCAACAAATTACGGTAATAAGTTGCTAATTTAACTTAATTAACAAAGCTTTGTAACTTGCGACTTTTTTCTTTGTTTTCACAAAAGAGGAACTATTACTGCATTGAATAACGAGTTAGGGATTCAAAACAAAAGTCAATCTACTAGCAGTCATAGCGTTGAAGTTGCTTTTTAGAAAAACTTAGTTCAAAGGAGTTAGAAAACAAAAGACGCATCCGATCCGAGACGACGTGATTATAATATTCCTTCTTCCATATACCAAAGGTGCACTTTTGTTGGAGATCGAGATATAGGACGTTAACAGATTTAGAAAATCTAAATATCCGTAGCGGCAATCCAACGTTTCATTGAAAATGTTCCTAAAGCTTATTCCGCTAAAATAAAATACATTCACTAAAATGTGAATGTAACTTTTTTCTATGATATGGATACAGAACAGAACAATAACATTACGTGAAATAAATGTTCCAATTTACTTATTCCCTAGAGACCTGTTCCAATAATCACACAATTCGGAAATCAATTCCCTTTCCACTGACGAATTGAACTACGAGTACAAGGGAAAATAAAAAGGTATTAAGCGACAAAACCGCAGGAAATACCTTATAATAACTTTTTGGAGCATCTGGCTTCCTGAAGGCAGCAATTAATATAAATATTGAAGAAAAGCGGTTCTTATTTGTTTGGGGCCATTAATCTTTTTGAGTGGATTCCGTGATTTCATCTTGGTCCATCTTTTAGAGAAAAATACCGCGGGGGAAATCTTAAGTGAAGCTGAAAAATATGTTGTTACAAACAAAAGTGACTCTTGTTTACCTTAGACTTCAACAGGACAATGTTGTAATAATGACTTTTAATTTAATTTTACTGTATATGTACCTTGTCAGGACACACCTACATCATTTATTGAACATGCTTGCCTCCAACCAATGCGGGGCATTCGCCATGACCACCACGTTATAGGTGGCAGTGGAGGTGTTAAAAATACACAGCTGGAAGCCGTTGCCCTTCTTCTGGTAGGTTCTCTTAGTTCCTTAGTCTACGACATCCTCGGTCTGAGCTGGAGCGGTCGAATTTGACGCTACAGCCGATTACTTACCCAGGTAGCTAATACTCCCCGAGCCAAGTTTCATCCATAACCACGTACGAAAATCAAAGGAAATTCATGAAAACTGGTCTTAAATATTTCCTTACAATTATATTTTGTTCATCATTCTTATAATGATACTTGCTTCTGCCTGCGGCTTCGCATGCGTTTTTAACCGATGGAAAACAAACAAGTAGGAGGTGTGTCAGTCGATTTCTCCGTCAAATATAGACTGATTTGGAATATTATTTCGCTTTTTATACAGAATACTAGCTGTTACCCGTGACTTTGTCCGCGTGGGGTTTAATTTCATGTTTTTTTACTTTCAATAATTTTCACGATTATCGTAAAACGTTTTGTTCTGTCGGTTTTTGCCCTAAGGATCACAGCCCTCTGCATCATTATACCAACCAACATTTTGTCACCAAATGTATCCTCGAAATTGCTTTATCAACGGCAGTTTTTTTAGGTAATCCTTAAAAGAATAGTACCATTCAATGTAAAATATGTTGATGAAAAAAATAACTTCCGAATTTGAATCGAAACAAAATGTTTTTTTTTTTGTAAGGGTAATTAAAATGTAATTTTTAGTTGTTATATTTGTAAAGGTTGCTTAGATACAGAATATTTTCGTAAAAACTTTTCGTTTAAATTAAGTTATAGGAAAACATCGTCAACATTTCGAAGAACGATGAATCAAGTATGTAATCCTTATCAAAGGGGAATCTACATGTAAAGTTTTGTCGTTCTTAAGCTATCATTTGCTGAAGTACAGAGCAAACTATTTTGGAGGTCATGGCGAATGTTTAATCTTTAGTTTTAACTTTCGTTAAAACTTGGATATAAGAATTCATCGTCAGAATTTCAGATAACAATGTATCAAATATGTGACCGTTAGGGAAAGAAGGAGTAGAAAGGGGAATCTTCATGTAAAATTATGTCGTTTTTTTTTTGCTTGCGTTTACTGAAATATAGAGCTTTTTTGTTTAAACTTTCACACTGATTTTGAAAAATAAAGAGTGCGCATTTTTAAAATTCTTAAAGTACACCTCTCCACCCTAAAATTAACAATCATTCCAAATTTCAAGTCTCTAGAACCAGTAGTTCGGGCTCTGCGTTGTCTGTCAGTGTGTCAGTTGAATAACTGACTCTTTATAATTTATATTGATAATCCCTAGAAGATCTCAATAAAAAATCCCGAGGAATTAGTATTTGTCCAGAAAGAGTTTAAAAAAACAGTGTCAATACTAATAAATTTGCAGACGGTTTTTAGTTTTTTTCAACAATCAAAATATTGGAAATAAAATAGCTTATATGTTATTCCAGGTCCAAATCTTTGTGTGCAAAATTTCAGCTGGATCCATTCAGTACAGTATTAGCGTAGTCTTTACACAAACATCTTAACTAAAACAGAAGTTCTTTTAAAATGAGATACAATACTAAAATAATGCTTATACTTATTATGTTATTGTGCCTCCGAGGCCGGTATGTTATTTTATAGTAACTTGTTAGGTATACTTACAAATCAAAAGTGTAACTAAAAACAGATACATAAGTAGTGAGATACATGTGCAAAATTGGCCTTAATGAATAGGTACCTTACCACTTCCTAGATGGTAAGTAGGTAGGTATTTAATTGTATATTTACATTTACATAGATTACTAAAGTATGATGTGTATGACAACAAACAGGTTTAGTGGGGGAATTCCCGTAACTGAGAGAAATTATGACTCGATTGTTAATTATTATAATATATCATTAGTATGGGGTTTGGTTCCGTCAGGGAAAATGTAGGGAATGTTACATTTAATATTTTGAGTTAAAATAAGAATCAACCGGTAGCATATCAGCTCACCCGTATGTTGTATATATACTGAAAATACGTAAACAACGGTTTGCTTTTCACGTTGTTATGCGCATTGCAAGAAGTTGGAACTTTTAGCATTATTTGCTATTTCCTGAGAACCTGAACATTTCTAAGGCCACAGTGAACAGATTGAAGTTCTTCATTCATTGGTCAAACTTATCTATTTCCTATAAAAAGCTATTAATCCATTGTTAAATAATTCTTGGAAGATCTTATTGTCAGTGTAGAGTTAGTCGATTATCGTAATATAATGCAGTCATGTACATGATGTGTAATCGATCACTATCGATTACACTCGGTAACTCGAATGACTAGGAGAGACGCAATATAAGATCTGAGTTGTATTTTCAAACATGCATCGACAAAAAAAAATAGTACGGACTACGTACTTAATTTACGAAAGTCCTACTTTTTTCTGTACCAGCATTGTGCTAAATATACTCTGGTATAATACCTTTGCATTAACAGAGAAATTCCGGGAATCAGTTAAACTGAACTATAATTTGGAGTTAATATTTCGTTTTTGCCTTTTCTTGTGTCCGACAAGCCATATTTCAACAAATGCCCTAACCTTTATTCAAAACAGACGTGTTTCCGAAGGTTGCCAACAAAAGCCAGTGAAAGGATGTTTTTGAACATTTGAATGACGGCTGGCCGCTTATTCGCTATGACCGTTATGGAGCCTACACACCATATTCTGAAATGTTGCATGAATGCGGGGTGTGTTGAGAGATTCGGTGAATATAGTCCATTATAAGATTTTAACACAGTATCACCACCTCATTGGTTTTAAACCGCTCTCATCTTCAAACAATAGCTATGATTCGTGTGTTTTGGTAAAGTTGACATTCGAAGTCCCTATGACTTTATTGTGTTTGTTTTTTGGTCTTAAATAAAATTGTTTCCTTTATCATGTATAAATAGAAAACAATATATTTCAGATCAGTCTGGTTTATTTATTACTATTGACTTGTATAGCGTTGCCAGGTTACGATTTTCAGCTGTCTGAGGATGCGTTCCGATTTGAATCGAAAATTTATTTTCAACCATTATCTACTTATTAGCTATTAGAAAATAGTACATACTAGGCAAGGACGTTCCTGATTTTTATAGAGTGTGTCATTTGGGCAGCTGAGGGCCATAAAACACGAGGGAATCGCACTTTCTTCCGAGTGGATATATTATAGTGCTTTATACCTATGAGAAAAAAATCTTCAAAATCGCTCGTGTAAATTCTTACTAGACACCGACGCTACTGTTGAAAATTACAAAGAAACAATACTGGAAAACGGGTACTCAATACTAAATAAAGTGACGCCCAAATACTGCACTCGAGAAACTTCTTCCAAGAAATCGCTTCTGGACCATATTTGTACGAATCTAAAAGAGAACCAGTTCCACCTGGCCCTCATCGAGTCTTCCATGTCTGACCATAAGCAGATTTTCTTAGAAATAGATAAATACCATCCACCGCTAAAAACTAAAATTGAATATCAATCCGTTGATTACAATAAATTACTGACGCTTTCAGAGAAAGTATATGCTACAGATAATGACGACTTTAATGTATTTGAAGATAAACTAATAGAAATAATACAAGAGAGCAAAAGTACAAAAAAGAAAATATTGAACCCACCTAGGCAAGATTGGATAGATGCACCCATATTAGAAAAAATTAACTACAAAAATAAACTATATAAACTACATAAAAGCAACCCCGATAACACACAAATACAAATGAATTTTAAGGAAGTAAACAAAAGTGTTATTAAAGAAATCCAGAAGATGAAGAATGAATACTACCTTAAACATTTTAAAGAATGCAAGAATAAACCAAGAAAAATGTGGACCCTTCTAGATAGCCTTACACACAATAGGATCAAAAACATATCAATGCCAGCTAAACTAGAAGCAGACAATACTGTAATCTCCGATGGTAGCCAGATATGTCAATATTTCAATGACTTTTTCTCAAACATTGGAATGAAGTTAGCACAAGTAATTCCTAACGAGTATCATGATGACGAGACTTACACCACAAATACAGTAGATCCCAGTTCATTTGGTTTCGGCCTTTCAACTTTAGAAGCAACTACAAAAGATGAAATCCTTAAAATAATCGACAACCTGAACACTAACACAAGCTCCGGTCTCGATCGAATAAACGCAAAAATGATCAAATGCATAAAACACCAAATTGTATCTGAGCTCAGTTCATGTATAAATCGTTGTCTAGAGCAAGGTACGTTCCCCGAAAATCTTAAGACTGCAAAGGTCACACCTATCTATAAATCAGGAACACGATCTGATCCTAACAACTATCGCCCTATATCTGTACTCCCGATAATTTCGAAAATACTTGAAAAAGTAATATACAATCGTCTTGAATATTATCTGAACTCAATTAATTTTATCTATAAAAAACAATACGGATTTAGGCCCAAGTCTAATACCCTATCAGCTACCGTAGATCTTGTCACTAAACTTAAAAACTCCATAGATGAAAAGAAAATTGGTCTTGGAATTTTCATTGACCTTAAAAAGGCATTCGATACGGTAAGTCACAGTATACTGTTGAGTAAACTAAACGACTTAGGTCTAACTGGTAATGCTCATAAAATCCTTAAGTCCTACCTCACCGGTCGTACCCAAGTTGTTAAGATCGGTGAATTTCAAAGCTCTACAGCACCGATTACATTCGGAGTTCCACAAGGATCTATCTTGGGTCCGCTGTTATTCCTTATATATATAAATAATATATCTAAGCTGAACCTAAAAGGGGAACTATCGTTGTATGCTGACGATACTAGCTTATTTTACTTCGGAAAAGATATAGATGTCATTGTTCAAGATGCCCAAAATGATCTTAATCTCCTCAATTTATGGTTTAAATGTAATCTGCTAACGATTAATATTGCCAAGACACACTACGTCATATTCTCAGCAAAAAACAAGGTAATAAAAAACTATGAATCCCTAAAAATAGATAATATTGCTTTAGACAAATCAGACAATGAAAAATACTTGGGTCTCATTCTTGATAATCGTCTAACGTGGAAACCCCATATCATGAAAATCAAATCAAAACTAACATCTTTAAACGGTGCGCTCCGCGGAATAACTCGGTGTTTACCGCGCAACGTTCATTATACTGTTTATAATTCACTGGTAAAGCCGCACATTGATTACTTGATTGAAATTTGGGGATCAGCAGCGAAGACAAATCTAAACCTATTGCAAATAGCCCAAAATAAACTTATCAAAAGACTATTTAGCTATGATTATCTAACCCCTACTATTAAACTGTACAAAGAAACAAAACTTATGAATATCACTACAACCTTTAAGTACTATACCTGCCTACTAATACGAAAAATACTATCTAAAGACATGCATACAAACATTACATTCAAAACTAAACGAGACCATTTTAATAGGAAACAACTGAGAAATGCAGACAAATTAATTCTACGTCAACCAAGAACAAATTATGGCAAAAATAATATTACTTTTGAAAGTGCTAAAATATACAATGAACTGCCTAAAGCTATAAAAGAGACAAAATCTATGCACTTATTTAAAAAACTACTAAAATCTCATCTTTTCACGACTAATTAAATTATAAATAACCTCTAAAAATAATACACTCAGGTACCTAGTACCTACCTAATTTTACAAACTAGACTTAATTATCAGCATAAATCTCAATTTCACAAATCTAAAACTACACATTTATCCCATAGCTCTACATACCTAATATTCATACGCCAAAGCTTGACACATCCAGTTGTTGTTGATCTATGTAACTCGAGTCGCTCATTGTTCTATGACGCTTCGCAAAATGTCGTGTAAACTAAATACTTACCTACTGCACTACTGCGTTGTGTCGGTCTCGTCAGAATGATTTTCTAGCTACCCACTTTGTTCTTTTTTTTTTTTTTTTTTTGTTCTTGCCCTACATGAATGTAATAATGATTTCTTGTTTAGTATTATTATAACTAATGATGTATAGCAAATTACCTACCTACTAGTTTAGACACACTTATCAATTACCTACATATTTGTAGTACGCACGCTCGTCACCCAAATGTTATTTACTTACTTATTATTAGCAATTAGCCCTAAGTTCTCATTTTAAGTGAATTTTTATAATTCGTATGAGAATAAAGTTTCTTAAACCATAAACCATAAATTGAAAATGTAAACTTAAATTATGTGAAAATCGCACGCAATAAATACGCTATTCTCACATGGTTCTTTTTTCAATTATTGTTCAGAATAGCAGGAGGAAGCTGAATGTAGAATAAAATAGCACGGATCACATCACTAAACCTAGTTTTGTTTTGTTCTCTCGCAACCGCTCCTAGATGTAAATGTTCGCACAAATGCTTCTAAGAATTTTCTCATGTTTGGTTTCTTTTTATGATTCTAATTTGCGTTTGAAAATTTTGGGTTGTGTTAGTGAATTGAGTTTTATTTGTTTTGGTTTATGGATATTAATGTAAGTGCTTGCATTCTCAGCCAGAGGGAGAGGACATACTTCCGTTTTTAGTGACTAAGTAGGTGATAGATAGTCTTTGGGTTTGAAGAATTTGATAAAAACACAAAAAAAATCGCAGTTCGCTGATTATATTCTTCTGTTTTTATCGTTGGGCCCAGTCCAAAGTTCGGCTACTCCTGGGGGAAAAGTCTTTAATCGTTAACTAAAAATTTCTCGCTCCGCTCTGTGGTAACATTTCTTATTTTATACTGGTGTTTTTATCTTGGTGGCCGATATCAAAAATAAGAAATGTTATCGGCGAGAGGAGAGAGCCATGATTTTTTTTTCATGACCTTCAATGACGAGTGTGAGTGATAACTACGTTATAAAAACAAGCAAATCCTTTATTCAGCGAATTATAACGAAATATATAATATAAATTTAAAAAAATACTTTTAATCTTATTTATTTTTTTGTTTTTATATGTCTCTAAATCCCGATTTATTTTACCTTCTGCCCCGATTCAAAACAAGTCGGACCTGGCAACACTATTTGTAGGCCTTTATTATTATATTAGTATAGGTTTTGTTCAGAACGTTACACAACAGCTACGCGTTATAGCTACGGAATCCCGTAGAATACTTGCCCCGGTTATTTATCGCGGAGATTTGGGTCGACGCACATCCCGCTCTGTGAAAATCTGTAAAAATAGAGTACGCAGGCGGCTTCAAAGGCCTTTTGTTTTGACGTTCTGTTTGTGAAGAATAGAAACATCCTGAAAGGATCGTGATGAAGGCTAATCCGAACCAGTTTTAACGAACACCCCGTTTCGTTCACATTCATATGTGAAATATTAAAACAACCAATAGAATTTTAAACATCTGATATTATTGGCACTCATTAATAATCCTACTACTTGATCAGTCAGAACAATATTAGTGGAGACTAGCCACTAGCCATGTGCGCAAGACATATGATAGTGCACCAGTGTGTCCGCAAACACAATTGCACTCTTTATTGAATGGATGTGAATGGATAGGATCGTTGGATTGAACGGGGATCTGTGTGCATAAATAAAAAGCTAATTACAAAATTCTAAATACAATTATGAACTTTACAATATTATTTTTCTCACTCTGCTTTCAAATTACCCCTGATGGTGTATTATATACAGTGTGTCCCTGGATAAAGTGCAACCCCGAAAGGGGGTGAAACTAGATCAAAAATTATCGACAAAAAAATAGAAAAAAAAATTCGTATATACTTTATTGATGAATTAAAATTTTTATTGCTCACTAATGACTCTATTTAATAAAAAAATGATTTCTTCCAAAGTAGTAGGTCTATTTTGTTAAAATAAAAACCATAATCATGTCAGTATATTTAGTTCAGTCATTACAGTTAATCATTATTTCTCAAAATAAAAAATTACAATATTATTTCTCATTCTTTTTCTGTACAACTTAAACCGTGCATTTTTCCTGGCTAAAAATTAGCCTACGTCATTTTCTGTCCCCTAACCGCCACAAAAAATCATGTCGATCCTTTGCTCTATGAAAAATTTAAACTAATCTGTCCCACGGGAACCTTACATTTTATCGGGATAAAAGTGGCCTATGTGGTATTCTAGACTACAGTCTATCTCTGTGTCAAATTGCATCCTTATCCGTTCAGATTTTTTTGCGTGATTGCATAACAAACATCAATCCATCCAAACTTTCACATTTATAATATAAGTAGCATAACTAGCTTTAGTTTTAAATATTATAAATCATAGATTAATACAAGCTAAATTGTGTACAGAAAACATTACTCAAAACTAAAATAAGGGTGCAAAATAGAAAAATATTTCACAGCTTTGAAAACTACAATGCGAGAAATACAAACGTGAAAGAAATACAAATTGTTATGAAACTGCAAACGTAGGTAACTTTTTTTATTATTTATGTTTTTACAGCACAGTGCTTGAAGATTTTAAGTTTTTATTTTCATAAGACCTAGGGCCTTCGCAACAGGTTTATAGAAACCTCTTGATTGGTAATTTCTGACGTTAGTTGACAAATAGTGCCGAGTCTAGAGGACGCATTTGATGAACGTACCGAATTATTCCCGACTCGTCCCATTCTGGTACAAATCCTGTGGGACGAGTCAATAAACCCAAATTTTAAGATGAAAACGTTCCTCATTCGTCCCATTTTGAGATTTCATGCAGCGTGGCATATGCAGATCACACCGCTGAAAACGGGCAGTAAACGCGTTAAAAACACCCAAAACAAAGAAAAGAGAACCTTACGTGCATGACTGAACTAACAGGTTTGAATGTTTTAAAAGCTGAACAATGCCCGCCAAAGTAATTTCACCTCCGCACTAACAACGGACACATTGTATGTGCAAGAGCAGTAGCGCAACATAATCAACGGAGCGGGGCGGGGGGGTGGCTTGCCTTATGTTCAGTCACTGTGTTAATTTGATGGTGTTAATTGATACAGTGTGAAACGTTTATCAAAACTTTAGCTAATTTAGGGTTGATAGTTTACTTGTGTTGTTGTAGGTACCTAATATAATCCATCCCGTCATCTAATTTGCCGGCTTAAAAATTTTACTGTTCCTTTTTTACAATCGGAAAAACATACCTCCTATTTTCATGTAGGTTAAAATTGGGGACGTCGACAGTTGTAGTTAGTTTTTGGTAAGGTGTCACCAGAAGCGACACAATTGCATTATCATGGTTACTATGTATTATAATTAGTTGGAGTCATATTTACGGGCTTCTGAAAAAAAATATTTTTGGTGGACCTGTCTGAAGGTCTGCCTGCAACGCAAGAGGTTGGGGACAAAGGTTTGCACGATCTGCAGACATTTGTTCATGGTGTTCTGTTCTATGTGTCATAAAAAATATCTATCTATCTATTGTATTATGTATATCAGTTATCTTTCTACCGATAACATAAGCTCTGCTTAGCTTAGGGCTAGATAATACTGTGTGAGTTGTTCAGTATTATTTATTTATTTATTTGAGAGAGAGCAGCGAACAACGCACAGCATTATTTCTCTTTGGCACTGAGCCATCTCTTTTTTACTTGTATACACTCATAATGTTTGCAAAAGTAATTTCATTCCCTATATCCCTAAAAAGATTCACATAAGTACCGAAAAGCTGCGTTAATTTGATTCTCTCGGCAAGTTTGCCCATAAAATTTTACACCGTTTTATAAGCCTCCTTTTACGAGGTATTACGTGGTTTACTCACATTACAATGAGGGTAGTACCTACTCCTTACTTTTTCAGTACATTATGTTTAGAATAAAATGATGAGAATATTTTTGTTTAGGTACAGGCTTCAACGTTTGCACTCCTGAAAAAACCTTCCTACTAGATTTTCGCTAATTTTTTCAACGATATTATTTAAATATGCACGTTTGTATAATGTAAAATTTTACAGCTCGCGTAGCTCTTGTAGTTTCAGAGATCTCTTGATATGTCAGCCAGTTTTCTCTTCTCTTTTATAAATATAGATTGATGGGCAAAAAGTATGATATCTGAAAATTTATGGTTTAAATTAACTTCACAAATAAATAGATACCTAAAAATAACTTTAACCAAATTATTAAAAGCTTAAAACTCTTGCACCTACTTATTATATGGAAATGCTTTACTAGTATTTGCTTGTACTCGACGCAAGCTTTTAGTTAGGTTCAACTATGCTGTTTAGATGTTACCGCGACGGTAACAGGCTCGGAATACAGCAGCGAGAGCTCGCACTATACATCTATACCGACCGATGTTGAATAGGGCGCTCGCACTATGTAGACGAAATTCACGGTCGCCACTCGGAACTCTTAACACCTAGTTCACGTTCTTAAATTACTTACTTGTTTTATGTTATGATTTTAAGAGTTACATATTATATGTCTCAGCATCATCTGGTAATAAACTACCCAGAGCTTGTGTTATTATGCGTGTCGCCGCCAGATCTTAGAATTAGGCCGTTTGTAGAATTTCGTCACCAACAGTCATTCTGGTATCAGCTATATTTAGAAAGAAAGAAAGACTGCATGCAAATGCTGGATGCGTCAAGTTGAAGACAGGGCGCTAAGGGACTCATTAGAGAAGGCCTGTCCAGCAATTTACTAATATACCCGTGACCACTATCGCTGAAACGCGGTTGAAACGTTGGGGAAAGAAAGCAAAAGGTACGCGATAAATACCCGATAAATAATAAATATATATAAATATAATAATAAATAATTTAATAATATAGTTTGATTATGATGATTTAGCAAATATGTAAATAAAACTATCAAACTACCTCTGGCGTAGTGGTGCAGGGTCCGCCTAAGACGCAGAAGGCTGCTGGTTTGATTCCCATCGCCAACCTTTGTACCCATAGATTTCAAATAGTTTCTCCCGCGGTGCGCAGAGAATCGAACCAACAAGTATCTGCAAATCAGCAGGACTTTCGACCACTGCGGCAAAGAGGTTGCTTATACGTACTTATTTCACATGCTTTCCAAACCTACAAAACAATTCAACAAATACCACTTAGCAATAATGTTTATTTGTTTAGGCTTACAAAATAAGCACTTAGACACGACAAATTTTATACTATAAACCGGTTTTTATATAGTAATTATTATCAAATAAGAAACAAGTTGTTATTGATTTTGTCCACTTCAATTTTTTGTACACAAGTGGAAAATAAAGCACTAACTAGTAAGTTTATATATGACTAATAAACTAATACATCTTTTTCATTTGCATAACTAAGGCTAAATATAATGTGTTTAAGATAAAGGTCAATATTTATCTAAGACTAAGCTTAATATTATTTTGTATAGGTACTATTGTCAGTGCGGAACTGGTCGACATCTGACCAAGCATTTACATCATTGATGTAATCATCTATGGACAACGTTAACAGAAAGTGATGTAAAGCTAATTCAAACGATTTACAACTTCCCCTAAACTACATATAAATTGAGGAAAATGTTCGGGAAACACCATAAGTACAAGCTGTCACGCCTCCCCTCGTAAATCAGATAAACTGACGTAAGTACAGCTTCACGCCTACCGATGGTCACTTATCTAATGGGATCTAGCGAAAATAATCTGCGAATTTGTGGCCATAACCCAAGCATTGTTATCTGCCTGTTGTGTTATACCGCTGGTTGTTTTTGTAGATAAAGATTTTATACAATTACAATGTATTATATAGATACACAGATTGTCAGACTGTAAATTTTATTGCAGAGATACCCACCGAGCTAGTAAGTTTAAAGAGCAGCTCACTTTTGTGAGGAAATCCCTCACAGAAATCTCTTATATTGTAACAGACCTATCGGACCTGCCATTCATACAGGTATCTTTGTTGTTTTTATGACTTTGTGTTCTATACCTCAAAAAGAAAAAAGAAATTCTGATGGGATCACTTTGCTGTCTGTCAGTCCATCTTTCTGTCAATCCATCTGACATCATCCGTTTTGTCAAGAACGGAAATTATAAAGTTGGAATTAAAATCTAATTCTACTTACTAGTCAAGACTTCTTGATGCCGAGATATAAATTAAAATCAAAAGTTACAGCCGTTTATGTGCGAATATATTGAAATTTCATAAATGTAACAATGTTTAATTCTTTTCTAGAGGAATTATTCCCGTAAATCTTCCATGGGAATTCGATGTTTTACCAAGACAAAAAGTAGCCTATGTTATTCCAAAAATATAGTTGATTAGTTGCTTAGTTAGGGCACGAAGGAAGAACAAATAATCAAACGAACGAATATAGTTGGGATGAAGCTGCCCACAAAGCTCTCAGCTAAGAATGCTATACTAAACTCTAGAAACCTATGATTTATATTTTGTAAACAAAGGGGTCACAAAACCTTAAAAATATTGGTGAACAATCTTTAACCACTCTGGTATTGCAGAAAGTGGCAAAAGTTCGAAACAATTGTTGTAATAAACCGCTTTCGTTGAATGTCTCTTGCTCTGCTCAAATTCGCTTTTCTCCGCTGTGCGTCTTGTTTTAGTGGATATCTTGTTGGTACATTATTGTTATTGTTAATATTTCATACAATGTGGATTCTATTATAGATAATTTATCGGGTATTTATCGCATACCTTTTGCTTTCTTTTCCCAACCTTTCAACCGCGTTAAAGCGATCTTTAATATGTTATCAAATCGCGAAAGTTTAAAAATGGGATGCTAGATTATGATCCTACATTTTTTGTGTACGCACTAAACTCTCGCCATTTAAATGTAAATACTGCATACAAATCTATAAAAATTCCCAACACGATGCCATTTGTTCAGGCATCTAATGTGTTCAATTCGCACGCTAGACACGCAGCGAATGTGATCAGGCAAAATATGGAACGGTGTCGTTCTATTTTTATTTTGTTTAATCTTGGCCTAAATTGTTTTTCGATGAACTTCATCGAAGACTTGACTATATTATGATTAGTCTTTCATCATCATCACTAGTTCACGGCTGGACATAGGCCTCCGCTGATGAGCGCTAGAGCGCCCTATCTTCAACTGCATCCAGCATCTGTCTGCAGTCTTTCGCTGGTCTTCATCCCACCTGGCCGAAGGGCGTCCTACACTACGTTAGCCGAGTCGTGACTCACCAATGGTTAATCCACCATAGTTGGTCATTCATTCTCAATAAATAATTTAATACTAACTTCTGGTCGCGGCCTTGCTCACGTGGTTTATGGCTATTAAATATCCAATTCTGACTAAGAGCCTCGGGACTCCAACCACCCTGCGGCCAGTCCCGAAGCCGGGTCAGATTAGAAACAAGTGTTGTGGCCCGTTGGGACCAAATTTGGTAACCTATGTGCTATTCCTGACTAATTTATATCTCTGCGTCAAATTTCATTGATATCCGTTCAGCCGTTCTGGCGTGATTGAGCAACAAACATCCATATGTCTATCCATCTAAACCTTCGCACTTATAATATTATTAATTTCTTATACATTCCCTGCCGTAACACTCCAACGATTAACATTATAATGTAACTGTGTGTGTGTGGGATTTCATTGTTAAGTTATTTTTCATACAAACGCAACACTTTAACTTTTGGTAGAGGAGAGAAAATTAAAGTGTATTTTTTTGGCAATTACTGAGTAAATAAAATTAATAACTAAACACTAATTAATCTAGAAACTGATAAGTACTCCCGAATACTCTAACTAACGCATCTCAGATTTATCACGTTTAAGTCGCGGTTATTTGACAAATTCTTCACTTGAGACGTGCTTAAATTTGATATGTGTACTAGTAAGTTACTCGAAAAATCAGAAGCATTTAACCAAACTCGAGAGATGCATACTTCTAACTTACCTTGTTAGTAATAAGTAGCATGTTCACTTAAGTACCCTTACCCAAAAAATATAAAAAGAACTAATCTTCGTTGTCTTTCTATCTATTTTATTCACAATCGAGTCTAATATCTACAAACAACAACTCCAAGGTCAATTTTATCTTCGCAGTTCATATCATTTACGTCACCAGAACCAAGTTTGTACTAAAATTATGTTTCACATTAAGTTCCTAATATATAAGGGTCCAGTCCCTTATTATCATAACATTTGGGTACGTCATAATGTACGAATAAGACCACAAAGCCACCTTTACCTTAAAGAGCTAAGGGTTAGGAGTTTAAGGGTTAACGGGCAGAGATGGACTTTAGTATGGAAAGGGATATATTTAATGAGGTCCTACCTAATCCGTACTAATTACACTAATATTACAAATGCGATAGTTTGGATGTTTGGATCAATGTTTGTTATTCATGCCAAAATTAGTGAACGGATCGGGCTGAAATTTTGTTCTTGAAATTTTGTCTCTCAACTTCTAGGAAGGGAACCAAACGTAGTTTTCATCCCATATATCCTTGCCTATGGGATAAAAATAACCTTAAACAACGCGTGCGAAGGCGTGAGCAAAAACTAATATCACTATAAATTGGAAAGTAATTCTGTCTATCTGTCTGTTACCTATTACGGGCTAAACACATCTTCATGAAATTTGGCAGGAGGTAAACGGTATCTTAACGGTATCGTAAAAATGGAAATACGTTTTGCCCAGGAAAACGCGAGCAAAGCCGCGGGCATTAAGCTTGTTACCCTAAACGGCTGAACAGAAATTAATGAAATTCGAAAGGGAGGGGAACAGATAGTTTCCAGGGGAAGGACAGAGACTGCAGTTAGCTCAACTGTTACGAGTGTCAATACTAGCTTTCATTAATTCCGATTCTTAATATGTAATTAAATTCACTACATTATGATTTATTCTGATTTATGATGATTATTCCATGATGATGATGATTTATTCCAGGTTCAGATTAAAACCTTAGAATCACTTAGACAAATGAAATAAAAGGCTCAGCCATCATGCAATTACACTTTATAATGCCTTCCTTTCCTCTCGGTCTGAGTGCCCTCTGAGGTCCTGGGGGGGTTACTCTGGAAAACAATTCTAATTTCGCACCAATCACGATATCGCTCCAATTCTGACACAATTTTGAACACGTTCGTGACATTTGGCAGATTGTATAGAAGCACACATGCAAGTTTAGCAAACGAACTAGAAATTTTATTATCACTTGTTTCGCTTTAAATCTTGAAGTGCCTCAACAGCCTATAAAGGTCTACTGCTCGACGCATGCCTCCCCTGATTTTTAATCTCATAGGGGTAATGGCCATAATCCGCACGCTGGGCATGCGGGTTGGGGATCGCTGTTCAGTGGTAGATCTATTCTGCAAGAGGCGCTGCTGCCGGCCCCCCGGTGTATGTCCCTTAGTCGCCTCTTACGACACCTACGGGAAGAGTTGGGGTGGTGCAAATTCTAAGCCGGCACGACAAGGCTTGAAGTGAATTCAGTAATATTAATACACGCAAGACACCTAGAGAACATCGAGACACGCAAAAAGGGCCCACCTGCGGCCGAGTGGCGGAGACTAGTCCATTAACAAGTACACACAAGACATCGGACCTAATAAACAGGTGGAGTAAGATACTCGTAGTAGAGCTGAGCCAGCTCTATTAGTCTAGTATTCTAGACTCACTCTAGTACTTATCCTACAATATTCATGACACTTGTCTATTTGAACGTGAAAATTTTCGGATTAATACTACTTATCTAATTATAGAAACTATAAAGATAAAATTTAAAATAAGATGACATTGAAATAATTATTAAATAAACACAAATATTAATGAGTTGTCTGTTGAAGTATAACTCACTGGGTCAAAACTTCAATATGTTAATCTTTATTAAAATAAAAACAATACTCAACAAGTTGAATAACTTTCTGTTAAACAAGGGAACTTTTAGTTCTTTTACATCTTTTGGCAATTTGATGACAAAAAAATCCAGGCTAACTGTGTTCGAACCTGTGGTCCAGACATCTAAATTGGCCAAACATCTGAACGATCGGGCGTACTATCGAGCATCGGGAGTAGCCCTCCCGCGATCTAAATTAATCTATCTCCTGGCATACTTGGCTTTCAACGGATTCTTATGGAGGATCAATAACCTCTTCTTCAGATTTCCTCTAGGGTTTAATGGCACTTGGCAGAGTGAAGAGGAAATAAATAAATAAATTATAGTGCCTCTTCATCATCATCAGCCTATAGTAGTCCATTGTTGGACATAGGCCTCCCCTAGTGAGCGCCATAGCGCCTCTTCCACACGAATGTAGTTCTTGGTTATTAGTTCGATTCACACCACGAAAACATATTTTCCAATTTGCAAGTTCATTTTTAATACATGTAAATATTTGCGAAACAAACCTTGGTAGTTCTTATACGCAAAGAAAATTAATATTTTGACCTAACTTGTGTGAATTTTGTAGCATTTATTTAAGTATCTAAGCCGTACATTTTAGCTTTAGAGGATATTTTAACAACTTCCTAGAATACACTCTTAATATAACCCTGTGCAATAATTATTTATGAGCAAATAAAGAACTGGTGCCCTTTGAAGCAGCCATTTTAATTATTCACAGCCTTCATCATCCACACACAAGTTTACTGCTAAATCTCCAAAAGGCCAACGAAGGTGTTAAAAACATGGTACAGTCAGAAACAAAAGTAGATGATAGGAGTTGGTGTCAAAAGCTGATCGAAGTAAGTGTCAGTTGAGTGTTGCTACTGTACCTGAAAGTACCGAAGCAAATGGTTTTACCAGTTCAACAGCGACATAACTTCAAAAACGACAATGTTATCTGCTTTTCAAATCATATCTTTTATATTTGATGCTGTCTGTACTAGGATACTTTCAAATTGATGGGCTGTAACTGTTATGTGAAAACATTTGCTTTACGAGAAAACGTCAAAAATCACATCACATTTCAGACTATAAAAAACTCGTAGTAAAGTACGCTGATTTAGTATTAATGTATTCTGTTATTTCAACGTAAGAAAACCACAACTTTAGCTGATTTTTGACCAAAACGAAAATGAGATGAGTGAAACAACCAATAAAAGCTCGAATTTCTGTTTAAACTTGACACCATATTTGCATCTATTTACACATTGAGATCTAGTCTACTCGCTTCAGATTTGGATCATTTAAACCGATTTAAAAAAAACAAATACATTTTGTTTCTTGCTCCTTTGGACAAGCTACATAAAAATATAATTTTAACCCTAAAACTCATCTACCAAACTTAAACACTCTCAGAAATATGTACCCATATTAAACCTTTTTGTTGTTGACTATGACTAATTAGTGACATTCGCACAAAAGTACTTTGGCAAATGAATTTACTCAGGAAACTCCCATTATTTGCCATTCACACCCTCGATCAATTTGACATTCCTAGAACAGAAATTCACTTAGTTTTAAATGTCAGTCTAACCTTTGGTGACTATTCAACTTCAACCTGTGAGTGTCTGTATTCTACTCAAAGTTATGTCGTTATTTACACGTGTTTCTGAACAATGCCGAGGGACGTTTTCAGGGTTAAAAAGGTATAAAGCGAAATTAAATCGGAAAACGGCCGCGGGTTCTTGTAAACTTTTAAAATATTTCGTAGAAAATCATTTTGATACGCTTTGAGAAGGTTTTTGTAAAGCGAAGCTTTTATGTTAGCATAATGTGTCCAGAGGCTTTTAGAGACCTTGTTGTAGCTTTCATCACTTAGGAAAATTATATTAAAGTTTATAGGTACAATCATGTGTGAAATAATGCTGAATATACGATTAATAATATCTATTTACAATACAATACAATACAAAATATATACTCTATTGCACACCAAATATTTACAAAAAAAACATACCTATAACTCAAAAACAATAACAGTTTTGAAATTAATATTTTTGTTGTTAATTTAATTATTATAGGTATTAATTATTTACGTACCTAATTATCACATTTTAACTACACCATTTAGACCACTGCTGGATAAAGGTCTCCCATAATAAGCGCCATAGTAATGGGTACTATGGCGCTTATTATGGGAGACCTACCTCTTCTGCTTGCCGCATCTACCATGTTTCTGTAGTCCCTCACAAGTCGTCATCCTACCAACCGAGCGATTACAAAAAAATCACCCATCTTATTATTGACAGTTGAAAGCCATTTCATACGTAATTGCTCGGCGATTGGGGGTCGGTACCAACGTCATATATCTAATTATGTACCAGCTGCAGCCCGCGGCTTCGCACACGTTTTTCAAGTAGCTTATGTCCATCCCCGGGACATCCTATACCTCCCTGCCAAATTTGATTTAGATCCGTTTAACCGTATAGACGTGAAAAGGTAACAGACGAACAGATCAGGCAGGTTTGAGTCCTGCCGAAATCGAAATATTTTGGGAACCTGTTTAATATCTTAGAAGGAAAAAGTTACTTTAGAATTACTAGTAAGCATAAATATCAGGTAGTCTGATTCGATATTATCCACTTACTAGGTATATATACGAAGCCGTGGGCAGAAACTTAGCATTCCCGTAAGTGTCTCCTCTGAAACCCATAAAACTGCTTCGCTACCAGTATCACCTGGTAACCGCTGAGCAAACTATCAATTTGGTTGAACTCCACTCTTTTATGTTTCGCCGTTAAATTTAAATAAGCTCTGGCACACGATGTGGTTTTGCGGTTTCAGTGTTCACGGCAGGTTGTTCTGCAAATTAAATTATGTTTTAAAATAGATTGAAACTAACGGGTTTATTAATAGAGTCTTTATTCTTGGACTGGCTTTTGTTTCAGATGATATTCTCACATGGTTTTATGGTATTTGTATTTCTTTACTTAATGAATGATTGTATTTGTTTGGGTAAGCCAATCCTACAATCCTTAATTACGAAACACTCTAGCTAATCTATAAAGTCTAGATATTAGATAATTAATAAATATAAATAATAAATCAATAATGTTGGACAATTCACACAGCATTATCTAGCCCCAAGCTTAGCAGAGCTTGTGTTATGGGTACTAGATAACAGATAGACATAATAAACTTCATTACATAGATAGATATTTTTATTATTCGTAGAAAAAGCACCCTTAAAGAGTAGACAAGCCCTACTGGGTGACTTTACTACTCTTTACGCCAGACCCTGTGAGCTACGAAAAAATATAAGACAGGACTCACAAGTATCTTCATGTGAAAGAGCCTGCACTCGATCTGGTTGTCGTTTAGAGCTCACTGTTATAACTCCGTGTTCATAACCTTAATGGAAATATTCCCTTGAAAAATAATTGTTTTTATAATAGCTGTTCAAGTGCAAGAGGGGTCTCTATTAAAATAATTGAGTTGTGAGGCGCCCTCTTCCGAGATTCCATAATGAACGAAATATGTTTTATTTATAGACTTGAGTAGATGCCTAGTAATTTGGTGGGGAAAGGTTGAAACAATGACTTTCAACCCGAAGATAATTCAATTCAATTTGTTTTCTATTTTGTGTGTGTTCATTATTTATTTAATTTAAAGGTAGGCCTACAGCTTATATCTTTAAAAAATAAGTTACGTCAGACTATAATGTGTAAGAGTTTATATAAAACATAACAAAGGCACGGCATTATCCAATAAATGGTGTAGTAAAACCCGTTCCTCGTGTACAATTATCGAATAATGATGAAACCTATACTATCAATACTATCATATTATAAATACGAAAGTGTGTTTGTTTGTCCTTCCTTCAATAAGCAACCAATCGACTTGTTTTTTTGGCATAGAGTTAGTTGAAAGAATGGAGAGTAACTTATTATGTATCGCATAAAGCAGATCCCATGGGATAGAAATAACCTTAAACAACGCGTGTGAAGCCGCGGACAGCAGCTAATAGTTTCATAATGAAACGATTGATGTGCTTGAAATTATAATACTTGTTGAATAATTATATCAATTATCATGTCTTCTACTAATACAGAACATAATTTTTGACTAAAATAAAACAGACCTAAATTTATTTTTTTGCTTGAAATACATTTTTTTTAATTATATTGGGTGGTAATGTTTCGCCCAGCCCTGGGGGTGGCCGGGGTAGAACCCTGATTTCTGTGATACATACTCACACGTGGCTCAGCGACGAAAGGGAATCTTGTCCCTAAGGATCGCTAGGCCTTCCTAAGACAGTTTTCCTGGTATCTCTTCTGGTTTTGAATTTTCCCATACTATCAAGTATATAAAAATACTGTAAAAAAAACTAAACGAGAATAAACCGGGAAAATCCGAGAAACTCCGGAAACGCAAAAGTTTCCTCAACTGTGATTCACATCATAAGTTTTTATCGGGAACCACCGGTTCTGGATCGCTGGAGTTAACTGATAAAAAATTGACTCTACTGCGATTCCTGAAACTATCTGAAGAATAATCGATGGTTGAGTCGCTGAGAAGCATGTTTTTTACTTGAAAACCTTCATTTAACCACAAATACCACGAAAATGCACGAATAGTGACGCTTATGTAACATAACGTACTCGTATGTACGAAATCACAATAAAATTGTAAATGCGAAAGTTTGGATGGATGGATGTTACTTCTTCACACCAAAACTTCTGAACCACTACGCCTACAATGGATAGGGCTGAAATTTTGCATAGTGTAGCCCTAAGCCTGGAATCAAACGTTTAAAAAGGTTATTTATATCCCATGGGAACGAACTGTTATAGAGGATAAAAAGCCTATATTTTTTATCCCATATAATATAAATAAACTTTAAACGTTGCCATAGAGAAATCGCGTAAGCTGCTGTTAGAAACCAAACACAGAAAGTCACACTTATTTTAGTTTATAGGTAAGTATGACGACAAAACATGAACCTACTAATTCACCTTACATATATTAGTTGCGTGCGTATAGCTAGTGCAACTTGGTTCTCACATCCGTTGTTCATCAAAAATTCACCCTAAGTCAATACACATAAGTTATCATCTCGGATATAGTCACGCACGCCATACACCGATTACGTTAGAAAAGCTAACTTAACACTTCGGTCACATTTTATTAAGATGCTATTCTAATTTTGAAGTTTACGCTACGGTTTAAGATATTATTAATTCGTGATTTTATTTTAAATTTCAAAAATGATTCTTATGTAAAACGAAGAGTGTGCTGTTAATGAATTTTATACATTGAAATATAATTAAAACATTAGTTAAATAAATAATTAACTACTACTTAGACCTAATCTAAGTAAGGATTTGTTTTCTTTAGTGTAACTATTACATAATTATACCCATAATTACACTAAGTACTTATAGTACCTACTACTTAGGCAGTTGAAACCGATTTTTTTTTATTACTTTGGCTATGGTTTATCTGTAAATGAATTTGTAAAATCTGAAGAGAAAATAAACCGTACAAACCGTAACAGTCAAAGGCCAGCCGAATCCAGCGGTCCATGATCAGGAAAAGAATGCTCTATTGATCTGGCTCTTCTCGTGTTTATGTAAAAAAACTTTGACACACTTTCGTTTCAAGTCGCCTCAGGATCGCCATGACAGAAAAACGGTCTTGCCATCGTTTGTAGTTACTATAAAAAAAGTTGTTGACCGATGATTTGAAGCGTTTGTCCTTGTTCAAATTACATGCAAGGGAACTTAAAACAACGTTTCGTTTCGAAATACTTCTAAAAATCGAAAAGCAATTCAATTTCATTTTCACCTTAAAATTTGTATCATGGTGATTTTGTGTTAGTCTAGCACGGAGAGTATTGTCTAGAGTAGAATAGACAATAATGACATCGCATCGACATAAATACATCATTGAAGTTAAACGAATAATTTCAAATAATTTATGCATTCGATGACAAACTGACGTTATTTTCCTTTATTCTACCCTAGTCAACAATTCCCGTGATGCCCTATTCTTCTCATTTTTAACTGTGAGTAAATGTAAACGTGCTTATATTGACTATCATCGACTATCATTGACTATATCGATTCAATCGGCAAGAAAACTAACTTTTTCATGAGGATCATTGGTCAGTAAACCGTACCAACAACCAGCTGGTATGGCAAGCGAGCCGCAACTCGCCATGTGGAAAACAGGTAGGTTAACTCTCAAATTAAAAAAGTTGGAAACATTTTTGCTATAATAAAAAACGGATTTTTATGGTTATCCTCTGCCACGAGAGTTTGACTTTCAAACTTTTTAGATGCTAATAATATGGTAATTGCTTTAGCTAAGAACAATATTATAAGTGTCAACAAGGTTGCTTGACTTAAGTTGGGTGGTTTCTCAAACTACGTATATTCAGAGAGTGCATTCTAGAACCAATCTAATAGCTTTGCCCGTATCCATGCGCCATATACCTACCCCACGGTTGAGGATAATCGAGAGACTACAAAAATTACTAATATTCAACAAATAACCCTATAGTTTTTTTTTTTATAAATAAATACCAAAAATAATAAAAAAAACTAACTACATTGATCCATAATTTGTTAGTATGCTTTACGCTAAAGAGTAATTAAAATAAATGTTAGATGTCTTAATGTACTAAAATTAAAGTAATAGTTATAATGAAATTATATCCAATCAACATTAAATCAAATGAAATTAAGCTTCACTAAATCAAATTACTTTCCACACAAAATTCTGCCACATCGGCGAATTCATCCTGCTAGCTACATTTTTTAGGATGCTTTTGGAGCTGTCCCGCAATCTGCGCATCAGGAATGCCGTCTTTTGGAGCTGTCCCGCAATCTGCGCATCAGGAATGCCGCCTTTTTTCGGAGTATAGCAGCAAACCCATCCGCCTCATACTCAGCAAATATCCCTTATTCACAGCAGAAACAAGGCAGTCGCAACCTCATCCTAAAATGTCGTTAACGCTTCTTATATTTAAAAACCTTTTGATTAGCCTTGTCCAGCAACTTCTGTCGTTGCCCGACATTTAATCGAATGGCATCTACAGTAAACCCTAGAAACTAAAGACGACCCTAAACAAAAGACGTTGACAACTTAGTTACTGAATAAACTTTCTCCGTTCTAGTATTAAGCTAAGACCACACCGTCGTGGTGTGTTGACTGGCTATTACGTACGTGTGCGTACGTAATACGTAAGTGGCTATAATGATATTAAATAGGCAAGACTTCTGATGCGCTTCTAATGCTACACAACACAATTGTGTTTCTAGCTTCAGACTTCGATGTAAAAGAGTTCATTCAGAGATTAGGTACAGGAACTTCAGTTGAAGGTACAAAAAAGCAAGGCCACCTTTATTCCATAATCTAGCGATTACGCCGTTAAACGACTGCTTGAGGAAATGGCTAATTTTACGGCAGAACGACAATTAAATTACGGAAATAGAACAACATTTGTACGACTGTAGTCTCAAGGACGGACAAATAAACTTAGCGAAGGGCAGTTTGCTAACGATCATTTGATTTTGGTGTGTTTTGGCTTCTGTTTGTTTACAAGTTGAGAAAAATTCTCATTAGCAGCCCGAAGTTCTGAAGTTGGCGATGTGATTTTGGTGGCGATTTTGAGAGCGAAGGAATAGAGAGTGCATATGTTTGCGTACACCATTTTGCACTATAAAATGCTCAGCACACATGAATAGTAGGCGTTGAGACTGGCCGCCGCACGTGCAACACGCACAACACGTATAATACGAACACCAGCAGTGCTCGTTAGTTATGGTTGTGTTAAATAAGCCACTATATCTAAAACTTGTCCTTACTTTATGCCTTCCTAGCCAAACCTTCGGCCACGGTGGCTGCCAGTGTCTACAGAGACTAGCTCGGTCCGCAGAATATAAGTGCCCAAGTGTCTGCGCAAGCAGAGAAGGTTATTCTCCTAACTACCCGTTCTTATTTTTATTAAGGATTTTTGTCCACATGCGCGGATTGATAAGCAAGAAAATTGCCTTTCAGCCGGTTTTTCAGCTGCTTGTTTTTTTTGCAATAGTTTAAACTTTGTTTTAACCTCTTGTGTGGAGAGGAATCAAGATTGGGTTATTTCTTGTGTGTGAAGAAACCAAGACATGGTTCTTAAAAAATACAAAATAGAGCTTTACGCAGAGGCACTCCAATAATAAGCATTATCATAGCATATATAGCACTTATCCTGATTAAGTTTTGTTTATTTGCTTTACGAACCAAAGTCTTGTTTCTCCACACAAGCAAACACACTAGAGGTTAACAAAGTATTTAAACTTTTGTCAAATTATAACAAGCGCATAAAAAATCGGCTGTATGACAGTCAAACGGACGGACAGGAGTAAAATAATAAGTTTTTTGCACCGGAACCCTCACATAAAATGTTTAGCGAAACCGATAACTGTTTTGTTTTTCTACTTTAACTTCATCTGAATCACAACAGCGTAGGAAAACGTTTTCGTTTCGACATTTCCCGAGGAATTTTTGCTCGACAGGTCTTACGCGAACAACATTTCAATAACACAATTTTATACACTCAATTCTGTTTTCCAGTTATGCAGAAATAAATTCCATGCAACATAGTAAAAACAAGTTTTTACTCGTATTCAGCTAGTGAAACGCTTCGAGAACTCCTTTGTCATACGGATGGTGAAGGTGTGGAACTTTCTCATGTCTTTCCGGTTCTTTTTAGTTTTGGAGAGTCGACCAGCGTTTTTCTAGCCAAGTGTACCCTAATCCTGAGGATTAGGGTACACTCATCATCGCTTCCCATCAGGGAAGATGATACCAAATGGGAAATAATAATGAGCTTGATTAGGTAGCTAAAATCTAGTTACTTGTAACGTAATTAGTAACCTCTACGAAAGAGCTACGAACTGTAGAGCTTCGTAGCACATTCGTAGCAAATTAGCTTTCTGCCTTTTCTTTAAAATGATAATGTTTGAGATAATGTTTGAGCAATTACATTTTTAGCAGATTTCAAAAAAGGAGGACCCTCTGTATTTGGCTGTAGGTATTTTTTTTTAATTTTTATGTTTGAATGTTCATAATCGATGAACATTCATACATAAAAATTAAAAAAAATACCTTCTTCGTCAACTATGGACTGATTTTGACAATTCTTTCTCTTTTACAAAACATGATGAACATGATCCCAGTCCCAGAAATCTTAAAAACAGTGTAAAATTAAGGGATGTGAAGTAGTTTTTTTTTAAACAATAAAATTTTATTTGACTTTTGTAAAAGAAGTTTTTTCGTCGAAGAAACTGCTTTATTCACTTATTTCCGGTACTCTTACCCAGTTGGTCTGTTTGTACAGAACCACTAGGACAATATTTGTTAAAAAAAAATTAGGAAAACCGGCATTAATGCCTAATTATTTTACTAGCAAATCTAGCAAATTCGACACGATCATTTATAAAAAAATTTAAACACTTTATATTATTTATTTATTTTATAACTGGCAACCCTCTCTGGCTCTTCTCCAACCACATTGGCATTGGAGGCAACAACTATGTAAAAACGTGAGTTAATTAAAAATAATGAAAGTTATAATCCTGATGTATTTTCATTCTAAATAAAATCCACTGCCTCACAACCCTGCAGTCTACATGGCCACTTAAACCACGTGGCCTATACGACATGATGGTTAAAGGTCTAAAAGGACGGTATGACTCTGATTTCTTGGAAGATGAGCCGGTCTTTAGTTTGGGATGCCACGTATACATTAGCACCTTCTCATCTTACAGAGACATCAGTGAGAGCCGGCTTCCAGCAACATCAGCGGAGTCCCTCAAACGAGAGGTTACCTATACAGGGTTATTGGTAAATTAGTAACACTACGTGAACTTCAGGTTGGCACACGCAATATACACTGTTGGCACACGCAATCTTACAAAACTTCTAATAGAGGTGATCGGAATGCTGGCTTTTATTTCGGTCAACGAATTAGCATTTCCATTCAACGTGTTGCTGCCAGCATTCTGGGCATCCTGCCTTCTGGTAAGTGGCTTAGATTTTTTGAAAATAGATTTATCTAAGTGTAAATACAAGTTGTAATTGTTTTATTCTGTAATTGTAATTTTCATAATAATTAAACATGGTCATGACGTAATTCTTAAAATTAGTTTTCCACTTTATCCTCCCCCACAGGATTAGGTTATGTCATCAAACTCAACTGTCTCAAAACAAATTTTATGAAGCGAAAAGGCATAGTCACTTCATAAAGTTTGTTTTCAAGAAATTTTGTTATTCAGAGGTTTGTTTTCTAATCTATTTTCCATAATTCATTCAACACATAACACAAAATTATTTCCAAACAAAAGGCACTTTTAATGCATATAATTCGTACGACTCACGCGTAGGTAAAAACGTCACGTATAATATTGCCTTTATCATCTGTTTGCTATGGAAGAGGATTACTGTCCTGAGCAGCACATTGTCATGAGGTATCGAGCGAACTCAGCGACCATTATTTCACCCGGATATCTCAAGAACTGCCTATTTAACAAAATAAACTACTAACAATAAACACTTTAATTTCATGATCATCATTAGTCCATATTAGTCCACTTCTGGATATAGACCTCCGGACTTTAGACATAAATAAAATATTCAGCAAAAAGAAAATAAAAATAAAGAAAATTACGAGTATTGGTTCCTATTTTAACCTAAACTTAAAATTTGTAAATAATTATAATTATCATGGTCATAATAAGTATTTCTTCATGTCTATCAAAAAATAATGAAAAAACAATGCTAGACAATCAACATCTAGCACGTAAACAGGGCATCAGTTATGGGTAGTACGAGATAGATTAGATATAGATTATCTTGTAAAACAACTTAAATCAATAGCGTCATTCCGTTCGGTTTTCCCCCCTGAAATCCCAACTAAAGGGAAAAATAATAGATAGAGCCGACAGAAATATCTACGGATGACATAATGTAGTTGTAAGATCACAGCTCGGGGCAAGGCACTAGTGTCATGCTGTATTGTTCCGCACCCAGGTTCCTGAAACGACTTGAACATGCTGATAGTACCGGTTGTGACGTAAGCCCACTAATAATAGGTATGTACAGTACCAATTAGCAGTATTAGTACCTACTAGCGATCATGCTAATATGTCCCAGCCGATTTCTGACATGATGATCGTGTGCCAAGAATCATGAAGAATCAGTAACGTTTATTTTATGCTTACATTATAAATATATGTACATAAATGTAAAAATAAAAATAAAATTTACTTGCATTATATTATAATGCAAGTAAATTTTAAACTAAACATAAACAGGAAATCACGTCAATTTATTAAATTTATAATAAAATTGATAAGAATGGAGCAGGGCTGAACAGAACGGCATGATCGAGGAGAGGCCTATATCCTTTAGTCACTAAAGGGTATAGGCCTCTCCTTGATCATCCACTAAAGTTTAGTGGATGTTGAGTGAAAATAATCTAATAGGTTTTGATTTCGTACCCTATAGTGGCGTCTAAGATCGTTTATTATTATTGTTACAAATGAAATACTCTGCTAAATTATTGCTAAGCTTTATTTGAATCCTCTGCGGTCTCTACTGTTAAAAACCACCAAAATTTCCCTTATCACATAACTTTTATCTGTAAAATCCATTAAGGTACAATTTAACTGTAAAATCCATTAGGTATAATTTACGCTTTATACAAATAAATGATTGCTAAGCCCGAGAGACAAACGTGTCTCAACTTTTCAGTATAACTAATATGACTATTTTGTTACTGCCAAAATGTTTAAGGAGCTTTGTGCAGAGTTGTGGCGACTTTACTGAATTAAATTAGTTTTTATTACCTTGCTAATTAAACAAAATTATTGTGTCAGTATTGTGAAAAAACTCAAAAGAGGAGTGCTTCTGAAAAATTGTTGTTGAATTTTGTTTCATTAAGGCAGCCCTTAATAATTTAGCATTATAAGAGACTAGCTTCCAACCGCGGTTTTTGACAGCAATGTAGCTACGAATTAAGCAAATTTTTCTATCCTCCATTCCATTGCCACCATTCCACTATAATGTTTTTTTCATATTTATTGATATCTGTTTAGTATCTAAGACTTGAAATGGTATCAGGCAGAAAATCAGTAATTTTTAATAATTTTTCAATCTGCAAGAAAAAAAACCTGTTATGATACTACTGACTGGTATTTTAATAAATAAGAAGCTTATGAATGTTTCTGAGATTCGGAGGTATGGATTCGATTTTTGTACTTTTATGCTTTTTTATGAAAAAGTTTATCTATATCGGATAACAGAAAAAATCAGAAAGTCATCGGAATTTTCACTTCTCATCTATCATTACCCAACGTAATAAAAATATTTCAAATTCATAACCGAGTTGTACCTATTAATATTTTCTCCCTCTTAGAAAGATCTAAAGCCAACGTGGGCACCACAGCTGCCGACCACAATCCTCAGACCTAGGTTCGGTCCCAGGTGCCAGTTGAACTCTAACTAGTGTTTGGCTTTACTTTGAGAATGTTTTGTGAATTGCTAAATATGCTAATTTATTTTATTTTATTTTATTTTCAAATTTTCGGAAAACTTACAGAAAAATTACAAATTAAGAAGACTATTTTTAGTAAGCACATGAGAATACAGTACCTACTTAAGCTGAGGGCTATTTACAGAGTTTCCACTACTAGCAAAATACATTTATATACTTGTTATTCAGTAGTAATGGACGACAATAAACAAAAAACATAAATTACCAAACATGATACAAAGATAAACTAAACTAAAAAAAAAATGCATAGACACTTTGCACACACATAAAATAAAACAAAAAAAAGTACCATGACTCAAGCTACCTTTCAGTTGAAAGGTCCGAAAAGAATTTATCACATAATAGTCGTTTAAGTTTGATGGTTGACGTTATGAATAGATCAATATCAATATCTGCACTTGCCAGGTTGTTAAAAGAGGCACTTGCTCTAATGAAAAACGCGTTTTGTCTGTAGTTTGTTTTTACAATAGGAGTATGCAGCAGATTAGGTCTTCTCAATGAAATAATGTAATGAATTAATGAATTAATGTAGACGTGTTACTGAGGTTGTGCTGAATGTATTGATGTAATGAAACTGTGATTCGTATGGATCTATTTTAACGAAGTTGGTTTCATTTTACGATGCTATCTGACGCTTATGCTAACATGGCAAAACATATAGGTACCTAGTTTAGATTATGATAGGACTGGCATACTTTGTAAAGTAAAAGTCCTTAACAATAAATAAGATTAAAAAAAATATATAGTTAACTAACCAAAGTCCAGATTTGAGAGCTTAGAAACGGCGAATAAGAATATTCGTCTCGCAAAATTTTAAAACTGTGTTAATTAGAAGACCATTTTTATGATTTCCATGTTTTTTTCAAAACAATTACTCGCTTACTAGTAGATAGATAGAGACTTTATTTATCAAGTAGATTTCACTTTAAAAATTTAACTGAAACGAAAAAGGAATTTATTATATTTACTTTGCAACTCAAAGCTCTGTAGAAAAATCGTAAACCCGCGTCCCAATTCCGCCCGATCGTTGTGTTCCGATCAACGGTGGAAGCCCATCACTCCTTATCAGTTCACTTGTTTTCCAATAGTTATTCACTTGTTTTTCACAAGTGATTCACTTGTTTTCCACTTTATCCCGCACCGAGCCGTCATTCACAGCGCTTGTCTTATCTTTGCTCCACTCTTTGTCCAGACACACAATAGTTCTTTAAAATCGTTCTTTTGTGAAAAATGCACAAAGCAAGGTTCTTTTTTGACCTTAATGGAGTTATTGTGGTGAGTTCCTTTATAGCGCTACAGAATGGTTTCCAAGGAAATAATAATCTATTCTTTTACCCCTATTTAGGTGACAAATGCAGGGATCTCTATAAAAATTTATAAAATAAAAATCATTTATTTAGATCATTTTAAATAAAGTTTCAATTATACCTGAAACGATGACATTAGGTACTGAAGATTAAAAACTATGTGGTAGTGTTAACCTCCAACTTCTAGATTCCTGAATAATAGTAGCTAGTAGATACTGTTATTTAAAAAGTATAGTTATAAGTTAAGTAATAAGTAAGTAGCTTTTAAATATTAATTAAAAGCTCATTACTAATACAAATTCACCTGATACATTAAATTTGTTTCTAATTTTTGGGTTGGCGGCGTATGTGTGAGTGTGTGTGTGTTTGGGGTCTTATGAAGTACCAGTCTCTTAGGAGTCTCAATATAATATATAGGTTACGAGATTTGATGAGAAGCTTTTAAATAAAATGTATTTCGGAATAAAAATTCTCAGAATTTAAATGTTATCCTAAAACATTCCGATCTAGACGTAATTTAGAATTTTACCTACCTATATTATAAGGTAGGTTGTTGAGGTAGATAAGCTTTATTCAAAAACCTGTTAAAAAAAAGGTTATTTTATGTATACGTCACGTCAGATGAAGGTCTTCATACTTTCATTGGCGACTACCATTAATTAGACACTCAGGCCCGTATTATGAGAACTTGCTATTATGAGAAAAAGAAAACTTGAAACTTGAAATTACTTCAGTAACGCTTTTCAATGGCATTGAAAAGCGTTACTGAAGTATTTTCAAAGATAAAAGATCACGTTTCAGTCTTGCTATTATGTGACCTCGATTAAAATGAGTAGGTACCAAGGGAATTGCATAGAAAATCACTTTACCACGACATAATAACCTTCAGCAAATAAAATTACCGTAAGTAATTGATTCGAGATTTCAACGGTGAATGCGTTTATTGAAAGGTCAGAGTCATTTGTCCGGTAATTAGCTTACGGCTTTACCATTGTCACACTTGAGCATAATAAATGCGAAAGTTTAGATGGAAGTTTCTTACTTTCTCACGCCGAAACTAGTGAATGAATGGATCGGGGTTGGAATTTTACATAGACGTAGGTGTATACTTGGAAAAAGGATAATATAATACCATTAATCAGTTCCTATGTGATAGAAATAACCTTTCAACGGTTCGATGGAAACATCCCGTGCGAAGACGCGGGTAAAAACTAGCAGTTAGGTATTAATTGCAAGTTTGTTTTCCTATTCAAACTCATAAGTATTTTGTTTGTATGGAATTATAACATGCTATGGCAGAATTAATGTTATGAATTAATTAAGTTCTGAAATAATTCGATTACAACAACACTGCCTTTTGAAAGCACTTGCGATCAGAGAGTGCTGAGAACGGGCTGTACGCATTCTCTTACGAAAACGTTAATAAATTTCGAGTCCTTTTATATTTACCGCCTGTAGCGCCCCTACCGGATCGAGAGGAACTACTTATCATAGTATGACAACGATACAATCATTTCTTATAAACTCGATGATAGTTTTCGAAGGTAGTTTTTTGTGATTTGTTGCACTTTGAAATGACAGCGGCTGTCACGTTTGCGGCATTGTTATTATAAAAATAAGTAAATAGAGCATTACCATCATAGCTTGGTCATAGAAATGCCTTTAATTGGTGCTTTAAGAAAAACAAGAACACACGGGAAAACTTTTCACTCGGTACAAGCACCGAATCTAAGTATTACCCTTGCGATCTATGAGCGTACCAAATCTTACTCAAATACGTCGATCATATAGTTTACCTCTATGATTGACGTGTTTTACACGCTCACTCGACAGATCTCTTGATTTCAAAGACAAAAACGAATGTATGTGTGAATGCAGGAATACGAATAAGGAAATGGAACGTATTTTTCGATTTTTTTTTGGCTACACGCTACTCATCGTTTGTGTCAACTACCATTCTAAGCCTTTTTCGTATAAGACGTCAAATGGTGCTAGATTACTTTTATCGAATTTTTTTTTTACGCTGACTCGGGGTACAGGCTCTCTTTTTGTGAAACTTGGTGTTATGTCAATTATGAAATTCATTATTATATTCTATAAGATAGAAAATAGCCTGCACCACAAAGTGCTGCAAAATTAATGAAGATGCAAAGATACAAAATATTTCAACACTTTGGGTAAGGAACTAAAGGATGTTATCAACAAACAGCGTAAAACTCAGACTTTGCAATAGCGGTTGTTCGATTTGAATTTCTTACGTAATTGTTCGGAGTGCATAAATTATCACTCAATTATTTTTGTTTCAGTTCGAAACAAACATTGATTAAAAAACTCAGGATTTACAAAACAAGGCCTGATCCATCAGCTAATAAAGACTTAGATGTTCCTGATACGAATACATAATTTAACTCTGGTTTTTTGCATCGGTATTTTATTGAATTCATTTGATTTTTGTCATTTCTGGTGTGACAAATGTGTCAAAATATGGGAATGGCCATTAGGTATCCTCTTTCTAAAATCATATTTATTTGTATCTAACGACGATCCTTTTTACATAAACTAGAGAAGCGTTGAAGCGTATCATCTTAAACCAGACTAAATTTTGTTCATAACGCAGTCAACATGCAACCTTCGCATTGTTGAGGCAAGTAGGTGTTACTTATGCATGCAGTGTTCAGGAATTTATGCAAAAAATACTGCTGTAACCTTTTCAAGGTGAACGATGTCTTTATGTTCAACGAATTATGGAATTTGAAATGTTATGGTTAAAATTTTAATAAAGCAGGTATTGGTGTAGTGGAGCGTTAGTTTTCACTTCAAATCTGAAAAGTATTTGAAGTCGTTTCGTGTTTTCCATAAACTTACAAATACGTAACATACGGCTTAGATGATGCACTTAAATCTTTATAACAGTATTTCAGTTCCATTTACACATTAATTCCGCTAGTTAGGTTGGCAGCAGTGACAGTGGGTAACGAATAGTTGCGGTAACGGTGGCTAACGGCTGCCAACGATCGCTAACTGCCAGCTATTCAATTTGCCTGCACTGCACGCACATGCTAATTTTACGCGAGGACAATACTACCGTTATAAAAGAATATCCATTTCAGTGCGGAATTAGTAGAAAATCTATCCAGAGTTGAAAGAATCGAATTGATGGAAATAAATTAGAACTGTGTGCCTTGAGCTTTTATGACGACCTCTGTGGCGCGATGAGCGAAGGTCCGCTACGACGCAGGCGGTTGCGGGTTCGATTGCCGCCTTGGGAGAACTATTTGTACGGTCTGCATTATTTATTTATTTATGCCTGGATGGATCAGATAGTGATTTGATTTACCTTATTATGTCGTTGTATCGTTGCGGTCACTGCGTAAGAATTGACCCCTCCAGCTCAGTCCGTGGATGTCGTAAGAGTCGACTAGGTGTGGAAGGGCAGCAGCTTCCTTTTGTGCAGGTCTAACACCTATAGCGATAACCAATCCTTTGCCAAGCGTGGTGATGGACATCTTGTTAATAGAAGACATGTCCAGCGCTGGACGTTCTTATGTTTGGCTGATAGTTAAGTACCTATAGCTTTGAATAGGTATGTTAAAAATGCTTTTTAAAATGCGATCCGAATGTAATGTCAACCAGTCCAACGAAATAGCAATGTTCTGTACGTACAGGCTTACTGTAAATAGCTGAAAATATTTGGGACACAACCGGAGATAAAATTGAAAACTATTTAATCAACAGCTAACTGCTATTACTAGCTAGTTTGGATGCATTTGGCTACATTCCAGGGGTCGATGGCCGAGGACGTTTTTTTAATGTACAGTCGATAAATAGACTCCAATATCCATGAGTTTTTTTTTTTGTTGCATTTAGATACCTAGATGTTAGTCTATGTCGTCAAGAATCAAATTATTTTGTGATGATCGACTTGACAGTTCGCTAAGACCTTCCGGCTAACATAGTAATTTAAGGTTGATCGCGTTGTGTTGGCAAAAGTTTCCAATATCTGTGGTGTTGTTAATTTTTTATGAGTTCTGCAAGAACTAAAAGTAACACAAAAAAGTTATTTGCCGCACAACGTAAACTGTTTTCTGATCACTAATTTTGGAACTAACTTCGATTCAATTGTGTTTTGAGGGCATTACGGCAAATGTTGACGTTTAGCAAAACCTGTTATTTTCGTAAATGCTTCAAAAATACCAATTAATCTAAGTTAGTTTCTTAATAAGTTAATTTAAAATGATTTGCGATTTATGGCAAATTACTTTTCCGGTAATTTTAGTTTATTCCCCAGTCCAAAAAAAATTATCTCGCCGACTAGTAACAATCAACTTTAATATCCATCAACCATATGTTTGCGCAGACACTTGTGCACTATAATAAGTACAAAATACGCACATGGCAAGTCCCTTGATTACGTACGAGTTTTCATAAAAACAAAATAATTTATTGGCTACATGAGCAAAGTTTATGAAAATCAGGTAACAATGTTCCACGAAACTTTCTAGTTGACTGTACTCGACCAGAGTTTTTAAAATGATGGATTTTTTGTTTATTTAGCTAGGTTTTATTAAAAAGCTTCATAGTCTGCTGTAATAAATATTTTAAAACTGAAAGTTTGTAAATTGCTAACTTTTAGCCAACTAGCATTTTTTTAATGAACTTTTTGAATTTAATATGAATAAAACGCACTAACGTTTTATTACTCGGTCTGTTTTATTATGAAAGAGTTTAATAAAGATGATTAAAAGTTTCAGTGAAAATAATTCTCGTAACTGAATTAAAAATATACCGCCTATATCTACCATAATTTCAGTAAATGCAAATGAAGGAATTAATTTTACTAGTTGATGTAGAGATTAATGTTAAAAGACATAGCTGACGACCGATGGGGCGCAGCGAGCGAAAGCGGGACGGGAATCGAACCCACCTGCAGTCTGCAGCGCCCCCTGCGTTGCAGGTGGGTTAGATTCCCGTCCCGGGCCAAATGTTTGTATGATCTGAAAATTTTTGTTCCGGGTATTCATTAACTATAATTTATTATAGTTTATTATATTAAAAAAATATGTGTGTATTGTATTTTAAACAAAGTTTAGTTACCTTTATTTAAGTCATTGGTTTTATTGTCATCCTAACACAGATATAATTGATTGATAACAATTTTAAAAAATGGTGATTTTTATTAAAAAATGTCGTCTTTATGATTTATATGAATGTAAGTACATAAATAACCTCCAGGTACAGTTCGTTATTTACCAGGCATATCGAAAAGTAGAAAACTTAACTCAAACAATTTTGATGAAATTTCTATTGAAAGATACAACTTTAAGCAGACTTTAAAAGTGTTTCAAACGACACTTTGCAGGAAATTAAGTTATTGCCACCTTTCACAAAAAACATGCGAAACTCAGGCATTCGCAAAGTTTATGGAGAGTTTAAATTAATTTTATGTTCCACGACAAAACTGAAACAAAAACTTGTTCCGAAGTAACTTCAAAATGCCCCTCAGAGCGTTGTGTTTGAATATAAGTTAAAAACTACAAAGTTGCTGAAACAATATCAGCAAGCTCTCGCTGAAAGAAAAACATGCAAGGAGATAAACTTGCAGCTGATTTTAAAGTATGCAGAAAGATATTTTAAAGCTCAAGTCGTTTTCTATGTATAATAAATATAATCTACGTTTTGTGGGGAGGTAAAACATATAATCACCACGCTGGGCATGCGGGTTGGGGATCGCAGTTCAGTGGAAGATCTATTCTGCAAGAGGCGCTACTGCCCGCTCCCTGGTGTATGTCCCTTAGTCGCCTCTCACGACAACCACTTGAACAGTTGGGGTGATGCTAATTCTAAGTCACACAGCTACAACGTTATTATCATTGTTATTTTATTTTTTAAACTCTTGTAAACTTCTCTTGTATATAATCTTTTAATCTATAGTCTCTCTCAGTAATCTGCGCAGGTATGAGATCAGCCAGTCTTTAGATGTCTCCCAGTTCCGCGCTGACAAAATTATATCAGAAAATGTTTGTCAAGCATACTTTAGTTCTTTATCAATATTGACATGTATCTAAATTACTTTTTTAATAAACATGTATTAAATGTATAAGTCACATCTATGCGATACAAGGCAGGTTCACTTTTCACGAAAAAATAATAATAATCTAAAATCAGAAATAACTGTGCAAAGTACTACTAATGGAGTCCACAGGTGATCGGAATGCTGGTTTTTATTTCGGCCAACGAATTAGCATTGCCATTCAACGTGGCAATGCTGCCAGCATTTTATTATTATATATTATTATGTATTATTATTATGCATTTGCATTCTCACACTTAAATTACGCTATTCTACTTTGGGGGAATAGCACGGATGCCAAGAACGTATTTACCTATCAAAAGAAATGTATACGTATTCTAGCAAACATAAAAGAACCGCGGGACGAAGAAGCAGAAAGCTGTAGGCCACATTTTTGTGAACTAAAGATTCTAACACTAACATCCGTTTATATTTTAGAAGCTTGTAAATTCGTAAGAAAATACCCTGAATATTTTATTAAGAAAATTGATATACCTAGACGATACGTAAACAGACATAGTCATAATAAACTTGCAACACCTGAATCAAAATTATATATTCATAGCACAGGCCCAAATAAAATGGCGGCAAAAATTTATAATAAGATACCTGACGATTTAAAGAATACATCTGACATTAATTTCAATAGATCATTAAAGAACATACTTATAAAAATTTTTTATTATACGCTTTATGAATTTTTTGACGATAAGACTATAATTAATGTGAAATAATGTAAATTAGCCATCTTTTGCCTTTGCCACACCCGGACAGGGTACATAGTTATAGGTTACCAACTAAGTGTGTTAGAATAGTAAAATATTCATGTAACTACCACACCTGTATAATTATGATGCAATAAACGAAATATGAAATACATTCTGGGCACTCTGCCTTCTGGTGACGGCTTAGATTTTTAGAAAATAGATGTATTATATTTGTGGTAATTATTTTTTTCTGTTAAATAAATGTATTCCATTACGTGCAAAGTACCATCTTTATTTTTAGTTACTAACGTCCTAAACTATCAATCATAACATATTTTTTCATCATCGTATCAATAATGGAATACCAAATTTAATTATTTCGGCAAATAGATGTCCTTATGTCATGGATAATAAGCAAAACTTGATTTTTTCGCTTACGCCGCTCTGCTCTGTCCCGCTCCTATGAACGCGAAATCATATCTTTTGTGTCTATCCGCGTGCCTATCCTTTTCACAAAATGGCGTCATAGGTCTTTCCCCACACAGCCTCTGCATACCACAGAAGGTGACTAGCTCTCCACTACACTGCTTTTTTGCGACATATACGAGATACTCTTCCCTCGAGAATAAGTTTATGGGACCACCGTGGGATTATTCTCCATACACTATCAAAAGAATTTTAGTCCCTAATTTACGTCGAAATCGACGAACATACCATACAGCTGAATATCGAAAGCTTCTGTTTAGTTTTCGATCGGTTAAAAATAAGACGTCACGATGACTTGTTGATACTACGGGTATCGTCAAACCGAATACAACACTTTGACAACTGCTAAACCAATTTGCAACAAACTTCTCACTGAGTAGCCATATGGCTACACCGGATAAAATACTCGTAAAAACAACTAGTAGAAAGAAGGAGCTAATTGCAGTCATAAATCACGGTGCTTACGACTTGAGTGAGAAGAGGTATTCTACTAGGAGGTTACTCGAGTTTTATTACCTGCAAAAAGAAAAAGAAAAATCGATATCGGAATGCTATTTCTTTTTTAACCAATTTTATTTTCAAACGTTTTATTTTCGTTTGGTAGGTCCACGTGCGACTCGACTCGCCTGTGTATAATCTAACGAATACTTCCTAGGTTTTCTAGTTCATCATTTAGCTTCTTGTAGCATGCCCTACCGTAGAATGACAACAATGATCCAATCGCATCTTACAAACTCGATGATAGTTTTCGAATCATTTAGGTTCTTGTAGCATGCCCTACCGTAGAATGACAACAATGATCCAATCGCATCTTACAAACTCGATGATAGTTTTCGAATCATTTAGCTTCTTGTAGCAGCCCTACCGTAGAATGACAACAATGATCCAATCGCATCTTACAAACTCGATGATAGTTTTCGAATCATTTAGCTTCTTGTAGCATGCCCTACCGTAGAATGACAACAATGATCCAAGCGCATCTTACAAACTCGAAGATAGTTTTCGAATCATTTAGCTTCTTGTAGCATGCCCTACCGTAGAATGACAACAATGATCCAAGCGCATCTTACAAACTCGAAGATAGTTTTCGAATCATTTAGCTTCTTGTAGCATGCCCTACCGTAGAATGACAACAATGATCCAATCGCATCTTACAAACTCGATGATAGTTTTCGAATCATTTAGCTTCTTGTAGCATGCCCTACCGTAGAATGACAACAATGATCCAATCGCATCTTACAAACTCGAAGATAGTTTTCGAATCATTTTGAGAGATTTGTTGCACTTTGACATGACAGCCGAAGTCACTGATATTGTAAAAGTAAGTAGATATAGCACTAACACACTAACATAGCTTGGTAAAAGAAAAGCCTTCTATTGGTGCTTTATCAAAAATATGAACACACCGACAAATATTTCACTTAGTACTTGCACCGAATCAAAACTTTTTGATTGCGATCTATTTAGCGTACCAAGTCCAACTCAAACCCTTCAATCACATAGGTAAAACACGCTCAACAATTCTCTTATTTAATTTCGAAGGCAAAAACTAATCTATGTGTGAGTTGTGCTTTCACGCATACAAGCGCCCGAATACGAATATTAATAATGAGACGTATTTGTCGCATTTTTTTAGCTACACCTCTCTTCGTGTCTTCTATCAAACTTATTTCGTATAGGACGCCAATGGTTCTTTTTTCATAATAGGCAAATTAACTAAATGAGGCAAATTCTTCTTCAATCTTATTGTGTTTACTAATGTTTTTTGGATAGTTAACGAAGCATTAAAAGCTTTCATATGACCTAGAACCGCGATTAAGAACCAAGTACCAGTGTGAAACAAGAAAGGAGGGTATTATTACTGTAATGGTTTCTAAAGACAAAGGAAAGGTTCGCCTTTGGCTTTTATTTAATTCCACCCTGGAAAATTGCTTCAAAACAGCTTTACAATCATTTTAAATATTAATTGAGGTTTGGCCTCCTTAGATCGTTTTTCCGTTCATCTCAGATTTTCCAACAGATTTTGTGACGATGATGGTGTCAGTAAAAACGAAACTAAATTTACAGGACCAAAAAAATAGCATTGCCATACAGCGGGGTAATACAGCCCGCGTCTTGGGCACGCTTCCGACTAGTATTGATATGGATCAGTTGAGCTATCTGTAGATTGTTGCAGTTAACTCAAAATGTTTTAATTTGTAAATACTACATTTAATTTAATTCTAATAATTTATTGTAATTTTCTTTGTTAATAAGTATTTAGCACTAAAAAATATGCCATCCTATTTATTTTACGGCAACATTTATAGGTCTGTCTGTTATTTTAGATTAGATTAGTTAAAGCAAAGCTCGAGTTGACACCAATAATAATTGTAGGTAATAATAAAAATAGTCATTTATTCATAATAATTATACTATACAATTATTACACCAATACGTATCCTATCAGAATTTTAGAAACACATCTACCATTTTTATAGTCTTTAAAGTTAAAAGTTAGGAAAAGACTGGTAGCAAGACTGGGTAGGATATATGTCGAAAATTTTTAAGATTTACAGTCTGCCAATATTCCTTGAATTTGTCGATAATTTATGGGTATTCAAATTACTGAGATGGAGAGTTGACAGCAGAATTACTTGGTGATGTGGAGCAAAGTGGGTTAAAGACACCTTTTGTAAATAGCGGTGCGGAAAATGGAGAGCGTAAATATGCTTTTTCGTAGATTTACTTTGATTGCAGCAGATTGATCAACGGGTGTAACCGAACCATACATGGTGTTCATACTAATAGACACACGTGATTAGACAGATTTGATTCTCATGACAGGCTTGATCGTCAGATCGACTGACGATTAAAAATGTAGTAATTATTTCGATATAAATGTTTTTTGTGTCTCGTTTTCGATAAAGGCAAGTAATTTTTCCAAGGCAGATTTAAATATTTTTTAAATCGAGGAGAAATATGTCCAAGTTACGTTTGTTGGTTCCATCCTATATTGTTAGTTGTAACTTTTTTGTTGATGCGATGAATCAATAAGCATTGTGTGCAGTTTGGATTTGACGTGAATTTTATTTATCTTTTAAAAGTTTTGTTCTTCTACCAAATATTACGTGCGTCATATGACGGCTCCCATTTCGTATTAACCCTTCCTGTAGTGGGTAGGTAAATATATCTGAAAAGTTAGAATTTATATCCGCAGTTTTGTATTTTGAAATGGCATGTTTGTAAATACTTACATAAAGTTTTGTAGAGGTAGGTACTTACCTACTTAGTAGATATAATAATGTTAATAGTGGTTTATTTAGCTTCAACTTCTTGAGTACACTAACTTGTTGTTTATTGCTCGTAGAAACTTATTGCACGTAGGATTTACAATAATAAACGAATTGTTAACTGACTTTTTACTGATAACCGCTGGGGATTAAAGGTTCTGGAGTGGCGGACGCGATGCAACGCGAAACGGCGTGTTGGAAGACCAGTAAATCGATGGATCGACGACGTAGAGGTGTCAGGGAGTTGATGGATGGAGGCGGCTCAGGGCCGGTCTTTGACGTCGTATGGGGAAAGCATATATCCAGCGGTGGACGTGTATACACGTCCACCGCTGGATATATGCCCATATCAGCCCATATATGGGCTGATATGATGATACGAATGTTTAAACATCGATGCCAGAAGGGGTTCCTTGGTGGTTATCCGATAGAGTATTTCATGAAATCGATGCAGCCGTATTTATTTCTGTACCCAAGATTCATAGTAAAATCGTCGAAGTTATCGAATTTCAATACTTTAATTAGGTTTCTTAAGATGTTGTAGACCTTTTCCGATCCCAACATTTAGCTCGAGAATCGTTTTGCAATCCAGTCCTTGTAAATACTTCCAAGAAGGTAAAGCAAGCTTTGAACTTCCTATCCAGCACATATGTGCCGGGTTTCTATTATGTTTACATCGCATTTCTGTCCCCGTTTCTGTACAAATAGGAGCAAGAGGTTACCAGATGGTACATTCAATAATGCAATAGTGCAAGCGCAGAGACTATTTCCACTTTGGTATGTAAAGTAAAGTGCTTTGGATGGCTCTTGGTGTTATTGAAAATATTGTCCAGCCTTTTGTTGATAATACTGAATTGCTAGTATAAGTTAGAACAGGGGTGTAATGGGGACTCCTACATCTCGTCTCCAAAACCAGCCGAACCAGCACGTGGCACCCTGCTAGATAACGAGCTAGGCTCTGGTGAAGATATCAAACAATCTTCATAATTTGGTTCTCGTAACTCAGATTGTTACAATTATTTTCCAGAAGCAGCTTCGCGGTTTCACCCGCGCAGTTCCTGTTCCCGTGGGAACTTCGGGATAAAATATAGCTTATATGATATTTCACTATAATATATTTCTGTGCCAAATTTCATCAAGATACGTTCAGCCTATCTAAAATATAAAGATGAAAATATTTAGTGTCAATTCCGCGCATAACCTTCTCCGATAAGCTCTGACAAAATGTAGTCAGCGTTGTAGAACAAACAAGATTCGCCAAGTGCGAGTGTAACTCGCGCGCCGAGGGTTTCAAACATTTGCCAATTATTTGGACAATCAATTTTCTGAAATATTTTAAAAAGTATGAAACTTACAGAAATTTCAAAAAGTGTTTTGAAATGGTCAAAACGATACCTTTCATTTGATACCCCACATGGGTAGGTACCCCTTTTTGAAAAAAAATCCCCTTTTTTGACCATTTTTCAAAAACTATTATTATTACAGACTTCTCTATATTTTTCCTGTAAAATATAGATTGATATCTACAAACGCCTAATACATTGTACATGGATCGGTCTGCAATCTTCGGAGCTAGGGGGGGGGGAATGGTCAATTTTTCGTCTTTTTTTGAAATATTTCAAAAAGTATGAAACTCACAGAAATTTCAAAAAGTGTTTTGAAATGGTCAAAACGATACCTTTCATTTGATACCCCACATAGGTAGGTACCCCCCTTTTGAAAAAAAAATCCCCCCCTTTTTGACCATTTTTCAAAAACTATTATTATTACAGACTTCTCTATATTTTTCCTGTAAAACATAGATCGACATCTACAAACGCCTAATACATTGTACGTGGATCGGTCTGCAATCTTCGGAGATAGGGGGGGGAAAGGTAAATTTTTCGACTATTTTTGAAATATTTCAAAAAGTATGAAAATTACAGAAATTTCAAAAAGTGTTTTGAAATGGTCAAAACGATACCTTTCATTTGATACCCCACATAGGCAGGTACCCCTCCTTTTGAAAAAAAATTCCCCCCCTTTTTGACCATTTTTCAAAAACTATTATTATTACAGACTTCTCTATATTTTTCCTGTAAAATATAGATTGATATCTACAAACGCCTAATACATTGTACATGGATCGGTCTGCAATCTTCGGAGCTAGGGGGGGGGGAATGGTCAATTTTTCGTCTTTTTTTGAAATATTTCAAAAAGTATGAAACTCACAGAAATTTCAAAAAGTGTTTTGAAATGGTCAAAACGATACCTTTCATTTGATACCCCACATAGGTAGGTACCCCCCCTTTTGAAAAAAAAATCCCCCCCTTTTTGACCATTTTTCAAAAACTATTATTATTACAGACTTCTCTATATTTTTCCTGTAAAATATAGATCGATATCTACAAACGCCTAATACATTGTACGTGGATCGGTCTGCAATCTTCGGAGATAGGGGGGGGGGAAAGGTAAATTTTTCGACTATTTTTGAAATATTTCAAAAAGTATGAAAATTACAGAAATTTCAAAAAGTGTTTTGAAATGGTCAAAACGATACCTTTCATTTGATACCCCACATAGGCAGGTACCCCTCCTTTTGAAAAAAAATTCCCCCCCTTTTTGACCATTTTTCAAAAACTATTATTATTACAGACTTCTCTATATTTTTCCTGTAAAATATAGATTGATATCTACAAACGCCTAATACATTGTACATGGATCGGTCTGCAATCTTCGGAGCTAGGGGGGGGGGAATGGTCAATTTTTCGTCTTTTTTTGAAATATTTCAAAAAGTATGAAACTCACAGAAATTTTAAGAAGTGTTTTGAAATGGTCAAAATGATACCTTTCATTTCATACCCCACATAGGAAGGTACCCCCCCTTTCGAAAAAAAATTCCCCCCCTTTTCGACCATTTTTCAAAAACTATTATTATTACAGACTTCTCTATATTTTTCCTGTAAAATATAGATCGATATCTACAAACGCCTAATACATTGTACGTGGATCGGTCTGCAATCTTCGGAGATAGGGGGGGGGGGGGGAAAGGTCAATTTTTCGACTATTTTTGAAATATTTCAAAAAGTATGAAACTCACAGAAATTTCAAAAAGTGTTTTGAAATGGTCAAAACGATACCTTTCATTTGATATCCCCCTTGGGTAGGTACCCCTACTTTTGAAAAAAAAATCCCCTCCTTTTTGACCATTTTTCAAAAACTATTATTATTACCGACTTCTCTATATTTTTCCTGTAAAATATAGATCAATGTCTACAAACGCCTAGTACATTGTACATGGATCGGTCTGCAATCTTCGGAGCTAGGGGGGGGGAATGGTCAATTTTTCGTCTTTTTTTGAAATATTTCAAAAACTATGAAACTTACAGAAATTTCAAAAAGTGTTTTGATATGGTCAAAACGATACCTTTCATTTGATACCCCACATAGGTAGGTACCCCCCTTTTGAAAAAAAAATCTCCCCCTTTTTGACCATTTTTCAAAAACTATTATTATTACAGACTTCTCTATATTTTTCCCGTAAAATATAGATCGATATCTACAAACGCCTAATACATTGTACGTGGATCGGTGTGCAATCTTCGGAGATAGGGGGGGGGGGGGGTATGGTCAATTTTTCGTCTTTTTTTGAAATATTTCAAAAAGTATGAAATTTACAGAAATTTCAAAAAGTGTTTTGAAATGTACAAAACAATACCTTTCATTTGATACCCCATTTGCCTTCCTAGGTCTCTTTTGAAATTTCAACATCAAAATTTGTACTGAAAATATTCATTTTCATTTTTCATTTATTTATATATTTTTTTCTTAAAATCAGTAATGGCGCACGAAATGTATCATTATTTCAAATTTCAAGTTAATAGCTGCAGTAGTTACTGAGATATTCAAGAAAGAGCGGGGACGGACAAAGCGAGACCATAAGGGTTTCAAAACCGATCTTTGAAACCCTAAAAACCACACCAACTACAAATGAAAAGAAATCTATCAAAGCAAGACGTCAACTAGTTTCGTCTCTCCACGAGACATCATCAGGACACATTATTTTCCATTACTTGATACTGACCGAACTGTGTTCAACCAGACACATATTGCAATCAACAAAGAATCATCATCAATTAATTCACACTGGCAAAATTGTATCTAACCAGACACATGTTGCCTGTTGATTAACAAAGAATCATCATCATAAAGAGGTTGAAATTATTGAAATATATTTGAATACTATAATCGAGTTTGTATGAATCTAGTGGATCGCTCGCCACACTATGAATAGTTTTTATGTCCCCAACACTCTCAGTACCTATTTGATGGGAGCACTGCAAAGCGTTTTAATATAATAATAATAACTTTATTGATAAAAAGGTGCTAAAAGCTAAAACATTCATTTTACGCTAACTTAACCTAAAAATATGTATGGAAGGAAACGAAAACTTTCAAAAACTCATAACTACTGATTCATCATCATCACCATATTAGTTCACTGCTGGACATAGGCCTCCCCTAATGAGTGCCATTGCGCCCTTTCTTCAGCTTGCCGCATCCAGCATCTGCCTGCAGTCTTTCGCAGATCGTCGTCCAGCCTGACCAAAAGGTGTCCTATACTACGTTTACCGAGTCGCGGTCTCCAATCAAGAACACGTTTACCCCAGCGGTAGTCGGTTCTTCACGAGATATGGCCGGCCCACTGCCACTTGATACTAAGACCTGATGACTGTTGAATGCAATAAATAAAATATTGAAAATACTTCAGCTTTCAGCTATGTCGATAACTTTGGTGCTTCGTCGGGTTTTTCCGTTACGAAATCTCTAACCGATTTATTTATTTCATACCAAGTATTGCCGACGGCTTTGCTTAGCAATTATTAAAGTGTATTTATGATGAATGTTATATTCCTATCGTGAAAGTTCTAATTTAATTGTACATTATTTAATTATTCATAAGCCTTGCAATAATTAATCGGTGATAAAGGTTCGCGATCAAAGTCACCACAAACTTTAAAAGGGTTGGGAATACAATGTCAAACTAGTGTATTCTGCCGATTCGTTCAACTCAGCGCGTGCAAGTGCGAAATGCCATCATATACATACATGCCTATGTATTTTAAAATTATCGCTTTTGACGAAATCGACTCGGCATCACTGGGTGATGCAGTTAATTTTTATTGAGTACCTTCAAGACAACGGGAACCAAAATACTGATAATTGTTTTATTCCCGTTGTCCACCATTAAGATATCCACACTCTGGTGAGGTGAGATATGGATCAGGATAGTTTAAGGTCAACTTACTGTCATAAGCAACTTACGCCCGAATACTCAAACGCAACTCATATTTAAGCACGTCTCAAGTCGTGATTTTTTGACAGTTTTCAATTTAAATGTGTCATAAATTCGTCACTTAAGACGCGCTTAAATCTGAGATGCGTTTGAGTATTCGGGGGTTAGTGTCATGCCATGGCCAAGTCATGACAACGTCTAGTGATGGCAGATTTAACTGCCTTTTTGTGCGAGCCCCGGCTCTCCATAACTATACTCCAGAATTCGATGTCAAATGTTTATTTATTTATTTAGGTTGAAAACAAACAGCTTATAAAAAAAATAAGTAGTAACAGTAGTGGTATAACTTAAGCTTAAGAGTTTTCGCTTATAGAACGTAAAAATGCTTAAACTAAAATTCACATAATCTGATAAAGTTAATACACAGAGTTCAGTGAAAATAAATGAAATTAAAGTAAATTAAATGAGTCTAATGTTATGATTATGATGTTCGTAAACAAACTACAGAAATAAAAAAAAAATAAGAAAAAAACACGTACTTGGCGTTGAGCTTCTGACATATATTTTTTAGCATTTTATATTATGCATGGGCAGTTTGTGTTTATTCAAAAATATTGCACATTGAATTTACAACAACGTGGACCTACTACTATTTATAGTCTATAGACCTCCGTTTGACCACAATCACACTGGTTGGAAAGTGAAGATGTGGCCGACGATGTATCACAAAGGTCTAGAAGATTCACTCTTGTCTTCACGTTCCTTCTCATGTGAAAACTAAGAAACTTACGAAAAAGAATGTAAGTAGGTAGGTAAGTATTTGTATTTTATAAAACTGTCTGTACTTTTTGCGTAACTGAGCGTATAGCTCCAAGGCAAAATGCATGAAATGTCTGATATTGAGTTCCTTCGTTCAAATATTTCCGTTTGCATCAAACGATAATACTAAATAAATAAAACTGAAATTCTGTACCAGTATAAAAAACAAACAGCAAACAAACGTGACATACATACGTGCAGCTCGTGCAGTTAATGGAAGAAGGAAATTTAAAGCATTTTGCTCGCTAGTACATAGGCTTTGTTCTTTCAATCTAAATTTTCATCTACTCAGCTTTTGAGATTAATTCGTTGCTTAAAACTAAATCACACGGGTCTAGGGTAAGTGCGTTTCAATAGAATGGACTTAACAGGGTAGTCAAAATTTTGATAATTTTGGTCTACTATACAGAAACTTTAGTTTTCAATCAGTGCGTCCTACCCGTCATGACCTACGGAGCTGAGACGTGGACACTCACGGTAGGGCTGGTCCACCAGTTTATAGTTGCCCAGCGAGCTATGGAGAGAGCTATGCTCGGAGTTTCTCTGAAGGATAGGATTCGCAACGAATACATCCGACAGAGAACCAAGGTTATCGACATAGCTCAAAGGATTAGCAAGCTGAAGTGGCAGTGGGCTGGCCATATATCGAGAAGAACCGACAACCACTGGGGTAAACGTGTTCTTGAGTGGAGACCGCGGCTCGGCAAACGTAGTGTAGGACGCCCTCCGACCAGGTGGGATGGCGATTAGCGAAAGACTGCTGGCAGATGCTGGATGCGGCAAGCTGAAGACAGGGCGCTATGACGCTCATTATAGGCCTATGTCCAGCAGTGGACTGGTATAGGCTGATGATGATAATACAGAAACTTGTTCCTCCCATTCTTGTCGCCAATTTTTATATCTTGATGAAAACCACTATTAATATAATAAGAGCACGCACATGCACTTTTGGAAGGTGGTTGGAAAGAAAAAGAATTATCGGAGTGACAGAATCCGCTAGCAAATTTTAATTTAAAATTGTTGTTTTGTATCGAGCTCGGACACCACACTCCTAGTCACCATCCGAAGAATAGAGGTATTCTGTTTCTTATTACATTTCTAGCTTTCTAATGCTGCAGCTGCAGACATGTTCCCGGAGGCGCGGGTCGATGGGTTCGCTGCAATCCTGCGCAAGAGAACAGCGTCGCTGATGAGCAGGTTGCTAACTGCAGGTCATTGCAGGAAGGTCGCACACAGCCTCCCCGTTCATGCAAGAGTTTTAATGTTTTTTTTCTATTTTATTATTATTTTTAAGTATACTTATGATTATCTATTATAATTTAATAGTGTAGTTGGTGCTTTGGGTCAAACTGTAAGCAGCTAACTACTTTAGTTTTCAATAAATAAATAAAGAGACGAAAGTTGATTTTGGCTCATATTGGTTGCTAGGGTTTCATCATCATACAGCCAACATAGGGTGATGCCTATGTTAGTCCACTGCTGGACATAATCCTCCCCTAATCTAATGCTTCAGCTTGATGCATCCTGCATCTACCTACAGTCTTTCAAGGGTTGCTAGTGTTTAGTGTCTTTTAAAGTTTTCTGTGTTTTAAGATGTGTCTCTTTATGGACTATGGATGCTATCTTTGTACCTGCTATCTGAAACAAATGTTATTTTTTATATTTAATTCAAATGGATTTTATAAATAATACCTACCGAAGCTAAATGTAATGTAATAACAACGATTCAATTTATGAATCTCATGTAATTTGCGGCAAATCTGCGTTGGACGTTTGTTTGTGACCAGGGCCATATGTGGTTTCCTATGGCTGGTTATGCTCTACGCATGTCGTAACATTACATTAGTAAGAACCTACCTATCCAATACATCGAAGGCATATAAATACACACAGAATAAATAAGAGAGTTTTAAAATTCATTGATTTCCAGTATAGGTCTTTTTGTACGTTGTGGGAATGGAACCATAAATGTAAAATACGAAAGTTTGGAAAGTTTTTTACAAGGGTCGTACATTTTCCCTCTGAATTTTTTGGTTTTCGATATAAAAAACATCGCCAAAGTATTTTTTATATCGTGAATATATGCGTTGCACGCCAATGACGTATAATATCCTTACGTATGTAAACATATCATTATTTACCACATTAGGTACCACACAAATTATCGCTACAGTCAATGAAAACAACATAATACAAAATTACTTTACGCCTCGACAAAGAAAACAAGAATACCCGAAACTACAAACATTTGTACATTGTTATTCATGTCTGCAGATAGTCTGCCAAGTTTCCTCCGCTAACGTTGCCGGTTCGATTCCCAGCTGGGAAAACTTAGCGAGAAAACTTCTAGTTCTAACTTTGTGTGTATAAAAAGTTGTTGAATGTGTTTTATTTTCTAGGCAGAATAAACAAAATTTGAGGGGTAGTCTAATAATAAATAGTAGACGATGCGATGTGTGTAGATGTACACGTTATTGAAATTTGATATTTGACTGTCTACGAATATCGTCGGTCCATCGAGTGGATGGTCTCCCAACACTCCGTTTCGCGTTGCATCGTCATCGCCACTCGAGAACTTTATTCACTAAATGTTATTCCGCGAGCTAAGTAATCTAAGTATCCCAGCAAAAAACGGACTTTTTTTTGTTTTTAGGGTTCCTTACCTCAATAGGAAAAAAGGAACCCTTAAAGGATTACTTCGTTTTTCGTCTGTCAACCCCCTTTTCTCAGAAACGCGTGGAGGTATCGAGTTGCATATCACATCATTATATTCAAGTCAAATCAATCAAAAGTTTAATTCCCAATTCTTCGGATTTTTCTAAGGGAATCATATTTATGCACTTAAAACCTATATGGTACTTCCCGCTGCCCAAGAATCATGAAATTTGGCAAGAATCTGGGTCACAAGTAAAGGGAAAAAAAATAAAAACCGTTTGTTAAGGTTCCGTACCCAAAGGGTAAAACGGGATCCTATTACTAAGACTCTGCTTTCCGTCCGTCTATTCGTCTGTCACCAGGCTGTATCTCATGAACCGTGATAGTTAGACTGTTGAAATTTTCACAGATGATGTATTTCTGTTGCCGCTATATCAACAAAAACTAAAAAAAACAAAATAAAATAATTATCTGATTTGCTATATAACAAACGTGTTTTTTTTTGCCGTTTTTATAGATAATGGTGGGAACCCTTCGAGCGCGGGTCCGACTTGCACTTGGCTGGTTTTATTTTTTACGTAAAAGTGTTTCCAATTCGATTTTTTTTTGTGAACTGTGCGTCTGGTTTGATGTTTTAGCTTACGAGTACAAGTTTATACAGAACCCTTGATAGCGAGACGCGAGTCCAACTCGCACTTCGCGTTTTATTTAAAAATCAGACATTATAATGCAGCCAGCGTTCTAGGTACTTTACCTTTTTAGAGGGCCTCATTATGGCCGCTGGGTATTTTAAATTCTAACCTTGTTGAGCCGGTTAACTTAAATAAAACACCCCTGAGGTTACCTATGTCAGGGTTACAAATTCTTTGTCACGCAGCCGCAGCTTAAAATTGATTTTACATTATGCGCAACCAACGTTATTTGTTATAGCTTGTTTATTGTACGATTAATCAATATTTTGTTAAATATTGAATTCAATTAATATTTACAAATCTTCTATTCACACTACCAATTTACTTCTATCAAACTAGTAAAGGTAGTATTTGAGCTATATCTAGACTTAACATATGATTTATTCCTATTTGTCACCCTGATCTGTCCCCTTAGGGACAAATAGGAAAAAAGGTTCTGTCTGTCCCCCTGTTAGTCACGAGGGGACAGATAGAACTTTTTAATTCATGTGTACCTTGAGCTTTATTTTATTATACTTGTATCTACTACTGTACTAACTGTTGCTAATAAAAACTTAACAGGCAGGACTGATAAGACTGGAACCCAGTCACCACGACACGATAATCGGATCACCTAATGTGAAACTGCCGCCCGTCACTTGACCGTGACAGACTCCCATACCTAGGCACATTAAATACAAGCCTATAGCGTGACAGCAGGACGTTTCAATCGTAAACCATGTGATTAAAAATTACGCTGAAAATGGCTCAGACATTGTTTTTGACAATAAATCTTTTGAAATGGCTGGTTAATCATGCTTGAGCATGCCTTCACACTTAAGCTTTCAGAGCAGTTTGATGTGTTCCGCGAAAACCAAGGAGTTTGAATATTTAATAAAATATTTGGTAAGTTCATGCTGTCATTTCAACTTGCTAGGCTTGCTAGTAGCTTGCTACAAAGTGTGGGACTTAGATAAACTTAGATAAGTTCGAAAGATCGATAATCGAATTATGTGTGTGCAACAATTTTGTGAGTCATAATCGTTACTCAAGCATAGATCGGTGATTGAATAAGCTTTTATAATGCGGGTCAAAATCTCTTTACGGTATTACTTACTTACCGCGTTAAGGTCACAACACTGTCCACCAGGTGCTCTGCACGGTTCGGACAGCACCTGCTCAAATCATGCTGACTGTACGTTCTCCGCGGGGCGAGCTTCCAGCTCGCTGTCCACACATGGTCGGGAAAGTTCTTCTTGTGAAAGTGTTTCACTTGCTACAGCGCCGGACAACCCACTTGAAGTTTGCGGTAAGCAAAGAGAACCAACGAGTCCATACATGAGAACCATCTTGCTAAAAGCTGTTACAACGCGCGCTGGCTGCTTTTATTGTGCGATCCTTGTAAAATGTATCTATATACACCCTGATTCATAACGGTCCTATTATGAATAAAAGAGTACGAGCTAAGGCCCCTAGCGGTTAACCTATGGGCTGTGTTAATATTTGCCTATTTATGTAGATACCTACTAAATATATTTTTCCTGTCTTGTATCTTTAAAAGGTACAACGGAAAATAAAACACTACCTACATTCATAACTATGTTCAGCTATTTTTGTCGTTACTCTACATTGTTGCCCTTTTTAAACATTAGTGTTCCTACTGCCAACAATCCCATCTGGTACCAACAGAAAGATGTTCGTAGCTAACCCACCCACATGTATGTACCTACTATAGACTAATTCACACATAAATGCTCTTGCGAGATTCACACAACACTGATATTCTCAAAAGTCTCACTTCAAAGATTTCTACCGCGAAGCTTTATGAAGTAACAGAATACCAAACAACTTTATGACGTTGACAATAACAGACACGTGTCAAGTTTCCGCCATTTTCCATTGAGACTAGATGGGATATTTAATTATTAAGCTCTAGCAATTAATTTGAGCTTTCGCGGCGCAATCAGTCTGATTTATTATAGAATTACTTGCGTACCACTTTTTCAGATTATCATTTCATTAAGTTCATCGTTACCTTGGCTCAAAATGTCACTTTGGAATTAACAAAATGGCACTAGACATTATTTAATCATATTTCTAATAGAGTTCAATAGGTATTATGTATTGGTAAAGAAAGATCTAGCCTAGAGGTTCAAAAATGGAATTAGGCGTCCTGAAAGGATCAATATCAATATCAGGACCTTTTTGTAGTACATGTAAATGATCTTCCTTCTATAAGAAAAGTAAGAATTTTTCCGATATTAAACTATATAATTATTACATCACTAAAGATAAAGACCTTCTTATATTTTTCAACCGATGATTCCGATGACTCTAACAATTCTTCGAGTCGTTCACAAAAATGAGGTTCTGTCAATAAAAACTCACTCACAGTGACGTAATTTAATATCCCGTGAGCATGCCGCCTGAAACTGAAACTGAAATATTGGAAATCTCAAAAATCAAATCATGGTAAATATTCCGCTGTCAAACTGTCAAATACTTTAATATTCGCTTGCTCTGGGGCCCTACTAGGGCCGCTGGTACGCATTATCTTTATCTATACATTTAGCGCCTTGCAGCGCCCCTACCGGAACGAGAGGAACTACTTATTGTACTTAGTTTGACAATGATCCAATCGTTTCTTACAGTTTCTTACAAGCTCGATGATAATTTTCGAATGATTTTGAGTGATTTGTTGCCCTTTGACATGACAGCGGCAGTCGCGTTTGCGGCATTGATGTTATAAAAGTAAGTTTTGACAGCGGGTTAAATTGTCTAAGCAGATACACACACAACCACCTTCAACATAGATTGTTCACAGAAATGTATACATTGGTGCTATAGAAAAATAAGAACACGTGGGTCGACACCTGCATCGAATCCTTTTCGTCCTATGAGCGTATAAGTCTAAACCAAACACGTCGATCATAGAGGTATGTACCTACCTAAAACACACTCACTCAACAATTGTCTTGATTTCGAAATTAAAAAGGAATCTATTTATTTGTGAGTTGACAAACATAATTATTATAACTTCAAAGCTTTCACGAACAGCACTAATACGAATAGGAAAATGAGACGTACATATTTATCGCATTTTTTTGGTTACACTTCGTTAGTTTTTGTCTACTATCATTCTAAGCCTATTTCGTGGAAGATATCAATGGTTCTCGATTACGTTTATCGAATGTTTTTGTACAAACTCGACTAAGGCCTCTGAAATCTCACTCTACAATTCGCATCTGGATGCTACAATTGAAATGGCACACTGAAAAAAAAAATTGCTTACATTAACTAACATCTTGTTTAATGTGATCACGCATCATGAATCCATATGAGCCTAGTAAGATCTTGTCTGCTGTGACTATGAGAACTTAGTTAAATCCGTCTACCAAGTTATGCATTGGCCTTATAAAGTTTAGATATGTAATTTAATTCAGAGCTTGCCCAATATCATCATGAAACTTAAACAAACTAACAAATTTGTTTTGTAGATTCAACTAAGTTAGTATTTGGCCGAGCAATGTTAGATAATCATTTCCGCTAAGCTCGTGTACTACATGACTAAGTTACTTTCTCAGAATAATTATCTTAATTTGTTGATTGAAATAAGTTACTCAATTGCATTAAATAGGTGTCTAGGTCAGTTGTAATAAGGTCATTGTTGTAGTTAGCAAGAATGTATGTTGATGTAGCTATGGCCGGTAATAGGTTCACCTATGAACTTTGTCATATTAACGCACTGCATTCGGCAAATCAAACATTTACTCAGTTGTATCAACGGTGCGTCATGGTTATCTCTTGGTTAAAATTACCTCTTATCTTTGTCAAATTGACGATGTACAATTTGTAACATAATATCCGCATTAGCCCGGAAGGGGGTAATTCTGCACGTCTTGCTAACGAATAACTTTTGTTCCACGACTTTTGGAATTTCGATGTTTTTGAGAAAATTTTGTGGTAAGGTATAGTAAAAACAGCTGATTTTTCTGTGACTTAGCCTCATTCTTTTTTCAAATAATATCGAAACTCGAGAAGTCATAGAACATAGTGATATTCGTCATGACGTGCAGAATTAGTCCTTTAGGGCATAAAGGGATATTATTATGTCACACAATGTAAACGCGACAGCACAGCTATAGACAATAACACATTCCAAATGATATACCTAATAAATAGACAGAATATAATATTTCAATCCGTACTACCTAAAAGACGAGCGACCCCGTATTATCATCAATTTGACAGAGAAATCTGAAATTAGGATGTTTGATTAAGGGTAGGGTAGGGGCTTCTTAATAAAACAATACGGTTTGATTTTTTATATACTTTTTTTTATTAATTATTATTATGCGCTACACTAATAGCTATGCAGTTACAGTAAGATAAGGAAAAATTAAAAAGACATACATTGAAATTCTGACAATTATCTCGTAAGCCGATCACTACTTGTGACTGGAATGTATACAATGTAGGTAGGTGTAGGTACCTGTGAATCTTGGAATGAGATCGGGAAGCTCCCACGTCCTTAGCAATTCGGAAACTTCGTCCATATTTATTCACTTGTAGGTAGGTATTTTGAACAGAAAACACAAACCGAGTCAGTTGCAGCGCGTATCTCGTTGTCGTTACGTTGTAGCCGCCGAAAAGCCTCCGAAGATACACTAAAATAACCCATCAGACCACCCGTGTCGCGTGCGTGTGACGCGTTAATACTTGCAATAATAGTTGCAATAAGCGAGCGGGGTAGTGGAGGACGCGCGGGGAGATCTCTTGTTTGTGGTGAGCGAATCGTTATTAGATTCTACTAATTTACTTGTTAGATTCTACTAAGAAACTTTTTTGATGTAAAGAGTTGATTGATTAAAACTATAATTGTGATATGTGGCTGATCCAAACAAGATAGATAGTAGGTGTTACTAGGTACCTACCTATCTTGTTTAATTCTTAAAAGAAGCTTTGTTAAATGTAATAATTATTTGATAAACACCACATAGTAAATGTTTTAATACAATGAACATACACTGTAAATGCTACAAAGTTGTTTGCTTAACCCGTGCAAATCAATGTTTTATTACGAAAATGTGAAACGGTAAACTTAATAAAGAAATGTTTATTATGATTGAGAGCGTTAGTTATGACAATAATGTGACAAATAATTGTGACAAATAAATTGGATATGTTGCTGCTACGATGCATCCTTATTTTTATTGAATATGATTTTTATCATTCCATATATTTTGACGGCAACCAAGTTAAAATGCGTCTTAGTTGGACTATATTTTTTTCAGTGCAGAGTCAACGGCTGGATTGTTAGTCCACCAGGTGCCCTGCACTTTGCTAATCCAGACCGATGACGAGTTTATAGGCGTAAGCTCTGAAAACCACATACTGTACATCTAGGCCGCCTTTACATCTGTAAGTTTTACTTACGTAAGCCACTTACCTACGATAAATTTTCAAATGTAAACACTCGTTGTAAGTGGCTTCCTGTAATTTTTACTACTTTCTTAGTTTCTTAGAAAATTACAAGTCTAAACGTGTTCGAGTTTGTTTACGAAAGCGACTTGCAGCTATTGAACTAAATTGATAAGTTAAGAACTTAGGTACACCAAAACAATATCCTCTGAACAAAAACAAAATAAAACGTGGTTACGAAACGAGGTAGAAACTTTAATAATCGCTTTCGAAGCACATCCCATACAAAAATAAGGAATACAAAAACAGCGTAAAACAAAATTCACTACATGTTGAACTTAGTGATTAATAAGTAAGTAATTTGAAAGTACAATTTAGTCAAGAAGTGGCAAAATTAAAGAAAAAGAAGAGCGGCAGCAGTAGGTAGTGATGAAATTTATTACTGATTTAATGTTAATGGGCGTATAATAATTTATGCAAGTTTAAACTCACAAAAAATACGTAAGGCCTTATCGCTTCTAAGCGATAAGGCCGCCCATTGTACTTGTCTCATGTAAATGTTTTTTTGTAATGTTCTTTTCTGGTGTACAATAAAGCATTTTTGTATTGTATTGTAAGCATTATTTACTGTAAGTTTATTTTAAGTGTTAATGCAACCGTAAGTAAGTTACATTAATATTACGAAAGTAACTTACAGGTGTAAAGGCGGCCTAAGGTAAGCGCTTACGTAAGCTATGCACTTGGGTAAGCTTCTAGAATAGACTTGAGACTTACCTCGTAGGTTTCTTGGTAACTTGAGATACTTATCTTCATATCGTGTATAGCCTTATCTTATCATACATACACGATACAGTGTGGAAATTAAACTCAGGCCCTGGAGGGAAACTACTTAAAATCCTTAAGCTAGCTCATTTTACTTAAAGGAGACATTCCTTTATTTTTAAAAAGAAACAAATCTGCATTAAAATATTTTCTTAAACTCGCTTGCTTCGCCCGGGACTCGAACCAACTAAAATTTAAAAAAATAAACACTCTTTATTTTATTATACTAATCGGTAGTATTAATATTCAGGATAAAGTTTCTCTAAAAAATATTTGGTTACTGTTCACTTTTAACAAGTAAAAGACACGTAACAGTTCTGTTATCTCTCCAACACAACACGATTAGATGGCCTGCAAGAAGTCCAGACCTGACGCCCATGGACTTCTTTTTATGGGGTCATGTAAAAAATGTTGTTTATGAAACTTGCTATGAAACCGTTCAAGAGCTAAGGATTGCGGTAGAAAATGTTATCAGGGGCATACACCACAACACTTTGCTGAAGGCTACAAGAAATGAATTTCAACGGCGACTAATGTTGTGTAGCCGGAACGACGGGGCTCATTTCGAACAATTTATCAGTTAAATAATTTAAGTGTTACAAAATTGATAGTAAAATAAAGTTGATGTTAGATTTAACGATTATTTTTATTTTTAAGACCAAATGTTTGTTACAGAAACTTTATCCTGAATATTAATACTACCGATTAGTATAATAAAATAAAGAGTGTTTATTTTTTTAAATTTTAGTTGGTTCGAGTCCCGGGCGAAGCAAGCGAGTTTAAAAAAATATTTTAATGCAGATTTGTTTCTTTTTAAAAATAAAGGAATGTCTCCTTTAAGTAAAATGAGCTAGCTTAAGGATTTTAAGTAGTTTCCCTCCAGGGCCTGAGTTTAATTTCCACACTGTATATTTATATCTTATCATTTCGGTTAACGAATTAGCATTGCCATTCAACGTGGCAATGCTGCCAGCATTCTGGGCACTGTGCCTTCTAGTGACGGCTTAGATTTTAATTAAATAGATGTAAATGTAAATATTAGTTGTAAGTATTTTATACTGCTGTAGTAATATTCTTAATAAATCAATCAAGTCTCCACGATAGATGGTTTTTTAGTATGCATTATGCATTCTAGTGGCTAAAATACAACGATAAAAAAACCAACGATACGAGGTAAATCAATAAGATGTGGCAAGAAAGGCACGTACTTTTAACCATACCTACCTACAGATTTATATCTGATCCTACAGAAATACGTTAATGGATGCAAAGTATTATAAAAGGTGACATTTAATTTCGAATGACGTCAATTTTTTTATGAAAAATGGGACGAATCAGGAACGTTTTCAGCATAAAAATTGAGTTTTTTGACTCGTCCCACTGGATTCGGACCAAAGTGGGACGTGTCAGGAATAATTCGAAACGTATGTAAAATAATTGAACGGATAACTAAAATTACTTGTAAGTTTCTGAGATAAGTTCCGTTCAAAGTAACCTACCTACATAGGAATATTAACGTGCAGGTAAGGTGCAGGTGGTAGGTTAATATGAGGTAAAAGCAACAATGACTACTCCTTGTTGGTCGCTTTTGGGTCAGCACAGAAATAAATTTAGTTGCAAGGAGCTACCGCAATTGTTGGTAGCGTCAGCAAAACAGAACAAACCAATCACTGTAAGTGACAAATAATAAATGTCACAATCTATTTTTGTCATTTCATTGAGTGAGTGAGAGTGAGAATGTCTCCTAATTCGAGACAATAAGCAAGTATGTGCTCCTGTCTTAAAGTAGGAGACATTTATCCCGCAGCACATTCCATGAATAATATTATATTTTAATAATAAAATACGTTAATACTTCAAAGTCATCCTACGCCCGAATAAATAAATCTCTCTTACTGAAATTTGGCCTAATATTTAGGTACTATATATTTATTTGATTATATATTGCACACTGGGATGACATATTAGAATACGAAGCATCTTACAGCTCTGCTCCAAAAAAAAAATTGGTACAATTTTGTCTAGCTTGTTACTAAAGTCTACGCTGCGTCCGCTTTTTCTGCCGACCGTCCACATTCGTATTCCTAGTTCCATTAGCAACGGTGCTGTTCCTAATTCAATTCCGAGACCTCTGTACTACGAGTCTACGAGCATAGCAGTGTTTAGCCTTGTCTCGGAGAACAAACTGTCTCTGGCTGTACCTGGAAGACAAGTGAATCGCGGGGTGAACTAGTTTTGAAAATCGAATCAAAGGTTGAAAGAAAAACAATCAAGACACTGGCTAGTGATGATTTTGAAAACAAAGAATGATGGCAAGAATTTTGAGCTATCATGGGCATCGATCGCATGGGTATCAATCGATAGCTCTGAAAATTCTGAATAAAACTGTATATTTTGTTTTTTAAGTTTTGTTCCATGAAAAATTAAATTAATTTTTGAAAATGTGAATAAATCGCAATTTGGGCGAAGCTATGGTGATGAAAACTTGTAGAATCCGCCATTTTGTTTTTGACGTTGACAGTGCATGTTCACTTGACATCAATCAAGAAAAATGTCAAACGAAAAACCAAAACAAACAAAAAATACGCTAATAAGATTGCTCTCTTTTCTACTAATGCGAAAATAAGGCAATTTGTTGTGTTGTATGATCATTTTGTAGATTTTTGCTGGCCTGGCCTGATTTCGGTGTACCTTTATGTTTATTTGATAAGTAGGTAAAGATTCTTTTCGTTGGCATAAATGGACCTGTAGGTTTATGAACCCAAGTGATAGGGTAGTACCTGCGTAAGTAAAACATTATTTAGCATTGTCACACAAAAGGTGATATCTGAATTCACACCATTCTAGTCCTATGCTGGTTATTGTTTCTGTAATATGATGTTATAATATGAGTAGGTATAAAATAACCACCAATGCTGACACGATGTCAGTTAGTTAGGTCAATGCAAATCAGAAAACAAGGTACCTAGGTAACTAAATAACCCACTGTCACCAACAACAATTGGTAAATACCAGGGGGGGGTCTGATTTCTTCCATCCACGACTTATTCCAATGTTGGATTCTGACCTACCTACTCGTATATAGGTATTGTATGTAGTCTACCTCCAAAGCAACATAAACTCTTGAAGTCTTAATAAATATGAGATAAAGAGGCAGCAAACACGATTTTAAACTAGATTACCTATATTGCTGGTTATTAGAATAAAATAACTTCCTACAAATAGGTAGGTAGGGACCTACAATGCTACAAGGTGTTGTATGTAGCTTGAATTGAATTTTTCAGTAGATTCGAGATCGTAGATATTTATATTGGGAACAATATTTAGCCCTTATTTCAATAGGGAAGGTAAATTAGAAAGTACCTAACTACATCTCACATCAGAACATAAAATAATTATTATGAAGGTAATTAGGAGATTTTATGATACAACTTCTCACCATAAAATATCATAGCATCCTGCTACAATTTTTAATGGCTTTAACAAAATCCACAGCCCTTAAACGATAACTATTATTTCTATAATCATTATCAGCCTGAAAGCTTCTCCGTTAGAAACATGTGCACCTACTGTAACTGAGTTCTAAGAAGAAAATAGTTTTTTTGGTTAAATTCTACACCAAAATGAAAGTCTGTAGAGAAAAGTAGATTATCACAAGTGTCACATGATTTAAACAACAACAAAATAAAAGTGATTACAGCATCTCTAATATTGCTAAAATTAATGTTCTGTGTTAAGGTTCATAATCCCGTAGTTCAGGACCTGCTGTTAAACACATAAAACCTAGCACTATTATTATATTGACTCCTATTTTATAAAGCCATTGGCACAGTCCATCCTTGCCTGCATCATCTGCCCCAGGTTGTCCTGGAGGAAGTTGTACATTTCTCTCGTTGGTAATTAAAGTGTTAGTATAATATAATATCTATGGAATGTTTTATGTGCCTGCTACCAACTATTCTCAATAAAACAATAAGTGTAAATTGTATATTTTAATTATTATATCTAAGGGTAAAAAAAATAACATAGTTAGGTACTTTGTTATAAAAGTAATACACAACTCTTAAATAAATAAAACGGGAACATGTCTTCATCAGCCTATATAAGTCCACTGCTGGACTTAGGCCTCCTCTAATGTACGCCATAGCGCCCTGTCTTCGGCTTGCCGCATCCAGCATCTGCCAGCAGTCTTTCGCAAATCGTCATCCCACCTGGTCGGACGTCGTCCTATACTACGTTTGCCGAGTCGCGGTCTCCACTCAAGAACACGTTTAGGTATCGGTTCTCGGTTCTTCTCGAGATATGGCCAGCCCACTTCAGCTCTCTTATCTTTTGAGCTATGATAGATTAATAACCTTAGTCCTGTGTCGGATGTATTTGTTGCGAATCCTATCCTTCAGTGAAACTCCGAGCATAGCTCTCTCCATAGCTCGCTGGGCGACTTTAAACTGGTGGACCAGCCCTACCGTGAGTGTCCACGTCTCAGCTCCGTAGGTCATGACGGGTAGGGTAGGACGCACTGATTGAAAACTTTCGTTTTCAAGCATTGCGGTATGGATGACGAGAAGATATGTAAACTGAGACATGTCCAAGCATTCTCTGTTTTGAGCTAGGATTCTGTGCCAGATCCCCGAATGTACCCAGAGTTTGTCGTTTTCCATTCTCTGTAAAAAGATTAGGTACCTATTAGAAAGTTATCTTAGTTCGATATCGATTGTTTCACACATGCTCAAATATAGGCACTTTTACAAGCTGGTACCCATGCCTTCTGCCCAATGGAGAAAGGCGGGAATCGAACCCGCAACCTCCTGCGTCGCAGGTAGTCCTTCGCCAACCGCACAACAGAGGTCGTTCGTCTTTACCTTTAAGATTGAGGTGGACAAAAGAGATTACTTTATTTCCTAGTTTTACATAAGTAATCTGAGTTTTGTGCAGTCCTGTTAGGTATAAAGAAAATAAAGCACTGAGTTTTGAATGGTGGGCATAGACAGGTAAGGTAGGTACTAAATAATGGATAAAATATTAGTGGTAGATTTGTAGGCACTTACTATACTTACCTATATTGCTGTTATCCACTCGGAAATGATAAACTTCATCCTCTTCAAAAATAACACTGTTTGACTGTCTCACCAAATTCATGCTGCAGTTTCTACAGCGATTCATGTTTTCAATTATTCAATCAAAGACTTCGATTAAAAATAAAAAGTTCGGTAACTTCACGGAAAAAGTGGTTGACTTCACCGCCAAAATGAACTGTACAATTTTTATTTATATAAAAATTAAATAAAAATAGATCTATTAATAAAAATAGATCTACTACACTATTCTACCTTTCTCCTAAAACAAAGGAGGTTGGTTTTATTCCTTTCCCCTACCCTGAAACCAACCTACAGAATTGAAACCTTTTTTGTCACCCCGCCGCCATTTGCAATGAAAAGATAACAAGGAACAGAAATTATTCTGCCAATTTTCAAAAAAATATTTAATTTTTTCCAGAACAAACATGGAAAAAGTAAAAATGTAGGGTTCCTCAGAATTTTGAGATGAATCGAATGGTATATTTCATATCGTTTCCCAAATTTTTGGGACAAACCGTAAGGGAAACTTGCCATTGTTCTTTATTTATTAGAAAATCGAATCACAAGCTGAATTTGAAAATCGAATTACAATGCCGGAAAAATAGATAGCTTTTTTTACTTGATTGTTGTGCGATTGTGTCTGATACCTACTTACTCTGTACAGTTAGGTATTCTGCGACTAAATGTTTTTTAAAATGTACTGTTAAAGTCATGTCTATGGAGGTGGAGGGCGCAATAGGTAGTCTACCAGTGGTAAGTCAATAGACCACTTTCTATTTCGGCTTATTTTTATTTTATTTCGCCGAATCCGGGTAACATAAAACCTTTTTTCCCCGTAATATTTATCGATAAAGCTTCGAAAAGAAAAGTATGAAATACGAGGCATATCCTCTTCTTGTCAAAAATAGAAAAAACATTTTAAATGAGAAAAATAATAGTGCAAAGTATTTTAATCTGTTTTCATAGTTATAACGGTTTGTTTCCTAAACTATCAATCACAAGATTTTTTACTTTCATCGCTATATTAAGTACAAGTATAACGAGGGAACCATCGGTCTTTTTTTGCCAATAAATTTCCTAATTAATGAGCAAAAACTTGATATTTGGGCTTACGCCCTATTCACATCCTTTTCACAAAATGGCGTCGTAGGTAATCAAAACTGTCTAACTAAAATTAGATAATGCTCTGACTGCGAAAAAAATGAAAGATTGTCCTCGTAACTGACAAGCTACCTGACAAACAACCAAAAAGGGCAAAATATTCACAGATTTTAAAGCTAATCTCAAACTTTGGTGTCACCTTTCACGCAAAAACCTCATTTTCTCGCTCCGGACACTCAAATGCCACCATTTTAAAAATAAATTCTGCTTTATTCTGATACGTCAAGGTCTAAATTACCTTGAGTAATGGACAAGGATAAATAAATAAAAGTATGGAAAAGGCCAGTTTATTGACTTAACTTTTGATTGATGTTGAGTTACGGTAGGTTTTTTGAGATCTGTCAACAATTTTGGCAGATTTTTCTAAGAACTGCTTCTTTGTATTAGCTAGATTAGTTAGGTAGGTACTACTCTATCCATAAGCAGCAATAGACCTAACCTAGATTTATGAGATCCTAGATCTACAATTAGTTTCTTTGGATATCTATCCAAAAATCATCCAAAATTCGAAGGTCCATTCATTTTTAGGGTTCCGTACCTGAAAAGGAAAATAAGGAACTCTTTATTGGATCACTTGTCGATTTGTTGTGTTGTCTGTATTTCCGTCTGCCCGTCTATCAACCCTCTTTCCTGAGAAACGTATAGATTTACAGAGTTAAAATTATCATCAAATAATCAAGTTTGTAATCTCTTGGAGTCATGATATAAAAGAAACTTCAAAGTTAATGCAATCAAAAAGCCGTTTATGCCCTGGGAATCACATGCTCACGACGCCTACTTTCCGTTGACCCAGAATCATAAAATTTGGTAACAAGCAACGTCTTAAAGCACAAGTGATAAAAAAATCCGAGAATGTAATTTTGTAAATAATTCACCATAAAAAAATATCCTAGCAAAAAACCAATATCTATACGTACGTACTTCCCGTTGACGTAGAATCGTGATATTTGGCAAGAAACGGACTTATACGGAATCCTCAGTGCTCGAGTCCGACTCGCCTTGACGTTTTATTGTAACTTCACACGTCAAAACTGCTGATCGGAACGGGCTAAATTTTGACTTGAATAGAGTTTTACCTGGAATACCAGAAGCTAATTACTATCCCATACCATCCATACCCATCCTTAAAATGTTTCCTTAGATTGTACATAATTATCATATATAAGATCTTTGTTAACTTGAAATTTCGTAGTAGGTATCTTTATGCTACTTTTGAAGAAACGACGCGTGAGAAGCCGGGGGCCGAAACTAGCTTAGGAATAGACAAGGTTTTATAATTAATTTCAGAATTACTAAGGCTCTGAAAGTGCTTCCCCTGCAACCTTGCTAAATTACCATTTTAATATATTAACTATATTCATCCTTACCACAACGTAATAAAGCTCACAGCGGTTATGGTAAAGTGACAACTAGTAATAAATCCATCATAGAATATTAAATTCATACTTCCTCTTTAAACAGAGTCTCAATTCATTCGCCGCGTCTTCGCTAGCTCTATGAGACTGTATGGCTCGAGGCCGCGGGTAACGGGTCATTTCGACTGATAACGGACTAACTAGAGGTGATCCAAGGTGTCCAACTCGCAAATGCTTTTGCACTTATTACAAGATTTGTTAATGTTGTTATGGGTAGGTACTTACCTTCTAGATCATAGACATACTTAGATATGGATCTGTGTCTGAAATAAAAATATTTTTTATTTTTTTATTTTTAGATATTTCGATACTATGGACGTCCTCTTTTTTTAAGATCTAATATACGATGGATTCATATATGGCAAATAGCATCTGCCCGCGGCTTCGCTCGCGTTGTGTCTATGAAAACGATCCAAGGTCATTTCTATCCCATGGGAACTGTTTTATGGGATAAAAAGTAGAAGCCTATGTTTGATTCCAAGCTTTGAACTACATACATCTATGCAAAATTTCAGCCCGACCGGTTTACTCATTATGACGTCAAGAGGTACAAACATCCATCAAAACATCTAAAATTTCGCAATTTTAATATTAGTGTGTTATGATTATGAAGTACGTATAAGCTTTGATTCCGCTTTGATTATTTGCAAGCAGTCGCGTTTTCGACTTGGTGTCACGACTGGTCGACCAAAACACTGACAGAGTGAACAGCTGACTGGCAACTTACTTATGGGGAATATGCAGGTGGGAGGAAGTGGGGAAACGGATGGAATTAGGCACAAAATATATTCCTTTAGTAGGATTTGGCCTCATGTCGACTATTTCGGTCCGTTGAAAATTTTGTGTTTGAAATCCTTGGAACCAGCGTTATACGAAACATACTACATTCGCTTGAATTAATTGATTGATTCGCTTTGCGAATGGCTGATATATATAGATTCTAATAGATTTATCTATAGACTCTATTTGCCGAAACAATATTTTGTAATACAATACAAATTTTGAGAAACAATTTTTTTTTATTTTTTTTTTCTAACAGCATATATTTCAGAGCACACACGAGTACGCACGTAGGTGCGTGCTTAAAATATATTTCAGAATACCCACTCTGAAATAAATATATTTCAGATATTTAAACAAATACGTTTGACACCTTCGCCGTTTTCAAGATATTAAGAATATAATATACATTATCGTATCTTATCAGTGTGTGATACCTTAAGACGCTATATTATTTTATCGTAAGATATGTTAGTTAAGGTAAAAAGTTATAGCATATTCACCGTGAGTGACGACTTTTATAGTTAAGTCTTTTTATATATTTAATTTATAAGATAGATTGATAGTAAATAGCATAGGATAGTAAATGTTTTGAATCTTATACTGTAACCTTCTATCTTTTAAATAAATGAATAAATAAAGGAAATAGGCAGTAAATAACCTGCCATTTAGTTTTCGTAAGCTCTGAAGCCATCAGTATATTCACGTTCCCCTTAGCTGGTTGTAAACGTTACTCAAGCATAGATTTATAACTGAGCAAACCTCCTTAAGGCGCATACCCACCCAAACTAGCGCCGCCACCAACTTTATGTTATTATTCTGTTTAACAAAGGAATTTTCAAAAATCCATCTTCCAGTTTGTGATACCTATCATAAGCTTTTTTTAATGCCTCTGTAATAGTTTAATTCTATTTAGTTTAGGCAGAGATACGAAGTTGCCCTTTGGTGGCTACCAAAATCTATTTTCTTAGGCAGAGGCCTATGTATGCGCCTTAATACGGGCCTCATTGTTATAGTCCCTATTGCTGCATGTTAATATAGTCCAAATGGCTGAGCACCCGTACAGTTAGCACTAGCGGTATAGACTCTGTCTGCCGAGGGTCTCCCGAGCCGACACTCTGACAGTAAGGAGGTGCTTCCTTCGTAGATAAATATTGCCGTAGCTGATCTTACCGTTTTGTCTGGACTGTTGTTGAGCTATTTTGAACATGGTACTTAACTAATAATCTTCTGTATCATTTCAGCCAAATTATGTTCACCTTTGGAATAAGCCCTTTGTACGATCTGCAAATGTTTGTTCCCGGTGTTCTGGGTATTATCTATCACTACTAAAATTATAAATGCGAATGTCTAGATGGATGGATGGATAGATGGATGTTAGTTGCTCAAACACGCCAGAACGGCTGAACGGATCTTAATGAAAATTGGCACAGAGATTATAGTCTGGACTAGCACATAGGCTATATTATCTTATCCCGGATTTCTTACGAAAACGAGGACTATGCGGGTGAAACCGCGAAGCGCTGCTAGTGTATAATAAAGAATATATTTTTATGTTATGTATTGTATTTTGTATCAGTCTGTCATCAGACATCTAGTACCCATAACACAAGCTCTTCTTAGCTCGGGGCTAGATGAAGCTGTGACGGTTGTCCAGCATTATTTATCTATTGTTTACTAGCTGCTGCCCAAGGCTTTGCACGCGTTGTTTATATCCCATGGGAACTGATTTATGGGATAAAAAGTTGTGCACTTATGCCCTACCCTTGGGTAGATTAGGTAGTCTCCGTTGAGGCAGCCGAAATTCGGTTAGGAAGGCCACCATCATCCGTGAGGTTTGCGGCTATTATAATAGATACATACATTATGTCATCGTTAGGGGATTTAGGAAGCAACATTATTACATCATTACATTTTCATAAAAATCTTTCTAAAGTTGAGCTATCTACTACGAAATTGCGGGTAATTTTTCTCTCCTCAAAGAATCCTTCAAGTAAGGACAAAGAAAAATTCAGAAGGTTCTTTCACTTAAAGTTAATCTCTTTTAAGAATCTGTGGTTTTTTACTAAACTGGATTATGAGAACTTGTGTAAGGGCAATTATACAGGCTGGCTTTTTGAGATGGGAGTGGATGGCCAAATCCGAAACCATAGGAGTTAGACAAAAGCCGTGTGGAATCCATGAGCCCGATTTATGGAAAGACAAAAACTGCATTATTTAGATTTTATGACTTTTGCAGGGAACCGATTGATTTTCCAAAAAAATATAACACTGTATTTTGTACCAGTAGATTCTGTTGCTGATCTGGACTTTTCAATGAAGCACATTATTGGAAATGAAAGCAAATGGCAATTTTTCACAAAAGGGTAAATCGTCGGTAAATCTTTTATTTCTAATGAATTTTGGAAACTTTAATACAAATTCCGTATTAGTATTCTGTAGTTTTTATTTTCTCATAAATTGTGCTCATGTCTATGACATAATTATGTCATAGCTTCCGATTTGGCTTTCCACTCCCATCTCAAGAAGCCATCCTGTATAATTTAAACTGCAAGGGTTCTGAAATCCACTGTCTTATTTTTAACATATCATTATCATTATTATTTATTAGATAATATATTATTGTGGTTTGATTTGATTGAAAAAGATTGTGAAAAAATATTATAAATGGATCTCAACATTTTTTTTTCACTTTATAGTAGGCGAGAAAATACATATTAAAGGAGCCTTCTCCTTAATGTGTATTCACACAATATAACAATAAATAAATTATTCTTATTCTAACATTTACAGGAATCAATATCTTTTAGATGTTTAAGAACACAATGCACAAGCAAAAACAAAGACGGCTGCGCCAGCTTTGGCTGCGCTACCTATTTTGAAAATTCACAGTAAAGATGCCATCAACATAAAACTCTCGCATTCAATCACATAACAAACTGGAAACAGATAAAGCTCTGATTAATCATAGATTGGATTGGTACATCAAAGTCGGGGTCAGTTCACTCGTACGCGTACGTTCTGATTGATTGTAAAAAACTATGAGCTGTTTAGACGAGGCTAGTAACTGGTGTGTTTACTGGAATGATAAAAACAGTAGCTTGGCATCATCATTGCGAAATGTTTTACTCTCTGGAGCTAAAACTTTATACATTCAGCGGAGCTAGAACACATACCTACACCGTCATAGGCAAGTTTTTGTCCAGAAGAACAAATATTAAGTGCTATTGAAAACGTAAAATAAAAAGAGGAATTTACCTACCTATTTTAACTTTCTATAACCTACGATTTTTTGTTAATTCTTATTTTATTGTACTTTTGAGACAATGTTGGTCAAGGAGTAGATTACCAGCTAGATAACTTTTTATTTGTTCTAGGCAGTTTACAGTTGAACTGACTGATCATATTATTTGATGTGGCTGCTCTGTAATAGAGTTACTCTGTTTCAATATCAATTTAACTTTAACGCTGTACTTATGTTTAAATGTATAGTAAAGAATAGATAGAATAGAAAACTCTTTATTGTACCACACAAACACAAAATACAATACAAAAGGAAATCCATGGAATAAAAGAAGTACAAAGGGCGGCCTTATCGCTTTGAGCGATCGATTGAATAATCATATGTAATTAGCACTAGCAACACACAAACACACCCTCAAATTTTTCATGGACGCCGCGTACTAAAGCAAATCGAAAATTCCCGAATTTTTCATCAAATTGCCTCCTCCCGTATTCAAATAAAACGTATTTGTTACAGGTACACTCGCAAAATGAACGAGGCCGAGAGAACTCGTTCAGCGTGCACAAATGAAAACGAGAGAAAAAATTAACGAAATGGACACGCCGAAGCAAAACCTGTGCCACCAGTGCCAGAACTCCACGAGAATCAACTTCCCTCTTCGACCTCCCGATCCGAATAACACTTTTCGAATCGACGACCGAAACGATTCGAACTTTAGAACGCTTCTTTTTTTGAATGAGACTTTTTTCTCTAACTGTACCGGTATCGGTAACGGTAGTGAGTGTAGTGATGTCCATAGTTATAACTACTGGGCGTTGTCGTTACTGGTGTTTCCGTTATTGACGTTATTCGGTAATGTGTTGGTGATCATGAGTGTATCGCGAGAAAGGAGTTTGCAGACGGCTACGAACTACTTTATCGTCAGTCTGGCTGTGGCTGACTTGCTGGTAGCGGTCGTCGTCATGCCTTTTGGAGTTTATTATTTGGTAAGTCAAAGCAAATTATTTTTATTTAAGTTTTCTACCTATATTCCAAGATGCATCAAAGAAGAACCACCTCATAAGGTCCCGTACTCGTAAAAACGAAATCGAAGTTTCAGATTCGTTTTCGTGCAAACGCTAATCTTATGCAAGCGGTATAAGAGTTGGTTTTGCACGGAAGTAAATATGAAACTTCGATTTTCCTTTTCCGAGTAGGCCCACTGAATTCCAAACGTATTTTGAAGTTAAATTAGATAGTTGGTTCTATATAAATGTTTTTGTGTTATGTCCCTTTATTAATTGGGTTATAAGAGGACCTAAAATAACAGAAAAATATTTATAAAATAACAGTTTCACGAACTGTAATTTCATGCAATAAGTTGAAAAAAAAACACCTCAATTCGCATTTTAATTCACATTAAATTAATGACCACGCCACAGAATATTAAATCTACGTGTTCTCGTTGGTACTTACGGTTTTAAATATTATTAATTGACAGATTCAATTTATTTCGGGAAAATCCTTTGTCGAAAGTGGATTATAGTAATTAATTTCGATAACTCGTTTTCAGCCCTAGCTGCTCTATTTCATCACGATCCGATCCAAATTATAATGTTCATTATGTATCATTTTCTATTTATAGAGTATATTTACTTACTAGGAAAATTTAATATCCGTAATTTGGGCGTTGCCTTTGTGATGGTATTTTCGATAAAACAAGGTTGACTTTGAAGGGCTTCTCACTCAAACTTCGTTATTATATACCTATGTGGCGCGGTGTGCGAAGGTCCGCCTCGGGACAAATGTTTGTACGATCTACAAATATTTGTTCAGGGTGTTCTGGTCGTTTTCAATGTATAATAAAAATATCGCGTTCTCTGAAGACTATGATGACGACCACTGTGACGCGGTGGGCGAACGTCCGCCTGCGACGCAGGAGATTGCGGGTTCGATTCCCGGCTTGGGACAAATATTTGTTGCAGTATTTGTTCCGGGTGTTCTGGTCGTTTTCTATGTATAATACAAAATATCTATATATTTAATGTATTATAATATGTAAATCAGTTAGGTATCTAGTACCTATAACAAAAGCTCTGCTTAGCTTGGGGCTAGATAATGCTGTGTGAATTGTTCAGCATTATTATTTATATATTATGTATTTTGTGATATAAAGGGACCTATGAAAGTAAAAGACTTACAAAGTCCTACCATCAAGAAAGCTGTATATATACGTTTTTTATGTTTGTTCGTCGATTTTTCCGTAATTTATGGACCGATTCTTTTGTTTATAAGATGACCCCGAGTCTGGATCATCCCATAAAAAACTGGTCTGGAATTTTAATGGAAAAATCATAGGACCATTTGAATTACCATGTAATTTGGGTTTGGCGGCGGGGATAACTCAGGCACTCCTGTCCGTGGTACCCCTTGCACGCCTGATAATAATGTAACGTTTCGCCAGAAAAAGGGTTTGCCTTCATCAGATCTTCAGGAGCTCACTAGTGAGATTCGACTTCTGCGTGAGGAGGTATCTTCGTTCAAGACTAGGCTTGGCAACGTTTCTTCAGCAATGCAGAACTTGAATGAGCAAATGCATCAGCTCGTGGCGCGAGTCACCATATCTGATGAGCGTGTCCTGGAGCTGGAGCAACGGTACGCCTTGGATACGGAGGTACTTAAAAATCGAGTTCAAACACTGGAGGAGCAATTGAATTCTCAAGCGCAGGCATACCATCGAAACGAAATTGAAATTATTGGCATCCCAGAATTGTCCAATGAAAATTTAGAACATATTGCTCTTGTGGCGGCCAAGAAAATAGGCGCTGACATAAATGAGTCGGACCTTGACTGGATTCTGCGCGCTGGCGTAAAAAAGCCTCTTAGCACCACTTCCGCCACCGGCTTTTCTCGCCCGATAGTTATGCGTCTAACAAGACGTAGTAAGCGCGACGAGTTCCTTAAGTGTGTAAAATCAAGGAAAACTGTCACAACCAAGGATCTTGGCGTAGATGATCAGTCTAAGAGGGTTTATTTTAACGAAAGACTAACGAAGGATAATCGTCAGTTATTTCGGGAGGCCAGAAGTCGTGCCGCTTCCGCCGGCTGGAAGTTTTGCTGGACGAATTCGGGATCGGTCTTCCTGCGTAAACGTGAAGGCAGTGCAGCTATTCTCGTGCGAAGCATTACGGATCTGGAGAATAACATTCGTCCCGTCGAGTCGGCTGCCCTATAAATTTAATACCCTTTTCGCCCCATACCTTCTACTATTGTTATTTGTTTTATTGATTAGTACATTTAGTTTTTGTAAATTAATTTTAAATTGTAATCTGCAACTTCAAATTGACTTAGGAAGCTTATTAGATCACTTATTTAATAATTTGAATCTCGTTCAATTTAAATTAATGTACATGTTACGTAACGTGGAAACTGTAACCTATTCTCTTTTTCCCATTTTCCTTTATCCTCCTCAGACAAATACTATAACTCGACGTAAGGTGGCGTCAAATTACTACCCTGATCTTTTTTGCCCTGAAGAATTCTTTCACTTATGGCCAATTTAGAATTACTATCCGAAATTGACGAAACCTTCAAGACCCACTGCCGCCTTCTCGATACTCCCGAGTTGTGTAGTCAAGTCTTAGGAGATCAATATAAGTTAAAACTGTTGACTTTTAATATTAGAAGTCTTCAAAAGAACTTTGACGAGTTTTATGTAGTCCTATGTCGTTTTACTTTCCGCTTTGACATCATTATACTAACGGAGTGTCACCTACAATCCTGTCCGCTCATAAGAACAATACCAGGCTACGCCCACTACGGATCTTCTAAGATCAGTAACAAAGCGGGTGGCGTAGTCGTCTACGTTCGCTCTGATTTGAAAGTCAGTGTTAGTGAACCAAACATAATTGAGGCAGACTCACTTCTGGTTAAACTACCTAATTCACAACTCATATTGGGCCTCTACAGATCCCCTTCCTTCGCTAACACTCAGAACTTTTTGTGCTCACTCGACAACGTTATTAGGCAACATTCCAAAAATAAAATCGTAATTGCTGGGGACATTAATATTAACATTATGCCAGACAACAATTCTGTGTCTGGTGTGCGAGAGGATTACTTATGCTCTATGGCTGAGCTCGGCTTAAAACACGTCATAAACGTTTTAACAAGACCGTCGTCTGGTAGCTGTGTAGACCATATTTTCGTAAGTGCGAAATCTCGAGCCTTAGGTATTGTTTGTAGATCGAACATTACAGATCATTATTTGGTCATGGCTGGTATTGAGGGATCTGCCTCAGCTAAGTCACGCCAAAATACAATTACAAAAACTGACTATGATGCTGTTGCCATAGATTTAGATGGAACAGATTGGTTTAATGTCATGAACTCCACAGATGCGTCTGAGGCGGCTGAACTCCTCACGACTGGACTTGAAGTTATTGTAAAACGTCATACAAAAAGTCATACTATTAGTCGTCGTAAGCTCAGTAACCATGGTTGGGTTACTCCGAAACTCATCAAAAGCATGCGACATAGAGACGCTTTACATCTCAAGGTCAACAAGGATCCAGATAATACTTTACTTCGTGCCAACTATAACGCTTATAACAATGAGTATCGGTCCATGATAAGAAACACCAAAGCTTCATATAACAAAGAATTATTCCTTAAAAACAAAAGTAACTCTTTCCGACTGTGGCAAACCATCAAATCTGTTTGTGAACTTCCGAAACGAAAAGATTGCTGTTCTGACCTGTTGGGCATTAGACCCTCCCCCTCAGAGTCATTAAATGTATGTAACGATTACTTTGTTAGTGTTGGTCAAACTCTAGCTAACTCTATCCTAAATCAACTAGACATGTCTCAAGATACGTTAGCAGCACAGGTTCGCATTTCCACCAACTTTTCGCACTCATTTTTCATGGCTCCAACGGATTGTAATGAAATTGGCTCTATCATATGTACTCTGAAAAGCAATTGCGCCACAGGTAACGATGGTCTTTCCAACGACTTCTTAAAGCGATTCGGCTTGTTATTCATTGAGCCTCTGTCTCATGTGATTAATTTAAGTCTGTCTACGGGGGTGTTCCCCCAATGCTGGAAGGTTGCTTCTGTGATTCCTATATATAAAGATGGTCCTGTTTTAACCCCTTCTAACTATCGGCCTATCTCGCTCTTACCAGTTTTCTCAAAAATTCTCGAGAAAATTGTTCATAAGAGACTCTACAAATTCCTAGAGCATAACAATATCTTGTCCCCATCTCAATTCGGCTTTAGAAAAGGCAAGTCGACAGAAGACGCCGTTCATTATCTCCTTGACTTCGTTACATCTGCACTAGACAATAACGAAAAATGCATCGGCGTCTTCCTAGATTTGGCCAAGGCTTTTGACACTGTTTCCCCAAAAATACTTCTTAGTAAACTTGAGTGTATGGGAATCAGAGGAATCGCATTGCAATGGTTTGAGAGCTATTTGTCCGAAAGAGTTCAGTGTGTCTCAGTAGCAGGTCATTCCAGTGACCTCCGGGGTGTATCTTTTGGAGTTCCCCAGGGCAGCATACTCGGTCCTACTCTTTTTTCATTATATATTAATGACATAACAACTCAGTTTACTGACCTTGCCCAGACTCAGATACTATGTTACGCAGACGACACAGCTCTTGTGTTTCGGGGTGACTCCTGGACCGGGGTAGCACGGCTGGCGGAGGAAGGCTTAGGACGGGTTGCAACTTGGCTCGACGTTAATTTACTAACACTTAACGCCAACAAAACAAAATATGTGTGTTTCCACAAAACAGCTGCTTCCAGGCCTCCCACCTCTCTATCTCTGCGTATTCACAAAGAACAATGGCAAGTTTCCCTTACGGTTTGTCCCAAAAATTTGGGAAACGATATGAAATATACCATTCGATTCATCTCAAAATTCTGAGGAACCCTACATTTTTACTTTTTCCATGTTTGTTCTGGAAAAAATTAAATATTTTTTTGAAAATTGGTAGAATAATTTCTGTTCCTTGTTATCGTTTCATTGCAAATGGCGGCGGGGTGACAAAAAAGGTTTCAATTCTGTAGGTTGGTTTCAGGGTAGGGGAAAGGAATAAAACCAACCTCCTTTGTTTTAGGAGAAAGGTAGAATAGTGTAGTAGATCTATTGGCTAAATAAAAATTGTACAGTACATTTTGGCGGTGAAGTCAACCACTTTTTCCGTGAAGTTACCGAGCTTTTTATTTTCAATCGAAGTCTTTGATTGAATAATTGAAAACATGAATCGCTGTAGAAACTGCAGCATGAATTTGGTGAGACAGTCAAACAGTTTTGTTTTTGAAGAGGATGAAGTTTATCATTTACGAGTGGATAACAGCAATATAGGTATAGTAAGTGCCTACAAATCTACCACTAATATTTTATCCATTATTTAGTACACCTACCTTACCTGTCTATGCCCACCATTCAAAACTCAGTGCTTTATTTTCTTTATACCTAACAGGACTGCACAAAACTCAGATTACTTATGTAAAACTAGGAAATAAAGTAATCTCTTTTGTCCACCTCAATCTTAAAGGTAAAGACGAACGACCTCTGTGGTGCGGTTGGCGAAGGACTACCTGCGACGCAGGAGGTTGCGGGTTCGATTCCCGCCTTTCTCCATTGGGCAGAAGGCATGGGTACCAGCTTGTAAAAGTGCCTATTTTGAGCATGTGTGAAACAATCGATATCGAGCTAAGATAACTTTCTAATAGGTACCTAATCTTTTTACAGAGAATGGAAAACGACAAAATCTGTGGTAAATTCGGGGATCTGGCACAGAATCCTAGCTCAAAACAGAGAATGCTTGGACATGTCTCAGTTTACATATCTTCTCGTCATCCATACCGCAATGCTTGAAAACGAAAGTTTTCAATCAATGCGTCCTACCCCTCATGACCTACGGAGCTGAGACGTGGACACTCACGGTAGGGCTGGTCCACCAGTTTAAAGTCGCCCAGCGAGCTATGGAGAGAGCTATGCTCGGAGTTTCACTGAAGGATAGGATTCGCAACAAATACATCCGACACAGGACTAAGGTTATTAATCTATCATAGCTCAAAAGATTAGAGAGCTGAAGTGGGCTGGCCATATCTCGAGAAGAACCGAGAACCGATACCTAAACGTGTTCTTGAGTGGAGACCGCGACTCGGCAAACGTAGTATAGGACGCCGTCCGACCAGGTGGGATGACGATTTGCGAAAGACTGCTGGCAGATGCTGGATGCGGCAAGCCGAAGACAGGGCGCTATGGCGTACATTAGAGGAGGCCTATGTCCAGCAGTGGACTTATATAGGCTGATGAAGACATGTTCCCGTTTTATTTATTTAAGAGTTGTGTATTACTTTTATAACAAAGTACCTACCTATGTTATTTTTTTTACCCTTAGATATAATAATTATAATATACAATTTACACTTATTGTTTTATTGAGAATAGTTGGTAGCAGGCACATAAAACATTCCATAGATATTATATTATAGTAACACTATAATTACCAACGAGAAAAATGTACAACTTCCTCCAGGACAACCTGGGGCAGATGATGCAGGCAAGGATGGACTGTGCCACTGGGCTTTATAAAATAGGAGTCAATATAATAATAGTGCTAGGTTTTATGTGTTTAACAGCAGGTCCTGAACTACGGGATTATGAACCTTAACATTAATTTTAGCAATATTAGAGATGCTGTAATCACATTTATTTTGTTGTTGTTTAAATCACGTGACACTTGTGATAATCTACTTTTCTCTACAGACTTTCATTTTGGTGTAGAATTTAACCAAAAAAAACTATTTTCTTCTTAGAACTCAGTTACAGTAGGTGCACATGTTTCTAACGGAGAAGCTTTCAGGCTGATAATGATTATAGAAATAATAGTTATCGTTTAAGGGCTGTGGATTTTGTTAAAGCCATTAAAAATAGTTGCAGGATGCTATGATATTTTATGGTGAGAAGTTGTATCATAAAATCTCCTAATTACCTTCATAATAATTATTTTATGTTCTGATGTGAGATGTAGTTACTTTCTAATTTACCTTCCCTATTGAAATAAGGGCTAAATATTGTTCCCAATATAAATATCTACGATCTCGAATCTACTGAAAAATTCAATTCAAGCTACATACAACACCTTGTAGCATTGTAGGTCCCTACCTACCTATTTATAGGAAGTTATTTTATTCTAATAACCAGCAATATAGGTAATCTAGTTTAAAATCGTGTTTGCTGCCTCCTTATCTCATATTTATTAAGACTTCAAGAGTTTATGTTGCTTTGGAGGTAGACAACATACAATACCTATATACGAGTAGGTAGGTCAGAATCCAACATTGGAATAAGTCGTGGATGGAAGAAATCAGACCCCCCCTGGTATTTACCAATTGTTGTTGGTGACAGTGGGTTATTTAGTTACCTACCTTGTTTTCTGATTTGCATTGACCTAACTAACTGACATCGTAGCAGCATTGGTGGTTATTTTATACCTACTCATATTATAACATCATATTACAGAAACAATAACCAGAATAGGACTAGAATGGTGTGAATTCAGATATCACCTTTTGTGTGACAATGCTAAATAATGTTTTACTTACGCAGGTACGGTACCTACCCTATCACTTGGGTTCATAAACCTACAGGTCCATTTATGCCAACGAAAAGAATCTCTACTTATCAAATAAACATAAAGGTACACCGAAATCAGGCCAGGCCAGCAAAAATCTACAAAATGATCATACAACACAACAAATTGCCTTATTTTCGCATTAGTAGAAAAGAGAGCAATCATAATAGCGTATTTTTTGTTTGTTTTGGTTTTTCAATTTTCGTTTGACATTTTTCTTGATTGATGTCAAGTGAACATGCACTGTCAACGTCAAAAACAAAATGGCGGATTCTACAAGTTTTCATCACCATAGCTTCGCCCAAATTGCGATTTATTCACATTTTCAAAAATTAATTTAATTTTTCATGGAACAAAACTTAAAAAACAAAATATACAGTTTTATTCAGAATTTTCAGAGCTATCGATTGATACCCATGCGATCGATGCCCATGATAGCTCAAAATTCTTGCCATCATTCTTTTTCACTCTTTAAATATCCCTCATACGTGTCCACATTCTTGTTCGGAGCTTGAACGGACTCCCGTTTTTAAATATTTAGGAATTCAGCTGGATGAAAACTTGTCTTTTCGCCAGCATATCAATACTCTGTCTGGTAGAGTCAGGAAGCTCATTCACATAATGAAATTGCTACGCGAAGGCGCGGATAGTGATACTCTTATGACCGTGTACTCAGCTCTCTGCCAGTCAATCTTGGGTTATTGCATCACCGCCTGGGGCGGTGCTGCTAAAACGATCATGATCAAACTTGAACGAGCCCATAGGTCCGTGCTAAAAGTCATGTTCCGAAAGCCATTTAGATTCCCAACCGTTACCCTACATTTAGAAACTCAGACCTTATCTGTTCGTCAACTCTACGTCTCGAGTGTCGTCACTGCTTTTCACAGGATATCTTCTAATAGTGCTTCATCGACCAGTCGTCGTGTGAGAGTTGAAGTTCCGGCTATTAAAACTGCCTTTGCTAAGCGTTTCCGTAAGTTTGCTTTCCCTTTCATCTATCGCCGGGTCATAAAACACTGCAATCTGTCTTGTGCACTGTACGGCGTGAAGGAAAAGATTAGAAGATGGTTACTTACTCTTGACTACGATGCCACTGAAGACCTCTTAAGCATCTTAAAGTAAAAGTAAAGAGTACTATAGTTTACACCACAGGTTTCCAATATGTAGGTAAATATAATAAAATAAAACTAAAAATTTAATAAAATTATAATCAAAACTCCCCTCTCCCTCATCTCCCTGTCTTAATTTTTTCTCTTTGCCCCCAAGTCGGTAACTCCACTCTACAGGAAAGTACATAACAGTGACTAATTGTATGTTGCAGATTGCGTGTTTTGTCTTAATTGATTAGATTTATTGATATTAATGTTTTGTTTGTTTGCCCTGTATAAGTTACAACTAATCTTATTTGTTAAAGTTATTATTGATGTAAACAGGCTTCCCGCGACACAGGCTTGCCTCGTGCGGGGGCCGCTAGTAATGTGTACCCTGTCTGTAGTTATAGGCAAATAAATAATTTTGTATTTGTATTTTTTTTTTTGTATTGTATTTGTTTGTGTAAACGGATCCCGGGATCAGATTTAAGAGCCTATACAACCTCAACTTTTTGTGAAAAGGATAGACTTAGGATTTTGCGTTTATATGAGCGGGACAGGGTATGCCAAAACAACGCAACGCAAGCCCAAAAATCTAGTTTTAGCTTATTATCTATTAATTAGGACTTTATTTGAAAAAACCGAGACATATGAAATGTTCTTTAAACTTAGTTCTATTACCATGCTTATTCTCAAGATCTTAACTAGTGTATTTATTGAGAAATTAAGGTTTTAATAAAAATTTAGAGGTAACTTTGCTATTTTTTTCTATCGAGAAAATTTTATGTAATCGTGTTTTCGAAAATATATGATCGATAGAGTAAGTCCTGTACTTTACCATATATAAATTTCAAAGTTAAATATTTAGTAGTTTGGAAGATATTTAGATCTGACGGTGTTGATTTTAGGTAGTATAGGCCCTTAATTGGCCACTGATACCTGATATAGACTTTTTTGTTTTTTAGATAGTCGAAAAGATGGAGAATAACATAGGCAGTTTTTAACGCGTGTGAAACCGCGGGGAACAATAATTGATTAATAATAAAGAATTATTTTATATTTATTAAGGTGAAGTTTTTCATTAAAAATAAATGTCTTAGTATTAAATTATAAGAGAAAATAATTATTTATGCTAGCAATACACAGTTATAATAAAACAATTCTCGATTAGTAAGAGTAATAATTTTATTAAAATAATTTACTGTTGATTAATATAACATATTTTCAATAATATAGGTACATTTGTTTTAATTTAAACTTCTAAACACTACAAGCGGGATCCGTTTCCAAAACTATTTTAAGTAATTTTTTGTAGCCACGGATACCGGGATCAGTGGATAAAAATATTTAATAGTTTTTCATTGGAAATCGATCCCGGTATCGGTGGATAAAACTTGGCGGTATCAGTGGCCAATTAAATCTGATCCCGGGATCCGTTTACACAAACCCACTCCAGATTGACGGCTGTTCTGCACACTAATCCGTGCGGTCCAATATTTAGATGAGGCATTTCCACATAGATGAATCGGACGTGGGGGCTTCATTTTGTGGCCAGCACGGTCGCCGGACTTAAGTTCTTTGGATTTTTTTATTGGGGCTGCCAGTTGGAAATGGTGTACAAAAAACCTGTTTCCTTGATAACCGAACTTCGTCTTCGTGTCCAGCAAGCTGCCGAAAAAAATGTATCGACGCAGCTACGCAACTCTCGTCGAAAGATGTTTTATTAAAAGGTGCAGAGCCTGTATCAGAGCAAATCATAAATGAATATTATTGGTTATAGTTACCAAAATATTTTATACAGTGTTTCTAAATACTACTTTTTCCTTTATACGTTAAAAAAACTATGAAATTCTTTAAATTGTGGGTATGATGCCCAAAAACGTGAACAAAGCTACGAATTTCTCAATGTTCAAGAAAAGTTTGAAAAGTCTCAAACGGGTAAATTTTTTGTTGTTTCTGTTAGCCCTTGTATATAATTGTTTTCTTTTCCTCGTGTTACTTAAACGCCACCGTCTATATTGTTCTCTTTTATCCTGTTTATCCCAAGGTTGGCTAGAAGAAATCGCTCATAGATTTGTTCGACTCGAAAGCGCAAAGTGTTAACAAACTCCTGACAAAGCGTTGGTTTGATGCGTTAGCATCTTAACACATCAGGTCATTATTATTTGTTACTTTTATATATTATGTTTTTTTTTTCTTCTCATCAGTTCTTGTCTTGTATAATTTTTTGTTAGTAATTTTAAAATTTTGTGAATTTTTTTCTTAGTTTACTTCCTTTTTTCTCAATATTGTTACCAAAAGAGAGCTGTGTCTCTATTTTTCCTCCGCAAGCAAGCAGTCTTTTTAGCTATTATATGCGAGGACATATCAATGGTTAGAAGTTATAGTGTAAGTTTATATAAATAGTGATTACAACTGTTTGTTCTCCAAATAAAATAAAATAAATAAAATAAAATAAATAAAATAGCGCTAAGGGCACCCTTTGTACTTCCTTGATTAGCAGCATTTCCTTTTGTTTTGTTTTTTGTTTGGTACCATAAAGAGTTATCTATATATTTCCGTAAGCTGCAGAGTTGACAATATATTCACCGTCTAGATAACTTACATTGTCATTGTGTAGTTTTCTGTACCCTAGTCAGGTTCAACACGAGTTGTATATCCTACCTGACTTGTTGACAGAGAAGTTGGGCCCGAGAGCCAATTACGTCATAATTAAAAGCCTGCCACAATAGACCTAAACCAACAAACTATTAAACCGAGGTTTGTTTATTTGCAGACCTGCAAATTGTGTTACAACAAGCCATTGGGAACTAAGGGTGTTACTACACAAGACTGGGTTCGTTTTAAATAAATATTAGTTATCTACATTGCCTAGCATAAGTTCCTTAGGTACTACAATAGTAATTAGGTTGAATTTCCTGATGATTCTAAAAGGTGATAGCGCATGTTATCGTCAAAGATTATCGCGAATCGGGGCTGCACCGCTGCCGCACAACACAAACATTTACATGCATATATGGGCTTAAACTCGTAATATTTACTGCATTGATGCATTGCATAGTAGGCATCAGTTAACAGACAGCTCGCATGTCACTCGTTTTGACATTAAAGAATCGAGGTGCTGTGCGGTAGTGATGTCAAATGTATGTAAAAAAAAATGCTGGATAATTCACACAGCATTATCTAACCTCTAAGCTAAGCAGAGTTTAGCTTGTCTGAGCGTGCTTGTTATGAATAACCCAAAATGAGGGAGTTATAAACTTTTTTTCTTTCAAGAACAATAGTTCCATTTAAAAGTATGACGAGAACACAATGCGAAAAAGCTAGCACGAAATTTGACTCCCGACCTTTTTATACAATACAGTAAGCTCGAAAATCCATTGAGAAAAAACTATGAGGATAGCCTACGACGTATGGGACACTGTAATGCCTGAGACATGAGAAGATGGATTGAGCTTGTCTCAGCTTACTCAGCAAAGAGAAAAGAAATATCAATAAATCCAGTTGATTTAGCGGGATTCCGTTCGGATTTTGCTTCACAAAGCACTTGCTGCATTCTCGCATCTGAAATAATAAAATTAAAATATATTGAAATAATTATTATATGTGCTAGAAATTTAGGCGATCAGAATAATTTTAGAAGATAGTAAAAGATTCGGAAACGTTTTAAGTGTTTTTAAAACTGATTTTTAAGGAAATCTATTGGAAATTGACAATAAAAAAAACTTTTACAATGAGACGTCTATAAGCTTAGTTAATCTCAATACGAATGACGAAACTTAGATCCTAAATATCACCGTCGCGTCTCAGACGCGAGTGGGAGACAGCGTTCGCTAAAAACATAACAAACATACATTGCATCTGATTGTAAATTCTGTGATTGCATCCAAAGTTGGTAGAGAGCTTTTGTTGTACAATGGTGGTTAGTCCATCGGCACGAGTACGGATTTGAACATTTTCAACCTACGACTTTCAAACTGAAAGATCCTCTCAACCAACATGCTCAATATGAGTTACTATCCAATTGTTTGTCTAAAGACATTTTCCAAGCAGCGCTGAGTCAATACTCAGTCGAGCGTATTGACTTTAACAATATTAAGTTAACGTTCCCAAACATGGAATATTGAGACAATCACTGAGGCTAGGATGGTTCAATGTAGTAGTTTCTGAACAGTAACAGCAGACCTACCAGCGAAATCTGAAAAAATTGACTGTCCAGTAATTTACAACTGGTACGAGAAACCAAATATTAATTAATTTCAGTTCAGTTTCTTATTTGTAAGAAAAATTTCTTCCATAATATAAAGATGAAAATATTTAGTAACAATTCCGCGCAAACACAAATACATTTTGTTAGAGGTTATCGAAGAAGGTTTTGCGCGGAATTGTTACTAAATATTTTCATCTTTATATTTTGCAATGGATTTCCGCAAAGTAACGCCTGAATCTATTTTTTAATTTCTTCCATGTCAAGTAGGTACAAACATATTTATAAAATATAGCTTACTAGTACTTAATATAGGTAAATAGATAGAGCTAAGTATTATTTTCTTTGGTAATCTTACCAAGATAATTGTGATACTATAAAATTAAATGTGAATCAACGACAACGGTTTCCTCAAATTTGTCAATGAGGAACTCATCTAGACTGTAGTATGCCCTGTCCACTAGGATTCTCCAGTTTTTCAAATAATAATTTACGGTACTAACTAAGCTCTAGTCAGCCAAAATAAAAAACCTACGCTATATTACCAATATGGTAATACACAATAGTACCAAACGAGACAATTTTTCGTTTACTGGACTTGTCAGAGTTGTCAAAATTGTATAATTAATTAATGCATCAAATCATTCAAAATAATTCTACAATTACAGGGTGTTCGGTACATCGTTTTCCAAAATAAAATCGGGTGTGTGGGCGGGGGTTTAGTAACCCCCATTTTGATAGAACCGTACAACAATCTATACTATTATTATAAAAAGGAAATTATATTTGTTTGTTTGTTTGAGTTGAATAGGCTCCGAAACTACTGGACCCATTTGAAAAATTAAACGGGTATATTCTATAGCCGTGCAAAGCCGGGGCGGACTACTAGTACAAAATAAAATAAAATACAATAAGGAGGCTACACCGCATATTTTTTTTTAATAAATTTTAAATGCAGACTTTTGTAAATTTCAAATATTAAATAAAAAGACTTTAAGACCTCCGTGGGGCCAGGACTTTTTTGTGGGGATTGATAAGGTAGCAAATACCTTCAACCTCTATTATGAAAAGTAATTCTTTTCTATCCGGTAGGACGCTGCAAGAAGTTCTGTGTATATTTTTTTTCGAATGAATTACTATGCTGTTGACCACAGATGTCTCTAGCAGCGTTACCGGACTAAGTTATCCATTCAACACACACACACGTGTATGTGTGGAAGAAAACAAAACCTTTTATAGTTTTCGTAAACTGTGCAAAATTCATTCTCAGGTCTCAAGAACGTTAGCTATTTAACTTAGCAGTCCCGGACAATCATTCGCTTACAAATTATGGCCCCAACGTCGGAACTCCCAAATGCAAGTTCTGATGGACAGTTCAGTATAATACCTCAACTCTGCCCTGATAGAACTAACTTCCTCCACTAACTGGTAGATCATCTCTGACTGCAGGGATGTAGTCAGGTCAGAACTATATACTGGACCCTGTTAACAAAGTTCTCTCTACTGAAAATAGGCATCTACGGAGTACAAAATAAATGACATTATAATGAAAACAAACATATTTCTTCCAAAAAATAATAAAGGAAATCATTGAGCTTAATAAATGCATTTTCAAGTCGTTTTCAAATGTAGAATACCTACTAGTGGTGTCTGTCTATGACGTCGCTGATTCACGAACATCTGAGGATACCAGAATGACCATAATATTGTCAAGAGAAGGACGTCGCACCTTTACCATAGTTATTCTGTGCACATTACATATTGTGACGGCATGACGTCACAGTTCTGTAGTGCTCTGTCTGATGCAGTAACGGCATCAGACATTAGACACCTCGCATGCTACTCACTTGCAGTGAAATTAGGCAGGCCATTCCGCGGGTCTTGCCTTCGCTTCCATAGAAACAACGCGGGCAAATTGTGGTTCAAAACAATGTAAGTATATATAAAATCATGAATTCGCTCCGCCCGCCCTGAGTCCGCCCTCGTGCTCAACTAGCCAAGTACCAGAGCTTAGCCAGAGCGGAACTGCCTTATCAGCGATCAACTGCTGAGTTGAACTCCGGTTAAGAGGTGACTTGCTAAACTAATCTGTACTTGAACTACTAAGTAGCCTTGACATTATGTTTCAGTGAGCTGCACAAATCAGCATATTATTATACCATAACCTCCTTTCAATTCCTTTAATTTATTTAAATTCCTTATAGAAGGGTTCTTACTCAAAACAAATAAATTCTTTATTTTTACAAATACCTACATTAGACGTAGATTTAATTTTAAGAATTAAATAGACTTGCAAATATTTCTTTTTTGCCAATGGTAATGTTGTTAGATACCAAACGGTACTGTGGTAAAAACATTTTATTGAAATAATCAAGCCTTATGGTGATAGCTAATCTAGCGCCAACTACGCGTAGGTACGCTTTTTTCATAAAATCAGTAGGTACCTATCTTAACATTATTGCAATCCATGTACGGTAGGTAGATGTACTCGTATGAAAGAGTGCTATATTCTGGCACATGTATATTTCTCTTCTAGGATCTCTTGACATAACAAGTGCTGCATGTGAGTAGCATTATTTTATACAATTTTCAAATTCAAGTTTAATTTCAATTACAAACACATTTTGCTGTCAATGAATCACACTATTAATATTATTGCGAAAGTTTGGATGGATGGATGTTTTATACTTTTTCATGCCAAAACTATAAAACAGAACGGGCTGAAATTTTGCAGATTAGAATAAAACAGGAAGGGAAGAAACATTATAATAATAATAATTATTATTTATTTCAGACCATAGAAAAGTTACAGATCTTATTTAACTTATGCTACAGTCCATATTAATATATACCTTAAAACTAACATACATAATATAACATAAAAACTGAATTAATGACACGTTTTTCTGTGATTACGGTGAGGACGTGTAAATGACGCAATCAGAGTGTCAGCTGTATACCTACTTATAATAATGTATACCTAATCAACCCTCCAAGTTTGTAGTTTTTTCAGCACTTCGGTAATGCAAATCATAATAAGCTTTTATCAATTTAGTGTTTGTTTACCGACCTGTCGTCTACCGTGTTTTGAAAATTCAATTTCTTTCTTCATTTAAATGATTAAACGTGAATAAAATAAAAGCTAGGAGAAACTGTGTAAAGATTTCAACAATGTACCTATTTGAACAGTGGAATTAGATACCTACCTACCGCTATCGTGCAAGCTAATTGTGTTGTGCTTGGGACAATGAATTCCTTTTAAAGTGAAAGTTTTCGAGTAGGAGTTTCTATTTGATCGGTCCGCGCCTGTAAATAACTGGATGAAAATTTGAATGCAATTGTGGTACGTAAGTACTTATTATACCTATGGTACAGGTCGTTGACCGCGGAGACCGCTCGCCCAATAGGGTTCCGTGTAGATATTTTGGGATTGCAAAAGATCTCTTTTGCAATCCCAAATCTTCAGGTACGTAGGCCATTTTATTTAATTTAAAATGATAAATAGACTCTTGTAGCAGTCCATTGCCTAATTTAATAGTTTTTTCTTTATTATTTATAAAAAAAACTAAAGGCCGATGTAAGTGTATAAATTGTGTGTGTAAATATTAGTTGTAATTATTTTTAGTTGTATTTAATTAAATGATAGTCATTCTTAAGGCCGGGATTTTTTTTTAAATATTTTCCAGGATTCTGTGATCGAACCTGCACCGCCCCTGAAAGTTTGGTCCTTCATTTTTGTTACACCCTGTATAGATAATAATAATTAGATCATATATACTTAACTAGCTTAATGTAGCATAAGGATAACAAAAACGTAAAATCCAAACCCGTAAAACATCATCCTTCTGGACAAAGGTTCCCAGAATTTATAGAGGCAGCTTCATAATCAATATCAAGATAATACACGACACCCTTTGTCAAATAACGGAGGTCAAATAAATTATAGATGGGCCGCGTGAGTCCCAGTTAGAACGTACATTGCGTAGCCAAAATTATAATATATAATATAATAAGGGGACAATTAAATAACATTTCAAAATAAATTAAACATAAATAATAATACAATGATGCGTCATTGGAGGCGGTTGTACAGGACCGTGGTCGATATAAACTTCGGGAGGCCTACACCCAGCAGTGGGTAAAATCCGGCAGCGGATGATGATGAAATAATAATCATAATCTATAGATCTCAAGAGGCTCTCGCTAGGAAGTTGGATCAAGGGCTGATGATGCGGAGATGCTGGACAGCTCCAGCTCCAGCCTCCCGATGTATTAGTCTTGGCCTGAACTTGGATGAAACCAAGGCCATGATCAAGGGTCACATTGATTCAATACCCGAGGTCGTATATGGTCATCTTCTCAAAATTGTTTCTAAAAACCATACATTGAACAGATTCTGCAGTTCGATAAAAAACTTTTATAGAAAAACCAAGAGGAGGATCCAGCTAGATTGGGCAGCGTTGGAAAACTTCGTCGAGTTTTCTCGTCATCCATACAGCAATGTTTGTAAACGAAAATCTAGTATTAAAACTTTTTAAACTTTCGCGATTTGATAACATATTTAAGATTATTTATCGGGTATTTATCGCGTACCTTTTGCTTTCTTTTCCCCAACGTTTCAACCGCGTTACAGCGATCGTGATGACGCGGATAAATAATCTTAAAAATCTAGTATTATATACTATTACTGCGTCCTACCCGTCATGACCTAGGGCTGACTGTCCACGTCTTAGCTCCCTAGGTCCCTAGCTCACGGTAGGGCTGATCCACAGTAATTCAAAGTCGTGGAGACCGCGACTCTGGAAACGTAGGGTAGGATGCCCTCCGACCAGGTGGGATGGACGACCTGCGAAACAATGTGGGCAGATACAGGATGCGGCAAGAGCCAAGACAGGGCGCAAATTATTTGGTTTCTTAAATCACTTTCTTCATAAGTTGTGTAGATTTCTTGTACGAGTATATAAGCAAAAACTTGATAAAACATTTCGATTTCGGTGGGAATCTAAGGGTGGGACGCGGGTACGAGTCCCGCCGAAATCGACTTTTTTGGAAACTTCTTTCAATATAAACTAATGCAACAAAAAAAAACAACTAATGCTAGTGTTTCTATTCCAGTCTATTATGAATATCACATTAGTCCTTTTAAATGGACAGCAGGAACGGTGCATATAATATAAACCGAGCAAAGCCACGTGCATAAGCTATTATAATTTTCCATGCTGAGGTAAGTATTAAACACTAGCAGCGCCTCGCGGTTTCACCCGCGTAATTCCCGTTCCCGTAGGAATTCCGGGATAAAATATAACCGACTATAATCTATCTCTGTGCCAAATTTCATCCAGATTCGTTCAGTAGTTTTTACGTGAAAGAGTAACAAACATTCACCCATCCATTCATACTTACAAACTTTCGCGTTTATAATATTAGTAGGATTGGACCCAAGCTTTAGGTATTTACCTAACCGCAGTCCAACATCACATGCCAAAGGGCATTCGACTCAAAGCGGGCATGTAGTCAGAAGGCCCGAGGCATCCAAAGCGTTTCTGAAACGTGATTTCGCAAATCTAAGTTTCGCCGTAAAGGGCAGACTGACTTTCTCAGGAATTTTGATTGTCAAAGTAGATTATTCTAGATTAAATGTACCTTAGAAAATGTAGGCTTGAATAAGTGATTCTTTTCACAGATTTATTCTTTATTCTTTGTGCTAAATTAATAGGCAGTAAAAAATCTAAAGATAAAATACAAGTAAATCGAAAAATTTATTTTTATTTTACTGTCGGTATAAATAAAATAAATAAATAAAAGTATAAATAAAAGAAAACATTTTATTATTTATATTGAAATACAAAACTTTTTGGAATCACAATAACAGTAGCAGTAGAAAACAGTGCGTAAATCTCGCACTGGGGCAGTTTTCAAAGAAATTTAATAACGTTTAAAACAAAATTCTACATTGACGATACTTGAACCCGCAACCCAGTGTAGAGTTTTTCGACTCCTAAGTCACTTGACCTCGTGGCGCAATTGTTGCGTCGCGGGTTCAAAACCCGAAAAGACGAAAAAAATTGAAACACTTATAAATTTCCTATTTCTTTCTATTAATAATCAAAATCAAAAAAATAAATTTTGCCTACGTTGATTAGAAAACAATTGAAAAAACTTTGAAAAAAATACATAACAATCAGGAAAAAATAATTACAACTAATATTTACACTTACATCTATCTACTAAAAATCTAAGCCGTCACCAGAAGGCAGAGTGCCCAGAATGCTGGCATTCTGGGCAATTTCCTATTTGTTTTATTTTACTATATATACGCTAGTTTCACAAATAGAATAACAATATCCAAAAAATTAAGATTATTAATGTGTAATCGTGTGTAGGAAAGGAAAGTAGCCCACAAGATCATCAATATATAAAATGTAAAACTTTATGACAAAGTTTTACATTTTATAAATTGATGATCTCAATTTTTTTATTCAGTTTTTAATGGTTACGAGAGGGTAATTTTGCCAAATGGGAAGGAGCCTTATCAGTAGCAAAGTACCTAAAGTAAAATAAAGTGTCAAGTGCGAGTTGGACTCGCGCATCAAGGGTTCCGTACAAACTTGTACCCGCAAGCAAAGAAATCTACCCAGACGCCACAGTTCCTATATGATGTGAACTTCAACTCGATATCTCCATCTGAGAAAAGAGGGTTGACAGGCGAAAGTACGGAACCCTAAAAACACATTCGGATCTTATTGCTGATCAAGGTTTAATGTGTGGTCTTCGAATAGCACAAGTATAGAGACGTGCCAAACTGTACTGTACGTCGACAAGGGCTTATGATGATAGTGTCTTGTATTCCAGTAACCATGTAGGTACCTAAATAAGGTCCACAGTAAACCAATTCAAGTTCGCGGAGGTTCCTTTGTCGAAGTGCTAACTATTTCGGTAAACTAGTGGGGTTCAATCATGTCGCCTCAATTGTCACAGGATAAGAGGCCGAATTCGGATTAAGGGTGGCGATCCATCCATCACACAATGCATTACATAACAATAAGTATATAGATAAGATTTTTGATCATGTTTAATAAATCAGGATCAAAAATATACAAGTTCAAAACTTCGAAAAAGCATTGTTGTACTATTTATTGAACAAAAATGCTTTTTCGAAATTTGTTATTAAAACATAATTATGAAAAAACAAAAGGCAACTTGACTATCCATTTGTATTTTAAGCCGACTTCAGGAAGAGGTTCTATGTTCGGCTCTAGGTTTTTAAGGTTTCGAGATCGGTTTCGAAACCCATAAGGTCTCGTTTTTTGTGTGTGTTCGTTAATTCTCCATCAACTATGATTTATATAACAGAAACTACGGTGATTATTTTGTTAGTGTTGGCCACAATCACGAACGTACGAAAAAAATTTATATATTTGCATAATTTTTTTTCATTTTTTATGAAGCATTTACGTGTGAAATGCGGTCCTTTTATATTATTTTCAAGCAAATGTCACATAATGGCTGTTTTGTAAAACTAATATTAGCACGCCAACCATCTGTATTAAACGTGTGCTATTGGTCAGCAGGTAGAAAATGCCTCGGCATTAAGCCCACCCTTTGTACCTTAGTACAATAAAGTTTTAAATAAATAAATAAAAATAAACATTTTAGAGCTCAGCGCGTCGCGTCGGACGCCTGACCATAGACCAACTGATTCAAATCACCCTGATGTCGATGAATATCAACCTTTCAGTCTTTCAGTCTTGACGCGTGTCCGGAAATCTAGTTATTCTGTGACATAGATAAAGAAAAGGAAACATTTTGTAAAAATATTCAGAGAGGCCGAAGCTTCATTATTCTACATGATACAACAAAGCCTATCTAAGGGCTTTGTTGTATCCAGGTATCACTTTAACAATAATTAATTAGCAGCTGGCAGTAACTAGTCACCCACTATAAGTACTTTTCAAATCCCTTGTAACAATATGTCTTCCCTAGCAGAGAGACAGCCTGAGGGTCCATATTGACGGATTCCATTATGCTAAGCAGGTCGGGCGGGGAGCGCGGTCAGGCGTGAACCATCGGATAAATGACGGGTTAGAGGAGATGGGCTGGAAAATAACGAAATACCGATATATTTTTAGTAGTTCAAATACGTTATCTTTGAAGATCTAAAGATTTCGGACTAAACAGAACCACTACCAAAAAAGCTATTTAACCCTATCATTAACACATTAAAGGTTTGGTCAAGAAAGAAAAAAAAAACACTCAATAAATTCGATGATTTGGTTTTGTGCTAAAATTGCATTAGAACGGCAGAATTTTAATCAATCAAGAACAATTTAACATTTTCGATTATGTCAAATTTTAAACAGCAAAACTAAATCAAAATTGGTTCATCTGACACATGATAAAAAGAAATTTCATCAAACGAGATTTCTGTTTTTTTATAAATACTACATAAACAAATAAAATCGTTTATTTCAGGCAACATTAGTCTAGTGCAGGATGTAAAATACTAAAAACTACGGCCTGTATAAAATATACCACATTAATCTAACATACATAAAATGAACCTATTAACTACCAATTTTTAATGTTTCATTTCGCTTTATTGTTCAGTATGATCAAAACTATGACTTTCTTCCTACTAGAATTCATAAAGATCAGTCGAGCTATTTCTACATTGTTTGAAAAAGTCCACAGTTAGCTCAACTGCTTCCATTGTAAAGTAGCTATTATTGCTTTCTTTTATATTTTATTGTTTAATATTATATTTTAAAAAAACATTGACGTGTAAATTGGTTTTACAAATAAATGTGTTACTATTTCTGTATTTCTAATTCTATAAAACGTAATGTTGTTTGTAAATAAGGTACAATAAACTAATCAGAAATAAGCGAGGATACTTATACTCTTTGTGTATCTTATCCCAGCTCCACTGTGTTAGTTTTATCGTTTAGGGAAGATTGTAAAATTAATCAACCTCCTTTCAGCGCGGGGCTCCGACACGCGGCCTAATCCTTAGAATATGGGTCCAAATTAATCACAACATAAGCACCTCATCGGGCCCGGACCAAATTGAAATGTGGCCCATATCCCTTTTAGGGCTGTCACGTCATTGCAAAGCTTAGATTAGTTTTCATCCAAACAATGTTTTTCGTAACTTTGGCTAACTTTCGCTAACTTATTTTGATCAAACTTATACCTACAGGGTGCCACGACACATTATGTGAACTAGCCAGAAGGCTATTGAACCATATGAATTCGAGGGGGTATCTTTTGTTCTACGATTTAAGAATTGAACAATATTTTTCATTTTTAAATAATATTGAAATGATTTGTTCTTCATATCCGTGTTTTTTAAAAGTATTCTTACAACATGACGTGAGTTTTAAATTCGTGAGTTTTAAAACTATTTGCATCTTTTTTTGGGTATATTCATGATATTTTTTTGTTTGCATCTGATCACATAAAAAGTTTCCGATGGATCATTGATCAGTTGCAGCTGCTTTATTGAATTAAATTTTGTGCCACAGGATCATAACATATTTTTATATGTGATATTACTAAATAATAACAATCTTTTTCTTTGCAATTTCTTTGTACCTACTAACTAATTATATAGTTCCCGCCAACAGATTACAAATGAAGGAAAAATAATATTGATTAGAAAAACAAAACAATATTGATTAGAAAATCAGTCTTATACATATTGCAAAAGTATTTAAAACTTTAATCAATCTAAATCAACGATATAAACTAAACAATTCTTATAATAGGTTAAGTAGGCTAATCAATCTTAAATAGTTATGATATCGAAATTTGGGTTGACTAATTCTGTAGTAATTGTTTGTTTACATTATTATTCTCTTAACGTTACGAAATTATATTCAATAATGTAGTTGCAACTGATCATTGATCCATCGCGAACTTTTATGTGATCAGATGCAACCACAAACTGATCATAATATGATCAAATGGGAATAACACTTTTTTTTGAATAATTTCACGACAAAGCACTCGTTTTGCTCAAAAACATTTGTGAAATATTTTATACATATTAAATAATGCAAAAATGTGTTAAAAAGAGCACAAATAGGAAAAAACTATTTTAAAAAGATGTTGGATTTCAAAAATATTTTTCTCTATTAAATTTATACCCTCGAGTCCCAGAATCACCCCTATTCGGCTAAGTACACACGTAACGTGGCACCCTGTATATTGGCCATTCGATGCGCTTAGGTTATTTATATTGTGCCTTAAGTACGTATAAAACCAAAAAAATATTCAATCCTTAGCTTTAGGTATTACATGACAGCACAAGTTATATTAAGTATAGAGAGCTCAGTTGGGCTACTTCTTATTTTGGCAAAATTTTCATCTCGCAACCCTTAAAAAACAACTGATCTAAAGTTTAACACTTGATATTGTATTTCGTTGCATTTTCAATAAAAAGTGTTTTAGTATAAAATCAAAGAAAATGTTTGATATATTTTAAAGTTTTTCTCTGATCTCCACTTGTCTTCGTCATTTCTATCTCGTTTCAAAAAACCAGCACCATCAGGCTTTAAAAACTCACTGCTGGACACAAGCTTCCCTTGCCATTGGGCTTAAACTTGCCAGCCTCATAAAAGAAGAGCTGAACCTAGCACACATGTGTTGTGACACCCCTGATCCCTACCGTGAATCGGATGCAAAGTGTTTTCCGATGACGCGGCTATTATTCGAGCTCTTATGCGGCGCGGTTTATTTCCTTGACTGTACCTTAGTGGAGGACGTGTTTACCATGCTTCTGAGATCCATTAATTCTGCTTTGTGAGGGTTGATAGAATTTTTGCCGACTTCTAAATAAGAAGTGGGTTCACAGTTACGTCATTCAGAGCTCATTTTTATTGATTTCTAAGATTTGTCATATTGAATTGGCATATTTAGTAGGTAACTATGTCTGAACTTGGTCCGAAATAATCCAAAACCCCTTGATTGGGGAGGAACGTCCAGCAATGGACGTATGTTTGCTAGTTCTGTCTGTAGCTCTGTAGTTATCCAAACCAGCTTGGTGAATATCTTAATAAAACTCCATTAAGCTGGATCGGTTTGTTCTAAATCTTGAACAAGAATAAATGATCTTCTCAAAGGTACAGTTAGCAACGGAAGTCACTGCATTCGTATTGATCCGAAACGACTTAGTGCTTTCAGCAACATTTTGGTGTATTGTGGGATGAATGGTTAGCACCAAACGATAGGCGCCTATTTTTGCTAATAAAAATAACGAAACCTCTAACTTAATATAAACATTGTTAGATTTGTTGGCACAAATATAGTACAGATTAGATTTTTTGTTTTGGTTAGAATAAAAAATACAATGCTAATGCAAGTGGCGGTGTATGTTCGCTCGAACCTATCCTATTAAAGAAAATGATAGAACATTGCGTACTTACCTACCTTAATTATTCAAGTTGAAATAAATACCAAACATTTTACGCATTCGACGACGGGCTGATGTCATTTTTATGTCATTTTTGTCTTGACAACAATCGTTGTTCTTGACCTACTGTCAATATTAAAATGAATTCAGTTTCGATGCTGAGTATATGTACTTACTCAAACCTATCAGTTTCCCCGCGGTACCAGACTACGTCCTTTGTACTTAGTTCGGGGTGAGAGTACGCCGCGAGGCGAACTCCGACCTCATTATAAGTTAGTTCTGAACTACTGATTAATACGCATTCTAATGGTTACGCACCGACGGATTTGCATTAATAATAAGCAAGTAAGATCAGATGAACAAAGCCTATATTTACAATAATATATTTTCTGATAAAAATATCGAATGCAACAAGTGTGCGATGCACTCTAATCAAAATCATATTATCAAAAATCTAAGTATAGATATTTAATAAATTATAAAAGTGTGTGGGACGCTACATGTGTCGACACACTCGCGCCTTCCCATCTTCCTAGGACTTCCGTGAGGGCTGGTGCGGCGGCAGATTTAGCCGAAGATCTCAAGAGGCGCAAATATGCAGGTCTCGACAGAGCCTACACATTTGCTCCCCTTGGAGTCGAGACCCTAGGTTCGTGGGGTACCGAGGCTCTCCGGGTTTTCAAAAAATTATCTGAGCGTCTGGTCGAAGCGACGCGTGACCCGAGAGCTGGTGAGTATCTGGCACAGCGCATCAGCATTGCTATACAGCGGGGCAATGCAGCCAGTGTCTTAGGCACGTTTCCAACTGGTATTGATATGGATCAGTTGAGCTACCTGTAGATTGTTTGCAACAGTTTGCAGATAGCTTAATTGTTTCTATTGTAAATACTAGTTTTAATTTAAATTTGTTATTTGATTGTTATTTTCTTTCTGAATAAAGTATATATTACATTTTAGAAATATAAATTATAAAAGTGTTTTAACGTTAAAACAACTCCGAAACTGATCAAACTTATTCATACAAGCTGTAAAATTATTATTTTAAGTACCCTCGGAGATATAAGGCTGGACTAAAAAGGCCAGCTTTTAAAACTTATTTGAATAAATCTCTGCGCGTTACCATATTAATAATATTTTGCTCGAGCCCTAAAAGTTGGTTGTAATTTAAAATTCAAAGACTTTATACGTAAGGGTTGGGGTAGGTATACCTTCCACCGAGACCACCTGACGTGATGATTACGTATCGCCTATACAGAGGCGTCGAGATAATTCACTACTTGTTATTTGTTTTAACTTTATAACTGAAATGGACCTGTCAATGTGTTTGTTTTATTGGGTTATTCCAGTTTGCCAATAAAAAATATCAAACCAAATTTTTCTTTCGAAAACCCACGGGGGAAAACTGGAATAGAAAAAAAAACAGTTCCAATTTCCCCCTTGAAGATTTAGAGGGATAAATTGGAATATTATCTGTTATTTTTAATAAAAACAAATATTTAATATATTTTTAATTCTTACTTTAGTAATAAATTTAATTATAAGCACTGTATGTACCAAATAGCTAAGATCTACCTACGGTACATTACATAGTTATACTGTAGGACGGCGGCCAACCGAATAAGATGGTACCATTTCAAACTGTACTTTTGAAAAAACTGAAAAAAAAACGGTTGGACATTTACTTTGACAAGGCGTGCATTGTATGAGACGACCTCAGTGGCGCAGCGGGCGACAGTCTGCCTGCGACGCAAGAGGTTGCGGGTTCGATCCCCGCCTCGGAACAAATTTGTGTACGATCTGCAGAAATTTGTTCCGTTGGTCTGGGTGTTTTCTATGTATAATAAAAAATATCTATCTATGTAATGTATAATATTACGTATATCAGTTATCTAGTACCCATAACACAAGCTCTGCTTACCTTGGGGCTAGATAATGCTGTGTGAATTGTCCAGCATTATTTATTTATTTATTTATTATTTTATGAGAAAGGCGACGTAAAATATTAATTTGATCCCATTCTGATCGCGTGGGGAATATTTCTACAGTTACAGGATATTATGGTTGTGGGTTTATACACATTTTTATGGTTCTGGATAGTATGTCTCTGGGTTGTAAATTTTTTATACACTGGAATTTTTAATTTAGGACGTACCTGTTCGTGTTTATCAACTGGCCTACTCCAAGCCTTACAATGATAAATGTATGCTAAACCTCTAATGGCTAAAGTCGTAACTCAGCTTTGGGCACATTACATTATTATTCCAAACAAGCACCGGTTGGGACCTGTTGAAAGTGAAGAACTTTCTAGAAAAAAGGGATAAATTTCAGAGAATTTCGTAAGTAGGTACTTATTGAGTTTAAGGTAGTTATTTATTCGACATTTATGGACCTTGTAGTATTTTTAGAGTTCCAAATAAAATAGTCAAATATTACCAAATTTATAGACAGCCGTATAAGTGTTGTGTGAATTTACACTTATACGGCTTTTGAGCATTTAATTTGAAACTCTAACATTAATTGATAATACACTAGTTACGTAAGTCTGTAAAATAAATATTTCATTTAATTACGACATAAATTTCTGTTTGCTCGCAACTACCATTGCTACGCCACGTAGCGAAGTTGTAGCAGTGCTACGACACAGGAAAGTTGTAGCAATGCTACGCCGTAGCAAAATCATATAAAATCTATTTTTATAATTTAGTTTTACATATAAAAAATGTACCTATGTATGTACATACTGACAATATTTTTTAAATTCACGGACTTAATTTATTTTTTAGTATTTAAGTTTGTGTTTTTTTATAATGAATAAATTTTATGTTATCTTATCTTACAATGTTGTAAATAATGAAAACGTTGCATAAAAAATACCAAATTTCAAATCCCAGATAGGATGAAAAATATCGGTTGCAGAAAATGCGGTAAAAAATCTCATATCGAACTAACTAGAATCTAGGTTCAACAGGTTGTTCATAGATAACGGACGTACAATATTTTCATAGTCCTAACTCGACGAAGACACGCCATATTGGTCATTTCTTACTAAATTTAGTCTTTCAATTAAAAAAGGTAACAGAGTTAGTTTTGCGTTCCAACGAAACATTGAAGGTTTAACTCCGGCTAGTTGCCTTATTGGTCATACGTGTACAACTGCCAAACAACTGCCAAATCATAACAGCTGAAAACTGGAATAAAGTACTGTTTGGTAAAAAAAAATAGCTTTAGACTAGGCTACGCCGGCAACCTGATAAAAATTTAATCCGAACTTTAAAAGTAGAGTTTTTCGGCAGTGGGCCACAAACCCTCCTGAGGCATCGAAATACTTTAGATGTCAGATCGAGATAGATCTAGAGACCAGTTATACACCTAATTTGTATTTGTATTTTTGGTTCTCAAACCAAACGCTTCAAGTAAAAGCCCATACACGTCCACTGCTGGACATATAGCAAAATATAACAAAGAGCGGTCCTGAGACGCCTCCATCCATTGACCATTGCCAGAGTTTTCTTCATATGGAATAGATAATAAATAAATATGGAATAAGGCTGGACAATTCACACAGCATCATTTAGATAGATAGATAGAAAATGCTTTTTTGCACACATAAATTTACAAAACAAACAAAATAAAAGAAATAAAAGACAAATATGTAACAATGGGCGGTCTTATCGCTCAAGAGCGATCTCTACCAGACAACCGTGGATGGATAGGATCGTTCGATTGAACGGGGTTCTGTGTGCATAAATAAGAAGCTATTTACAAAATTCTAAATACAATTACTTACAATATTATTTTTTACTAACTATAACCTAGCCCCAAACTAAGCAGACGGCAGTATTAATTACATTGCCCATTGGGTTACAAACAGCGTTGATTGATATTGTAATTTGTAAGCAACCGTTTGATTCCAGTTCAACGGAGTGTGGGGCTTGCCGGCCGTGGTCTGCGACTGCTACATCGCGATGGACGTCACCTGTTCTACATCCAGCATATTCAACCTGGTCGCTATCTCTGTAGACAGGTGAGTCGGACACGCAGACAGGATTTGAGTATCTGTATCAGTAGGCTACACATCACACTAATAGTACAATCTTGAAAAAAAATTGTGTTGTCATCATGTTTACTAAAGTACAATTTCACAAAGTAAACAAGTCAAATGTGACTGGCCGCCACCGACAGCCCCAGAATCATTTTATTTACCCATTTTGTTACATTTTCATTACAGTGGTAGGTCAAAATAACAATAATTGGTTAGAAAAATTAGATTAGATTAATTTAACATAACATTAATTATTGTTAGTGTTAAGTTCATACAGATAGATTAGAGAATGAACAGGACATAAATTCGTTAATGTGGTAAAAAGGATTACATTCAAAAAAGCTTTTAAGTTTGAGTTTGAATTGACCGAGATTAGGCTTTGTTATGTCTAACGGCAATTTGTTGTACATAGTACATACCTAGTTGCTGCCTGATAAATGTACCTACAAACAGCGTGCAAACAGCCTTTGGAGTAATTTCATTGAACAAAGGGAGCGAAGGGGGAAGCAGAAGCTGATTTTTCGCAGTTTTCAAAGCGTACCTAACTGCTTTAAAAATATCACTTCTACTCCTACTGGCCTGCAAAATCGCAACATTAGAGCTGCCTAAAATAATTGAATATCACGACCTCCACAAGTAAAAGTATGTATGTACTTATAATCATTATGTCCCTAATAACCGCGTGGTTACACGTTTTAAAATTTCGGCATGTAATATTTCGTAACGCAAAGTTCTATAAATAAACTGAAAAACCTTTCGTTTTTTCAAATTAAATCCGTCTACATGAGCAAGTTTCCGATAATAAAGCCTTTGGGCCTGCGACATTGTCCTTTCTCCGGGTGAAAGGGCAACATTGTTGTTAACCTAAAAATATTTTTAGGGATTCCAGACTTTCTGTGTGTGGTTTCTCTTCGATCACATTATTGGTAGAGCCACGGCGAAACCTACTGAAGATTAGAGATTTTACAGAATGTTTTATAAACTTAGATTTTTTCACAAAAATGTCGTTCTGCATCCTAAATAGCTTACCCATTTTAGTTTATTCAAAGAGTGACTTGATTGACTAGGTGACTCGAGGCTATTCCAAGCTATGAAAATCGGTGTACCTAGCCGTTCTAATACTTTAAAAGCTATAACCTATGCTTTAACTATCGAAAGATTTATGGATAGATAGAAAATGCTTTATTTGGAATAAACAAAAAAAACTATAAAGTACATTATAAAACTTATCCTAAACAAAAGCAATGGAATTGGCGGCCTTATCGCTTAAAGCGATTTCTTCCCGGCACCAATGTGCACGGAGATTATCATAGGTTGGCGGTGCTTATGCTAAGCTAAAACTTTTCGAAAAAAATTATACAAATACCAAATAAAATAATATATACTAATACATAATAACATGATGAATTAATTCAACTTTATGAGTTATTATATTTTTGTCAAATTAGCTTGGCAATTGTTTTTTTGGTAAAATTTAATAGAAGTCCTGTTCAGAAACAACGTGGTTGACTGTACATTGCCAGACTGTTCTAAGCCAAGGTTGTGCGTAAAATTGAGAATGATTCCCCAAAGACACTTTTACCTTCCAGATACTTTTTTGAAATCTCTTCCTTACCCAAAAGGCTCGATACATCTAGCGTGGCGAGTTTCTATATCAACGGACAGAAGGTTCAAATTCCCTAAGCCAAAAGTCAATTTCAGGGACGTAAGTGTCTCTGAAATGTGGCTTATAAATTAGCAGGAACGCTAAGCTTTTACCATTTATTTAATTTTACTTTTAATTAGATAAATTATTTTCGAATAACTAGATTTTCCTGGAAATAGTCTTCAACAGATTACACAAACCACCTGCTGCTTTAAGCAATTGATATTATAAACGCGGGTTAAAGTTCCGTTCAAAGCAAAAGTTTTGATGCGTATTATGCATCATCTAATTCTAAAAGGTGATGTTTTCACAATTAAAAAAATTAAAATTTCTCTTAGGCATTCAACGCAAAATTTATTTTCATTTTGACCAATGATAAAATCTAAAGAACTTCCTGAAAAAAGGTGCGATAGGGCAAAACAGTTGAAGGGGCAAGTAAATGAAGTGAGCGGCAGATTGCTCACAGATCATTGGGTCTGAAGCTTGCACGAGTTCCTACGGATTGTACTCGTAATGTAAATGATTTGTGCGCGAACAAGGTCGTTGAACTTGACTTTACACACCGTTGTTACGGAATTTCGGATTTGATATTAAAACATGTAAATATTTATGGGGTAACCACAGTGATTAAAGCATAAATAATAAAGTAAATCACTCAGCCCTGTGTTTGGTTTATTTACCACAAAGCTCTGCAAACAGGGGCGCGGTATGATCTAAGCGCTGAATCGTAGTTCCCTGTGCGCACGATAGAGGCGCTGCTGTACAAAATCCCATAAAAAACTAGTTTTGTAAAAGCATCTAAGCTTTTTAGAATAGTTATGTGTATACAATAAATAAATTAACCATAAAAACTCATCGGAATGGTGGCTATGCTTCGTTTACTGGACTCTACACACTGAAGTCACCAACGAAGCCCGGCGGGTGGTGTGGAATTTCAGTTTATGGATAATGTGGCCTACATTATCCACGCTGACAGCGTTTCAAGCGGTCAGCTTGTCAGCTACTTTGCTGTGTAGTCTTTTTTATTAGAAGCGAATTTTTGGTTGAGTTTAAAGAGAGGGAAATAATCATTTATTAGTTTTTAAGTGATATATGTATAAACTTATTGGTTTATTTTCCACTTCTTCCACAAATGGACAACAGACTTCTTTGATAGTAATTACTATTTGTAAAGAAGTTAACAATTAAAAAAATTACTTGTTTGTGTAGGTACCTACTTATATTGAAAGAAATAAAGTAATAAAATTTTGAACATAAAACGTTTTTAAACTACTTTCGAATCCCTTTTATTTTTCGAAAATTTGATACCTATCTGCTTATAGTTTTGTTTTATAAAACTCCAAATTTCAATGCCAAATTATGAATTATTATATTTATCTTTCCAGATACATAGCAGTAACTCAGCCAATAAAATACGCTAAGCACAAAAGCAACGGTCGCGTGTGGTCAATGATCGGAGTAGCGTGGCTGGTGTCGGGCGCCATAGGCTCCCCCGCGGTGCTAGGGCTCAACGACAGCCCGGACCGCAGCCCCGACCAGTGCCTCTTCAACAACACCGACTACGTCATCTACTCCTCGCTTGGCAGCTTCTGCATACCCTGTCTGGTTATGATGTTCCTGTACTATAGTATTTTTAAGGTGAGGTTTTCCCCTGCGTGCTTATCGACTTGCACAAAAACTTATTAAGGTCTATGCTGAAGTATATATCATAATCATCAGCCTACATTAGTCCACTGCTGGACATAGGCCTCCCCTAATGAGCGCCATAGCGCCCTGTCTTCAGCTTGCCGCATCCAGCATCTGCCAGCGGTCTTTCATAAATCGTCATCCCACCTGGTCGAAGGGCGTCCTACACTACGTTTGCCGAGTAGCTGTCTCTGCTCGTAGGAAGGACACGTTTACCCCAGCAGTTGTCGATTATTCTCTAGATATGACTTCCCACTGCCACTTCAGCTTGCTAATCCTTTGAAATATATATACCCTAGCCAAACTGGATGTGATGCTAAGTAAGTGGAATTCAGTAGTTAGAAAACTATATTCAGGATATTATTGTAATCAACGTTTATTGAAGGAAAGATCTCAATCGACAATGTAAATTGTGTATAACAAGATGCGGCAAACAGACTGAGTTTTAGGTTAAGTATGGGCTGTTAGTTGAGAATGCATTTTTTGTGGACAGCGCAGTCAGAAAAAGTCTTCAGTAACTTTTTCCCGCCGTGTGTGACTTTCACATCATTATGTTGATGTCCCTTTGCGGTGCGACCCTAGTGCCGCCGCGCAGCTGCTTAGTGAGCTGTCGAACATGCATATCACGCTTCATGGGCACTCAATGTATTAAGCTCCACTCCCTGCGCATACTAAAACTTTATTATCTTCCTCTATTTTTCTCCGTGAATTAATATTCAATACTGTATCATGCGCATCTACCTAATAGCCGACTCTTACAGGCAATAAGACAACGCGCAAAGAAGCAGCGGTCAGCAAAAAAGACAGCATCAGCGATAGGATCCGCCGTGTCCAGCGGAACAGCCGCCGTCATCATTGAGAACGTGGCGCACACCAGGGGGCCCTCGGTGGAGCAGGAGCCCACCAACACGGCCTCCGGAAGCAACGAGGACGAGGATGATGACAAGTAAGTCATACTAGATCCGGCGTGTCCAGCGGAGCAGCCGCCGTCATCATAGAGAACGTGGCAAAGACCAGGGGGCCCACGGTGGAGCAGGAGCCGACAGTCCACCGTGGGCTCCTGCCCCCCCCCCCCCCCCCCCCCTTCCCATCTGCACAGGAGCCCACCAATCTAAAATCTGGATGTTTGTTTCTTCTTGATGACAAATCAGGACCACTCCTGAGAAAAAAAGCGCCGATTTACGAGGCCTGCCACTTTTAAACCCTTGCACCTTTGACAGAATTATTTAAACATTACGTTCAAAAGCGTCACAATTTAGGATCATAGGTACAACCACCTGCATAAAGATAAAGATGAAGAACATAGGTCAAATTATGACACAAAATGAAAATTCATTTTGTGTACCCCCCTTATCTTTAGTCATTACCTCGACGTCGACTCAACCTCGTCTTGACCTCTGCAATTAAATGCGATCGGTATGCTTGACCGTACAAAATACATCTACCGGAACTTAGCCTTACTTTTTTTCATACGAGTGGAGAAATGAGCTGTCATCTCAAGATCTACCTTGTACTTGCCTCAAAAGAGTTTGTTGTGTATTATTACAACGGATTTTGACATTATCTTGAGGGACTATCTAACTCATTCCACTCATCCAATATCTTTGTCTATGATTCCGATTTACGTAGTTGAGTTCAAATGAAATCTCATCACAGCATACTAATATTGAATATGCGAAAGTTTAGATGGATGAATGTTTGCTTGTTACTTCTTAACGCCAAAACTTCTCACCAGATCAGGCTGCAAATTTGCATCAGGTATAGATCTTGACCTGTAATAAACCATTAGGCTCCTTTTTTACCCATAAAATTACAGTTTCCATGGAAAAAAATAATCTGTATACGATGTCATAAAACAACGCGTGTGACGCCACGGGCAGTAACTAGTATTCAAATTTTTGATCAAATATCGGTGTCGCTAGTAAATTCGATGAAGTCATCCTTGATCAAATGTACATTGGACAAAGATATTGGATGTGTGGAGGGGTACCTTAATTCCATTTACGTTACGATGATGAAGCCCACCATCGTGAAGTTATTAACGAGCTGCTGAAACCTTGTAGAAGATACGGCCTCAGCAAAGATTCGGTTGTGCACATTCTATTGTCATTGCTGAAAATCGTCAAAAGTGACAACAATAACCGTGGGTTACCTTTGAAGCCAATATTGCAAGTGAAATATTAACCGGACTCGAATACCGAACTCGAGTATGTTTAGTAGGAATACTCGAGGAACCCTCAATCAAGTTGAGTGCATGATTGATTAAGGAATTATCTACGTTTTTAGGACTACTGTTTCACCGTGAGAAGCTTGTTTAGCGATGCATCTTAAAAGGCCAGTCCACACTTGGTTGCCCTAAAATGTAAAAAACTGGGCTCGTCCGGGATTTGAACCCGGGACCTCTCGCACCCGAAGCGAGAATCATACCCCTAGACCAACGAGCCGATGTCATAATGTGCGATTATGATAAACAGGCATCGGCGTGTATATGCTAAGTTTCACAGATTAATGGTGTTGATAAAACATAATTCTCTACGGTGCCCATAAAGATAGTTTTGATACAAACTGAGTATTTTAAACTGGCTACAGCCCATGCCTTCGATATTAAGTCGAATTCAGCAGTGCATTTTGCAGAATAGATCTACCACCAAACTCGATCCCCAACCTGCATGCCCAGCGAGGATTATGGGCATTACCACTCCATGAGATAAAAAATTAGGGGAGGTCTGCGTCCAGCAGTAGACCATTATAGGCTTTCGAGGTGAGGTTGTTTTAGTATAAAATTTGACTTGTCTAAGTGCTTATTTTGTGAACCTAAAGAAATAAACTTTATTGAATTAGAATTGAATTAGTTGAGGAAGCCGAATTCTATCCATTTTTCTCTTTTGTCATCTAAAACTCCAAGTTTTGCGAATAAATAATCCTTTACACCTTTCTGAACTCTTGGAAACTACTTTTTCTTTTTTCTGATATCTGAAAAAGTAAAAATAGTTTCCAGTAAAAGTAGTTTCAAGTAGGAAATGATACACTTTGATTTTTAGTTCACTTCAATCGTTGAATAAGGAAAAGATAAAATTTACTAGAAACCTTTACGTTTATACAAGTATAATTGAATCGGTGCTTAAATAGTTTGGGACGGGGTAAGAAGGGGTTTGCTCCAATTCAAACCCCGTCTTACCCCACTTTTTATCCTCTAAGTGGTTAAGGTCCTGCAAGTGAAATCTCTATTTTCTTTTCAGATCTGAAATGGGAGTATACCCGGAGGACCTGGCCACCACCCGGTCTGCCAGATTCATGCTGGCAGCCGTCGTCGAGGAAACTGGCCTGTGAGTGTACGAAATACAATCATCATCATCAAGCGGGTCATTTTATTTTACTCGTTCTTGCCCCCAGCTTGAACAACGAAAGTTGGGCATAAAATGGAAGACTTTAAATAGTGCCGTGTGGTAATAATGGCTGGGCCAAGTGGATTTTTACCTCTTCCTGTGAGTCTTAGAGAGGTGGCGCCCCTGCAGAATAGAACAACCACGAACCATCGAACTGAGATTCCCAACCAACAATCCTAATTATGCCTAGTGACCATAAAGGTGCTTGTCAGGGGAACCCTATGACCAGCTGGCTGTAGATTAGTCCTTAAAATTCTTTGAAGTTACTATTTGAATGAACTACTCAGTAATATTTTTAATTGGGGTACTACCAAAATTTCCTACACTAATATTAAATTAAAAGAACTAATATTTAAACAAATATTAAAAGGTTGCCTGGAAGATATCGCTTCTAAGCGATAAGGCCGCCAATTGTACTCATCTTATGTTATGTCTCAGGTGTACAGGTGTACAATAAATAATATTTGTATTGTATTCTAATATTATAAAAAGGAAAGATTTGTTTGTTTGAAATTAATGGACTCCGAAACTACTGGACCACCATGATTAGAATCTTACATTATCCCTGATAAACATAGGCGATAGAATCTACCCGTGCGAAACCGGGGCGAGCCGCTAGTATGTACGTAAAATTGACAGCTATGTCTAAAATATATTGCAATATCAAAGGGTGAGTTGTAGTATACGTGTCGTAAATGTATTGGTGACACGAGACACGAGGCTTCTGCTAACGAACGTTGACAAGGTGAACTGAACCAAGTAAGCAATTATCAGTTTTACACAACAGTATCGCTGAAACACCGAAACGACAAGTTGAAATGACGTTGAAAATTAATAAGAGAACTAAAGAAGGTCGAAAGTTGTTGATAAACCACTTTTACTTATTCAGTCGTCGTCTTTCCTTCCTTCCTCAACAGCCTATAATGGTTCACTGCTGGGTGCAGGCATCCCTTTGTTTTTATTCTCATGAGGGTTAATGCCTATAATCCCCACGCTGGGCATGCGGGTGGTAAATCTATTCTACAAGAGGCGCTGCTGCCCGCCCCCCGGTGTATGTCCCTTAGTCGCCTCTTACGACACCACGGGTAGAGTTGGGAAAGTTAGTAATTCAGTCGTATATGTGTGTAAATACCTACTTACAATCATTTTCTGAGTTTCTTATCATTTCGAAACACGATTAAACCAAATAAAATCGTCTAATTAGAGTTGTGGTGTGTATACTGCAAGTAGTTTATTATTTATATACTTACTTATCTATAGAATCTTTCAGTTGTATTTTGTTTTGTGTTTTCAATAATATATAATTATCTTATAATAATCTCTAATAATGAATAATTATCTTATAAATCCAAATAAGTACAATGTAATCTAAAAATAAGTTCAATACGAGTGTGAGCACCAATACAAACTAACGCTGGTTTAATGGTGCAATATTAGGTATATAAACTGTGTATACTTTTATAAATAAATAAATATTCTATTCTAGTATAATATCACATTCATTAAAATTTGATAATTCATCAGAATTGTGTATTTGGAGTCAGTATTTTGTTATTCAGACAAAGTAATGTTGACTTACTAATCAATACTAAAACTCTCCATCCAACAGAATAATGGCCAACCTAGCATCACCAATCCCAATGATGGACCCAAACACCAACAACGACTCCGGATATGCGCCTTCCAATATCGACGGGGAGACGAAGGAGCACTCCCCGCCCCCCTCTCCCCTCAAAGAGGAGAGCCAGGAGACGGAGACCAGCAGGAGTGAAGCGCCGAAGAAGCCTGAACTAAAGTATGTACAGGACAAGGCAATTTTTTTGGACGTATTTGCAGATAGCTGTAGTTGGAAACAGGACTCTACGTGTCTAACTACGTACTGACACCCTTCAAGGAATCTTATTGACTTTTATAAATGTATGCAAGTCTATATTTTATGTTACTAATATAAATAAAAAAATTGGACATCTTTGGGTCATAAAGAGCTATAAAGAAACAGTAAATCCGAAATCCGTATGTACATGATGTAGTCTAATTCATCACAGTTTGTAATGACTCTATTAAAATTGCTCAGACTGGAAATTGCATCATTTCCAAAGGTACCAGAATTGACCGAGTTATCTGTCATACTCCAAGTTCTACAGATGGATTGGGGGTGGTCCCACTCCGGATTAATTTCTCGGCGACCAATCAAAATCGATTTGGTGGCAAAATTGCATCTCTGTAAGCCTTACAGCCTCACAGTGTAAGGTAAGGATTCCTCTCAAAGAGTCCTTTCGGGCTTCCAATGGTTCCAATCAAGACTTAGTCGAAATATCTTCCCAAATTGGAACTTAAGCGAAATGTATATTTCGAAATCTTCGAAATGGGTTTTAACGAACGTTGGTCAGCAAAAGCTGGAATAATAATTGCTACGGAATAATATTCGAATGCTAGCTTTGCTGGCTTCGCAATTAATATCAACTCAAGGCTTTCCGTTTTGCTCGTAAGATTAGTGCGAAGGTAAGCACTTGTTTCTGATAAACAGAAATGAATGCAAGAAGTTATTTAAATCGCATTATTATAATTTATATTCCCTGTGCTAAAGGAAAGTTATTAGATGTATTTAAAAATAACTACCTCATTTATGCAATCCTACATTACTAAGCAGGTCTCTACAACATGAGGAAAACGTTAATAAATAAAATAATTTGATACGGTCTCAAATTCGTTAACGAGTAATAACGGGCTTGAATAATGTCGGCATGCAGAACTCTGCCCTGAATTTTCGGCGAGAAAACACCAATCTCAGTGTACCAAATCATTTAATCAGCTGATTCATGTGTAGGTACATCGAATATGTAGCTGTACGCAAACCATATCTAATATGTAGCTGCACGCAAACCATATCTAATATGTAGCTGTACGCAAACCATATCTAATATGTAGCTGTACGCAAACTATATCTAATATGTAGCTGTACGCAAACCATATCTAATATGTAGCTGTACGCAAACCATATCTAATCAGGATATGCAACAAGCCCTGCGGCAAAGAGCGGTTGACATTATGCAGGTTCTTTTGAGCTGAGCTTTATCTACGAGTAAATCTTATTTTTGCAGCGAATCCTATTTCCCGGTTGGCAGAGCTCTGGGATATGATCCACTGAGGATACTGGGGATATGATCCACACGGTGTAATGTATTAGGAAAGAGCTGGAAAGTACCAGAAGACACATCATGTGTTTATCCACCATTTTGAAATGAGTTCATTTCGGATTACATGAGGACTTTTGTTTTAAAGGTGTATCTATTGACTTGACTTCTTTGTTTTTGGCAATATAAGGTGCATCTATTTACCCTTCGCACGACTAATGTCTAAATAGGAAAATGACAAAAAAGACGAATGTCCAAAGGCATGTCCAATTTACATAGTTTACGTTTTGCAGCAAATTACTTTTCAGCTAGTTTTATTCCTTGTATAACGTCTTAGTAGAACGTCGACGTAGAGATGAGGGTCTGTCTGTGTGACTGTCTGTAGCGTCGTAGTTCCCAAACTGAAAATTCAGTTTTTATTTTTATAAAAATCTAAACTTAACTGAAGTAACTTTGAATCTTTTAAGTTTCAAAGTTACTTCGTCGAGAGTTTTTAGTTTGATTTAAATGTGAGCAGCCGTTTTAATGTTTTGATAGTAGGTATCTGTGGTAGGATCATCTGTCGGGTATAGGTAGTGTTAATTGGTGGTGATGATGATTGGATCAGGTGCAATGCAGAAATCAGATATCTATACCATTTATTTAATGCGGCCTTCAAATAAGCTCAGAATTATACAAGTCTTTGAAACCATGTGTATACTATATTATGAAACATAGAAGTAGATTGTCTGCAACAGTCTGCAGTTAGCTCTATTGTCTGCAACAGTCTGCAGTTAGCTCGCTATTGTTTCAAATGTAAATATGTACTAGGTTTAATTTGTTTCTATTATTTGATTGTAATATTATTTTGTTAATAGAGTAGGAAAGGAAGTAGTTATAAAATAAGAAATAAAGTACTAAGGTATATTAGTTGTTTTTTTTCTTGACTTAATTTTTTTGTCCATAAATGCATCTTAAAGAGATCTCAGATGATCTCAAGAGAGTCATCAAGGATTTCGGTTTTTAGATTCAATTGTGGACAAAAAAAATATTCAATAAAAAATCAATTAATATCTAAAAACCGCAATCCGAAGTTTTTATATATCAGTTTATCTAAAATAAATTGTTGGATTAAAACATTTTCCTGGAACCCAGAAGGTAGTAGTATCGGCATCGTATGATCAAATGGGAAAATTATGAAAACTGGCAATAAAACAGCTCTCCAGAAGCCAACAGAAAGATGACGCTTAAACCTGAACAACCCAAACAACTTTGAGCCTTAGCCACTCAAGCATAACAATCACTTTTCCGCTCCAGTCCCCAGTCAAAGCTCACGTTCGTATTGGCAGTCATAAACTGCAGCCGAGCTTTGGCATTTCGCTCAAAGTTTCCGATAGAGGGTGCACTTTGTAGGTTTCTGGGGTAAATTAGGGCTCAGGTAGCAGGTCAAAAACCCGGACAATGCGTCCGGGTTTTTGACCTGCTTGATATGCACAGAGACGTTTAAAGTTATTCGAACAGGATTATTTTATGATTGACATACCTGTAGTTTATTTGCACATGTGTGAGTCAGTTAAGCAGTCAAATAGCGAAAATTGTTTATTCTAGGCAAATGAGCGAAGGCAAAAAACGTTTACTAAAATAAGGTATTGCTACACCCACATCGTAGGGACTAATATTTCTAAGAAGGCGTAATATAAAGTTTTGTTCAGCCTGAAAATAGCTGTTCAAAGATGAATGACACATAAAAAAGGAAAACATAACAAAATTAGGGGAAAGTAACGAAATTTGCATAGTCTTTTCAAAATAAATGTATGAAATTATCAGAAAATCATGAATCTAAGTGATATTATTAATACTATGACTATTAAGTCATAGTATTAATAATAGTCATTTATTTATAATAATCATTAGTTAATGTTTACATTCACTTATAACATATACATAACTAATTTATATGTCCAAGTAGTCTGCACAGACCAACCAACCCTACTCCTTACTACTTACTATGTCCCAGCTACATGCAGGGCTTGCTTAAATTGGTCGGAATTTGCATTTTGATAGCATTCATTTGAATTTGTGTACGTTCCGAAGGTACACGGTAATTGATGTGGAACAGTGTGTACCGCTCGGTCATTGAGAGAGATAATTGGATGGATCTACATATAACTATTCAGCATTTATTTATTTTGGTAAAAATGGACTAATAACGACTATTTGACTACCTCTGTGCCGCGATTTTCTGTGTGCGGCTTCGATTCCCGCTTCGTGACTAAAGTTTGTGATCTGCAGATATCTGCACCCGGTGTTCTAGTTGTGTTCTATGTATAAAAAAAATATTTAATGTTAATACATTAAATATTTTTTAAACTTAGCTAATGCTAAGTTTATCAGTTATCTAGTAGGTACCCAGTACTTATAATAACACAAGCTCTGGGCTTGGGGCAGATGATGCTGATAAGAATCGACGCTTTTAACTCGGTATGATCCGACTAAGGGAACCTACTAGAGGAAGGGTACCAGCTTCCATCGAGTGTTTTCTTAGCTCCTTCAGTGCGATCACCAATCCGTCTGTAAGCCGTGGTGTTTATGGCGAAACCGCGTTAAGGAGGCTTGTGGCTCGTAGGCCTATAACACATCCGCATGGCAGGGTCACCATGCCGTGCTTGTACCTAGTTAACTAATAGTTAGTAATTTGCGCCCTAACAGGGCTCCTAATATACCTTTTAAGAACTCTCACCTTGTATCAGGATTGCACATTATAATACTTGAAGTAACGTATTAGCTTAACACCTAGACGCAACCGTATGTATGTAAATGTAGTCTGTTAGACACAACATGGCATGCAGTGTGCTGTATAAGCTAATGTGGAGGATGATGATAATGTTTACATCTGCCACCTGTACTGGTCCACTGCTGAACGCAGGCCTCCTTTGGCAGAAATGTATCTCCTAAGCGTTTAATTGGGTTTAACACAAATGGGTAATACCCATAATCCCCATACTGGGCAAACGGATCGGAGACCGCACTTCGCTGGTAGAATTATTCTGCAGGAGGCGCTGCTGCCCGCCCCCTGGTGGATATCCTTAAAGCTGGCAGTACACTTGTATGGCACTGCTGCAGAGCAACTCAAACATGAGTATTCAAATATGGGCTGTAACTGGTAGCATTTGGATGTATTTTATATTGACTGCATTAGATGATAAACAAATTGCGGACCACCACTCGTTTAAAGCTGTCGGAAGCAATTGTGTCACTATAAAATGTATCTAAAGATAACAAGTAACCCATATTTCAATGCACATTTTTATGCTGGGTGGTAGCGGTATTGGGTTAATGTGCGTCCTTAAATCGGAGCTAACCACCAAACTATCACCCCCGGGTAGAGTTGGGGTGGTGTTAATTTTAAGCCGGCACCACTCAGCCAATCATCATGATTCACATTCAATAACGAATTATTCGAATTAAAATTACAAGTTAAATAATAAAGCGCAAATGAATGGCAGAAAATTCAATTGATTGTTTATTCGAGTTGTTTCAGTAATCATATTTGCGCGGTCCATTGCATTCTGATGCAATTATTATTGTTGTTTGAGCGTGAATTTACATTACAATTTTATTCAAACTTTATAGGCTGTATTTTGTGTAGTATCTATGATATTAAAAATTGTTTTGCGGTTGAAATTTATTTGGAGATAATAATATAAGATATTTTATTCTGGGTTAAGACTAGAACTACATAAGCAACAAAATTTAAGCTCAGTACTTTTGAGATGAAGAGTTAACAAACATGCATTTTTTATAACATTTTAAGGGATAAGGATAGGTGGATAAATTTATAAATAGAATTCATTTAAGAGTCAAAAAAATTTACACACTTTCGCACGCGTCAATCTACAGCATAGTGGAGCTGTGACCTCGTTCCTAAGGTCACGGGTTCAGTTCCGCTGGCTTGTTTGCACAGCTACTTCTAATTTATGACTGCATTTATCACTTCCGATGAACATTAAGATTATTATAGGGAAAGATTCCATCAATTATAAAGAACAACATAAAGGAAATCTTAAATACCCGCGCTATGGAGTTCATAACAAGTCAAAATATATTATAGTCTGGAAACCTGGGTGCTGTGAGCTCGTTAACCTTTGGCACTTTGATGAGGGTTTCGTGTTTAAGCTAGCCCTAATTATTATCTGCTACAGAAATAAACCACGATAATTATTCCAACAATATAGCAATACTAGTTCATATCATATGTCACTGATGACCGTCATTACCAAAAACGAAGGAACCAGTAGGTTGGGTCCACGTTTCTAGCGCTTTTTTACCGGAGTGTATTCTTAGATATCATTTCATGTATTCTCAGTATCATGGATAAGACTCCTCCATTAAAGAGAATTAGATTACTTTTAGAATTGCGGTAAAACTTTATCTCGATCTCTACCAAAATCTGTTGAAAGTCTAACTTCCAACAAGGTACGCGATAAATACCCGATTATAATCAGTAGATGACGGGACTGTTACCTGTGGCATGTAAACAAATTGCAAAACGATTGAAAATTCTAACTTGTAACCCTCAATCGCCAGAAAGAAGCTCAGCCGCCTCAGCAGCAGCTCCCTGATCTCCACCCCCCGGCGCCGATTCCGCAGCGCAGCATCCGCAGCAAGGTTCACCATCTTCCGCGCCAACCGCGCCGGCAAGCTGAGGGCCAAGAGCTTCGCTAAGAAAGAGAAGAAGGCTACGCAGACACTCGCTATCGTACTAGGTGATACTTTTACTTCGGCCAGACTTATAACTTAACATGCCTATATTTTATTGCATCATTGTGACATTTCTACCATTGGGTCTCATAAACATTACCTACATAAACATACCCAAGCAGGACGTCGCAATAAACACTGAGAGTGGAAGATAATATATTATAAATATAAACTCAACACATCATATTTGTGAACCCAAAAAAAAACTAAAGTTAACGTGATTTTCCACTTTCTTGTGTCTGTCATTTTGACCTCTTTCCTACAATGCGTATGCTATCAATTATTTTATTTAACACATTATACTGTACCAGCGAAGTGGATTCCTATTTTTTACTTAGTATAGTCTTCATGACCTCCAGGAGGTTGATGCGAGGTACAGGGCATATATATAATTTAATGTTTTTTTGAGACATCTTCGTCTATTTTGTTAGGGGCTTAAATCTAGAGAGGTTAGTACTAATACAAGTGTATCAAGCAGGGATTACGTCCTCTAAATGAGCTGATACAATGGACAATCATATTCAGTTGATATAGCATAGCGGATGCTGTTGCTGCTTCCACGAGTTCTGCAGCATTGAGGCTACCTTTTTGCGCTGCATGACAGCAAAGGTGTCATACGGCAGCAAACTCACCATAAGGCAGCAAGGCGTCATAATAAATGCCCTACATAAACAAATTAAAGCTACTTCCAAACCTTCGTCTACCTGCCAACATCTATTAAGCTTTTAAACTTTTAAAACTATCATGGTAAATATCCCGTTTTAAATGACTTTAATCTATTAAGCTGTCTGCAATGCTTATCTTCCAACTTTCTTTCCAGGTGTCTTCCTCTTCTGCTGGGCGCCTTTCTTCACATGCTCAGTCCTGGACGCACTCTGCACGAAGTTCCACCTGAGCTTCTCCCCCGGAGTGACAGTCTTCATCCTCACCACCTGGCTGGGGTATATAAACTCCTTTCTCAACCCCGTCATCTACACTATCTTCAACCCTGAGTTCCGGAAGGCGTTTAGGAAGATCCTTCACTGTGGTACCTAGCAGAAGGACGTGTGTTTGTTTTACGACTCTAAAAGGTCTGTGAAATAAACACAGTGTACCGAAATGGACTGTTCAAGGTTTCTGTAGTCTGTACCTAGACTCTTGTGAACAGTTTGCTTTCGGAGTGATGTGGACTCTTCAATAATTTTGTAGACTACGCTAGACTCTCGTGGTTCACAATATTTCTACTTTCGAAGTGATTACTGTGGACTCTCTAATACAATACAACTGGACTACCAGTGGACTCTTGTTGTTTACGGTATACTTCAGGGAAGAATTTTCCGGACTCTTCAATTCTGTGGACTAAAGTGGACTTTTCTAGACTTTTGTAGTGTTACGGACTTATTTTGGTTTTGAACTCTTGTTACGAGTTCTATGAATCTATGTTGTTAACCTTACTATCGACGCTCTTTGAACGGGCAAAGAACTGTAATGACCAGTATGAACGCTAAAATCTATAAATAAATAATACATATGTACTTTACTTTGTAAATACTAACATAAAAATGTTAGGTAGGTACCTAACCTTTAATAATATAGCTTAGAAAATATTTAAGGTAAAATTTACTTTTGCATAGATAAGCGCAGTAAAAAGCTCAATCCTGTAAAAAGCTGTAAATATTCTATCGCTTACTAAAGGGCCATTTACACCACGACACTTGTTGAAATTGGTGTAAAGGGCCCTTTAGTCCCATGTGGTTGTGATATAAGTATATTTGAAATCTTGTAAAGCAATAAAATACATATAATGTATCGTTTTGGTTCTTTGAATTTTAGGAAGAAGTTTTAGTCAGTAAAGCCAAAAGAATATTATTTTAAGAGAATGTTTTTTTTACTGACATATTTATAGAATAAGTTATTGTTTTCATTTAATCTATGTTTTCTAAATAAATTATAACAAATTTTCAATTATATTTCTAGTCAAAGATGTTCAATGTTTAGTACCAGTTCGATATACCTAACCTACCTATGTATGTACCTTTTAACGTATGACCTGTATGTAACTGTGTTAGAAACTGTTAGAAAAACTACGAATGGATGTGAAATTGATGTTGAAATATAAATGGTTCAATATTCAGCCGTTGTATTATTCATAAAGTCGCCCAACTCGTGCAAGAGTCAGCTTAAAAATACAAACCTATTTATGCACAATTATGTTCATAATAAATCACTTAGCCTTTAGGTTGTACTTAGCAGAGAACAATAAAACAAAATCTAAATTCACTGTGTGGTAGAATTCAATTATAAATTGTCTCAAATAAATCATCCAAAAATGTAATCCTTTACAAGATAAGGGTCCTGAGTATTAAGTTAATACCTACTTAAGTAAAGTAAAGGCATTTACATCTGTGAAACACAGATGGGTAAAGGTGTTTGTAGATTTGAACTATTTTTGACCCTAACATCGGCTACCACACTGGTTTTTTGTCATAATCGCGACAAAAAATTAGTTTTGTATATTTAGGTAGAGGACACATAATAATAATAATAATAATGTATACAAATGAAAATGTCCCCAAACAACACAATGTCTTAAAGCGCCAGGTTTCTGAGATATGAATTGAATTGAATTATAATGAAAAAAAACTCTAAGTCAGAAACCTGACGGTTTAGGGCATTATGTTTTAGAACATTTTTATTAAAAATAAAGTTTTCTTAGATCGACGCTGAAAGTACCAGAGTTTCAGCGATGATCTAAGAAAACTGAAAAAATATTTTATAAAAATCCTGACTTATAGTTTTTGAATAAATAAATAATAACAAAATGATCATTAGACTAGGCAATAACAGGAGCCTTTACAAACCAAACTTTTTGTGAAAAGGATAGACTTAGGATTTTGCAATTATAGGAGCGCGGGGCAACGCAAGCCCAAAAAATAAGAGTTGCTGACGATTCGGACAAAGTTTATTGGGACACAGTGTCCCAATTGACACTTTTGAGACCTTTTTATTTCATTTTAATGACAATAAGCACATGTATAAATAATAAGCACGAGTCTAGTGGTAATTTCATCTTTTTTTCCTAAACAAAAAGTAGATTTATTTTAAATATGTTTCTTGTTTTCTGTAATCGAAGCTGAACACAGTGTGGTAACGTGGTCTGGTAACCGATGTTAGAGCCACCCTCCATACAAAAAACCTCCCTATGTGTATTTGAGATTTTATTGGATTTCTCCTTTTCCATTTCGATGAATACCTGTCAAACCTAACAAACCAAAAATAAAAGCAATTAAATGGCGGAAAAAAGTCTGTTGATTTACGGCCCAATTATTCATATATGGAACCTACAGTTGGACACAAGACAGTTGTTTTGTTATAATATTAGTACCTTCTTGGGCCCTGACCTGCCCTGACTGATACTAGAAAAGTAGCAGGTCAAGAAAAACCACAGACTTTATACTGGCGGCTGAGGCGAGAAAAACTGGGTATCCGAGTCAAAGAAGTAAGTAGGTACTACGTACCTAAGTACTGGCAGCCTACAAATAAACAACGTATGACATTAAGCCTATCAAGGAATATCGTAACCTCCTTGAAATGTTTCAGTGAGATGAATCATCCATGTCTGGGAGCATCCGGTCGAGTTGGGACTTGGGACCAGTAGATCCCGAACCATGGATGTTTCCATTTGAGATAATTGTGAACTCGTGCGTACGAACTTGAAGGAAAAGCTCTAAAGGATTACTGTATTGAATTTTATTTTAGTATTGAATTTTAATTTTTAGAATTCTTCAAAAGCTCGTAAAGAAATATAGGTTTTCTAGTTTTTGCCCGCGGCTTCGCACGCGTTTAGAAACAAGGTTATTGCTATACCATGAAGCTGTTTTATGGGATAAAATAGCCTTTGTTTGATTCCTTAGAGCTACATCTATGCAAATTTCAGCCTGATTCGTTCAGTAGTTTTGCCGTGAAGAAGTAACTTGACGTATCCAAAATAGGTAAATAATAATAAATGAAAATATAAAAATTACTTACACTTCATTTCATCCATCCATCCATCCAAACTTTCGCATTTATAATGTGAGTCTGTTATAAATGTTATAATTCAGTTTATAATAAAATTTTACCACACGTTTCTGGTCAGACGTGGGTCAGACGTATCGCGTGTCTGGTCGACGCGACGACGGACGTGTGGCCCGGGAGCTGGTGAGTTTCTGGCGCAGTGCATCAGCATTGCCATACAGCGCGGGGCAATGTAGGAAGCAGCGTTTTGGGGACGTTTCCGATCGGTACCTATTTATACGCTCCAGTTGATCTCTCTTTAGATTGTTTGCAACAGTGTGCAACTGCAGACTTTTGCAAAAGGGACAATCTTGTATTTACGATTAAAACAGTTGAGCTAACTAGCAACAACTGTCAATCAAGTGTCTTAATCGTAAATACCAGTTTGTTCTTGTTCTGTAGGTATGTGTAAAATTTCTTTGTTGAAAAAGTCAGTTAATTAATGACTTCTTGACGCATCTATAAAATTCGTAGCAGTCTCTTGCTACGAACCGTAGCTCTTCAGCAACACGGCGTTACTATTTGATTCGATGGTTGCTAAAACTAAACTACTTTGATTGACTGACACTGTCCGGCCCATCATTTGGTCCGGCCCTCATAATCAACCACTTATTATTTAAAACGACAACCACAGAGTTCCAAAGCTCTATTATAAATGGATAGGCTTCTCAGCCTTTAGCTCAAAAGCTGTGTATCTTAACAATATGAAACCGTCGAAGCCTGGAACCTAATCAAGGGCCAGCGCCGGAAAAGATTGATGAAGCTCATAAACCTACCCCAAGCTCTAGCTTCCCGCAAAAACTGATGAATGAGCTGCCAAAACTTTGATATTGACGTTTTAATTTTATTTTAAAACTTTAGGTAGGTAGGTAGGTACCTATTGAAACGGGCTATTAATCAAAACTCAGAGTGTCTATTTGTATTTCCAAATATTGATAAATTCATGTCAAACTGCTAAAAAGGTTGGTCAACCATCGATTGTATTGTAAGTCGATCTAATGAGGTAATTTATTTCAAAGAGTAGGTACCTACCTAGGTACTTATGTCAAGAGGTTGTTTACTACTTAGAATCGAATCGAATCGAATTAATTTGGAACAAAATTGAAACAGTTTATCAAACTTCCGACCAAGTAGGTAAATTACAGAGGTACTTACATCATCATCATCAGCCCATACCAGTCCACTGCTGGACATAGGCCTCCCCTAATGAGCGCCATACTACGAGGTACTTACATAGATAAAATTTTAACAGGCTTGCTGTTCATTTTGCCGAATATGAAATAAATTAAAGCTTTACAAATACTACAGCTGCCCTCTAGTATCGAATAGATGAACTAGTTACAATGTTCATAAGAGTTTTCCTGCGGCAGATTTATGAAACGCAAATTTCTCATCAGAAGTTTGTTGATATGTACAACTATTCGCCTGATTTTAGGTGTCAATTATTTATATGAAGATTTAAATCTAAATGTTTCTGATGTTACAATTTATCAAGAAAAAAATGCCGTCGTACATCTAGGTAACGGCACAGAAAAAACAAGGCCTAGGTACCGTTCTAGAACAAAAAACAGTTGCTATAAATTCATACCTAATCTCCTTATGAGTGAGCAAGTGATTAGTAGTGGGATAAAAATTCAAATAACCTTGGAAAAGTTTAGCTACTCACATCGAGATGGCGTCTCATGTCACAAAAACAATGTTTAGTCACGCCCTTTAGAAGCTTATTGGCTCAGAATTGTGTTGTTTTAAAATAGAATTAGCGTTTTATACATATCCTGTTTCTTTTCAATTCATCGATACTAATTTTATAACTTTATTTGAGAATTTCCATTGAAAAAATGCAACAAGAAAATGACGTTTGCCATTATTTCAAGTTCCTCGATTGCGCGTGTCATGTTTGCTGTCTCGCTTGTTGGACGATATCTGTGCTTGTGTGCGAGGGAGAGCAATGACCAATATTGCGCTTGAAATGAACAGAATTTCGTATCAGCTGACAACCAAAGCAAAACAGTCGGTGCGCGACCATCTTGTCAAAACTCAGTCAGTGACAACAAATAAATATTGTAAAATGTCCTAATTCGCGAGAAATGAATTAACATTCAGATTTTATTTAATAAAGTATAGTGTTTATTTGATTCTGGTGTTATTTTCGGGGCGTTTGGTTTACATTTTGCTCAATATTTGGGTTTGTGTTGCGTCAAATGACGTCATGTATGTGATTACACACGTATCGCGAGTGGCGAGTTTGTGAGTATTTTCATTTATTTCTGTGTTAATTTTATTATATCGAGGCTTGTAATTAGTAGTTTTGTATGGCTTATCGGTGTTAGTTTCATTTACAATTCGATTGTGGCTATATTGGTGCCCGTGGGCCAGCATACGGTGTCGCGTCGCATCTTTTCAAGTAGGTTTTCGATGCCCTTGAAAATTATGCAGCAAAAATCACTACTTTCTTGAGTTAATGTTGAGTGAGAAGTTTGTGCAGTGAGAGGGCATTCCTTTCCATTCATGATAAAGGGCTCTGCGGCTGGTTCTGCTCGCTGCTTAAAGGTATTTCGCATAGCAACAGAGCAGAGCTTGTGTGTGCTCTGCGCTCAGAACTAAAATTGGAATCCATCCTCAACAATACAAATCCCTATGTAAGTATAGCATACCTACCTACCTTCCTACAAGCTATCAGTAGGTACCTACCCAATATTGTTTAGAAGTAGGTAGGTAGGTAGATCGGTGTACATAACGAGCTATGTTGGTAAGGTATAGGTACGTAAGTAGGTATGTAAACATCGAAAGTGATGTGATCATGTCCGCGATTCGTTGTGAAAATGGCCGTCATCGTCCTATCGATGAATTTCTAAGTACTTTTTTTTCCGCTGCCCACAACTTTCGAGCAACTCGCATGTGTTTATACCTACCTACCTACCTAGCTAGCAGGTAGGTTAGTTTTAATCGATGTGCGTTATTTCGTGTTGTAATAAATAAAGAAGATAGGTACCTACGTACGACCTATACCTACCTATGTAGGTAGGTACCTACCTACCTACGTAAATGCCTAGCTAGCCAACGTACTGTAACATTAGATAGATAGTCTAAATACCTACCTTTTAAAACATATTAGTTATATCTTAGAGTAATAAGTTATTCTAAGAGTTAGGTAGGTAGGTATATCTTAAATTGTAATAGATAGGTTAGTAGGTGTTCACTTACTTACCTACCTATGATTAATATGATTATGATGCATCTATCTAGGTAGCTAGGGTAGGTAGGTACTTTCCGCGTAGGTACCCTGTTGACGTAAGACCTAGGTGAACCTATAAGTACCTAGCTAGGTAGGTACCTACAAATATAAACGTAGGTAGTTTATATAATGTAGGTACTTATACCTACCCATCTAATAAACCTAGCAGTGCCTGATATCTGGCTAGAATCAAATATTTAAGATTTAAATTTTTGGCTAGAATGATGATGCTTGAGAATGATAAGGTTAGATGGGGTAAGACTAACATAGTTTCCTGCTAGACCGGAAAGATCGGTTTTTATGGCTAAGGTATTTGACTTGCTTCTGAGATAATCATGAAGTAATTGATACTACAAAACTATAAGGTTTTAGGAAATAGTGAGTATATTTCCGGTAATGCATTCAGAATAGATATTTTGAATAAATTGAAAGCCAGTAAAAATAGTTAGTCTTGCCCCACTAATTGGGGTAAGACTAACAGTGACGGTTTTTTGCTGAAAACTAAAACTTAGCGGAATTCCTAAAGGAAAATCGTAAATGTTAAACGTAATGTAATTTAATTTAAACTCTATCACGACGCTACAACGTTTATTTTTGCGGCAATTCGTATAAGAAATGAATTGGGGTAAGACTAACACACAACAGGAATCAGAGGCGCAGAACCTTTTAAGTGACATCAATAGCTTAATGTCACTTTGTGCATTAGACATTATCATCATCAGCCCTTTGACACTTTGGAGCCATCATCATGGCCTTTTGTTTGTCTAGTGCGGGCGAAATTGTTCTCATCGGAGATTTCAACCAGTTACCCTACATCATTTTTTAAACATTCAATGATTACAACAACTGACAATCAATGAAATCCGCCACACTAATAAAACTTAAAAATGTCAGTCTGTTTTATTTAAACTTCAATACCTATTTATTTTGATAACACATGTAAAACCACGGGTGTAGCTCCGGTAAAAAAAAATAAATGTAAACAGTACATTATAAATTTGTATGTGCCGGTGGATTTTACTGTACAAACTCGAAAGAAAAATACCATGATGAGAAAATGTTGATTATATCTGACTTGGGGCAAAACTAACATATGTCTGTCTTACCCCAGAAAGACTGACAGTCTTCCCCCGTTTTGATATTTTTAGGTGAGGTTTTGGTTTCGTAAAATATCAAAGGAAATCTTTAGTTTATAGCCATAGTATTATAATAACTTAAAAGACAATATTAATATGATGCTACTTACATTCTACACATCTCAATTTAACACTTATTATCACCAAAATTTTAAAAATTTGGCAGGGTCAACCACGTGCAAATTTATTTTTTAACAACTGACATTTACATTCCGGTATGTTGGCGCCATTTACCAGCAAAAGCGACATCTGTGTTTTGAGCCAAGACACTTTTCTTGAAAACTGTTTTATCGATATAGCCAACTCAACAAAAACGCGGTACTTTTCGAGATATTTGAAAGTGATAGTCTTCCTCCGCTGTTAGTGTTGCCCCACCTAACCTTACTTACCGTCATAAGTCATAACTCATAACTTAAGGGAAAATGACGTATCTAACATCTTCGGAATCAGTAAATAAAACCGGCCAAGTGCGAGTCGGACTAGCGCGCGAAGGGTTCCGTACCAAACGGTAAAAAAACACGTTTGTTGTATGTGAGCCACCCTTTAATATTTGTTTTTTTTTTTATATTTAAAGGGAATACCTACCTATATAACTAAATATTCTGTGAATATTTCAAGCCTGTACCTGCGGCCGTTACCAATATCGAACAAAAAAAAACACGTTTTTTTGTATGGGAGCCCCCTTAAATATTTATTTTATCCTGTTTTTTAGTATTTGTTGTTATAGCGGCAACAGAAATATGTACTTAGGTAGGTAGGTAGGTACATCATCTGTGAACATTTCAACTGTTTAACTATCACGCTTCATGAGAAACAGCCTGGTGGCAGACGGACAGCGGAGTCTTAAATAGGGTCCCGTTTTACCCTTTGGGTACGGAACCATAAAAAAGACGCATATCTACTAGTGTTTTTAATTTTGGCTAAAACAAACACAACCCTATAAAACTTACCATTAAATAATACTCTAGAAAAGACGTTTCTGACGTATATAAGTTGAAAAAAGGCAGGTAGAACCATCTAATTTATTTGGAATGTTATTTAATTCATCGTAAAATAATTTACGTAATACATTCATGACCGTACTTTTTATCCGGTGAGAAAAACCCTTTCCCATCTAAACCCCGCCATCCACAACCCCCCGTCTTCTGTTACAAAACGGCCGTCTTTTTTATATTTCTAGAAATTCCTTATTAAATATATAGGTGGCCTTTTTTATGAGTTGACATTGAATTGATGCAATGATTACTGCTGCGTGTAATTATTAAATCTCTATTGTGTTTTGTACGAGTCTTCCATTGGGAATTATTGGAAAACTCATTATAATAAGTGAAGTGGTCTCCACTAATTATAAGCAAAGCAAGACCCAACTCTTATGCTTCAAAATGATTCTTACGATAAAGCTTTCTGTCCAAACAACATCAGAAAAATAGAGATTAAAGGAAATAGAACCAATAGCTGTCGAAGTTCTATACATGTAAATCTTTGCTGACCGAGACGCGGTATCACAATTTACCGATAGAAGCATTTGCAGACTCTTCAGAAAAAAAACAAAGATGAAGCTGATGAAGCTAAAGCGTATAAGCATACAGCTGTATTTACCGCGCACATAAACAATAGGACGGGTGCCTAGTGCCTAGCTAACATTAACGATATGATCGTGTAAAAGCATAACTTAACGACATAAAAACCTAAGGCAAGTAATTATGACTGCAGAGGGATTAGCCGGACTACCTCAATTTGGCACGAAAATGCAAAGCGCATGGAAAATCTGCAATGCACCTTTACAATCTGCCAGAAAAGGCCAACTTAACGCCATCAATCGAGCCTCCGAGCTCGGCGACTATTTTTTGCATGGAAAGGTCTAAATAAAAAGAATCTATCTTATTTTGTATTAAAAAGACGTTTTAATTTTTCATACATTTTCTGAATTAGAATTATGTAACTACCCCTATAAAATAACTTTACGTATGACTAGAAAAACTCAAGAAAAAATTAATAACACAAGAACTAGATAAATAATCTAAAGACTTAAAAAAGGCCAAGGGCAAGTTCGAACTAAAACGATCGATGCTAATAACAGGGTAGGCTAAGGTACCTACTGCAATATATCGATTAAGTTGAAACTCGAGCGATATGTTTGAATAAGATCTTACTGCTGTTCGAATATGAAATATAGGATACTTATATTCCTATACCTACCTAATATCCCAGTTCATTCTGTAAAAAGCGCCAAGATAGTTTTTTGATTAGTTTTATATACGTTGCATAAATATATGTTTGATGAAATGAAAATATTATCTCTAATTAGAAATAAGAAGCCAAATACGAGTATATGTAGGTACTTAATATTTGGCTTCTCCGAACCAATATGACTTACCTACCGACTTGATTTTTATATTGAAAAATATAGCAAAGGCAGGGTAACATATGCGCCAAAATAAATATTTGTTTATTTGAACAGTACCTACCTACCTACTCTCATTAGAAGAAATCTATATTTGTTGCTCTGCCCCGCCCCGCTCCTATGAATGCAAAATCCTATGCCTATCCTTTTCATAAAATGGCGTCGTATAGTAGCGTAAAAAAAACCCTCTGTTAGCTTTACCAGTTTTTAAGCTGAAATGCTATCACCATGAATAAAATTGTTCTGGAGCTTAGCGCTCTGCTGACAATGCAGTGTCAACTATACGTTGAGGCAGGGATGGAAAACTGCCAAATTAACACACTCGTATGCAATACTGTCCTTATTTTGAGTAATTCATTATAATTCATCACAGGTATCGTTCACTTTACATGGCCACCTTCTCGAAATTGTTTCCGAATACACTTACATTGGGCAGATTCTGCAGTTGGGTATACACAATTTTGAGAAGAAGGCCAAGAGGAGGATACAGCTAGGTTGGGTAGCGTCTGTGCGTCCTACCCACGTCCTACCCGTCATGACCTACGGAGCTGAGACGTGGACACTCACGGTAGGGCTGATCCATTAAAGGCGCCCAGCGAGCTATGGAGAGAGCTATGCTCGGAGTTTCTCTGAAGGATAAGATTCGCAACGAATACATCCGACAGAGAACTATCGGTTATCGACGTAGTTCAAAGGATTAGCAAGCTGAAGTGGCAGTGGGCTACCCATATCTCGAAAAGAACCGCCAAACGCTGGGGTAAACATGTTCTTGAGTGGTGACAGCTACTTGGCAAACGTGGACTAGTATAGGCTGGTGATGATCGAACACTTAGTTGTCTCAAATTTCATCATCACTAACAATCCGAATTCACCCTATTATGGATCTACGCTTCCAAATTCTTGCACCACTTGTCCTACGATGTACGCGATATAGTCTGCCAAAATTTACCTCACCGATTCTGTTGAAGTTGGCTAAATCTTGAGTATGAAAGAATTTACTCAAGATTCAACCAAATTCTGTTGAAGTCTGGCTGAATCTTGAGTGAGGTCTTTCATACTGAAGATTCAGCCAGAACTTCCACAGAATTTGGCTGAATATTGAGTAAGTAAGTTCTTAGAAAATTAGAATTGGTGACGTAAATCTAACCACTTAAATGATGGAAGTTCTATCATTTTCTTGATTTGCCAAGCGCTGAGTAAGTTGGCAAGAGGCTACTACTCGTAAGAGGATCCTATTATTATACCTCTCTACTAATACTTCACCATTAGGCTACACGTCGCGTCGTCTGTCACTCTACCTACTAATGGTAACGGGAGTTCGATACAAATAACGATAATGAAACTTGAAACCTCATCAATATTATCAACAAATTATGGATAATGTAAGTTGGTAAAATATAATACATCATTGGTAGATTTGGAAACTTTGAACGTGTTATACTATACAAGACTATATTAAGGACATGAAGTACAAAGTGATGTATAATAATAATATAGTATGAATTTCTGAGGCATAGCATTAGCAAATGCGCATTGCTCTTGTAAGCTGAGGTGAACTCAAGACCAAGGCAATGCCAAATTACTTAAAATCCTTATAATTTACGAATCTTGAAGACTACCTACTACAATCTGACGTGACTTTGATTTTACTCTAATCTCAGACCAAATTGCGGAACAACTGGGAAAATTTGCTCATCACTTTGCTCATAATGGCTTGTTAATTTTGTTTCCAGCCATTTGGAAACAGTATCAAAGTTGTATCATTTCGATAAACTATAAATAGCTGAACAATGCAACCGCTGTAACCAAGTTAAATTTGTTTACGCTTTCCACTGCTTCCGGGCAAAATTGCTTTGGAACTTTTTAGTTTTATACTTTTATGCAATCACGGATAAAAAAATATTTTTTTCTGATCTCTATTAATTACTGTTATGAAAAACAACGCCAACAACTTCTTCATCATCATCATCAGCCTATACCACAGCTGGACATAGGCTAACAACTTATTGGTCATTATGTTAGTAATTGAAAATGCAAGATCAAAATTTTCGCAAGGTAATTCTCAAACTTCAATCTTCAACTATACTATAAAGTAATTTTTCACTTTGCCTTGACTTGACCATAAATACGGTAAAGTTTAATCAAGTGTAACAAGCGATCTACACGGCTGGAAATCGATCGGAGGCCAGAAAGAATCTATTTATCAGGCCACATTCTGTAATGAAGTCTTGGAGAGATACATTTCCCTCATCTGTTCAGAAAACCTGATACTATGGATCTTGCGACGTAGTGTAGTGCTGACTCTGAGCTAAGAATGAAACCTAAACAGTGATTTCTTATATCATTGCATTGAAATGGTATTGAATAAAATAATAGACTAAAGTCAATGATATTTTATTTTACCTATTTTTAGGCTTTCGAAACCCTTATGGACTCGCTATGTCCTTCCCCGTTCTTTCTGGAATATATCAGTAACTACTGCAGCTTAACTTGAAATTTTAAATAATAATAATACATTTCGTGCGCCATTACTGATTAAAAGAAAAATAATGCTCTGTAGTTGAGCCAATAAAGTACACGAAATCTTAATCTCAAATGTGCAAAACAACTTTTACTGTAATGTACTTAATGAATGGCAGAGAAAGATTCTAAACTTTGGGTTCCGTGCATGCTCTTGTAGCAAATTCTCGAAAACTCGACTGGCACGCCTCAGGCGAACTATTTACATTAAAAGTTGATGTAAATTGGATCAGTATTCAGCAGTTCCCCGTTTCAGAGTATTCGAGTGAACTGGACTAGTTTTATATTGTTATGAAAGCGATCATTTATGTTCTATGCTGCCTCTTTTTTTGACGCGCCACCCTGGCGGTCTTGTGTCAATCAGAACCAATTTACAAAAAATCACATTTACCAATCATAATTTTATTTGATGCGAGCATGATTTTACACACATTGACTTCAACTTTATTTCTATCAAGAAAAGAACAATTCTCTTAAGAAAGCTTAACATCCAGATCGATACAATTACGTAGCCAAATATTTCACAAAATTTCGCAATCCCTTCATCACACCATTTGGAGTGGAGAGACGTCCGTTTCCGCTCGCTATTTACAATCAAGAATATTCCACAGGCTAGTCCGCAACAAAAGAAACGGAATGCCAAGTTATACCTCATTATTCAATCAACACAATTACACGACAAGTTGAATCATTGGCAAATACTCAGAGATACAATAGCTAACTTTGTGTGTCTTATAATGGGATTGCTTAGTAGCATCATAACCCGGGTCTCTCATAAATCCTCGCCACAAACCATACGTTTGATTCACTTCACGCTGACGTCGCCCACATACATTTATCATGCGCACCATTCCGGAGTCTATTGCCATCGTAATAAATGACATTATCCTGTATGGTTTTAACATTCCATCGATTGGCAATCATTAGTTGGATGAGTTTGATCTTTGCTCTTAAAATTGTTTGTTTGAAAAGTGTGCTATCTTCCATTCCTCGTGTCATAATAAACGGCCTTTTCTGTTTGTTTAGTGATCGCATTTGGCGAGTAAAGGCAGGCCTAAGGCATTTAGTAATACAGCTGGTTTTTAACAGTTTGTCTCAGGACACGTCAGACTTCATATTATCAGAGGGTGAAAAGCACATAGTAAAAATCAAAACAACATTAATCATGAAAAAATATTTCAGACGGTATTAATTCCTTCTGATCTATTAAGTATGTATGTGTATGATCTATTAAATATTAATCAAGATCGTAAGCTTTTTAAATCCAAATTAAAGTGGTGCTGTAAGAACCAAGACCAAATTAAAATGGATATACTGGCAACACACCATGCTAGTAAAAATTTTGGTCAGTTTTGGAAAGGTACGGCTAAACTGAACCCAAGGCCAAGCGTTCCTGTGAGTATTAACGGGGTTATTGGGGCCAAGAATATTGCAGAGATATTTAAAGATACCTTTAAGGTTACTGCATTAGATCTTCCTAATAATAATAGTTTTTCTGCAATAGTTAATAAAAATGTATCCCAGTTTGATGAGCCCTCAGTACCTAGATTTTCAGCTAAAGAGATTGCAAGAACTATTAAAAGGATGGCAAGGGGGAAGTCGCCGGGTCATGACAACCTAAGTATTGAGCATTTTCAATGTGCTGGAGCTCACTTACCTGTGGCTCTTTCTTTGCTATTTTCTTTCATTATAAGTCATGCATATCTTCCACAAGAGCTAATGAAAACCATTGTTGTACCCATAATGAAGAACCGAACAGGTGATATTTCAAATAAAGATAATTATAGACCTATCTCATTAGCAACAACAACAGCAAAAATACTTGACAGCTTGCTGAATAATCATCTTAATAAAGTACTGAAACTACATGATGCTCAATTTGGTTTTCAAAAAGATGTATCCACAGAAAGTGCCATATTAAGTCTAAAGCATACTGCTGAATATTACATTAAGAGAAAAACCCCTGTATATGCCTGCTTTTTAGACCTTTCTAAGGCCTTTGATAGAGTATCTTATGATATTCTATGGAAGAAACTAGAAGGGATCCTACCTTCCGCTTTAATTAACGTTTTCAAGTTTTGGTACAATAATCAGGTTAATTTTGTTAGATGGTCTAATGAGTTGTCAGACATGTACAGACTTGAGTGTGGTGTGCGACAGGGTGGGCTAACGTCACCTGCGCTTTTTAATTTGTATATGGATCAACTGATTCAGAGGCTGAGCAGTGCACATGTTGGTTGTTCAATAGATGGGAAGATGATGAACAATATTAGTTATGCTGACGACATGGTACTGCTCAGTCCCTCAATCAGTGGCCTTAGAAAACTGGTGAAGACATGTGAGGACTATGTAGGCTTGCATGGGCTTGTATATAATGTTAAGAAAAGTAAAGTATTCGTTTTTACGGGTAGAAATAAGCATCCAGAACAGGTTCCCTCTATTGCACTTTATGGCACAGCGTTAAATGTTGTTAAAAGTTTTAAATATTTGGGGCATATAGTAACAGCAGATCTTAAAGATGATGCTGATATTGAGCGGGAACGTAGGGCGCTGGCGGTCAGGGGGAATATGATTGCTCGTAGGTTCGCCAATTGCTCAGCTGAGGCGAAACTAACACTGTTCAGAGCATATTGTCAGTGCTTTTACACCAGCAGTCTTTGGGTTAATTTCTCCCAGGCCTCTCTCAGTGCTCTGCGGGTCCAATACAATAACATATTCAGAATGCTAATAGGATTACCCCGATATTGTAGTGCATCAGGGATGTTTGCGGATGCAAGAGTTGATGGCTTTCCCGCGTTATTTCGCAAACGCATTGTCTCTTTTTTGAGCCGTATTCGGGATAGTCAGAATAGCATTCTGAACTTAATAAGTTCAAAATTTGATTCTACTATTATACATTTTTGGATTAAAACTATCATCTAGAATTTAGTAAGCAATATGTAAACTCCAGTCAATTTTAGCATAAAGTATTGTAAGAAAATTAATATTCCTATTAGATATTTAGATTTTATTGTTGTAGGCACATATGTAATAGCATGATACCTGTATGTAGTTATTACTTATATTGTTATTTATTATTCTGTATTTTATGTCATTGTTTTTGTTTTGTAATATGGACTGTGTTGTCTGAAATAAAAAATTATTCATTCATTCATTCATTAAGTTTCCCTGTACTTTCATACTACGTACTACCATTTGTAAAAATGGATGAAGGATACGATTTTTTAGGCATAGCAATTTTAATGTAACTCGTACATTAAAATTTATTTGTGCTTTTAAAGACACAGACAGAACAGAATTGATTAGAGTAGAGACGTGATTGAGATATCCAGACTTGAAACGATATAAAGAAAATAAATTTTCTCAAAGGATATATGTATGTAAGTAATATTTTTAGCTCACGAAAAATTATTATCTTCTTTCTATGTCAGCTTCTGATTACGGGCCTTTTGTGTGCTCCCTCCCTCTCAAGTCTCCGTGAATAATCAGCCAATTACATAAGCATCGTATGATAGTTGGATGTCGACATCTTCCTCATCTTCCTCTAAGTTTTAAACTGTCAGCCATCGAGTTGGAATTCTACTGTCAACACACATTTTCTGCGTTTTTATAATTTTTGAATCCTCTTTTAACACTACGGTATTTACTTACACCCCATGTTACTACTATTATGTTTAGTGGTCGTCTGGATACATACTACTCTACTTAACTATTATATGGGACAGGAATAGGATGATGCTGTGTCCGGCATTAGCTAAAGGTCTTTATTGTGCTGGGTTGGACTCGAGCAGGCTCTGATATCTTAATCGATTGTAACAAACCGTCATGCGTCTGTCGCAAATTGTATCAATAACTGACATCAGAGCCGCAAAAAGTAAAAAAAAAATGATACCGTAGTCTAGAAAATGAAAACTGATGAGTCTGATGACCTCCCAAAACAGAATGAAAGTTTGATTTAGGTATTTGCGGAAAGCCCATTACCCCCAAACAGCATTATTACGCCTGTCATTCATACGTCACCGGGTGACAGACGACGCCCGCGCCGCCGCTGTACCTATTATTAGCTTTTTGATGTAAACAATATTTGTCGCCCGTGGATGGTTTGCAAACAAGGTATTGATTGTAGGTTTTTTTGTAAATGAAGATTGTACCCAGTTGTATTTGGGAGAGTCTGCTCGGACAACAGAAGCAGTTGTAATGCCAGGAAAAGAATCCTAGTAGAACCTACCTAGGTAAGAGCTAGAATTATTGTACCTTAGGTCGACTACAATAAGGCACCGGTAGGTACTGGTATAAAACTGTAAATGTTTGTTAGGTAGCTAAGCTGTTATTGAAACAAATTGAATGAATTTTAATAAAAAAACATTTAAGTAAGTATTATAAGCAATAAGGTTCTTTGCACAGGGAATCCCTTGGTTCCTAGCTATTCCTATTGGGTGTAGGTTAGGTAGGCCTTCTGCTTCCGCTTTCAGATCATGAAGTTGTGTTAAAATTGACAATCATTTCATCACGTAGAGTTGTGTTGTGATTTAATTTATCTTATCGGTGGTTAGACCCGATGTGGTTTGGTTTGTTACTGATTGGTAATAAATTGATTGTTTATTATAGGTGCGTTGCGTTTTACAAGGCTGGCATTGCATGGAGCAGAATTTTATACAATTTGATCCATCGTGCATAAATCCCTATCCTTATATTACAACAAATGTTCGATTCAAAATAGTGATGTTCATAAAAACTATTTGTATACGTGTATTATCCTATTTTAGAAGAAACTAGAAAATATCATTCATACATAGGGCACATGGAAAAAGATATTTAATTCACGCCACGTGACACGCCACGACACGGGACACGCTCGTCACGTCAAGTGTTACTTTCAAATTTCAAAAGAATTTCAACAATGACGTCTTAAGTAAGTCGTGACGTAATTTCTTTTAACCAGTCATGGTGGATTGTATTTATAATTTACCGCCTCGTTATTGTTTATCCAAATGAAACAAGTCCATAACAACTGGAATTATAAAAGTTACGGCTCGCTTTCCTTCCGTTTGCCGCTAGTTCCCTTATCGGACAGGAAACGAATTACACTTGCTGACAGAATAACACAATGGTTAATGACTGACCCATTGAAATGTATTTGACTATTTAATTTGTGAATTGGCATTGCTGACAGTAAATTTTGTTTCTTATAAAATAATAAATTAATAAAAAATCTGATGTCAAGATTCTTGCGATTTCTATTTTTATAAAATTAGATTAGAACAACATCAAGTGTCTCAACTCAACATGATAAATTCGATGAGAAAGATAGGAATAAATAATATATATTGTTTTGTTTTGTTTATGTGTTAAAACATTGTATATTTCTGCTCCTGAATTTTCTTCTCCGAAATTTTCCTTGTTATGACGAAGACACGGTCTACAATCAAAAATCCACTTTTTACACTTAAAGTACAAAATTCATTTATAAAATTCAGTAAGCCACTAGAGATTAAAAGTCGCTCACTCAACTGTCAAAACAACTAATAAAAACACAATCTCACTAGCCTATCCAGGAACGCATTCGCGATGAGTCAATGAGTAACATCGATACAGAATTAGTTCACCTCTGCCTGCGTTGGCGAGCTTCTAAATAGAACTTCCTAATTTAATGTGACAGAGTTATTAACAGAGGTTTGACCTCACTGCGAGATGGGCCCTGACCTTGCTTCACGTCGTGCATTTTGACAAGGAACCTTGCTGAGCAGATTCCGCAATAATGACCTTGAGTGTCATAACGTCATAAGTGCTGTGTTTTAAAACATGGTATGTGGTTTTGAGCTGAGAGGCGCGATTTTTAAAGGTTGAGTCAGTCTTCTTATTATAAGCAACTTACAAGTCAGAAATTTAACTTGTAAACATCTTGGTAGGTAGGTACAGCTTAGGTATCTCGCTGGATATATTCTGCTAATATTTCACTTGGAAATCGCTAAAACTCATTGTCATTCATATCACCTTGTGAATGACAATCCGTGTTGTCATATATCTATCACACAATTCGTCTTTTTTCTGGTTAACTTTTACCACAGACTTTATACTGGCGACTGCGCCCTTATTTACTCGTAAAAACCCGGGTAAGGTTAACAGATACCTATCAATTTACATTCATGTTTACATCAAAACTTACTAGGTACTTAGGTATTTACATGATTTATAAATACTTAACTGATGCTAAGTGCAGCAACCTCTTACAGGGCGACACATCATGCAAGGCGCAAGCAAACACTATCATATTACAAAGCAAGGGAAATCGTAGAAAACAATAGTTATCATACGTTGAAATATACTTACCTAATAATGTGTGTATGTATGTATGTAAAAAAACAATAAGTTACATATAGAAATTATAGAACATTAATTTAACAAAGTAGAAGCAAAGGAATTGATACTACAAAAATATCTCGAAGCAGCTCAGTGTAGCTAAAACCTTCATGTTTTTAAACACTCTTGGAACATGCATTAGGTACATACTTTCCCTCCTCAAGTCATGCCCGAATCGCATTATACTATGTACTCTAAAACTCTTAGCTTTTGTTATGAATGAGTTGTAGGCATACAAAGTTGACTTCTCAGGGCAACCAATACAAGTATAATTGACCGTTTATCGATTTAGTCCGTCAAGGCTCCATAAAAACTAACAGCTTAACTAGTAAGTTTAGTTTACTGCTTGGCTAAACGTCAGACCTGCCCCATAATTGTGTGCCAGGTATCTTTGCGCATGACAGTATTGAACTAAAATAAAACTTCCTATTTTCGCAGTGCGCTAAGATAATAGAAAGGCACGCCCCGAAGACCGTTCCCATTTTCTCACTGATTATTATTTGTTTACTTATAAAGTGATCTGAAATAAAGGTTAATTATAATTACTTATTCAAAGAAAATACAAACATAAATAATCGTATCATATTACGGTGGTACTATTGATTGTGTGGAATGATGTTGGGATTGCGGGAGCTAATCAAGGGTAACAAATGTGATGATTTGAAACCATATTTGCCATGGTGAAAATTTACAATGGTTTTAAGTTATTTAAAACAAGATCCGTCAAGTGCGCTGATGGTTCGAACATTTGTCAATAATGCAAATACTTATATACATAAAGGATCTGAAAAAGATGTTACCTACAGAAGTTTCAAAAACTGTTTTAAAATATACAAACCTGATACCTTTAATTTGATATACCACTTACCCCCATAGGTCTCTTGAAATTTCAGCTTAACAATATGTAATGTACCTATTAAAATTTTCATTATAATTGTTTTTTTTTTTTTCTTTTAATCAGTAATAGCGCACGAAATGTATAATATTATTTCAAATTTCAAGCTAATAGCTGCGGTAGTTGAGATATTCAAGAAAGACGGACTGAGCGAGACCTTAGGGTCTCGAAACAGATCTCGAACCCCTAAAAAGAAGCGGCGCTAATGCTGCTCAGACAAACTTATAAACTAGTTCGGCTTATAGCCCTTACATTATAGCCTTTTAGTTACCTACCACTTAGGCAAACTGCTCGCGATTGTCAACAAAAAACGGGTTCACGCGAACGGGCCCGAAAAATTCCACAATAAACGTAATAAAAACTTTTGATTCTAACTTAAAACTGCTTCTAAGCGATAAGGCCGCCCATTGTACTTGTCTCATGTAATATGTCTTTTTGTAATGTTGTTTTTCTGGTGTACAATAAAGTGTTTGTATTGTATTAAAACCCATGACACTTTTCAACATGGTTTGTAGTTTGATGTGGTTTAACATCACATTGGTACTTATTGATCAATGGATCCATATTTACTAATTCTTTTCGTAAATTAACAAAGCTCACGTTATTTGCCTCCGCTTACCTACTAAGCCGTCATATTCCAGTAACAGTAATACAGTTCGTTATGTAACTGTTAAGGTTGTATGCAGTGCAACCTGCGTTCTTGATGCAAATCATCATCTTTATGAGTTAAGCAGAAACTGCTGCCTTGATGGTTATCAATTTTAACGGTTTATCATCGTTATAACCGTGCAAGTAGTACAAGCTGGTTTTACCTTAACCTTTATGATTAACAACTCCTTCGTCTACCTTCCTCACCTCACCTCTACAGCCCATAATGGTCCACTGCTGGACGCAGGTCTCCCCTGTTTTTTTTTCTCATGGAGAATAATGCCCATAATCCCCACGCTGGGCATGCGGGTTGGAGATCGCAGTTCGGTGGTAGATCTATTCTGCAATAGGCGCTACCGCCCGCCCCCTGGTAGGTATATGTCCCTTAGTCGCCTCTTACGACACCCGCGGGAAGAGTTGGGGTGGTGCAAATTCGAAGACACGCCGTGTTATCTTCTACCTTGTTTTAAATTATTTTCTCAATCGATTTATAAATTGTTCCATTTTTAATTTCGACCTTTGAAACCAAAAGTGGAAGTCGTTCTTGGCATTTGCTTCTGTGAAAGTTTGGGTATGTATGTATGTGTTTGTACCTATAATTATAATTGTATGGTCGATTATACATATAATAATATGTCACGTACGGTAGGTCGCATCTGTGGTCGCATGCTTGTGTTGTGTTACTACCTACGTTGCTGCTATTTCACAACTATTGCCTATTTCGCACCGATAACAACTCATTATGAACCAACTTCCTTGTCTAATCTATCGCAAAGCAGCTAGCATTGTTTCACTTTGAAACTTATAGATAGACCTAGTCTTATATATAACTGCCACATAATCTTACTATAAGGCCCTATACTACGACGCCATTTTGTGAAAAGGATAGGCATAGGACTTCGCGTTCATAGGAGCGGGACAGAGCAGAGCAACGCAAGCCCAAAAATTAAGTTGCTTTAATTTAACAAGACATTTTTTTTTTAAATGTTATGTTTCGTGTTTTCAAAACAGAATGATAACAATAGGTATATTATGTCAAAGTTAAATATTCAGTAGTTTGAAGATATTTAGTTCTGATGGATTTGATTTGAGGTAGTATCGACAGCTGCACGCAACTTCCATTCGTGAATTATTGTGTTCCGTAATACCAAAAATGATGACTGAAAACTTTTTGTATTTTCGACATGGTGTTGTTATTCTGTAACGTGACAATCTGACAATGTAAGCTATGTTCCTTATCAAACAAAACGTAAGGGATTGTTGTTTTTAATACAAAACATATAGGACGAAAACATGTCGTTTTCGACGTAAAGATATGCAAAATCGCATTTTGCATATTTTTGTTTACATTTCATTATAGGTGTATATCATTAAGAAAAAAACAACCAGGGACCTAGATAAATACTATACGAATACAAAAAACAGCATGATATGGTGGAAATATGCTCGAATTACAAATCATTTTGGTAGTACGTTTGTATGGGCAAATCATCATTCGCAGGCCTCTTAAGGCTTACCCAATCAATTCAATCTCCAAACAGCCATAAAAAAATCAAATCGGAAACCCTCACGTAACGTACACAACCCAAACACCTGCGGCACTCACCACTGCGCGTGAGTCGAAAGCTCGCAGAACTTGCGCACCTGCGCACGACCGACTTGCGGTCCCGCTGCGCGCGAGTTTTCACTTTCGCGGGCCGATGCCCCTCGCCCAGCCTCGGCCCACTTCGTCTCTGGGTCAAGGTTGCCCTGGGATGTAATGCTCAATGAGACGCGAACATCGAGGCAGGATAACTTTAATGTTGTATGTGGCGCTCATAGTCGCCAGATAAAATTTATCCAAAACTCTGTAGATCTCTGAGTTATTAGGTTATGCACCTTAGAGATTACGTTAAGTCCATAATAATGCTTATTAATGAAGCAGTAGATACAGGGCAGTGGTATAGTTTTCCATGTGACGCACATTGTATTGTCCTCCTGTCTTCTTCTTCTTCGGTAGGCTTCCAGAAGCACCAATATTTTTGAATTCGAAGAGTCAGCATCACGAACATAGATTCTTCCACCATCTTAATGTCAATTACCTACTATGTAGCCGATGTAGGGATGAATTAACATCATGGTTGATATTTTCTTTGTATGTTCTGTTTTATACGGTATGGTTTGCAGATTAGCAGAATCGGTTACGTGTGATTTTTCTCAGGGTCAAAAGGTCAGAAGAAATAATGCAAAATGTTTAATTTTCTGTGTAATTTATTGTCTTTGTTGAACTGTTACGTCACGCGCATACGTCATTGTAATGCCCATGACAATGATTGTTCTCAGTAGGTACCTTACCTAGGTACACTCGCACACAAACAAGTGCAAAACCATAACCAATGACATTATATAAGGAGCCAGTACTGCTGTCGCACTGCGGGACCAATACTTCCCACTCTTTTCAATCTTTAAATGTACCTTTCTTTTTTTGGAAATGTTGAACATATCGGTATGTGGCACTCCTTACGAACTACGAACTATCCTTCATTCTGTGTAGTTACTTTGAATACAAAATACACGTTCGAATAATTAACACAAATTCTTCGTGTTATCGTTAACCATTGCTTTATGAATCATTGATGCTTCAACCCAATTCTGTTTTCAAACATTCACCACATCGCTTCAGTTTATATTATTCCGTTTATTGACCTCTAGTTTGCAAATTCTGATATCTATTCGTAAGTACCTACTGTGGGCTCTAGATAAACTGTTATTTAAGCTTAAAGTTGGTTTGTTTCAGAACAAGTTTTTATTTTTACGAGATTGATTGACAAGAAGCGAGATAAATAAAGGATCGTAAACACGCTATCAACATTCTGTTGTCAACATACCGGCTCTTCATGTGGACAGAATTGTTGAACAGATTGTCTTTTCAGTCTAAGCTTATTGATCTGACTGTTCAAAACCACGTTTATAATGCGCGCGCGAGTTGACGACAAAATAGTTGTTGGAAGGTGGAAGGTGCCAACTCGCGCGCACTCTCAATTTTCATTCGAGGGAGTTAGTTGACGAATAAGTCAATTAAAACTACCGCTACTAAATGGATCTGATTCAATTTTTTTACTTACAAGTAAATCTCCGCGAGTTCGCGATGCGACCCATTCTCCGCAATATGCCGAAGCCGTACGATAAGTTGGTGCCCAGAGCGAAATACTTTTAATTCAGTAAACTCGTCACCAGTCTTTTGTTTGGGTGCGAAATGTAAAACACAATTGTTAAGTTTCGTCAAATAGCTTTCAATCAAACCACTAAGTTAGTTTCCTGTGGCACCGAAATAACAATCCCTAATATAGGTAAGTATGTAGTGGCAATGTATGACTAGAACAGAATGTCATCAGCGATCGTCGACCCTCCATATCGCACTTATCGGTGGGAAACATCGCTGCACTTGGCAAAGAAAGAGCGTTATCGCGCTATAGATAGAGGACCAGATACAAATCCGAAAACAAATACCTTACTTACATACATACAGAGCATTGAAATACCTGTCTCCTTGAACTTGTTTAAATGCCCTGCCTTGAATTAAATGCGATTTCAGATTTCACGTAGTTTTAGTTAAATTGTGCAATACGCTTCTAGAGTAGGTACGTAGCTCGTAAATACTTAAATTTAGCTATTTAGGGATATCTCTCCGAGCCCCATATGTTAAATAATATTCATATTAAAGCCAAAACAAGTATGTATACCTACTAAAAGAAACCAATAAGCCAATTAAGATGTTTAACTGTCCTTATCGACCTCAGCAATGGTGAATTTAGCACTTACTCGATTGTGTTAGTATAATGACAATATTTTTTCCTTGTTTCAGATACAGATAGAAGCATGCATGAGCAGGACGGCGATAATGAGCCGGCGCATCACGCGCGTCGGCCAATGAACGCCTTTCTTATATTCTGCAAACGTCACCGAAGCGTCGTCCGCGACAAATATCCTAATCTAGAAAACCGGTAATTTGTTTCATCATTGATCGATACAATTTTTATAGCCATGTCAATAGCATGTCGACAAAAAGCTTAAATACCTGCATTTGATTTAAGCTTTCTCTTACCCAGAAATTAGTATGTTTTTAAAAATCGTTAATAGAATAACAAATTGCTATACCTACAATAGGTGCATGATAAGTGCACCGGCACCTATTTGATGTACCCACACTTGCTCTAGATACATTCTTGACTACCTAACGGATCCTGAGACTAGTATGTCAACTGTGTCCATTATCCACTTGATCAAACAACTGAACTATACGAGCGTGTTTTGTTTATTGCAGATCTATTACGAAGATTCTTGGTGAGTGGTGGGCCAACTTGGACAAAGAAGAGAAAGCTTGCTACACAGGTCTTGCCAAACAGGTGGGTCCTCGACATACCAAAACTAATCAATTGCATTTTTTTGGAATGCGGTATACTTGCCGCATTCCGAAAAAAACATTTATTTATTAAATGGCATTTATATCAACAACAAATAAATAAATTCCTTTTTTTTTCAGTACAAAGACGCCTTCTTTAATGCTCACCCAGACTTCAAATGGTATAAGCTGCCTGCTCCGCCACTCCGAACTCTTTCTTCGCGCCCGCGGGAACCTACCGAGAAGTCAGTAGACTCCCCTAATATAGACCACGAGATTGAATCGGAAAAAACGAATAATAACTCAACTAAAGTAGATTTCAACAAAAAGCCTAACGACGATGATGGCGAGCCCAAGGCGCTGTCGATGTTCACGCCGGGCAAGCTGGCCGACGAAGCCCACATGGGAGGCCTCAGCAGCCTCCTCTCAATAAAGACTGAAACACAACCCCTCAACCCATACTACTCACCGCCCTCGTTTAAATTCAACGCGATCTCAACTCCTATCGATTACCGATCTCAAAATGTAACTAAAGAAACCCCTAACGACGACAATATACAAGAGCTCCAGAATGCCCTCACCGAGACCACCAAGGTATTCGAAGAAGAATTCGACAGAAAGACAATGGAAAAGGATGTAATACATCATTACGGCAACGCTCAGAACGACCAGTTCACGAACCAAGATGTGATAGACCAAATAGTTGATAAGAGATTTTGTAAGGATGAAGACAGGAACTGGTCCGACGATGAAAGGAACGCGAAATCGGGCAGGTCGTGTAAGGGTAAACGTTACCAGGAGTTTATGTCTGTTGGGGGACTGATAGCGAACAAGAGGCAAAAGAAAGATTACTTGGATAAACTGTCAGACGACGGCTACAGCGCGAACTATAGCTGGGAACCTGGCAACTCGCGCGGCGACGACACCACGGACTCACTATCCACCACTCACGAACCGAAACATATTAGCTCCATCGTTGAGATTACTACCGAAAACGATACCACAATCGAATCCTTCGACGGACCCGAACCTGACAATAACGCAAACAAAACGTTCAAGGCTGCAGACTTTGACTTGGATGCTAAAATAAGAGCTCTGCCTTCTCTTAGTCTAGAGAAGTTTCAACAGAAGAAGCGCGAAAACAAACGTAAGAAGAAAACGATCAACTCAAGGCCTAGAGTGCACGAGCCGCAAATAATCAACACGGTCCCTCGGCCGATGGTGGACGAGCGGCGACAAATGATGGAGAGCTGGCGGCAGAATGTGATGGGAAGCCAGAAGCGGAAACCGAGGAAAATAAGCATCACGCGGCTGGAAATTAACAGCATGGTTTCAAGCGTGGACTACAACAGTGCGCATAAGATTAGTCCTGAGATCAAGCTGGCGACGGAGGCGCCCAGCAGCATGGTCCAGGACATGGAGCTCGGTAAGCAGCCGCCGCTTGGAGACCTGATAGGGCTGGCCACGCTGGCCGAAGTCGCCGCCAACACTTCGAAGCTCGACGACTCCTCGATCGTCAACACCTACGGCGCCAAAGCGAGCGATGAATACGCTTCCAAGGTATGAGATACCAACTAAGCCTTAAAAGATATTCCAAAAATTATTTACTTTGTAATAATCAAATAATATTTATACATAGATCTACTTTTACAATGTACGCATAAAGATTAATATTATTGTACACTTTTAATTGTAGTTTTTATAATATAGCTATAGAGTTATTTATATTGAGATAGAGAAGAAACTATGTATACTTATTTTAGTTGGATTGTGTCGTTGTGTAGGCTGCTACATATTGCTTTTTAGAGATAGATAAAAAAAATGGTGATAGATAGTTTAATAATTAAATCACACGAATAACACAGGCATAATGACATGTATTTTACGTTAATTATATGGATTTTAATGTTAAATCCGAACTGCAGTATAACATGTTGTAACATGAGACCAGAACTATTATTTGATAAATTGTTGAATACAAATGCCAAGCGAGTTTATAACATGTTATATTGGTATTTCATCACAATGACATGAAACGCCAAACTATTGTCATATTACTGTTATTTTAAACCTCATTATGTATATAGCCTTAGGTTATTTAAATCGCCTTATTTAGATAAATAATTAGATAAAACTACGACACCACGTGCATAGACTGCATTGCATTTTAAATGGTGATTTATTTTGTGTTTTTAACGTTGCATATTTTGCAGCGATTGATATTTTCTTATACAACGTGACATACGTCACTCTTTTTACACAAAGGCGAATTTATCACAAACGTAAATTGATCTAGTGTTAAATTTTTTCCAAAAAAGCTACAACGCGCGTTATTAAAGTTTTATAAAAATCATTGTTATGTTATTTTAACAACTATTAAATTAATGAGGCCAATTATAACTCTACCACTTAAAAAGTGAGTATAACTCGCAATCATTGCTTTGTGATAAATAACTAGTTTTAGTTTAACTATTTGTCGATTTTATCATTCAAATTAAGTATATATATATATAATGTTATGTTACCTTCTGAAAAACACTAAATACTACAAAATATATCTTGATTACTGGTTCGATTTTATCTTTCCCCATTAGGTGTGTACCTGAAGAATCGTAATCACTGTTAATCATTCTAAACTAAACTATCTTAATCGGTCTAGTAAGCTGACTTTTCATTATGTGAGCTACAAAATTAAGTAAATGATCTGATTGGGAGTCTGAAGACTTGTGCATTCTAAAGGTAAATGTAATTCTATGCAACCTCTCGTTTCACTGATGAAAAGCCAGCTTTAAACTTATCTTTAAAGTATTTATATCATGGTTATAATAATGTAATTCAGAACAGTGTTTCTCAAATTATTCACGTTTACTTCAACCGTGTATTATTTATTATCTTAATTGAGTTTCTGTGATTTTATTCTATCTCCTACTTCGAGATCGCTGCTCGCACGTCGCTTTGTCCGTGGATCTAGTCTAAGTGTAGGGTTTAAAATGAAATCATCAAGTACGAAATTCGAAGTGCACTTATATTTTTTAAAGTTACAAAATGATGATACAAGCCATAAAGTGACAAGCTCATCCAAAGACCAAATATGTTAGAATAGTGAAGCTAGGCTGTAGATATTGTATTATGTAATGTATGTATAAGTGATATATAAAATACATATTGCATTATATGAAATAAATTACACCTATTAATTGTAAGCATGTCAGAATTTGTGTCGCTCCAGTTCAGAATGTTAAAATTGTCAAGTTACTACCTACGTATTTCGTTAATGCATTTCATTTTGTAAATCTGCACAGAGTTTTGTAATAGTAGGGATTTTATTAATGTTGTTTTTAATGTAAAGTTTTATTCATTGTTAAGTTTTCTTTTTACGGTTGAGAGCTTCGTCGGTTCCTATAATAATTATGACTGGAACATTGTATAAAATACTAAACTGAACCCTAAGAAACATATTTTGCCTTGTCAATAATGTAGAAGCCTTATTTTTGAAATTAGGATAAGGTAACAGAGTTGGGGCCAGTATGTGCAAGTACATGATAAGAATTACATTTTGGTGATTTTGTAACAATTTATGGGCCTTAGTGCGTGAAATGTGGTAAAGTTTAAGATCTTGGGGAATATAATATCTTAAGATCCGAGTATATTGAATTATGGTGCTGGAAGATCTGTATAAAATTATTTAAGAATGTCCATTGCTAGGTTAACGTTTGTAGCGATGGGCTTTTAGTCAGTAGGTAGGTAGATATTCATTGTTATAAAGATGTTGCAATCATTTTGTGCTAGGTACCTATACTAATTTGTAATTTTAGTACACAAGCAGCGCAAGTTGACAGTCTAATTACAACTAAAAAGTATTGCATTTGAGAAACACTGGTCTAGCGTGATGTAGTAAGTTAGGGCATAATAAGAGTAAGTCGGCACCCAAAGTGTTTATTACCTGTTTGGTTCCAAAGTGTTTATTACCTGTTTGGTTCCAAAGTATATTGTTGAATGTTTTGTTATTTGCGAGCGCGGTTCGAGATATATCCGTTTATTATAGAAATAAAGTTTATTCATATTAACAGTTGTTTGTTTTATTTATAAACGTGTAAAATTAATATAGATAATGCTGGACAAGCCACACATCATTTAGCCCTGTCTAGTATACTTCTTAGTTTATGCTGTCTAGTAATAGTAAGCACTAGTGGAGTAAGGGGGCGGGGGAATGCCATTTTAGCACTCATTGCGGCGACAAACCACATCCAGATCATAAAATCATCGCGGTTCGCTTCGCTTGCCGTTCATTCTACGTGTGGTCTGATGTTCTCCTATTTGGTTGTTAATCGCCGAAAAAACATATAATTAGGTACCTAGTTAGTCTTAGCTACCAACCGCCCAGAGCCCAAACCGCTGAAGCTAGAAAGCTGAAATTTGGAGGGACGGGTAGTTACCTCTTAATACACAAGCTCCCGATAAGAAGGGATTTTAGAAAATTTCACTACTAAGGGGGTTTGAAGTTTTTTCTAACTCTTTAAACCAGTGGCCCGATTTGCTTAAAATAATATACAAATTTAATAGGTAGGTAGGTACATAAATTTCAAGAACACTGCAGAACTGTTGGGCAAAATACAAACACTGGGGTACAAATATACCTACCCCATGCGTGTACTTCTGTGTTATTTTATTATACCGCAGTATACTGTCATCATAGTTAGGTACATTATGATACAAGTGCGGTAAGTTGAACATTACAGCCGAGGCGATATTGCTAGCCCGAGCCGTAGGCGAGGGCTACAAGAAAGCAGAGGCTGTAATTATCAAAGCGCACGTGTGTTATACGACGTTTTATAACATAACTATTTGCGAGTAAATAAATAAAACTCGACTTGAATAAATTTTCATACGCTTGTAAGTATCTATCGGTCGATTTTTCGGGCAAGAGGCTTAGAGTAGGTAGCGTTTTTCGCTGCCTCTGAGACTTCTGGCGGTGTTGAATTAATAAAGTCATCATTACTTGACGACATTTTCAAGTAGGTAGGTAAAAACAATACAGCGAAAAGAAAAGCACCCGGAATAATTTTTACTTCTTCACAAATTAGCGATGTGCGCGCATCAGCGCTTTTTATTCAGGGAAAGGCACAAAAACAGCCAGTATTACTATGTATTAGAGTAAAATTAATATTTTTGTGTTTTGTTACAGATAAACAAAGATTCTAGTTACGGAACGTAGGATCCTAGGATCTTTGCAGATAAATGGTTGTAATTTATGGTATAATAATTAAATTAAAGAATTAAATGTTTATTTATTAGTACCTACCTATATTTTTATCTCAAGTTAATTTTATTCTTAAAATGTTGACCATGACCACTTTTCTGACATAAAACTCTTTGCTTAGATTTAAAAAAATACCGTTCGTTTTAGACCATAGATAGAATTTTTTCACTAGACGGAGTATCTTGTTAAACCGTGCGTTTTACATTACATTACCGCACTAGTGCGTAATGAGATACATTACAGTATTGAAATTGGTGCAATAAGAGACCCTTTACGAGCAAATGTGTTATAAAATAAAAACCGCATCAGACCCTTCGATCAAGAATCCACCGCCCCCCAACCCGCACCACCGCGCCGCCGTCGCCGTCGCCACCGCGCCACAGCCGGTGGATACCTTGATCGATGCTCATTACTTCATAGGGCTCAGACCTTAGAGGGGTAATAATCCATCTACGGCTCAGACACACAGTGGGTGCATGCGATTAGTGGATTAGATAAAGGGTTTGTTTGACCAAAGTGAATTAAAAACATTAATCAGCGAGCTCTAAGGTTTTGAAATTCAATAAGAAAGAACCATCGAGCAGGTCATTCACCGCCCCATACCGAACCTAATCTAAGGTCACGGATGCTACAATGTTTGCAAAAGCCCAAAAAAGAATATTTTCTTATATTAAGCTTATACACGACACAATAATCATAAGGGCCGGGGCCGCCTTTGAAATCTTGGTTTTGGTTGGTTTTACTTTGGACGAACAAAATTGTTCTTTATAAAAAACACGGGTGCCGCGCCACTAGCAGCTGTCACGTCAATTCAAAATTCAATCAATTCAATAAAAAAAATACAATTCAAACAGAACAGCGATTGTTTGTTTTGTTGTTTTTTGCTGAGGTTTCTTGAAGTAATTTAATTGCAGAAAATTCTATAAACCCAGTATAAACCCGTACATAAACCAACACTTTTTTTATACAGAAAACACGAAAATACTTATGTGTACGAGTTGTAGTAAATATTTCTTCAAATCTGGATGAGGATACAATGATTGCCGCATCTGAACCTCTGGTGAGCTGTTGTTTTTCTTACCGGCTTCCCGAAACACCATATTTTAAACCCCTGCTCTTAGTCAGCTTTGACTGTCCGCGAATTTCACTGTCTCGGTACTAAACAGTCTCTCGCCAAGTCGCCACGCCAGATTTTTAGTATAATATAAAGCAAGAAGGTTCCGTTCCGTTTATTGCACCATTTAAATTGAACAAACAGTAACTATATTAACAATTATATTATCTAGTGTGGAACCATCGGCTGCCTTATCGCTGAGAGCGATCTCGTCCAGGCAACCTCAAGATGGCAGGATATTAAATAAGTAAATAATAACATTTATACAAATAGAAACAATATTAGGCTAAAGAAAGCATTTAACAAAAATAAAAAACAAGAGATATAAAAATAGGTAATCTGTTTAGATTAGGATATATTAAGAAAGGACAGATAGAGCTGATGAATACAATACTTACTAGGCATTATTATCTGTCTGCGAATGACATAATTAGTTACTGTATAATGCTCTTCTCTTTATTTTTTGTGTGTCTATTGTGACTCTTCCTAAGATACCTACATTATCTTGATTTATACATACCTTTTTAGCTAAGAATTGGCACCTAATGTACGAATCTATGTATTTGCTGTCAGAAATACTTTTTTACTTATTTTTATACAGTCATGGCTCGCGAGACCCCTGTCTAAACTTCTATCAATAGAAATAATTAAATCAAGATCTGTAAATGCAAATTGCAGGAGTTTGTGCCACACGGTCGCACCGTGCTAGCAAAGCACCCAGGTCAGATCTACGGCAAACAGAACACATCTGCTTCGGAGAGCTCTCTCTTGTATAAGCTCTCCAACTTCGCCATCAAAGATGAGACCTTGCTGGTGGAGAAGGAGGACGAAGAGTGGTGGTGTGTTCGAGAAGTCTTTTATAGAGAAACTGCTGGTAAGCTACATATTTTTTAGTGATAAGACTTTTTGTTTGACTTCGATCTTACCTGCCCATTGATGTCATAAGAGTAGATGTAGGGAACTGCCAGATGCAGTGCAGCAGATTCCTTACATGTATTCTAACACCTCTATGTGATCGATCACCAATCTCCTGCTAAATTTGATGATTATGGAAAAACTTCTCATGTTTGTGGAAGGCATGTTCACCTGTGGATATACTATGTGTGGTTATAGGTCAGAGATCCTTAGCTTTGTGAAGTACTTTTTGACCATTTTAATAATTCGCATCGGCAAAACTCATCTGCACAGAAGAGAACATTTCAACCCGATTGCATACGAATGCCTATATATGCCATCAAAATAATAGACTTTTGCTTGCGTTAAGCTCTTAAGTCAACAAAAACAGAGGCTCATGCTATCTCGCTCCCAATAACGAGGCTCAAGCTATCTCGCTCATATGAAATGTATACGGGAAGACAAAAAAGGACCAACGTATTTTCATATCTATCCCATTGAAACACGACTCGCGAATGTCGAGATCGCGACGCCATCTTGCGCGTAGCCATCACTCAATAGCATCGAGCATATGCCCAACAGCAACCACATATGTTTCGCGCGCAAAGGCAGAACATTATAATTAGCTAGAATGTTTTCGCGCCTCTCAAAATGAAGACCTCACACACACACACACAGACACATAGGCACATCGGTGTAACTTATTTATGTGGTACTACTGTAATAATTTGAAAGTCAAAGTCATAAAGTTATAGAACTTAACTATTTCTTTAGTATCCTAATATAATTCTAACTATAAGTAGGGGTATTGAAAACTGCACTGACATCTCGCATAGGAGTGTATTGTGCACTGTCCCCCTGCCTCAGGCCCTAACCAGCCCAGCTCCGTGAAATTCCAGAGCAGGAGTGATTGATAACTGCTGAAAAAAAGAAAGAAAAACAAGCTTTTCTGTGGCTCTGGCCGGTGTCAGTGTGGTTCTCTAAGGATTAAAAAATAAGAACTTAGACAAGTCAAATATTATATGTATCTATATTTATAGCTTTAGATTACATACTAAAATTAGTGTCTCAAGACACCGTAAAAAGTGTAAAAGCGTAAAACTCTTATAGTTTCATGGAGTTGGGGGTTATCATGTTACTGTTAGTTGCAGTCTGTAATATTACAGAAGCAACTAACAGTAACATGATAACCCCCAACTCCATGAAACTATAAGAGTTTATGGTTTTTACACCAAATTTAGAACTTGGAAGAGGCTAGTAGGCTACAAAACAACCAACACTGACACAGTCTTAGTAACAAAAAAATTCAGTCTTCGTTATTGATTCACAAGACTTGTGTGATTTAGTTGTAAAAACTCTCAGGACAAGTTAAAACTCTAAAGAAATAATTTCGGTTTTAGTTGCCCTGGTTTATTAAATTTAATGATTTCATATAAACGTCCTTTTAAATTTTTTGTTGTGATATGAATATAGTTTTAAACTAAACCAGAAGCTACCATGAAAAATTCTAAGTTGGCACTTTGGTCCATAATAAAATAATAAAGTTTTGATAGTTTAACTTCTTGTTTGTGGTTCTGTTTACTGTCTGACTTACAAAAAAGTATTTTTTCAGATAATATTTTATTGAATCTACCAATTTTTTTTTTTTGCAATAACATCTTTATAAACAGATAATTACAAAAAAAGGAACAATTTCGAACTAGTATTTACTATTGAAACAATTGAGCTAACTGCAGACTGTTGCAAACAATCTACAGGTAGCTCAACTGATCCATATCAATACCAGTCGGAAGCGTGCCCAAGACGCTGACTGCATTGCCCTGCTGTATGGCAATGCTGATGCGCTGTGCCAGATACTCACTAGGTCACGTGTCGCTTCGACCAGATGACGACGCTCAGATTATTTTTTGAAAACCCGCTCTTCTTTTCTACGCCGCACCAGTCACGGAATTGTACCTACATTGTTTCGTTTCAGAATTTGAAGAAGAACCAACACCTACAAAGGACTCAAAATTTGAATACAACTCCGAATCATTTCGTCCGCCAAGCCGCCTCAAGAACGACTTTAACATTTCCATCAAATCTGAAATCCTTAACAAAAAGCTTGATGCTGACAGCAACTCTGGGGGCTCTCGGACTGGCAGTGCCAATAGCTCCAGTAATATGTCGAAAAAGTTTAACTTGAACTCAGGGACTGGAGCCGTTAAGCAGAAGCAGCTGAATCCTAAGACAGATAGCTCATATGAGGAGGAGTTGTATGTTAAAGGGTGCACTGCAGTGTGGTCTAAAGGTGGGTTAAGTTTTAATAAATTCACACTGAATTATCTAGTACCTAAGTAAGCAGAGTTTGTGCAATTATATACGTACTATATAATATATATTAGGTCGTGTTTGTAATGTAGTATCAATATTATTATCTGATACTACATTAGAAACACAGCCATTTGTCCCCAGGCGGGCATCGATACACACAACCTCCTGCGTCGCAGGCAGTGAGTCTTAGAAGTAACAAGTTATAGTAGTTAATCGCCTTTAACTTCTATAACTTGTTACATCTAAGACTAAATACAATAATTAATTGATACACTGTCATAGCATTAAATATGCTTTAATACTAAATGTAATTTGCTAATGCGCCAATTATACAAGACCTGGCTTTATTATTATTCAACTGACTATAGTTATTCTCTAAAACTGTTTTTTTTTGGGAAATTTACCATGTTTTGTGTTGATTTGCGCTGTCCTAATATTTTATCATGGTGCAAGCAGCTGTAGCGAAACAGGAATCCTCGAAACCAAGTTTATAGTATTAACATTTATAGTAACGTAACAGTACCATAAATTGTAGTGTTTTCTATTTGCAGGACTTATCTCCACACCAGCCACAAAAGTGTCCGGTCCTGAGCAGCGAGAAACTATATGCTGCTACACCTTAGACACGCCCATAAAGCACGCGTCCTTCGCCGATTTCCATATAGACATCAAAAACACAATGCTCATAGACGCACTTAACTCACAGATCGGAGATGTTAAGAAAAACATCAAAATTGAGGACACCACCGAACACATCAAAACGGAAATCATGCCCAGCATAGTCCTGCTAGACAGCAAATGCATGAGAGTTTACGCAACTGATGGTAGAGAATACATAACAAGTATACCCTTCCAAGTTAAAAAGGTTTGGCCGATGAAGTACGGAGTTTTGCTAGAGAAAGATGCATCACCCGTGGCGGGCCACCAAATGACACTCCCAGCATCGTTCTTCCGTTTCAACGACTCCCACAATAGCTCTTTCAAGTCAACGAGAATGAATATGAGCAGCAAACTCAGAAACGACTCAACTTGCGAACATGATGTGCCGTTACCAACATGCTTCTCCCTCACACACCCGTTAGACGAAGTCACTCCAATACTCATAAAATCACCATCTCAAGGACTACAGTATTATAACGATGGTGACTTACAAATCATTTTTGTGAGCACAAATCCGAGCATAATACTGATTTACGACTGGAAGCTAGCAATACACTCCCTGTGGAAGATCCGGAAAGCAACGAGAGATGAATGTCTATCAATGTGCCCGAGTATGAATACTACAACCTTTAGCCAGACTTGCGATTACATAGGCAGTCCGATCCACAGTAACAGGAACGTGACCAGCTGGGCGACAGGACTGGGCAGTCCATACCAGTCCAAAAAAGTTCCGAACACCCCATCCAGGTCAAGACTAAACAGTCCTATGGCAAATGTTTTCCTTCAGCAAGGGTTATCCCCCCACGCGTCCATCGAACACGCGTCTTCAATCTCTATGATGCCAAACTCTGCGGGGATTGCCCCTCCGTCGCTGCCTCTATACCCTGACATCTGCCTGGACCACATATGGACTGACAACTTGACAATAAAACGAGATACAATAGAAAGTGAGAATGATCTGAAGACCTTCCTTCACACTGACTTAGTTGGTCACGATTATCTTTGCTTCATCGCTAAGCAGAATTCTGTTAGCAAGTTACAGATACTGAGATTGCAAAAGTCTCATTACAGAGGTGGTTTGAAGACCAATTTGATAGTGGGTACGGTGTCGACAGTGATGGCTAAGGATGCAGTGGTGTTGCCACATTTGAAAATGATGGCGTTGATCGATGAGGCGGGAAATATTATTCTGCAGTCTGGCAATAATGTTGTCGGGAAGGTAATTTGTCTTTAAATTCTAACTCATATACCAAAAACAGCCTATGGAAAAGCCTCTTTGAGCAATGAAATTCTATGAAGTTCTCATCGCCTTTGCAAGCTTGACACTGTTTAATCCATAAACTTTTCTTTACGGGACTGTTCTCTGTTTACACAGGGGTTGAGAGGGGGAGGGAGGGTTGTTTTTCGCTCTTCATTCCCATAATTTTTAGTACCTACTCGAGAACTTGTAGTATTACCTATAATAGACAAGTTCTAGCTAGATCATGCTACCAAGTTTCATTGAGTTTTTCTGATGTCAAAACTGCCCCATTCTTTATCCATCTGGGTTTTCATTTCTTTCCACTTTCTGTCCAACTGTAAGGAAATCTCATTCTCTTATCTAGGTCCCGATAAAAGAAGAAAAATCTTTCCCAAAGCATGTAACGATGATAATTCTCTGTAGGTCCACGTAGGCGGTGTCCTAGCCCGCCTCATTGACTCCCCCTACACTAAGAGGTCGACATTCCGCTCGCCGTTCCCGCGCCGAAGCAGCTTGCTGCCCAGCCGAGTTAATGACGTCACCTTTGATGACTCGGCACTGCATTTACTGTCCCCCGTGCCTCATACCACGGCTACGTCTCGGTTGGAGAAGAATGAGAGCTTAGGTAAGTGGAAAACAGTTTATTTTTGAATGAGCTTGTTAATGAGTCGAACAAATGACGTCACATTAAGACGGTACCCCGAGCCAAACTAGCGCCGCCACCTATTTTATCTTATTATTTCGTTGAACAAAGATAATTTCAAAATTTTCAATGAGCATGCAGTTTGTGATGCCTATTATAAGCTATTTTTAATGCCCCTATCATAGTTTTATTTTGTATAGTTTAGGAGGAGAGCGCTAGTTGGGCCCGGGGTACCATCTTAAATAGCTTGGCCCCTTGTAAGTGCAAACTTACTGTCGCTTACCCGTGCCTCGTACCATGTCTGCATCTCGGTTGGAGAAGAATGAGAGCTTGGTGAGTGACATACGGTTTATATTTGAAAGACAATGGATGGATGGGTGGCCCAAGAACATTATTAGTGGCGTAGTTTGCGGAAAGCCTTTGTTCAGTCGTTTTGCGATACCCAACCAGCTGACTGGTCCTACCTAGCGTTGCGGCGATTATCCCATAACGTAACTTTAATAATTTTATGCTTATAAAACAATCACTTGAAATATATGTATATAAATGGTAAATGAAGTGTTAATTTGTTCTGTTCAATTTAATTCCCAGGTCTGAGCGGCCTCTGCGACGCGGCCGGCTACCGCCTCACATTGCAGTTTGAAGCGGGTGCGATGTACAGGATCTCGCTGCCAGCGCTGTCCTGCTCGGCGCTGGTCACTAGGTGCTGCAGCGCTTTGACTGCTATATTGCCGAAGGACATCACTATGCAGGTATGACTTACCATCTGAACATAGCTGCTTATGTGTTTTAAGCGACAAGTAAAAGATGACTTGCATGGGACGACAGCCGCGGCTGCAGTAACTACCTATATCAAGTTCTTCTACAAAAGTAAGCAAGAATAACTTGTGTTTCTATCTGTATGGGATTTTGTCACAACTAAGCTAAATAGATCTATATAAATTTTAAAGAAGAAACTGTCAAGACTCGTTTATGGAGACGTGGAGCGTCGCGCGTCGCGTGTGGCGTGGCATGTCTCCTCTCTCTCTCGCACTCTACAACCATATGTTTGAAAACAGAGCTTGCCGCGCCGCCCAATTAATTTTCTCTTAAAAGCAATTGTTCTTATTAAGATGAAGAAAACAGCGCCAAACTATCAATCTCCTTCTATTTTCAATCGAATGATAAAGGTCGGCATTTCATCAATCTTTTCCCTGTTTAAATTAGTCTGACTTATTACAGGTCCTGATAAAATGGTACGGCGTCCGAAACGCACCAGGGACTCAAGATCTAACCCCACTACAAGAGTGGAGCATGTTCTCATCCGTCCTGCTCTCTCTAATAGGCTACTCGCCGCGTGCGAGCGAGACGGAACATGAACATGAGACGCAAAGCAAAAAGCAAAGGACTCAGAGTGATGGCGGGCCGGACGATTGGCAGTTTATGCTGAATTCTAGCATGCATAGGACTATAGGTAAATAAGTCGGGGAAATAAACTTTTATTGGAAAAACGAGTTAGTTAGCCAATTAGTAAACTAGTTTCATGTAGTTCCCTTCTACATGCAAGTAGTTTACCAATTGGCAACGGGATCTACATGGATCTAGATCCCGTTGTTTACCAAATAAGCAGCCGAGTCAATGATAGCACAAAAGAGTTACAGATACAATTATGAGGTACCTGATAGTCATCGATAAAAAAAATCGAAAGGTAACTTTGAATGTTATTGAAAGTCATCAATAGATTGCATATATACAACCTCTATTGGAGCAAAAGCTCTAAAAAACACTAAATTTCTCTTAACAATACATGTATTAAAAATACATTTTATACCAGTTTATACAAAAATGCTGATCTAAGCTTTGCAAGTGACGAAATTTGATCTCTGAACAATTGTTCAACAACAAGATCTGATACTTCTTCTCTCATCTCATACTCTTTCAGGCAACCCGCTGGCCACCATGCTGAAGCTCTCTCAGCTCTCCGCCGAAAATAAACACAAGCACATTAACACAGAACAAGACGAAAAACCTGCACAATTCAACGCAAACTCCATACTGTTCCCGTACACCCTGCAGATTCTGTACTCATTCCACCTTGTCTACGAGGAAATAAAGCTCAATACGCTACTGTCGAATGATTTGAAACCGCTGGCTACGTTTTTGTATCAGATTGCAGCGGATTTGAAGTTTGAAAAGTATGTGAATCATTATTGGTTGGATTTCCCGATTGACTTCGATTTGGATTTGGAGGTTTGTTGATTTTGAACATTATTTTTGTTAAACATGTTTTTTTTATTTTCGTTTTTCTGCAGGACTTCATTAGATTTTTTAATGTTTTGGCTACAATCGAATTTAGACACATTTTTATGCTTATGCAGATATTTTATAGGATATTAAAAAAACATACGTACTACCTTATATAATGTTCTCTTCTAACAAACCTTAATGGGAGAGCGAGACAAACATACAACGTGGTTGTGCAAGAGAGAAAAAAGTCCTTGATACTAACTCTTGTATCATTTTCAGGTTGATTCTCAAATACCAGCGGAAGTAAGGTCGAAGCTAGTAGAGCCGAGCTACTTCAACAAAGAGCCGCCCAACGTGTTCAGTTATATGAACAACATGTTCAAAGACGTGGACGTGGGATACTACCCGTACCTCGCCGAGGTTAACAACATGTCCAAGGATCTCATAGAGGTCAGTTTACAGTGAAAGCTCATCATCCGCACCTATCTTTTTCACGCTTGAACGATTGTTATGGCTCTTAAAACTTTAAAGACTTGCTATTTTGTAACTTGTGTTAATGTATAACTGCGTATAGCTGCTATAAAGCGGCTTCTATTATTAATTTCTTATACAAAACAAATCTCTATTAATCCTCATTTTATGGATCTCTTTTCGTTCTTAGATTCTATCAATAACCGGATGCGGTCGCTCCGCGGGCGTTCAAACCATAACGTCCCGGGATAACCTGGCGTCCTCCACTCCGCGCCGGCGGGACAGCACGCTGGGACAGGGCCCGGTGTACTCGCAGGCAGTGCTAGCCATGTGCGAGCGAGGTAATAGTTATTTTTTTCCGGAAACCCTGGTCACTACGGCTATGATAGGCGTATTGTGATCGCCACTTTATACGTTCACCCCTGAAGCTAATCATTGCAGCTGCTAGGAACTGTAGGATTTTCTTGGGGATGATGTCTTTTAGCTAGTATGGGCTGAGCTGGTGCTTGCCCAGGTGGATGCTAGGTTTTTGCATTAGTGCTCTGCACTCTCCAAGCAGATGGAGAGGCGTTTCCTCCGCCTCCTCGCAGAATCTGTAGGATTATATCGTTTAGCCCTGGTTTGAATTACTAGTTTGTGTTCAGTTAGAGCTCTTGTCATAATGCGAAGATTGCTTCTGCTTAACTGCACCAACCGATTCCTAGCGCTAAGCTAGGAATCAGCTAACGTTGACTTCTCTCAGGCCATGGCGGTCGCAGCGTGAGAACGAACCCTCCAAACTCTGACCTTGGATGTAGTTAGATACCTACGTTTCCTGAGGTTTGCCCCCCAACCACTTTCATTTTGCTTAGATCGATAGCGAAGTTTTTTAACCAATATTTATCATATCACAGTATTTTCGCAGGTTAAGTTAGATTCTACCACCACGCAGTTAGGCAGTTTTGGTCAACCATGTACTAAGAATATTTGTATGATTCCTCCCCAGGTATAAGCCCCCGCGACATCGACAACCTGCCCCCGGGGCTGGCCCTGGCCTGCATGTCCGTGGTGGTGGTGTGGGCCGGGTCCGCGGGCGCGCGCTCCGCCGCGCCGCATGCCTTCGCGCGCGCCGCGCGGGAGGAGCTTGCCAGGCACCAGGAGGCGGGCACCCATGGAGACGGAGTCGAAGGTAACGTCATAAACTTCACTCGACAGTTTGTCGGGTAGGCTGAACTGGGAGGTCTACTGTGAAATACAAATAACGAAGTATCCAGTTATCCGGATAACGGATTATCCGAAACGCCCGAACCATTCTTTCCTAAACGATATTTTTACATGTAGCGGTTAAACGAAAGGGGTCTGATGGTGACGCGCCTGAAGCAACTTCCTGGTAGATTAGTCGTATTTCCTGTTTCAAAGTAAGCCTACAGGAATGCAGCCCCAGTAGCCGGCCCAAGACGTTCACGTCTTGCGTTACACGTCTGGCGTGCTAGACACCCACGCTGTGGGAGAGCGTGCAAGTCGCTTCGCTTTACCACTACATGGCATGACAAAACAAACAGCGAGGTTATCTGTGATGATCGGGTCGCTTCGCTCGCCGTACTGGAATAATAAAGGGCTCTGTCAACCGCGACCTTTTCCGCTCGAATTGATTATACTTTGATTGATTGAGATTGATCTACTGCTGAGTAATCAGTAAATAAACACAGAGCGCGATGAAATCAGATGGATAAGCAAAAAACTCTGACAACGCCTTTAAAATCTCTATAATTGGAACTGTAGAAAAACTGTTTACTAAATGTACATATGTTTGCCTTTACACATGAAAGTCTAATAAATATATTAATTTATGTACTTACCTATAGACTTCTCGATTTAAATCATCATTTATCTTTTTCTAGCCCTCGGACTCGAAGTGATAGAGAAAGAGACGGCATACTCGGTCGTCTCCGAAACAGTAGAAGATCCTTCCAACAAGACTGAAGAGAACGACTCCGCCACGGGAATGGAACATCTGAATACCAAGCTGCTGAAGTTGCTGTATCCTATGGACCATAGGTAAGGCTAATATCAGGTCTCACACTAGAGATACTCATACTCATATGATATATATGGTTATTATAGGTGCTGGCTTTTCTACCAGAGCTAACCAAGCAACTGAGCCGAGCAGTGAAATACGTACAACCCAACCATAGGCATGATAGATTTCCATAACTAGCGTATGTTATATAGCGCTGTGTTTGACATATCCGCCATTACGCTCTCTCCACTTGGTGGTGAAAAACATTATTTACTGACACGTATGCAAATTATTCCACTGGGCCGTTTTACGGATAAAAAGTAGCCTTTTCTGATTCCACATTTACAACGAACATCTAACATAACTTTTCTCTTATGCTACGGCCACACTATCGCGATAACGCGAAGATTTACGCTGTCGCGATAAGTCTGGGCAAGTAATTCGTCGTATCGCGAACCATCATCGCGACGAAAATTGCACTTCGCGACGCTGTCGGTAAATTGGCGGACATCAAAGGGTTTTGTCGCGACAAAAGTTCGTGCGGTTAGCTACACTTCGCGCGCGCTTTGTTGACAGCGAGACTTCGAGCGGTGTACACGTATTGGGCTGCATGATAGTTCGTGACAAATGTGACAATAACTTGTCGTGACCGATTTTTGTGGAATCGTCTTTTATTTCTCTTCTTCCCTTTTTGGTTCTTATTGTTTAAATGATATAGATGTAGTAAATAATTATTATTAGCCATGAGCGCAACCGCCTCTTCCATTTTTCCGTCAAAATGAATTGTCGCGACGTTCTAGATTATCGCGACGTTGCGAAGTTTTTTCCAGTGTGGCCAAACACTTCATCGTAGATCGATCACAAAGTTTTATCACGACAACGCGAAGACGAATCTACATCCTTGTAATGTGGCCGTAGCATTAGAATATTAATATTATTTCAGCTCGATCCGTCCCTTACTTGTGAGTTTTTCGTGGTAACAAACTATCATTTAATTAATAAAGGTAATTTCCATTTGATCAGGATGACAGAAGTATTCAACATCCTGCAATCTTCGCAACCGGTGACGATAAACCTGACGCAGCGACCCGAGGTCTCGGACCACGACTTTATAGAGGAGCAGGAGAAGTATCTGCACGCGCTCAGCACTAGGACCATGGCACTGCCGGTCGCGAGGTGAGCGTTCTACGTCTAGCCCAGGACTAGAGCTGCCGTACACTATGACCTAATAATTCATTTAATACAAACATCACTGAGGGCGTAATTTAATTCTCCATTATTCTCCAACTCCAAATTTCGTGTTGTGTTTAGGTCAATTGGTGTTCTCTAAAACAACTATTTAAAGTACAAATTAAAAAATAAAACGGGAAAAAAATACGAAACCTAACATCGATTGTGTTTCAAACATTCGTGAGAATTAAAATAGACCTCTAGTCATAACTGGCATCCATGAAGGATGTGTTGATATGCAGTGTTCGTTGGGCAGCTAAGTCGATGGTTTGTCAAAATACAACATTGTTAAAAATGTATTACTTAACATGAGTAATTTCATGAATATATTTCATTACCTACTTACAATAACGAACCTAAACCTCTGTTTTTATAAAAAAAATGAAAATACGCATGCTTCGTTCACTGCCATGTTCTTACACCATCAACCTTATTCCAGAGGCATGCTAACCCTGCGTACACAAGCCAGCTCCCCCACAGAGACCGCCAGCATTCCGCGCGTCTGTGTGTGGGGGCGAGGGGGCGCGGGGCGCGCGGCTGTCGGCCCTCCCGGGGGCGAGCTGGGCCCCCCGGCGCTGGCCTGGCCGTCCTTCCACTCGGGCGCCGCGGCGGGGCTCGCGTTACTTCCCACTACGGGGACCACGCTGGATTCTACGTGGCTCATTTACAACAAACCCAAGGTATAGAATAGACTGACTACTTGTATTCTTACCCAACGAAAAGTAGGTTTTAATAATAATAATAATAGTAATCATTTATTTCAGACCATAGAAAAGTTACAGATCTAATGTAACTTATGGTACAGTAAAAACTAACATACATATAATATTAAAAACTTAATTAATTAAACGTTCTTCTATGATTACGGCGACGACGTGTAGATGACGCATTCAGGGTGTCAGCTGGCTGGTTTTCGCCCCCTGATAAAAACACTGCGTACAATAACCAAGTTTTTCGCCTGTAACGCCAGCAGAACTAAGGTCCTGGGTACCACTCTGCACATGTTTGCCCAACCCTAATTTCGGAACTGGGATTAAGCATTTCTTTGACCATTCTCCCATGTTTTGATGTTCGTTTTGTTACCCAATGTTTGTACATATAATTTGTTACGGTGTCCTGTTTGGGAGTGACTACATAGTATAAAACAGGAACGTTTATAAAACATGCATAATATATTGCGAAGCCGGGGCGGATCGCTAGATAAACCACAAATTTGAATTTAAAAAAAAATATTCCTTATGTACATTTGTCGAGGAGCAAATCGGAGCTTCCGTCAGTCCTTTGTGCCGTCTATAGAAATAAATGCACTATATTCTCATCCTTTGTTACTAGGGCACCACAGAAATGTCGCCGGAACACGCCGGTTTCCTAATGGCTCTCGGCTTGAACGGCCATCTCAAGGACATGCCGTTCATGAACATGTACGAATATCTCGTGAAATGCAACGAAATGCTGAGCGTGGGGTTACTGCTGGGATTGGCTGCTACTTACCGAGGTAAGGGATTTCAGTAGGTACTTTGAACAGAGACCTCGCCTTTCTACTTTCTTTAGACATACACAGGCCACATTATAAAAAATTTGTAGGTAATTACCCCAAGTGCGAGTGATTCACTATAAAGCAAAAAAGCCACCATTTTATGACGTTACATAAGTGGTCTAGACGGGACTTTTGGCCGTGAATATAATTTTGTGATGAGTTTTTGGAGGTTGTCTCCGGCCTTGCGAGCTGTGTGACCAAATAACTCGAGAATCCTGCGGAGACACACCGTTGATAGGCGTTGCGTCCGTTCTAGCTTGAGCTTCTTACTCAAGAACCGCGCACAGAATTAATCTTTAGGTACTCACCTAAAGATTAATTCTGTGCGCGGTCCACGAAAAATGCAGCATTTTCCGCTAGCACCACATCTCGAAGGCGTCCAGGCGTTGGCAACCTTTGGGCTTTCCAAGTGTTGACGAAGGGAGTTTTTGTCTGCTTGCATGTTCCTGTCATTCCATGTCTTATTGTATGCATAATATTAATTTATGTAATAAAAACATATTTTCAGGAACAATGGACATCCAAGCTACAAAACTAATGTCAATCCACCTAGAACCGCTCCTCCCACCCACGTCCATAGAGCTAGACATCCAGCAGAACATCCTCGTGTGCGCGTTGCTGGGCGTGGGGCTGCTGTACCAGGGCACGGAGCACCATCACTACGCACAAGCGCTGTTGCATGAAATAGGTTAGTAGAACTATAAATCACTTAGAACTTCTAACTGACCGCTCTAGTGTGTCCGCTAACATACCATACGCCATAATGCAGATCGAAAACATTACTAAATATGTTTAACTACATGTTACATATGTCCTGCTATTTCTCTGAAGGATAGGATTCGCAACGAATACATCCGACAGAGAACCAAGGTTATTGACATAGCTCAAAGGATTAGCAAGCTGAAGTGGCAGGCGGCTGGCCATATCTTGATTAGAACCGACAACCGCTGGGGTAATATTTCATATTTGTACGATCTGCGGGTATTTGTTCAGGGTGTTCTGGTCGTTTTCTATGTATAATAAAAAATATCTATCTATGTATTGTATTGTATTATGTATATATCAGTTATCTAGTACACATAACACAAGCTCTGCTTAGCTTGGGACTAGATAATACTGTGTGAATTGTCCAGCATTATATAATATTTGTTTTTGTTTGTTTAACTGGCCTTATATCAATCAATGTTAACTTACTGCCTCATATCTTGGGCTGGAGTAGGTAAAATTGTGTTTAAGTACTGACAGAGCACAAAGGACACTTACTGTTTCTCGAACGCAGATGAAAGTATAGTTAAATCTCTTGTGATACATCTTTTTGGATTGATTATGAACAAAGACTAGTTGACAAGTCTATCAAATCATTGACCATACGCACAATCAAATAAACATGATTATTTCAAAATGCTTAAAATAATTGGTTCTTTAACCAAGTGCTTATCGATTCAACTTAAGTGGTTGAGAAAACAATTATATGTGTTTGAATGTATGACATAAGTTTATTTTATAAAAATTTGTTTAGCTCAAACAGTTGTTTTTTTTCAAATTTTGAAAATATTTTATTTGTTTTTATCTTATTCAGAGCGATATAATCGAAGCTCTATGATTATAGGAAAAATTAATCTTGCATCCCGTTTATTTTTCTATTAACCTTTTCTATAAATGTGTTCTACATTTGCAACTACAGTTCACTAATAATTTGTCACTATACGTGTATTCCCCAGGTCGTGTTCGAGTATGGAGCGCAGAGCGGTGCGTAGAGCGAGAAGGCTACGCGCTGTCGGCCGGCCTGGCGCTCGGTATGTTGCTGTGCGGAGCGGGGACCAGGGCTCCCACGCAAGTGGTGCACGCGCTCAGGACTTACATGCTGGGCGGAGAGTTACCGGGTATGTGCTGTCTTACATAACGCTATTCCAACTCGGCTCACTTGATGGTAACGAAGAGGGTCATTAGAACATCAGGGGACAGGCTTCAGCGTCTTCGAAAGTACAGATTTCTTTAATTGCAATAAAATCACTACTCTATTAATATATCTCTCACAAAGAATCTCTCCATTTTCTAGAAACTGGAGTTTCGAATGATCATAAGTGTAATGGCCATCCAGTGCCAAATCACTTCAAAATTTCCTTCTAAAACATCTAGGTTTTCCTTGTGACGCTCAACCCTCCTCCCTAATCTACGTTCTGCATATTTTTAGTTCTAGTTACTTTTGCTTCAGAATCCCAACGCTCAGGCCAAAAGAGCACCGGAGTAGAAGGCGGCAGTATAAACCTAGACGTGACGTCTCCGGGTGCCACCCTAGCGCTGGGGCTGGTGTACCTGCGCAGCGGAGCGCGCGCGCCCGCGGCCTGGCTGGCGCCGCCTGCCACGCCCTACCAACTGGACTACGTGCGCCCTGATCTACTCATGCTGAGGGTTATAGCCAGAGGTTACTTTATTACTTACGGTTGATAATACTTCAATACCAAATCTCTCGCGGTTATCGGTGTTCGTGAATGCACAAGGTTGAAATCTAGATATGTTGTTTCGTAGGAGGGCTCAGCCCCCCTAATCGCAATCTATTGCGTTTGTGAAATTACATAACCTATTTTCGAGTCCTTTCAAAATTTTGCAAAGTGGGTGTTTGCTGTGCAAGCTCTCGAAGTTTATGCATGTATTGTGACCATGTTGAATCAGTCCCCCAATGCCCAATACATTCGTGCGCAACGCACTGTTACTGGAGAAAATACAGAAGGCGTTTCTCAGGTTTCGGTACAAGCGAAAATTTGTGTATTACCCATGTATGTACCCAACTAGGTTTCTCCAAGGGTGTCTTGGGTACAATTCCCTACAGACCAGAAGAGCGTACGATCAGATAACAACAATGTGCAAGGTGCTTCGTGGTATGATCGACGTTCCTGATCTGCACAACCTTCTGTTTCGGCTCTACCTCCCCGATAATTACGTTCGCAGCAGAAGCCACAGACTGTTCTCTGTGCCCTACTGCAGAACCGTGTCTCGCGCCAGCTCTCCGCCTCCACCCTCGCACCCTCGCTGGGCAGAAAAGACTTATCCACCAGAACCCAGACTGCGATATCTTCGCAGATGAATGGGACAGTTTAATGTTGGTATGCCTGAGGTTTTGCGAGTGATGATGAATGAAAGAATGCTTGTTTGATTAGTTATTTTAGTTAGTATTAGTTTTTTCATTGTAATAAGATTATGAAAATTTTATTACAATGAATTATTACAAAAACGTTGACGACCTCTGTGGCGCGGTGGGGAAGGTCCGCCTGCAATGCAAGAGGTTGCGGGTTCGATTCCCGCCTTGGGACAAATATTTGTACGATCTGCAGGTATTTGTTCCGGGTGTTCTGGTCGTTTTCTATGTATAATAAAAAATATCTATCTATGTAATGTACTGTATTATGTATATCAGTTATCTAGTACCCATAACACAAGCTCTGCTGAGTTTGGGGCTAGATAATGCTGTGTGAATTGTCCAGCATAAATTATTATTATTTATTAATATTATATTTTGATTTATTTTGTTAAATTTCAACTTATTGCATAATCATAAATAATGTGTTTTAATCCTAAGTAACTAGAGTAATTGGTTTTTTAAAAATCGTGTTAGTTACTGTAATAAATAAATACCAATCCTCACGCATTCGCATTGGTCCTTTCATGTTCGGTCATGATGTATGATGTATAATTCATAAATATTAGTGATAAAAACTTGTGTCCTTGGCAGGTCTAATCCTCTGGGATGAAATCGAAGCGAGCGACGAGTGGATAGAGAATCAAGTGCCGGACACGATCCGACCGTACTGCTTCGTCAAACCAACTGAGGATAACATTGATTACGAGGCTATGAAGTTAGTTCCATTCATTGTTTGCTGTAGGTTTATAAAGCTAGGACCTTAGTAGATGGGACAAACTCCGGTCTCTACACAACAGTGCGTAAAACCGGCTGCGGATGATGATGACCTTAGCACTAAACGTACATAGCCAATTGGATTGCGGGACCAAGTCTAATCGAAATTGAATAATTTTCGATATTAATAAATTTCTTAGAAATGACCCCGATTTTGAGGGCTTACACACCCTAATTAATAAGAATTACTTTAGACTTACAGTCAGCGTGAAATTGATATAATAAGTGTCTGGAGTAGTCAAAATGATCTGACAAACATAAAAACAATTTGACATACGCAGTTAGAATCATAATAATGTTGTAAGCACCCAAGGCGTTCAAAATTATCTTAGCGAACAAAGCTATCATAATTAGTACGCAAACTGTGTTGAGTGAATACTTGAAATGTTATAGATACTTGAGTACTAAAATGCTCCCCCCCCCCCCCTCCCCCGTGCCTTTCTTATCGATCAGAATTAAAGGGTGGCATCACTTTTAGTGCTGTCAAATTAGTTTCTTTTTTTTTTTTGAAACTTCTGCATTGTGACACCCATCCAGCACATACCAAATTTGCTCGATGGTGACACCACAAGTTCTCTTGTATACTGATTCAGAATGCAGAATCTAAAATCACCGGAAGAGTGTCTGGAGTATGGTTTGGTTTAACTGTGTTGCGTTGAGATCATCACGTTTTCCTTAGCATTGTTTCGCGTTATTTTGGGACAAACGCTCGCATCTAAGAGTAGTCATTGTTCCAGCCAAGCTTACTGCAACATAATAGCCGGCGCCTGCTTCGCAATGGGCATCCGTTTCGCCGGGTCCGGAGAGCCGGACGCGCGCGACGCCGTGCTAGACGTCGCCAAGCGGTTGCTACGGCTTGCAGGCCGCAGCCGCGCCGAGCTGGCGGGCCGCGCCACGCTCGAGTGCTGTCTGTCCGTGTGTGTGCTCGCCGCGGCTATGGTACGTCTCATACACACATTCATGCATAACGTCATCATCTCATCTGAAAGGCGTCCACTGCTGGACCTAGGCTACCCCTAGGTTGGGGCGCCTAGGTCCGCAGGTTCCGTGATGAGCTGATGAGTCTGTTTCGCTGTTTCACTTGACAATTTAAACACAATTCCATATTCTAAGTCTTCGTCGTCTATCTTTTCTGGTTTCTAGATAACAGTATAAGTTTGTTGTCTAGATAATGGCGGGTCGCGGCGACATCGCGGTGCTGCGCGTATGTCGGCGCCTGCGCGCGCGCGTGCCCCCGGCCCGCGCGTCGCACCCTCCCCTCACGCACGGCGGGCAGGTCAGTCACAGCTAACTAAGGTCCTCCCAAACAGACGCGGCCGCGATCTGCCGGCACTGTGACCGCGGTGGTGTGTTGTTGTGGCTGGAACCGCGGCCAACGAACGCCACCGCAGTTAGTGTCTGTCTGGGTGACCTTTTGTATAATATCTCAAAATATTAGTTAGTTCCAACTACAGGGGAAACATTTATCCAAACCTGTTCAAAGACTAAAATAAAAAAACCTATATTTAAGATCTTAGAAGTTAGCCCGAGTGCGTCGGCTTATGCACCATAATAACCCAGTAATATACTCTAGTATTTTCAAGTCTGTTTGTTATTTTCTTAAAGGGGCTCAGTCCCTTAACCCCCGTTTAGTATTTCATGTATCTAACCTACAACTGTTTAATACAGTCCGTACGTTTCCCAGTTCATTAGTAGAAGTATGGGAGTGTAATGTCCATGTTGTACAGATGGCGGTGCACATGAGCGTGGGCCTGTTGTTCCTGATGGGCGGGCGCGGCACGCTGGGCACGTCGCGCGCCGCCGTGCCCGTGCTGTTGGCCGCATTCTTCCCCAAGTTTCCTACGCATACTGAGGATAACAGGTACAATAACATTATCATAATCAAAATCGCGTAGACTCTATAAGGGACGCTATCGAGACACAAAAAAATATTTTAAAATTCCCTAATTTTAGTTAAAGAAAAATTAGTAAAAAGGAAATAGTCACTAGACTAGGCAGTAACACCATGCATGTGCACACAAATGCATTTTCCTCTGTTCTGACCAAGTCTGAACCAACCTCGCAATTTGATCCATACTTTTTATTATTTATGAAGATGTGCCGCTCGCTTCCCTCGCCACAATGGCACAGCGTGTCACGTCAAAAACTATTCCAAATAGCATCAATAATTCCTCCACTTCAAACTTCCAAAAACAACTGCTAGATGGCGCTAAATCAAATTACCACAACGCACTCAAAAAAATCTCAACAATAACCTATTGGACAAAAACCCCGGATATATTAACAGTGATTTTTGTTAATTTTGTGATACCTATAGCTTAGAATGAAAAGAAATTAATAAAATCCCAAAGAAAAGATATCGATGCGACTTGAACCCGCGACGTACCCTGAGGATGGGAATGCGCTAACCAACTGCGCAGGTTAACAGCGCAGTATTACTTAATTTCTAGCCCCCTTATTCATAACGGTCTGCTCACTTAAATCAGCTGCTTAGCAGTGTTATTTCTCACTCTTGACTAAGAATAACGTAAGTTCGAAATTTAGTCACTTCGTGTTCCAATTCGAATTCGAACTTTACCAGAATGAGTTTACAGTTCCCTTATTAAGACGAATAGTAAGGCAAATGACCTTGGACCTTTCCGCGCTTTATGCAGCAAAGAGTGCTTGTTTTCGGTTCAGCATACTATGTAGTGCCATAATCAACCAAATAATAGGATCCTCTGCGGTTGAGCGACGTGTAACTGGTCAGGTTTGAATCACAGATTTTGTAGGTGCAAATACGTTTTTACGTTTGATTTCATTAATTTGACTGCTTTTCGAAGCTAATGGACCTCCAAGCGGTAGGTATGAACTATGTAAATCACTATACTGAATTTGGTACTAATGGAATTTGAGACGCCGATAAAAAGTGGGTTCGAAGCCGCTACACATACACTATAACTAACAGTATAACAACTACACTATGATTAACAGGAAATATTTGGAAACTCCAAGGGACCTTTTAGGATGTGTGTTACAGAATATATAAATTTCAGAGCTCCACAATCAATGTTTTCGTTGGAAAACGGGTTCGAAAACACCTAATTTTCTTGTTTTTGCCTGAGTATGCGCCTTCAGAGTGACTGAACCTCGCAATAATAACTGTTTACCCATTTAAACTCCCAAAAGTAAAGCATCACATAACCATTGTCCCCAGATACCACCTGCAAGCGTTCCGACATCTGTACGTGTTAGCGGTGGAGCCCAGGTTGCTGTTGCCTCGGGATTTGAACACGGGGAAATTGTGCTACGCTCATATTCAAGTAACATTAGAGAAAACGTTTTTGTAATATTCAGTATTATTCAATATTATCTGTTGCAAATTAAGCGCTACAGTAAGTAACTTAAATTCGGTGCACCTTAGAGAGCCTTCACAAACAAACTGTGCAACACAGCCCGGTGGGTTATTTCAGTGATTAATATTGTAAATAGTAACAGTCAAAATAATAAATAATGCTGGACAAAATCACACAGCATTATCTAACCCTAAGCTAAGCAGAGCTTGTGTTAAGGGTATTAGATAACTGATAAACATTTATTTTATTATACATAGAAAACGACCAGAACCCCCGGAACAAATATTTGCAGAGATATACGACAATGCAGCTGCTGGCAGTTGCTGGAAGCGTCAAGGTGAAGACAGGGCGCTATGGCGCTCATTAGGGGAGGCCTATGTCCAGTGGACTGATATAGGCTGATGATGATGATACGACAATGTTTTGTCAACCTGTATACAACCTGTTGACGGCCCACGGACTTTTATGTGTATAGTGTATGTAAAGAAAATGTTGCTCGTCTTAACAACCGTTCACATGCGCAAAATCGAACGCCGTTAAACGCGCATTAGGGCGCGTTAACGCAGCGCTCAGAGAGAATGTCTAGCTAGACGCACGCGCGCTGTGGTATTAATGAATCTGCTGTTTGCTTCTCGATGGAACGCACGCTCTCATCGCGATTTCACGTACGTTTTTACCTTAGTGACGAGTGCTCGCAACGCGCGTTAGTGTTTGTTATCTAAACCATCTTTAAATTTCATCGTGCGTTGACGCGCCTCAACGCGTGAACTTAGCCTAAACATACGACTTGTTTTCAGGTAATAGACCTAAAGGGCATAGCCACAGAGCTGAAAGCGCCCTGCATGATCCCCGAGCTGAGTTCGCTGCAGGAAGTAAAGATTAACGATCCGCGGTACTGGCCCGTCACCTTCCACAGGGATAATAACTGGGATCTACTCAAGTAAGTACACGTTTATCAGAAGCATACAATATGAAACTATTTCATTACGGATGTATGCGGGTTAACTACGAATCTTGTTTGTGTTGAAAATACACCAACATTTTATCTCTTTACGAGAGACTTCTTCGGGGTGAATGCGGCTCGAGTCGCAACGAAACGTTATTGTTCTTCCAACTCGAAAAAGATTCGTAGTTTACTTGTTTGCATCCATAATGAATTCTTAGAACTACGATAGTTTTTATAGTAATATGGAAATCATTTATTGATTTTAAAAGGATCATATTATTATCAAGTATTATTAATATACCTATTCCTAAATATATTTAAAGTTTAAAGCACTGTGTATTTCTCGGAACTGCTTGATTCGTAAGGCTCGGGACGTTAGGAATCTGTCACTTTATCGCCTCGGTATACAATGTACTAAAACAGAGGATTGATAAATACTCAAAAAGCGCGGCAAAGGGGTTTAAAGATTTGGCCTTAACATCAGCCACCACTCTGTTTTTTTTTTTCAAAATCGCAGTGCACAATTATATTTATATATCTAAGTTATATGTATATTTGGATAGAGAATACTTGTACAGATGAAATTGTCATGTTATTATGTCATAAAGCGTCAGGATAAAAAATAACTCTTGTACATATCTTTTCTTTTTGTCGCAGGTTCTGATACTTAGATTCTGTTATTCAAATGACACATCGCGCGACAGCACGCGGCAAGTCGCGACATGCCGCGCTAATGAGTTTCGGCACTTAAAATTCATTGATTTGAAATTACAGGAAATTCTTGGAGCACACGTGGTGCATCGACGTGAAGCAGCGCGCTGGCTGCCTCTCCTATGTCGACGACCCTCAAGGCTTCCTCACCATCCTCGCACAGACACTCACTCTAGGTAACAAGTGATTAGGGAGCTGAAGAGAGCTATCCTATATGTATCGAGACGACAGACTATGGCTGGTCAGCACGCATTTGTCTACTGCTGAACGTGCCTTGCTAGCGACTTCTCATCTTGCAGGGACATCAGTAAGAGCCGGCTCCGCAGCAACATCAGCGGAGTCCCTTAAACAGCGAAAATAAGCTCATTTAGACCTATTTACCTATTTGAGCCGTTTGGTTCATTGGTAACCCTAGGTTATTGGGGTCCTGGGACACACGCAATATACAAAAATCTTACGAAACTTCCAATGGAATCCACAGGTGATTGGAATACTGGTTTTTATTCCGGTCAACGAACTAGCATTGCCTTTCAATGTGGCAATGCTGCCAGCATTCTGGGCACTCTGCCTTCTTTTGGCTAAATGACTTTGTTAATAACCATTCTTTATAGATATTATTTATTACATAGAAAACACCCAGAACAACCACATTATGCTAGAGGTAATTTAAATTGCTTTTTTAATCCCAGACAAATCCAATATCTGGTCAGCAAAGCCGGAGTACATCCAACTATTCACAAACGACGAGAAGGTCCGCAACTTCGTGAAGCATTATCTGCACAAGGAGGCTGCGGACAGCATCTGTGCGGACTGCCTGCTGGTCAGCAAGAAACGGAAGGGCAAGAACGAGGCGGTTTTGAATCGGAGCTGCACTTGTAGGAGGTAAGAGATTTCTGCTCATTGTTTGTTAGTGCTGTGCTCAGCTCTTATAATGTCGTACAATAAAATAAACTTTATTGCTAAGAAAATACAAGAAGATAACAGTAAAAGATAGAGTTGCACAATGGCCGGCCTTATCGCTAATAGCGTTCCTACCAGACAACCTTGGGGTGGACACGAAGCAGTATCAGAACATAACACTGAAGAAAGAATATCTAAATAAGAGAAAAAAATATCTAAATAAATCATTGCTCTTAGAGCTATGAATTATTTAGATATTTCATTTATTTTGTTATTTCATGTTGTGTGACAAAAGTTTGTAGTATTCAAAAGTACCGACACACCCTGTTGGGCACTACACCACCAATACACAAACTCAATTCTTGTGTAGATACACAAGAATTGAGAAATATGACGTACATTTTCATGACCATCGGCTTATTAAAATAATATCCTGCCTAATTCCCCTGCGAAGGGGATTTCTTAACTTTTTGTCAAGAAATCCCGTGCCGGCTCAGAGAAAAGATTTGTGAAATGAGATTTGTTGGTCCACTCTCTATTTTATTAATACCAGCCGCAAGCGACCCAAGGCGCTCCCTGCATTGCCGCTAATATAAAAGCCATAAAGCGGGCGGCAATGCAGCCAGCGCTGCCAGCCAGCGATGAGTATCAGCATTTGGCAATGCTGATGCGTTGCGCCAGACACTCTCCAGCTTTTGTGTCATTCATTCTCAGTCCCATTTCCATATTCCGTTGGAAATATCAATAAACACCAACAAACAAATAATTGTTAACTGGTGCGGCGGCAGATCTGGTCGAACATCTCAATAGGCGCAAATATGCAGGTCTCGACAGAGTCTACGCATTTGCTCCCCTTGGAGTCGAGACCCCACGTACCTAGCGTGGGGTACCGAGGCTCTCCGTGTTTTCAAAAAATTATCTGAGCGTCTGGTCGAAGCGACGCGTGACCCGAGAGCTGGTGAGTATCTGGCACAGCGCATCAGCATTGCTATACAGCGGATCAATGTAGCCAGTGTCTTGGGCTCGCTTTCGGCTGGTATTGATATGGATCAGTTGATCTAACTGTAGATTTCATTTCATTTCATTTATTGATTCACAAACAATAGCTATTGTGAATCGGAATTATAAAGCATAAAATACAACACTAAATTAAATAACTCAATAAATTAATACAAAATAAATTATAACTTCACAGTCATTATGTACTAAGCTTTGGTAAAAAATGTCAAAGTAAAATAATAAATAATAATACAACAACAGCATTACATAAAGATAAAAAAATAAATTATATACCATTAACCTACCTACGTAGATTGTTTGCAACAGTCTGCAGATAGCTCAATTGTTTCAATTGTAAATACTAGTTTTAATTTAATTATATTATTTAATAATAATTTTCTTCCTTAATAAAGATATTAAAAAGTAACTGTTTGATTCAGATACAGTTTGGAAGAGCAGGACTACGTGCAAGGGCTGAGCATGGTGACCTACGAGTGCCTGGTCAAGGATATGATGTGTGCGCTGCCCATCTGGACGGCCTTCTTGAAGGTGAGCATTGTAAATAAATAATGCTGGACAATTCACACAGCCTTTTCTAGCCCCAAGCTAAGCAAAGCTTGTGTTATGGGTACTAGTTATCTGATATACATAATATAATACATTTGACGATCAGAAGGGAAATTCTTTAAAAAAAAAACAATGTCAGAGTTAAATCACAATTTATTCTCAATTTTACAAAATAAACAAAATCATTACCTCAAAATTAACAGAAATAAAATAAAACACCATTTAACAAAATAAATCAAAGTACTCACGATTTGACACACACTGAACTGATAATCAGCACTTTTACCAACTCACAATTCGCGTCGATAACAACCACTCTTGTCCGTTCGAAAGTCCGCAAGCAAATGAGTGTCGCTCGCTCGGCGCGCGCTTTATATCCACCTGGAAAGCCTTTGTCCTGTTGTTTCCTAAATATACAATTAGATATTTTTATTATACATAGAAAACGACCAGAACACCCTGAACAAATGTCTGCACATCGTACAAACATTTGTTTCGAGGCGGGAATCGAACCCGATCCTAAAGGTTTTAAAACTTGAGCGACCAGAGACGTGAGTACCCCGATGTTACCGTCAATCGGTCGGACTCTACCGACTTCTGACTGGGAACACATAATTATCATAACTATGGGGAGACTAAAGAGAAAGCTTATGGGATAGGGTCGTGATGATGATGATCCAAGCTGTGTGCCGGCTTAGAATTTGCACCACCCCAACTCTTCCCGCGGGTGTCGTATGGGGCGACTAAAGGACATACGCCAGGGGGCGGGTAGCAGCGCTTCTTGCAGAATACATCTACCACCGAATTGCGATCCCCAACCCGCATGCCCAGCGTGGGGATTATGGGCATTACCCTCCATGAGATAAAATCAGGGGAAGGTCTGCGTCCAGCAGTTAAGTTGAGGTTCAGTTCAGGCAGTTCTTCACCTGGAATAACATATGAGTTACTTTTTGTTCCGGAAAAACGTCTGCAAAGCCGCGGGCAGAAACCAGTTAGTAGTCAAAGTTAATACACACACAGCCAGTACAGTTCCTCTATCTATACTGCAATTTAATGTTATCCATTTATCAAAGATCTATGTATTTGCGTAACTATTACGTATTTATCGTTAATTATTTTTTAATCCCCTTCTTCCTTCACAGATAATCCGAATAATGAAAACAGAACCAAGTTCCTACAACGTCTGGCAAATCAAGCTTCTGCTCTCTCAAGTCGAGCACCACAGCCGCCAAGCCAACGACCAGATGAAAATCGACGGACAAGAGACCAGCGAACCTCTCATCTCCAGCGAGTACACTCTGGCCATCAAGCAGAAAGTCTGCCATATACTTGACAACTGGGAACTGAAACTTACACCGCTCCTGAGGAAGTATCTAGGACTACCGAGCAGCAAGAAACTCAACAGCTACGAAGAAAACATCAAGAAATACCTGAGCGCGTTCATAGTCTACCACGATCTGCAGAAGAACATCCTAAGCGACAGTGCGAGTGATAATGAACTCTCTGTGTTACTGAATAAGGAAGTGTTGACCGCGGAGGCGCTGAGTAAGGTAGAGACGTTGGTGAGATGATCCCGCGCCCTGGGCTGTGGCTACGTGACCAGGTCCAGGTGCGCGGGCGTCGACTGTGTGCACGACTGGTGTTGAACCTGATTACACAGAGTCTGGACTCTTTGAACTTTATCCATACTGTACTTACTGCACACGTGGACAGTCAACGTGAAAAACTGCTGAGCATTGTTTCTTATTAACGGACTTCGAGCAAAAGGGTTCGGCTTCGTCATTTTTAGTGTATGTTTACCGATTTCTCCGTTATTTGTGGGCCGGTTTCAATACCTTCGTTGATAAAGTATGCGCAAGACTTTATGAATTCTGTGAACATAGCCTCGAATGCGAAACTGTGCAGTATTGGGCTTTCAAATACTCTACTGCACGTATTTCCGAGGATGAGTATCCGTAACGTTTTAAGTTGAGAGTGCAGATTTATAGATCTAAGAAATCCTTAAACTAGACTAGCACTTTCATGACTGAAAACACAGAGTACGATCTGCAACCCGTGTCCCGGCGCTAGCAGTGATCGTGTTAACTATATAACATTTTTTTTAAAAATCTACGATAAAAATTTACGAAGTTATGACGTAATTACTAGCGAAGATTACTGAGCGTGCGCGTGTTACCGGCGGGAACGGCATATCTTCTTAAATAATGGTCCGATTTGGATATTTCAAAAAGATATATCATTCTTTTTTTAATATAATTAATGTATGAATCTTTATAATTAAATACATGTCGGTTCTATTGTGTAAACTAAATAATGTTTAACTAACTAACTTATCAAATAACAAAGAACAAAAAACAAAAATACTGAAAAATAATAAAATAATTTAAGTACAATAAATCAATCACTTGAAGTGACTCACCGCTGCACGCTACCTAACAGGGTATTACCATCATTTGTTATATTTTGAGTATTCTAAAATAGCTGAAGTCCGTGTGTACCAAACCTATGTCTAGGGGCTCATTCACGCGGTGGATTTACCATTTTTGTAGATGCATTGCTTCTGAATTAATTAATTAATTTGATCCGGTACACTGTCGGGTGTGTGAACTCGCTCTTACAACTACATGCGCCGCCGTCACGGGAATACGACGGACACTGTGTGAATGCTCTCTAACATAGCTTTTGAGAGATTGGCCTAGTTCAGCTATTTTTCTTGTTGGCTGTACATGTGTTTTATAAAATAAGTACATGTATTATGTATAGTGTAGTATTTGCTGGTGTTTCTATATTGGGTAAACAAAGTATTTATAGATAAGTAAGTAATAGCGAGCCAATAAAAATTAAATATTGTAATGAAATGTTTATTTAGGCGAAACTATCCATCTATATATCTTACTAGATTCTGTCCGCGGCTTCGCACGCCTGTTGTCTATGGAAACTCTACTCTATCATACTGTATGGGATAAAAGTAATCTATGTTTTATTCCAGGCCCAGCCGAGTAATTGCGGTAAAATATCCCATTCCCATTAAATGGGCCATCCGGGGAGAAATGCCATAAACGATTTCGGTTGCCAATATGGTACTGAAAATGCATGCAATTTTTTGGCGGAATTTGGTCGTTCGACGACGGAATTTTTGACGTCAACGTCAAGATTTATCCTAAGTAAAAGTAAATTGTTACATTATTCACACTTGCCCTTTTTTTTTTTGCTCGATTTCAGCAATTCTGATTCTAATTTACAAACAGTTAGCAGTAGCAACGAAGTCGAGCAAAACAAAGTCAAGTGAGAGTAACATTAGTACGAGGTGTAATGTAAAAATAAAAACATAATTGATTTGACATTTGTGATATTTTGACGTTTACAGCATCGTCGACAATTCGTCGAAAATTCTATGTATTTATTTTTGTTACATAAATGATAGGAACCGAAATAGCTTACACCCTGTCTCCCCGGATGGCGATCAATTGAATGGGAGATTTTACCGAAATCACTCGGCAGAACTGCTTGTATGCAAATTATCATGGATGTTTGTTACTTTTTCACGCCAAAACTACTAAACGGATCTGTCTGCGATTTTGTACACAGGTAGGTCTAGGCATGGAATAAAACAGGCTACTTTTTTGTCTCATAAATCAGTGAGATATAAATATCCTATAAACGTTTCCATAGACACTAGGCGTGCAAAGCCGCGGGCAGAAACTGTCCTGTATAATCTTAGGGACTAAAAGTGAACAAATAATTATGAGAAATTCACTATTTGGAATATTGACAGATGCAGATGCTCTCTTGTGTTATTCAACTAAGCACAAGCGTATCATTACTGTACTTAAACAAGTGTCAGGCAGGTCACTCTAATAATAAGGTATGTCGTATCTGTAAATATTTTGAAAATAAATTGTTTATTGTAATCTAATAGTTTTCTTTTAAACCGAATTCTAACAGAGAAGCATATACAGTCGTGGTCAACTAATTAGGGACAATCTCTAGTTAGGCCAAATTGTGATTTTTTTTTATTTTTTTCAACGAGTCTTAAAAATATTCCATATCTTTTACATGTAAGTATAATTAGTCATTGATGTGCCCGATTATACAAACAATAACAACTTCTTAAACATTAAACCTCTTTACAGTATAGCTGATAGATTATCATAGTGCTATTTGTTCAAATAATGCTGGCTGGCCATTTAATTAGGGACACTGAGATATTGCGTTCTATTTTCAAAGTTTGAATCTCAATACTTTTTTACTTCTTCTCTTATTTGTTTCGTGGTAGTTTTGGCGGCAATCCCGATTTTTATTTTAAGTTTTGAAAAATATTTTGAAGAAAAATGGGCAAAAATAAAAGTTGCGATCCAACACTACGAAAAATTATCATGAAGTTTGTTGTCGAGCATGGTTGGCCATACCGAAGGATAGCAGAACATTTAAATTGTTCAAAAACTATGGTATACAATGCAGTGCAACATGTCAGACGCAATAACACAACTTTAAATGTGCCCAAAACAAAAAGATCGAGAAAAACAACTCCGCAAGAAGATAGAATGATAACCAGGTTAGCTAAGAAAGATCCGTTTCTAGGCTCTATTGTAATTAAACACGAAGTATTTGGGACAGACGAAAGAGCTGGTGTCTCAGCGAGGACCGTTCGACGACGTCTGGTAGAAGCAGGGTTGTTCGGAAGAGTGGCTCGCAAAGTACCGTTGTTGAAGAAAGAACATAGAAATGCTCGTTTGGCGTTTGCACGTAAATATGGCCATTGGACCTACGCCCAATGGCAACATGTATTATTCTCTGACGAGACCAAGGTTAATTTGATTTCTTCAGATGGAAGGCAATACGTACGGCGTCCAGTAAAAGCGGAAATGAATCCAAGATTCACAAAAAAGCAGGTGAAACATGACGGTGGAAACATTAAAATGTGGGGTTCATTTTCTGGACGTGGAGTGGGACCTGTGAGGAAAGTTCAGGGTAACTTAGACCAACATCAATACAAGGCAATATTGGAGGAAACGATGCTTCCCTATGCTGAGGAGCATCTCCCTATTATATGGACGTTTCAGCATGATAACGACCCGAAACATACCGCCCGTTCAGTCAAGTCGTTTCTTACCAGTCAGTCAGTATCGGTGCTAGATTGGCCAGCAAATAGCCCGGACCTTAACCCAATCGAGCACCTTTGGCACGAAATCAAGAAAAAAGTTGCCACTTATCGTACCACAACTTTAGATGAACTTAATGAAGCTTTTTGTGAGGCATGGGCAAACATTCCTGTCGAAACATGCCAGAAACTGATAATGTCTATGCCACATCGGTGTCAAGCGGTAATTACTAACAAAGGTTTTGCTACTGGGTACTGATTTTACACGCAATAAAATGGAGCTGTTAAAGATATTATAATACAGCAGATTATTAGTTTTGTTTAACTCTATTTTTCATTATAGTTTACTGTCCTTAATTAAATGTCCAGCTACAGAATAATACCTTAAAATTGAATACATGTTCAACCTTTGTTAATAAATACTTTTTTCTATTTATTTATTCTTTTATTTACAGCCATTTATAGCATAATAATCGGACCAAATTATGCAAATAATAGGTGCTGAGAAATCAATATGGTTTTATATTTATATGTACATAACCGGTTATTGCTCTTCACTATCTTGAAAGTCCCTAATTAGTTGACCACGACTGTATATACTTGAAATGTGTAAATTCGTTAGAAACCATAAAAAGTTCTATTAAACACGAGAAGAAACATACCCCTCTCGCTCTTTACGATATAAACTGTGTTGAAAAATGAGAATAACGACAAAATCTTAATAAAACAATTAAAGCTTTTATTAATCACAAAAGCATACTACACAGTTGACGAATATTTAAACGAAAAATAAGAAAAATACAAACTACTAATATACCTAACTTAGTAACAATGATGTCCTCCTCTCTCTCCATAATACAGTCGTGGTCAACTAATTAGGGACAATCTCTAGTTAGGCCAAATTGTGATTTTTTTTTATTTTTTTCAACGAGTCTTAAAAATATTCCATATCTTTTACATCTATAATATAAAAATGAATCGCAAAATGTGTTGGTAAGCGCATAACTCAACAACGCCTGGACCAATTTGGCCAAATCTTTTTTTAAAATGTTCGTTGAAGTTCAAGGATGGTTTTTACGGCGAGAAAAATTAGAATTATTGCTGGAAAAACCCTAAAAATAGCCCTTCTTTTTCCCATACAAATGATTTGTAACTAAAACGTAGTCAATTTGAGCTTTATTGCTAAAATAACTACCCGTGCGAAGCCGGGGCGGACCGCTAGTGTAAGTATAATTAGTCATTGATGTGCCCGATTATACAAACAATAACAACTTCTTAAACATTAAACCTCTTTACAGTATAGCTGATAGATTATCATAGTGCTATTTGTTCAAATATTGCTGGCTGGCCATTTAATTAGGGACACTGAGATATTGCGTTCTATTTTCAAAGTTTGAATCTCAATACTTTTTTACTTCTTCTCTTATTGTTTCGTGGTAGTTTTGGCGGCAATCCCGATTTTTATTTTAAGTTTTGAAAAATATTTTGAAGAAAAATGGGCAAAAATAAAAGTTGCGATCCAACACTACGAAAAATTATCATGAAGTTTGTTGTCGAGCATGGTTGGCCATACCGAAGGATAGCAGAACATTTAAATTGTTCAAAAACTATGGTATACAATGCAGTGCAACATGTCAGACGCAATAACACAACTTTAAATGTGCCCAAAACAAAAAGATCGAGAAAAACAACTCCGCAAGAAGATAGAATGATAACCAGGTTAGCTAAGAAAGATCCGTTTCTAGGCTCTATTGTAATTAAACACGAAGTATTTGGGACAGACGAAAGAGCTGGTGTCTCAGCGAGGACCGTTCGACGACGTCTGGTAGAAGCAGGGTTGTTCGGAAGAGTGGCTCGCAAAGTACCGTTGTTGAAGAAAGAACATAGAAATGCTCGTTTGGCGTTTGCACGTAAATATGGACATTGGACCTACGCCCAATGGCAACATGTATTATTCTCTGACGAGACCAAGGTTAATTTGATTTCTTCAGATGGAAGGCAATACGTACGGCGTCCAGTAAAAGCGGAAATGAATCCAAGATTCACAAAAAAGCAGGTGAAACATGGCGGTGGAAACATTAAAATGTGGGGTTCATTTTCTGGACGTGGAGTGGGACCTGTGAGGAAAGTTCAGGGTAACTTAGACCAACATCAATACAAGGCAATATTGGAGGAAACGATGCTTCCCTATGCTGAGGAGCATCTCCCTATTATATGGACGTTTCAGCATGATAACGACCCGAAACATACCGCCCGTTCAGTCAAGTCGTTTCTTACCAGTCAGTCAGTATCGGTGCTAGATTGGCCAGCAAATAGCCCGGACCTTAACCCAATCGAGCACCTTTGGCACGAAATCAAGAAAAAAGTTGCCACTTATCGTACCACAACTTTAGATGAACTTAATGAAGCTTTTTGTGAGGCATGGGCAAACATTCCTGTCGAAACATGCCAGAAACTGATAATGTCTATGCCACATCGGTGTCAAGCGGTAATTACTAACAAAGGTTTTGCTACTGGGTACTGATTTTACACGCAATAAAATGGAGCTGTTAAAGATATTATAATACTGCAGATTATTAGTTTTGTTTAACTCTATTTTTCATTATAGTTTACTGTCCTTAATTAAATGTCCAGCTACAGAATTATACCTTAAAATTGAATACATGTTCAACCTTTGATATTAAATACTTTTTTCTATTTATTTATTCTTTTATTTACAGCCATTTATAGCATAATAATCGGACCAAATTATGCAAATAATAGGTGCTGAGAAATCAATATGGTTTTATATTTATGTGTACATAACCGGTTATTGCTCTTCACTATCTTGAAAGTCCCTAATTAGTTGACCACGACTGTATATTGTGTGCCCAGCACCAGCAGGGTCTATAGTGAAACTAAATACCTACGTAGATTTTAAGCACCATTGTACACCTATAGAATGCAATAAATAATTGAGTATTGAAGGTTCTATGTTCGTGTGTTTTTTTATGTATGTTCGTCGAATTATGTTCTCCGTCAATTATGGACCGATTATGAAAATTATTTCGCTATAGAGGGAGCGGACCAGCCCATAAAAACTTACATTGTTGCCCATCCAAACAATATTTTCACACGTCTGCCTAAACCATAAAACTATTACAGAGGCATTCAACAAAACTTATAATAGCTATCACTGGCCTAAGCAACCAATCGACTTGATTTTTGGCATTAGTTTTCGTCGAGTCAGTTCATTGAAAAGATGGATAGTAAGTTATGCTACTTTTTATCCTATAAAAATCAGTTCATGGGATAGATTTAACCAAACAACGCGTGCGAATCCGCGGACAGCAACTGGTAATCAGATCAACAGGTGGCGGCGCTAGTTTGGTTCGGGGTAGCGCCTTCCAATAAGAATCTTAGTAAGAGTAGATTAGATACTTATCTACCAACTTATAGTCTGAAATCCCATTCTTAAATTCATCTTCCTTGCATACATTATTGTTTGTTATTTTATGAGCCATATAGAGTTCGACTGCTGGTCGAACGCCTTCATCGAGCACGATGGACGCCTTCCTTCCACATCTCTGTCTGTTTTGTTTTTGTACAAAAATACCTACACTAAGATACGTCCTTTGTACTTACCATTTTACGATAAAAAACGCGCTACAGCTCTCTTTTATCCGTATTTTATCTTTAAAAACATGATGTGGGACTGTTTTTAATTTGTACTGATAACTGTTCTAATACCTTATGATAGGTGAATACTGATAATTTAAAAATTCCCAATTGTTTCGTAGTAATCAAAGATGTTAAGTAGGTAGTTATTGTTTTAATTTTAATTATAGGTGATTCTTGACAAAGATTTAAATCGTTAGTGACGCCCTGAAACCAAAAACCTTAGAGCAGTTACATATATAGCCTTTAAATGCGCGCGTTAACAATATGCAGACGCACGCACACTAATACATAATGAAATGAGTAACGAGTGGTTAAAATTAAAAATAATGTTACTGACAATAAACCTAATTATTATTATTACCGTTTATTGTGCAATCATATTGCACAGCACACACTTTTTACATAAAATAACGGTTATTATATGCTCTGAAATCTAAACCTATAAGTATGTCTAAAAAGTGTGCAATCTGTAGTGCGGTTGAGTATGTACTTACGTCTATGGCGGCGGCGGTTGGTCAGAACAAGCGGACAGCAGCGGCAATAAAAATTCTAAGTGAGCGAGCTATCTCACTTCGAGTGGCAACAACACGGCGCGGGTAAGGGCTTATCTACTAACTGAAGTAGTTTGACTCTAAATAAAACGTCAAGTGCGAGTCGACTCGCACACCGAGGGTTCTGTAAAATTAAAGAGTTTGTTGTGTGTATTCTTGTTTCTTGCCAAATAGCATGATTGTAGGTCATTGGGAAGTAAATAGTGGAAGTACCCTATAGGTTTTAAGGCATAAACGTCTGTACCTAACCTGAGTAGGTATATGGTGTGAATTTCAATTCGATATAAATAAAATTAGCTAAAAAAAAACAATTATATAGATTTCTGAGAAAAGAGGATTTTCAGACTGACAACAAAGTGATCCTATCCTATAAGGGTAGAAACCCATTAAGAATCACTTCCTTTTGAGGTACGGAACCCTAGAAATACCAAGGTAGAATGCAGGGTATTACCTACCTCGTTCTTGTTTAATCCCAAGTCAAACTCACCATGTCAGTCTGAGAACATTTTTAGAATTTTTAATGTTTTCGATTCGGCGACTACATAATGTTAGTTGTAGGTATATATAGGTACCTATACCTACATTCAGATAGGGTAGGGCAGTCTTAATCCAATATACATACATTTTTAATCTCTGATTTATCAATCAAATCACACGAATTACAAGATAATGGTGCGTTATAAATACTGGTGTAATGTTTTATTAGCTATCCTCGGTTTTGACACGATAAAATGAACTTCAAGACTGGACTGTTGTTGGTGGCTTTGGCTATAGGCTGTGCAGGTAAGTCCTTGTTTTTTGTACTACGAGCACGTACCTATTTATACCTAGGTGAGTAGGTACGAAAAAAATGCTGCACTTTAGAACTATCAAAAGTTTCGCGTTTTAAGTATTTATCTGACCTACCACGGATTACGGATATACAGAATCAGTCAGTCTGTGGTCAGTCTAAGGTAAGTAGCTAGGTAGATAGATAGGTACCTAATTCCTGTAATTGTTGGTATCTAGCACTGACTACACTACACCCTGACACCGGGCAACTTTGCCCGATTTTTAACAATAATTATGTTGATTTACTCAATAAATTTATTAGTATGACTTCTATATTATATCTAGGGATGGCCTTATCTGATCAAGATCATAGAATTACGTTACAATGGCAAATTCAATCTTATCTACACACAATTTCAAGTAATTCAATATAGAATATCAATAATATTATTACAACCTACTTAAAATATTAATTATTTATATTATTTTTTCTTTAAATCATTTATGATTTTTTTTTATTTTGATTGTCTCTTTTTATTAGCATACTAGCTTTCCGCTCGCGGCTTTGCTCGCGTAGAAGATACGATTTGTATTGCTCTTTAATCTAATCCCACTAATCAGAAGCCAAGGTACAGATTTCAAACTTTAATAAAGCTATTTATCTAATTTTCATGAATATTTTCAAACGTCCTGAAACACGTGTTGAATAGTTCTTTAGGGGTTTTTGTGAAAATTCCTGAAACACGTAGGTATTTTAATTTATTGTGTTTTTATATAAGTAGGTACGGAAAAAGTACGGAAAAATCTTATTAATACGTCTACCAGCTCATCAGAACGCGCTCGTCTACTCGCTGTTTCCGAGTGGGAATCAGGACTTTGGTTATATGTTTTGCCTTCCAAAAATTTAGGTACCCTTTTAGACAATAACTCATTTCGGGTGGCTACCTCTTTGCGTTTAGGTTCTCCTTGCCTAGTGCCACACCGTTGCCAGTGCGGTGAAACCGTTGATAAGTTCGGTCACCATGCACTGGCATGTGTCTCTAGTGCAGGACGTGTGTCCCGCCATGGTTCAATTAATGACATCATTCGTCGGGCTTTTACCAGCGTCAGTGTGCCAGCTACTCTCGAACCACGTGGCCTAATGCGAGATGATGGTAAAAGGCCTGACGGTATGACTCTGATTCCTTGGAAGATGGGTCAGCCTTTAGTCTGGGATGCTACGTGTGTAGATACCCTAGCACCTTCTCATCTTGCAGGGACATCAGTAAGGGCAGGCTCCGCAGCAACATCAGCGGAGTTCCTCAAACGGCGAAAATACGCTAGTCTTGACAGAGGTTACCTATTTGAGCCGTTTGGGGTGGAAACCCTAGGTCCTTGGGGTCCTGGGGCACACGTTATCTATAAAGATCTTACAAAACTACTAATAGAGTCCACAGGTGATCGGAATGCTGGTTTTTATTTCGGTCAACGAATTAGCATTGCCATTTAACGTGGCAATGCTGCCAGCATTCTGGGCACTCTGCCTTCTGGTGACGGCTTAGATTTTTAGTAAATAGATGTAAGTGTAAATATTAGTTGTAATTATTTTTTGCTGTTAAATAAAGGAATTCCTACATAAATAAGGAACAATCACAACATTAAATTTTAACAGGGACGAAAACAGTAGGTACGTACAAAGAAAATTTCAGGTCAGTTGCATAAAAAATTAAAAATTTACAGGCAAATTCAATTTAATTCGGAGCTAAACTACGAACCTCAAACTTTAATAGCCTGATTAAACCCATTTTCAGGATTAAATCGAAAAAAGATTTATTGCCTGCTGTTAAAGTCTGTTACAAAGTACCTATAGTGTTAAGACTAAATAAACTAACTGAAATGTAATGTTTTTTTCTGTCTATCTTGCGAGTTTTCAAAATCGTTTGTCCCTTGAGGCCGAAAAAAATGTTGGCAACCCTAGTAGGTATGTAAAACTTCTTGTTCTGTAGTAGGTATGATATGAATTCTAAATACTTAAGTATAGTTTTGTACATTGTACTAAAATAAATAGTCTTATATCGTTCAATTACTTATCTATACTAAAGTACCTATGGCATTGCACAATACAATCTACTAGTATACAGTCAGTGTCAAATTGAAATAAGCGTGAAGAGTACCTACCTAGTCAAAATGATCTGAAAAACATAAAAGTAATTTGATATACCTTACTTACCGTAAAAACGCCAAAAATTGTAGTGATAATTTTGTATAGTCCTTTAAAATATGATAAAACCTATTTTATTATGTTAAAAATAGTATATTTATTAGTATGATCTTATAACACAATAACCAGAGTTCTTTTTTTTTTAATCAAAGTTTGGCGCAAAGTATTCTCTCTTAGGCGGGGACACTTTGCGCCATATTTTAAATCCGCCTATTGGTGGCGCAATGACTCCTTACGTGCTATGTGGCGCAATGCCTCTCTATGTTGTCCAGCTCTTTGGCACTGAAAAAACGCGGCGGTTGATCATTTTTGGAGGGTCAATGCATCCAATGACGTCATTCCATCCAAAATAGCTCAAATCTTTTATCTGTGGCGATTTCCATGCCTTTACTGATTTCTGCATTGCGTCCACAGTTGCTCCCTCCTCATTGAAGTCAGGAATCATACCAGGAGTAGTAGCAGGATACAGTCAATTTATTGTATTTTACAACCACAAAAGCGTCTTTTCACGTCTAACATCTTTGAATCTGGAGGCTCCTCGTCAGGCCTATATCGGGTTCCAGAAAGTCACCATCATAAGATTCGTCATGGACAGAGTAACCATCTGAACTTTGGCTTGTCTGTTACATGCCTCTTTAGCTGTAGAATCCTACTTATCACTGGCTTCAGTAATGTCAAGTATTTCATGAGCTATACTTTTTCCGGGGGCGATATCAATTTTCAAAAAAATAACATGATGGGGAGCCTTTGGGCCTGGCGCAAAGTCTCCCCATTTTTAAGTGTTTTCAGATCTGTATTATCTTAGCAAACAAAGCTTTCAAAGTTATCTGTGCATAAAATGTACCATCAAAAAATAATGATACTTAATAACAGAATTGCAACAATATGAAATTGCTTTTATGTTTTTCAGATCATTTTAACTACTCTTCACGCTTATTTCAATTTGACGCTGACTGTACCTATTATGACACAATACAGCATAGGTAGGAAAAGGAACGTCCCTGGAAGGAACTTTATTCAATTCAAACCCTGATTCAAACGTAAATCCCGCATTGGCATCAATACTTTTGATTTTGTATCTCTGATTTAGATATGAGGATGAAGGTAAAAAAATAAGCATAGATAGAGGGATTTTACAACATTAAATATATATATGTAATAACTAGATTAGTATCTATTAGTGTGAAAGATAACTCCAATAAAACTTTAATTTTATGTAGGTATCTACCCACCGTGCGTACGTACCTACCTACACGGTCTACGTACCTATATTGTGCTTTAAAGGTACTGAGTTTATCTTCCAGTAATTTGTGAATAGGTACATGAATACCATGCTCATGAATCATCGAGTTACTCGATGTCATGAATAGATAATAACATGCTGGGTTTTTCTGTCGTTTTTGTTGTAGGGTCAGGGAGGGAGGCTACAGTGACTCCGATTTTTTCAGAGGTAGGTATCGAAAATGTAGAAAAACCGGTTAAATTGTCTAGAGAAAAACTCATAAGAAATGCATAAGAACAATTAACCTGAAATTTGCACAGAGTATTTGTCGTATACAACGACAATACAAAACTCTTTATTGTACACCACAAAAAAAACAAGATACAGACATAGACATAAAAGTACAATGGTAGCCTTATCGCTTAGAAGCGATTTCTTCCAGGCAACCTTTGTTGTTATACTATCCTACACATTTTATTTTTATCAAATACTGCCAAATCAGACTTTGAAATAAAAAATAAAAAAATGGGATTAGAGCCACTGTGTACCACTGTACCAACAGTAGTACGGTACTAACTTTTCTCTACATTGCCCTAGAGATTTACAAGATTACGGTGCATCTAGGGTAATTACCGTGTAAGTATATGGAGACACCAATTGTGTGACTGAGATAGTCATATAAAACGCGCCATTCTGTTCGAACCATGTATGAGGAGAGACTGTTGTCTCCTGAGTCACCGTACCCTCGCTGACCCTAAGTAAATAATGGTCCTTGAACTAAGGTTTAATTAGAATTGGTTTTTATTCCAGCTCTGCCAGCCCAGCCTGAAGATGAAGACATGTCCATGTTCTTCGACCACGTTGACCCCAACTGGAGGATCGTGGGCGGCATCCAGGCCCCACAGGGCAGCCACCCCCACATGGTCGCCATGACCACCGGAAGCTTCGTCAGGAGCTTCATGTGCGGAGGATCCGTGATCAGCAACCGCGTGGTGCTCACTGCTGCTCATTGTATCGCTGCAGCGTTTAGCTGGGGATCTCTCAGCAGGTTTGGAATTCTTATACCTACCTATTTTACTTTACGGACACAGGGGTGGCTAATTTGAATCCTGATTATTTACCTACCTGTTCTACCCAAAAAATATTGAACTTCAGCTATTAGGTAATGATAACTTTATATGCAGAAACTAATCTTAAGTTTATCAACATAAGTAAGTAGGTAGGTACTGTTAGATAATTGTACCTACGTGAAGTGAAGTGTGTCTTGGCGAGTTGTATCCTGGCAGTGGCGACTGGCGGCGTGGCATGGGCTGGTACCTGGGGCGATTTTCTACCCCTGGTTGGTTTTCGTAAAGTAAAATACTGAACCGTCTTGGAGGTTGGTTGACAATTCCAACCCTCAACTTCAAATAACAGCAATTATTAGAGTTTGGTCAGGCTAGCAAAAAGACAAGTACCTATTCCAACAACAAAGTAAAACATGTACCTAACTGCGAGCGGAACGAGCATCAAGCAAGTTAAAAAGAGTACGATAAAATAAATATAGCAACAAGTGGAGTGAGCCCTGAAAATTGTAATGACTGCGGTGGTAAATAAAAAAGATATGCATATAAATAACTGGGAGCGGAGCGAGCCTCGATAATTTTGAAGTTTAGTGAGCTTGTTGGGTTGTGGGAATTTGAAGAGCCTCTTTTGCGCTATCGATGTCACGTCGTCGGGGTCACCAATGTGGGGAAAACTTCCCACATAAATAAAAGAGGTGCTGAGATCACTGCAGTTTATTGGCGTACAATTTTACAAAAACGTTACAACTAGAGATGTACCCAACGAATAGTGTTGTGACGAGCGATATAATCGATTCGCCATCGCCACAAGGTCGGGTTAGCAACAAAGACGAGCACGCTCAGACGACGGTGAGCGGACACAGCCGTAGTACTTTTGCGATTTTTTGCGACGCTCAGCAAATAAGTTTGGACTACAAAAAGAGTGTGATGGCGAGCTGAACGAACCACCAATTTTTTTCGGGTGTTCATAAACATATTAAATAGGGAATAAAAAATATATAACAGCGAGGCGGAGCGTGCCCTGAAACGGTTAGAGAGGTTGCGGCGGCTGCGAAGATTGTTATGAAACGAATACAGAATAAGAATCAGCGAGTAGAGAGTTTTGAAATTGGTGAGACAAGACAAGCAAGCTAAAAACTGTTTTTTTTTGCGATTAACTTCAAAACAGAGCACATTACAATATTAGTACTCATTATTGCACACCAAATAAAACATATACAGGACAGGGAAAAACTAATACTGAAAACGTTGTATACAGTACAATGGGAGGTTTTATTAGAGGGATTATCCAGGCAACCTTTCTAAACCAGACTATAAAATAATTGAAGTTTTATTAGCAATCCTAATTCCCTTTGCAATTTCTGTCACCTTACTTAACTGCCAATTTAAAAATGAAATTAAAAACAAAATAATCACATCACACTTAGGTATAATAAAAAAGCGAAAGGATGGATAGATGCATTATGTTTGTTATATCTTTATTTAATATCTTCTGAACGGATCGGCCTGAAATTGTCCAAACATGTAATCAAAATATATATATAATAATAGTAATCACACATAGGATACTACCCAAGTAGCAAAATAGATCCAATAACTGTCTTTCAATACTCCAATAAATTTCTACTAGTATACTACAACGCTGGATTTGGGCGCATTTATTGGAGCACAAGTTCTTGTTATGCTCCCGCAATGAGCTAACAGAATGCTAATAAGTCTAATTACTGTCTTGCACCAGTATTTGGAAGCACTAAAGCTCCTTTAGTTGCCTTGACGAAGATTACTACTGGTAAAAGTACTCCTGTTGTTATCTACTTCTAGTTCGTTTCAAGTGTAATTATGCTAATAATGTGCTAATAAACGTACTTTGCTTTCAATAATTTGTAACACATTTTACAAGCTGGCTGGGCAGGCCAATTCTTTTTTGTTGTTGATTTGTGTGCAGTGTTTAAAACGTAAGTAATTTTAGTTATTGTTTCATTTAATATTTATTTATATGAAAAAAGCTTAGCTAGAATTAAGTGAGAATACAATTTAACGTGTGGCAAATCTATATTTACTGTAATAGTGTACAGTGTTAGGGCTAAATTTTTAACGCGCTTACATAAATTGAATATTAAGCCAGTTAGTGTAAAAATATTATAAGCACATAATTATTGTTTTTTGATCATTCGCCATGTTTCAAAATATGCTCTGTATCAAGACATTTATAAGACCGTAATAGGTAAAACTACGCTAGATTTACTCTTAGTTAAGATTAACTCACCACCATGTTGAATCACATTAGAGTTCCTCAATTGATGTCTGAAACCCTGCAACGCAACGGCTAAATTTTTTTTATAGTTATAACTTTATTTCTTTATCATATGTGTTAAAAAAAAAGAAAGAGTTAGATTTTCTGACTCGGCCATGTATCCATAAAAATCACACTAATGGCTCTGAAAGGTTTTAATTATTAGTATTACGCTGTCCAATAAATCATTTTCACATTTACAGAATGATCGCGTTCGTTGATGTGGACTGTTTTTTGACTAAAAATGAGTTGCGCCAACTTATAGGTACTTACAAATTCGCAATGGCCTAGCCGTGCACCCACTTTGTTTTATATGCTAGCTGCAAGGGATGTGTCTTAATTTTAAGATATTGTTTGATACAAAAAAATAAAGATTAACACCAGGATAATGATCTGTTTTATTTCACAACCTATATAATAAGGGTACAAAAAATAATTCTGACTTGTAATCAATTTTAACTAATTTACACTTCACATTTGAGTATATTATGTTTAATGGCCCACATTTTAACTTCTTTTCGCAATTGTAATTTTTTTTCATAATCAGGTATTTCGACATCTGATTCATATTCACTGTCATCACTATTATTTGTAAAACATGAATCATCTGCACGCTGGTCGTTAATACTATATAGTATATCACTTTCGAATTGTACGGAACCCTCCAATAAATTGCTGGTTCCTGCTTTTTCATAACTTGCTTCAGATGATAGCTTTTGCGTTACCGATTCTGCGTGTCTTTTATTTACAGTTCTTCTTCTTCTTCGTTTCACTTCTTTTGAAACGTTTCCATTCTTGTAAATCCATTGTAATCAGTGATAAATAATATTTGTAAAACTGGTAAACAGCCTATATAGTATTAGCCTAGCGCTTTAGAAGATTATTTACTCTTACAGAATCTTCTAAGCGTCTTTATTAAGACTACATCGCCCTCATACTTATAATGATCTCAGCTAAATATATGCTAAAATCTGGGAATCTTACACAATGCTATTATAAAACTAAATTGCTGCATATTTGTAATGATCTCAGACAAGTATATTATAAATTCTGAAAATCTTACACAATGCTTTTATAAGACTATAATTTTCGTAGGACTATTTAAACTTTGTCAATACACTTATGAGATTACATGTCTTGTAATTATCCTATAAAATAGTGTACTACTAAACTACAAGTTTATTATATTAGTGAATTTGCTCTAGAGAGTAAAAATGCTTGCGCAGTGCTATTATAAGCAAAGATGTCTTAACAAAAGCCATTAAAAGAGCTTTTTTAGTCTAATTTTACCTATTGTATTTTATTATAGGATTTCTTTGCTAGTTGGGTAGTTTCATACGATAAATCTTAGCCTGAGGAATGAAGAACCTTAAAGAATGTCATAGGTACAAACGAATACTAAATTGGTTAAAGAATGTCATACAAACGAATACTAAATTGGTTAAAGAATGTCATACAAACGAATACTAAATTGGTTAAAGAATGTCATACAAACGAATACTAAATTGGTTAAAGAATGTCATACAAACGAATACTAAATTGGTTAAAGAATGTCATACAAACGAATACTAAATTGGTTAAAGAATATCATACAAACGAATACTAAATTGGTTAAAGAATGTCATACAAACGAATACTAAATTGGTTAAAGAATATCATACAAACGAATACTAAATTGGTTAAAGAATGTCATACAAACGAATACTAAATTGGTTAAAGAATGTCATACAAACGAATACTAAATTGGTTAAAGAATGTCATACAAACGAATACTAAATTGGTTAAAGAATATCATACAAACGAATACTAAATTGGTTAAAGAATATCATACAAACGAATACTAAATTGGTTAAAGAATATCATACAAACGAATACTAAATTGGTTAAAAAATATCATACAAACGAATATTAAATTGGTTAAAAAATATCATACAAACGAATACTAAATTGGTTAAAGAATATCATACAAACGAATACTAAATTGGTTAAAGAATATCATACAAACGAATACTAAATTGGTTAAAAAATATCATACAAACGAATATTAAATTGGTTAAAGAATATCATACAAACGAATACTAAATTGGTTAAAGAATGTCATACAAACGAATACTAAATTGGTTAAATTTTTTCAGCACCCTCCGCGTCACCGTAGGCACCAACCAATGGAACTCCGGCGGACAGAGTTACGCCCTGGCCAGGAACGTCACTCACGAGAACTACGTGTCTTCCACCATCAAGAACGACATCGGTCTCCTCATCACTGCCCAAAATATCGCTATTTCCGTCCTTGTGCAGCCTATTCCTATATCTAGTGGTTTTGTAGCTGATGGCGTTTCTGTGAAGGTCGCAGGATGGGGCAGGATCAGGGTAATTATTCATCATCAGCTTGCTGTGCATTGACTGGCATCAACCCGTAATTTTTCTGGATATGAAATGAAATACAAATACCAACCTACACATTAACAATACTCTCTATACAATACTCTCAATACTCTGGACTAGGCTGACTTTATGTTAACATAAGGTCAAGTGGAATGTTCGTCTTTGAGGAATTACAAATTGTTTATAGTCATTGTTTTAGAATTTACTTAGGTAGTTAGGTAGAATAGAATAGAATATTTTATTTATTTATAAAGGTACCTATACAAAATTTATATAATATTGCACCATTAAACCAACGTATTGGTATTTGTAGTTGTAGTTGTATTGGTGCTCACACTCTTATTGAACTTATTATGAGAACATTGCATTTGGATTTATAAGAAAATTATTGTCAACACAAAACAAAATACAACTGAAAGTTTCTACATTATAGTACATATAGTTAGTATGCATATAAATACGACCTCTGTGGCGCGGTGGGCGAAGGTCCGCCTGCGACGCAGGTGGTTGCGGGTTCGATTCCCGCCTTGAGTTGAGACAAATATCTGTATGATCTGCAGGTATTTGTTCCGGGTGTTCTGGTCGTTTTCTATGTAGTTATGTATAGTATATTAAAAAAATATCTATCTATGTATTGTATTGTATTATGTATATCAGTTATCTAGCACCCATAACACAAGCTCTGCTTAGCTTGGGGCTAGATAATGCTGTGTGAATTGTCCATTAAAAAATAATAATTATTATAATAAAATGACATACTTTCTTACCAGAATACTAGTATTATAGCATTATTTTAGGTGTAGGTACATTAGTTGTATCTAGCAAAAGAAGTTTCACATTATTAAAAAATGATTAACAACAATTCATGGTAACGGCAAGTCTAACATCTACACAATGGAAGTTTATTTTTAGTTTAGGACAAATTACTTGCGTATTTAGAATACTTCCCCCTGGTATCGGTTCGCCGTCTCTTTCATTATGTAATCTTCTTGTGTTGCTGCTCTTGTACCTAACGTAAATTACTTTTCTGTGAAGGCTGGAGGTGCTATCAGTCCCTACCTCCTAGAGCTCAGCACGCGGGTCCTCGACGGCAACAGCTGCGCAGCCACCATCGCCGCGGCCTCCAACGCGCGTGTCGAGCCCCACATCGAGATCTGCACCTACCACTCCTTCGGACACGGTACCTGCAATGTAAGTTTAGGATTTGTCGCTTTGAGAACAAGGGGATGAATAATAAATTCTTGTTCCCGAATTTTCAGAAAAATTTGAAAACTGTCGGCAACAATTTGATTTAGTTATCGTGCAGAATAGGCATTTGCTCCCCTTGGAGTCGAGACCCTAGGTCCGTGGGGTACTGAGGCTCTCCGGGTTTTCCAAAAAATATCTGAGCGTCTGGTCGAAGCGACGCGTGACCCGAGAGCTAGTGAGTATCTGGTACAGCAACATCTCTGATGGGCACAGCGCATCAGCATTGGCATACAGCGGGGCAATGCAGCCAGTGTCTTGTGCACGCTAGCGACTGGTATTGATATGGATCAGTTGAGCTACCTGTAGATTGTTTGCAACAGTTTGCAGATAGCCAATTGTTTCTATTGTAAATACTAGTTTTAATTTAATTCTATTATTTGATTGAGATTTTCATAGATGTCGTACAGACGTACACAGAAAAGGTGCTGCAGTTTTCGTAAAATATAACTCAGAACACACATGGTTTTATTCCATCCAAGAAAATTAAAATTAAGGAGATAAGTGCGTTATCATAGTTGGTTGGCTAATGATTTTGGAAAGGATGCCACAAACACACATATTTATATATAGATCCACACGTCAAACTAAAGTACCTACCACCCTTTCAAAAACAAAGCCCCTCTTTGTGGTCATGCGTGGGTTTATTAATAAAGCCCCTCTTTGTGGTCGTGCGTGGGTTTATTGGTGGGCCTCATAACGTAATTCTCTTGCAGGGTGACTCGGGCTCCGCCCTAGTTGACAACACCAGCGGCCATCAAGTCGGTATAGTGTCCTGGGGCTTCGCCTGCGCTCTGGGCATGCCGGACGTCTTCGTAAGGACAAGCGCCTACTCTGACTGGATCCAACGGCACCTCCTTTAATTACGTTACGTGCATAATACCTACCTATGTACCTACTAAATTTATTGGACATAATGTTTGTGTTTTGATTCCTTATTATTTTAGCATTGAGCTAGGTAGGTAAGGTACCTAGGTGGTTTCTCTCATAATCCAACTATCCCTAACCATTATAACTACTTAGGTACGTAGCTATAGTGTAGGTTAGCAGCTAGTCATAGACGTAGACTTGTATAGTGGCATACCTACCAACTAAAAACAAATACAAAATTACAATAATCTTTACATTGAACGGAACCTGTGGCAAAGGTTATAAACTGTGTAGCAGAGTCAGCGCCCTCCTCCGCGAATAAAGTAATTAGTTAGGATGTTTCGTTTAAGATAAAAAGAACTACTTAAGTAGGTAATTTACTTTTGTACAATACAAAAACTACCTAACTTAATGTGTGTACATGTCATGTGAGTGAGTGCTGTTCCTTAGGACCCCCTGTGGCAAAGGTTATAAACTGTGTAGCAGAGTCAGCGCCCTCCTCCGCGAATAAAGTAATTAGTTAGGATGTTTCGTTTTAAAAGATAAAAAGAACTACTTAAGTAGGTAATTTACTTTTGTACAATACAAAAACTACCTAACTTAATGTGTGTACATGTCATGTGAGTGAGTGCTGTTCCATAAGACCCCGATCGGTCTCATAAGAGTCCGGGCAACAGGAGTTAGGTGCCCATTCCACTCATCCAACATCTTTGTCCAAGATTCCTAAGTATATTGCGCATAGACATAGAATTTTTTGTGTCCGTGATGGTAGCGTACACATAACCGAATTCACGTTTGTTGTTATGCCTAATAAATAGCGTATAAATAGAGTATAATCAGTGCAAAAGTAAAATAAATAGCGCCTTCTTGGTTTAAGAAATAATGACCATTGTTTGCGGGTACGCCAGCATAACGTTATGCTAGCGTACCCATTAAGACGAATAGTGAGGCAAATGACCTTGGACCTTTCCGCACGCCTTTATGCAGCAAAGAGTGCTTGTTTTCGGTTCAGCATACTATGTAGTGCCATAATCAACCAAATAATAGGATCCTCTGCGGTTGGGCGACGTGTAACTGGTCAGGTTTGAATCACAGATTTTGTAGGTGCAAATACGTTTTTACGTTTGATTGCATTAATTTGACTGCTTTTCGAAGCTAATGGACCTCCAAGCGGTAGGTATGAACTATGTGAATCACTATACTGAATTTGGTACTAATCGAATTTGAGACGCCGATAAAAAGTGGGTTCGAAGCCGCTACACATACACTATAACTAACAGTATAATAACTACACTATGATTAACTAACAGCAAATATTTGGAACCTCCAAGGGACCTTTCAGGATGTGTGTTACAGGATATATAAATTTCAGAGCTCCACAATCAATATTTTCGTCGGAAAACGGGTTCGAAAACACCTAATTTTCTTGTTTTTGCCTCACTATGCGCCTTAAAAACCGAAATACTTCCTATAGAAAACGATGTATTCTTAATGTAAATGCTATATGTATAAATAGAGTGTGAAGTACTTCCTCTCCCAGTAGTCATACTTTATGCAAATTCGTAATCAAACACTATAAAAAGTTGATGTAAAGTTCTAGGAACATGACGACGCATTATCTCTATCTCTTTCACTTCCATGGATAATTCACACGCATCTTTCTCTATCTTTCATTGTGACCAATACCTGGTCTACATTGCTCACTGCTCAGAGTCCAAGGGATACTGCTGTGCGTTGCAATGTAGTTCCGCCGTGGTCTGCTAGATGGCACTAAACGTGACTTCTGAACACATAGGTAAATTAACAAAACCTTATGAATGCTTGGCTTTATATGAAGCTAAATATAGATAAAAATACTCGTGAAAGCTCATTTATAGTAACAAAACGACTAATTATTACTATCTACTACATTGTTCATTGTTGATTAAAGTCGCCCAGCGAGCTATGGAGAGAGCTATGCTCGGTGTTTCTCTGAAGGATAGGATTCGCAACGAATACATCCGACAGAGAACCAAGGTTATCGACATAGCTCAAAGGATTAGCAACCTGAAGTGGCAGTGGGCTGGCCATATCTCGAGAAGAACCGACAACCGCTGGGGTAAACGTGTTCTTGAGTGGAGACCGTGACTCGGCAAACGTAGTGTAGGACGCCCTCCAACCAGGTGGGATGACGATTTGCGAAAGACTGCTGGCAGATGCTGCAAGCTGAGGTACCTATTAAACCTATAATATTATAGCTAGGTCTGTGACAGGCTTAATATTAATGTTAAATTTTGTATGTTTCACACGGGGATCTCTTTTTTCATTGGTTACACATGTTATTTTTTTCTCAAGAATTTAAAAATTTTCTATTAAATAAATATTAAATATTATAATTGTGTTTTCATTCACTTCATAATAATGTTGCTTTTTTCCTTAGAAAAATTACACGGTAATTTAATCGTACACTTTAAATTTACCGTAATTTTCCATAAACATCGTATTTTTTACCCTAGCAACACAGTAAGGAGACACTGGAGGAGGTGAGTGATCCAAGGTCTATACCTACTCCACAGTTTTCTTCCACCCGCCCCGCGCTGTCTGACCACCCCAGCGTTGCCGGTGTGGATCTTTTTGGTCCGTTTTGGTCTTTTGTGTAACTTTGCGGATTATTTTGCGGACCGTGACGCTTTGCGGAATTTCGGACCAAAACGCCTATTGAAACGGCGGCATGTCTCACTACATAATTATTCGTTGTGTGCACTGTAGTAGCATAAAATTATACTTAGTATAACATTCATAAGATTGTCAATTAACAGTTAAAAAAGGATGAATCCATCGTCTGTCTGTACTATATGTTACTTAGAGCATTAAGAACGTTAGTTCCATATAAATAGTATGAAAAACGTTATTTTATTGTTTACAATAAAATAACGTTATTTTATTGTTTACAATAAAATAACGTTTACAATTAATCATTTATGATTAATTGTATGGTTTAGCTTGATGAGGCAAGCTGCAGATGCGGAGGCCTTTGTCCAGCAGTGGACTGGTAAAGGCTGATGATGATGATGGTTTAGTTACCTAGTTTAAGTATAGTAGAATCAATTCATGCCATAAGCCTTGAGAGATAAGCCTTCGTTTCTGAAACGAAGGCTTATCTCTTTCTAAATAATCGTCATTTTTAGAAAGAGATAACTACTGTCTTGCCATTATGTTATCTTCATTTTGGATTTCTGCCACTAGTTTTTTTCAGAACGTTATCAACTTATTGTAATGACTTTCTTGCAATTTTGAGCAATTTATTTCCACAAAAGTCAAAATTTGTCGCAGCTTGCTCCACTCGCCGCTTTTACTGCTAGTTTGTTTGTTGACCGATTTGCCAAATTAATACAATTACCTAAATAAAAAATGTGGCTCGCTTCGCTCGCCATTGTGTCTTTGTTTTTTTCCAACTAACACTCTTGATTTCGCTTGTCAGTAAATGTTCACGTGGAGTGAGCCGCCGAAAACTTTTTTGTGGGGAATATAATTTCTTTTATATTATTGCTAATTTCTTTAAAACAAGAACTGAAAATTGAACTCATTCGTTTGACTAGTGTTTTTACATTTTGCTTTTCAGGTGATTCACACAAAATTTTATTTTTATTTTATTCTTCCATCTACAAAAACGTATTCGTGCTGATAGACAGAACCTGCAGTTCACGCAGTGTCAAAGAATTACCAGCTATCCTGGATAATTTGAATAAAATTTAGTACCAGGATAGCTTTATCCTAGTACAATTTTTTTTTCAAATCGATTTAGTATTTGAAGGAGTAAGAAGCGCACACACACACACATACATAGGTACATAGTTCCATTTGTACATTAAACGCATTCACTGCCCAGCCGCGACGCGGACCTGCAGGTCGACTTCTGCGTCTTGAGCCATGAAAGCGTTATTATTAGTGTAAGAGATGCTTACTCATTCTATTTTCAGTATTTGCTATTTTTCTGATAATTTACAAAACGGATCTTTTTGTAAAATTTCGGACCAAATTTGCGTTCGGTTCGGAGCTTTTTCTTATTGACTGCCGGCAACACTGGATCACCCGGCCCGGGCGGCGACGACGGCGGCGGGCGGCGGCGAGGCGGGGCGGCACGGCAAGCAAAGTCGGCGATATTTATTTATTAGAAAGGAACTCCAAAAGAAATACACAAGGTACAAAAAAAAAAAACGAAAAACTTGTACCTAACTATATTTATAATATAAACTACGCTAGTACCTTCCTAAAATAGTTCAATGTAAAAAGCTACCAAGTTTTGTTTTACGATTGGCGCGCGTCAGCAGAGTTCTTTTGTTTGGTTTGGTAGGTACCTACCTCCGAAATGATAATGGGTGAACTTTAAGCTAAAAATGATTAGCATTGAGGGTAGTTTTATTACATTCACCGTTTCCATCCACCGTACATTCCTTTTTCTCTCGACACCACCCACATCACACGCGGTGAGTCCTTTTCTGCTATAATTTCAGTGAAATAATCAATTTGCCTACTTTTTTACTGACAACCTTTTGGAGGAGCCAGCGGTTACAACTTCGTAAAACATGGTTTTTCGTGTTTTTATAGGAAAAAATCCTGAAAATGGGTTCGGACAACATTGTAATAGACTCCGGCATGGCGTATCCTATCCTCTTCATGCCAAAAAAGTGCACAACACTTGAAACCAACTGTGAAATTGCTGATAACGTCTACATCAACGTAAACATCACGTCGCCCGACACGGAAGGGAACGACACAAGCATTTACAAAGGGTATTGCAACGTGAAACTAGTGGAGTCTTTTAACGTAAGCCCCAACCAGGACAGATTGTCTCCGGATTCCATCGACATAGATCAGATGCCGGTCATCTTTTCTGGAGCCAGCCCGCCGTACAGCCAATCGCAGGTCTGGATTGATCCATCGAGAAGTCCCTATGTATACAATCACTATGACCCAGCAAGTCAAGAGAGTTACTCTATCCGTGAGTCGGGTGGGCTGATAACTGTTGAGCAACATAATACATATATCACTCAGAATGTGTACAACTGTAAGGAGTCCAATGTGATGAACTGCAAAGAGGCTCCTTCGCCTGTGAAGGAGGTAGGGAGGAAGAGGTGCAGGAAAGTGCAGGAGTCGGTAACTGGGCAGTCGGACAACAACCTGAGTTATTACGGGGAGGATGAGTTTGAGTGCGGGGTGTTCCTATCTCAATTACCAGAGGAGATCATGAATGAGACACAGTCTAGAATCAGGTAACATATTATAGTATATTATATTACACCGATAATTTAAGTACCTATTCCTATACTGAACACGAGCAGTGAGATCGGCTGTGGTGGTGGTGATAAAAAAATTATACCTAAATTAAAAACAACCAACACTAGTAATTATATTTAGGTATGTACTGTACCGAGTTTTCATCTATTTGTTTGACAGTTATTTATATACTTATGTAATAATAAGAAGTAGGTATTATATATCAAGTTATTGTTATTACAAGAAAACTAATTAATAATTACATAATAATCCACCTATCTATATGAATGCTCTATGTAAACACTGTTGGCATTTCTTTCTTAATACATAAATAAAAGTACACAACCTTCGAACATAAACATAATTCATCCGAATAGATAGCAGAGTTTCTGAATTTCTTCACCAAATTACATGTGAAACAGTGCACTGCACATACATGTTTTTAGGGTATTTGAGATCGGTTTCGAAACCCTTATTTTCTTGCTCTGTCCGTCCCTGCTCTTTCTTAAATAGATATCTCAACTGCAAAGTAACTATTGCAGCTATTAACTAGAAATTTGAAATAATGATACATTTTAAGTGCCATTACTGATTTAAAGAAAAAAATATATAAATTAATGAAAAAGTATATTTTCAGTACAAATTATGACCTAGGGGGGCAAATGGGGTATCAAATTAAGGTATTGTTTTGTACATTTCAAAACAGTTTTTCAAATTTCTGTAGGTCTCATACTTTTTGAAATATATCAAAAAAAATCAAAAAGTTACCCCCCCCCCCTTATCTCCGAAGTTTGCAGAGCGATCCATGTATAATGTAGCGTTTGTAGATATGAGTGAATCTATATTTTACAGGAAAAATATAGAAAAGTCTGTCAAAAGGACCATTTTTTTAAATAGTCAAAAAAGGAGGGATTTTTTTTGAAAGGAGGGCTACCTACTCGAGTGGGGTATCAAATGAAAGGTATGGTTTTGTACATTTCAAAACAGTTTTTGAAATTTCTGTAAGTTTCATACTTTTCGAAAAGAGTCGAAAAATTGACCCCCCCCCCCCCCCCCCCATCTCCGAAGTTTGCAGAGCGATCCATGTACAATGTATGTGGCGTTTGTAGATATAGGTCTATTTGTTACAGGAAAAATATAGATAACTCTGTAAAAATTTCCATTTTTGAAAAAATTATCATTTTGAAAATAGTCAAAAAGGAGGGGGATTTATTTTCGAAAAGGGTGGCTGGCTACCTTTCTGATTGGGGTATCAATTGAAAGGCATTGTTTTGTAAATTTTAAAACAGTTTTCGATATTTCTGTAGGTTTTATACTTTTCGAAATATTTCCATTCGAAAAATTAACTGTCCTAACAATTGGCAAATGTTCGAAACCCTTAGCACGCGAGTTACACTCGCCCTTGACGGATCTTGTTTTATTATCAAATGTTAATTGCTCTAATACAAATACAAAATAATTTATTTACCATAACGATTACAGATGACCTGATGTTACATTAGGTATGTATGAGATATGTACTTAAATAATACAGATTACAAATAATTAATGTGGTTTAAAGTAAAAACATTGTGCTAACATTTTAAGAACAAAAAAAAAAGTGGATGTTTATTTTATACAAGTGTTTTTGTTCCCCTGATACTGATACTAAGCCTAGTTTGACAACCGAATGCCAACAAAAATGTACCTACTAAAGAAAACGTCAAAAATTTAAAATAAAACACTGACAAGCAAAAAAAATAATATTTTTGAATTCTGTCGCTTAGGTATGTTTAATTATTGTTGTGCAAGCGGTTCTAAATCTTTCCTGTCCTGTGTGTCCGTCATTATTGGTGTGCTATAAAGAATAATTGTATTGTATTGACATTTGTTCAGGATGTTCTGGTCATTTTCTATGTATACCTAATAAAAAATATCTATCTGTGTATTGTAGTATATTATGTATATCAGTTATTTAGTACCCATAACACAAGCTCTGCTTAGCTTGGGGCTAGAGCTAGAAAACTGTGTGAATTGTCCAGCATTATTTATTTATTTGTATTGTAAATTAAAGAAGTACCGAAGTAACCTTTAGCCTGTTAGTTGTTAATTTTTGAATTGGAGTTAAACCCGTCCCAAGCTTTTTATCTTCTAGATAACCTGATAAGCCTTTTTGCACAAAAGCTTTTGACAATTTGTTTGAATTTATTTACTGATAGATTTTCCAACTTACTAGAAGTTTCGTTGTAGAAGCGTATGCATTGCCCTTTAATTTAGTGAAGCCTGATTGTGTGCACAGCGAGTTTATGTGAATTTCTTTCTAGTATTTATATTACGTATATCGCTATTTAACTTTACCTATCAAATATTAGGCACGGTAATCGATATCTAAAAATGTAAAATAGGTAGGTATAGGGAATTAAAGCTATTTTAATCGCAATTTTTAAGGACGCTTTATGTATGCCCTTAAAAACCTAACATTTTTATTTAATCTTTTTCCAGAGATGAAAAGAAATTCTCCAGCCAGCAAGAGAACAATGCTCTCAAACAGCTGATGTCCGACGTCCACTCATCATCTCGGAAGCGGCAGCGGAAGACCATCCTATTCCTTGGTCACGACTCCCACTCGGGACAGACCATACAGAACATATCCTACAACGACCCGGGGGTCAAGTGTTCTGCCGTGGAGGTGGACAATGATCTTGTTATTGGTATGTATCTACTTTATTATCATTATTCTCATTTCAGCTGAGAGACAAATAGGCTACTGCCCGAAATCACCACCACGGTGATTGCTATAAGATGAAGTAAAGAGAATTAAATGGCATTTGATTTCTCTCACGTTGGACGAGAAAGGGGAGGAGTCTCGCTATGTGGAGCTCGCTGCAGCTCGCCCGACTCTCTCTCACATTGGATCCCGATAAAACAGCACCTAGGGATCATCATCAAAATAAATCATCTGCGAAATATGACCCGCCGCCGCTGCCTAGACGGCGCTGCTGTGTAGACTTTAACTAACGAACTTGACCTTTGATGGATGGAGCCACCTGGTGTACTTAAACTACTGGGTAGGCGAACGGAAAAGGTTTTGGATCCATGTTATATTATATCCATACCTGAAATAAAAACATCCAACCATAAATACTTACAAAATAAATGACGGCACTAGCTCTCTAAAGCGCTAGCGGGCCATGTTCATGTTCATTATCAATGGTGAAAGTTGAAAATGAACATCCGTATTTTCACCTAGTTTGGCTATGAATTTCAATGAAAACTAGATTTTTGGTATTATTACATTGACAACTTCAGGTACCTGACAGTTGACCACAAAGCAAGCCAGTTTAAACTTATTTCTGATACAAATAACGGATTAATTCGAGTGTGGATGCGATGGCGCTCTGGGGAGCCCCTTAAGATAGGTATATAAAATAAGACGATTATCAGGGGAGGCCTGTGTCCAGCCGTGGACCATTATAGGCTGTTGACAGTGACAGTAAATAATAAAGCTTGGAAATTAGCTATTTATTATATGATGTTAGAAGTAGATACTGACGACGTCCGAGGTGCAGCGGGCGAAGCTCCGCCCGTGTCGCAGGGTATAGTGGGTTCAGTTCATTTCCCGCCGCGTTACAATTGTTGTACCAGTCCCTTAACTATTAACCTATTTGTATTGGATCTGGTATTTTTCTAGGAATGAAAGGTTTTTTTTTTTTATCATGAAATTCCGTTTTATTGGGGAATTTTAAGAAAACTGTTTTCTCTTATTTATAATCTTTGTTTTGGAATGGCAAATCCTATTTTATTTAAATTTTGTTTGTTTTTTGTGGATAACATTGTGAAAAGTATGCGTACCTATACCTATACCTATAGCCCTAATGCCTAAAACACAGCTAGATTATCAAAAATAACTCGAATTAAAGTGGAAACACATGAAATGAGCTGCCAAAGTTTTATTTTTAAAGAAAATGAACATACTCATTGAATTTTAAATCTTCGCAATAATAAAACTTTAACAGTTGAATAAAAAAAATTGAGCTGAAAACGGCAATTTCGTATAAAAACCCCTATTATTAAGTTTAAAGAGTAGCATATTATCTAGTACCTACCTACCCAAAATTAAAGGCTAGATGAGTTGCAGTTTTTCCAGCATTATTGTTATTTCCTTCCTTTGTATAGGTACTGACATTCGGAATAATTTATGCCTTCTCCGTAAATAGCTTTGACATTAGGTCAAGAAATAAAAGGATTGCAAACTTTACATACAAGTACAACAAAATTGCTCGTAAAAACTGTAAAAGTGTACTTTTATATTTTAGTTCCTACCTACCTAACTGTAGGTAACTAACTGTAAAATAATATCCGTCTATTTCAGATGGTTCAAGAGCAAATTCAACTAAGAAATACCAATGCGACAAATGTAAGAAAGTATTCCCTCAAATCTCGTCATTCCGCCAACACATGGTCGGAAAACACAACAGAAAACAAGTTGAAGCCGAAAGTGAACTCAGCTTTATGTGCATGGACTGCGGGAAAAATCTAAAGAACCAAAGAAAGTTCGAGATCCACTGCCTGGGGCACGGCGATCCCGAACTAGAATGCCTGAAGTGCGGAAAAGTATTCGCTTCAAAGTTCTCCCTACGCGTCCACATGAAAATACACAATAGGAAGTATCCATGTAACTATTGTGCCAATAAGTCCTTCGCAAGCTTCTACAATCTGAAGTCGCATCTAGTGAAAAAACATTCTTTATTCATGTGCGATGACGAGCACTGCGCTTTCGTGACTCGGAACCTATCAGATCTCGAGATACACCAGCATTGGAGCAAGAGGGAAGCCAAAGATAATCCTACGATGCAGTACGTGGACGTAGCTATGGATACTCCGGAAGAGCTGGAAAATACGTTAAAGACTGAAGTTCACAATTTAGATCAGGACCTTTTAAACTCTGATTTCGTTCAGGAGAACATTTCTGAGTCGAGCAGCGGCGACATTCTGAAGAGTCCGTCTGAAGAGGTGTCATGTCAGGGGTCTAAATCTGACTCAACGAAATCAAGCGAGGAGTTAGCAAATGCACACTTTAAATTACCATGTGAAGAGAGCTCGGATAAAACTGAGTTATCTAATGAAGAGAAGTCAGATAAAAATGAGTTATCAAATGAAGAGAAGTCAGATACAACTGAGTTATCAAATGAAGAAAAGTCAGATAAAACTGAGTTGTCATATGAAGATAACTCAGATAAAACTGAGTTATCAAATGAAGAAAAGTCAGATGAAACTGAGTTAGCAAATGAAGACTTAGCATTATCAAGTGCAGAGAACTCAAATGAAACTGTTTCAGTGAATGCTAATGCCAAAGAAAAGATCAGGAAGGCAGATTCTGTGATCGCTACAGTCATGTCGAATTCCATATTTCTCCTGAATTCGAGTAATGCCAGGGGGCACAGATATCGAAAGGTAAGTTAGACTGTAATATTAACAAGATGTTGTGTTTACAGCTTATTCAAAATACACACAACTAATTCAATATACACACAACTAGGTCAAAAAGGAGGAGGTGTTTTATTCAGCTGTTTATGTCTTTATGGATGTTCGCCAACTTATACGTCAATTGTGGACCGATTTCAAAGATTATTTTGTGAAAATGATCACGAGATGGTCACATAATAGTTTATCCCGCAACACTGTACCATAAAAATGTATACCGCCAAAATAAAAAAAATAAACTAAATACCAAGGAATATGAAGACGTTTTAAGTTATTTGTAACTTTGTGAACTAGATGGCGTTGACTATGTATGATACATTGATTAGTTTGTGTTTCACACAATTAACTACTACTCTGTTAAGTGTCATATGTATAATTTTATTTTATATAATTTTTCAGGCTTGTGAAGTGTGCAAGAAATCGTTTGACAGGATGGACGACCTGAAAAGGCACCTTATTGAGCACGTGATAAAGTCTACATTGGCTAAGGCGCCCGGCACTATTAATGGGCGTTTGAATATTACTTGCGAGGTAAGTTCTTGCCTTTGGCTGTGGGTAAATATTAATAATATAATCAATTAAAGCTTTCATAAGCGAAAGTTTGTTTCGAACTTTTGCAATAGAGAGTCGTATAAGAGGTCGTCACATTAAAATAATTAGTTTTGATGAAATCACAGGTCACCATAAAACATACAGCCGAACGTAGAAACTCCTCTTTTAATTATCGTCGGTTAAAAAACTTAATCATAATGGATTTATCACAGGGAGACATTCGCTTCTTTACTTTAGTCTACATAACGAAGCGACCGTTTTTTTTCCGTGTCAATGTTTTATTTTAAGAATTTGACCTTTTTTGCCTGTACATTTTTGTATTTATGGAAATAAAGACTTTTGACTTTGACTTATCATTCCAGATCTGCCAAACCGAGGTGTTCCATAAAGTGAATAAGTACAAGGAGCATCTTCGCGAGCACGCCAAACTAACTATCTATAAATGTACTTTCTGCGACAAGACCTTTAGGTAAGTACCTTATCTATGCTTTACAAAAATGCTAACCCTTGGCGGCTGCGGCTTCAGAATCGACCACTTCATCTCAGCCAGTGGGTGGCGTAGGAGGTTCATAGGTCTAGCTAAAATCTTGCTCAGTCATCGATCTATGCCTGAGCAACGCTTATACTATAGAAATTCGTTACTCAAGTATAGATCGATGACTGAGCAAACTTTTAGGCCTGTATTATGCAAGCTTCGATATGTTTCCCATAGGTCGTACAGTACAGAGTAGGTATAAATCTATCGTGCGGGCAGAAAAATACGCAAATCCCATACAAATATGAGAAGTCACAATTCATACGCTGTATTGTATTGTACCTATAAATGAGAAAATACAATATCCAAATACCTATTTTGCTGAATTTATACTTATTTACAATAAATAAGTACAGTACCAGTACAGCACCAGTACAGTACCAGTACAGTAACAGTACAGTAACAGTACAGTACCAGTAAAGTAACAGTTTTATACTAACGAACTTAAACGTTCAGATTTAAAAAATACGATAGGTAGGAAAAAACCCTGTAGAAGCAGAGTGATCGAATAGAATTAACGGAAATTAACTGTTTCTGTAGTAAAAAAATATAATATTTCGCATAAAAACTGTTTATATAGAAATGCTTTAAATTATCAACGGCAACACCACATTATTTTTTACGAATTACATAGCCAGACTATAATGTTCTTGTAGAGTAATAGTTTAGTTTTTCTATTTCATGCTTATATTTTGAACAATAATGAATATATACAAAGCAAAAACTTGATTTGCACTAACACCGCTCTCTGCTCTCTCCCGCTCCTATGACCACTAAATCATATGCCTATCTTTTTCGAAAAATGGCGTCATAATTCGCCCCTTTAGCATTGAGTCACGCGATAGAGCGTCCAGCTAAGTTTGGAAAGACACAGCGACACCATTGGGCACACTTTTGGACCCATCCGTATCTCATTCATTACTTGCAATTTTGCAAGTCTGGTGAGATCCATGAATCAAAGTCAAAGTCAATAACTTTATATCTTTAGGCTTACAAACTAAGCACTTAGACGTCAAATATAATACTATAAACAGGTTTACAAATAGTCATTAATAACAAATAAGAAATAAGATGTTATTGATTTTATTCGCTTAAATTTTTTGTCCACTAGTGGAAGAAGCGAAAAAGAATAGATAAGGAATCGTAAATTTTAGAACAAAATATATTGAAGTTATTGGGGTTCAAGTGCTTTTTTAACAACTGACTTATCAAAACCTAAACCGCTTCTGGATGACCTAAGAAGTCGAATTTTGAAACGAAGGTACTTAATAATTTTATAGGAGGTAAAAAAATATATATTTTTTAAAATAAGTTTAAAACCTGTCTGTCGCGCCCGCCACCGCACTGAAAGTTGAACTGTTTTTATGGTTGCTTTTTGGCTCATTTATCACATATGTTTTTGGTGGGATATTAATTTCAGTGACTCCAGCAACTTCTCAAAGCACAAAAAGATCCACAGCCTAAACTACCTGCAGTGCGACCTCTGCCTCCGCAAGTTCAACTCCAAGAAGATGATCGCCCAGCACATGGAGCAACACAGGCAGACCAAGCCGGTGCAGTGCCGGCTCTGCCACAGGGTGTTCCACTTCAGGTCCATGCTGAACAAGCATGTGCGGAGTACTCACCGGAAGGAGGAGAAGTACCGGTGCCGGTTCTGTGATCAAATATCTTTGTAAATATCTACTTGAATCAGTTTGTTTCCGGGTTTGATAACCTCGGGACAAATATTCGAAGCATCTGCAAATATTTGCTCCAGGCATAGGGGTGTTTTCTATGTAGCATGTGAAAAAAGTATTGAAGTAGTTGACAGATTATATAAGTACAGTAAGTAATCTGAGCCGTAAATCTCAAAGATTTCAGAAGAAGTCCGAAAGATTTTCGATAGTACCTACTTGATGGCCTCATCGGTTGGCGCATTACTGTCTTGAAGGTAGCCGGTTCAAAACCCGTCTAGGTCGTGAATATTTGGGGATACCTACTTATATACATTCTTAGATTATAATATTTCCCTTAAGGGCCTATAATACCTCAAATCAACTCCGTCAGACCGAAATATCTTCCAAACTACTAAATATTTAACTTGGAAATGTATATATGGTAAATTAGGACTTACTCTATCGATCTTACTCTTTCGAAAACACGATTCCATAAAATTTTCTCGATAGAAAAAATCGCAAAGTTACCTCTAAATTCTTACTAAAACCTTAATTTCTCAATAAATATAGAAGTTAAGATCTTGAGAATAAGCATGGTAATCGAACTAAGCATAAAGAATATATCATGTTTCGGTTTTTTCAAATAAAGTCCTAATTAATAGAAAATAAGTTAAAAATATGAAGCTAAAACTTGATTTTTGGGCTTGCGTTGCGTTGTTTTGGCATGCCCTGTTCCGCTCCTATGAACGCAAAATAATATGTCTATCCTTTTCACAAAAACTTGAGGTTGTATAGGATCTTAAAGTGGGTAGCAATCATCATCAAACACAGTAAAACCGTCATTGTTTTAATCTATAAAATAATAACTATGATTTTAAATTTCCAGCACCGTGAAACAGAAATGGGAGCACGAATGGGAAGCTCACAGCGTCCGCAAGATGATCGTGGACTGCCTGGTCTGCGGCGCCCAGTACCGCAAGTACACCGAGCTGAAGCGGCACTGCATCGAGGAGCACGGCATGGACATACCCACAGCCAAGAAACTCATGAAGAGGCGGTTCAAGATCGCTAACATATCATACGATTTGAACTTTGAACAGTACTAAACTTTAGCCAAATTCGATGACAAAAGTTTACAGCAAAAGTACTAAAATTCACATACGTTGAGTAGCAGACATCGATCTTCAATCGACAACCAATTTCAATTGCATTTAAAATACACATGGTGAATTTTTTTTTGTTAATTTCATGTCGAATTTGGTAAGAGTAGGTATAGCTTGGCTATTGGAAAAATTGGCTAAAAGGATCGCTTAGGTACCAAAACTGAACAACACTGTTGACTGGATTTGACGTATTTCGTCAATTTTATCTGTGCTGAAACCCCTGGGACAAAGGACTTTTGATTACTCGCGAGATGTCTAATGAGGAAGTACATTCGACGAGAACTGTGTAGATGGCTGGTCTATCATCGATAAAAACTGTTGATTAGAAAGAAGAAAAGATGATAATGAAGAAGTAAAAGAAAGATACTTAAGTAAGATAAAAGTGGTAGAAAAAAGATCTTTTATTATTTGCAAATTGATGAGTACAAAATGTAATTTAAGTAAAATTGAACGCTGGACGTAAAAACTTGTAAAAGTAGGAGATAATATGTCTATTTACCATGTTGATTTAGGTCCGTATTATGATATATGTAGATATATGCTTGAGTGAGGTTTATTCCGTAGAAACGCGTTACTCAAGCATAGATGACTGAGCAAGCTTTCAAATTTTAAATACGGGTTTTAATATGTGTGCCTTAGTGTGCTTTAAAGTAAGATAAGTGTGCTAGTTGAGACGGTGAAATGTTCAAACACAGGGCTCGCTCGATTTTGATGGCCAAGCAATTTATTTTGACACATTTCAGCTTAGATCTATTCTGGTGATTATAATACAGACCGTCGTCCCAGAGACGTCCCACAGTCCCACGTCCCACAGACGAAGCCGTCCAAAATGAATGTGGTCGCTCACACATCCAACTCACTGCCACACAACACAGAAATTAGCAATCAAATATAGCTTAGAATTAGTAATAGTAGTAAATAGAACTACCTCGTGAGAACATAACTACGTTTTACCTTTATTATAAGGCCATAGGTACTTTTTGAATCTTTACATTTGTTGATTATTCTTAACTTATTAAATAAGAGGCTTTGATCATCTTATCAAAGCCTCTTATTTCTTAATCTTTGTGGTACTTCTTATACAATACTTAGTTCTAAGAACATTTTTATTTATACTAGTTTTAGATAGATATATGAACTTTATCGGTATTAAAGTACCAATGTTATATTTTTTAATCATGGTTCCTTGTTTTTAGTATTTTTGTGTTAAATAATTAAAGAAGTTTCTACGACATATGATCTCCAATTGTTACCTACTAGATATTTTAGGCTAAAATCGAAACTGAGAATCGAACTGAACGAAAATTTTATGAGTCTGATATACATAATACCTAAATTAATAATTAAAATAAAGGCTGATTTACTCTTTTTAAAATTATGATATGATAGTAATTAATTTTATTTAAATTTACGGTTGAAGAGTTTGTTTTATCTAGAAAGAAATTTAATGTAAAAACTAAATTATTTTTGAATAAGAAATTTGCAGAAGTCGCTAACATTTTCCCGTGCCTTAATTATGTTTATTAACCATGAAGTCATTTAAGACTGTTACATTTTTTAGAGATCAAAGTATAAACCTAACGTTCTTGTTTTTTTATTTAATAGTTTTTTGTTATTTGTACAATAAATGGTGGTTGTGATAGATAAACAATAGTTTTGATTTAAATTCCTATGGCATTCCAATGTAGGGAGGTAGGTAAGTCCAATACTTACAGATAGACATTGCTAGGTAGGTATCGAGTGTTTGTTTCCATAACATTTTATTCTTGATGTTCAACCAACATTTTTTTTAAAGAGAAGTTATTAATAAAATAACAATTAAAAACGATTTAAACAGAATGTACCTGCACTACTACCTACCTAGTGCTTAAACCTAGGTTCGTGACGTTAAACGTAGGACTTCCTGCTTAACCCATTAAGAGCTAGCGGTGCCGTTTGGCATAAACTTATCGTCGTTTCTATTTTTGGCTATATATTTTTTTTTACTGAAAAAATGTAGGCAACCAATTAATCGCGCTTCTGAAGCTCAATAGATGTGTTTTTTGCATAATAGTGAATTTAGTTTGGTAGGTATATCATCACAGGCTAGAGTAGAGATGATTGGTGAGAGAAGAGAGCTATGGCGCTCCGTTTGGTAGTTTTGGCCAGTGGTTTTTCTTGTAAACAGAGTGTTGGTGGTGTACACCTTGTTTTTTATGTTCCGTGGTGTACACAGTGGCGGCGTGGCCGCCTACCGCGCATGACCTTGCCCCCGCGCATGCGTCGCGTCCATCCGCCAAACATCGGCTAATCGGCTTTCAGTCAGCCAGTCCGCGAGAGCGCGTCGCCGCGGTCACACGTCGCCCGGTGCCACACTGCGGCCGCGTGGGGAAAATTACCTCTAATCAATCAATCATCAATAAAATTCACCGCTTGTTATCGAAAATCATATCTGTGTAGTATAAATCTCAACTACTGGGCGGTACGTCGTCGTTTCTCTCAGGTAAGTGGATAAATCGGTAATCTTAGCTGTCACGTTTCGACGATTCAACTCAACAACGCTAATCGCACGAATCCATACAGGATTTGTTTGTCTGATTTGTTTATGTAGTGGTGTGTAGCTCGTTAGGTTTTATAGCTCTTCTATAGGTAGGTACCTACACCTATAGTAAGTAAGAGATCTAATAGATTGATTTTAACGGTTCCGAATTCGGATTTACATTGAACAGGATTTCTTTGTTTATGCCGAGTCTATTTAGGTACCTACCTACCTACTTAGAATAATTTAGATCTAAGAGGCACGCCCAGGTGTTCTGTTTTATACTGTAATAAAATATCGGATTTGGAATTGATTCAAGAAGGTTCATCACCCCTGCGCAAATGTCAGCTCTATAGTTTTTTTAGGTATGTAGGTAGGTACCTACCTACCTACCTAATTTACCAGCTGTCAATATCGTTTTGATTGAAACGCCTTTAAAGTTCATTGCACTTTCAAGATGTAATAAATAGGTTACCCATCATGATCATCACCACTCTGCCCTTTGCTAGGATAGGCGGTGAGGTAGGTAGGTAGGTACTTACTCATAAACAGTTAGTAGGTAGGTAGGTATGTATATCTATTTAAATCTACCGACTTTGGAAATTATAATAAGGTAGGTAGGTACCTACCTACCACATCATCATCGGCATATTATCAGTCCACTGCTGGACATAGGCCTCCCCTAATGAGGCTATGAGCCGCCATAGCGCACTGTCCTGAACTTGCCGTATCAAGCATCTGCCTGCAGTCTTTAGTAGAACGTTTATCCCACCTCGCCGGAGGGCATGCTACACTAAGTTTGCTGAGTTGCGGTCTCCACTCAAGCAGTTTTCTGTCGGTTCTTCGCTAATTATTTATGGCCGGTCCACTGCCATTAAACGCATTCACTGCCCAGCCTCGCCGCAACAAGGAGCTGGAGACCGAGAGATAGCTAGGGATCTTTGGTAAGTAGGTAGGTTACTTCAGTTCGAAACGGTTCCATCCTGTGGTTCCATCCCATTCTAATCGCGCACTAGGTAGGTATACCTACGTAACGTATACGCAGTACGTACATATAGTGTTATTATATCAGTGACTTTGCTTTTAAGTTTGGTTTGATTCAAAACTTGATCTAAAAATGTAATTCTCAGCTACCGGATTTACACTTGGTTCAATTCAAACAAGGCGAGGGCGAAGGCAATCCGGATTCACGTCGAAAATCTAAAAGCCACGATCCTTGACAAGTCTGTGAAATATACAAAGCGAATATTAAAATAACACGAGGCATAACACATAGTTTTATGTTCTCAAGGTGGATCAAACTGCGGTCGCTCTGTGAGTTCAAATTGGGCTTTACATCAGGCACACTCAACGAAGACTTATCCTATTCTCTAGCCAAACTGAATATACAATGTTTGTAATCATTCCCGTAATCAATTTGCGCTACTCGGCTATTTGAGCTGTTTTCTGCAATGCTCATGCATTGCCGCGTCATCGCTAACAAAAATTCGAACTTAAATAAATAATACGATGTAGATTCAGGCGTTACTTTGCGGAAATCCATTGCAAAATATAATAAAATATCTTCATCTTCTTAAAATAACTAGACAAATTTCAAAACTAGGCGGATTTTTGTATGAAATTATCACTCTATGTCTTATTACTCTAAGTTCATCTTTATATTTTTTGAAATTCGAACACCACGGAAAAAAGAGAATTTTGTGTTGAGAGTTGTGTACAAACATTGTATATTGTGAAAAAAATATCTATAGGTATATAATGTATTGTATTAAGTTTATCAGTCATCCATCTACCTAGTAATATACCCATAACACAAGCTGTGCTTAGCTTGGGGCTAGATTATGCTGTGTGGATTGTCCATCATTATTTATTATTATATTAATAATAGAAGCAAAGCTGGGAGCTAGATAGCTTGTCAAAACAGATCGTATTTACAATTGAGTTAGGTAAAGACTGCTGTAAACAATCTACAGGCAGCTCAATTAATCCATATCAATACCCGTCGTCTACTACAATTCTATAAACATCATCAATTAATCATCGGGAGTTCGGGGTCGCCCATAGCTGGGTGTAGTGATGTTTCCTTTTGTTTCTGGCATCCTTCTCTGTCTCGTGGTAGGTACTCTCATCCAAGTCCCCAGGTTTAAGTATTTAATTCTTAACACGATCACTGCTAGCGTCGGCGGTGCGACCCGCGCAGGGGCGTGCCGTAACTCGTATTGCAGATCGCACTCAGTGTTTTCAGCCATGAAAGTGTATGGCTATACCCCGACCCAAACCAGCGTCTCGTCGTCGTCGTCGTCGCCCGCCTATTTTATCATATTATTTCGTTGACAAAGGGAAATTTCAAAAATTTATTTGGGTAGTTTGTGATACTATTACAAGCTTTTTTTTATGCCTTATATTTTTAAGATCTCTAAGGACCCTTTGTGCTCAACAAACTATTTTCAACCTCTATTTTCGCATCTCTGCCTAAACTATAAGAAATAAAACTATTACAGACGCACTAAAAAAAGCTTGTAATAGGTGAAAAATGCCTAAATGCCCAATGATTTATTTAAATTTCCTTCGTTCAACGTAATGCTACTTGGGTCGGTCGGGGTAGCGCCCATACGAAACTATACCAAGTCCAAAATACATCCCAGAGTCTAGTTTCTCAAAAGAGTAGGCATAGACAGACTATAGGTAGGTAAGGTACCTACCTACCTAACCTACGTTAAAGTCATTTGTAACGGGATATTTACCATGATTCGATTTTTGTGTTTTCCAATATTTCGGCACAGTTTCATGCGCCATGATCACGGAAGAACTAAATAATAATACCTCCATTATAAATGACTTTAATGAATAACCACAATAGTTTTAAAAGTTTTATAGGCACGTTAGTACTATATTAGTTATTCTGTGGGTAGGTAGGTACCTACCTACACGCAACCAACGCATAGTACTTATTTATAACTCAATGATTTGACTCTCCCGCTTTTGAGAAGTAAAGGTAAAGGTTACATACAATCCGCTAAGATGCCTTGAGGGGTGATATGCGCTAATAATTTGTAATTTATAGATTATTACATTTCATTTGGAAGTAGGGGTAAAAGCCACTAAGCGAGACTGTGTTTTCTGCTGTGTGTGGTTTTCTTTCTATTTTAGGCCCTTATACCTATCGACATTTTGACATATCCGGCGTTCAAGGCTAAGAATCTCAGGCTTTTTGAAAGTTCTATCTATCGCACTGTTGCATTTAGGGGGACAGATAGAACCTTTTTTCCCATCGGTCCCCCTAAGGGGGACAGATCAGGGTGACAAATGGGAATAAACCGAAATTTTGGCACAGTCTGCGTTAGGTAGTCCTGATTTTTTTTGTTAATCTATAAACATTGAACCACTTCGCCCTAAGGTAGGTTTTCTAGGCGCTTACTTAGGTCAATTTGCTAAAATCAATAGACCTCTGATAATACGCTGCACCATTTCGCTACATGCTGCTTAACTCCATCCAGTAATACTTCATGGACACTTTATGTGACATAGAAATTTCTAGATCTATGAAAAACATACCACAGATCATATGAATACAGGCTGTCGAGCCGTGCGTGGGCAGAACTGTTGTAAATAATCCTGATGCCCAGTGACCCAGGTAAAAATATTTAATGTACCGTGCCGGCCCAGCCAGGCAGGCACCAGGCTCCTATTTATACCGCCCTACGACAAATTAAATATTAATCCCCTCACGAGAGGCTATTCTGTTCACAGCGGGGGTTAAAATGTGCCTATTTACGAGAAAGAACTGGTAAATGCTAGATTATTGTTGACTTGTCCAACATTTCTTGCTTGACTTACTAGCATCAACTTACATTCTAACAAGGTAAAGGTTTCGTGTTCGCTTCTTTACTTTGCCTTTGAAGTTAGAACAAAAAAATCAAAGTGATCTCTTTATTTTCAAGTTTTACTTATAAAATTTGAGTTTTTGTGACGTGTCCGTCCATTTCGAAGAGTCGTGTAAGGTCTAAAGGAAATAAAGCACTTGGATGTTTGATTGAGACAGTTGGCATTACCTTCACTGATGGACATAATATGCCTCCTCTTATACACGCGAGTTTGTTAAATTACGTCATTTTGGAATCGGCCTAGTCATTCTACAAACAGGGTGATTCTGCGATCCGGTGGCAGCAACGGGTTAACAATTTATTAAAAATAAAATTGTTCTAATCGTTTGATCAGTCAGATGGGACTTGGCAAACTGTCTGACAACCAAAATTTATGCGACCGAAAAAGATTTTTTTCTGAGCTTTGAGCTTTTTTTTAAATATTTTCGAAGAACTTAGGAGTTATTAAGTCCCTCATAATCCAAGCTGGCAGTTGGCAGGGTTGCATCTGGCTTACTTACAGAAACAGAGAAAACAACAGAGTTACGCTCTCGGTATTATCTTGCATAACTTAATTAGGTACTAGGTAAGTTTAATGAAGTCAGATACATCCAACTTTAAAACCACAAACAGCGCTGTATTAAGAAAATGAAATGCTTTGTTACCTTAGATATAAGTTAAATACGACGAATTTTACCTCGATCGATGTTTGTTACAGTTTTAAGTTGAAGGGTATGGGTTAGCGGTAAAATTAAAGCGGTAAAGGAGAAGAAGAAGAAAATATTTTTATTTGCCTTAAAACTACACAACACAATAAAAAACACAATAATAAACTAAATTAATCCTATACTTAGTCTAAATCTTTTTTGTGCGTAGCAGTTTCTAGTGCAAATATGGCCCACACTCAGCATTGTGCTGGGTAGACCAGGTGTGTCTACCCAGCGCTGGTTTTCAGTGTAGGCCAAAAAAAAACCAATAAACATCCATGTCGGACCGCCGAGGCTGGGCTGTGATCTATACCTGCGGAGTTTTTTTACCATGGCTTGTTATTATCGATGGTAGCACTTAACATCAGGTCATCAAGCGTTAAGCTACGTCAAGCCCATAAACCAGATTACATTATCTGACTGTTTCCAAAGAGAAGGTGCATAATTCTATAATCAATTCATCCTCAATAGCCCTTATACCGGGTCTTACATGGTTTCTCTTATCAAAGTACAGGGCGTGTCTTGATAGTCCAATTACGTAAGTAGGACATGCAATGTAATTTGCCGAAGACGTCGTCGACCATTATCCGCCGTGATGGTTATTTGGTGACATGGGGACACGCACGGCCGATATTTGACGTCATAGACACGGCAAGTCTTTTATAAACGACCTGTGAAGACATACCAGCAAGAAGTATATCGAAAGATCTTTGGTTCTTTTGTCTTTAGGGGTCACTTAAACCAAGCAGTTCCTTTTATTTGATCACTAATCGACGTGCAAAGCGTGGCGTTTTCCCATCTCGTAGCCAGATTTGGCAGCTCTACAAGACGGGAAAGCACATTTCCCATTTCGTAGCTAGCTACCAAATCTGAGTACGAGATGGGGGGACTACAGGGCGTCGAGGGCCATGACGCAACCTTCAGTGAAATATTTGTTTAAATCGGTCAGCAGTTCCGAGAATAACCCATTAATTAATACAAAACTCTACAAAATTACCGATTTTATGTAATTAAATTAATTAACAACGATACTACCCATAAACCTACTGTTATTTTGGTGATTGCACCAGGTTATCGAATTGTCGCTGTTATTTTCCTCATTTCCACAAAACACCCGCGGCATTTATTTTGATGACAGCAATCAACAATGAGATCACTGAACCGAATCTGAGCATCATTTTCAGTGATTAGGCACAGGTTAGTTCCACCACATGATATAATACATACTATAGATTCCACATTTGGTTCAATGCCGTGTCAGAATGATGATTGAGCTGGTTTCCAGTGTTGTGTCATCAAGTTCAAAAAAAAAAGACATTGACCCTTGGCCTTCAAATTTTTTTTATCGAAATATTTAAGAAAGGGCAAAATATAAACGCGCCCTTAACCTTCTGTTAAGGGCGTTCGATTTACATTGCGCGAAAACGAAAATCAAGTTAATAAATAAATATTCGGAACAAAACCGACCAATAAGAAAATGGCGCATTCATTCAAATGTGCCAAAGCAAAAAGAATCTCAATGATTATTTTTTGCCATTCTGTCCCATTTGCATACCTACTATTAAATTAACTTTTGAGTCGACGAAAGGCATTTTCAATTATAAAAACCAAGTTCATCGTTAAATTTGTACCTAATAAACAAATATTCACGAGATTTCGCGCTGATAATACAAAATGTTTTGTGTCTTCGTTACGCGCAAGCGCAACGCCAAGTTACTACCTATACCTACCTACGCATTCTACCATAGAGGAAGAATCATCATACAATGTTTTGTACGGTGATTCTTCCTCCATTCCTAACAAAAAGGCGCTTTCAGTTCCATTTTTAAAAATAAATTCAAATGGAATGTGCCTATCTATGTTATTTATATAAAAGGAACACCAAAAAGTCGAGTCTTTACGCAAAATGGCGATGAGTGATGAATGTGATGATGAATGAGTAACTTGGCGTTATTAATAAAGAATTGTATTGTACCTATTGATTTCAAACAAAAATTAAAAAGAAAAATTACTTTTTAACCCTAGACCCTAAAAACAAATTTTACGCCCGCTGAGCGATGCCGCTGAGCTATTATTGAAAAAAATTTTGATCAAGAGAAGTGAAAATAAGTTTGTCGTAGGTATGTTAGTTTTTTATACTACAACACAATTGACCACATCACTCGTTGAAAATGCCTTTGGTTTCATAAAACTCGTTTAAATTGCTATGACCGTTTTGTAGGTAAACAATGTTGTATGGATTATGGATACCGTAGTATCGCAAACACTTACCAACTCGGTAGCCAACAGCAGCACGGATATAGATTATGTTAGTAAACAGAGCTGGTATGCGTGCGAGCAGTGATTCATACCAAATGTTTAAACTATAGCAGTGACCCGTGGCTTCGTCCGCATTACTTAAGAAGGTATACTTATTTTAGGTTTTTTCAAGCAAAATTGGGCTCTGTCTCTTACCGGGAATTGGTCTATCTTTTTTTCTTACTTAGTAATAAATACTTTACGGGATAAAAAGTAGGTAGCCAATGCTATGTCTGTTTCTGAGATACCGTTTGCCACCCAGCTGCTAAGGCCTAAAAATTTAACAGGCAGACAAGAGTTACTTTCGAATATATAATATTACTAGCGGTCCGCCCGGCTTCACACAGGTAGTTATTTTTTGGTTAATTTTCCAATGTCTTTAATACTTCTTATGTTTCTGGACTAAGAAAAATCCAACAAATCAAAAACCATGAAAATCGGTCCCGTCGTTCTTGAGTTATAAATGGTGTAACTAACACAACTTTGCTTTATATATTTAGATTAAAACATTAACTGAAAAAACTTTGTTTTTGCGCCATGCAACATCCGAAAAGAATTACTTACCCGCCATTTGCGTAGATCCGCACGCCTTTTAGTAATTATGAAATGGTTACAAACAGACAGATATTCACATGAATACTGCCGCAATTTCGATACCTGTTAGTTGAATTAAATTTAACATTGTGGGAATGTGCTTTATTTATAACAGAATCTGAATGTTACGTTGGAGGGTGGGATTGTTTAAGGTGAAGTGGGCTAAAAACATTCACACATGACACTACATGACCTGATTCCACCACCCTCCTTCCACTCCAGGACAAGCAGACGCACAGCGCATTACCACCCCTACTTGGTAGATATACCGTCCACTCGCACTAAGCTATTTTCCTCCATCTTCATCATTCGTACCGCCTGGGGTTTGGAACGCGCTTCCTGCTGCTGTTTTTCCCGTCAATTACAACCTGGGTCTCTTCAAGACAAGAGTAAATAGGTATCTTCTAGACCGTCGTTATACATCATCTTCCACGTCTTCCAGGTGAGATTGTGATCAAACAAAGGTCTATAGATATAAAAAACTATGCCATTAAAATAAGCAGTGCAAGAAAATTCAACAATTCATAGACGTACAAATTGTAACTACAATGCACATAGCACTAAGGGCATTCTATGGGAAATATTACAGAATAGACCTTTATCTAATGACAACAAATCACAAAATACAAACAACAGCATATAAAAAATTTAAAACTATCATGGTTATTAATATTTAAGTCGTTTATAACGGGATATTTATCATGATTCGTTTTTTAATAATAAAAATGACATAAGTTTGAAATTAAGGTAGTTTGAAAAAAATAAATATATGTTCCAATTGGGGCTAGATTCTGCTATGTGATTTGTCCAGCATCATTTATTTATTATTGTGCAATATTTTATTCAGAGATTTATCATAATAACTACACAAAATATTGTAAAATAAAACCTTTTATCGTGTAGATCAGTTACCTATTGGTCATACTTTGAGATTAGTCCCATTACTTCATTTTGACTTACATTAAATCAGTTTTAGAGAAATCTTTAAAACGATGACAACAGAATTGAGCAATCTATATCGTAAAAAAATCTTACGCAAGATTAAAAAAGAATATTTACTTGCCCAAATTCTTTTACTACAGGTTTTTTCGTTCCATCCCATGATATTTGGAATTCCCATCCTGCCCACTAGACAACTTTGCTTTTGCGGGACAAATGGGAAAACTAAAAATAAACTAAATCCCCTCCAGTCCAAACAAATGCATGCTTACCGGTCCTTATCAGTTCGACCTTGTTGCTGTAGGTTATATTATTCGGCAATGATAATACCATCGATAATACGTTGCAAATATCATTATCATCAACCTCACAACTAAAAAAATTCACGTTGACCATATTCTAAAAGTGAAGGTTGTAGGAATAGCAGGTTCGATTCACGCCGCGGGATGAATGTGTAGTATACGAATAATCTGCAGAGATTTATTCCTGGTCTGGTCGTCTAGTGCCATAATACATCTTCTGCTTGCTTTGTGGCCGGATGATATTGTGTGAAACAAAATGGCGGCGATCGATAGATGTGAAATGGGAAAATTTGGGTTACGTACATTAAAACAATTTTTCTCCGTCATCTTTATCGATAAAGCTTTGAAAAAATACCTAATAATCAATGGGATACACGGCTTGCTTGCTTCTCGAAAATTAAATAAATAACTATTTTAAATACCAGAAATAATTGTGCAAAGTACAGTCTGTTTTCTTAGTTTTAACAATTTTTCTCTTAAACTATCTACCACAAGATTTTTTTATTTTCATCACCATATTAAATAGTTGAATACCCAGGGCACCTTTGGCTTATTTTTGCAAATCAAAAACTTGAGCATTTTGAGCTTCTTTTGAGCTCACGCCGCTCTGCTCTGTCCCGCTCTTATAAACGCGAAATCCTATGCCTTTCCTATTCACAAAATGGCGTCATATATCGCCCCTTAGAAAGTTGTGTATGAAAACTTGAAGAAATGTTATAATTTAAGTTTTCTGATCTTGGTTATTTTTGTTTCATCTTGGCGATTTTATTAATACGTATATGTATAGCCCCAAGCTAAGCAGAGCTTGTGTTATAGGTACTAGATAAAGATAACTGATGATAATGTACGTAATATATTACAAAACATAGATAGATATTATTTATTATACATAAAAAACGACCAGAGCACCCTAAACAAATATCTGCAGACCGTACAAACATTTGACCGGAGGCGGGAGTCGAACCCACCACCTCCTGCGTCGCAGGCGGACCTTCGCCCACTACGCCACAGAGGTCGTCAATTGCATGTAGTGAAAAAATTCTATGTATGGTCAATTGTTATGAATTTTAATTGCCATAGCATAATATTTGGAGCTTTAAAGTAAAGTAAAGTAAAAAAGTATTTATTACAGCAAAAGACAGACAATTATATCAAGTGCACATCCTTATTAACTATTTCTTTATGAATAAAACAAGAAAGGTACCTATCGTATTTAGGAAGATAAACATTAAACGTACATACAAAAGAAGAAGAGTAACAATATTTATGTCATTTGCAGACAGCTATTAATACCTAGTATTGAAGTTGTCTGTTGATTTCTTCATTATGCTAAGCCTGTATCGAAGAAATCATATGCGAAAGTTTTGAACATATGGTTAATTCGTTACGGACAGTTTACTGTGAAAATAACAAAAATAAGCAAATGAGAAAGTACTAAATATTACAACATTAATTTTATAGTAAGTACAGTAGTATATTGACTTGGAAAAAAAAATAGCTTTGAGAAGGGAACATCTATACCTTATTACAGTTATTACGGGGCCCAGGATTTTGGGGTATAGTACTTGTAGGAGTGAGTTTACACATCCGACAGTATTTCAGATCTAGTTAACGATTGTTTCCAGTAGCGAAGGATCCCTAAAAAACGGTCCTGTAAAACGAATCCCGGTGCGAATGTTCCTTTAGTATTTTAGTTTCAAAATTGAATTGTCTATATAAGCTGCTTACTTGTAAGCTTAAATAAAAGTAATTCTGATTTAAACTTTGTCGTTACCTCAGCGAGAATACCCGGCAGTATTTAATAAATCCATGGTAATCTAAAACTAGTAGGCCTACCTACCTTTATTATCCGACATACCAAATGTAAATTGATACGAAATCAATGATTTGTGTGATATTGATATAGCTTCAACAGCATCATTCTCGTCGAGCACTTGACCCAGTAGCTATTATTGTTATGAACAAAACGCTTCTGGCTGCTGGAATATTACTACCACTTCAATTAACGACCTCCATGGCGTAGCGAGCGAAGGTTCGCCCTGCGACGCCGTAAGTTGCGGGTTCGAACGATTCCCGCCTTGGTCGGGACCGTCAAACATGTGATAAAAACTTATTTGGACACTAATTGAAAATTGTGAAATTGTGAACTTTACTAACATAATAGGTAGGTTAGTAGTCGTACAACAAAGCCCTAATCAGATCTTATAAAAACAAGATTCGCCAAGTGCGAGTGTAACTCGCGCGCCGAGGGTTTCAAACATTTGCCAATTATTTGGACAATCAATTTTCTGAAATATTTTAAAAAGTATGAAACTTACAGAAATTTCAAAAAGTGTTTTGAAATGGTCAAAACGATACTTTTCATTTGATACCCCACATGGGTAGGTACCCCCTTTTGAAAAAAAATCCCCATTTTTTGACCATTTTTCAAAAACTATTATTATTACAGACTTCTCTATATTTTTCCTGTAAAATATAGATTGATATCTACAAACGCCTAATACATTGTACATGGATCGGTCTGCAATCTTCGGAGCTAGGGGGGGGGGAATGGTCAATTTTTCGTCTTTTTTTGAAATATTTCAAAAAGTATGAAACTTACAGAAATTTCAAAAAGTGTTTTGAAATGGTCAAAACGATACCTTTCATTTGATACCCCACATAGGTAGGTACCGCCCCTTTTGAAAAAAAATTCCCCCCCTTTTTGACCATTTTTCAAAAACTATTATTATTACAGACTTCTCTATATTTTTCCTGTAAAATATAGATTGATATCTACAAACGCCTAATACATTGTACATGGATCGGTCTGCAATCTTCGGAGCTAGGGGGGGGGGAATGGTAAATTTTTTGTCTTTTTTTGAAATATTTCAAAAAGTATGAAACTTATAGAAATTTCAAAAAGTGTTTTGAAATGGTCAAAACGATACCTTTCATTTGATACCCCACATAGGTAGGTAACCCCCCTTTTGAAAAAAAATTCCCCCCCTTTTTGACCATTTTTCAAAAACTATTATTATTACAGACTTCTCTATATTTTTCCTGTAAAATATAGATCGATATCTACAAACGCTTAGTACATTGTACGTGGATCGGTCTGCAATCTTCGGAGATAGGGGGGGGGGAAAGGTCAATTTTTCGACTATTTTTGAAATATTTCAAAAAGTATGAAATTTACAGAAATTTCAAAAAGTGTTTTGAAATGGTCAAAACGATACCTTTCATTTGATACCCCACATAGGCAGGTACCCCTCCTTTTGAAAAAAAATTCCCCCCCTTTTTGACCATTTTTCAAAAACTATTATTATTACAGACTTCTCTATATTTTTCCTGTAAAATATAGATTGATATCTACAAACGCCTAATACATTGTACATGGATCGGTCTGCAATCTTCGGAGCTAGGGGGGGGGGAATGGTCAATTTTTCGTCTTTTTTTGAAATATTTCAAAAAGTATGAAACTTACAGAAATTTCAAAAAGTGTTTTGAAATGGTCAAAACGATACCTTTCATTTGATACCCCACATAGGTAGGTACCCCCCCTTTTGAAAAAAAATTCCCCCCCTTTTTGACCATTTTTCAAAAACTATTATTATTACAGACTTCTCTATATTTTTCCTGTAAAATATAGATCGATATCTACAAACGCCTAATACATTGTACGTGGATCGGTCTGCAATCTTCGGAGATAGGGGGGGGGGAATGGTCAATTTTTCGTCTTTTTTTGAAATATTTCAAAAAGTATGAAACTTACAGAAATTTCAAAAAGTGTTTTGATATGGTCAAAACGATACCTTTCATTTGATACCCCACATAGGTAGGTACCCCCCCTTTTGGAAAAAAAATCCCCCCCTTTTTTACCATTTTTCAAAAACTATTATTATTACAGACTTCTCTATATTTTTCCTTTAAAATATAGATCTATATCTACAAACGCCTAATACATTGTACGTGGATCGGTCTGCAATCTTCGGAGATAGGGGGGGGGGTATGGTCAATTTTTCGATTTATTTTGAAATATTTCAAAAAGTATGAAATTTACAGAAATTTCAAAAAGTGTTTTGAAATGTACAAAACGATACCTTTCATTTGATACCCCATTTGCCTTCCTAGGTCTCTTTTGAAATTTCAACATCAAAATTTGTACTGAAAATATTCATTTTCATTTTTCATTTATTTATATATTTTTTTCTTAAAATCAGTAATGGCGCACGAAATGTATCATTATTTTAAATTTCAAGTTAATAGCTGCAGTAGTTACTGAGATATTCAAGAAAGAGCGGGGACGGACAGAGCGAGACCATAAGGGTTTCAAAACCGATGTTTGAAACCCTAAAAATTACGAGCCGTCAAGCCTAACTACAACAATTTTGGATATATCTTCGTCAATTCCTAATGGAGGTTTCTTTAGTTGTTGTGTGAAGGTTGATTTTGAGGTAGTCTGATAAAAGTTTGACCCTCGAGGAATTCATAGTGTACGTACTACTTATCTAAAACTAATTTATCATCACATAGGTAATAATTTTCACAATCACCATTTTCACAAATGGTTTCCATGGTAACGGGTGTAGATAAACAACATTAGACTCGGAACTATTTAATGGATGTCGCCACTTGAATTTTTTTATCCCTGCTATCGAAGTTTGCAACGCCATTTTCCTTATTCAGGAATTTGAAGTTGGCTATATTTTTTAAAACACGCTAAATTATTTCAACAGTTTTACAAATTAATATCATTGTCGTTCTTGAAAATCGGTACAAAACATTTCTAAAAGTAAAATAAGATAACTTTTGTGCCACTAACAGACCTTGAAGAGATATGACCAGTGCTTCGTCACTTGCGCTCAGTTTTGAGTTATTTATCTTCAGTTTCCTTCTTCAGGGTTCCCCAGGGTTCGTGCTGCAAAAGACCGCCCCCACTACAGATTAGGTAATGTTGCTTCGAAGTAACATTATTTCATCTGTGATTGACGAAAAGTAGTAGGAGCATAACCTCACGTGGAAAGCAAAACAAATAAATAAAAAATAAATAATGCTGGACAATTCGCACAGCCCCAAAGCCCCAAGCTAAGCAGAGCTTGTGCTATGGGTACTAGATAACACTATATATACATATGAATATATTATTATTATTATTCCCTCTCGCGAACAGTCAGGTTGTGGAATGATCTCCCTGCTGGGGTTTTCCCTCTGGACTACAACATGGGGTTCTTTAAAAAGGGTCTTATAAGACATCTAAAGGATCGGCAACGCGTGTGATGTTTATGATCCCGCTTTCTTGTTCGCTTCTTTACTTTACCTTAAAAAGATTGAAATAGACAAAAAATCAAAGTGATCACTTTATTTCCCAGTTTTACTTATGTAATCTGAGTTTTTGTGACGTGTCCAAGAGTCCTGTAAGGTCTAAAGGAAATAAAGCACTTTGAATTTTGAATATTGAATTTTCTATCAGGTGGGCCACACGCCTGTTTGCCACCTTCGTGGTATAAAAAAAGCATAATTATTTAAAATAGTAAGCCAAGAGTAAAAAAGATGTATTTCTGTCCCTATTGTGTAAGATCCTTTGCAATGTATGTATGTGACCTTTGGTGTGTCCACGAGTAAAATAAATTCCTGTTAGTAACACCAATCAGGTGTGACCACGAGTCCGCAATAGGTTTAAGTGGTTGTCGTATTTTCCTCATTGCACTGCTGAACTGGATTTCTAATTACAGCCGACACAAAGGGAATCGAACCCATTGTCCGCTGCTGATTATCCTCCCACGCTCCCACAAGATTCTTGACAAGTACTAGGCACGTACTAGGTACCTACTATATAAATCTTATGTGCTTACTTCGATTTACCGCGTCAAATGCTTAGTCTTACATTATACATTAATTTTGTTTATTTACATCTATTTTTAATAATTTAGTTTTTTATATAAAAACAATGTACATACATACTGACAATATTATTTAAATTCACGAATTTAATTGATTTTTTAGCATTTAAGTTTTTGTTTTTTATGATTATTAATATTATCTTATCATTAAAGTTTTATGGAAAGACGAATTTTGTCACGAGCTTTTAAGTATCTAAATTCTAATTCATTTAGCGTTGTTATTTTCGTAAAATCAATGCAGCACTAGCCTTAGCGTAGTTTTTTTGCCGTAAATAGAAAAAACGCGTGCAAAACCGCGGTCCAAATCTGTAAAACGACTTGTGAAAACCTGCTGAAAAGTGTCGTGCTGGTGTAGTAGGTACGTATTTAGTAGGTAAATCTAGTAGAAGGCTTCGCTAATGCAATTATAGATAATAGGCTTCAGACGTGTCACGTTGCAGTCACGCTTTTTGCAGACATCGACTACGTAAGCGCAACGATTTACGTTTGAAGAAGATATTTTAATCTCATAACAGTCATAATCATAACACACAGGGCCGTATTAGGTACCCAAGAGGTACAATTACGTTCCTGGTCCGCTCCTGCTTGCTTCTGTTTTTCCAACTACGTCACGCAAGCAGAAATGTATCCTCTTGAATGAATTGACCTCATAAGTACAGCCTGGGTCTCTAAGACGGGATTGAATAGGTGTCTTCTAGACCTTCGTGATACATCTTCGAACAGATCTTCAGTCACTTACCATCAGATGAGATTAAGCTCAAAATGAGTTCTCTTCACGTAAAAAAAATCTTATGGCGCACACCCCACCCAAACTAGCGCCGCCACCTACTTTATTATTACGTTGAACAAAGGAAATTTCAAAAATCTATCTCACAATTATTATTCGTGAAACATTTTTGTTCATTTTCTTTTGTTTTTAATCAAGAGTTTGTACGGGCCAACCCGCACATTATGTATACTTATATACTCAGACACGTAGGCCGGCGCGGGTACGTAATAACTTTGTACTAAGCTGTGTGCGCCACAGCGTTACCAGTAAGCAATAGGCATTTTTATAAATTCAGTCTGCAAACAACCTCCATGTCGTTCAGTCATTTTAACTCCCATCTTAAGAGTGCGCCTAATGCAAAAATCAAGCAAATTGTGTATTTTTAAACCCTTACATCTATGGTAACGAACTTAAAAATTCTAATTAAAAAAATACGATAGGTAGGGGAAAAACCCATAGAAGTCGAGTAATCCAATAGAATTTTGAAAAATAAACTGCTTTCTTTACAAAAAATTATACAAAAATCGCTTTAAAAAAACTGTTTTAATTGAAATGCTTTAAAGTATCAGCGACAACACCATATTGTTTTTTAAGAATTACATAGCCAGACTACTGTTTTATTTAAGTAATCGTGTAGTTTTTCTATTTAATGCTTCAATTTTGGATCTTTAATAGAAAAGAAGCAAAAACTTGATTTTTGCACTGACATTGCTTTACTCTGTCCCGCTCCTATGTACGCGAAATCCTATGCCTATCCTTTTCACAATTTTTTGCATTAGGCCCGCTCGTAAAATAAGCAGTGCAAGAAAATTCAACAATTCATAGACGTACAAATTGTAACTACAATGCACATAGCACTAAGGGCATTCTATGGGGAATATTACAGAATAGACCTTTATGTAATGACAACAAATCACAAAATACGAACAAGAGCATATAAAAATTTTAAAACTATCATGGTTATTAATATTTAAGTCGTTTATAACGGGATATTTACCATGATTCGTTGCATTAGGCTCTATCAGTATATCACTATCACCAATATCAAAGTACAGGGTCATGTGTAGGCCTGCAGATCGATTACGGTAAAATACCCCATCCAAATTTGACATTTGAAAGCCCGTAGGATGGCCTTCGAGCCTCCCATCCATCCAATTGTAAATGAAATAGCCGTCACTGAGACGATTGCCAGTCCCAGCCGAAATTGAAGCCCATGAATGAATGAGATTAATGCTTTTGACAGTAAATAGAACGATTTTGACGTAAGGTTGTTTTCTTTTCATTTGACATTGACATACCCTAATTTCCAGTTGACGTTATGATGTTATAAAAGTTGATATTGCTCCATTGGCGGATACAGGGGGGGGGCCACGGGGGCCATGGCCCCCCCAAAAGACCCAAACGTTCCATACTTTCGACTTAATTTTTCGATTTAATTAAGGTCCAGGTTTATCATACTCTTCTTAACTTGTTTGTGACCACCCTAAACAAAAATTTCGGCGGCTCGCTACGCTCGCCGTTGCTATTCCATTGGTTTGTTTTTTGATTTTTGATTTCATTGATGGAATCGAACCCAGTCGCCCATCTATTGATCCATTGAGAATAGCGTAATCACTCTGCTGTACAGAGCTCACGTTTGTAATCGAAATTTATGTAATGTGCGACAAAGGCAGTAGCACGAATACTTTATCCCGGGCTCCCTTACCCTCGATAGATCCCGGGGAGCTTTGGTTCTATTCCACGTGACACGTGTTCACGTGCGAGACACGTGGGCTGTGAGTACGCAGGTAGGTACTTACCTATTTGTGTGACTGTAGTGGGCTGTATGTAGTATAAGGTTTCGCACGAAGGGTTACCAACATTTACTTACATAGGTACAACTGATTGTACTGCTACTGTTAAATCTGTTATGCTAATCATTGTACAGTACACGAGTTCGAAGTCTCTATTGTGTTGTTAACAAGACGTGAGCATTTAGTTGCTAAAAAGTACTTACGCTCATTAAATCACAACTTCACAAGACAACAAAGAAATACGGCAACAGAAGTAGGTACATCATCTGTGATAATTTCAGCTGTCTAACCCGGTTCATGAGATACAGGCTGGTGACAGACGGACTTACAGTCTTAGTAATAGGCTCCCGTTTTACCCTTTGGGCACGGAACCCTAAAAATTAATCTGTAGGCAGAGCAGATAAAAATGTAAAAACTTTTTTGTATGACTGATTCAATAAGTATTATAAAAACCATTATTATAATGAATTTCGCTAGGTACCTAATGTTCCTTGCTTTTTGTGATTGGTCAGTCGGTGGTAGGTGCTCTTCCACGTTCTATGTAAAGGTAGAGAATCTGTTTCGAAAACAGAACATTCAGAAAGACTGTTGAGAACATTTAGAGTGTTTTTCTAAATGTTCTCTTTGTAAGAACGTAGAGTGACAAGGTTTCTATGCCAAAAACATTTATCTCCTAAAGTTTCAACAGTAGCTACGCTAGCCGCACGCTTGTCAATCGAACTATTTTCACAACTCCGCAACTCTGCACTTAGCGGGGAACTTTAGGTAGTATAATAGGTACCTACATATACATACCTACTTGCGGTTTGGGTACAATATGAACCTTCTGAACTTTTCCCTGATAAAGTTTCTCAAAAGCATCTCCAGCTAGGGGGAGATTCATTGAGTTTCCATTCAGAAAATAGGAGTTTCTTTTGCCCTACTTTTTGAAAAAGGAACTTTTTTGTTTTTATTTTGCTGGCCAGGCCACATGGAAAGTGCGTCAAAGGCAACTTAAAAACTCTTTGGTAAGTAGAATGACGTAATAGACCTATTTTAAGTGGTCTAAGGTCGCATGTTATAAAAAGAACAAATTATGTTGTAACCTTTATTCAGAAAGAAAATAACAATCAAATAACAAATTTAAATTAAAACTAGTATTTACAATAGAAACAATTAAGCTATCTGCAAACTGTTGCAAACAATCTACAGGTAGCTCAACTGATCCATATCAATACCAGTTGGAAGCGTGCCTAAGACACTGGCTGTAACTGTTGTAACTACTTAAATGAGCAATGAGTTTTTTCTGAAAAAGGTTGAGACATTCAAGTTTATGTAAAAGTTAATTTAGCCTTCAATCAAATCTAAATTTGAGCGATTTTTTTCGAATATTAACTTTTATTGATTTGCAACAGCTTTCAGGAAGTTACGAAATTGAGTGACAGGATTTATTCATGCTAAGTAGCCTTCATTGGTTTTTACGTGTTTTGCAAAACAAAACACTAAAGCACCTAATAAAAACTGAATAAGAGAGTTTGTAGGCATTTAATATTTTTATTTGCAAGAGAGTTTTAATTAGATCTAGGTTACTACGTGCCATGTCTAGACTTCCAGGTAAGTTGCTAGTAGATAAATACATAATACAAAGACACCTTAGTTGACCACAATGTGTAACTAAGTTGAAACTAGCGCAACCACTAGTTATTACAATATGTTATTAAGTTATTAGGTAGGTACCAAACGATATCGACTTTTGACGAATCAATGAAAAAAATTATTTTTTAAACTAGCTGCTGCCCATGGCTTCGCATGACTTATTCCGAAATAAAAAAATGCTTTTATGTTAATACCGGTCTAGAAGTATAGGTACCCATCCATGATCCATGCAACATTTCAGCCCGATGCTTTTATACTATGTGTATGTAGTAAAGTCGTAAAAAATACCTTAGCAATACTAATTATCCAAACTTAGTGAGAAATTATGTGATCTGATTTACACCACAAACAGTAACTTACCTACCTAATTATTTATGGTGATTTAATGAGTAGAGAGAGCCGCATCGGCTGAGGCTGGTAAAAGCCCTAGCTGTGGAGGCGAGCAGGTGGTGCCTGTCACTTGTGGGTTCCTATAATACTACACAGAGAGGTACTTTGTACCTACAACTACATTATACACATAGATCACAACACACACAGACAACTTGATTGGATTTGAGATTTGCATATCGTAAGGAATTAATATTTACATACAAATTGAACTTTGCGTCGCGTATCGGTTTTGTTATCCCCCTTCCTATTCATTGTCATCATCATTTATAGGTGTTTTTGGAGTGTTCTTTTATGATCAGCTATTCTGAAGTAAAAGATTGTGACCTTAGGTACGAGTTTGTTTGTGAGGAAGGAAAGAATTAGGAAATAATCTTTGGCGGTACCCCGACTCACACACTCACTACCCCGACTCACACACTCACTTAATGCAAATCGAAAACGGCTCATTGTCGGATGAAATTGTCTATGAATAGGCGTATTCGACTATCCGAAAGCGTTCGTTCCATACATTTTTGTAAACACAAATCGTTTCGGAGAGTCGAATACTACCCCCACATCAGACAAAAATCAAACGTAGCGTATAGCCTCTGTTACCATAATATCAGTATTCAGTGGAGATAATCTGCGTAAGAGTCCAGGAAGCTATCCGGTAATCCGTCGTCGTCGAGCATTTCAAAAGGCTCTCATCAGACTTCAAAGAGTGCCAGAAACTTTTAAGGAGTTTAAGGAGCTTCCGCGACTGCTTTGAAAGTTCAGTGGTTTGCAGATCTCTCAGTACTGCGCAGTTATAACTTCTAAAAGGCATTAGCTTACGACATGGTACCCCATTGTTTAACATGACAACCAACCTCGGAATCAGTTTGAAACCAACCTCCTTCCTTTGTTTTACAATGACAACCTCCTTTTCACCCTTACTACCAACCAGCCCACGCTCGCCAAATTTCATGGCATTTGTTTGTTTTGTGGTGTTCGAAGTTTGAATTCTATAGAAACAGAGAACAAAGGAATAATCAAAAACAAATTGAATCAAAAATTCTAACGAATGTGGATTGTTGATTGATAATAAATAAATGGTATTTCTAGTATCTGATAAATATATCAAATGCCGATTCTAGCTAGCGGGTATTTTCATAAAACATGTAGTTACCTGAACCTACCTATGTATGACAATAGGAACTCGCAACATATTTATAATGTTACATTCATTAAAAAAGAAAGTTACAATCGAATTAAATGAAAACTAGAATTAAATGAAACCTAGTTGTTACAAATAAAACAGTTGAGCGAACTGCAGACTGTTGCAAATAATCTACAGATGGCTTAACTGATCCATATCAATACCAGTCGCGCGCGTGCCTAAGACACTGGCTGCATTGCCCCGCTCTGTGCCAGATACTCACCAGCTCTCGAAGCCAGATCGCTTCAACCAGACGATCAGTCAGATATTTTTTGTCAAACCCGGAGAACCTCGGTATCGGTCCGTGGGATACCGAGTCACTCCGGGTTTTCATGGTATTTGCACATGGTCTCGACTCCAAGAGGACCTGCATATCTGCGCCTCTTAAGATCTTCGGCCAAATCTGCCGCCGCACCAGCCCTCACGGAAGTCCTATAGGAAGATGGGAAGGCGCGATAATAATTCTAATAACTTGGAACCATATCTTCTACTTTGTAAATGAGGTGAATTTCAAAAAGTGTTTTTTTGTTCGCAGGGTGCTTCGTATAATGGGCGTGTGCTGAATATCGGGTGCGGTACTATAAGTGACCTTACACGATGACGAAAAGGTTCGATTTCATCTGGCAGATCCCCGTGCCGGAACCCCTGCTACAGGTACAACTGTCATTTTATTTTACTAGGTCAAGATTACTTGCACGGGAAATGTGCGGCTGACATTACTTTTGCTACTTTTCTGTTAGAAATCTCAAAATGGGACGAATCAGGATAAAATTTGAGTTTCTTGACTCGTCCCACTGAATTCGGACCAAAGTGGGACGAGCACAGGGACGAGTCAGGAATAACTCGGAATAATAACAGTTTTTTATAATTAATACTTACCTGTGTTCCATTCTCAGGTTTTCGTTACCTTGCATAACATTGATGCTCTCTGAAGCACACTTGCTTACTTTAATTTGAATCTAACCCAAAATAACATGACCTAATTTGCGCCCAAAGGCCCAAGGGTGTCGAAAATTATGCAAATAGGTATAACCTTTAGTTAGATGTTGTTATCTTTCGCAATTTATGCCAAAACTACAACAAGCCATACCTCATCGGCAAATAGGTCTTAGGTTCACGAAGTCTTTTTTTCTACTTAAAGACTCAAATTGGTCAGTTATGCCCGTTTTTGCTAGTACTTAATAGCCCTAACCTAACTCCCCGCCCAGAAGCGCAGAATTTTCCTGGAGTCTTTATAGGCCTCGCGGAGTGACCTCGGTAAGTTGAGAAGCTCTATTCGGTGTGCTGTTACTTCCTCGCATTCGGGATTGCGAGGGAAGTTATTTCGCAATTCCTTAAAATCATTAAATATCTTCGTAATATTAGGTATTAGTTGTAATATTCTAAAAGCCAAGATCAAAAATGTTCCTAGTGTTCTATTGGCGCTATTCTTACAGTATAATGTAAATAAATACGCCTGAAATAGACGTTATCATAGGATTCTTCTTAGGCGGGCCGTAAATCAAGCCGCGCTGGGCGGGCGGGGGCGCGGCGGTAGTGATAGCGATTATACAACATTCAAACGATCCAATCAAGATGCTTACCTGGAGGTAAGTATATTATTGGATTGTAAGATTAGCCTACTCAAGCTACTTAAGAGCTAGTTTTGCACCAAAACGAATTAGAAACTTCGATTTTCCTTTTCCGAGTAGGGCCTCTGTCCTCTAAGAGTCTAACGTATGTATCTTCATGTCTCTCTCTCTCTCTCTCTCATGTAACAAAAAAAACAGAACATTTTTAGGACTTTTTTTCGTAGTAGTTATAACTTTTATTTGTGACCGTGAGCCGTTGGGTCCAATGGCTCACGTAAGATGAACAAACAGCGCTATTTGACATTTCTCAAATGTCAAAATGTAAAAAAAGATGTAATTTTTTTGCGTTGATTACACGTCAAAACTGGTAGAATTGTGTCTAATCGGACAATATTGTCATTATTATGGATCCCGTTATCTGAAATAAAAGAATTTTATTTTATTTTTTTATTATTAACAAAGAACCATCATCATCATAATCACTTCAGCTATTTCGTCTACATAACAATCACGTCACATTACTTTTTGGAACTATTTGACTGAAAGGACGTCTTTCAGCTCAGGTAACTAACTGTCCCTAGCTTTTGTTTCTTTACGTATCTTTGGTTCATTATCTTTATTAATAGTTTTTCTCTGACGAGGTTTCGCTGCTCAGAATCCAGTTTCTTAGTTGACTGATTGAATTTAACTTTTGTAGGTAAAATTTAATTTAACCTGATTTAATAATTGATTTCTTTTCAATTAAAAATTGCTACATTACATAAATAAACACTGTGTTATGTAATTAAAAGCAAATGTGCCGTATGATTATTATTATTACGTAATGATTATTGATTATTATTGGCTGTTGAGACCCTGTTCTCGACTGTAACAATTGTGATGTGAGTATTTGCTACGACTAAGTGGCAAAATCAAAATTAAGCGAAGTCTGTTTTGTTCTCCGATCGAAGCAGGTTTTCCCGCTTGTTCGCCGCTTATAGCGACTCGCTCTCCGCTCCCACCACGCCCACTGCTCGTGGAAGACAGACACTCGACTTGGTAATCTGTACCCGTTCACTGCACACGACTCACAAGTCTGGATATCTAAGACGTAGTAGGTATGTGATCCAATTCCGATCTATATGATCCGATGTAAAACAGCATTACCACTTTCTTTGCTTTCGTGTTTCGTGGCAAAGAAACATAGACATAAAAGTACAATGGGCGTCCTTATCGCTTAGAAGCGATTACTTCTACCTCAATAATATTAGTATGGAAGCTACATGGAAGTATGAATTTGATCCTACGTTAATCTAGAATCTAGACTTCTGCAAAGGTATTTGTGTACCTACTAATAGAACAAGTTGATTCTTATCATCATAAATGAGGGACCCCAGGGCATCCCGGTACTTTTTTAATCCCAAAAATTTTGGAATTACATATAAGTGAGCAAATCGCGGGATTATTAATAGTAATAATTAGGATTGGAAAATTAATTTAACCTTGTTCAATTATTGCATGAAACAAATCAAACGCACTCCTTTCGTCGGTAATTTATCAACTACTTTTCTTGTTTTTCAGGCTAGTTATGCATGACAAGACCCACTTACCCAATAATTCGCTTGAAATTGACATAACTCTTACTTGACGATAGTACATACACGTTGTATTGTGGAAAATAGTTAAATCGTGTTTAGAAAAGAACCAACAACTTCACTACATTATAACAACGTACAATATAAATATTACCTATCAAAAGAATATTAAACAATATCCTTTTACCACAAATCAATTAACTCCCTGGTCCGAGATCAATTGGCTTGTGGTTCCCTGTCACTTGGCAGTCTGCCAGCCACCGGCTTTCAGGTGGTAATTCCAAGCCACGGACGGCTTCATTGAGGAAGCTATCTCTTGACTTCTGAAGTACCTAACTGCTTAAATACCTAGGAAGATAATACAATTTTATGGATCTAACTCGAAATTTAATCGAAACATTAAGCTTAAAATTGCCGGTTTTATTTTGAAACTAAAGAAACCACTATTTTATCCCCTTATTCTTTTCGGTGACAAAAGTTAATGAAGTATCATCAAGCAAACAATTTCGTGATTTTTCTTTACAAGATGAGGCGGGTCGTTGTTATAAACTTAAAATAAGAAAGGACCGAGGATAGAACCCTGCAATAAGTGTACCCTATTGTAACTTTTCTGATATCTGTGGTAACTACAGACCCCGCAGACCGTTTCCCAACTGTATGTATCCAATCACTCAAGTAAGATAAATAATAAATAAAATCAACCTATATAGAACAACAAAAGAATGATCAAAATCTTTTGAAAATTGGCGAAGTTATCTCCAAAATTGTTGTAACGAGTAGTGATGTTGCAAAAGTATTGTGTTGTTTTATAAGCTTCACGGGATAACTACTAGTTTTTCAGGAATAACATTTAAATGGGACCAATTCGGGGTCATTCTCTATACAATAATTTGTATATTGCTCTATTATATATAGCAAAACAATTTTCATGATCGGTCATTAATTGACGGAGAAATCGACGAACATGCATAAAAAAACACAAACAGTCGAGCATAGAACCTACTTCTTAAAGTCGGTAAAATTTTCCTTTTGCTGGATACGATGCTACGATCATGGTTACGCAATTATGCCTTAAATAACTGAGTTTCACCCGGTTTCTTAACAGGTAATGTAGGTAGAAACTACAGAATAGGCTTTTTGACTACCTTGAAAATAAGTTGCAAATTGTTTTCATCCTAGTCATTGACAACGTAACAAAGCGTAATCAGATGTTTTTTTTTTAAATATGCCTATTTTAGGTAGGTAATAAAACGGGATTAAAATTACACATTTTTTATATAATGAGGACGTGACCGAAAATGCTCTGCGTTTGGTTGTATCACTTAGAGAGACCACACACACACACAGCACATACACACACACACAGCACATACACATAAGAAACATAAAGATACTTTAATTCTTCGTTCTTACTTAAGAACCATATTCTCTCAGGTGATACCAAAATACGCTGTCTTATCTCAAGTGCCTCACTAATACCCGGAATCTTATCTTTTCGGGTCAAGCTAGGCCAAGCCTTAGTGCATGTGGCTAAGATGGACTGGCCCGGAGCAGGGAAAGCCTTTCTTGTCCAACATCACCAGCCGTCAGTAGATTCCTGTCCTGACTGATTGATGGTAGCATCATTAGCACACATCCTCTGTCCTCTGCAGACCGTGCCTTCCCAAACACTAGAAGTAAGTTTTTTTTCTTTCCGCAGGGTGCCACTTTCGATCGCTGGACAGAGGAGAAAGACAACACCGAGTGTGAGCAGAACTGCCTCTTCAAGGTCGACGAGTATGGCTTCTTCATCTACTGGAAGAGCGATGGCAAGGTAAGGCTCTATAATATAAACCTTAGGTAAATCTTAATTCAAGTTTGTGCTCAGTTATGTATTATATTCAATTGTAAATTTTTAACTGGGTGATGGTTTTTTATCATGTTCTCTTTGCCGAATCCAGCCAGTCTCAACGGAGGCTTTACGACACGTTAACTACAAAAATGTGTACTTATAGTCAACGTAACTAGACTTATTAACAAAACAGACTTAAAATTCCTTACTATATACAAATTTTCTTAAAATTTCCTGGCAAAATACTTATTCTGCAACAGTAAATTTATACGAACGTAATATAAAAAATATACATATAGCACATAACGGCTAAAAACCTTCTATCCCAGTTTAAGAAGGTATTAGTTAGGTGGTACTAATTTCACCTTTACCACAGATTTAATAATACTACCTCTACTAACCACGCCACCACAACTAGATGAGTATCAAAATCAAAACAATAATAAAGCAAATACTTTTTCTTTTAGTTTTAACTTTTTAAGCACTTACCTACCTAGAAGTGAGTAGGTTAGGGAGTGTAAACAAACCTGTAGTACCCCGAAAATGTTTCAAGGTCCGATCCCGTTGATCCTGTTAGCGACCCTACATAAATAACCAGGCATTCAGCCAAAAAGTAATCTTTTCACATCATTTATGCAAACAGTGAAAGTGCTTTTAATAAGGGTTGTGCTGTTGTTGAGTTTTCAGTTGTTTTACTCTTTGAAGTGGCTATTTTGCTTTTGTCTCGGGAGGAATTATTTGTTTTTGAATTAGGATAAAAGTATTTAGCAGTTTCGTTAGAAATGCGATGATGATGTCTTCCTAGGCCAATTCCGGCCATATCGAACAAACTCAACGAAGATTTGCGCAGGAACATGTCCTGCGCAAAAGTCTAATTCACAAGTGTGTGCGCAAACACAGATGCAACCTCTTTCTATCTCACTCTCATAATCCGATGGGACGCAGACCGACATGACCTGGGTGGGAGAGACCTTATTTCTTATTTGATAATAATAACTATTTATAAACCTGTTTATAGTATAAAATTTTACTTGTCTAAGTGCATATTTTGTTAGCCTAAAGAAATAAACATTATAGTTTTTTTTTTGTGTAGGTAATTGAATTCAAAAAGAGGTCAGGCATAGGACGTGTTTCCGAGGCATGGGGGGGGGGGTGTAACACCGCCAACTTCCTGACTACGCTGCTACTGTGATTTTCCCCAACAAACGGTGCTCTAAATGGAAATACTTCAACCTGTTGTACCTATGATATCGTAAAACTGAACGCATATGCAATTATCAAAATGAATTCAGATTTTCTGAACCGAACGCGTTCAGAGAGATCCAAAGGAATCAAAATGTAACAAATAATCATCCTGACGATTCATTCCACTCGGTGCGAAATGAACGCGGTGTCAATCTATTTCATGCACCGAATTCTAAAATTCAATAACTTCAGCTGCCTCAGTGCTTTGTATCTTTAACCCCTATACCTATTTCGAATTCTCCACATCAACGGCTATTGTAGCAGTAATGATTCATTCAAATTTTCCACTTTGAAACGCCATAACAATAGAACGGCTCGTAAAAAGCTCAGGTGTGCGCTAAACTGATGGAAAAGCCACTAAAACTGTAATGGATTGTAAATCTTCGTTTTATTCCCTTTATTCCTGATGGAATGACTTCATTCATAGATCAATCAAATGAGTCAGAATTACATTTACATATCGTCATGTCATAAAACATCCTACTGTGCTATAAAAATTTTACAGGAGCAACCACCTATTTTACTCCGACTATTTAGAGAGTCCATCGGATCTCACTGCTGAATTATTTAGAATCACTTATTCTGTTGTAAGGAAATTCCTTTGCTTTTTCCATTCATTGTCTAACTAAGGTGTTGTTAGTCCGAAAGTCTAGTGATCGATATATCGAACACTAGTTGTATAGAGGTAAGAATCGTGAATTTCGTGCCACCATCTTTGTTTGGTGGTGTGTCTTTTAGGACCCACTCAGTGGTGATTAAATACCCCAAAGTTTGTTTACACATTTGTATAAGTTATGGAACGGAATAGAATAGAAGTTTGCATGCTGTGCAGAATGTTCTAGCAATTTTCACCAAAGCTGATTTCCAGAAAAAGAAGTAAATCGCGAAATGTTGAAAAGAAAACGAATAGAGAAGCTCCTCTTTCCACTCTGTTTAATTTAAGGTGCCTAGTAATAATAATATTCTGACAAAGAATTAATAGTTTTTGTCAATTCTTTATGATTCGCCCTCATTGTCCATGCCTATTTTTATAACTATACATTTTCCCTACCAACAAAGAAGCCCTATTTCAAAAGCACCTGGTCCCATATGTAAAACTTGAATCGTCAGCATGTTGAAAAGATATCAATCTATTGTCATCTCACTGAAAGCATATACCTTTCACATTCGCACCTGTTGAAATTCCCCTACACAGCCGTGGAATGTATGGTACGACTGATTGACTCCAACTTTTAGAGCGAGCGTGGGCAAGGAGCTAAATATTCGGTTTTATATTGAATATATGCTTCCTTCCTATCCTATCTTTCGTGTTTTGAATAATCTCATACTCTATCAATCACAAATCACAACAAAATAGCCCATAACTTCTATTTGAAGTGAAAACGTGTAGCTCAGTTTTTTCCAGATTTCCGAGAGGCGTCATTGCTAAAATTATACCTTTTATACCTACTTCATGGGCGTGCAAGCTTACCTCTAGTGCTGATAGGCCAGTCGGAGCAGTAGAGCTAATCAAATGGAGTTTCGTAGAGCAGCGTCGAAATTCACGTCAATCGCAAGCATCACAATCACACAATTCATCCTAGAATCAAAAAACAAAGCAATATAGAATTCTACGAAACTTACAACAATGACCCTGTACTGTAATTATTTGACTCTTCAACGGATGTCGTTATTTACCTAGAAAATCATTAAAAACGACGAAGTTAAAGTTACTAAAGTAGAAAAACATTGAATCAAGCAAAGCAGCAAGCGTTCCACTAGCCGGATTGGTCCCTAGCTCACAATACCGCCTCCGGAAGTGGCCAGCAGCGGGAAAGCACCGGAAACGCATTGTCGCCATCTTTGAATACGTATTGTTACACCAAAGAGTTGTTCTAAAGCCTTGTGAGAATATGCGATAAGTTTCAGAAACGCTTCCTTTGCAGTGAGCGTAATATGGAGGGACGTGCTTGGAAATCTTATTCTAGACGAATAGAATTTGGAATAGCTTTCTTTCATAGTGGAAATAGTTTTCTTAAACGTAAAGGGAGAATAGTTTTTAAAATTGGGTGCCTCTACCTAAGCAGAGATAAATAACTTCTATTTGCTAGATTTTACCTTGTGATATTGTTGTTTAGTTTAGTTAGGGCCATATACCCATGTAGAATACATCAGTTCCATTTAAGAAGGTACACTAGGGTAGGGACCTATGTCTGGAAAAGATACAATACAAAACTTTTTATTGGTACTTACCCCGACTACACAACAAGAACACTAATCAATAATAATAGAGTTCGAGGAGAATAAATGACTATTATTATTATTATTTATTTCAGGCATCTTAAGACAAGCAAAAGACAAGTACTAAGTAACTTAACTAAGGCCCATATGATAAATACCTTAGAGACTATTTATTTAGGTAGGTACAAGATTTTGTAACGTAATATAATTATAAAAAGTAAACAGAATCATATCATTGGTACTGGGCCGATGACGTGCGCGCGGTGTCGCCTATCAAACTTTCACAGAACTTTCTGAACACGACCCTTCGGCTAAAATCCGCTATCCATGAATGTTGAGAGACGATTCGTCGGCACTCTCATACATAAATGAAGCGAAGCTCACATTACGTCGTGACAACTTCTCGACTCTCAAACTGATGCCGAATTCCCGATAATAACCATAAAGTTAATAAAAAAAATGCAAATAAAAATAATTGTAATAAAAATTGTTTTACCTCTCCCTTATTTGCTGTTTGGTAAATGCACGAACAATGCACGACTATCATTTTATTATGCATCTCTAGTAGGTACATCTGTGACTATGAATGAATAAATTCTTTATTAATTGTATGAATTCTTTATTAATTGCAACGTGTCTGGTTAGACAATGCTGCCAGTGTCAAGTAATGGAAAATAATTATAAATTATGAAGATTGTATGATATTTTCACCGGAGCCTAGTTCGTTATCGTTATCCAGCAGGGTCTTAGACAATTTAACCCGCTGTCAAAGCAGGGTACACCACGTGGAGGTTAGGTTGGCTTGGGAGACGAGATGTAACGATGATTATTCTATATTATTTTCCAATGAAAAAGTTTTGCAAATAGTAGAAAAATTATAGTTAAGTTATCTGTTTTCTTTTTCATCACAAAAAAACGCAAGTAATGGCGCGCGTGCAAGTATCAATTAAAACGATAAAAAATAATATATTTCTTTCTACCTATTCAATATTCTGTTTCCTAAAGTAAAGTCATTTAGACGTCTGATTAAGGTCTGTAAAATAATGCTAAATAATGAACAAAAAGTACAAAATAGATTACAACTTCTAATACAAAATCGATTGTCATCAAAAATCAAATACCGGTAACGCATTAGAAAGTGACTGTAATCATCAGTCGAACTACCAAACGGCAAATAAGAGAGTGAAATAACTATGTACGTAATTATGTTTTCTTGCTGGAAAATCGCTTATTTCTGTAGTATGCAATAAAACATTTAATATCTCTCTAGAAACCCTTGACTTGATAACGACTGCTTAAGACTAGGTAGTCTGTCCAATATAATCCCAAATCGGTTGCTCGGGTCATTATAAACCCCATCCCGTCAGTGGTTCAGTCCAGCACTTGAGAGTTGAGACCCTTCGTGCTCCGTTTGTAACAGGCAAGTTTCCAGTGAAATTGAATGTAGTTTACTTTCTTTTTTAATTTAATATAGGTACTTACCTACTTGTTTTCACAAAAATATTTTTAAAGATTAGGTGTAGGTTCAGTACACACTACAGTATTTTTTTTATCTGAAAATAAAAAATAATTGCTCCAGCAATGATTTTTAAAGTAAGCCCCTCGACCAAACTATTGAGAAGTCAATAGTCAATTTGATGTACCTAATGATTCTTTGCTTCGCATATTTTATTTTGTAGTTCTCAAACCAGAATTCGGATTTAAAAAATCTTTTTGTGACGAAGCACAAGAGAGGGGAAAAAACCCTGTCATTGTTGGTTTAGTGCCATTACTGTCTGTTCACTGCTGTAACGATTAAACAGAGCTTTCGCCACTCTGTCGACCTTGTCCACTAACGAGCTGCTCCTCAAACTTAGACCTTCCACTCCTTACGTAAAGTGCTCTTTACCACACCTCCTCTAGACTGACATTTGCGACGAGGGTGACATGTGATCATGTTTTGTACATTCTAGTCACAGGGTTTTCTTCAAGTTTTCTCCTGGCTTTCTACGCGTTATATTTCAAACAAATTCAATTAAAAATGTTGATGATGAAAACCGTGAAACTACGGAACCACACGCTCGTGGCCTGACACGCTCTTGACTCTCTCTCGCTCTTTAAATAACAAAAAAATGTTCATTATAAAATAAATTATGAACTTATGAATGACTATACCTGATATTCATAAATCAAATGGTATTTACAAACCCTAAATTAGGTATTTAATTCACTCGAAATTCGCTCGAAATTCACTCCGGTCTTTGTAGTAAGATTGACAACTTTGATGCTGACACACCGGATATTGACGAAATACAAAACTAGACACCCAAAGCCCTGATCAGGGCTTTTGCAAGTCTAGCGTAATCATAAATCCGGCCCCTACTAATCCAGTCATAAAAGAGTCATGGAGTTTTTTGAAACGTTAAACGTTACCTAATCTTTATGGCGGATTTAATAATACTACATAATAGGTAGGTATTCTATGAGCTTTACTACACTAAAACTCTATGCAAGCAAAGTCAAAGTTAGAAAGAAAAACTGCGCTGAAGTTTTCCTATTTTCATTTATTTTTCATCGTGGTAAAATCGTTTTTCATTTTGTGTTGCCTGCATGAAGAGATCATGAATGGTGTCATCTGTCAATGTCAAACGATTAGGGCTGAAACGTGCTGAAACGATGTAGGTATAATACCTACCCTACATTAATGTCCACAAGTATATTGCTTCTCGTCACAGCATAGTTAATAGTCAGTACCCCTCGTCCTAAGCAAAGAATGCCGATACAGATTTCAAAGGCTTTCTCGATGAAAGGAAATATGATATCCCTTTGTCCGACAAAGGACCCTATCCATTTACATTAAAAGGTGGGTACTTAGCGGTAATTAAGTAGCGAGCGACCGGCAGCCCAGTCAGGCATCTGCTATGGTAGCTGGGTAGGTTGAGGTACCAATTACCTATTGTATTAGCGAGTTAGTTGAAGTTACTTACCTAGCTCAGTGAGCGGAAAAATACAGTTCAATGACCTGAGCGATTCTCGAACTGTGTTGTCGGTGTCGTTATTTGAATACTACGACTTCGGATTTAGAGTTGGTAACTCTATCTAGAACGCTGCAGGCCAAGCACGGCGATTGTTGTCTATTAATGATAATAATGTTGTCTATATAGCCTAATAATGATATCGCATCATTATACATTGCGTATATATTATTGAAGTTGAAGGAATGAATTTCAAATAACTTACGCATTCGATGACAAAGTACGACGTAGTTTTTCTCTATTCTACCATAGACTACAATCGACGTGCTTGCCACTTGCCATTATGCTGGTCTACGTTCTTATCGGCCGTTGCTGGCCGGTGCCTAATTAGGGTGGTTTTACCATAATCACGACCAAGTGAGTGTTTAAAATACGCATAAGGCTGCTTTTGCCCTTCCTCTTATACATAGGTTCATTAAGTCGGCTCTTACGACATCCAAGGTCTGAGTTTGAGGGGTCGATTCTTACACCGCCCCACGGCCTAGGCTGCTCTAAGTAGAGCTAAAAAATTTACATAAAAAAAAAATATGGAAGGGTGCATTCATGTTGTAAGGTAAGGACAGGAGGAAAAGCGTGACATGAGATAGAGTGAAGTGTGGCGTCCCCAATGTGGAAACATTATAGCTTTGAAGATGATACGGGACAATCCACACAGCATCATCTAGCCCCAAGCTAACAATGTTTAGCCTTTTTGGGTACATGATTTTCAGGACAGACCTAGCTAAGTGAAAGTATTGCCCTAGTTTTCGGTAAACGCTAGAATCAATGTATTCACGTCATTTGTAAGGCTTCAGCGGCAGGCGCGCGTGGGCGCGCGCGGCCTACTTAGATGACAGCTCCAACAATGACAGCTAGTCGGAGTTACAGCTGTCAACTGTCATTTGCAGGATGAGTTGGAAACGGGAATCTTGTTTTATTTTTATGAAGCTGAATCTAGTTTTAGTTTTTTAGCTATTAGATAAACATTAATCAAATTCAATCTGTATAAACAAAGAAAATCAAAATGAAATAAAAGAAACAAATTAGAACTAGTATTAATAATTGAGCTGTGTGGTGCCAGCTTACAATTTGCACCACCCCAACTCTTTCCGTGGGTATCGTAAGAGGGACATACACCGGGGGGCGGGCAACAGAGCCTCTTGCAGAATAGATTTACCACCGAACTGCGATCCCCAACCCGCAAGCCTAGCGTGGGGATTATGAGAATTTTACACCCAATTAGATAAAACTCCTTTAAGAATTTTTCAAAGTAGAGCAGAAGAGGTAGAGCAACACTTGAAAAGTTCGTGATACAGAAGAAAATTTTTACTTACATGGAATTAATATTCTATGTAAGTGTACCTACCCCAAATTAAATCAAAAGCGGAACCGTGAAGAAAAAACTGAAGTATATCTCGTTATACGACCAACACCCGCGTATCTGGCACACTGGATTTTTGTCTGAAACCTACAAAATTAATGCAGCTTTAACGAAAGTTATTCCACCCCCATAGTTTTTAATTAATTTGATTGCGTATCGAATTCCGAGTAATTATTCTTCCACCATATTGTCACAATACCGCACGTGGTCTTATAATTAAATTACCTACACCCTGTTATTCATAAAATATACCTAGGCACGGAGTACCTACGTAACTGGATTGGAGACCTAGTTAAGGCTTCCCCACCTTGCAGGCTATTACACGGCACAGAATAAATAATAGTTCCGCGCCAGAGTTTCAGATTTCAAACAGCGGCAAGGTTGAGTAGAACTGTAGGTTATTTGTACAGGGCCGGGGGTAGGTTGGTAGTACACAAGTACTAATATGTTAGTAGTACTTTGAAAAATCTTGTGGTTTTCTGGTGTACGGGAATTTTAATCGCCATTATTTTTCCAGAATAAATAGTATCCAATGCTTTTTTATTCTAGTCTAGATAATGCCAGCCGACTCGGTACATTCGTTTCTAAACATCAAAACGTTCACATTTTTACCTACCACCACCTACTATGTGATGTTGAATTGACTATTTCGGTAAAAATAACAGCAGTTGAATCAAATAACCAGCGAAAAATGTGCATAAATAAAACATAAAATCCGTCGCTTCTTCTGCTCGGCAGGTTACAAAAAATGCCCGTTGTGCAATCTAAGTCTAAGTATTATGCTGTAATCAGTTTATTTTCAACGTGGTCTCGGTGTTTTACTATAAAAACATCGTAGTTTGACGAATTCATTACGGATGTAAGCGGGTTAGCTACGAAAGGTTGGTGTTCTTCCAACACAAATAAGGTTCGTACCTAGTTAACCCGCTTACATCCGTAATGAAGTGGTCTCGGTAGTATTAAAACACTGTTACCTAAACCTAACTACGTCCCTGGCTAGCGATGGGAATCACATCCAAGAACTCGAGAATAGCTAGAATTCATAATGCCGCCTGAATTTAAACCCTTCAGAATGCACATATCTGATGAAGGCACTGCTTTCAGAGCTGAATGTACTATGAGATCTTAAGCGGGCGCTTTCTTGCTCTAGAACTACCTAGGTACCTAACCAATGTGGTTGTGAAGCTAGAATACGTAGTACATGAGAATTATTATGACGATCGTTTATTTGCCCAGATTCTTAAGATTCTTAAAAGATTCTTAGATTCTTAAAAGATGTATGAGAGAATCCAATAATCCTTCCACAGTTTGATTAGATAAATATCCAGAATTCAACAACAAACTTCAATAAAAAATATTTATAAAATTTATAACAACCTCTGTGGCGCGGTGGGCAAAGGTCTGCCTGCGACGCAGAAGGTTGCGGGTTCGATACCCGCCTTGGGAGAATATTTGTACTATCTGCAGGTATTTGTTTCGGGTGTTCTGGTCTTTTTCTATGTATAATAAAAATATCTATCTATATAATGTGTTGTATTATGTATATCAGTTATCTAGTACCCATAACACAAGCTCTGATTAGCTTGGGGCTGGATAATTCTGTGTGAATTGTCCAACATTATTTATCATATTTATTTAAAATAAAAGAAATGAATAAATTGTTCAATTGTTTTGAAAGAAAATAACAATCAAATAACAAATTTAAATTAAAACTAGTATTTACAATAGAAACAATTGAGCTATCTGCAAACTGTTGCAAAAAATCTACAGGTAGCTCAACTGATCCATATCAATACCAGTTGGAAGCGTGCCTAAGACACTGGCTGCATTGCCCCGCTGTATAGCAATGCTTTGTTTTGCATAACGCCAATATCTGTAGTAAGAAACAGTCCTTATAACCTCAACCATGACACTAAGCAACATCTAGAGAAGGCAATTTCCTGCAGTGTTTCCAACTGTATCCTCCGAGAGAAGGCGTGATGAGGAAGCGATCTTCATTTGCACAGGCTTCCTGCGAATCTTGCTGGAAATTACCATCGAGCTGTGCTGTCACGCAATAGTAATGGAGCAAGATGTTTATCTACTCTTGAAAATAGCGCTTTGACTCTTGAGTTCTGTGAATCGATAGTATCGTCTCAACAACGATACGTTCCATTTTTGTATGGGATATGGTAAGTTTATTAGAGGCCTATGTCCAGCTGTGGGCTAACATAGGTTGATGATGATGATGGTACAGCGCCTCTACCGTGCGGATTGGAACTACTAGCTATCCAGTACAAAGAATGGAATGCCTCGTTGTTGTGGAGACCTAGGTAGACTAGGTACTATCGACTCGCCGAACTCTTAACTTATTCTTGGCTTGTTCTAATCGGCAATTAATACCAAGAAGTACTATAAAATTTTACGGAATCAATATATACATTTCGGCTTCCTTTTCTTTTAGAATTTCCCTAAATATAATTAAATTTTATTAAATAAAGAAAATTACAATAGAATTAAATTGAAATTAGTATTTACAAAATAAACAATTGAGCTAACTGCAGACTGTTGCAAACAATCTACAGGTAGCTCAACTGATTCATATCAATACCAGTTGGAAGCGTACCCAAAACACTGGCTGCATTGTCCCATTTTATGAAATTAAATTAAATCTCAAACCATCGGAATGGGTGGAATTTTATTAGTACCCGGGACACTTCATAAAACCTATCGAAATCCGATACGTATCATATTCATAGCGCACGATTTAAATTTTAGAGGAATTGCCTTAACATTCAAATATTCAATTGTACTCTACAAAATCGACTTGAAATTGGTATTGTATGGAACTCTTTAAAAGATTATTAACGGAGATTGTATAATTATAACTGTTCTTACGTGTTGTATGACTTTGTTTGCATCTTCGCTACACCCAGTTTTTTGCCTACAATTTTGTTAGTGTTTTTAAATATGGTATTGAATTAATATTCTTGTTTCAGGATGGTGACGTCATCGAACTGTGCCAGGTCAGCGACATAAGAGCTGGAGGAGTTCCTAAAGTAAGTTAATACGATACAAAGTACCTATATATAATGCCCATAATCCCCACGCTGGGCATGCTGGTTGGGGATCCCAGTGAACCCAGTTCAGTGGTAGGCCTATTCTGCAAGAGGCGCTGCTGCCCGCCCCCCGGTAGGTATGTGTCGACATGTTACAACACCCACGGGAAGAGTTGGGAACTTGCACCACCCCAACACGGCTCTCTAGGTACATGTCTTTATAATCCTGGATTTTCTCGTTATTAGAACTTTGTTGTTTTGGAAGTCCTGTGTCCAAATCTATTAAATACCTATTACGGTTGAGAAAAAGTTCCATAAAAGCTTATACATTTGCAAAGCCTAAAAAATATAATGGTTATCTAGGGAATTTTATAGATAATGAGACTTATCAACAGAAGTATTACCTACATGATGCCTTAATGACGTCAACGGAGCCGCTTCAATAAATATCTGGCTGAAGGCGGGACAGGCCTGCCACTGACGTAAACGAGGCCCGGCTGTGTGCGCAGTTAGCGGGGGAGCTTTTAAAACAATAAATAAGTCACTGGAATCACTTACGACTGTTCTTTAGGACCCATTTTATTGGGTCAAGCGAGCTCTTCTATCTAAATAAATTAAATAGAGCTAAAAGGCCTTTTAGAAACGGGTCTTGCAAGAACATTCCATAGATAGGTAAGTACTTATTTTGATCGAACTTTTCCTTTGGCATGAATGCCTGATGGAATTTTCCACGTAACAAACAAAGGTAGGGTAGGTCCCAAACATCGATCAAGGAATCCGCCGGCGGCCCCTCACAGATTCACAATGAACACTTAGAAACCGTCCGTATGAAAAGAAAACACATTTGACATACGAGTATGTATGTGTTTGTATCGGCATCAGTGTTTAAACCAGGAATACAACCCCGAGTTAACCTCTTCCAATGTGTAACACTTTCATCGTCAGCGCATTTCTATTGGGTTACCCCTAGTTCGGGTAACCCGTATAAAACACATGTGAAAGCGAGGGTTATATCCTTTCAGTCACCAACTTTGATACCTTCGATCGCGCCGCCTCCTCCGTCCATATCAACTTCACAAAAATGACACTATAATTTAAAACAAAGATTAAAATATGGTACTGTCATCATATAGGTAGTAGGTATATATTGTTTTTTAATGTGTCATGTTTGTTATTTTTATCTGTCGTGTAAGTTTCTTCTTTTTATATATTTACCTGTATATATCAGAATAAATATCATTTCATTTCATTTTTCATTTCATTTCAAATCTTTGATATCGAAAGGAAACGGAAAAGAGCATTAAAGAATAACCACACATCCCGAAGCACCGCGCAATAAACAGTGCTCCCCAGCACTGTTTGTTCACTTCAAAGAAATCGGTTACCTTCATCCGCAATACATTTTTGCGAGTTTAGGCTTACCCCGCACTGCGGAATCTCACCGCACGGTTTTTTCCGCAGGATTCTGTAACATATGGAAATTGTATGAAGCACTAAATATCTGAAAAAAATCCGCGCGGAAGTAATTCCTCAACCAAATATTTTGTGTTTTGCCGTAGATTCCTCCGCGAATGTTTTATGCACTAAGGAGTTGTATGCTTTTAACCGCACTGCGGAAAAAAATCGCGTGACGTGGCGTGGGCATCAGTGTTGGTTGAGATTTTTTTAGACTTGACTTGACTTGACTTCTTTATTTTTGGCAATATGTGTCTGGTTTGTCACTTTTCTGCCAGTGTCTAGTTCAAGGAAATTTCATAGTCATGGAATGGAGGCGGGTTCAATATAAGAATATGACCGGTAAAACAAGAAGAAAAAAAAAAAAAAAACACCAATGTGATTTTAAAATATGAATATAAGAGGATAAAAAAAAAAAAGCTATAATAAAATAAAATAATGAGGCCTTTTAATTAAGTTAATAAACAGATGTGACATGTTACTTTGAATTCGATGACACCAACCAACTGAAAACTTCAAAACAGACTTTCACGGCTACGTTTTGCTAGAAGATGTCTTGTCAAATTCTTGACAACAATCTCAAAAGCCGTTTTTCAAAGAGAACAGAAATTCTATCCAGTATTCAGGAGATACCTCAGCTGAAAACTGGACAGAATCTGTCAAAAATCGCCAGGAATTTTATTCACCGTGCGTGTAGAATAATCCGGCAGAAAAAATATTGTGCGGCGATATTTCGCAATGCGGGTTTACCCTTAGATACTTGATGTGATTAAGAGTGATGTGATGATAGATGTACGACCAAACGACCATTAAGTTCAATGGGATTTTGCACGGTTTACTATTTATTTGGAAAAATAAAATCAATTAGAAAAGATTTAACGACATTGGTATCGTCGAAGCAAACGACAGAAGACCGAAACAATTTTTTTTTAAAGCTTTCATTCGTCATTTAATTGATCTCTCGTTCGTTCTCGCAATAAAATTTAAACAATTTTCGCTGCACATGTGAGATTATGCGTATTGATAACCTTGCTTTTACCTTGTTGTTTTCTGATATTAATATCACTTTTTGTTACTTTTACATAAAATGTCTCGAATTCTAAATCGGAGTATAGCCGTACAGGTATGCGCGGGCTGGCATGCATGTAACCCAAATTTAACGAAAGACTCCCTTTAACGATAACCTACTTACATATTTTTTTTAGAGTAAACATCATTTAATACATGCAGCAAAAAATAATAACTTACATAATTATAACTACATCCTCTCTATAGCATCAAACTCAGGTAGGTAGTACTTAATGATCCATCACGCGCATGGAAGTTGTGGCTGGCTAGTTGATCCACTTAGTCCTGACCATGCTGCAAATTACTGCCGGAATCCGGACGAATTTCAATGTGGATTAAATTTTGATCCAGCTTGAATTATGAAAGTCTGCTTGCATTCTGCGGGTTCACTGAAAATTAAGTTTGTTTTATGCCACGAATGGATCCTGGTTACAGTAAGCTAGATGATGCTATACAAATTTTCGGCACTGAGAATATTCTCCTCTGGGACATGCGCATTATTACTCGTGATTTAAAACATGTCCCCCAAAAATATAAGTCTCTAGTGTCTACGCCCAGTAGTGGTTAGAGCTATGCATTATTTTTATCCGAAATTCTTTGAAAATCGCCCAAGATTATTTATTTTCCTATTATCATAAAAGAATATTCTTTCTTCAATAGATGGAATTTTCTATGGTAGGTGTTAAAGGTGATGTAACAATACTTATATGTTTTGTCTACAGGACACCAAGCTAAGCAACACCCTATACAACAAGCACGGCGAAGGCTTAGAAGACAAATCGCTGACGATATGCAGCGGGACGGACTACATCAACATCAATTACCAGCATGTCGTGTGTCCTGACGCTGCCACCGCTAAGGTCAGGTCATTTCTTGGTTTCTCTTTATTACCAAAACAACCTTCCTGTTTTATTGTGCAGATTTTATGACACCATAAATTAAGGATAAATACAGAAAAAAATTGTTATTGCTGATGCCCAAGATTGCTAGCAATTACTTTTAATTGATAACACTATGGACATAGCTGTCCAATTCTATATTATTAACGGTTCCAAGGAAGCGAACTCTAAATTAACAGCACATTTTCCGAATAAAGGTGTGGTTGCAAGGACTTCGCCAGATCACGCACAATGTGAAGGCCAACAATGTGTGTCCGATGACTTGTTTGAAGAAACAGTAAGTCTTTTAGAGACTGCATGTGCCTCAGATGTCCGTAGGACAAGCATGGCTTTTGGTGACGGCTTTGCTTTTACCCGAATGGTGGTGACATCGCGTCAGTCTTGTAGGACTTTTCAGTTTTATCTTGCATGCTGTTTAACCTCCCTTTATACATAATTTTTAATTAATAGGTACCTGCCTGCTGCATGCAAATTGCATGTCTTTATTACAGTCTTAATTACACGCCATCCTACCTAGAAAATTTATTATTTACATAAATCACCTGACAACTCAAGGTCTAAATCTGGAATTGCGAATTACGAGTCTTTCTTACATGAAAATGCTGCATTTCATTGCATTCCCGAACAGAAGGTACAAATAGAACCAAAAAAGTGCACTTTTCCGGAAAACTTGACTTGTGAGTAGTGAAGTGAGTGTTGCATTCCGATTTCTTTAAAGGTTTGGAAGGAGTGTTTGCGGACGATCACTCACAACAACAAAATCAACAACGTCTGTGTGAGGACTAACCTTATGAAGCAGTACGTTCACTTATTGAGTTCCTTTTGGTTTGTTTAGTTTAGTACGTTGTAGAGATGCTAATACCCAAGTTGAGTATCTTATAAAAATGTTCGTATAAAATGAATCTTTTTAGGTAAAATATTAATCTTTTCAACAAAGAAAGTTACAGTTAAATAATATAATTAAATTAAAGCTAGTACTTAACTAACAATTGAGCTAACTGCAAAACTGGTAAATTATAATAAGTTCGTAAAAAAAAGGTAACTGAAATTGAAACCAGATTTCAATTTAGCTAGCTAGAAACAATTTTTTTATGAATTTTGAATAACAAACATGCGCGGCTGCTAAGAACTTTGCTAATATAAACTTTATCAAAAGGAGTTGATCTCGACTCTCGCCACGAATTGTAAGATATACTTCCAGTAGGCTACCTACTTTAAATTTGTCGGATGTTGTAGTTAGTTGCACATTATGAGATGTTATATCACACTTTACACATTCCCCCAAAACTTATAATTCCAAGTGTCAAGTTGCGATTTTTTGACGGTTTATAATGGTAATCTGTTAAAATTTCTTCACTTGCGTTGACACAGTTCACACATTTGTAAACAAGTACTATATACTGAGACAGACTTTGCTTGTCTTTTTTCGTCAACATCATAATTATTTTTTACCTGGGATGTTATAGAAATTATTTGATAAAGTTTAAAATATTTGATCACTGTAATTGGGTTAGGGTTAGGTTTAGACAATTTAACCCTTTGTCAAAGGGTTAGGTACCGTGAAATAATTTATTTTGCCAAGTTTAAATACTCGTAAGTTTTTGTATATGTAGTGCAAGCTAGTTTTGTTTTCTAAATAATTCATTGCTCATAGTGAGTGCCATAACAACTATTATGAATAGTAGGTACTTCCACCCTCGCTGGCGGGTTGCCAGGAGGCTGTGTTTACTTGACAGAGTTATTGTGTGGAAATCTGCTGTAAAGCTTTCCTGGCAAATAAATATCTGGGTTTTGGGTTAAGTTTGACATTTGATCATTGTGGTGGATAATGTTATGTGCCAACTGGCAGGTGTTTTAGGGCAGTTTATGAACCTAAAACAGACGGACTGTCCCTCCTTCATTATTAATAGAGGAAGCTTTGCTATATTATTTAACGCTAGAATAATGAAGTGTTTTCCAATTACTGTAAGCTTTTAAAATTGATTTTTATTTTTTGTTGATGCATCAATAGACATTGAAAGTCTGATTATAAAGTTTAAAATTGAAGTAAGGAAACTAATTACAACAAAGCGTTCGAGCCAGCCAGCCACAAACCGTATCAATCAATGCACAGTAAAAGCTTAACTTGAAGCTCGAAAAGCCGCAAAAACTCCATTTCCTACCAATGTAAAAAGCTCGATGCGGCTTGTTGACCCATTTGGTGTTTGCGAAAATATTTCCATTTCCCGTCTGTAAATACCTTTGAATAGCCAGAACCCGTTTTCAGCCAACTTTGCAACACAAACAAGCCAGCACTGTGCAAATGGCATTCAGTTAGTAAATATGAGAATAGAGTGCCCATTGTTCCCAGATTTTAGGTTTTCTTACTTTTCTATGGTAATGTAACCTGAACTAAATAAGTTAGTACGAATTTTTACTGACAATTAGTCCTTATTTAGTTGCCTGGTTCATTCATTTTGCAGTTATAGATAGATACTAAAATAATAACAAGTTATTATTGGCCTTAAATCAGAGAAACTCAAATATGGTGAGATATGGCAGTACCTACTGAAAATGTATCTACCTACATACTTATAAAATGCGATTTTATATTGAAGTGTTTCCGTAATTTGAGTGATGTTAAATCTCGATTTACATCCTCAAAATGTTCGAACCAGACCAGCGCGCTCGACGATTAATTACATTTCGCGCCAAATGGTTCTAAATTGAGTTATGTCACCAAGGTTTACTCGGCGGCGTAATTGAAGCATCCTTACATCATTAATTTATGAACCTTCGTGTCCTAAAAGCCGCTTTCTGTTAACGAAGTTTTCTCTCCAAAAAATCAGTCATAAAAGCTTTTAATTAACGCCACTCTCGTGAACGCCACGAGTTTGAGTTTACGTAACGTAAATTGCTTGCCCAGTAACTTTCCGAAACTAATTCAGCTAAACTAAAGCTTCGCTTCGAAAGCCATACCAAAATCAATTAACGTTTTACCCCTGGGGCTTCCTACCGACATTGTCGATGCATTTATTATGAAACGAGATCGAGTAACCTCGTGCACGTTCAGACTGGCAGGCATATAAAATGCAAGGCTATCGATGTAGCTCCATGTTTCAGGTCAAGAATTTGTTTTGGGATATCAATTGGATTTAGAGCTGATATTAGACCTAATATATAGATACGTACCTAATGCATAACGAATCAATTTTATGTTCGACTGCACATCATAGCCGCAATAGCCCATGTACGTGTCAATAATTAAGCATTTCCACACCTTTCTAACTACGAAACGACATCGACTGAGAAGCGTTCCTAGTCTTAGTTTTTTTTTTGCCGTGATTTGAAAGGGACGTGTGAGCGGATACGTGACGATTACCTATTTTTTTCATTGATAAAATTAAATGAGATCACGTACCTACCAAGTATACTAATTATATATTATTTTGAGGCAAAAGTTGGATTTAGGTAAAAATATTGCGTAATTTAGGAGACTGAGCTTTTTAACCTTGTCCATCCATCGCACCTATTGCTTGAGATATACAATAATCCGACATCTCTGCTAGAACTCAGGATGTTATCTCAAGCTCTAATCATCACCACCTTCTTTCCAGTTGGATGCGCCTCTGCTTCCTCACCGACCCTCGCGGCAAGGTTCCCGTGAAGGTGGTCGCCCGTACCTTCGCCTCAGGCAAGACTGAGAAACTGGTCTACCAGTGTCTGTCAGAACTAGGTCTACCGTCAGGGAAAAATGAAGCTATGGAGAAGGAAGCGTTTACGTTTGATAAATTCTACGCGCTGTATCACAAGATCTGTCCGAGGAATGATATTGAGGAGCTGTTTAGATCCATGTGAGTATTATTTTTATAACAGTCTATGAAAGGTGGAAAAGATGTGAAAGCAGATTGAGCAAAGCTACGTCAAATTGATGACCAAAAACGAAAGTTTTCAATCAGTCCTATGGAGCTGAGATATGGACTAGACACTTACGGTTGGTCTAGTCCACCAGTTCGAAGTGGCTCAGCGAGCTATGGAAAGAGCTATGGAGTTATTCTGAAGGATATGATTGTAACCAAGACATCCGACAGAGAACCGAGGTTATCGACATAGTTGTAATAATTGCAAGCTGAAGTGACAGCATGACGGCCTCAGTGGCGCAGCGGGCGAGAGTCTGCCTGCGACGCAAGAGGTTGCGGGTTCGATCCCCGCCTCGGAACAAATTTGTGTACGATCTGCAGAAATTTGTTCCGTTGGTCTGGGTGTTTTCTATGTATAATAAAAAATATCTATCTATGTAATGTATAATATTACGTATATCAGTTATCTAGTACCCATAACACAAGCTCTGCTTACCTTGGGGCTAGATAATGCTGTGTGAATTGTCCAGCATTATTTATTTATTTTTATTTTATATCTCGCGAAAAACCGACAACCGCTGGGGTTAACGTATTCTTGAGTTGAGACCGCGACTCGGCAAACGTTATAGGAAAGAAAGACTGCAGGCAGATGCTGGATGCGTCGAGCTGAAGACAGGGCGCGATGGGGAGGCTATGTCCAGCCGTAGACTAACATAGGCTTCAACATATACGGTTGTAGATGACACAAAGTTCGAGAGGCTTATAATATTTGTTTTAATTGCTATCGACCGACCCTGATAAACCCTGAACGGTATCATTTTCGTCTCAAAAGCCGGACACCACCACTACAGCGAAATTCTTTATTCCAGTACCCAAGGCAAATCAGACCGTATTAACTTGGATCAGTTCGTGAACTTCATGAACGACAAGCAGCGCGACCCTCGCCTCAACGAGATCCTGTATCCTCTCTACGACGAGAAGCGCGCTGCCGAGATCATCACCACTTACGAGCAGGATGAGGAAGCTAAGAATGCCAGTAAGTACCTACAACATACTTCTCTAGCTCGGTGGTCCTAACTTTGAGTTTCGAGTTGTTTCTAGCCACCTAGTTTACTTAAGCGGGCATCTATAAATTTCGTATACTCTCCACATCGTTATAATTATGTCGTGAGATTTTGCTCAACCGACTCCAACTACCTCTAAGTAAACAAAAGACTATAGGTACCTACGTGATATTGGCTTCCCTTAGGTCTTAGCACCTCATTCACTTTGTCACCATTTAAGAGGTACGCTCCGCTCCATATACCATAATTCTTTTCAGTAGTCTACTTAACTACTAACTGATGGAACATACAGATGTCCTAAAGCGACCGCAGCACAGCAATATAATATGATATGATAATGCTTGCCAGAAAAAAGAGACATGGTTTCCCTTTACTTCTTCGCATATTCAGTCAGACCTGACTGGTGCTTCTAACCTCTTCCACAGAATGCATGACAAAAGACGGCCTGATCCGCTACCTGATGTCAGACGAGAACGCGCCCGTATTCTTGGACCGGCTGGACCAGTACATGGAGATGGACCAGCCCCTCGCGCACTACTACATCAACTCCTCGCACAACACCTACCTGTCGGGGAGGCAGTTCGGCGGGAAGAGCTCTGTCGAGATGTACCGCCAGGTGCTGCTGGCTGGATGCAGGTGAGACTGAGCAGTAGACCGTTTGATAGACCAGTACACTGTACCATAGAAAAGTAGGCCATCAACAAATTGATCAACAAGTGGAATCGCTGCCCAGCTTCAGTGGACTTGCAAAGGCGCGCCTATTCAAAACATGATCTTGTACACTCTAAGGAACTTAGTAGTAAGGACTGTAAACAAGGATTAACAGGCACACTATTAAGACAGTCTTTATGACAGCGACGCGCTTATTTTCGGGTAACATCGTAGGCCGTAGACATGATAAAGATACGCTCGTAAATATATAGCTAGGAAGGATCAGTAACATACCAGTATACCACAGTATGCGTCACTTAATCGAGTATATAAATGTAAATGATATAAAATGCTTTAAAATTATAAAAGAGCGATACTCTGGCAACAGCCGTTTCAATATTAGACAGTACAATAATAATTACCAGACCATATACTTTATCATGTCCCTGCTTGAGAAGCTTTTAACTATAAAGTGTCACATTGAAATAAAAAGTGACTCAAAAACTCTTCCACAGATGCGTAGAACTCGACTGCTGGGACGGGAAAGGAGAAGACGAGGAGCCGATCATAACCCACGGCATGGCGATGTGTACTGACATCCTGTTCAAAGACGTCATCTACGCGCTTCGAGACACTGCCTTCGTGACGTCAGACTGCCCAGTCATCTTGTCCTTCGAGAACCATTGCTGCAAGGCCCAGCAGTACAAGCTAGCCAAGTACTGTGATGATATCCTGGGGGATTTGTTACTGACGCAGCAGTTACCTGAACACCCTGTGAGTATCCAACACTAGTTTCTGCCCGAGGTTTTGCTCATTTAGTTGGATGAAGAGAAGCATTCTGATATTCCAGATCTAGAACTTTAGTAAGCAACTATCAGTGGTCCGATATATGACGAAAGACGAAGACAAAATGTTTTTGGTGATAATAAGGATGATTTTTAATAAGAATTACTAACTCATTTAACTTTAAAATATTCTATATTTCAACGTTTATACTGCCAATTGGCTTTTACATTTAGTCTGTTCGATAAATGTCATAAACCAGACATCATATGTCTTTAAATATTCTAGCTTGGCATAGAAATAAGTGTTTCTGCAGCCGTTCTTACTTGGTTTGAAGTAACAGTTTTAAAGATGGAACTGTATTTTGTGACATTTCATAAATACGAGTTCTTCTAAAAGTAATGCCAATAAACCCCATGACATTTCCAGCTGGAGCCCGGCGTACCCCTGCCCCCGCCATCAGCCCTCAAACGGAAGATCCTGATCAAGAACAAGCGGCTGAAGCCGGAGGTGGAGCGGCAGGAGCTGGAGCTGTTCCGCCAGGGACAGTTCGTGATAGAGGACGAGGTCAAGGAGGACGCCACGGCTGTCGCTATACCCGACAAGAAGGTATGGCATACAAATATAATGCTATGAAGGTACTCTTAAAAGAGTTCCTTTATTTGCGAGGCGTGTTAAAGCAGACCTGCTGCCAGAAAGCATCTGGCAGATGGACTCGAGAATATCGTCGAGAGACTGTGAATGACACTAAGGGTGGATTCGACCAAAGTAGTATAGATCTTATCCTGAGGATAAAATCGCATATTTCTCTAGAGTTTCTAAATTTTACAGTTTATCAATTTTATTCCAATAATAACTGTCTATTCGAGAGTAATTACTACATAGTATAAAACAAAGTCGTTTCCCGCTGTCTGTATGTCCCTCCATATGTATGCTTACATAGATCTTTAGAACTACGCAGCGGATTTTGATGCGGTTTTTTTTTATATAAACCTTCCTCTTGAATCACTCTATTCAAGAAGAAGGTTTATATGCAAGAGGAAGGAATTCATAATGTAGTACCCGAGCGAAGCCGGGGCGGGTCGCTAGTTTCGTATAAAATGCAAAAAATAAGTTATCAGAAAGTATTTTAAAGGTATCCGCTAGAACTACATCTGTAGTTATTTGACATTAACTCATAACCCTTCCAAATTATGTAGACATTAAACATTGTTTCGCGCTGTTGAAACAATTGTATATCGATTTTAGTTGGCTGATATATTCGTTCACCATTCATTAACTATCAATACTTAGTATTGGCTACTCGACGCTTGCGAGAGAAAAATGCAAATAATGCTATATGTGAGGTCCAAGGAGTAAAATTATACTAGGGTTAATAGTTACTTCCGTATTTGGTCGAATATCCAACATAAGGTAGAATTCGTCTCAGGTTGGCGCGAGATTCAAATTATTTTGTGGTTTTAACTAATTTGCCGCAAAGCGTAAAACCATTTTCTATGAACTCATGATGTAACCAACTTCGATTCACTGGTATTTTGGTGCATTTGGGAAAATACGAAATTATGTGCTTTTGTTAACAACCGAGTTCACTTGCCAGTTTCGGCAGTGTGACCCATATGGGCGTACCTACCGCTGAGAACCGGTGTTGACTGCAAAATGGTCAAGGTCAAGTCGAGTGAGTTTTCTTGATACTTTAAACTAGACAGTTTTAAATATACTACGTTTTGTCGCCAGCCGGAGGAGATAGTCGCAGAAGCTACGACGGCGGGAGACGACGCGCCACCCCCGGTCGCGTACACCGGCTCCACCACCAACGTGCACCCCTGGCTCTCCTCCATGGTCAACTACGCACAGCCCATCAAGTTCCAAGGCTTCGAGGAGGCGGAGAGTGAGTCCAGCCCAACACCCTATTTTACCTTTTGGTCCTTCTTCGTAGTCTGAACTCGAATATATATGAGTTAATTTCATACTACGAAGAAGGACAGGATACTTCCTATTCCGGTATTCAGTAAAGTTTCCTTTTGATAGGGGAAGAGAGTCAAAATGTGTACTTATTGGTAATTCATCAACGCGATGTCCGATTTCATTTATTCTTTTTTTATTAAAAACATTGTTGTAAGGTCACAAACAGTCAACATCATCATCATAATCAGCTTATATTATTCCACTGCTGGATATATGCATCACCTAATAATCACCATAGCGCCCTGTCTTCAGTTTGCCGAATCCAACATTTGCCTGGAGTCTTTCGGAGGTTGTCATTCCATCTGGCTAGAGGGCGTGCTACACTGCATTTTCCGAGGCGCAGTCTCCACACGAGAACATATTTTTTTACTACCGGGGCGGTTGTCTGTTCTTAAATCTCTTTGTTGATTATAATTACTTACGTATTTTTGAAGACCGTTTAACTTAAACGGTCTTCTCAAATCGTCCAAGAAATTGTCGACCCCCATGACTCTGCATGAAGACACGACGACGTGACAGTAGGCTCTGGGAACTTCAAAGGAACGCAACAGTTGACCCCATAAAGGAGATTCAAATATCTAGCCTTGCAAAATCCCCAGCCCCATCACACTCAACTGTTTAACCACCATCTTTAACTCTGTCCAATCCCCAACAGAGAAGAACATCTACCACAACATGTCTTCGTTCGCCGAGACCACCGGGATGAACTACCTGAAGCAGCAAGCCATCGACTTTGTCAACTACAACAAAAGGCAGATGTCCCGGATCTACCCCAAAGGAACCAGGGCTGATTCCTCCAATTACATGCCTCAGGTAAAAACTAACAGATTTTTAGCCTTGATACTTGTAGACGAAATATCTTTAAGTGTAGTGAACAAAGATGCGGCCGAGGCACAGTGGTTGCTGGACCAATACCTATTCCTGAAAACGAAAAACTAACTTTTCAATTTTTTTCGTACACTCTTTATTTGGCAAGTGACGTAAGGGTTGTTTTTGCGCAAAAACGAAACCAAAATTTAGTTAGATTTTCGCCTAGTGACAAAAATATATCTGCAAATATTTGTTCCTGGTCTGAATGTTTTCTATGTTTACAAGTACTACTGCTAGTTGATAGATGTTGTGTGAAAGTTTGACGTAAACTTTGATCTCTAAAATTGATACTCATAAGGTCACAGTTGGTCGTCGAAAACCGTACCAACTTCCAATGAGTTTTCTCGGACCCAATGCCCATTTTTTGTATCGAATTCCGTTTTAAACCAAAAACCTGTTCCCCAGGTATTCTGGAACGCCGGCTGCCAGATGGTCTCCTTAAACTTCCAAACCTCGGACCTACCAATGCAGCTGAACCAGGGCAAGTTTGAGTACAACGGCAACTGTGGTTACCTCCTGAAGCCGGACTTCATGCGGCGCGCGGATCGGTCCTTCGACCCGTTTGCGGACGCGCCCGTCGACGGGGTGATCGCGGCCCAGTGTTCCGTACAGGTAAGAATCAAGACGTGCACTGCTGAACATAAGCCTTCCATAAATAGCGACCCTAAGGACTTCATCTGTTAATTATTTGCGACCCCAATGTCGTAGATCCAGTCAATCAAAACTCTGTTTCGTATAAAGTTACGTCTAAAAGACATCTACAGTTGGACGTAGTCCCCCCCCTCTCCTTTAAGTCGGTCAGGTCTAGGTAGAGCCTACGCATTTGCTTCTCTTGGACTCGAGACCCTAGGTCCGTGGAGGTAGACATGTACGGGTAAAAAAGCGACGTTCCCGAGAGCTGGTGAGTATCTGGGGCAGCGCAACAGCATTGCCATACAGCGGGGCAATGCAGCCAGCGTCTTGGGCACGCGCGCGACTGGTATTGATATGGATCAGTTGAGCTTCCTATACAATGTTTGCAACAGTCTGCAGTTAGCTCAATTATATCAATTGTAAATACTAATTCAAATTTTCTTCTATTATTTGATTGTAATTTTTCTAAGTAGGTTAAAAATTTGCTCCGCCATTTTTCCCCCGCCAATACAGCCAAGGTTTATCAAAGCTATGTCTTGTTTCATCTCTCAGGTGATAGCCGGTCAGTTCTTATCAGACAAGAAGGTGGGGACCTACGTGGAGGTAGACATGTACGGACTGCCCACAGACACCATCAGGAAGGAGTTCCGGACCAGGATGGTGCCCGCTAATGGACTGAACCCGGTATACAATGAGGAGCCGTTTTTGTTCAGGAAGGTATGTTCACATTATTCATCAGCACACATTCAACCTTTCAATGACGGGGCTTTAGCCTTTTCAGTGTTTACGGAAAACCGCCACCTAATGTGATGATTTTATTAATCACCCAAGATTAATAATCATCACCAGGAGCAAGCAGATTCTTCTAGTGGGTTCGCTTAGTCGACTCTTACGACATTCAACTTAGCCCAGTTAGAGGAGCAGGTAACTTTGCGACCCCCCGTCGTCGCGCCGCTATTTTATCATTTATTTTATCAACATGTTTTTGATATAAAATTCTAATCTTCTCGCCAGGTGGTCCTCCCAGACTTAGCCGTCCTCCGTTTCGGCGTGTACGATGAAAGTGGCAAACTCCTCGGCCAGAGAATCCTGCCATTAGACGGACTGCAGGCCGGCTACCGACACATCTCGCTGCGGACCGAGGCCAACTTCCCCATGTCTCTCCCTATGCTCTTCTGTAATATCGAGCTGAAGATCTACGTGCCTGATGGATTCGAAGGTAGACCTTAGGATGTAGGGGACATGGTACAAACTGCTGTGATATAGGATCCTGCCCTTAGATGGCCTGCAGGCTGGCTAGAGCTTAGGATGTAAGGGATATGGTAGATATGATGTTCTATATATAGATATTATTATTATAATAGGTTCGAAGGCTACTAAATGAAGTCAGTGTGATCTGCGGTTAGATCTTAATCTTACACTGATTAGATAAAAAAAGCACTTGTTTATCTTAAATTCCTAATATAACGATGATTTGTTGAAGTACTTACCTACTTCTGGAAATACGATTCGACAATCTGTTAAAATGTTATGTAAAACCAATCATCGCCCAACGGCATATGTTTAAAAAAGATTTTTGCAAAAGATTTCCTTTCATAATCCAAGTATTTCTTCCCAGACTTCATGGCAGCCTTATCAGACCCGCGTGCCTTCATGGGCGCGGCTAAAGAAAGAACCGACAACATGAACAAGCTGGGCATTGAAGAAGGCGGCGGAGAGAAGAAGGTGCAAATTGAAGAAAAGAAAGAAGGTAAATATTAGATATCTACATCTAATTTACAAAGTGGCGGGTCAATCTGCGGCAGACACCAACCATACTTTACGGATTTTGTTCGCACGAAACAGTCAGAAATAGGAGACGAGACCGCGATGTGAGACAAAAGATCGCGTAATTTCCATCGAGCCCGCCAGAGATGGAGGGTTTCCGGTGGAAGGCACCAGCCAATGAGTAACAGTTGTGTGTGATATTCTATAGATACAGTTAAAAAATCAAAGAGAGGTCTGCGTCCAGCAGTGGACCATTATAGGCTGTTGAGATGAGATAGAACTAGTAAAAGTAAAAATGTAAAAAGATTTTTATTTTTTAACCGTCAAAAGTTAGGTTGGTACCTATCTACAACTTTTTACGGTTAGGTAGGATGCTTTTTCTCTTCCCAAAGTCAAAGACGTGACCAGTAGTAAAAAAAGTATTAAAAAAGTCATTAAAAAAATCATTTATTTCTTACGGAATTTCCATTTTATTCTTAATGACTTCTCACATTAATAATTTAAAGTTAAGTTTTCCGTAAGAACCCCTGTTTGTGCATAGGCCTCCTCCAAGATTTTCAATGTGTCCTGGGCGACTTGTAATCCAGAGTAGACCACCACACCAGCTGTCTTCTTGACATCATTAATATCATTAATAATTATACTAAAAGCACATAAATGTACCTAGTAGGTGTATCTACCTTACTACTTCTGGGCGCATCGACCCCGAAGTGTCTTGGCACTCCGACAATAGCTCGCCACGGGCTTTTGTCCAGGACAGACAGACAGACATCTACCTAGGTATCTAAATTGCAATTCTGATTCCGAAAACCTTATAATTTCATTACGATACAACGCGTTGGAAAATCACGAATAATTTACTCAAGAATCTCATAATTTGTCGTTGGCAACTCCTGGCTGCTATCTCTACCTACCTCCATCCATCATAACATAACATAACTGTTCTGTTCTGGCGCACCTTGTTTCCGCGAACAGCAGTTATAAATCGCGGAATGTTTATCTGCCATGATATTTCTGGATGCTTGCGGTTTGGTACACGGCGTGGCTTTAGGCGATTTGATTTTCCTAAAGTTTGCGATCAACTGTAAATTCCAATTCTAAATAAATTTCACTAAAAAATAAATTAATTTATTGTTGCAAGAGCGCCATCTTTACAGTGAGATTTCAGCTAAGTATTAAGAATCTGGCTGGGCTTATCTAAAATGTTCCAAACTTAGCGAAATGGCATTATCCGAATTCAGCTATGTACCAGTACCTATTTATATTGGTAAGTATTTGTAGTTGTAAATTTGTAGGTAACAAATTAGATCGCAAAAATGTCAAGATTAATCATGCCCACCTAATATTATACCTATATTCTTGTAATAAACGAATTATATTTGTGCTTTTATATACTTAAACCTTTAGCAGTTATTCTATACCGATCTATTCGTTAGAAATAGATGAATAGAATAATTTATTGTACAACACAAACACAGAAAACAGTACAGAAATAAATGCCACGAGTAGACGAAGTACAAAGGCGGCCTTATCTACTATTACATTACATTATTACTATCATATGTCCAGTCATAGCGATAAGGATATGTAAGAACAACAGACGGTGTCAATTGAAAAAAATTAGGTCTTTTATTTACATGGTAGAAAAACATCTGATTTTTTCTACACCAGGCAACAATTCGCGCGCTGTCGCTGCTGCTTATAACTCAATCCTCCTACGTTTCCCTAATTCACTTTATTACTTTCACGGATTGAGTTGCTCCAGATTCATTAACACTCCAGTGCCGTCGGTTGTCTGCGCCCGCGCATCCAGAGCTCAACTTAGTTTAAACTCATGAATATGGTGACTAAACGGACGGTTAGGGTTTCCTTTGGCGATATAGGTATGTTTCAGTAATAATTTACCAATAACTTATGTAACAAAGAATCGTTTACTGTGTTGTGGTATCTGGTTCCCTTCTCTTTACAAATTCTGCTTTAGGTACTTGGTGCTTTTAAGCAGGTACTTACCTAACTTACCTACCTGTCGAAGTTAACTTAAATGGACAGACCATTGACGCGGAGCAAGGCAGCGGAGCAGAGCGAGGGAGTAATGTGGGGCGGTGTGGAACGAGGGAATAATGCGGAGCGGAGTTGCAATTGGACTCGTCTATTGATGCGGAGCTCCCCGCTCATTTATGAATTCCGCTCCGCTGTCGGTTATGTTTAAATTTTTAAACAAGTTGTCCAAAGTGGAGGAAGATTTATGCAAGATAAATCTTCCTCCACTTTGGACAGGGATTTGCAAACTTGTTTAAAAATCCAGGTCCATTGGTTAATATTGGAACAGCTCTGTTCCGCTCCTCTTCTCTTCGCGTCCAAGGACAGGCAACCTTATATGTCACAGATTTCTGAATATCTCTGAAATTTGTGCCTTAGGGCTAGAAAGTGATATTTACTTACTTACCTACCATCCATTTAAACTCATTCAACCAGAAAATTATAAAGGACCAAATATTATTTGCCACGGTACCTATGATCTACTTGTTGCGAGAAGCAAATAATAAAGGAGGCTGGCACAAGCGAAACAGCTTCGTTTCGACTTTGCCACCCTAAAGTGGGTAAGGAAATAATAATAAAACATTTCCTACTCTCCTCCCTTCCTAAATAACGCAAAAAAATCCACGCTATTAAAATCCCATTTCCCCAACAGAGCCTCTAGTGTTCGAGCCTATAACCGTGGAGTCGCTCCGACAAGAGAAAGGGTTCGTAAAGACGGGCCGCAAGCAGCAGAAGGACTTGGAGGCGCTACGCAAGCGGCACGCCAAGGAGAAGGTCACCATGCAGAAGGCACAGTGCTCCACGCTCGAGAAGATGATCAAGGGGAAGAAGTAAGACTGAATCTGGTTACATCAATTCGCACTAATTCTATGGAAAATTTCAACGCGATCCGTTCAGAAGCCAGAGAAGTACCTACTTAACAAACTCTTGATGTGACAATTAAAATTGTTGTTTAATGATAATGAAAAAACAGGCACTGGTTTAGTAGATTATTTTTGAAGTCTGAAAACTAAACAATCTGATGGTTTTTTTTGTTCTATCCTAACGTTTCTGTTAACTGTGTCTAACGTTATTATTTGGACAAACAGGAAACTATTAACCAGAAAGAACATCTTGACCAGAGTCGGGCGAAAGGCAAAACACCAAACCAATACTTATTGCATCATTTTTGCAGCCTTTACCCAGTTTGACAATGAATGATAAACCCTGTTTCCGTTCACAGCAAGGACCAGCTAAGCAACGACGCAGCCTTCCGCAAGCTCGTCTCCGATCAATCCACCGCCTGGAGCGAGCTTGTGGCCAAGCACCGGCTCGAGGAGTGGACCACGGCGCGCTCGCGGCTCAACGAACAGAGGGAGCTGCTTAAGAAGATGATGGAGACCACGCAGCAGGCGCAGATCAAGCAGCTGGAGGCCAAGCATGAGAGGTGAGACCTGATGGAGTAGATGATAGGAGAGGAGTACAAAAGAACCACACAAACCGACTCATAAACGTTGAGACAAAACCGAAACAACGGTACAGGTCGACCACTTTAATAAGTCACATCGGCAAAATTCGTCTGCACACAAGATAACATATCAACTCTATTGAATACGAATGACAACGCCGTCGAAATAAAAAGACTTTATTGCGCTGCGTTAAGCTTTTAGGTCAACAAAAACAGAGGCTCATGCTATCTCGCACACAAAAACAGAAGCTCAAGCTATCTCGCTCATATGATATGTATACGGGAAGACAAAAGAGGACCAACGTATTTTCATATGTATCCTACTCAAAATAAGACTCGCGAATGTCGAGATCGCGACATCGTCTTGCGCGTAGCCATCACCCAATAGCAACCACAGATATTTCGCGCGCAAATGCAGAACGATAAGATTTGCAATTTTTTTCCGCGCCTACCAAAGTTAAGACTTCTGCGCAGGTACATCATCGGTGTAACTTATTAATGTGGTACTGGTACTCTACGAATAAATAATGGTACTACTGCAAACTATTTGATATCATGTTGAAAACTTAAATACTTAATAACTACTAAAGCAAGGTACACAACAATAAATTTATTCCAGAGAGCTGAAAGACATGAACACCCGCCAGACCAAGATCTCCCTGGAAACCAGCAAGGAGGTCGCTAACGACAAGACTCTCAAGACCAAGCAGGAGAAGGACCGCCGGCTGCGCGAGAAGAAACAAAACAACACCAAGAAATTCATGGACGAACGCAAGGTAATGGGGGAGACGTAGTGTAGGACGCTCTGTGGCCAGGATGGATAGAGTGATAAACATTGATAAATAATATCTAAATCGCATTATATTTACACTTAATTAAGCAAAATAAATGTGTATTAGGCACATTCGTGATATATAATAAACTTACTAGTGGATTAGTTTGGACATCTTTCACTAGTGGACAAAAATTTAAGTGAATAAAAGCAATAACAACTTATTTCTTATTTTATAATAATTACCATTTATAGCTGTTTATTAATGGTTTGAAATTTGACTGTGAAGTGCTTATTTTGTAAGCCTAAATAAATAAAGTTATTGAGTTTGAGTTTTGAGAGTTTGCTGGATGCGACAAGCTGAAGTTAGGGCGCTATGACGGTCATGCCGACAGCATTTGTGGACCAGCATTGGCTGATGAAGTGTTTATTTGTTATGTATGACATGTGGGTACGACCTTATCAATATAACCATATCAATATTGCCCCTTTTGGGTTTTCCAACCCACATTTAAAAAGGGATCACCATTTTTTCAACCACTGCACTGTTTTTGTTTCTCATCTCAGTGATTTTACTGTACGTAATATAGGTATTTCTACAATAATCATAATACTTTTATGACTTTTTCAGAACTTACATGGGTACGTTATATATCATGGTCCTTACGCAGTATTGGAATATGATAAGATCTGTATAGGTACTAGACAGTCTTACTAATGTGCATGTTGTTCTAGACTCAAACCATCAAGCAGAACCGCGAGAAAGAGAAGCTGAAGGTCTCCCACGACAAGCAGATGGAGGAGCTCTCCAAGGACATCGACAATGTAACTATAACAACAACACTTACGGTGCTCTTCTTCTAAATCTCAAAGATCTGATAATGAACCAGAATTGGCTATCAAAACCCTAGGGATTGGTATTTATTTATTTATTTTTATTCGGATTGCCATCAGCTTAACTATTAACAATAGAACTTCCTAATATATGTGTATGATTCTTTCCTTGTTGTATAAAAGTTGATTTTGAAGTGGTTTCATAAAAATTTGATCCTCGAGGAATTGATATGTGCGCCGTAAAACGCATCTGAAACTTCATAATATGATAATTTTCAATTACTTTCAATTTTCATTATTTAGGAATTTGAAGTCACGCCAAATGAATGATATTTTGAAAACATCCTGAGTGAGTTTATAATACATGATAAAAAAGTCACTCAAAGCGGGAGGAATCGAAGTTCGTAAAACAAAATGGCTACATAGAAATTGGTTTACGCTTTTAGCAAATTCATTTTGTTAGTTTTATTTCTTATGTGATTTTTTCATTCATCATAAAGAAAAAAATAACCCACAAAAAAAAACTTGCGCAATGTAACATCCTAAATCGTACCTTAAAATTAAAAACCTTTTCTTTTGGTACAGCTGATCGAGATGTACAAGATGGAGGAATCCGAGTTCGAGATGACAACTAAAACGGAGTTCTTTGCATGAAAGTACCCAGACATTGTTCCTCTCCTGGAGCAATTGTCTTGACAAGCGCGTGACAGAGTGATCTCTTAGTGTAAGAACCCAAGTGAACTCAGGTGCAGGCACTTGCGAGGACTTGAGTGAATCAGCCAAAGAACACCTTTCAAGTTTCCTTCTAAACAATACCCAGTACTGTAAATACACTACTTTCTGTATTGTACTAACGTAACAATTGTTTTGTACTGTTTTTCTTATTGTATTGTACCGTTTTACTAAGTGTATTGTACCGCAAACCTACTATGTTGTAGTATTCAGGTGGGTGTTTTTTTCTACAACTTTTTTTTTTGTTTAGGTTTTTTAGTGTTGCTATAAAATGCACACTATTAAGAACGTCTGATGATCAGATACTTAAATATTTGTGTACTTTTTTTAACTTTGGCTGTCACGTTAATAAATTAAGTTTATCTAATCAGTAAGGCTATATTATATATTCATAATTATACCGGCAGGTAAATTGTTAATTTTAACCTCTTGGTACCTTAGTCACAATAGATTTTCTATTGTTATGGACATCATAAAAATGTAAGGTTAGTATGTAAGAAAGAGATAGGGAGGGGATCAAAATGGTATTTAGAAATTAATAATTAAAAACCATAATTATTGTTAAAGGTGGATAAAGATAAGGTTACTTTTACTTAAAACTTTAACAGACCTTTACCTAGAATAGTTTCAATTATATAACACATTGGTGAAAAAATTGTGAAATCTATATCACATAGAATTGATCGATTGACTTATATAAATTAAGATTCAATGTACTTTTATCTTTCACTGTACTTCAGTAACCTTTACTATACTGAAATTAATGTGTCTTTCTATTAATATTGATGTTTTAATGTACGGTGTTTTAGGAATTGAATAGATGTAAGAGTAAGACTTATATAAATAGTAAAATGTATGTATTTACCAAAAACTGTTTGTTCCTGGGCCAAAAAGTAGCATAATGTTGTATTAAATTTAATAAAAAAGAAAATTTTGATCAAAAAAGTATTAAGTATCTTGGCCTTTCTACATTTTTTATCGAAATTGATTATATTAATTATAAAATACATAATTACCTAGTGGTTTTGTCTTTGTCTATGTATGGGTGTTAATAATCGAATATGTATTGATACTTGAGTTAGGGATTTTAGTTCTTTTTTTTTAAGCTAACATGACCTGAAATATTTGTAATAAGCTCTTTGGATTTCTCGACCTATACTAATATTATTAATATACTAAATAAAATGTTGTCATTAATAATATTAACAAGTGAATGTGTGGATTTATAAAATAAGTTGTATCATTACTAGAAACCTCACCTATTAAGTACAATGCCATGAAATAAACATATGTGTTATATTCCTCCATAATATGTCTATTTTTGCATATAATGTAAATTAGTAATAATCTCAAAAGTGGTTTCATATAATGTCTTTGTTTCATAGTTAGGAATATTAAATATGGATAAAAAATACCAAATTGCTAGTAGTTATATAACGTAGGTATGTTTAAGTGAGAATAATATACAATATTGCATGGTACAAGTGGTAAATTAGAAGGTAACCAAAAACTTATTATCATCGTAATTAATAATACTTATTGTTATTCAATAAGTTTCCTATATTTTTCTATATCATTCCTTTACTTTATATCATTTCTATCAAGAATTTACTAGACCTTCAATATTACAAATTATAGATATTGTTTTAATTATATTACGCATTTTTATCGTTATAATATGTCATTATCGGACCAATTCTCTATTAATTTATTACTTATTTAAATCTGTTTTTATTTATGTCTAGCTTAACTTTTATTTTATATATTATTGTGTAAGAGGAAGAACAAACAATCATCAAACGTTCGAATATTAGTAAATAAGTTGGATTCATTCTAGTCAATTTGAATAGAATATTTATTTAAAATCATTTGTTTCAGTATTAGGGGGCATTACGTAGAATTAGATGATAAGTTTCATGTAAAAGTAAACAATCTCGAATATCTAAGGACTAATAAAAACGTAAACATTACTTTTACTTACTACCTAATGTTATTAATTATACACTCTTTCTCGATGTTCAAATTGACGATATTTTTAAGGATTTAAATATTATTTTAACAAGTTTAAAAGAACGTTAGGTATGCCGCCCCCGGATCGTAGAATCAACTCATCTGTAGAATGGCTAGGCCGATTGCAAAACTAAACTGATTTTTAGGGAATACCAAAATAATGCCATTCGACGAATGGAATGGGAAGTGAAGTGACCCTTAGCCGTGTTGTTGAACGAGTTGATCGTTCATGCATAGGCAATTAAATCAATTGCGCCGTTTTGCCTTGCCATTATGCATACGGGCATATTCTACAATCCGTCGCGTCGGCGACAGGTCACACTTGCCCTAATCTACATTAAAAAAAAAATTCATAGTGTGTGTAGTGCAAAACGAAAAATCGATGAATTGATAAAAATATAGTGAGAATAATGTAGGTGTGAATATTTTATAATTATAATAAGTACCTAGTTATATTCAGAATCATTTATTATAGTTACCAATTCTATACATAATAAAATTTTAAATATTATTGGAACTTTACTTATTTAAATGTGGAATAATAAAATTATTCAATTATATTTTCATCTAAATTATTAAAATATATGTTAAAGTTAAAATGTGAAATGTAACGAAATTGTAATGTTTGGAATGTGATAATGATGGTTATCTTGAATTGGCCTAGTGGAAAGTCCCTGTCTATTTATATATAGAATATGGATGTTAAATGTTGGTAGTTAGAAATTACGTTTAAATTTTTACTAGTATTGTAATGTTTAACAAACTCTTTGTTTCTATAGCACTTGGCACTTATTTCTGAATATTATTGCACATATTGGCAGCATGTATCCTTCTTTGTATTTATAACATACAGTTAAATAACAGTTAAGTATAAGGATGTGAATTGAAAAAGTAAAGCATATATTCTAAACTCATGATATGGAAAATTATTTAGACATGTTCTAATGAATTATTATAGCAAAGATTATAAAATATCCAGTACTTGTTAAAACAGGGCAGTGGTCGAAATTAATGTTACCCTTATACCACAAGTTATATACTTGTAACTATTGCATGGGGTCTTTGACATGTTTATCCAACATTTGTATATCAATTCCTGAATCATTATTTTTTTTTATTCTTTAGTTATTGAATCAAAGATTTAGATAATTTACAATACACTTTAATAAAAGATGTTTGACCATTGCCCTATTAGAAAATAGAAAAAGCATTGTATCCAAAGATTGTTTATTGTTTTATAACAATAACTAAATTATACTAATTAAACATAATAATGTGTATCATTTACCCTAAACTTTATAATAATAACATGTATTTACTTGGATTTCATGCTCCGGATCTTTTTCCTTTCCTTGTAGAGGCTCTCGGTTTGAACTGAAACAATCAAAAATAAATGGATAAAATCTGCCTGTCTCATAGTTTGGAACCCACGCTGACTGAACTTCTGACAGTTCTGTTTGCTGTCTTTAACAAGGACAAGATTGCCTTATTCTGAATAATCTCTTTGGATTAGATAAGTATAAATAATGCTGGATAGTTCACACAGCATTATTAGCCGCTAGAGCTTGTGTTTTGGGTATTAGATAACAGATAAACTTAATACAATGTCCTACAATAAATAGTTTTTTTACTATACATACAAAAAATCCAGAGCAAATATGGTTCGTAGTTAACCCGCTTACATCTCTAATGAACATACAGAACACCCGGAACAAATATTGAAGACAGAACAGCGCGTCTTCCGTTGAATCCTCGCGCATTCTCCCTTAGCTAAGTCCGTGCTTGAAATTTTCACCAGAGCTTAGTTTGTTATCTAGACCAGACATTTGTGATGCACCCTGCACCATGTGCAAGTAAGGTTGGCTTGGGAGACGAGATTATGATGAGATATTGGAGTACCCTTACACCACACAGCTTATGGTCTAGCAACCAGAATCCAATGTCAAATCTGTTCAAAATGTCACTCACATGTAAATGGGCACCTCCTCGAAATTTAAAACTTTTCTATTCTATTACAATGTGTATTTTGGTGTTTAATGTTCTGCAGTGCGGATAAGAGTACATAATATTCAACCCCTGAATGATGAGGTCATGATCCATGGACCAACAGGAGTCCAAATGCGGACAAGGGAGTACTCATACCATACCATACCATGAGGACATGATCTGGATGGACCAACAGGAGTCCAAATGCGGACAAGGGAGTACTCATACCATACCATACCATGAGGTCATGATCCTACTGACATCTGATTCTCTATAAATAATAATAATAATGCTGGACAATTCCCACAGCATTTCTAGCCCGAAGGTAAGCAGAGCTTGTGTTAGGGGTACTAGATAACTGATATACATAATATAACACAATACATAGATATATATTTTTTATTATACATTGAAAACGACCAGAACACCCTGAACAAATGTCTGCAGATCGTACACATTTTTTCTGAGGCGGGAATCGAACCCGCAACCTCCTGCGTCGCAGGCACCGCGCCACAGAGGTCGTCACACACGTCTTTGCGTCTAGCGTACTTACCTCCTCCTCCTTAACAACCTATAATGGTCAACTGCTGAACGCAGATGGCCTCCCCCTGATGGTCAACCTATCTACTAGTTACTAGTAGATAGGTTGACCATCAGGGGGAGATATATTATGAAGTACCTACCTACTGCGAATTTGTTTTGGCCAGGATTTTAGGTTATAAAATGGTAATATAGGTACTCACTGTAAGGATCAAACATTTTTAACTCCAGTTTGTCTCCAAGTCGCTCTCTTATTCTCGTGCATTGGTGCCCCGATACCACACTCTCCATTAGAACCATTACATTCCTGGAAAATTAACAAAAATCAAAATAGAGTTCCACGAACCTTACACAGACAAAAGCTTATTTTTATCAACACAGTTGCATACTTGCTCTTGACTTTTTTCAGCAAAATATTGGTAATAAACATATTCTATATCTAATTGTAGAGTAATTTATTGGATAAGATCGATGCAATTGTTTGTGAACCTTAAACTAAGAAGTATTTGTGAACTGTGTGCATAAAATAAGAAGTCTCTACACTGTGTGTGTGATGAAAGCTCAAGGATGAAAGTCACAGATGTACTATGGATGCTACTAATGCTAACGCAATGAAAGTGAAAATGAAAAGAAGAAGTAACTCAATCAAAGAAAAAATGAATGGATGAACGAAAAAATTGATAATGAATGAACTGAAGAGTAGGGTAGACCTTAGAGTAAGAAGGGTAGACATACATGACAACTGATGTGTGAAAGAGATGTAACCAAAACAAAAACATTTCCACCAATCAGCTGTAATCAGCTGTTTGATGACTTTGACATGTATAGTGCTATCCTACCGGATTTAATGGTATTATTTTACGGAAAATTTGCGGTTACTATTTACCAAGATTTATACCTAGGAGATGGTTTTGGACTAAAAGGACACCAAAAATATCCCATTCCGTTTTCTAGAGAAAATTCGGCAGTATTAGAAAAACCATCATGAAACATTCAATGTCACCATCCATCCCTCCATACCATAAATCGTAATATACCATAGACAACCGTAGGTACATCAAAATATGCCACGCTCACAAAATTCGAAAAATTAATATTTTTAATTTGACAGCTGGTTGTGCGGTCAACACGTGCAAAAATAATTAGATTTTATTAATAAAAGTCAAAGAAGTAACGGAGAGATGTGAAGTGAAATGTGATAAACCACTGAAAAGCTTTCTTCGTAGCTACCAAAAGAGGGCCGGATCCTGGTAACATTCCGTAAACATCCCGTCTCCGCGACGATGAACTTGTAAACCGGCGTCGTTGGCGTTTTCGTGTGACTTTTAACTTTTTGTGTTCATTCTTTGTTCTTTTTCACTGGCCAAATGAAGTAAACGGCCGCCCATAGTGCGTGTTCTAAGATAATTCAGTTCATCGTAGTGTAGTTTCCGACCAAAGGACTATGATAAAAAACGAAATGGAGAATGGCGGCGGCGACGCCATCAACAATGTGTCACCGACCAAACTCATGGTGAACTACATCCCCGAGCTGATGACGCGCGACATGATGTACGCGCTGTTCTCGGCGATGGGCAAGATCGAGAGCTGCAAGCTGATAGCCAACCGCGGGTACGGCTTCGTGGAGTACGAGCGGCATGAGGACGCGGAGAAGGCGCGCGCCGCCTTCAACGGGCTGCTCATGCAGGGCAAGACGCTGAAGGTCAGCTTCGCGCTGCTCAACCCCGAGAACAAGGTCAGTCACAAGCCCGACACCGAGAGCAACCTCTACATCAGCAACTTGCCGCCCGACATGACTCTCGAGCGGCTCAATGCGCTGTTCGCGCAGTTTGGGACCATCACCAACAGCCGCGTCAGCCAAGGCATCGGCTTCGTGTGCTACGAGACGCGGCCACAGGCGGAGGAGGCCATCGCCACGCTCAATGGACAGACGCCGCTGCCGGCCGCCGGGCCCATCGTCGTCAAGTTCGCGAACAAACCCAACTGCAACAAAAACGCGCCGCGGCCGAGCGTGCGCGCCGCGCCGATTGCCCCACCGCTGCAGTACAACGGGGCCGCTGTGTTCAACGGCGCGCCGCCGCCGCCCTTCAATGGTGCGCTCACGGCGGCGTTCGGCAACCGGCCCGCCGCCTTCGCGCCCGGCTACCCGCAGGCCTCGCCGCCGCCGCTGCTGCCCTCGCCCGGCAAGGCGCTGCCCTTCATCAACAAGGGCCAGCAGCGGTTCAACCCCATGGCGGCCAGCAACCATTCGCCGCTACCACTGCTGGGCGCGCCCGCCAGCCCTGTGCCGCTGATGGGCGCTGCGCCGCCGCACCAGACTACGGTCTATGTGTACAACATCGGGGATGAGACAGAGGAGCTGGCTCTCTGGCAGTTGTTTGGTCCCTACGGAGCCATCGACTCCATCAAGGTTATTAAGGACCCTGAGACCAAGAAGAACAAAGGCTTCGCGTTCGTGAACATGCGTGAGTACGATGAGGCGGCGATGGCCATCCAGGCCCTGAACGGGTATGCGCTCAATGGACAGGTTCTATCGGTTAGCTTTAAGACGCAGAAGAGGAGCGCCTAGCGCGAGTGCGGACGTTTTGAACGCCGTCGCTGTGATCGTCTTGCAGGAAACTTAAAGATTTCATTCCAATCTCAATATTTTTGTAGTCGAGGAGGAGAACCTGCTCGTTTGTGCATTTCAGATTAGTCACTTAAGTATTTTTGTAAGATTTAACATAGTTTTATATTCGCCAGAGCGCGACATGACTATATTTTGTGAGTTTAGTTGGCTTGACAGTATCATATATGTGTACCCAATCTTATCCTATGATATGGTATTATATTATTGGACTATGTATGGACCTGTCGCAGTATGTATTCCGCGGCCGGGCTTGCTTGTCCAAGCGCCCAGCTCGCCAAACAAACCCTCCAGATATAATTATATTTTTATTTGTGGCAACACACCTCTGTATGTTTTCAATAAATTTCATGTTTTAATAGAATTTATCGTATATTTCTCTATTTTTTATTTTCTATATACTTGACCCCCGTCGTAGTCCTTATCTAAGTATTATAATATAGTATTTTTTGTGGCAGTAGTGATATAATATAACATACTTATTGTATTGTGTATGTCGAGTGCGGCAGGTCGCAGTGTGATGCTTCAGTATTGCATGTTTGTTGTGTAGTGAGACTGAAATAACGTTTTTATCTGTTTATGTTACCTTGGCGTTTATAGCTCTAGTAATTGTTTTTTCCTGGGATTAATTATTGAATATTATTTCTGGCGCGTTAGGCCTTCTAATCAAGATTCTGGTATTAACTGAAAACCTATTTATTTTATGGTCTTAGACAAATTGTGAGCTTTAATCTCCTACATTTTTAAGGTTTCAAAGTCCATTAGAATAATGCCTAATTGTGGGTAGGTGACTGGTGCGCGTAGTTCTGTGGACAGCTAGGTGTCCGTGGGTCAGGGAAGTTCTTCTGAGCCACAAAGTGGTCTCCACCCCACTGCCACAAATAATATTAAGTTAGGTGATGTAAGTGCCTCATTGGACACCCGTGGTGACGAGTGAAGTAGAACGTAAGTAAGTATACCACATGACATCTGGATGGTGAGTTGTTTTTGAACGATTTATTTATATACCTGTTGTCTTAAAAGCTAGATTTAAGTAATATTCTAGTCTTTGGAAGTTGTAAATAAAAATAAAGTATTTGATACTCTATGAATTGAGGTGAAGTCGTATTTTTTAACGTTCTCTTATCAGGGCAATAATGAAAAGCTGTTGGCTAACTCGATTCGATCGATAAGTTTTAGAATTACGAGTGTGATCGAAACTGCGTTGTACATTGATGAAGAAAAGTCAATGGACGAGCTAAATGTATGATAAAGACTATAAATAACGGAAGTAAACCGATGTATGATAACTTGGTTGGTTTTACTACATACGATTTGCTACAATAATAATGGTTTCATGTGAAAACCCTATTATAATGTTCAGCTGTTGCCGAGTAGCTACAAATTACTATCTCTGAATTCCTGAAATACAGGGTCAAACAGATAATTTTTTGATAGTAGGTACTGATAATATTCGCCATTCTCGAAAGTAATAGGTAGATAAACAAACATGACTCAATTGATGTAATAGGTAACTTATCAGATGCTGAACAAATGGCACACCCAGCAGAAAAAATGTTCTTCATCATACACTATCTCTTACCTAGGCAAAACTCATTTATTTATGCAAAAACATAACTGTGCCCCCAGAATGACGCATACAAGCAAATAGATCGGTCAAACACTTTAGGTAGGACGACGCGTCCTTCGACGAGCGCAAGGGCGATGCCTATAAATATTACGTAGACTTGGTAGCAACGACCGCTCCCGAGTCTCGCACACAGCTCTAGCAACTGTCTTCGGCTTTGTGCTAACACAATCACATTATTTTATTACCAAGATGTATGTATTTAAATAAGGAGCCTAAGTAAATGACGTGACGATGAATGTGGCGCGGCAGGAGACGGTGAGTCTGCGGCGGGTTCGATTCTCGCCTTGAGACGAATAAATGTAAATAATGCTGGTCATTCGAGCCGTGGTCGCGGACTAGGCCCCGTGTATAGCTCAAAGTCGTTCAGCGAGATATGAAGTTTTTCAACGCGATAGCATCTGATACACGGAAATCCGTAGAAGAACCAAAGTAAGCGACAGCTCCAAGATTTAGCAGGCTGAAGTGGCGATGGCAGTCCACTCGCAGAACAGACAACCTTTGGGGAGTATGTGTTCTCGAGTGGCGACCACGATGCAATGCGAAACAGAGTGTGGGACGACCTCCATGGACCGACCACATTTGTAGCGGTCGCAGGGAGACAGTTTGGGGGAGGCCTATGTTCAGCTGTGGACGTGTACAGGCTGATAATGATGCTGGACAATCTACGCAACTGTTTTTACGACCTGTAGATATATCTACCTGTATTCATTAAATTAGTTTCCAATATTTAAATTCAGTAGGTAATCAAATAAGTATGTAGCATACATAATACATACGATCCGCGAAAATAAAACAGCGAAATAAGTAGCGTAGGAGCTCTGCAATATTAACTGGCATGTTTGATGAAAAATTCTCAAAATTCGTAGCATCTTTTATTTGTGACTGTACTGTAGCAATTTGCGACATTTTCCTCATTAAAACGTAAACATAAACCAGTACATCAAATTCTGAATCCATGTTATTATCTCTCATTCTACGGCAGCAGCAGTGGGTAGGTAAGGTACCTACTAAACGGCTGATGAACTTAGGTAGGTACCTAATGTCGAAATAGATTTATTTATTTTGATCTCATCCATACCGCAATGCTCCTACGGAGCTGAGACGTGGACTGGACACTCACGGAAGGGCTGGTCCACCATTTATAAGTCGCCCAGCGAGCTATAGAGCTATGCTCGGAGTTTCTCTGAAGGATAGGATTCGCTACGAATACATCCCACAGAGTACACAAGGTTATCGACATAGCTCAAAGGATTAGCAAGCTGAAGTGGCAGTGGGCTGGCACATTTCGAGAAGAACCGACAACCGCTGGGGTAAACGTGTTCTTGAGTGGAGACCGCGACTCGGCAAACGTAGTGTAGGACGCCCTCCGACCAGGTGGGATGACGATTTGCTAAAGACTGATGGCAGATGCTGGATACGGCAAGCTGAAGATAGGGAGCTCATTAGGGGAGGCCTATGTCCAGCTGTGGACTAATATAGTAAAGTAATATTAAATAGGTATATGCACCTTGAAAGACACTACAAAAGAAATTACATATAATGTCAAAAATTTCGTTGAAATTAAAATAGGTATCAAAAATAGTTATTTCGAGGTCATTCGAATCATGCATCTTAATTAAAATTAAGTCAGAGTTATAATCTAAAACCGAATGTCAAAAGCGAAAGATTTAATTTTATGGCGTCTAGGGTGCAAAATCGCAATGGAAGGTAAAATACAAATTGATGTTTTCTGTCTGATGCCTCCCCTTGACAAAAGCCAGACAGAAATTAAGGGGCTGGGATCCACCTGTTAGCACGTATAAGCATTTCATGATCCCCTTCAGAAGAAGGCCGCCCGCGCCGCGCCACGAGCCGAGAAAACACTTCTGAAGAATGTAGACCTGTACGGTGGGCAGTTCAACTCGCGTGAGTACATTAACATTCCTTCATTTTTAAATTCCGTTCACGAAAACATTCAAAATAAAAATGTTATCCGTAATCATATTATTCTGAAAATAGCTTTAATTGTAGCAAAGCTTCAATGCTGATTCCTTACTATAACTGGCGAACCATCCTTGAGAACCCCATGAGAATGTGTGCGTGAACAGTCGCGTCGTCGTTGTATACATACGTGGCCACGTACACGTAGGTATGTGGTTGTGGTCGTCCACCTGCCTCGGGTCCCACCCTCACCACAGAATCGCCAGCAGTACCGGCTCTAAAAATAATGCAGTCTTTTGATTGGACATCGGCCCTTCTGAATACTCCTTGTGTTCTTGCTAGGAATCATATACATATAATAATATAGTATGTGCCAGCGTGCATTCGTTCCGTCTCTTTCCTTTTAAAATCAATAGTAGTTAGGTACCAAATATACCTAGAAAAATGACTTTGACCTAGAACCTTACGGGTTTGTTAGATCCGTATTTTCCTTCATGCTACAAAGGAAAATAAGGAGCAGAGCTACGAATAAATAATAAGTCGCAGAGTTATAAAAATAAATTGATTAAAAAAGAACTGATGTTTGTTACACTATTATTAAAAGTTGGTTTAAAAATGTATGGGTTTATCAAAAATAGGTACCTATGATTAGAGGCATTTTACTTTTTTAATATAATAATCAGCAATTGGGAATATAAGAGATTTTGGGGTAAAAATAAACATTTTCCAAAATGGTCCCAAAATACAATTGCATCAAAATTATATACTAAAAAAAGGCATACACCTACACGTAACATAAAGTATCTAACGTATAACGTACAGGTAAATAGACAATGGTTTACGATTTGCAGCAAATTACTTTTCCGCTAGTTTGATCCTTGTATACCGCAGAATAAGTATGAATACCACATAAAAAAATAATCCGAAACGTTCACAGCCTTATTTAACAACGAACGTAAATCAGACTGTTTTAAAATGTAAGAAGTCTCCTTAATTTTTTGCGTCATGTTTTTGCCTTGAGCACAGTTACTCGGCCGTGGGGTGCATATTAATGAAGCGTCTGTGAAAATGCTAATATCAAGTTTTGCTTCATAATGCATTAATTATAAACGAAGCAGTATGAAATCATAACTATCTTATTCATAGATAAACATACTCATATTTTTTTTTATTTAGATTTTCTTATATTTATAGATATGACCTATTAGTAACAATTTTAGCGGGAGCCTGTTTTATAAAATTTACCTAATAGCTTTTAAGCTTAAAGTTCAACAACAGGATTGTCTCTATCGAGACCCTAATTATGCTTATTTAACATACTGTACCTAGGTTATATTCTTTCTATACCCACACAATATAAGTCCCATAAAGCACCAAGCTCCGATAGAATCTACCTGACAGGTAACCTACCCAACATCTTCATATCAGCTCATACACGCTGGATAATAGCGTATGGGCCCGGCCGCCCCCATACGCTAGACGCCACAAATAGCAGTTCTAAGCCGCCTCCAGCCGGCTAGAGGCGGCTTAGGACTCCCATACTATGGTTCACTAAAAATATTTTGAGTTTCTATTTATATTATCTATGTAGATTGTCTACAGCCGGTAGGTACCACCGCCGCCGCTGTAGTCGATTCTTCGATTCTTAATATACCTAATTCTTACTCAGTGATCAACTCTTCAACCTATTTAATAGGTAAGTAACATCTAGTTTGTTGGTTTTTATATAACTCTTCTCATTGATATTCCTTAAATGAAATATAACATATGTTTCTGAGTAGCTGTGTGTTTAGGTGTTTCATGTTGTAGAGTAGACAATAGCTTGTTTTTCTGACGGCATGTTTATTTTGGATAGGATGGGATGCCCTGAGGCGGAGTCTAGGAATTAAACTCGTAAAAACGGATATACGCTCCGCCATCTAAAAAGGAATCCAATTCTAATCCAATTTTGTTTAACATACCAAACCTTTAACTCTAGTCTAGTTTAAAAGCTGCGTATTAATTCTGATTCTTATGGGAACTTCGAACTAGTTATAGGGCAGAAAGTGGAACATTGTCCCACAATGCAGAGTAAGTCCTCCTGAATCACGCGACGAGCAGTTAAGCTTAGGCTAATTCTTACGAAATATATATAATATACTCTTATTCTTCTTCTTGTTTTGTATTTAAAAAATAATGCTAGTTATAAAATCGCCCATAAAACTATCATCGTATAATGAAACAAGTCTGATTAATATTGTAAATTGGCACTGTGCCATCACAACGAGATGAGTCGAGATAGCGAACGGAACGTAACTGTAGGGTTCTTTGTGTTTCACTTTGTAAATCATGATTTGGAGAATGTAGAGCGCAGACAATGCTCTCTGCATTGTAACAGCATACAGGTGGAATGTGGAAGTCCCATAAAAAGACAAAGAGTCGTACAATGCCATAAGTTATTTGTAGATGACCTCTGACGCCTGCACGAGCGGGTAGCGCAGGATGTTGCTGGTTCGATGACTTCGGTGAATGCTTGGATGATTTTCAGATTGTATCCTGATCAGGAACACGTTAACATTCCTATCGTAAGTTTAGACTTCCTGATAAGGTGAACCTACCTCAGAATATTGGTAATAATAGGTTTCCAATTCCAACCCTCGTCCATAAAAGGATATGGAATCCGGATTCTGGTTAGGTACGAGTAGGTTCTACAGTAAAGAGCTTCAAGATACGACAGAGAACTAGTAGGTAGTAATCTTTGCAAGATTTTTAGTGCATTCAGGTTCTACCTCAGCCTAGAATTTGAACCTGCAACTTACGAGTTCGAGGTCTTCTTTGTTATGTAGAGGGCAAGCTAACAACGACCTCTCCCTGCGTTCGACGACCTCTGTCTGAGCAAAAATAACAGTTGTAGGGCTTGCATAGTTATGATTAAATACCAAGTGTATGTAAAACCTAACTAATTTGAAATATAAAAACGCGGCTTCGCCGTGGAAATCCGTGGAAACTACTCTATTGATAGATAAGATAGGTAATAATGGCTTTAAGTTCGACCCTCTCTTCACTGCAAAATCAAATGCATTTTTTTTTAGATAACACAAGTTCCTAGTACACTACTCAACAAAGTCTAGGGAACAAGGATATTCAGTATTCATTTTAGTGTACATTTTTAATTCAACTTTTTTTTTGTCCCAGATGCTATACTTACATCAAAAGAAGCTAAATTTATTCTTGATTTCAGTTATGCAATTAAATAAAAAGCGTTCATATAAAAAAATTAAGGTTTAATTAAAAAAATTAAAATAGTGCCTACCTAAACAAAAAAATTCTTCAAATTTCAAAAGCATGACGCTTACGTGGAAATTAAATGAAAAAACATTCTTTGCAGCTGTTTAATAATCCGTTGCACCTCCCAGGGCATTAGCCACGGCTCTACATCGGCGTGGCATGCTGAGTATCAAGTTATGAATTGTCGCCTGTGGAATAAGGTTCCATATTCTGGAAAGATGCGAAAAAAGTTCTTCTCCCGTGTTCAAATTTGAGGAAAATCACTGAAAGCTGTTCTTCCGAGTAAATCCCATGCATGCTCAATTGGATTCACATCGGCGGACTGAGCAGGCCACTCTTATACCGTGATATTGTTCTCGCTGAACACATTCATCACCTGCCTTGCGGTGTGTGGGCGTGCATTATCCTGCATGAACACGAAATCTTGGCCAAACTGCTGGTGGTGGGGGATGACCATAGGATGCACTACCTGTTCAATGTATTGCTCTGCATTCAAATTGCCTCGTTTGCGAACGAGATCAGTTCTCCCACCCAGGCGAATTCCAGCCCACACCATGATCGTTCCTCTTTGATAAGGATGAATTTCCTGATGATTTCGGAGTCGACTTTGGCGACCAGGAACACGCCAAACACGCACTCTTCTTGAATCAGGATGAAATCCGAAGCGAGACTCATCGGAAACGAGAACACGTGCCCACTGATTGTCGGTCCATCGCAAATGTGCATTAGCCCACAATAAACGACGCCCTCGATTTCCACGTCGCAAAGCTGGAACTCGAGCGCGGAGATTGACTTCATGTAATCTTCTCCTGGCAGTTTGGTCACTGATAACCACTTGGTGCTGGGACTGGAGTCTTCCTACCTACTGGCGAGCTGTAATCTGGGGCTTCCTTCTTGCAGCATTTTGCAGAAATCGATCTTGTCTCTGGGTAGTGACCCTGTATCTTCCTCAGTGACGTTCGGCTACATCTCCTGTAGCCCTTTAGCGTGCCCATAATCGGCAAATTACGCTTGGCTGTGTGTGAACAGCGGCCGCGATAGCGCGTTGACTGCGTCTAGCTTCCAACATACCCACAGCCCTAAGCATCTCTTCCCGTGTTAAATGACGACGTGACATAACGCTTAGAGTTTCAAAAATGTCGAAAAAGTAGGCGTTAATGGTTTTTCACAAGAATAAAAATCGATACATGACAAAAATGACAACAACTTTATGCTAGCAGGCCCCTTACTCTGCGACCAAGTTCGGTTTTTCCTTCTTATTTTGAAAGGCTTTCGCACTTTTGTTTTTTTGTTTTTTTAATTTCGAACAAATGATTTATTCCGCTTCCAGCCTTAATTTATAAATTATAGTGATCAGTACTTTTTTACGAGTTTTCACAAAAAAGTTGAAGTATTTTTGCTTGTTCCCTAGACTTTGTTGAGTAGTGTAGTTATAAAATTAAATGCTTCAAATATCCAGCCATAAACAATACTTATATCAAACATAAAAAGGTCCTCATTCTACACAATAAATTCAGTTCACACGATCTCGGCTTTTACACTAATGACGAATGCTTATTGACGTGGATACGCCGAGGTCACGGATATAACCCGTTCCGGCCAAACTGTGGTGCTTTTATGGCACCTACCAACCATGTGGTGTTGCTTTTTGACTCGTGGACGTGTAGGCCATGATAATTTCTTTTGAACCACTACTTGCATGTGTTAGAGTTATTCGATAACAACGTTGTGTTTAAGATTGATTAGGTAAAAGTCATCATCATCAGCCCATATCCACTGCTGGATTATAGCCTTCATAATAGCGCCTCACGCCCTGCTTGTTCGACTATTATTAAGAGGTAGAAGCTGGTTTATTTTAAATTCGGATAGATAGTAAGGATTTAGATTTGATTTTATGCGACAAGAACGAGGTCATTGTAGAGTACCTACCTTCAGAGATAGCTGCACTTTTTACCAGGAAAATAAATAAATAAATAATGCTGGACAATTCACACAGCATTATCTAGCCCCAAAGTAAGCAGAGCTTGTGTGTTATGGGTACTAGATAACTGATATACGTAATATTATACATTACATAGATAGATATTTTTTATTAAACATAGAAAACACCATGACCAACGGAACAAATTTCTGCAGATCGTACACAAATTTGTTCCGAGGCGGGGATCGAACCCGCAACCTCTTGCGTCGCAGGCAGACTCTCGCCCGCTGCGCCACTGAGGTCGTCAAATATCTACTTAAGTATAAGTAGGTACTCTGCTACTTGTTTTTATTTTTTTGTTCCCTGAAAATGATATACAAGGATTGCCGTCTGAAATTGTCTGGCAGATATGGATGCACGGACTACCTACCACGGCCGAGTCTTCAGCGACGCCGTACTAGGTTCCATCCATTTCAATAGTCGAGCGAGTGTACAGCTCATACTTAATTTTTATAGGTACTGTTTACCTAATCATTAGTGACGTGTAGGTAGTTTATACCTAATAATAACCCCACTTAGATACCTACCTAGGTACTTTACGGCTTAACACGTAACTCGCGTGTCCAACTTAGGTAATTTTAACCTGACACGAGAGTTTTGCTGACAGTGAAGTATTATTTAACTTAATGACGTCCTATGCATACGTTATTACTATATCTAGTATATCTGGAACAAATATAAAATATTTGTAATATTTTATTCTCATATCCGAGGCGGGAATCGAACCCGCAACCTTCTTAGTAGTTTAGGGCCAAACTGGAGTCTCTGAAGCTTATTGAAAGATAGCTCAGGCACGACTGTGAGAAGGTAATTGAAAAGAAAAGTCGTTATAAAAAGCTTAATCTAGTTTTATTTGTCGATTTCAACGTAGACGTAAGGCATTCTCCCATCACCAGTTGGCACACCTTTACTTCATTCAATATCTCTTCAGAACAAAATGGAATGTTGACAATACAGTGGAATGCCCAAATTATTACAAAATCGATAAAAACATCGGAGTACATTATCGCCAGTCGATCGTGACCTAGCCAGACATTGGACCTGACTCTGGTTGCATTTTCTAAAGCTTTTTAAAGTTACGACCTAAGTACTAAATGTAACGAATAAATTTCAATAGGGAAGATACTAAGCTGCCAAGATAGAAAAATAACATCAAGTAGTAAAATAGTAAATTCAAGGTAAATGAAGGCAGGAAATTGGCTCTAATAGTTATGAGAAAACAAGTTTTAGTTAAGCTTTAGAAAACTCCCAACAGAATGGGCCCCATTAATATATAATTAAAAATCAGGACTAGAGATTTTAAGTATCGCGCCGTTTTCGGTTTCTGTACAAAATCGTTTCGTAAAATAAATCGTTGACTCAAAATTTGTGACTGCCGAGTGCCGGGTGTTCGAATACTAAAATTACTAAAACATAATTCTAAAGAGCAACCTATTTAAGAGTCTAGTCTACATAAATAGATAATTTAGATAAGGACAAACAAAAACACTGACGACATTGGCACAGACTCAAATAAACTAAATTATCATCTAAAATGTACAATCATAAAACATTTTCCGAATATACAAATACTGCATACAATACTGTTACAGTTCAAGACATTTCATAAGTTAAAATAAAATAAAAAATGGACGCAAAATAATTTCACATATTGCACATGAGAAATAAAAATTTGAAAACAAAATACATTGATATACATTATTGTAATCTTCACTGGCCGTGGCTTAATGCTGGGGGCGCACCGCTCAGCAAGACAACGTTTAGAAATAATGCACAGATAATACTTTCATGGCCTCCGACTCGCTTGTCCATGTCCAGCGCCCCGTGCCCGTGAGCCGCTATGCGGCTGGGCAGTGGGCGCGTTAATTTGGTAATTTAGACCACACTGGCGATCTGCGAACGATTTCAAGACAAGTGCCCAGCGAGCTCGCGGCGCACTCGCCTTGAAATTGCTCGCAAATGGACAGTGTTCAAGAAGGCTCTTAAATACAAAAACATCAGAGCCAAATTGAGAGGTCAAGGTGGTCAAAATCATCGGCCATTGAATATGTAAATAAATGAGAAGTAAATTTTATGTAAGAATTCAGAAATAATAATGCATTGTTGAGCTAGACTAATAGGAGTGGAAACAAATATGTGATTAACATATCCAATTTACATTTTGAACGTGTCATCATCGGCATCGTAAGTGCGCCCCCAGAAAACTTTCCATCGTTTATTTCCATGGCGTAATCTCAATAACCGTTCCATACTTTAGGCACTGGTTCAAGCTAATAATATCAAAGCTAATTTCCATATACATCTTAGTTATAATTTACTCATTTAATTTAATGGCTAATTTATTTAATTCCAAGCTTTTCAGGTAGGCCATTAACTGAAATAAGATTGGTCTTTTGGTCGGATCGTAAATCAACATAGTACTAATACAAAATCGCTAAAACTATTTTAAACTCTCTGAACAGTTGATAGGATCCGATCCGACCAAGGCTTTAAGAGCTTCAAGTTTTATTCATAGCCTTACTTACAAACACCTTTTCACTTCAACATTGCTTTAAATATCTATATTATTTGAATTATTCAGTTCTTTATATTGTACTTACCTTGTTTTATAAAAGTTAGTTATAACTGCTATTTTACATGTCAGTTCTAACCAATCAACAAGGTTTAAACTTTTCAAACTATCATGCGACTACCATGGTAAAATAAATATTTCGTGTTTTAGAAAACCGGTTTAGTTAGATAAAACAACTATTTGAAACAATGCGTCAATAAAATAATATTTATTATAAGGCCGCCAGTGTTTCTTGAAGATCTGAATATATTCAAATATTATTAACAGGATATGCAATAATTTAGATTCTTACACAGCTCTCAGACTAGTTTTACCTAATTTACATTATGTGGGATACAAAAGCTGCTCGCTACGTACTAAAGCCGAGTTGCACCAACCACAGTTTTTTATAACTATGTTTATAAAAGTTTATTGTCCATAGTTAGCAATATTGAGGAAAACTTCCTATTAACTTATTAAATTGAAAGACACAGAAATGGGTGGTATGAAAATAAAGTATCGAAGGATAAAGTAGAGACAAATCAGTGTTAAACTCTTTGTGATGCAACCCGACGTCACTAGATTACTGATATTTTAGTAAAAAATATCTACTCATTTGATCTTTTTGTACAAAATGCATACTTAACATATAAGTACCCTAAACATTCAATATAATTATTGATAGTTCAAAATATACAAGTCAATTATGTAAGATAAAATATTTGTTCCTATCTTTACGATTTATAGAGAATATTTTACTTTCATTCTTAAGATACATTTGTACTATTTATAAATTTAAACGAAAAACGCGTTTTTGTTGCGTATAACAAAAATAAATGCCGGATGCAATCTTACGTTCTTCACTGTATTTACAATTTGTACAGAATTGGTTTAGGCACATTTCATAAGTCAAAATCTGGTTGCAAAAAACATTCATTTGTTGAATAAAATAAAGAAACGTTCAGGCTGGTTTCAAACACGGTAATATCTAGACTTTCCATACCGAAAAATTATTCTATCATGCAAAATGTTAATAAACCCAGCCTGTAACACTCTCAAGATCTAGTTTGCTACAAGTATGCTAGAGAAACAGAATCCCAAGGCACAATAATGCAACTATCCGATCATACAATAAATTACGCTGTATAATACAAAATGTACATCAATCTAAGATAAGACCTGGAAACGGACTAGGTACTTGGTCTATGACTATTCGCTGATGTCCAAGACCTGGTCCTTTTCCAGGTTTACTATTTAATGAACACAATCACATTTTTACAAGAGCTTATTGCAAGCTAACGACGATTAAATATAAAAATGTATAACGCATTGCTTTCTTAAGGTGGTTTAAAAATGCGAACCTCGACTGAATATGCGGTAGTTTTAAGTGTTTCTGTAATATTTTTATAAACATTCGCGATTGGTAATTTAAGGGAAAATAGGTACCCGATAATCCTAAAATAACCTTTAGTATGTTTCTGTACTGGTTTCAGCAAATCGTCCGAAATTTTTGTATTTTAATAAGTCTTAGTATGAGACTCAAAAATGCAAATTCAACCTAGAGTCGGAATTTATGAATTTAGGCATAATTTCATCACCAAATATACCTAATGGATGATAGCTAGCAATGGTTATCGTTTATAAAACATTGTCGATAACCATAGTATAGATGAATATTGTACCGAATGTAATGATCAACATAATATTGCCAAGGAAAACAAACATAATTGCTTTCTAACCCTGTCATAACATTTAAAATATCTATAGTTCGAGTTTCGTTATAAATCTTAAGCAATCACTTTGTCCACCATAATATCATAACGCGAACACACTCGCTGTAAAACACAAATCGCTAAGGATATAATCAATAATATCAAAGTTCAAGCGTCCACCGCTACCTGCAAGCATTCAAAGCGCTGTGCGTTTGTTCACATCTTCACTATACATATTCAAGAATTAGACCCAGCTGTGATATTTCACCACGAATAAGACTGTTTTCTTCCTTTGGGATTACATAGGTGTATATGCCACACTTCTGCTGTGAAAATTTTTAGCCAAATTGTAGATTGTAGATTTGACTGAAAACATTCTGCAGTTGTCCAATTTCGGTAATTTTTTTGGCTCAAGAGTTCTAGGACCACTAGGACTTATGATTATCTAGTTGGTTTGGTACAGACATTTACAAACACGTTTATGATTGATATATATCAGTGATTGCAAGTGTCTGGGAGGTTAAAAATCGACAGTGGATCGATGTGAACTAACGTAACTCAAACAAGGTAGTCGTTGAACTTTTTCAGCCTTTGCTACGTCTGTCTCGAGGGCCTCCTCTCCAGATTCTCCTCCATCGTCTCCGGACTAAACCTGACCCTAGACTGAGAGCTGCTTGACGCGTCTCTAGCAGAGACGTACGAACTGTCAGTCTCGCTTGTCAAGCTGTCAGGCGGCGTAGGATTAGTCGGCGTTCCGCCGCCGGAACTGCCCCCCGATGCGCTCGACTTCTTATTGTACTTTTTGAGACTCGATCTGAGTTTCGTCGGCCCAATTTCTAATCCCAAGTTCGCTGGTCTTTCGATTTCTTTTTCTTGCGATTCTTGACGGTAGAAGTCTCTAGGGAGTGAGTAATCGCTCGTTTTCCGCGGGAATTCAGTCTTCCCTCTGTAATCGGGCTTATCTTTCCTATACTGTCTCGAAGGGGAGAACTCCTCATGATGAGAGTTAGTAGCTGACGAGTTCGAGGGGGTTCGCCTATGGCCTGTGTACTGAGGCCTGTAATCTGGTGTCGGTTCTCTAAACTCGTTGAAAGTGCATTCGTCGTAGCCGTAGTACGGATGTTTCACGACATAATCAGCCGTACGCTCATACGTATAAGGTTCGTTTCTGTAGAAGTATTCCCTGTCTGTCGTAGGCTGGAAGTTTTCCCTGTAGTTATGGTAGAGGTCCGCTAGATGGTCCGAGTTTGTTGAGGATGTTCTCCGGGGCGACGGGGTGGGCTGGGTGCTGGTGTAGTTGGTGCCGAGCCCAGAGGTGCCCGAGAGAGGGGGTGCGGAGTGCGTGTAGCCTGATGATGATGATGGGTGCGCGTAGTGGGTGGGCGAGTCCGTGAAACGGATGGGTTTCTGTTCTTCGGTTTGTAGACTAGTTATCTGGAAGGAAAAAATAAGATCGGTAAATTGCTTTGAATCAACAGGCTCGGAAGGTGTTCCGTATACATGATTTTGTTGATGTACGTAACATCTTTCTCGTAGACCCGCTGTCCTTACATTTCAGCAAATAATGTATTTACTAACAAAAAAACCCTAAAAAAAAACGATTTCGCCGGGACTCGAACCCGAGTCCCACCCTCAGAACGGGTGCTCTAACCAAGTAAGTCAAGAAATCCGACACTCGCCTCATCGAAAACCTTTGGGACGTATTGCGGCTCTAGCGCCGAGGGCTTAAGCACAAAACCTTAATAATGTATTATGTTATGACTACTTATAGCTACATATTAGTGATTACGCTGAAGACAATCTGACAGATGGGAAGAATACCTAAGTAGCTCATTGCTGGTCCACTTAAGACCTTTCGTTCCACATAAAGCAGCACGCAGTTAGAAAGACCTATGAAGGGAGAGATTATGTCCGGTAAAGGATCCAGCGGGCTGATGAAAAAGATCATTATCTACCAAGCAGGACCTATAGACTTCCAGGATCTAAATCTGGTTAGTAGTAGGGTACTTACGGGGCCTGTGATAGCGTTGAGCGGCGCTCGTAAGTGCCTTGGCGGTCCGTGGTACGTGTTGTGTCCAAACCCACCGAAGCTTTCATACACTGCTGGGTTTAGAGGTTCCTCGGGCTCAGACCTTCAAGAGAAGAACATGGGATATGAGTACTTATTGATTGCAAATAGCGTACGGACAGTAGCTGTAGCTATCGGGTTTCGTATAATGTGACACAATATAACTGCAGTTTCGGTTCTCGGACGTCCGGTGTAGTTTTATTTCAGTGTTACTACTTTTGTTTTGTAAGGATCAGAGTATTTACCTTTTCATTACTTTTTTTTTCTGCATGTTAACTAAAATATTTTTAAGATGACTAAATTAACAATATAAAAAAAAAATATTATAAAGAACTCTCACTCAGAACGTTGCAACACCCTAACAGGGTTCATGTAGACTCTACCATAAAATGTTACATCTTGTAATTAATGGTCATGAATGCAATAAAAAAATTAAATAAATACTTTTTATAGTACAATTTTTTACACCATTATATTTAAACAGACAAGTCAGCTTGTTGTGTTAACCCATGTTGCTCAAGTTAATAATGTGAACTAATAAATATTTCATGCAATGGCATCACCAAGACCTTGCTCAAATTGTAGCAGCAAGAACTACACTTATGCCCATACTATAAATAAAAGCTTGTTCAGTTATCGGTCTATGCTTGAGTAGGTCAAGCATAACCGTTACTCAAGAAGCATAAATCGCATCAATGACTGAGCAAGTTTTCTCAATACAGGCCTTAGTGTTAACCCCGCTCATGGTTATACATATTGTGCTGCTAGGTGGCGCTTCCAAGACAGCAACAAGAACAGCTTCTTTAAGAGAACTCCCAACTAAGATAATGCTAAAGGATGAGATCGTTGACCTTGTCGACTCAACGGTTTTCCTAGGGTTACATATTGATTCCTCTCTTCAATGGAGACCGCAAATTGATGCTCTCGCAGGCAAACTTAGTTCAGCAGCATATGCGGTTCGAACAATTAGATATATTACCGATGAAGATACAGCTAGGTTAGTTTATTTCAGTTACTTCCATAGTATCATGTCTTATGGTATTTTGCTTTGGGGACGGGCAGCCGACATTCAGACTATCTTTGTTCTCCAAAAAAGGGCTGTACGCGCAATTTATAAATTAAAGCCACGCCACTCTTTGAGAGACTTATTTAAAGATATTAATATTTTGACAGTAATATCGCAATACATATATGAAAATCTAATGTATACGCACAAAAACAAAGATAGCTTTTTAAAAAAATGTGATGTTCACAAAGTAAATACAAGAAACAAGAACAAACTGCTCATCCCATCATATAGATTACGAAAGGTAGGGAAATCATTTATGGGAAATTGCGTACGCTTCTATAACAAGCTTCCATCTGAAGCAACTAAGCTCCCTATTCGTATATTTAAACAGTACATAAAACGAAATCTAATAAAGAAAGCCTATTACTCCATAGATGATTACATCAATGATGTAAATGCTTGGCCAGATGTCGCTCAGTTCCACACCGACAATGGTATATAAGGGATATAATGTTAAGCTTAGTTAGTTTTATATAAATATTGAGTTATATACAAATTAGATTATATTTAGACTGAGATTATGTATTAATTTTAAGTTTTATAAAACTTACTAGTGGTTTCTTTTTCGCTTCTTCCACTAGTGGACAAAAAATTGAAGCGAATAAAATCAATAACATCATATTTCTTATTTGATAATAATGACTATTTATAAACCTGTTTATAGTATAAAATTTGACTTGTCTAAGTGCTTATTTTGTAAGCTTAAAGAAATAAACGTTATTGATATTTGATTCCAGTACAAAATTTATAATCTTTACAAAAATAATACGAAAATAAATATAATGTATTACTCATGGTCGTTACCTGTGAGGCTGCAGTGTAGGATGCACCGGAGACACGTTAGACACCCTGACGTCGTACCCGGCCGCCACTCCGCCTAACAGCGCCGCCATGTTATACAAAACCAATTCTATAATGCTCGGCTTCTTGTATTTGTATCCTAAAACGTAGGTTCATATTTCAGTAAAGTATGTTGGATGATGTTAGTTATGAACTGTGGCAGGTTGGTTATGAATTGTGATCAGGGTGCTTTACATCCAGTCGCGATTCTTATTCCAATCATACTAAATGCTTGACCGGTTTTTGAGTCTGTCTGCATTTCACATCTTGTTAAAGAATACCTACTGGATATAAGCCTGATATTTTTTTTGGTATTTCTTATATAGAGTTAATATAGGTACCCTTTTTTACTGAGAATTCCTACATCATCTGGTTAGCCCAAAGAAGGAAGTCAGGCTGAGTAGGGTAGAGCGGGGTTAGTTGAGCATACGGGTAAGTTGGGCAATCAAAATCTCTCGAAAACCGTTCACCGCTAAAACATCAAATTGCGGTAAGAAGCATCACAGGAGGGGAACTCATTGCACGACCGCCGGTGGCGATTTGTTGATCGAGAAAAATACACACGCACATTTTTTGTGATGAAAAAGTAAAATAATCGTTTTCGTCTGTACAAGACAAATGTTATTCGTTTTCAATAAGGACAGTTTGAAACTTCCATAACTTTAGTTATATGTATAAAAGTTGTGGATATAATTCTTATAGCTTTTTAATAATCTCACTTTTGTTTTAAAATTTTGGGTTAGGGTAAATTGAGCACATATAAAATATACGACAGATTCGTTTGTTAAAAAAAAAAAAAAAAAAAAATATGCAACAGAAAAAAAATAAATAATAATAATTAATATAAATAATAAATAATAATATTAATAATTTATAAATTGCAACAGAGTGTAGATAAGTTTCCAAGATCTAGTTAATATTGCTGTAGCTATATTGATAATTAGACAAATATTCAAGGCTGGTATTGAATAGAAATACTGAGTCTTATTCAAAAGTTATGGTTTAGAAACATTACTGTTTTGTTGATTATATTTTTGTCTATTATTAAGAGATAATAACTTTTAGTTATACAGTTACGTCACTAAAAGACTATTTATAAAAAGTTGTTTATAAAATAGAAATTTTATTTCAAATCTAGTTATTATTGAACCCATGGTTTGGCTAGAATTGATAAGTGCTTAGTTTGCCCCATACCTTGCTCAACTTACCTCACCTATGGGGTATGTTGAGTAAACTTTACTTTCCGTATTGAAACACCTATAGCTCTTAAAATCGACTTGTTAGAAATAAGTTACTATGGATAGGTACTGTTGCAAACTAATTAACTCATCAGTAGGTATGCGTAACAAGCCATTAAGACTTACCGCTGAGGAGTTGTATCCTATATAGTGAAAAAATGCTCAACCAGCCCCGCTCTACCCTAATAGGTATTTTAAATATAGTTACGTATTATACTCAGAAAATGGGCCAGACTAGAAAAAAATATTAGGTATAGATGGAGTTTTATAGGTTTTACCAAATTGATGAGATAGCTTAGGCAAATAGCAGATGGAAAATGTTCGTTTTAGTTCAAATAAAATAAAAAACAATTCATTCAACATGGAATAGTATGCGCAATGTTGTTATGTACGTACATATACGACTTTGTAGGCAAACATAAAGTATCAACTGTCATCAAAACATTGTTCAGGTTTCACATCCAACTGACCACACTGTCATATATTATAGATATGGCGTTCACTTCGTGCGTTTCTCCAGCGTTTTTATGCGTCGTTTTATGTCAATTTACGCGCGCTACTTGAAAACGTATATTTTGAAGGAATGATTGAATAAAAAAAATGTTTGTTGTTCATTAGCACCATAGAACAAATTTGAGTCACTTTAAAAAAATTATGTTTACTATTTACTAACAAACTCACCTTCTGTATTAAACAGCGTCGGCATAGGGATATACCTCGATGTATTACTCAGCGGAAACTCCGGCCCCCACTCGTCTGGACTGAAGTCTGTGTAAGCAAGAAAACAACCTATGTGAATGGAAACAGAGGCGTTAGTTGTATGGCTGCTACTGATGATGGTGCTAGGTCCAATCTGATAGCTCGAAAAATTTACGAATTTCCAAAGTAAAATTTAGTTTTTTTGTAGTCGAGCTTTTGACCACAACCTCAGAGTTTCTGAGTTAGACTACTGGTCTTCATCAGAAGGTCACTGGAACCTAAATAACTTCTGTCAATATGCAGACAGGATTTTAATTTAAGTAACTATAACTTATAATAATTAAAAAAAAAGTAGTTGATATAATTCTGGAGTGTCAGATTGGACCTACTATTTCTGAGGTTTCATACATAACATTGATTCAACAAAATTAATAAGTAGACATAACTACATTCTATTAGAAATCATTACATATTCCTATATTAACCTACACAAGAAAATTAATTTGTTTATTGAATTAGATTCACAGACAGTATAACAAGAACAATAAGAATCATTTGATCTATGTTTTATATCACACCTAAGTATATCGATTTAAAGTTTTACAGATTCTAAAACATGTTTTTTTTCTATCAAATCCTACCCAAAACAAATAAATTACATGCAAACTTCAAACTCACAAGACTACACATGCCAAACAGTTCATTCTTACTTAAAAACAAGCAACAAAAGTGTAAAATAAATCTATAATACTTACATGTGCATAAAATAGCTTCAATCACTAGTATAACTGCAGTCGGTTATTCGTTATTCGCCTTTCCCGATTAATTAGCCAAAGTGATTCTGTTTTACACATTACCAATGTTTTTAACATAATTATAACAGTCACCAAATTTTAACTTTATTGTGTATAAGATAACGGTTGACTGGTTGTTGTTTGAGCGACTGAATGTTTCCTGATAATGTATAGCCGAAGACAATAGACAAACTATCAAAGGTCAAATTATTATCATTTGAAATCTTTTCCCGAATATTCAAAGGCCTTATCAGATTTGAGCAGAACTCAGTTGATTTCTTGGCTGTATCGAGACGTTCCATTGTAGTATAGGATTTGGTACAGCAGCGCCTCTACCGTCCTGACATGGAACTAGGCGAATCCTGTACAAAAATGGAACGTCTCGATCCTAACGTGTAACCAGGGCTTAGATGTCAAGTCACGATTTTTTGCCAGTTTCAGTGAAAAGATAGTTCGAAAATCGCTGGAGAAGCTTGACCTGCTCAAATCTGAAAAGCTTTTGAGTATTGTGGGTAAAGAATGCTTTGAAACTAATGAGACCAGAGAAGAAACTGTCTTTGTTAGGGCTTTATTCAGATTCCAATCACACACAATCTGGCCTTGTTACATTTCCTGGCAAAATTTAGACTGGAACCAAAAATACCTGTCAAAATTTGTCAGGAAACACGAGCTAGAGTGTCTGGATAGGAAAAATTACTGGCAACGTGTAAAAGCAGGAGAGAAAGCGAAAGCGAATCGTTTTTAAGTTTTAACCGTCACCGACTCGTCCTATCTGTTTTCTATGGCTCTGATTCTAAAGGGGTCGGTTAGTATATTAGTAGATCCCATGTTAAAAAAATACACCATTGTCGATTTTATGGAAAAGGTTTATTTGATATATAAAAGGATTCAATTAAATTTAGGACCAGTTCACCGTTTAACAAGAGCGTTAAGCCTCTCCTAGACAGACGCGGCCTGGAATGGCGACCAGTACAATTTGCAAGCAAATTAACTTGGAGGTGCCTGGTGGTTGCATCGTAAAGCGACCCCTCCAACTCACCAGAGTCAACGAAGGAAACCTACCAGAGAAAGGGCACCAGCTTCCGTCTCTCACTTTTAACAATATTACTGCAACTTATCTGTCTACCAGGCTTGGTGATTATTTATTTGGGGACGTTCATAAAGACTTTGTTCTAATGAGTACGGCCAACGAAAGTTGTACTGGCAGCCACAGCACGCCGCGTCTGTCTGCCAGAGGCTTTACTGTTTAACATTTGATAGCTGAGCCTCTGTTTATGTTGTTTAATACTATTCCACCACCAGGAACATGTTACTGCCGGTTACAGCGGGTTTTTTGTACTATACAACTTTAACTACAACAAACTAATATTTTGGAAGTCTATATGTCGAGAAATTTCTTTAGTGTAAGTAATTTGGCTAAGGTTTGGCTACTACTCTGATAATAGTAAATACCTCGGTAAATGTGAGGATAGAAATGATACATCAACGGTGTAGTTGAAGTAGAATCACAAAATATCAATAGCGTACGACATCCAGAATGTTACGCAGTACAAGCGGAGGTGAGACTTAGGTCCGTATTATAAAAGATTACTCAGTCATCGAGCTTTGCCTGAGTAACGTCTTTCTATGTCACTCAAGCATAGATATATGACTGAGCAAGCTTTCATAATACGGGCCTTAATATGCTCGTTGACGTACGACTGCGTTCTGGTTGGAGTAGCGTTTGAGGCAGAATAAGAAGGCTACTAACCTTCTGGGTGGTGTAACTCGCATGGATATTGTGCTTATATTATGAATGAAACAAGATAGACAGTAAATTTTGGTCAAATTTAGTCATCCACTGTTAAAATATAATAAGTTTTCAGTTAAATTAGTATTTGCGAAGCAGTTTTGCATCATATAGACTTCCAAAAACACCTCTCTTTACGACCGATAGTTTCATTGTAAACATTTGAAAGCGTGCCAAAATGACATGGTGAAAACAAGCAAAGATCATACAAACTAACAAATAAGTAAGTACAACAAATACATATAATAAATGACTTAAAACTGAATCGTATATAGCGTATATGAACTGCTAAGCATGCATAGCTCTTAAGTTAAGAAACTTAAATAAATTCTGGCTGAAAGCAAACAAATGCTTACAATTTACAAACGAAAATAAAAAAACGAAACGTCAAACGGATACTAAGTTACTGAATAAAATACATTTAAAAACTAACTAAAAAATAACACACATATTCATGAATATCACACGAAAAAACATTTTGTTTCTTTACAAATCAATTCCATACAACGGCTCTGATTCTGAAGCTTCATTATAGTTTACATTTAAATAACTGCTGTATGATAAAATTTCAACAAATTTAACAACGTAGTAAATTCTATACTAAAATGTTTCTGACCCAAATTTATATGATTTTTTTTTCCTGAAGGGGTCAATTTATGTACTTTTAAATTCAACATTAACAATAGCGAAAAGACGAAAAACTTTTATTCAGAGAACGTAGCATCAGAATCATCACCAATATCAATCTACGACTAAACTAAAGTGTTCTTATGTCAGCCTCTGACATACAATTCGAGATGTTTTGTGACGTCTTAGATAAAATAGTTTATGAGATTTTAGGTAAGTAACTAAGAACGAAAAGAGTATTTCACTGAGTGGAAATAGAGTAGCGCTTTGAGTGAGATATTTATCAGATTGTCTGAAAAACATGGTAGAAAACCACAGTATCTTTTTATAAAACATGGTAGAAAACCACAGTCTCTTTTTATAAATCAGAGACCAATATATTGATGCATGAGGGTAGATTTGCCTACTGATGTAAAACCAAATATGAATCTATGGAAATTCACTTTGCCTATATTTGTAATATGTAAATTATTTGTGATCAAAATGTATACTTACAAGGGTAAAGTAAGCTGTCCTGTGAAGTCCCTTTAAAAGCAGCATTAAAACAGAATCTAATATTAAACATTGTTCTAATCGTTCATACAATTTTCCTATAATTTACAAAATAAGTCCAAGTGTAAAACTTTTTTTTTTGGATTTTGTATGTTACGATTTTACAAATTAGACTTATTTTTGTAAATCCAATACAATTTGGCAAGATCCTAATGATTCGTCAGTCGGTAAAGAATTTATTTAAAGTCTTCATAATTTAAACAATCAACTAAAATTCTACTAACTAAATAAAATTATCTAACGAGTCCTAATTAAATTTACTTTATTTTAAATGCTTATTTTTCAGGTTTAGATCAATTACAATTTTGATGAGTGAAGAATTGAAGATAAGTAGGTAACAGAAAAAGAAAGTAAAGAATGAGGCAGAATAGAAAAAGAAAAAATTTATAGATTTTAAGAGAAAGATGATATCGGACTATGGAAAAGAAATATGGCGGACACTGGAATTAATAATTAAAACTAAAATTAAATCTAAAAATAAGTCTTTTAAATTCATTACAGTCTAACTTATGAATAAAGTCAAATCCTTTTACGTTATTTACATTTACGCGATTTCGAGTGTCGATGTCATTTCGTCTCGTCAAAATACTTTTCGATGGAGTTCTCGCGATGTTCTTATTCTTTGGACGCCAAGACTCAGAATCGATCGATTTGTACAATTCTTGATAGACCTGCCTAGGTTTAGCAAACTAGCAATTTCTGTGCTTAGAAATCGTCATGTGACCAAACTATAATTTTAGCATTTGTCTATAGAATTGTAAATGGCGTGACGTAGTTTGGGATAGGGTTAGCAGTTTAGAACAAAAATGCACATCGATAGGAATGTGTTAGTAGAAAATGATATGTATGCTATATGGCAACACATTTGTACTACAATTCAACTGGTTCGAGGAACTGTGAGGGGCAAATCAACTTTAAGATGATCGAAATTAGGAGTAAAGTAGTTTGGCTTGTGATATCTGTTCTCTTTTTGGAATTTCGGGTTTGAAATGACTTCTCCGATAGCATATACAGCCTAGACAAGATCTGATCTAGGCTAGAATAGAGTACTTTGCTAATCATACTAAGCATGCATTATTGAATCTAAAAGAATTAACTTCACATTTTAAGCATTTTATGATTATTTCGATGTCATTTCAGTCTATTCTACCTTACAAATATCTAGGAAACTGTCTAGGATGAAATCATTAAGCAGAAACAGTCACGTAAGCCAACTAATAAAATTGATTATCATTGATCAAACCAGCAACTGTACCCTCCCAAACTAATCATCCTTGAGCAACTCCGTGGTCTCCGAGGTGAGATTGCCTGCCACGGCCAGCAGTCCCGCCAGACTGTTAGACCGGATGCTCTTGAAGAACGTGCCTTTTTTCTTCCTATCGTTAACGGGTACGTCAAAGACTGTACCGTAGTGATTAATATCTGCTGTAGAGCTAAAAGGGCAGAGGAGGAATCTATTTCGTCGCGGCTCGGCGGTGTCGAGTAGGTCGTCGTGGCTGCCGCTTCTCTTTCTTGCAAGGTCTGGTTTCCTCCGCGTCTGGGACTTGCTGAGTCTCGGGCGAGGGGAGGGTGTACCTGTGTGCGGGGGAGGCGGCAGCGCGGGCGCGGAGGTGCTGAAGCGCGGGCGGGGTCGCGGCGCGAGGGGGGGCGCGTGCTGCGGGAGCGGCAGATGCGTGCGGGAGCGCTGGTGCACCGTGGAGGGACCCCACGTTTTCCCTTTCACGCCGTCCGCTGGTACTGGAAGAGATAAAAGGGTGTTGTATAACAGAATGAGAATCAAGGAGGTACTTGTGCTTAGCGAGGTTCTTTATTTTCATTAACAGCACGTAGCTTTTGTACTGTTCAAAAGCAGGGGCCCCGCATCATTATCAGCATATTTGGAAGATTGAATTGGTCACAGTGAAAAATATTGCTGTGTTTCTTGGATGGAGAATGAACCTATATCCTCCAATTACATCCCTTATAGCGATTGAGAATCGACTAATACTATATTCTATCTTTTTCTGTCGGAGGAACATCTTACTTCTGTGTATTTTACTTCGATCACCAATCCGCCTGCCAAGCATGGTGAATATGGTGATTATGGCGAAGCTCTCCTCGTTTGTGGAGGTATGTCCAATACATACCATGTAATAGTGTTACTAATGTATCATCATCATCACGCTTCATTAGTAAGGTATATTTACATGCAATAGCTCGGCAGATGGCAGGCGAGCCGGGCGGCGTGTCCTTGGCCACGGCCACCAGCTGCTTGACCTGGCACTCGTCCTCGGACGACCGGACCGTCAGCGTGTGCCGGAAGTCCAGTGGAGAAGATATTGTGTCCTTCTTTAGTAGCTTCATCTTGCTGAATTTGCCTGGAACAATGATTGACAGTTACTAATTGAAATAGGCTAGGATAGGCTGATGTCTAAGCTGGAGGAACTCCTTGAAAATCATTAGGGACTGGGTTAAAAAGGCAAATTTTCCAAGAACTCAAGAATTCGAAAACTTCTGATAATTTTACTTCCTTAAGAACCATCATCATAACATTAGAATAGCTACACCAATTTTCATCAAATCTAATGCTGACACATTCGGACCCCGAGACAAGTCGAGCACGAGTGAGTAGATGGTGTGTCGTCTCGCCTTATATTGCCTCGTTGGCTCTCGTCTTGTCTCGGCCGAGGACGAGCACCCGAGACATTCGACGAGACGTTTCAGCGAGTGTGAACTGCCGCTCTAACCCTCGAACGAAAGTGCTCACTCGAGTAGTGCTAGTGTGTTCAGTTTGTACAAAAAGCATCGTTATCCCTTACCTTTCCGTTTGTTAGGCGCGGGCGCGGGCTGGCTATGCGACATATTGCTCGCAAATATCAGTATATGCAGCTCTCGGGCCACCAGCTCAAACTCCCTCATCTCCAGCTCCCGTTCCTTCTGCAGCAGGTTCTGTTCCACCAGCCTCTGTTGGAGCTGGGCTCGGGTTAGTTCCTCTTCTCTGCATCTCAGCTCCTGGAAAGAGATGATACGGGCGAAATTACAAAACAACGTACGAACAACAACTTACGAACAGTAGCTTTAGCTACTGTTTTGTAGAGGTAATTAAAGACAGCTTTTAATTTGTTTCGATCGACAGACACCCTATGAATTGCTGTCACAATACAGTACACACACATTGAATTGACTTTTTTGTTATTGGCAACATCTGTCTGGTTTGCCAGTTTTCTTTTTTTTGATATTTTTTTCTGGTATCTATTGGTTGTTCTACCAGTGGCAAACAACCAATAGATAAATACAGGCCCTGTGGAGATTTTTAGTCACATCATTGGAGACGGGTAAAAACCAAAAAAACTATCATGTAGGTATTTCGTTATTTTTAGACGATGTAAAATAAATTAAAATCATGGTGATTGGATGCAATTAATTTAATTTTATGGAATTCGGTCCATACAAGCAGCTTTTGTCTCAAAGCGCATAGTAACGACGGTGATTATTAAAAAGCGGCCATAACAGGGACAATGGAAGAAAAGTATCAGAAATAAAATAAAAATAACTAAATGTGTCCTTTCTTTACAGAGGCAATTATAAAAGACAGTGACGAGGGACGTTTCTGCTACGGAATCTCAATAATTCAAAGTTAGGGGCTAAATTTTAATTTTTGTGCGCTTGTACAGTAATCTCTAATACGTTCGCAACAAAGCTAAAAATGCCGTAACAAAAGAACACCGTATAAGTGTGGTATATAAGCAAGTCTATGCGAAATAAATTAAAAAAGCTACAACATCAATTTCACTAACCTCTTCGATTGTTCTGTATTCCTATCCGTAAGAAGCGTCACAAAGAAAAATGCCCTTATTAGTGAACTGTGAGGAAAGTGGCTAATTCTAAATATCTACAAAAATATAAGATTCGGGGAAATACATTATACTATTTTTACAGGGTGGCTGAAATATTACCTCTTTGCGTAACCTTTTCTTTTGTACTGTATAATGTAGATTTTGAATTAAAATAAAAAGGCAAAATACTGTTTTTCTTTGAAAATTTAGATGTACAAAACAAAATTCTTACTACAAAAGAAGAGGTAGCTGACTCAATAAAGTATAATTAAGCCCTATTTTCCATATTTTAACCCACTACGAAAAATACAGTCACCGACCAAAAAATACCACCTATTCCAATAACATAATCTACCAAAATTTATTTTCATACTCAACCCAAAGCAAAAGTAGTCAATTTGTTCACCATACCATCAAACAACGTGCGTGTTAAGCCAAAACAATACTTATCATAAATTCTTATCATCACACAATTTCTTTTAACGATATGGATATGGCCTGCCCTAACTTTGAGTACCACGGTTCGCTCCAATTTTTTACAAGCCAACAAGTTATTTCTTAAGGCGCTCCCTCATTGACAGCATTCGTCTGTAATGTAATGGAGTCTACACACCAAAGTTAGCAACACCGCCAATACAGCCCGGTGGGTCGATAATGGCAACATTGTTTTATAGAATCACTAGCTTCTGCCTGCGTCTTCGAACGCACTTTTCAAGTACCTAGCCTATGTCCGTCCCGGGGATATTGTTGTTACCGGCCTGCTAAATTTCATTGAAATCCGTTTAGGCGTAAAAAAAGTACCAATTGAAGTTGAAAATTATTTACTTCTCATGAATCAGAATACAAACTAAGTCAAACATTGAAAATCAAAACTACAAACTAAAGAATAAAACAAGGATGAAAAGATACGAAATTCCAATCATTAGCATAAATACTTATATGTACATTCGACGACCTCTGTGGCACGGTGGGCGAAAGTCTGCCTGCGACGCAGGAGGTTGCGGGTTCGATTCCCGCCTCGGGACAATACGATCTGCAGACATTTGTTCTGGTCGTTTTCTATGTATAATAAAAAATATCTATCTATGTATTGTATTATATTAAGTATATCAGTTACCTAGTACCCATAACACAAGCTCTGCTTAACTTGGGGCTAGATAATGCTGTGTGAATTGTCCAGCTTTACTTATTTATATATATATATTAATGAATACATAAACGTGGCAGAGAAATGACCCGTTACAGACAGAGATGAGTTACATACGCTTTTATAATGCTAGCCTCTACTCGTGACTTCGCGTTGTTTCTATGGAAACGTTATTTCTATCCCATGGGTACTGTTCTATGGGTTATAATAAGCTTATGTTTGATTCCAGCTACATACATCTATGCAAAATATCAGCTCGATCCCTTCAGTAGTATTAGCGTAAAGAATAAACAAACATCCAAAAAATGACTTTGGTGTGAAGGCTCTTCAACATTCCTATAAGTATTCGTTAGTGAGCATTATGTTTCATTACAGGCGAATGGTCGCGGTGAGGCAGCGCCTTAAGAGGGAGCTTAATCGTTTGCTAGGAAAGTGGGTGAGGAATATACAGGGGCGTTTTGTTGTGCTGGCAGCCGCAAAGAGGTGTTGTTTTATGCAAAGTATACTGGGTAATTTACTTGATGCGTTTATGTAAGCGAGATACAGAAGAGCTAAGGTATTTTATGGAATTAGAATTGGAGTAAGAATGCTGGGACTATTTCTTTACAGTGCGATTATGAGATACTAGATTCAGCCCGCAGCTTCGCACGCGATTTTTCTACGGTAAAATTTTAACGTTATTTCTATCCCATAGGAACTTATTTGGATATAAAGTATGCTGCCTATGATTTTATTCCAGGCCTAGAACTACATGTATGCAAAATTGCAGTTCTTTTAGTAGTTTTGGCGTGAAGAAGTAACAAACAAATATCTCAACTTTCGCATTTATAATATTAGTGTAACTAGAGTAACAGTGTGACTCATGTCTTTGTTGACATAAAATATATTGGATTCAAAATTGGAGCTGACTGCAATGGACGCCGCAGTAGACAAGTCCGTGTTCCTCATTAGTTTCTGTCAAGCTTAACCTAGTTTACCCAGTGGTGGCGTGGGATCCTTTGGGCTATTTACCTTTTCCTTCCTCCTAAGATCCCGCAGAACCTCTTCGATCTCGAGCCGCCACCCGTCCTGCATCGTGTGGAAGGATTCGTGCGGCGCACGCGTGAACTCCGACTGCTCGATCCTGGCCAGCTGGTCGAGGATGGAGGGGAACAGCGGTCGCTCGCGTGGGTTCGAGTGCCAGCATGCTGTGGAATAGAGGATACATTTGAGATTGGAATAACAGCTACAATTGTCAGAATAGGTAACTGATTGTTTCTCATTTATAATGGTTAAAGTGTGCAACAATAAATAAAAATATAACCGGCTAAGTACGAGTCGATTTCGCGCACGAAGGGTTCCGTATCCATTAAAACGGTAAAATAACACGTTTGTTGTATGGGAGCCCCTTTATATATTTATTTTATTGTTTTTTAATATTTGTTGTCATAGCGGCAACAGAAATACATCATCTGTAAAAATTTCAACTGCCTAACTATCACGGTTCATGTCATGAGATACAGCCTGGTGACAGACGGACGGATAACGGAGTCTTAGTAATACGGTCCCGTTTTACCCTTTGGGTACAGAACCCAAAAACTATACTTCTAACTGATATTATAGATTCAAAAGTAATTCTGTCTATCTGTAATTTTTTCAGCAACGGTTGAAAGTATCTTAATGAAATGAGGCAGGTAGGTAAATGGTGTCCAGGGGACGGACATAGGCAAATGGAAAAGCGCGTGCGAATACGCGGAAAGCAGCTAGTTACTTACACAGGATTGTAAGAAACTGCTGCGATGAATCACAGAACATATTATCCCCAAATTTGGTTACTCGATAGATGAGACCTATAATTACGTATGGGATTTGATACAGCGCCTCTACCGCACTGACGGCGAACTACGCTAATCCGGTACAAAAATGGAACATCTCATAGATACGTTCCTACTTGCGAAACTATACACATGTCCTTCCTAGAATAAAAAACAATCTAGTAAAATTTTATTAAATGCACTCTGCCATTTAATCGTAAATAGGATATGTAGACAAAGTTGCTTTCGCTTTTTTAATTATTATGGATAAATGTGATGTGGTAGGTTGGGTGTTAATGACGACAGACGAAATTTATGTTAGACAGGGCACTATGGCGCTCTTCAGGGGAGGCCTATGTCCAGCAGGGGACTGATATAGGCCGATAATGATGATGAGGTTGGGTGTTGATAGTTACCATTACTATACGTTGAAATATCTGAATGAATCATTATAAAACTTGGCATATCGTTCAAAATACCAGCAGAATCATAATTTGAAGATAAATCTGTGTAAAATGGCACACTTTAAAAGTAGTCTACGTGCCAATTTCATTAACATCGACTAGCGATAACTAGGACTTAACTAGTCCGTAAATTATTGCACTTATTGCTTTTGTCGGAATTGTTACGGCGACACGGCGGCGGAATGCAGACCTCGGGAATCTTATAAATATTGGGAACATAGTGAAGTTAATACTAGATCGCGTGGATCATACGAGAACAATATGGATTCGAGCCACGCAGTTTGCATCCGCGAGGATTCAGCTGTGTCATGTCTGGATAATGTTTATTAGCCTGAACTGTCTCACTACAGGGCAAAGGCCTGATTTTCTTTTCATCTCGTTTTTAGTCGTTAAATATGAAATGAAATAGTTTATGAGACAACTATCTGCTGCTCGCGGCTTCGGACGCGCTTTTCAGAGAGCCTATGTCCGTCCCCGAATTTCCCTCCTGCCAAATTTTATTAAGATCCGTTTAGCCGTTTAGGCCTGAAAAGGTAGCAGACAGAAGGAGTTACTTTCTAATTTATAATCCATACCATACCTACCAATTATTATTGTGGAGTATGGATACAAAGTACACACAAATATGTAAGTACAATAACAATAACTAAATTTACAATAAAAACATAGAATATACCAGGGTAAATACACAGACTATTTTGACAACCTCTTTGGCGCAGTGGGCGTAGGTCTGCCTGCGACGCAGGAGGTTGCGGGTTCGATTCCCGCCTTGAGACAAATGTTTGTACGATTAGCAGACAGTTCAGGGTGTTCTGGTCGTTTTCTATGTATAATATCTACCTATGTATAAAAATAAATTATAGATGTAAGAATATATATATTTTATTGTTTTGTAATTTTCTTTAAATCTGATGTTATTCTATTAGTGAAATCGTCTATAATAGATCTATAATAGATACAATACCTGCTTACAATAATTGTAAGCAGGTATTGTATTATATGATGTACATGAGTTATCTAGACATCTAGTAGACACAAGGTCTGCTCATTTTGGGGCTAGTGTTGTGAGAATTGTCTAGCATTTTTTAAATTTATATACGGTCTAATATTTAAAACAACAGAAAATATCAAGTGTTCGTACCTTCCATCAGCACTCGCCACGGCTCAGGACACGTGCTGGGTATCGGCAGAGTGAGCTTGTTCACCGCTACGCCATACGCGACGGCCAGCGCGTCGATGCCCTTGTAAGGTGTCTCCCCCGTGAGCAGTTCCCATAGAAGCACTCCGTAGGACCACACGTCTGACGCGTGGGAGAAGGTCGAGTGTTTTATCACCTGGAATGAATGGGGAGTTATAATCTGAAAGCATGGTAAAGTACATGGAAGACTGGGGGGCACTAGATAGCATGGCGTAGTTCAAAGGTTGATGAGATAAAATTAGAAATATTCAAATAAATAATTATCTGGTCCACAAACCAAGTAACGCCTGAAGGGTTTAGAGGCGAACCTAGCGTGTTTGCTTGTAAAACAAGGACTAGATCTCAGTAGTCACGGGATTTCCGTTGAAGCTGGAATTAAATAAAATTCTACATTTTTTATTAGTTCCTTCAAAGTGAAAACACGACTGAGTAAAAAAATGCGTTACAAAAAAATCATGAAAATGCACTGTTTTACACATTATTTGGTCGAGATTTTAGGAACCCTGCGTTCTATTCAAATGTTTCAACAAGCTTTATATTTACAATAGAAACAATTGAGCTATCTGCAAACTGTTGCAAACAATCTACAGGTAGCTCAACTGATCCATATCAATACCAGTCGGAAGCGTGCCCAAGATGCCAATGTTTTGATTCGTAGGTCATTATTACTAATTACTTGGTTCCTTCGAAATTTCAGATAGTTTTTTCATAAGTTGTGTAGTTTTCTTGTAAATAAACTAAAACTCCATTTTTTTATTTCTGGCTAGTGTACCTACGTATTTACATGAAATTAATATAAACTTGCTAAAAATTATCGAACTGCGTAGGGATTCTCGACGAACCACTAAAACGAAAAGCGTAGGTATTGGACGAAACGCGTGTTGGACCAGGGTTGATAAAAAATCTTGGACGAAACGCGTGTTGGACCAGGGTTGATAAAAAATCTTGGACGAAACGCGTGTTGGACCAGGGTTGATAAAAAAATCATGTTTTTTTTGACGTAAATAAATAAAATCCGATTAATATGATTTGAATCTCATTTTTTAGAATTTAATGAAAATTGCTTTAGTCCATCTAGTTTTAAGGTTTTTAAAGGTAGATACGAAAGGTACCTAGGTTCACATACAGTACTGTTGAAAGAAAAAAGCAGGTTTATCTAGTACATTGTGTGTGTGCACCGAAGCTTAATTTGGGCACTTCCTATTTTGAATGCTTTCTTTCTCAAATAATCGACTATCAAATGTCATTTAATTTAAATGCCGACTTAAATCACTGATTTAAATCATCTCAACCATGTGTTGGACGAAACGCGTGTAATTGGACAAACTGCTCATAAATCCCTCGAGCAATACTCTTTTGAAGAGCTTGGTTTCCAGTATCATTTCATTAACTTAGACACGTAACGAGGCTAAACTTTAAAAAGTCACTATTTGCTTATAATGCCATCTCCCAAATTCAAAAGAAATAGCTTCGCTCTGCTGCTCTAGCTACGTTAGAGCATTTTATCAAAAACTTCAAAGCGCAAGTTTTAGAAAACTTTAGTAAAACAAAGAGGGACTTCCGTTGCACAGTTGCCAGCATCGATCGAATGCAACATTCACGTTTAGATTGCAGTCGCAGCTTACCGTGAATAAGTTATTGCTTTCCCCCAACTTTAAAGCCGTCGAGTAATGTTCTGGCTAAAGGAATCGAGCCAAATTGATGTAGGAGCTTACTGAGATTGATTCTGAAGTCACAACTCTTCATTTGAATAGGATATTTTTAGAAGTAATGAGTAGGAAAAGGCAGTTTAGAAATGTGAACCTATAAATTATGTGGGGAGATAATATTAAGATAAATCAAGTTGAACAAAACGTTGGGGTTTTTAGTTCGATCGATTGATACGAGTATTCTAACGCTATAACTTACTTATGGCAAAACCAAGTAACTTTTTTTAAGTAAGACTCTCGTAGCCTTAGCCTCATGCGAATTTCTGGTAGCTAGTTTTTTACACTCAGGACAGGACACAGTTTATGAGATTTAATTTGTATGTATTTTTGTACTTACACTTAAAGACATTAGAACCTGACAACCGCAGCTTGTAAGTCTTGTGAAACATGCCAACACAGAGTTTGTTTGAGTTGCTGAGCCACAGTCGTAAGCAAGAATTATCTCTTTCTTATTGATCAAAAACAGCGCTACATGCATTACTTATAATAATGTATTTAGCATAAAGATGAAATTACTCCCATTGCCTTAATTTTTTTGTTTATCTTATGTTTAATTTGTAATCTGTGTTGTAATTTGCAGTGTTTAAGGTAATTTTTTTTTTTTTGATCAATCGTTATCAAATTGGTATTATATTTATCAAATCACTCGATATTAGTTTCTACAGAACCTGGCTGAACTGGTCAATAAAAGTGGAAAAACAACAAGATAAACTAACTAGATCACATATTATTTCGCACGTGCAGTTCAACCGGCCGTGAACTAAGTCTATTAGCATACTGGACAGCGATCAGAAGCGAGTGACCATCAATCAAAGCATTAAACAGCCGATAAATAGCCGAGCAGCAATTAAATGCCAAAATTCTGAGGCCAAATAGTTGTCGCCGTATAAAGAGTTTATCTATCTGGATTTGCATTTTTGGCTACTGATTCTGGGCGGTCTCGACTCAGAAGGATACTGAATACGATTAGGGATGCAAGTATGCAAGGTATGCTGGTTGTAGCCGCTTGCTGCATGTACTTCTGTGTGTACTACATACAGAACAGACCTGAGTGAAACTAGACAAATCTGTTGATATTTGTCGAATCCTTTCAAAAAGGACTACCTCTTTAGCATTCCGATTTTTTAGGCAGCGGCAGCTTATTGGCAGTTCTCAATAAAACGTTGGCTTACATAGTTCCTTCGAGAACTATCAAAAATTTGCCCCCGTTGTCTACCCAACGGGGTGTATCGGGGGTGAATTTTTGTCAGCAACATGATGAAATTAAGTTCGAATTCTTCAGGTGAGGATGGTACCTCAACTAGTTAAAGCCACTCAAGGTTACAGAAGTACAAAAGGTCTCAAATCTTACTTCAGGTGGCATCCACGCGTAGGTCCCCGCTGCCGACATCCTGGTGGTCTTGTACACTTCCCTTGCCAGACCGAAGTCGGTGATCTTGAGCGTTTTATTCTCTAACGTGTCGTCTGATAAGATGGTTTCGCTGAGTAGAACTGGAAAAGAAACAAAAACATATTTTTGGAAGGAGTCTATACAACACAGACATAGCCCAGTGGGTTGCTGTATCAGCATATTCAACCCATCTAGGTGTGTCAGAGCGGCGGCGTTGTTGGCGTGTTCGGTGTGTGAAGTCTAAATATAGACTCCATCACCAAAAACTTATTTTTTGTTCTGGGTAGAACAATCAACAACCTAAATAAAACACACGTACACAAAACTATTTGTTTTGTGGGAAAGTATTTCAAGAACAATCGACTTCTTCGATACTTTACCAGAAACAAACGTAATAGTTTCAAGAATCGAGAATTTAATCAAGAGTGTTCGGAATCACAAGGTTTTTATCGATTTTCCTATTGAGGTCAACGGCTACTTTCAGTGGGGCCCAAATATAGACGACCTCCTCTTAAAGTTCACGTGTTAATGGTCCTGTAAAGGTTGACATAGCTAATTGCATGAGACCGATTACCGAAGAAACGAGTTCACGATTATGTAACGGAAGAGTTTTGGATACAAATGCTGAGAAGTGGGTGTGAAAAGGTATAGATCCTCATTGTTTGAAATATTGCTCGTTTTTGTTCGACCAAGGTCCTTTGTTGAGTTGAATTAAACGCAGGTCTATCAATACCCAATGAACCTGAATATCTGAAGAGTTGAAGGACGACCTTTGCAGCAGCCACAGTTTTCCCATCAACATTTTTACGACTCCGCCCGTGGAACACTCATTTAAAATTGAGAACTTGGGGCCACGTGAATTTTGTATTAGCTTGTGCTTAGTTTTACTGCCCGGGAATTTAGTAGGGCCAATAACTTCTTCGTATTTGTACCACTGTAGCGTGTCACCGTCTTTCTTTATTGGTCTATTCCTCCACTATAGTCACGAACGAACGTTTCCTTAGTTCAAGTCGTGCTGTCATAAAGCACAGGTAATTTAAATGTCTATATTAGGAGAAACATTATTTATATTATTGGACGAGGCAATTTTTTGTAAATGCCGCAAACTAGCCAAACTCGGTGTACAATGTTTTTAAACAAACCGTTCATACTAAACCTAAAATTTACTCTCTTGCCGTCTTTTTACTCGCAATTTACATTCGGTACTGTCGAGATCCTTCAGGAAATATTGCTTACAATTAAATTTTATTTACCTGAAGTATTTGTGTCTTTAGAAACATTCCATTGAGTTTGGCTACTGTATATTAGTAGTTCTATAGCACCATTCAGATAATTCGTTAATTGAATGTTAGGACATATCATTTATTTTACAGTCAGGGAAGGAAAATAACTCATTGGAAATCAATACGAACTCATGAAGGACTTTGAACTTAAAACAGAGGCTGCTTAGAACCTGTTTGTCATAGAAGGGCATGCCATCAATGGGCCATGTCGTATGAGTTACAGCTTCCATAATGACGAACGAGAACCGCCTTGTCTCCCGAACGTCGCGCGTCTGATGAAAATTACAATATAACTGTATTTCATAACTGCAGTCATAGCTGTGCGTGGTAACAGCTGGTTATTTATTCGAGATGGTATAGTTTGAATTAGCTCCATTTGGGAATTTCACTGAAAAATGGAACGGTAAAAGATTTAATTAATAGAACATAAACGACAAATAGCACACACTTTTAATATACCCTTCAACAAAAAAATCAAAAGCTTATCTATCTTGGTTAAGAACGAGCAAAGTAGCGAGACAGTCGAGTGCTCGGCCGAGTGATTGGCCTCCTGCCTGACTCGTCCTCCGAACTGTCTCGGCCAAGTATCATTCAATGACCAATAAAATAGATAGTGAAAGCGCGAACTGACGTTACTTGCTAAAAAGATAAAGGTGTTCAACGAAAATTTGATAAAGGTGTTATTCCAATTTTTTTTGCAAACCTTGACCTAGCCATTTCCTTCCTCCTGTGCAAGCGCATCACGGTATTGCATCTCAAGCTAATTATGTGCAACTCAGTCTCCTTTATCGACATTATAAGACATCGATAATAACAGTAAACTCTGGCTCTAGAGATATTATCAAAATGGGGACACATTTTGATATTATCTCTATAATCAACGGACCTCAATTCGTAACTGGTGGTGCTGTCAGTTAACTAGGTTTCTCCGCGCTTATGACTTCAGCACCATAATATATAATATTATCTTACTTGATGCTTCATTTACTAAAGGATTTCAGCTATATTTTTTAACAAATTTTATGCCTCGAGATCAGATCTTCTGCCAAAGTTCATGGTGTTATAAAACGACAAGTGAGAGAGGTGTGACAGGGATATCGCGTGTCTACTCCTCGTCTATCATAATCAACCCCTTAACTTTTAATCAACTCGAACATATCTTGTTTTACCTCTCCTAATGAGTGCCATAGCTTTTTGTCTTTAGCTTGCCGCGCCGCATCCAGCATCTGCCAGCAGTCTTTCGCAAATCGTCATCCCACCTGATCGGAGGGCGTCCTACACTACGTTTACCGAGTCGCGTTCTCCACACAGGAATACGTTTACCCCAGCGGTTGTCGGTTCTTTTCGAGATATGGCCAGCCCACTGCCACTTTAGCTTGCTAATCCTTTGAGCTGTCGATATTTCGATAACCTTGGTTCTCAGTCGGACGTTTTCGTTGCGAATCCTATCCATCAGAGAAACTCCGAGCATAGCTCTTTCCACAGTTCACATCTGTAGGTAAACAACTATATTTCTCCATCCACCACCATCTACAGGGACGCGCGTTTGTGATTTGGCAATATCGCCGTAGATGTCGTTTCCATAGATGCCGTACAATCAACAGTACATACACAATCTTTTGTGGATTTTAAAAGTCTAATGAATATTATTGATTTAAACTCGCCTCCTGAGCCAAAACTTACAACAAAATCTTATCCTGCGGTTTCAGAAACAACGGTACAGAGATGACAATTAAATTTGTTCATCGGAACACAATCGTTGCACGTTCGAGACGAGAGCCGGTCCTGCATTCATCCGTCCATCAGCGCCGTACAAAGGAGTGCGATGCGACAGCCTCAGACATGACTGGGCACATACAGTGTTTCAACTTTGTCACGATTCATGTACTCGTATAATATTATACCGGTGACAAGAATTCAGCTCTACTCTCACTTCGGAAATATTAACATTTGTTAGGGCGCGTTGTGAGTGAATCGACTAAACCAAATCAGCTCGTAGGTGTCGTAAGAGTCGATTAAGGGAATTTACCAGGGGAAGGGTAGCATCTTCCTCCTGTGTATTAGGTAGGGCGCATACCCCACCTAAACTAGCGCCGCCGCCTACTTTATCTTATTATTCCGTTTAATAAAGGAAATTTAAAAATCTATTGCACTGTTTGTGATACCTATTATAAGCTTTATTTTAATGCCTCTGTAATAGTTTTATTCTATTTAGTTTAGGCAGTAAATCAAAGTTGTCCTTGGTGGCCAGCAAAATCTATTTTCGATTCACTGCAGAATAATAAGATAAAGTAGGTAGCAGTGTCGGCGCTAGTTTGGGTGAGGTATGCGCCTTAATTAGCACCTCTACTGCGATCAGCAACCCACCTGCCAAGCGTGGTGATTATGATAAAACCCCGCTTGCTTGAGAGAGGCATGTTCAGCAGTGGAATCATGTCTGCTGATCAGTATTATTAGCGGACAGCGAAAGGTGTATTTCATCCATATTATTTCGTAGAACAAAGCTTTTAAAATGTTCAACGGACAGTTTTTGGTACTTTTTTAATTTAAAATAGGTACCATAAACTGCCCGTTAAAAATTAATGCCTTTGTTATTACATTGATATTTTTATTTACTTAGGTAAAGATACGAAAATAGAGTTTGGTGGCCACAAAGTGAAACGTCGTCGTATGTATGCCTTAACTATACACAATAAAATATTGCACAGGTATTAAATAAAGCTTATAATAGGTATCACAAATTGAAAATTTTGTAATTACCTACCTTTGTTTAACGACGAGTTTGGCTCGGTGTTTCGCCTTAAGTAGCCATTGTATCAATTTACCATCGTAATTTTGTCAATTCGGTTGACTAACTCTTCTTCTTTGAAATCCATTATAAGATAATCAGTACCAGCAAACGAGCGTTTTCGTTATTCAACGTGATTTATTACTACAATGGTTTCAATTCAGAAAGTGAATCAGTTTTATTTGTAGGAGTCAGTGGCTTTATGTTTTATGGGATGTTGTTTATACCTAGTTTTATATGACTCAAAACTATACGTGGTATGTCCAGTACCGTTCTTACCTCGTAGGTGATAATGACAATGCCTTTAAAACTGGCATTGTCATGACGGACTTAACTGCTGAAACATCCTTATATTGGGTGGGACGTCATACAATGCAATACCTACCAATATGATTTAAGTACCTACATTTGTGGTGTTTCGAGTTTCCCTAATACTTCCATTGCCCACGACGACGCACATGCTCGTATGCACGTCGTAGCTGCTACTGCGAAGCACCCCTGTAGGTTGCACCGAGGCCGGACAGAAAATACGTTAAATTTGAAATACCACAAGGTTAAAAATTAGCATAAAATTAACATCATAGTAGTATATTATCCCGTTATAAACAACAGATTTATCAGATTATGTCTGCGATTCTTGATTGTGAGTAACTGAGTATGTATACATATAATTTTGTAGCGATTGTGATACTGATGTTGAGTTTTACTGTGTGCCTGCGGAACGGATTGCAATTCGTCAGAGGAGCCTAATGAGGGTTAAATGCCGAGATTTTGATGGATAATACCAGCTTGGTGAGTGGTGGCATTTTCGAGAAGTCTTTTGTTACCCTTTTTAGGGTTCCGTCGGAGTCCTCAACAAGGAACCCTTTTGTTACGTGCATTGTTGCTTTTTATCTGCGTTTATGATTAGGGTCACAGAGTTATTATCTTTTTGATTCAGTTTTATGGGTTAATTTTATGATTAAAATCACGTTTGTAATTAAGAAATACGCAATATACAATGTACATACTTGTAAAAGTTTGCGTGCATATCGAACACATATTTTATTAAGCATAAAATACGTCACGAATGCATGCTTGGCAGCAACACCCACACATGATTTGCATAACTATCTACATAGTACGCACTATAGGACTTATAGTATGCTATCAAATGAAATAAGCTATAGTGAAGCTTTAATGTGCATGAATGAATGTTGTTCGGTAAACATTTTAGCACAATTGGTACTTAAACTACGAAAAAAAAAGAAACATGCTTATTAGCATAGCCCTCTATGGATCGAAACATGGGAGAGCGGGATAGAGAGAGGATTGAGGCGATTGAAATGTGGCGCTGGAAAGGATTAGCTGGACGAAGAAGGTATTAAGAGGTGCTGAAAATATGAGTTAAGGAGAAAAAGTTTTTGATAACGGAAGAGGGAGAATGATTGGACATCTTATACGACATCACAGCATCTTATGTAATATCATAGCTTGGGGCTAGATAATGCTGTGTGAATTGTCCAACCATTGTTATTTATTTATAGAAGGAAAAGTAGAAGAAAGACGAGGAAGAGAAGACCAAGAATCAACTATACGAGTCAGATCAAGGACAAAGGCGCTGTGATGTCGTATAAATAAATAAAAGAGACCGCATAGGAAAGAGAAAAGTGGAGGAAATTGCATTATTGCACCGACAAGAGATAGGCTCTTTCATTTACAATAATACTTGTTAAACTACGTTAGATTACTAACCTATTCATTTACCTGAGCCCGTGAGAAAATAACCACAAAGAAAAGGACTTGATTCCTGCGCAGTTCACTACTACTGACCATTCTGATTACGCATAACGAGCGATAGCTTCCAAAGTCTAAGAATCATAGCTTCCAAAGGTTCTTGTCCCAAAGGACGAAGAATAAATTCCATAGAACAAGAAACTTCAGTTCCTCTCGGACCGGATCTATATCCTGTTTCCCGTACACAAGCCGTAGGTAGGTAGTAGGTACCTATTGCATAATTCATGTCGCGCGCCAAAAATCGTCGCGTGCGCGGTCAACTATTATTACATCTGTGGCGGTGAACCAATTGTGTGGAACGTTGGAGTGGAATTGATTCCTGGGATCTCATCGGTGACATCAGACTCTTGAACCTGACTCAAACGGATGGGGTTCGGGTAAACCGCCGCGTTATCGTGATTGATCGAGATTTAGTGGGAATTCCAATTGATCGCTCTTGGCAGCTGATCTTGCCAAGTTTTAAAGGAAGTTGTAGAGGTTGTTGTTATTGTTACTACGATATCACATTCAGAGAATGATGCGGGATATAAACTTTTGAACGAAGTTTGATCATCTGGTTCCCATATCTCAAGCTTTTGGGACTAAACTAGGCTCCTAAATGCTAGATATTTTTTGTAAACAAAGGGGTTACGAAACCGATGACATTTTGGTGGAAAATATATTACAACGATTTTATTGTACCATCGGAGCAAAATCGCAGACGTTCGATTCAACTGGCAATTTTTAATTTAATTCGTGTATATTCAGTTTTAGAACACGAATTTTAAACGTTTTCGCTGCGCGTGTACAATAAAATTATGCGTTGTTGAAGTTTGTGATTTTGTTTTGAATGCGTCGTGTTTATTACCCTGTTTTTACTGTTAATATTACCACATTTAACATGTTGATTTCTGAAACCGACTACATAACAAATAGATGATGCTTTGTAAAATGTCTTGCATTATTTAATAATGGTGGGAGTTGGAAATTAATAAAGGATAATATAAATGTGATTTTAATAGTTATTTTCAGTCTCAGTAACCGACAAAGCGCATGCAAACTTGTACATAATATACAAGACACAAGGACAGACCACCCCGCCTAGAATACGAATCACCCGTCTCCTCATTGAATACATAAACAGTATAACGACAAAAAGTAATACACGGCCCTCTAAGATTCTGAGAATCATACTGAGACCGTACAAAATAAAAACGACGGAAACTTGTTTACAGTTAATTTACATTCTATTGTTGCATGAGACGCGTAATTGCTAGCTTGTTTTGAGAGGCTAAATATTTCTAGGAAATTTTAGAAATGCTTGAATAAATTGGTTATTGTTGATAATAAACAACCAGTTTTAGAGAAGGCAAAAGGATCACAACTGAAGGGTTCAATTGAAGAAGGAGTTAACTGATGTTTTTTCAGAAAATGAGTTATTGGTATCGTTGGATTCAGAAGGAAATAATCTATTAAATGGCGTTTTCCAAATAACGAAATTCGGCTTAATTCTAGAGATATTCACTCTAAAAAGGGTTTAACTGACACAGAAATCAAGAATACTAATATAAGAAAGATTTTATGTTCACTAAACCCACATGAAATACAGCAACTCCTTAAAGTTCGAATAAAAAACTGTTTTATAACGTCAAAAGTTTTTTTATTTTCAAAAGTGCCTTAAATTAACTCGACCTATTCTTTGAATATAGGTTTACGCTAATTTAAATCGTTCTTGCATCACCTTTCTAAATAGAAAACTGTTTTGTTTCTCGTTTTATATGACAATAAACCCTTTTTGCACTAAATAGACAGCGCTACCTGGCTGCGCGCGCCAAAATACACCCATGAAAGAGATAGATAAATTAATATGTTTTATAGAGTGAAAGGGATAGTTGCATAGTTGGCGCCATTCATTTCATCAGTCAGTCGGTAAACAAACACTTGTCGTTTGTTTAGTGACGTCAAGAGGTCATGCGTTTGCGAGTGTTCCTGGTTTTTTGTTGAAAAATATTGTTAAAAACTGTGAAAAGTTGATAAATTTATTATTAGTATTTATTATTTAGTATATAAGATGTCAAGAAAACGTGGCCGTGAATTAGTTTCAATGTGTAATAAACGAAACATGGATTATATTAATGAAGAAAGTAAGTTATAAAACATTATACCTACATAATAAAAATAACTCGATGACCTATCGAGTTGTATGATAGAAGTATGATAGATTAGTTTTACCAGTTGTTTCTTGGGTCTGGGTGTTTTTGTATATAACATTATAAATGCGAAAGTAGCTCTTATATCTGTTAAGTTCAAACTTAACCGCTGGACTGATTTAGATGAATTTTGGTACGAGCAGAAAACAAGATAGGTAGTTACTTTTTATCCAGATCCCGATGCCAATCCTACACTTACGCGGGTAAAACCGCCGGGAATAGCTAGTTATATTATAAATTGGAAAGTAATTCTATCTGTCTGTCTGTTACGCATTCACACCTGATCCGCTGAACTGAATTGCATGAATTTGGGTAGGTATAGAGTAGGTACAAAGGGATCTTACCTCTAAGATCCCTTTGTACTCTATACCTACCCAGGCTAATTTTATATCTATATATAATTTATAGACTGTTTGAAAGATAATGTTAAAACTATGGAAATTGTACATACCTAACAATTTACCTACCTATTGAAATACCTACACACATTTAAGTAGATAGGTACACTGTATTGTATATTTTACTTACCTTTTCTTTTTCAGTAGTTTCAACACACGGTCATTTCAATGATGAACCATTACCATATGAATGCTCTAGAAATAATCTTTCTTATACTGGATCAGAATGCATTGATGTATCTACTAACGAAAATGTTAGAATTGAAGAATTTGGAGCACAACATACTTGTGAACGAGATATGGAAGAATAATCTCCAGATTTAATACAGCTAAGCGATCTTTTAAGAGTTCATGAAGGATCTAGTCAAATTTCAAACTATACAGAAAATTTACAAACAATGGTTTGTGAAAAAAAACTGTTACGGAGATATTATAATGGAACAAATTTCAATATATATTTTAAAATTTCTTAAGTCTTTTATTACTGATTATGTATCGGCTAGTGTAGAGTATGTATGTAGGTATAAATTAATAGAAAATATCTTGATTAAAGTAACATTATTTATACAAAAACTAATTAAAGTCCAATAATGTCAAACGAAGGATAACAAATTGGTTTATTTATTAATGGAATGAGGATACTTTGATCAATAAACCGTTATTACACTCAGCAGATGCATTAATATTAGTAGAAAAAGTCGTGTTAAGTGAAAAATTGTATTTTTTACAGTAATTATAAATCTAAGTGCAATTTTTTACTTACCATTATATAGAAAATACATTATTTATATACTTACAAGTTAATTCATAGCTTTTACTGCATTAATCATTTGTAGAATTGAAAAAATAGCTGTCAATATTTAAAGTTGAATTGCGTGAAATTACTGATTTGTCAGATAACTCCTTCTCGAATTAAACCCTTCAACTATTATTAGCTTTACTAACTACAAGAACTGACAAAATTATAACAAAATTACAATAACAAAAACCTAAGGAACTGCGAAAAATTCTATTTTAGAAGATTCTATGCTAGGCCGATATAGGTACATGTAAAGCTGCTAAGATGGTGGGAAATCGCACAAGACGCACGAGGTGTAATGATTTGGGAAGGTCTTTGTACAGCTCAACAGTGAGACAGAATAGATTGAGGGGAAAAAAGATGCGAAGACGACATCCAGCCGAATAACCCGAAATTCGTTATATCAATTCAGTTAAACAATAGCCGTGAAAATACGTATGTGTATAAGGGATTTACTGGAAGAATGCCAGAAAAAACTAAAAAGAAAAAAAAATGGCGTTCAGTTCAAGACCCTCCAGGACATGGAGCCTCCTAGACCGACCTTGAAATTAATGGGAAATAGACAGATTTAAACAAAAACCAAGAACAGCAGATGGCGATATGTATTACACACACTAGTATGTATTGTCATGCGACTAAAAATTTAATTAATATAAATAATCGAATTAAAATAATTTTAATGTATTGAAAGAGACAACGGGGATAGAATATTGTCATTATAATATTAAATTAGAATATTGTATTTATAGAATATTGTCTAGGATAGAATAGGGAATAAATACGTCACTTTGTCATCGAATGCGTAAATTAATTGTTTCATGTCTCGAACGAAATGTATGAGGATGCGAAGTCATTTATTGTCTGTCTACTAGCTGTTCCCCGCGGTTTCATCCACGTTTAATTCGAATTTCACATTTCTAGGGAGATTATTTCCGTAAATCTCCGATAGGAATTTTAGTTTTACCAGGACAAAAAGACTGTGTTACTCTCCATCCTTTCAAAATCCAATAAATTCTATAAATCTATGCCAAAAATCTAGTCGATTGTTTACTTAGTTAGGGCGTGAATGAACAACAAAAAAAAACACACTTTCGCATTAATTTATAATATCAGTTAGGATGCTACTCTTTAGAACAATGTGCTCGTGCTTGGCAATTAATATATAGATCTTGGCAACTAATAAAGATAGATAAAGCAGAGTTTCGAGCCGTTTAAATAATTATAGGCAAATGATCAATCGCTTTAAAATCTTCTCGCACAAAGCACAAACCCCCAGGAGTGTAATTGAGAAGCAGACAGCATTTTCGATCCAGAGAAACAGCAGAATGCGGGGGTTCCGCTATCTTGTTTATTGTGCAGGAGAAGATTATGCGGAAGGGTAGATAATATGGAAAGTGGCGCCGTTATCCGTCTGTATTCCACTCAAATGGAGCTCGGGGGCGGGAAGAATTTCATTTCAAAGTTTAGATGGAACGGAACGTCTGGGAAGTCTAGGTATCGTATAATTTATACTGGCTAGGCGCATTTCCTGAAGGTATTAGGGTATTTTACTCTTTATGGGAAAAAAATCTAAAATCTATATAATCTATTGAGATAGCTTAGGCACAAAGCAGTAGGAAAATGAGTTTTAGTTCATAATAAACAAAATAAAATTTCAAATGCATTTCATGTTCAGATTTTTTTAACACCATGAAATACATAGTACCTACCTATGCATAATGTTCTTTATGTCGTACGTAGTTTCTTAGCACTATAGAACCTATTGAGACACTTTTCAAAAATGGGTGTAATACTTTATTACAGAAGATGGCAGTTGTAATGATTCTCACTGTTAGGTAAGACCGTTTACAAAGAAATAAGTTTTTGCTTTGAAATCCCAAGCCCTGTTTCAGAAGCCAAAAAGAAAATTCGAATTTTTTACAAACTTCCTTTTAATTAATAAAGTAAAAACTGAGACTATAATTGAAAACGTGGATTGCCAGAAGCCCTGAAACAACGTGCTTCATTCAAAACAATGTGCCGAGGTGGTTCTTGATATCAATTTAGAGCTACAAAAACCCCCCACCGCTGCCAATCCATTACCTGTCTAACTTCCCCGATTACCATCTCAATTTCTCCCACAAGTTCATTGCAAAGTTTGCGGGAGGTTTTACGAGCACATAAGGGTGCCACCTCCAGACGTTTATTTGAATATTTTTACAGGTTATTTGTACGGGGTACGTGCACGAATTAGCATTAATATATGGTTTGCGAGTTATTTCCATATTGAGCGTGTTTTTATCTTTATCTTTTTTCTTCTTATTCAGGGTAGAGCGCACCATGCCCTTGTATTTTATTTTTATATTCATACTTACGACACAATGGCAAACAAACAATGTGTTTTGAATGTTGTGGACTCTTATGAGGATACCAAGGTACTGCAGTGCGTCGAGAATGTTCTACGAGGCGGTAGTTTCGACTACTTCGTTAACTTCTTAGCCATCATCCGACCTCGAGTGGCGTCTTTCTGGACTAAGCTAAATCGCTCGGGTAACATGGACTCGAAACAGACATGGATTTCGTATCCACAAGGACGGTAATACAAAATAAAGGCCCAGCAGGATTTTGCTCTAGGTACTAAATGTTTAGTTAGGTACATTGTGTATTTTGTCGTACATTTTTGTGTATTTAACTTTGTTTTGTAAAATAGTTTAACAGTACTGAACCGCAATTCGCCAATTGCCTAGTTACCTTTAGTAAGTACCATTTTATAAGAAACTCTGGTTCTTATCCATTGCTCGAGCAATCTTACAGAAAGATAAACGAGCAGAGGAAACTGCTAGATATCATACACATTTGAGGGGTCAATTGTAACCGACATTCTACGAAAATTGTAAAATGACTCCAGAAAACAAGTCCGCCTCCAATTTCCCTATTCATCTCACCAGACACCAGGCGAGCTAATAGAGCATAAATTACTACAATTACACCGTTAAGGCGTAAACACGGTGGTAATTACACGAGGGGAGATTCAAGTAACAAAAACAAGGGTGGCAGGCTTTTCAATTACACGTGCAGTCAACGACTGTCTGAGAGTAAGCACTGTTATGTAAGTAGAGCTCTTCACAGTTACACGAGCCACGAGCTTGTTGTATGGTACGATACTCAGTTTGATAACGAAGCTTCCTTTCATTAAGCTAATTATTAAGGCGAAAATGTAAGGATGTGAACATGTAGATAGAAAGATAGAAAATACTTTTATATTTAAGTACTTGAACTTAAAAAACAATTGTAAAATGAAACAATTACAACATAAGTAACAATTGTCGATCTTATAGCTCAAGAGCGGTCTCTATCAGACAATCTTTGACATGACAGCATGGTCGGATATACGTACATGGGTAACATGGGGTAAGATCTGCATAGATTTGCATCGAATGGCACTACGAATCTATGGTCTCAATCATATGGTACTTCTAAAATATATACAAATAACTAGTCACTGCTCGCACACTCTTTTCAAGTAACCTATGTCCGTCCCTGGGAAACCATTTACCTCCCTGCCAAATTTTATTAAGATCCGTTCAGCAGTTTAGGAGTGACAAGGTAACAGACTTATCATCATCTTCCGGTCCTTATCCCACGCTAGGTGGGGTCGGCACAACTTGTACTTTTCTTCCACTCTCCTCTATCAGCTGTCATCTCTATACTTACACCTTTCTTAACCATATCATCTTTACAAGGTAACAGAGAGATAGACAGCGTTAATTTGAATTTTTGATGTAAAAGTATATACAGCGTATGTTATATTATACATAATATAATAATATACAGGGAGTGGCCCGGCTTCGCACGGGTATATTCTATAGCCTAGCCTATGTTCATCAGGGATAGTGACGACCGATGTGGCGCGGTGGGCGAAGATCTGCCTGCGACGCAGAAGGTTGAGGGTTCGATTCCCGCCTCGGGACAAATGTGTGTACAATCTGCAGACATTTGTTCAGGGTGTTCTGGTCGTTTTCTATATATATAATAAAAAATATCTATCTATGTATTGTATTATATTATGTATATCAGTTATCTAGTACCCATAACACAAGCTCTGCTTAGCTTGGGGCTAGATAATGCGTGTGAATTGTCCAGCATTATTTATTTATTTATTTATAATGTGGGAGTCTAATGATGAAAGAATTTTTCAAATCGGTCCCGTAGGTTCGTTCGGAGCCTATTGAATTCAAACAAAAAAAAATATTTCCTCTTATTATAATATTAGTATGGATAACTATTACTAAAGTTACAGATAAGAGATACTTAACTATTACAGATATGCGCTTTTAAGTGAGAAAGTTGTTACCCGTGGTTCCCGCACAAGGCTATATTATACCTAGGCCTGTTTCGCGGAAGACCGTGTTTATAGGTGGATTTCCAAATACTGAGAGAGCGTTACAAAAGCAAAATTAGTAACAGAGTTTGCTGAGAAGTAACTAAATATTATGCTTCTTGTGAGAATTACTTAAGATGATACCCCGAGCCAAACTAGCGCACTTTCTGGCACACTCAATTATCGCATCTCTGCCTTAACTATACAAAATAAAACTATTACAGAGGCACTAAAAAAAGCTTAGGTATAATCACAAACTGCTCATTGAAAATTTTGAGATTACCTTCATTCAACGAAATAATAAGATACAATAGATGGCGGCGCTAGTTTGGCTCGGAGCATCGTATCAAATAAAAATTAGTCCAGTATGTGGTCCAGTAAGACCTGCAGTACTCTGAGCTCAGAAAATAGCAAGGCATAGCGAATTGCACAATCAAGTGTCTGCACTAGGCTTTCACCGCACTAGTGAAGAGGGTGTGGGGCGTGGGCGCAGCTACTGAACTAACGAGGCGTGGAGTGGAGTGCTTTACATGTATGAACAGTGACGTATGTACGAATGTTCCTTGATAACACGTGCATTGTACCAATACACCAGTAGCTCAAGATGTACTCGTGCTCATTTAATGTGCGGTAGGAGGCTGGTCTTTCGAAAAAATCAACATTTCCATGATCTTTGAGATCCTACTGCTGTTCAAATATGAAATCTATGATTCTTATCTTAGTCTTTTGATTCTGTACAAAAGCGCCAAGATAGTTTTTAGATTACTTGCATTAATGTTTGTAAAAATATATTAATATATTAGTTCGAAGAAGGCAATCTATCTATATCAATATAGATAGATATTTGCCTTCTTCTCCGAACTAATATGACTTACTAACTTTGTTTTTATATTGAAAAATAAAGCAAAAGCAGGGTAACGAATTCGCCAAATTAAATATTTGATTACTTGAAAGTACTGTTTTAAATAGAAGAAATCTGATTTTTTTTACTAGAATTTTGCACATGCGGTCTGCTGTCCTGCTGAACGCGAAATCCTATGCCTATCCTTTTCACAAGACGACCTGGGAAGAGGCACCTTAAGGCGGTGGTATGCGTCAAACTAGCGCCGCCACCTATTTTATTACTACGTTGATCAAAGGAAATTTCAAAAATCAAACGCAGTTTGTGAGCTTTTTTGAACGCCTTTGTAATAAATCTATTCTATTAGGTTAAGGCAGAATATCGAAGTTGCCCTTGGTGGCCGCTAACATAATATCTATTTTCTCATTATTCAAATTCTATTTCCACTGCTCATTATGACATAAGCGTTATTCAAGCATAGATCCATGACTGAGTAAGCTTTCATAATACGGGGCTTTGAGTCAATATTAGATTAGGTACCTAACTCTAGCAGTCGTCTCAGCCAGACATGGAATAACACAAAACAGGAAAACCATACGAATAAAGCATAAAAACAAACGATTAATAAAAAGTGGTGCCATTGACGGGTTCCACTATCGATGGTGTTCGTGGAATTGGTAATGGCAGCAATCAATAATTGATCTGGTCTTGTGGTGCACTGGTGCGTCTGAAAGGTGATTGACATTTTACCTTTACTCTCATAAGTATATCATCATCAGCCTATAATAGTCCACTGCTGGACGGACATAGGCCTCCCACATTAGTATATGCGCAAGAGAATCTAAGTAGGTCTAAGCAGAGCCTAGCCTACGCATCTTATCCCCTTGGAGTCGAGATCCTAGGTCCGTGGTACTTGCAGCACAATGCAGCTAGCGTCTGTGAGACGCTGGCTGGTATTGATGTGGATCAGTTGAGCTACCTGTAGATTGTTTGTAACTGTCTGCAGTTAGCTCAATTGTAAATACTAGTTCTAATTTGTTTCTATTATTATATCTATAATATAAAAATGAATCGCAAAATGTGTTGGTAAGCGCATAACTCAACAACGCCTGGACCAATTTGGCCAAATCTTTCTTTGTTGTGTTTGTTATTGTCAGGAGAAGGTTCTTATGAAAGAAAAAATTAAGAAAGTTGGAAACATAAATTTCCACGGGGGCGAAGCCGCGGTTCGCAGCTAGTTATAAATATAACTTTTTTGTAAGTAAATAATTTTATTATAGTATCTCGCATCGAGTATAACGACGATCTCAGTGGCGTAGCGGGCGAAGGTCCTCATGCAGCGCAGGAGGTTGCGTATTCGATTCCCGCCTCGGGGGAGAAATTTTTGTACAATCTGTAAATATTCGTTTCGGGTGTTTCCATGTAATTAAAAAAAATCTGCCGATATAATCTTTGTATTCACCCAAGTTCTATAGTAGGTACACATAACACAAGCTCTGCTCTTAGCTTGGGGCTAGTTGATGCTGTGTGAATTGTCCTAAATTTTTTATATGTAATGATTGTTACCGTGGCAGGAGACTTACACACTCGCCCGTGAAAGTTTGTCTGCTTGTTTGCTCTTAGGGCCAAAAGCCAGGAACTACTTTTGGCCCCAACTCATCGGTCAGGCCTGTTAGGAACACGGTAGTCGAGTCTAGAAAGAAAGACGTTGGTCGATTCTTCTCTTCTACGTGTAAAACGTTAACGATAATGTTCACGTCAGGGTGAATAATAAATTGGTTCCTTTTCACTCTTACAAGCGTATTGTACATCGACAATACTTGACGTACCATAAGTTAGTCATAAATATAAAGATAATTGTTTCTATGTCATCACGCGTCGGTTGCGAAATGCGACAGCAATACTAATGACGGAGCAAAAAGATCAAAGTTTACATTTTAATGCAATTTCTATTTGATATCGGCAACGTAGTCACAACTGACACAACATGGAAACTGCGCTGATAAATGATGTCAGCTGACACGGTTATTGCGAATTTATTTACATGCATTTAATAAACTATTGTTTATCGGTATGATAATCCTACTGCGCCGGCGCTGGCCACCCACACAACGTATAACATTATCGAACTTCCTACCTTTTGTACAATGTATTAACTACTGTTATATTTCCCTAAATTTCCTAACAACCAGAAGTTTGGAAAACGGTTTTGTCATTCAAACTAAGTCTAGATCTCAATACTCGTACGAGATCACCGAGGTAAAAACTTTGATTACATAAAATTTAAATTTTTTCTTTGGCTACTTGAATGTGAAAACGCCATTGAGAAAAACGTCACGTGGTCGAGATCTCAGATACCCTGTACTCTATTGAAATTACTTATGTTTTGATTCGTAGGTAACTAATTATTTCGTTCCTTAGACCAGTTTCTTCATAAGCTGTAGTTTTTTTATAAATAAGCAAAAACTTGATTTTTCGCTAACACCTTCCCAAAAACGTATGCTCTGTCCCGCTCCTATGAATCGCGAAATCCTATGCCTATCCTTATCACAACTTTTGGCATTAGGCCCGCTCTTAAGCCGGTTACTGACCGGTGTCACGGGTCGTACGGGGCTAACATCCGTCTCGTTGGCCGCGCTTTTTCCCCCGTACTGACTGCACGAACGCTCGCTGTGTAACACGTTACATTACGCTTCATAACATGACACCGGTCAGTAACCGGTACTAAGAAAGATGCTATAGAGACATCGAAATTAAATAGATTAATAATTAAGAAGTAATAATTAGAATTAAGTAGATTCGGAAATTAAAGCGCCTCTAGGAAAAATGACAATGAAATTAAATGCGATTGCGCAGCGAGCACGCCGCGACGACGACGCAGCGAGCAAATACAGAAAGCTGCCAAATACAGAAGTATATACTTTGATTGCTTTTAAACACTAAATACTGACTTTGAATCACAGTTTTAAACAGTTTTTTTATTTTTGCGGTATAATCCCTTGGGAGTAAAATTTATGGCACCACCGGGATCCTCTACAGTCTATACAACTGCAAAATAAAATCATAGAAATCGGTCCATATGACAGAAAAATGGAAGAAAATACAAAAAAAACAAACACACAGCCGAACATAGAACCTCCTCCTTTTTTGGATAAAAATATAATATAATCGGTTAAAAATATGAGTTTTCATCACTGGAAGCCGGTTCGACGATGCCTGTCCAAGGCGGGGCAATTGGAATAAGAACTCTACATATTAGGAAGTGTGACACAGTCATTATTTCACTAAACGGGGACATTATTCCGCTGGATTTATAGGCGATTTAAAAAGCGGTTTATAACATAATGACGTAGAACGATTCTGTTTACGGCAAAATGCTTTTAAGATTGGTGTTGCAATTTTATTTAATAGTTTCCTCCAATAAGATAGTCTTTAGTCTGGCCATTATGCTAAAACTTAGCTTCTGAACCCTTCCCCCTGCTTGGGGGGGAGGTTCAGAAGTTGAGTGCTGGACGTAGGTGGATAATCTTTGTCCAGCAGTGGGTTCTAATAATAGGCATCTTAATATAGACGGAAGGCTTTAAAGACAAGACTAATAATTGTAAGGTAACATTTAAATAATCTGAAAAAGTTCAACACCAGAAAATCCAGTCATTATCTAAATTAAATAATCAAACGACTCGACACCTAATACAACATCATTTATGATTCAGGAAATCCTGACACAATAAAGGATTAGTAATTGTCGTCCGATATCAATTAAAACGAACCGGCACTTGAATAACGTCACAAATGCACTATTTATAATTCAATAGCGACACAAAACACAGTTTAGGATTCTATAGACGTAATTTTGTGACACCCCGACATCCCTATCGTCATCGTTTAGAAATGGTATCGTTACAAACAATATTTACCTGGTTGGTATTGTTGATGGAAGAGTGAACGAGTAAATGTTAATAACTCGTCTAGGCATAGGTTAGTTGGATATTATACGGCGCCTCTGTGACAGACAGATAAACATGCTACCTAGTCACTCATGGCTATTTATTATAAGGCTGTGACATACTGGCGATTTGCGAACTACGCCGAGTGGGGTGGTCGTGGTCGGGGCTTGATTGGATTGTGGATTGTGCTGGACTTTTACACAGCATCGTCTTGCAGAGAACAAAACTATTGTAATAATACCAGATGTCTGATACACCTACTTCTACACAACATTGAGAGCACCCCGACACGAGATACATAATTTGAAGACCATGCAAACATCTACACTAATCTGCAGCAACTGACATAACACAATCGTTTTTGCAGCACACACGAGAAATAGTGGAGTCAAGGCGGCGACGCGGCGCGGATCCATGTATTGCGGCGGTGCTTTTCTACCAGAGACTTGCTATGTTTCCGACAATAGGATCGCTCCATTATCGCGTCATTTTCATAGCTGACAAAAATGACGCGATAAAGAAGCTATCCGGCTCGGCTGGAAACAGCAACGTAGCACATCTCTGGTGGAAAAGCAGCAATTATGGCGGCATATATCCATGACCGTCAAGTGTAAACTACACGTTGTATATCGGGAACATTTTATCAAGCTCTTTCGCCTCCTTCCATGCAAGTGACAAAAACCTTGATCTTATTCACGAAGCAAATCGCCAGTGTAACAAGGCCCTAAACCACCAACGGTCATTGAATGCCTGTTGCTAACCTGTTAATGACAAGCGCTTTGTGGAGGGAAATTCATGAGGATAGAAATATACACTTTCTCGACGTAAATGGATATACGAGCCTTCATTCAAAGGTATTGGTGAGGTACTCTGATGGGATTGGTTCGTGCAATGTTTGAAACGCGCTGGGAATGAAGGTATGTTTGTTTGTGAATGTTATTATTATACTAACAGCTGTTTATTTATTAAGCTTTATATTTTTAGTTGTAAGAACACAATGCGTGTTCTGATCGCAGATTTTACTTGATTGTTATTTTTCGTGTACAAATAACATAACTTGTTACTTGCGCTTGCCCGCGTTTTCCTATGGATACGTTAACATTTCTATTCCTTTCTCAATTTTGATTTATATCCCATGGGAACTGATTAATGGCATAAAAAGTAGCCTATGTTTGATTTCAGGATTAGAATTAGATAGATAGAAAATACTTTATTGCACACTTAAAACTAAAAAAACAATTTACACATAAAACAATTATATCATAAGTGACAATTGGCGGTCTTATCGCTCAAGAGCGATCTCTGCCAGACAACCTGGACTGGAATTACCTGTATGCAAAACTTCACCCCATCCATTCCGTAGTTATGGCGTGAAGAGGTATCAAAAATCCATACAACGAAACAGTCGTCAAGGATTGAAACCAATTAGATTAACGTTCGTGGAATAAGTTTGAGCTATACAGGTGGTTTGGTTTTAGAAAACACCTGAGAATTTGTAACTCGAGGTCCAAGTGCTATCTATTGGCCGTCGCCCATGATTACGAAAAGCCATAGATTTAAAACAATCCCATTTTACAAGCGGAGGACAATGCGATAACAGTTTTACGACTAGTCTGCTGTCAGCACTTGTAAGTGGCCATAAAACAGACCAGTGGTTATAATGCGGCCCATGGGACCATTATTAACGCATTGGTCCGAGTAGTAAACTCGGTTTCGGTCATCTTCTGGGCTTTGAGCTTATCGATCAACAATTGCATTTACGATATGAAAGCAGTAGCAGTGTTCCGTCACTTGCGCTTAGTTTTTAGGTGTTTATCTTCAGTTTCCGGGCTCCCCAGGGTTCGTGCTGCCAAGGGTCGTCGCCTGACGCCACGGATAAGCTGCATCATAATTTTTGTGGTTTTAGCGTGTACCTACATGACTGTCTTCTATTTTGTTTTATGATAATCCCGGGAAAAAGTATTTTGCAGTGGATGGTTGGTTAGCAACAAAAAAGATAATAGAGATTACAGAGCAGAGCGTTAGGAACATTTCTTCTTCTAGCATAAGGCTCAAAGTTAATTGGTTATAAGTCGAGTAAGTAAGGTATCTGTTACGAAGAAAAAATATTTTATCTGTGGCAGTAGTGAGGCAGTCAATTTCTCCAGGGGATGGGATTTAGCGAAATTACGGTATTCTTCATTAAACCGAAGTTGAACTAATTTCTCTGTTTAATTTCTAAGCTAAATACCTTTCACTATCACTACACAATACACGTTAACAAACCTACTGGCAAACACGCTGAGTATGCTTCTGGAGCTGGCCCGGACCCTGCCTACTAGAGATGCAGGTAGGTAGTTTTATAATAATAATAATAACATTTTATTGCAGACACAATGATCCATACCATAAATGACAATCGTACAAAACTTATAAACTAAACACATAAAAAACTCACATTAATCGTCATCACTCATATCGTTTTGGCATGTTATATAGTGACCATTATCATCATCAGCCTATACCAATCCACTGCTGGACATAGGCCTCCCCTAATGAGCGCCATAGCGCCCTGTCTTCATCTTGCCGCATCCAGCATCTGCCAGCATTCTTTCGCAAATCGTCATCCCACCTGGTCGGAGGGCGTCCTACGTTTTCCGAGTCGCGGTCTCCACTCAAGAACACGTTTACCCCAGCGGTTGTCGGATAGTATAGTGACCGTAGAGTGATAATAGTTTCATCTTCTTAGATGTTAGATTATAAATATTACAATGTAGATTATTTTTCTAACAAAGTATCTCCTAGTTTACTCACGGTAAAAAGTTGAACCCATATGTAGCAAAACATGTTAGGTGCATAATCTGAGACGTGAGGTGGGTACAGACTGTCGAGGCGAGAGCAACGATCTCGTGAACGCGTCTATGTTAATTGCAGGATATTTTTATAACAACTGCCTCCTGGGATAATGTGCTTAGCGTAGAATTAGGGATATTATTAGTTATTGATTTATTGATGAAGCGGAAATACTTGTGGTTATAGCTCATTAGATGGTATAAACGAGAAAAAAGAGACAACAACTTAAATAGAGTGCACGTGAACTAAGAACTTAAACTTAGCAGTATTGAATTGATCATGATTCATGATAGTCAAGAATGTTTGTAGTATTGAAAGTATAATAAACATGCAAGGGTTTCCAAAAGCTCCTTTTAGGGATTCGTTAAGCAAATAAACTTCAGCTTAATCTAAAAGCAGCAAAATCTGATCTAGCTACATTATCGACCCTCAATGGCTCGATTTCTCATTAGCTCTCAACTTTCCCGACTCTGTTCTTAATTGGTAAATGATCAGTCTCCGTAAATAGAAGAAGGAAAGTTAATGGCAGCCCCATTAAACCCTTAGTTCACATCTTAATTGTGCGCAAACGGTGATAAATCTCGCAGTTCTCGTTACTCGACAAATCTGTGCTTAGAAACTACCAGAACTGAACGTTATCGCAGGCAGATAAGAAAACAGCTATGACTAGAGAATAGGCGCTGGATATCGATTGTGAGATTCATACACAAGAATGTCGAAGTGTCGTTTTGAATAAATAAATGTCGAAACTTAAAACAAACTATTCGTTAACGCCCAATTAGCGCTAAATTATGAGGAGAAAACAAAAAGGTTAAGAGTCAATGAGGCATTCAACGAGGCGCGTCTACAAATTCTTAATACGTAAAGCCAAGTGTCGCGGTGTCTACCTCATGCCTTATGGGGCACTGGCATTTCGTCAGGTTTCACGTAAACAAAATCATATGTCACACAACTTCTCGCCTTATCTCTACATGATAGAGTCGAATGTCGAGGAGATGCCTCCCAGGTATGATGAAATACACGCATTCCTCCGATCCTGGTGAGGAGAAATTGTATCTTAGAGAATTGGAGGCTAATTAGTGGGGCAAGGTTCGAATGACGGCGGCGGACCACAGCTGCGATTATGCAACCAGTCCAGAAACTGGTTGAGAACATTCGTGGATATTGTTCTGTTAATTTGGAACACAATAGCTATTGCTCTATTTTACAGTAGTTTGAATTTACGGACTACCATTCTGGTTCTAAAGCAACTTTTCCATTGAAACTTAAGAGGCGAACCTAGTGAGGGTTTGGGTAGTCAAACTAGGCCTAGATCTCAGTATTCACAGTGATACCCATCGTAAAACTCTAATTGCGTGACATTCAAAATTATTTTTGGTTCCATGAATGTGAAAATACGATAAAATTTAAGTTTTGCAGCTAATTTGCTTGCGATCTCAGGAGTCAGTGGTATATATTGAAATGACTTATGTTTTAATTCGTAGACTAATTATTTTGTTTTTGAACCAGTTTCTTTATAATTTGTGTAGTTTTCTTGTATATAAACAAACACTTGAATTTGCGCTAAGGCCGTTCCAAAACCGTATCCTCTCTCCCGCTCCTAATCCGCTCGAAATCCTAGTCTATCTTTTTCACAAAATGGCGCGTAGTGCGCCCTCTTAACGATACCGTTTCGCTACGATATTGGGTTAGTAACTGGGGCAGTATAAACGAGTAGTAATAAAACTGGGCTGGGCTTATAGGGTCTACTGCAGAGAAGTCGGGACTAGTACCAAGTGATACGGGGTAGTCTGTGGATCACTTTGGCACCTGCTCTACTCGGAATAAAACGCTTATTTTTCCTAACTAAAGTTGCAATATATTTTCATTAGCCTTAGACGGCGGCGATATGCCTAGAGTAAGTTGACGGCCGATGTGGCGCGGTGGGCGAAGGGTTCGATTCCCGCCTCGGGACAAATGTGTGTACGATCTGCAGATATTTGTTCAGGGTGTTCTGGTCGCTTTCTATACATAATAAAAAAATATCTATCTATGTATTGTATTATATTATGTATATCAGTTATCTAGTACCCATAACACAAGCTCTGCTTAGCTTGGGGCTAGATAATGCTGTGTGAATTGTCCAGCATTATTTATTTATTTAAGTGTTAGGGTAAATTATATGACAATATCTTCACCTAATGCGTTACAAAATTGAAAAACACAAAATTAAATAAACTGGCGGGCCCCTCGCGGATTCATCCGCGTAATTCCCGTTCCCTTAAGACAAATAGTAAGGCAAATGACCTTGGACCTTTCCGCGCGCCTTTATGCAGCAGCAAAGAGTGCTTGTTTTCGGTTCAGCATACTATGTAGTCCCATAATCAACCAAATAATAGGATCCTCTGCGGTTGGGCGACGTGTAACTGGTCAGGTTTAAATCACAGATTTTGTAGGTGCAAATACGTTTTTACGTTTGATTTCATTAATTTGACTGCTTTTCGAAGCTAATGGACCTCCAAGCGGTAGGTATGAACTATGTGAATCACTATACTGAATTTGGTACTAATCGAATTTGAGACGCCGATAAAAAGTGGGTTCGAAGCCGCTACACATACACTATAACTAACAGTATAACAACTACACTATGATTAACAGCAAATATTTGGAACCTCCAAGGGGCCTTTCAGGATGTGTGTTACAGGATATATAAATTTCAGAGCTCCACAATCCATATTTTCGTCGGAAAACGAGTTCGAAAACACCAAATTTTCTTGTTTTTGCCTTAGTATTCGCCTTAAGAATTCCGGGACATACACACACACACACACACACACAAAAGTCACTCCCTGAAAAGTAAGCTTTCTAATGATGAATAATTTTTGAAATCGGTAGATCCAGAGTTTACCCCCCACAACGTCACAAACAATTCATAAACTTTACCTCTTTATAATATTAGTATAGATTCCTTCAACCATTAATTCTTAGCCCGACAAGGCCGTGTATGAGCTGTATGTAATGTATATGCTACGGTGGTGATAGATAAGGTGTTACTCGTATAGGTAAGGCTCTGATACCTACTCACTCGAGTCAAGATCTAAATCTGCGAGACGTGTCTTATCTTACCTGGAACAAAACAAAAGCACATTAGGGAAACCAATATCTTTACAGCTAGCGGTAAAAGTATAGAGATGGCTTGTGGTACGGACTAATAACTTCTTACAGCTACTTCTACTGTACGTAAGACTTTTACACAGTTAGTTATATTTAAAAGAGTGCGCACATCAATCCAATACCGCTACCATTCAGCACGAAAATGTGCATTCAAATTTGGGCAATCGTTAACTTTGGATACATTTTACAGTTATAAAATGGGTTCCCACAAGACTAACGAGTGATCGAGCTGTCTGTCATCTTATGTCGTCAATATAAAATACCTACATCTAATTTTTAGGAGTTAAAGACCGCATTTGAATGCAAGTTTTTGTTCTACAGCGGTGCTTTCCAGGTGTGCGACAAGCTTAAGAGTTTCGTTGCGGAAAACGACTTGTTCGATTTTGTTGGACGTTTTCATACAAAATACTTAGTTTGCATTTTACAATGGCTAGGCTATTTATCAGACAATCAAACCACCTATCGTCATTATGTACCTTTACTTGCATGAAGATTGTATTTTAGACTGATAGGTAACGTAACCATGCACAAGCAATGAAAATTGCGGATACATCTGATATCTTTAGGGGGTACTTCATGAATTTGTAGATCCGAGTCATTTGTATGCCAGTCATTTAATCATGGGGATGAACAAAGAAATACAAATGGTAGATGGCAATCCACCCCTTTTTATAACGACTTTCAACAGAAATTTTTAGAAAAAAAAACAACAAAATACCTACTAAGAAATTAAAATAAGTTTCTTTCGGCGGGACTTAAACAACCCTTATGCCTTAGAAGTGAGTAACGGCCACACCTCTCGTCAAATAAACTAAATTAACTTTAGTCTTTGAACAGGTTTGGATGAACGTCAATATTTAATTTATTAGAGCAACCTGCGGCGCTACAGTCCGTAAGAATTCCAGGAGATTTACCGGTTGTCGGAAAGTGATTTCGTGGCCTAGTTGGTTAGAGCAAACCCGTTGAGGGTGGGGCGCGGGTTCGAGTCGAGCCGAAATACCCAGAGTGCGCGATGTCAGCACTATATTAACAAAACACTCAGGATTTTAAAGAAGAGTACTGACCGGTGTTACGGGTCGTAATGTACCATTTGCACAAAACATGATACATTACGCCGTGTGCTATAAATCCGTCTCGTAGCTCTCTTTACGAGCGCTTTTTTCTGCGTCCTGACTGAACGAGCGCTCGTTGTGTAACCAGTTACATTACGCACCGTAACACCGGCAGTACCCGGCTTGGGCACTAGGGCTAGGGGCGGCTCAGGGTCTCACGCGAACTTCATTGCTTTCTAGTACTACCAGTAATCATACTCTTTTCATTAAGCCTTACATTTGCCTGTTCTGTTGGCAAGTTAAGTAAGCATAGGTATGTATATGTAAACGTCAAAATATCGCCACATTATCGCGGAACTTTATCATTACACTTCTTTCCGCTCTGGTTTAAAACCACACAAAGCGCTTTAACTCGCACTACATGTTTACAAATCTGTCTGTCAGTCACTGCGTGCCGGTACTTTCGGGCAGTCCAAGTGACATTTGCGCAGTGCCTGCTTGCGCGTGGTACGACGGCCAAGGTTGCCGCCGAACGACCACGTGTAATGCTTTATCAAATCCGATTCAATCGCGTTAATAACTACTCTACATTGTGAGTACGGGCTCGCTAAGTCGCTGTGACAATCTGGTGAGGTATGGTTTAATTGAGGTTAAAATAATTATTGCCTGCAAAATGTGGAAGACGCGATTTTACACGTCGTTGTGTGATCAATGGATCAATGCAAGTACGTGACCCATTTAACCAAAAGCTTTGTGGTCATTTTTGCGGTCTTTGATGGAGACCGATGGCTTTCGAGATTCGGAGTACAGATGGCCAAACGGAAACCTTCAAAGAATACAAAAATAGAGGGTGTCATAATGTTTTCAAATCAATCGGTGCGATTTTTAGCAAAATTAAAAGGTAAACATGCCGTTTTTGTGGTCATAACTTCGGTCACGACTTTTCTCTAACTCTTATGGTTTTGGATTTGGTCATCCATTCCAATCTCAAAATGCCACCCTGTATACAAAAAGAACATCCTCAGTTTGAGATGATGATAAAGAAGACGCAGAAACAGAAATAGAATAAATAAAAGTCATAAGCTTGCGTTTATATTGCACAAGATGTTGAAATATCAAACAATTTCACCGAAATCTTGGCATCAGCTACCAACAACGCAAGCATAGCATCCACACAATATTAAACAAATTTCGAAATAAAATCAAACAATACAACAACTGGTCGCGTGACTTCGGTGTGCGGCCCGACAGGCCACAGACAGGTGTGACAACTAAGATGCAGAGATCAAAGCGACTGTTTACGTTAGCGTATGATAACAGTTTTCGGTGGATAGGCCAATGACCATAAACGATGTCACGAAACACTAGTCAGCATGAGCTTGTGTTTTCGCATGTAGACGCGAATAAGAAGCGGCTTAAAACTAAGTTCTCCTACTTGCTAGTTCAATTTGAACTTAGCTTAGTAGAAGATTTCATCATCATGATCCGCAGCCGCATTTTACCCACTGCCGGGCGCCATCCACCACAGTACTAACCGCCTCCATTGACGCCCCCCGACACGGCCGACACGTACTAGTATGTCGTCGACCCACATTATATTACAACTGGGCGATCGACGTTTTTTTGCCCATTATTGGAGAAAAGAAGAAGTAGAAGATTTACTATTACAATATTTCAATAAATAAATACGTACGAACGTAATATACAGTCACCGATTCGCCTGTGAAGCATCATGGTTATGGCAAAACAGAATCTCTCTGGGGCGTAATAGAAAATTCTTTGTACTACACCTACTAAGAAAGTTGATTATTCCTGTTCCAAACGTAAGCAAGAAAGTTCATCATTGCAAGCGTACCTAACGCGTGAAGCGGGCGAGCAAAGTGCATTGAAATCCATTTCTAACGCGTTATTTTTTTATAATTTCTGAAATAGCAGCCGGTAGCTATGGTTATTTTCATAATAGGTCAAACGACAATTTTTTTTTACTCTGAATTCGCCGTATGATTTGCCCTCTTCCGTACTATTCGGAACAATAATTGAGAGAACGAGAACCATGTGAAAATCGTACGCGCGTATTTATTGCGTACGATTTTTACATTATTCGAGTTTATATTTTTAATTTCCACGAGTGATTTTGAAGAGTTTTCCCCGTAAGTGTAGTTTATAGCACTATGTATAACTCAGGAGAAAGTGCGATTCCTACCTCGTGTGTTTAAGGCCCTCGGCTGCGCCTTGGGCCCCAAATGACACACTCGGGATCACACATTCACACAGGAATCAGACACGTTCTCGTCTAGGTTGTACGTACACCTAGTATGTAATGTACTATATTATTTCAATGCATCTATAAGAAATAAATTTAGTATTTTTTTCTCAGTGGCATTAACACATCTGAACATCGGATTAACTTATGGCGAAATCTGTCTCCATCTCCAGTTTTTCGCTGATACAAATCAGCGGAACTCGTAGGTATCTTGCAATTATTATGAATGAATACCGAAATTGGAAACTTCATATATTAATAAAGATGTGAATTCAACTGTTTTGGTTGTCATACCTACTAGGCGTATTCACAGGATCCCCATGGTAAAAAACTAGAATTGCATAAAATAAAAAACAAAGTGGCTTAAATCTCTCGATTTAAAAAAAATACGATAAAAAATCATGAGAGTGAACTGTTTTGCACACAATTTGTTCGAGGTTCTCGGGAATCCTGCAGTCTAATGAAATAACTTATGGTATGTTGTGTTATGACTTATATTTGTTTCTTCATACGTTGTGTAAGTTTCTTGTAAATAAACAAAACCCCGATTTTTGCGCTTACGCCTCGTTCCAAAAACGTATGCTATGTCGCTATGAACGCAAAATCCTATGCTTATCCTCATCACAAAATGTTGCCTTTTAAGTGTGAATAACTGAATACGTTAAGGGATAAAAACAAAGATTTAAATCTTAGGGTAGCCTTTCTACTATCGTAACGACATGGCTGAAGTCAAACAACACAGACATGACTATCAAAAGTTATTTCAACACTTGTACACGAGTTGTGTGTTCAACGAATGTTCAGCAAGTTTGGAGGCGTGTGCTAGCCATCCACAATATGAAACTAAAGTTGCACGGTATTCGGTTATGTAGGCATAATAAGGAGTGAACAAAGTTTAAGAACACGACCGCACTGCAGGATGGTAGGTAATCGGCTAGGTTGGCTGCTTTAGCGGGGTTTTTCAATGGTAGCTAGGCGCCGAAACAGGAGGTCTACTTTGAAAAACGAACGGAGTTGACGGATAACTTCGATCACACCACACGAGACGAACAACCTTACTACCAAGTTGCTTCGGGCGCGTCACCGACTAACAGACACCTTTCTTTTTGGATCTCTAAGAAATAAATGTCAGAACCATTTTCATAGTAATGTCATCGAAAGCAAGGATCGGCCAGCCTTCGTTTTATGCCATCGTATCGTCATATATGTACGTACTATTTTTATGCGTTCCGAAGTCATCCGCAATTTTTTTTTCATGGTAGTCCTCCAGACATCTTACACATAAACATACATTTACATACGTTTGTTTTCTCATCTACCATCCGCCGTGCGACCGTGGCCTAAGCATCAAGATTAGAACATCCTTCAAAGTGATTACAATCACGACTGTAAAGCTGCAGCCTGCGAAACAAAGAAAACGTAACGTTCCGCGCAGAAATTCACGCATGTTTTACAAAGCACCATAAATAATGCTTTCTAGCTGTGACACTAATGTAACATGTCCAATGTCCATAAATAAATAATTTAATTACGCCGCTGTCTTTCACTTGTCTGCGGCTCAAGGTTCGTCTTAACTCCCACAAGAGTTAAGACATGACTTTCCGAAATGACTTGTCAGCGTCAAGAAAGTCAAATTGGGTTTTGTGATACACGGTGTACCTTTTAATGGCCAAGTAATCCATGAGTGCTCTTTGTCGAGTTTGCAAAACAAGTAAACAACCGCATTTTAAAAGTCTGAAAGCATATTATTCTGGCAGAATTTTGCGGACGAAAAATTTTTTTTCGGGAAAGTCTCAGATTCAAAAATGTTTGGAAGTTATTATTTATGAAACTTTTCCTCTAGAGATATGCGAAGTAGCTGAGCAGTACCTAAGCAATTGTAGAAGCTAAGCTATGAACGCTTCTCTAAAAGATATCAAAGCAGAAGTGCTATTTAATATCGGCCACAGCGGTAGTAAACAAGGAGACAAGCGAGCCTAAACAAATCTACAAGTCGGTCCATCGTAGACAAAAACAACTCCACAAAACAAACCGGCTCGGCTGTGAGGTGTTTATTTAGCGGACCGTTTTGCACACAAATCTACCGCAGATGATATCTGCTAACTGCCTATCTGGTCAACAGTTTCGGCAGTGAGTCACACAGAAAGTGCTTTGTGTGACATGAATCAGCGGAAGAAATCTCTTTCGTCATTAAAGAAACGGAACTTAGTTTATATTGTAGGCACGTCTTATGTCATCATAGGTTTCAATAAGGCGTGAGGTTCTGATGAAGGTCGTTATCCTAATACATCTCTAATGAAGTAGTTGATATGCGTAATCATTGCCATTTAGAAGAAAAACAGTCAAAAAGAAAAATGATTAGTACTTAAAAGTTTGTTGTAGTTTAATAATAGACTCCGTTTTTGTGGAGATGAAAAACCATTGCGTTCTTTTATTTGTCCATCAGAAAAAACTATCCAATTCACATATTATGATATCCTAAACACTATAAAGCTAAATGCATTATAATGATTTTGAGCCAATTGTTAATTCCTTAAGTGCCATTACGCGTTACGCGATATCAAGGGGGCTCTTCCATAGCGGCAATAAGCAAAGAAACACCATCATTCACACCTGTCGCCAAGCCTCCTAGACCAGACAGACGACAATTCACTGGCTATTTATCTGCCTTAAGAGGTATTGCACACGACTTATTTCTCACACTGTCAAATTACCAATTCGTTGAGCTCATTTGAATCCCTTTCGTAATAACCGCTGTCAGAGTAGATAACAGCACCAACATAATTCGCTCATACATATTCATCAGCTGAATTCTAAGCGGATGATAATTCGGCTGGGCCAGGGTGTTTGATGGATTCGAAACTTTTGTCTGTATGGAGTTTTGGGGCTATAATTTATTCGTGGTCCTCAGTAATCCACTTGTGAAGTCTATGGCCATTCACAAGACCTTGGAAGGAGACTCCCAACATACAAAATTACGCTATGTAGAGCCGACGAGGCGTCTTTGAATTTAATAACTTAAATCGCACAAGAATTGAATTATAAATGAAATGTGTAAGACTATGACGATTATAATAATAACATCGAAGTCCGTTTTGGCTACGGCGGCGAATGCGTGACTGGGCAGGCGTTATAATTATAACTGAGTAGATTATGCAGTACTCCGTCAGTGTGTTGGTTTTCTATCCAGTACGTACGACTGTATTCAGTATATCAGTCGTAGTGAATATCTAGGTACTTTAGGTTGTGGGACATTAAAGCTAGAAACAGACTGAGTCCACGCTGCGCAACACACGTACGCGACGAAATGTGGGGAACGTTTCGGATAGCGTGGCGTACGATACCTGCGTCTAGGTGTTTTCATACTTATTCAAGCGTCCATATTTCATAATATCTCTGATCCTCACCTCACGGACTGCTCCGGCTGCAAGATTTTTAAGGTTATTTCTATCCCATACTATTCTATATCTCCTGGGAACTGTTCCATCCTATTGGAACTGTTATATGGGATATAAAGTAACCTATGTTTGATACTAGCCTAAGAGATACATCTATGCAAAATTTCGACACCATCATTTCAAGAGTTTTGGCGTAAAGAAGTAACAAACATCCATCCATCCATACAAACATTCGCATTTATAATATGAGTGTGAAACACCTATTTAATAGTTTACAGTGAGCGAAGGCAGGTGTAACATGCAAGTGGAGTAGTCAGGTGTGGATTCCAGTTTCATACTCAACTGGCCAAAGGTTACATATAAAGTAACAACATTTTCCCAAGAATGCACAGGATCGTTCTACGTCCTACCTTCAAGAATATAATCCAATTGTAATAACAAACAAGCTAATTGCATTGCTTTCGTCATTCGGAGACCTTACATTACAGTATAAGAATCTCTACAGTGACTGCAACCTTCAAAAACTGCCAAGGAGTTTGCATCTGCTAAGAAAACTGTAGTACTAGATAAGTACCAATAGAAACCCACGTTTTAAGATTTCATCTCGCAAAATTGAATAGCATTTTGAGTCGTGACGGTTGAAATTGGGCAATAAATAAAAGTATCTATCTTATGAACCGAAACAAGGCAATTTAAGCGTTGATTGCTAAGTAATTAAGTGGTTTGTTGACTTAGCAATCAGTGTCAGTGCGGGGTCTGTCACCCACAGACGGCGGAGGTGGGCGATAATAACAAAACTCGACTTTTAGTATCGTTTATCACGATTATGACTTATCGATAACTCTGTATTTGGGTTTCACGACGGTATCGATGTCGTCTTCATTATTGATGACCTTCGTCGTAAGATAGCTACAGTTTTCGATTTAGATGTTAAGCCGTCTTCAAAAAGAGAGAAGGGTCGAATAAGCTGCACACATCAATGTCGGGGAACTCGGAATCAATATCTATAGGTACCTTTTTTTTTATGCGGGGAGGAAATTCGTTTACGAATAGACTGGTCTGGGGGGACCAGAATTATGTGGGACTCGACGCCCTGAGAAAGACGTAATACCCACTAAAACCTCTCCAGTGACCCTCTCTCGCCATTTTTTCGCCAAACCGCGGGAACATTAAAACCTACCGCGGCATCTATAGGTACCTACAGGACCGAAATGGAAAGTGGACTTAGGACATTTTGTCTTTAAGGGTTCTGGAAAACACGCTTATTTTAGAAAGCTTGAAGTAAAAATCTAATAAACAAAAGCGATGCTCAACACCTTATCATAATTTCTACTGTGTCGGACGGAGCAGTAAATTTATCTAGAATTTGAATTTATGCGGTAACCTCTTCGCTATAACAGCACTCTAGAGCCCCTTTTAATGCCTGTGGCTCGGTGGTCGAGCTATATCATCCTATATCATAACTAGTGATCCGCCACGGCTTTGCACAAGATGTATTTTGACATCAAATCCTTCCGGTACCCATAAACTACATAAATGATGATGAATAAAGGTCAAATTTTTTTTTTGAAAAGCCCAAGACGACGGTTTTCTGGCCGCTGCTATTACAAACAAGGGAACGGATTTCTTCTGCGAATCAAATTAGTTAACAACTACTTTCTGCACGCGACTTCGCACGTATTGTGACTATGGAAACGTTTATAGGTTATTTTTATCCCATGGGAAATATTTTATGGGATAAAAAGTAGCCTATGTTTGATTCTAGAGATATATCTATGCAAATATCAAATTTCAACTCGATCGGCTCAGCCGTTACCTATATCGTGAGGAGGTAACAAACATCCCCATATTAATGTGATGTGATAGTGAATTAGTTAACCTACTATTTCTTAATATCTTAAACCTAATTAAACGCTGTTAGTCAGCTATCTTTACTGATCATCATAACACAAGCTCTGCTTACTTCGGGGATAAAAATGATGCTTAGTGAAAAAGTTCAGCGTTTTTGGTACACCAATATTCCCTTTTCACACACAACCCTTGAGAATTACCCAATTAACAAGTCAGAACTGCAAACAGATTAAATTTACGGTTTTTCTCACACGGCAATCCAGAGCATCCGGCATGTCTGCAGATTTCAAAACGGATTTGACCGATACCCGTCGGTTTGCGCAATGAACTTGTATCGTACGACCTTAAGCGTATGTTGTCCCGGACTTTGGTGTTGTAAGGCCTCTACTTTTTACGGGTTTTTACTAAGTAACGTAAGAAACTTTACTTGATGTTGGTAAATTTGAAATACTTGCAGCTAGAGAAATTTCCTTAAAACAACTCATGGTAACTCATCCAATCTACTGCTTGACTACCTTTGAAATTCTGGACCTATTAGACAGGTTCGAATGATGGAGTGGCATGGTACCTATGGGCATTTGGGCACCAGGGCCCGTCCGTACTCGTAAAAAACGATAATCAAGTTTTTGATTCAAATGCTATCCTATCCAAGTGACATAAGAATTGGTGTTGCAAGAACGCGAAACTTTAATTTTTGTTTTTCGAGTAGGCCCCCGGGTGAGTTGACGTCATAAAGTATTTGTTTCTTTGGCACCTACCTACTAAGTCACGCCATGTTTCAATATAGCCATAACTGCAATCTACGTTTGTTTACCATTTCTAAGTTGGTTGTATGTCACAAAGCCATGTCAACCTTTGTCCAACCATGTTCCAACTTTCGCATTAAAAAACAACAATATGGTACCTTGGCTACGCCTAACCAAGTTCTAATTCTATATCAGTTCAATTAGTGACGCAAAAATCACCCGGGACCGTAAACAGAGTTAACCGCTAACCGAACCGTAGCGTAAACACGGCTCAAACGCGTCGGTAAACGTTATCACAGGTTTACGACGGCAAGCTGGGCAGTGGGCACAGCTATGTGGAGCGTACGAGATAAGTAATCGTGATAAGGAATGCTTTCATCTGAAGCTCACTGTTTTGAGGTCACTTCGTCTTATCACTGCTGCTATTCGTTACGGGACTATTTACTTTAGCACATGTCTGCTCTACATCGTCAAGTAGTATGTTGTTAAACCCTGTGCACGAAGATCAGCTTGCAAAGTGCTGCTAAATATGAAGCCTGAAAAAAAGATCAAATCATGAACTAGCTCCATTTACTTACATTAGATGTACATGAAAACGATGACTAGAATTTAGTTCTTAATCGAACCCCTTCTATTATAATATTATCGTTCGTAATAGAAACCATTCTTTATTTGCTTGTAATTGGTTAAAAAAAGAGCATGGACCGAAAGCACAAAGACGTTTTTTACTCTAAGGGTCAGCTCACACCAAGACGAGACGAGGCGCAAGTTGCGCCTCGTCTCGTCTTGGTCTTGGTCGACGCGACGCGTTGCGCCGCGCAACGCGTCGCGTCGCGACTAAACAAACTATCGTAGGTTGACACATTCATTATTAATGTAAGCGTGTTAACTAAGAACCTTATTCGTGTTGGAAGAACACCAACGTTACCCACGAAGACGTATTCTACCTTAAAAGCATAACAGAACCTTGACAATCATTACGATCGCAACAAGGAAAAATACGCAAACGTCGATTAATTAAATAGCTTAGCATAGGGCCGTGGGAACCAGCTTCTTGGTACTGCGTCGTTTTTTCTCTGAATCTACGTCACGATAAGCACCATTGATCGTCTCGTGTGAGGTAGATTTCAATGTCACACTAATAACATTAAATATGTATAGGTTATTGTTTCTATGTTGGTTTTGATGGGAATGTAAGGTCAGGCAGAGGCCGAATATCGTGTTTTTAAATGAGATTGGTTCACGACTATGATTGTCTTATCATCGATATCTATAGAATTTTGTTGGTAATTTTGCTTATGGGATATAATTTCGGCTAACGCGAACAATTTTCAACAACAGGTTTGTCTACTATTCAGCGAATGGCGTTTTGATTTTACATGACTTGTTGTTAACTTGAGATCCGAAGCCTTTTGGGGGAAAAGCTTGAATAAGGCGCATTCTAGGTCAAAGTACAGTTCCGTCTTGTGATATATCTAGGTGGCGTGGCGTTTTATTGGAGGTGAATAAAGCACATTTTCCAAGAACCTTGGATTTATTCTTTCATACGGAGAGGTCAAAGTCTGCATTCTAAGATTGTAACATGAAGTGCTTGGGCTAAAACTGCTGGCTTTTTGCCAATAGGCTTGACATCGATAGACTGAGACCCGAGGGTCATGAAGGCTTCATGTTTAGGAGCACTTTGCAAGCTTAGCTTCCGACACAAAATATTGAAATAAAGCTAGGAATAGAATGGAAGAAGCTGAAACGGTAAAGCTCTCGCAGAAAATTTTTGTGGAAAAAAAACATTAAACTAGTCTTTTTTTTTAAGGTTATAATAGCTATATTGATCAGATCACTAAACTAGGCAATAGCTGATGCAAGTGCTCTATTATCATAGAACTGAGGAAAATATATTAGTGGTATGACCTACCGCTCGTGGCGTGTTCTGTGATGAAGCTAAATCCCCCCTGAAAGTTTTGTGACCAAATAAATTGTAAGAAGTCAGTTAGAAAATAAACTTATGTTTGTTCCACCCTGTTTGAACACAAACAATATTGTATTTAAACAGGGTGGAAAAAAACTGAACGACCAAACTTATGTCCTTCAATTTGTACACCCTGTTTAATTGTTAGAAATCTATAACCTTATTTATTACTTGTATCTAAATAATAAGGTTATAAATTTCTAACAATTTATTCGAAGGTTCTTTACTTAAATAGATAGGGTAGTTATAATTTTGACTTGGCTAGCTTATGTCTTGGGCATAAGTAGATTTCATTTCAAAAGTAAGTAGCAATAAGAACTCATTGTCTGCAATTTTATTCAATACAAGCAGCTCCCCGCGGTTTCACCCGCGTAGTTCCCGTTCCCGTGGGAATTCCAGGATAAAACATATACTATGTCTCTCCCTGAAAAGTTTCTAAGGGTGAAAGAATTTTTAAATCGGACCAGTAGGTTTTGAGTTTATTCGTTACATACAAAAATAAAATAAAAAATTCTTTAAAATATTAGTAAGATACACAAGATATAACAACAAGAAACAGGTCTAAGGGAGAATGCTCATACGTGTCAGATAGGTGGCACTACCCATGCATTATTAACAGAGATCGGAGTAGGAGTAGGTAGAATGATTTAGGACCAATGACCTCAAATAATGCTAACCTACTCCGATCTCTGATTATTAAGAAGAGAAGCTACTAAGTAAATAACGGCAAAATACGTCTGTTACGAAACACGTAAAATTCCACGAGGAACTACGTCATCGTCAGCTGATATTTGTATCGAAGCTTGCCTACGTGGTTATGTGGATCTTAACATCTTATTCTTTAGGTATTTAATGCATTGGCATGTTTGTATATTATATATAGGCACGGTAGTTTAGCAGATTCATTCAATAGGATTTCAACACGTAAACGACACATTAGGAGGGCTTGAAGCTAGTATTAACGACTTAGTTCCTAATTGCTGACTTCTGGTCGCGACTTTGCGTAGGTACTTGTTAAAAGCACAGCTTGTGTCAGTCACCTAGGTGGGCTTAACGAATCTTTCTATTATTGTAATAATTTAACACAAAGGACAAGGGACTGAATTAAGCTTAGACAAGGGACTGAATTAAGCTTACTAATACTAATCTCTTTACTGACAATCGTCGCAGAAACGTCCATAGATAAAAGAAACTGTAGAAAGTGTGTGCTGTGCTATTTGAACGGCGAGATTGATATATTGGTTTCAACCTCAACTTTATAATCATTTTTTTTGGATTAATAATAACAATAGTACCTAAGTAATTTATCTATTTATTCCAATAACACTAATATGCGTCCCTTCATTAGTTTCTTTCATCAAAGGTAAAATACCACAATCTGTTATTCTGAGACTAACTTTATTAACCATTGTTATGGTGAAGCGATTAATTCAGTGGATTCCGACCAGTACTCCAGAGATAGCCCCCTCACAAACAACATCATAAGCAAAATTATACTCTTTTTCAAATGAGTGTAGATTGTCTTTATTAATCTTTTGTAAAGAACGTGCGACGCGAAATCGAAGCATGCCCTCGTCATGTTTCGAACACCCAATATAAAAGTAAAAGAAGTATTGTAAGTATTGTACGTAGGAAATCTAACACTGCGCGCACGCGTAAGGTAGTGTTACAAGTTACAATAACAGAGCGAAGTCAACATCGGCGCGTGCGACGATGTTATAATGTTTATCGATCCTCTTCAATGGCGGGTGAAATAACACACGGTGCTTTGTTTTTCTGAGAATGGCTCCGTTTTTCAGGTGTTTGTGCGTGTTGTAACCTAACGGAAGGCTTTATTTTGAACACGTTTAACTTAGTTCTTTCAAACTGAATTTAACTTCAGTAAGTTTATTAGTCGCTAACTGGACAGTAGGAGCAATCAGCTCAGAGCAAAAATGCCCTGAGAAGACTGATGCTATTATCCTCTTTAGGTCGTCCGGCCACAGGAGTCCCTCAGCAAGTATACAGAAGTTACTTGCTTAGGCCTGTGCCATCCATTTTTTGTTTAAATACTTCACCCGGTTCCTAAGTGGACATTAAAACTAACATTAACATTAAAACATTTTAGTAGCACATTTAAGCTCTAGAAAGATTGTATAATTGATTCGCTCTGTCTTCACTTACAAATGAACGATACGTCGTTCATTCATGGGCAAGTCAACCCAACCCAATATTTACCCCTCGGTCGAGCCAATGCAATCTGCATGGAAAGCCCGCAATGCAGGATTTGGAGTTAAACTAGCGCTTCGATGGATTTAAAGAGCAGCCTAAACTATTAATGGACTTCGCTAATGTGAACCGAGTCCATATCTATCTATCGGGCTCCACCTGAGAACCAGCGTAGCATTGGACTTATGCGTTGTTTTGGCATGCCCTGTCCCGCTCCTATGAACGCAAAATCCTATGTCTATCCTTTTCACAAAGACATGACGTTGTATAGGCTCTTATGGTAGGTATTATTAAGGTTATAAAAAGTAGAACTCATGTTTGCAATTTCAGCCCGATCCGTTTAGTAGATTCAAGATTTTATTTGCTATCATGTTGTAGGTACAATTAAGGTCTTAAAATTAGGTAAAGCTCCAACATGAGCCCGGGTGGGGCACTGCACTATTTTGGCGTGAAGATAATATTAGTGTGATTCATTCCTTCAACTTGATATTTTTTTTACTATTCTACCCTAGACAAGAATCGCTGTGACAATAAACACTTCTACAAATTGTCTAAACCAAAAAAGGCATTACCTCAATGGTATCTGATGATGGAAGAAGGCCAATGAGTGTGCAATACAAGCATGGTTTCCAAGTAACACGTGAGCAGACCCGTGAGCACTGTGGGCAGGTTTCAATACACTATGATAGATAAGTGATGAAATATTGAAAGTAATCAATCAAGTATTGTATAGTTCCGTGAAAGTGCTCTATCAATCACAACTTGACTATCAGGTCCATCTGAAATGATGCCAAAAAGAAATAACAAAAGCTTTATTTATTTCTTTACCGGGACAAAGGTAAACTTATCTTTGTATTGATACTAGCTTCGGTTCGCGGCTTAGCACTTATTTTTGGGATTAATGTGGCCTATGATTCCAACGAAGGCCCCGTTTTGAAGATCAGAGTTACTATCGATAAAAGTTTTTTCTTTCATCTAAGTAACTAATTTTTTAAAACTTAGGTGGCGTGCTAGGCTGAGGGATTACTTCTAGCCTTGTTTTAGCTTTTTCGGTATATGTACATACTAATTTTAAGGTAGGTAGTCTTATAAAGAAAGACAACAAGAAAGCGAGACATTGGGGAGGCCTTGCCTTGTGGCAAAGTAAAGACACATAGAAAAAATTACCAAAACAGACCATAGCAAAAAAAATCCGTGACGATCAATATCTCTATCTGATTGTCAATGAAATAACACGGTATAGGGAGCCTAATATCAATCTAAATAGGGTGCAATTTGGAGCATTAAGTGTGCCACGTGTCATGTTTACAACAGCTGCAAAAATGCCTAATTTAAAACATTATCAAATGTAATAATCACGAGGGGTTGTGTCGAATTGTTAGAATTCCATGTTCGGTAGACGCTATCTCATTAGAATGACATTATTTACAGCCTATGAGCCTACACGTCTGGTACCTACACTTGCGGGTTTTTAGTACCCAGTTTGATATTTCATCATGTTTAATGCGTATTTTAATCTGCTAACTGCTACAGAATGATGCAAGTAGACGTAATTTGAACAAAGAAACCTATCGAAATTTCATCATCATCATCAGCTAAAACTTTTCTCTCCGTCTTTCATCAGCCGTATTTACCCGCTGCATTAAGGGTAATATGCCTCCCCAAGTGTATGTAATCCACCACTTTCTAGGGCCTTTCTAATTATTTTATATATATAATTTATGTAATTCTTTTTAGATTTTTATAATAAATCTACAGTCCGACCACAAAGAGTAGAAATTAATTATCGAGGAACTAAAATTTAGTGTAAGCTGGCAACTCTTTATGAAAGGCCAGTGTTTCCGCCATAGTGAATTTGTCGCCTGACTTAGCTTTTCTTTGCAAAATTATATGCACGTCTTTAGCTAAGATACCTAAAAAATCTAACTTTTAATTACAAAATTGAAACATTCAAAACGTTTTGTTGAGATAATAATATACAATTTTCAACCACCCAATGATAAAACAAAAAAATATAATAGGTAGGTATTTATGTATCTATGAAATTTTATTTTCATATCAATAGAATAAGTATTTACCTACTTATACAAAATGTAAAAAACAGATGTAATTTTTTTTTTAAATCTTGCTGTTTTTATTTGTTGGACTAACCAGAATAATTTTCCGCTAGCGGCAACACTCCAAACAATGTCATTTTCGGTCGAGTCGAGTTCTTTGTTTACGTTTGTTTGTTCTGTTGGTTGTTACTTCCATGAAAGCAAATTAATCGCATAAATCGCCAAATATTAGCAAAATGAATAAAACTATACGCAGTGGGGCTCTATAAGAGATGTTTGACCGAGTACCAAGCCGGGAAGCTGCTGACTGATTTATAAGACGTTTATAAATGAACAGCAGATTTGACCGGTAAGTAGCTGGTTAAAAAGAATAGCACTGGAAGTAAACTGTTATAATTTATTAAAAGAATCTTGTAATTCCATCCAAAATCCATGTAATTCATACTAATTAATCATTGTTTATCTTTGTCTCATTGAATAGTATTTTATTTTGTAGTGCAACCAATTATTTTTGATACTTGTTTTATTGCAGGAAAATCTGAAAGCTCAAGCGAGGAATCGGAGAGTGAAGATGAAAATGATGATATGGCAGGGACTTCTAATTGTGTTCTATCTACCACAACATTCTGATGAAGAATCAATGTCTGGTGTTGAATATCTATACTTTGAATCACTAGATTGATGTATGATTTAGAATATTATTATTCAACAAAATTGTCTTTTACTGTGTTTATCCCCCTCTGAGTATACAAAATATTGTTGCTTTCTTTCTAGGTAGGTAGTGTCATAGGACTAGTTTGGACATCATTGCTCTTATAAAATGTTTTGGTTTATGGCACAAGACTAGAAACCCAAAATAATTCATAAATTCCCATTCACACACCTCACGTCCAACTAGTTGACGTTGCCGAAGTACCTAGGATACTATAAAATAAAATTGGTATCGATCGTTTAACGTCTCAGTATTGGCGCGGTGGACAAACGCTCTTGGTCTACAAAAGATTTAATTACTATAATGTTTGTATATAATATAGTGGGTTTGATTCATATCCAGGACAAACATTTATGTGATGAGCATAATAGTAAAACAAAAACTGCATGTTTTAACAATATCAAGTATCAATACGTTCTGCCGTAGTATATGGTGATACCATGTAAAACATGTAATAATTAGTGGCGCCCTCATTTATTTTCTACTCTTTTTGGTCGGACTGTACAAAATTTATCGCATCGCCATTCGCCATAACGTTAGTACCTATCGTCTCGAAGTGACATATTTTGTCATTTAACCTTTGATGAAAGAAACAAAAGATGGAGGAACGCGTGTCATTGTCAAGGTTGAAACCGTTCCATCCATAGGCTTAGAATGTACAAGACCAACAGTGACAGATTAACGGTGTTACAAAAAATGAAATGTAAATATGTGCGTGAAATAGTGCTGCCTTGACTCTAACAAAATATTATCGATAGTCTTACGGGCGAAGTCACAGGACATAATGAGTTAGTTTAACAAAGTGATGTAAAAAGTGTTTTAAAATATAAAAAATCAAATACTTTTCAAATAGGTAAACAAATAGCAACATAGGTAAAGCTAGGTAACCTATTATTTATAAATGAAATGACTTAGTTCAGTTAATATGAAATAATGTATATGTATACATATAAAATGGATATTTCTGTGTGTCTGTTTATTACCATGTTTGTAAAATAAAACGTATCCAAAGTTGTTGTGTGAAAGTCCAATGCATTTATTATAAGTAGGCAATGTAAAGCACTTAATAAAAGTCAAAAGTACGTCTCATCATCACAAAATTAAAATAAAACTTTATCAGTATTTGACTTCCGCTAACAAATTTAACTATATGCTCCCTTAATCACATTAACACATTGTGACTAAGAAGAATTTATATCCAAAAATAATGGCTACTAAAACAAAAAAAAATACTATTGGCTAACTAATTCAATAAAAATTGTATAAAAATCTTAAATAAAGAGATAATCTCATGTTCTTCTTCTGTTTAGGCTTGTTTAAAATTTTGATGTCTTGTGTTAACTAGTTTTAAGGTGGTTTCAGTGTTTTGAGCTTCCATGATAACGTTGTGAACTCGAGTTTTCTATTATAACCCCTTATCAGATTTTTTTATATTTCGAACGAAAGCTTTTTAAGAGAGCGGACCCACTGAAACAAAGACGGGGGTTAAAAGAAAAGCAAAAATATTAAAACAGAGATGTTTTTACAATAATCTGAAAAAAAATATATTCTATAGTTTTGATTTTTTTAAAGGGTGCGAGTAGATTTAATTTGTTTAATTACAACAATACTCTGATATTATTTCTAAGTGACAAAATAATAAAATATAAATAGTTATAAAGAAAATAACACTATGTATTTTTAATGTAAATTTTTCGAAATAAATTTATTAACTTCAAAACCGTAAATTATTGTGGAACATTATATGGCGCTCAATTCATAGCTTAGTACCTCCCCAATAAGCACTTAAAAACAGTATTGTGCTGAATTGCTAGTAGTCCTGTATATTATGTTATAATAACCACCCTGTACATTACATTACGTTCTTTTTATTTTACAGGAATGGAAAGTAGTGTTTTATTGTACTTTACAAATCTAAGCCTGTAATGTAATGATAATCCTAGCCAATCACGTCGAACCTACCGGCCGACACGTATTATCGACTATCGATACAATGACATCATGACTTTGTCAATCCCTATCGTAAACAAACAATTTTAATTTTTACTCAAAATTTCCTAAAATTCTTCATTTAGCAATGTAATTTGATGATAAGTCTTAAGAGAAACCTATTATCTAAGCTTTCAATAGCTCTTTTGCCTCATTTTCATACAGCAAATGACGAAATAATGATTATGAAGATTTCAGTAAAAACAGTCATAAATTACCTGTAAAACGTGTTTATAAGCGAGTTATTACGTTTGTAATGTCACATTCACTCGCTGAACAAGACACCATTGTGGCAGAATAATGATTTTATGTTTTAATCGTAAGATTATTAATTAAAAGCACAAAATTCTTCTCGACTTGGATTAGCGCGGGATCTTAAGGCCTCTTACTCAGCTAAAACAATGACATATCGACATCTTGTGTCGCTATCTCTTTTTCTCTCGTGGCAGTGTGTATTAACTAAATACCTCTCGCTCCCACGCTTTGTTAGTCTATTGAACGTAGTGAAAAAATTCTATGTCTATGGTTCCATCAATATTTTTGTGCAGGCACTATCTAGACTAGAGTTTATTACGTCCATGGACGATTCTGCAACGAAACTTCTGTCATAGTTAAGTGATTGGTTAGCAGAATGTCGTCGACCTATATCTCAATATTTATTCGTAACCTGTTCCGGTTGTCTGTATTGTCATGCGCCAATTAGTTGGTCTTTGAAAAACATTGTCGCTCTTGGTCAATGGTAATTGAAAACCAGCGTCGCAAAATCCGTTCTCACGTGTTGAGAGGAAAGTTGATCAGCTATCAAGCTTTCATCCATCGACCGACGGATCTCACAAATAAGGCAATTAGAAGAAACTGGACTTCATCCATCAGAAGTTGAAGCTTAGTTTCTGTCTTAGTACAGGTACAGGGTGAATTTTTGAGACGGGAAAGTAAGGTAAGGGCAATTAGGTACCGTAACCGCTCTGTAGCTACCGAAAAATGGTCTTGGAAGACTATCCATATTTTTAGAGAAATTTCATTACTATTTACAGATTTACAAAAAAAAGTTTGTGCAATAAGTTGGCGTGTTTAAAAAAACTATAAACCTACATCAAATTCCTAAATAGTGTAAGTGGGTTTTGGAACACTTAGACAGCGCGATCAAATTTTTCAAGTAGCGACATTTAGTTTACGTTCGAGTCTAATTTAATTTTATGTGACGTGATGAGTGATGGGCGAGACATGGATGAAACGACGATTGAAAAGAGCTCTTGCCATTTTCCAGTAGCTACACAGCACCTACCCTTCCTTACTGTCCCGTTTCAAAAATCCACCCTGTAAAGTTATTCTGTGTTTCTGTGTCGGAATTTCGAATAAACACTTGAGCGAGTTCAGTGTAATACGAAACATAGGTAGAAGGGTTATGGTTTGTTTTAGCATGGAGGTATACGGGAATGTTTTGGTCCGTGGCAGACAGAGATATCTACGTACGTACTAAACACGCACGCATGCATATAAGGACTAACATTACGGAATTCAGACTCTTCCGAGACATAATTTTCCTGTTTTGTTTGGAATTGCGGAATGTTAGAGTTCAAAGACCGAACGTTTCGGATTATAATCCAGATATTTTAAGCTTCAAGTTCAAGATTCATTACTCGTATATTAGATTAGTTACAGGACTTTATGCGACAGTATAAATCAGTGCTTCTGGTGGAAATGTATGAGGTTCAAAAGGTTTTTCACATACTTACATAAATGCTGTGTTGAGCCATGCATGACGCAAAAATAACTTGGAATTCAGAGTTCCGCAAAAGGAATATTTAATCGCTTTTTAATCGCACTCAATGCAATGAAGGATCGGATCGTTAAGAGCTGGGAAAATAAAGGATCGAGTGATCATTAGTACGTTCAAGGGTCTCGAGCCAAATAGGATTTGATTTCGCTGTTATTAAGATTCCATAATCAGCATTAAGAATTAATGTTTTTCTTTAGGATTATAATATCTTGTGCAGCAATTTGCAACCAGTTTGCTTAAAATGAAGTGTGGGTTTCCAAATTTGTGTTTGTATTTTATTTATTTACCATTCCATCACATTTACCGTTACATAACATAGACAAGCCAAAATAACAATCGTTTCATCAAAAATAAACAATAATATAAAAATCTCAAAGCCTAAAAATCTATTGTTGCTGATAGCGTTTAAAAAAGGGAAGTATGTCATTCCAGCCAAAACGACAACCCAGGTCAAATAAATAAATGGATTAATAAGTATCTAGGTACTTATTACTTACTTACGTATATTGTTTTTTTATACTTGAGTAAATCTGTAATTACTAATTACACACACCTGTTAATTTGCAATGGTTCATTAGCTGAATTTGGTCGAAGTGAGAGAAGACCTTCATTATCTATATATGGTTGCTGGTTGGTGGATTCCGCAAGCCTACCAAAGATTTCATAGATAAGTGATTGATAACCTATTCGATATTGGATATTGCTATAGAAAAGATCATAAAACCGGGAATGCCGTATCCCACATCGTTCAGGAAGGCATTAGTGCACGGATGCGAAGGCGTTAATGAGACAATACGACCTTCTGTGTTCTACGCCGGAGTGAACGACTTCTGTTGTACGTCCAAGTACAATTTCACTGCTTTCCCGTTACGGTTAAAAATCTGTTTTTTATCGAGCTTGTTTCAGAAAAATCTAAAACTCTAAAAAGGGATTATGTTATGTTTTTTTTTACAATACAATCAATTTGTTCGCTGTCCTCAGGCCTCAGGCCCACAGCTGAGATATCGAACCCAGCTGGTAGTCTATCTTACATAAAACATAAAAATATATTTATTTTCAGCAAAAACACATTAGGTACAGTAGGTATTTAACTTAATGGGTAGGTAGGTAGAGTTTCATTATATTGTGATACAATGGCCTGTTAAACTGATAGAGGTTATCTTAATAATGATAGTTTCGGTAGCATAGTAGGAAAGTGGCCGCCTGGTGAGAGCTTAGGGTTTCCCGCCACGGAACAGACAAATATCACATCATTCACATCTGCTGCTATCTATTTTGGGTATCGTGGGGCTTAGCTAACGGAACTTGAAGAAATGAGCTAGACCAGCCTATAACTATAAATAAACCATTATATACGATATCCAAGAATAAGTATGCAAGTGTGGAGTAAATTCATACTAATTTTAATAATAAAAATTTATTTATTTATTTATGTAGGTATGTGATGTGATTCTGTTACATAGGTACGATGTTTTTATTTGTGAGGTGAGTCCATGATTTGTTGACCTACTCCAACATCATTTTATTAAAACAATTAAAAATATCATGTTTATTACATAACAGTTAAGTTATTTACATTTTCCATGATTTTAGTTGAATCTATGCCGAAATATTGGAAAGCTCACATCATGGCAATTATACCGTTGTAAATAACTTCAAGTTCTTCTATTACTAATAGGTGATCGTGATCGTACTCAGTTTTCAGAAGAAGCTAAAGCAAGATTAAACTAAACCGGTAAATAACAAGTCACACCGATGTTCAGAGTGAAATGAGACAATTTCCCGAAATTACGGGAAAGTTACCGGAAGGATGCAAGCTCTCGATTGGCTTGGCGGGCAAGGGGTAAATCTCCCCTTGCGAGGGTGAGGGTGCTACTGAAATATTGGAATTTTCACAACTTCACATCGACGTTTGGTAAGGTTACGATAACTAAAGGTTTCGGGAGAATATTTTTTGACAAGGCATATTTGAGTGTCAGTTTTGGCAGTCTAGGAGACAGGTACGACAAGGCACGGAAGTTGGTCTCATAAACGAAGGAACGATGTTACAATGGCACATATCATTTGGTGGATATTGGTCTTTGACTGTGACATTGATTTGACCTACACCTACCTACACACGTGAATTCGAGCCTTCTCTATTATACAGAAATAAAGATTCAATATGAACACGAAAAATTGTTTGATTTTAGAGTCGAGTATACGTCCTATAAAAGTACTTACCTACCTATTCATATATCATCGCATTAATTTAAATGTTTTATTTGATTTGATTAGAAAGGCGGTACATTTCTGTTGACCAATTTGCTACAGACTATAATGACATGAACTTATGGTGGAACAATGAACAACTGACCATTTTGGCTATTAAACTCATAGGTATAATTAATTATATATGCATGAAGCTTATTATAAAGAAATTTATTTTATTGTTAAATTAAGTATGTATTTTTTTATTCTATTTGTCATGTGTAAATAATGTGGAACACAGTTTTGCAGTGCCCTTCTATGGTGGTGCATCTAGCGACAACTCAACAAACCATTCTCTTAGACCTCAGAATGAAACCAAAAATATATTTTTTACCGACATCGAAAAAGGAGAAGATTGTACATAGGTTCGGCTTCATGTACCTATATTCGACTTGGATGATTCTTTTGTAGTTGTATATTAATAGATCCTGCCTGAGGTGGTCCCAAAAAATTTATTCCCAAGGGATTGGTAGGTATCTAACCCGCAAACCCAAAATAGAGGGATTTACTTCGTTAGCGATATTAACCAGCTGTCTTAAGTACGTAACTAATATGCTACGTAGTAAGGACGTTTACCTACAGTTACACATGCATTGACCGGACAAAAACTGCGCAAATACTGGGCAGGCTGCCTAGTTCGCTGAAACGCGTCGAACAAAAAGGGTCATAAACCGTACAAAGAACGTGGCAATATGACGTAGGTACTTGATAGTGTGTGGGTGTAGGTTCAATTCAAATTATGGCCTTGCAATTAGCAATGGGGTTTTTGAATATATATCAACAAGGTTGGAAAGCCCTACTGACAACGGAAATTAAAACATACTCAGGTTTTGATACAAAAATGGATGCCTATGTTTTAAAATACACCATGTCAGGGAAACATAACAATGTGTACAGTTATACCTATTTGATAATCCACGTAAAGTTGGATATATGGACATTACGATATTGCGCAATTTAACTGTGTTTATTATTATAGATAGTGAGAGAACCCTATTAAAATAAAATAACCTACCGATTGACAGATTTATTCACTACTCTTCAAAAAACTGTTTTCCAGCAGACTTTCAACAGTTAAAACCCATGACTAAAATAAAAATCCATTCAAAACAGAAACTATATTTTTCCCAGCCTTATAATTTTTGATTCAGTAGTTTCTACCTGCGGCTTCGTATGCGTTTTTCTGGAGTAAAAAGGAGCCTATTATATTAATCCTAGACCAGAACTAGGTATAATGCAATATGCATGCAAAACTTCAGCTAGGTACATTCAGTAGTCTTGGCGGGAACATGAACTAACATGTAAACATCAAACTTTCGCATTTACCTATAATATCAGTGTTATTTAATTATGAGCACCTACCTAATGTGTACACGAGTCTGGTATTAGGAAAATAGTACCTATACCAAATTATGTACCAACAATAATAGCTTAACTTAAACACATTGAGGCGAAACATAAATCAACATAATTATAGGATAATCAACATTAAAATCATTGGCATAAGATTAGAGACCGTCAATTTGGCTGGCTTGTAAAAAACCATGTGGGCAGCAAATATCAAAATGAAGTGATGTAGGTGGAACAATTCCTAGGCTTGCATAAGGGCAGTGATTTGTATTTAATGCTTAGGTCACACCTTAGTGACCTAGTTGGAAGAATTAGCAAACATTGTTTTATCAATCATAATTTTCTAGTCTAAGCCTAATTTTCCCATATTATTTATTTATTTAGGGCAACCAACTAGATATAACACAAGGAATATTAATAGTATCAGAACCAGAAGGGTAAATAAAAGTTACAATTAAACATGAAAACTAAACAGTACACAAAATTTTTCTATAGATGTTGAAATGAATTGGCTAGATTTTTAGGGGCTCCAGATTTACTTTAAGGCGCATAGTAACCCAAAATCAAGAAAATTAGGTGTTTTCGAACCCGTTTTCCAACGAAAATATTGAATGTAGAGCTCTGAAATTTATATATCCTGTAACACACATCCTGAAGGGTCCCTTGGCGGTCCCAAATGCTTACCGTTAATTATAGTGTAGTTGTTATAGTGTTAGTTATAGTGTATGTGTAGCGGCTTCGAACCCACTTTTTATCGGCGTCTCAAATTCGATTAGTACCAAATTCAGTATAGTGATTCATATACTTCATACCTATCTCTTGGAGGTCCATTAGATTCAAAAAGTAGTCAAAATAATAAAATCAAACATAAAAACGTATTTTCGCCTACAAAATCTGTGATACAAATCTGGCTAGTTACACTTCGCCCAACCGCAGAGGATCCTATTATTTGGTTGATTATGGCACTACATAGTATGCTGAACCGAAAACAAGCACTCTTTGCTGCATAAAGGCGCGCGGAAAGGTCCAAGGTCATTTGCCTCACTATTCGTCTTAACATGGATGGAATGGTAAAATAATGTTGGAAAGTAGGCAGGCAATTTCATTGAGAGGTAGCAACGACCTGTGTTTATTGAAATGATCCAGAACGATGTTCAAAAATACTGACTTTTATGTTTGAATGTGTTCTGGCAGGGATCAATATCTCTAATCAATAATGGAGTAAGTACTTTATTTGTCCATGGGTGTAGAGGTAATGCGGAAATAGATGTTTGAAACTCAGACCCAGGGCCAGGGTGTCTGACTACACAAATCGTGAGACCGTTTCTACATGGTTTCTATGACTTTCTGCTACGGTGACTGTAATAGAATCTCACTTAGCTGATTACCCTATTTGTTCTCTGCCATCTTGTAGAATTGGTCTAACGTCAAACATCAGATGCTGGCGTTCCGCATAGTCAATAGGCAAATTGCATGATTAATAAAGAGGATCTACATATACAGGACTCCCTTAACACAATCACTGGGAGTGGCAGCAAGAGTATTAAAACATCAATTTAATTCCGGCAAACATATTGATTGGTGTATTTGAATTATTTTCAATTGGACACTCGTATAACATATGTGGCTTCGCACATATTCCTCCTGAATAAAAAGTAGACTATATCCTTACCTATGATTAATAATCTCCTTTCCAAATAAAAAGGTCTATCAGACTAGCCTTACATTTGGCTTTCATAATATTTATTTGTCATGGATGGATAAAGAAAGGCATTAGATTGAAAATAAATAATGTAATCTTTTGTTTACATTGCCCAAGGTTCCTTTAAACAATAAAGATAATATTTAGGCTGTGTCTTATCAATGGCTTATCAAAAGGAATGTGGTTCCGATTGATACAAAAGTGGGATATGACCTTGGACAGCAGAGTTACAAGGATAGACAGACAAGCTATCTGTAGGCGAGGTTATTGACAGTAACTGGAAATTACTGTGTACTTTAAAAACAAGGTGAATGTAGTTTATTCTTGTTTGATTATGCCATAAGTGCCACAACCAACATCCTAAAATTTATAAACTTTGAAAAGGTAATGTACTGTTTCTGTTACTTAGCTACACTAAATCGAGCTGGTTGCGGGCTGCACAGGATTCATGGTTGAAGGTTAGTCCAGCTGAGGATGTTGATTGACAAGACAATAATGATCATAACAAAATCATTTTGATATCGGAAGACATAGTGCTTAGCAAGTGGTTGAATGAAAGCTACAAAAATCCCCGACTCAGTCCTATGTTTATTAACTTTTTTACCACATGAGAGGGTGAAGGCCTACAAAATGTAACTAAACAAAAAGTAGACCCAAAGATTATCTTGATATCTCAATAATCTAAATTGCTTAAGCCGTTTTAATGCTTTAAGGTTAAGAGTGTCCCCCACCACATAAAATCCCTAAAAGAAATAACCCATGCCTCGCGGATAATGTGCGCCTAAGGGTGAGAGATGTTCGTCGAAAGATTTTTAAAACTATATAAGTAGTTCACTGATCTATCAAATCAAAACTTAAAAGACAGTTGAACAGGATACTAAATCAAAAGTAAACAACAGTGTGTAAGGCTTTTTTACAAAGTTTGAGTCTGATTTTATTTATAATTACAGAAATAACAGGAAAACCTATATTTAATAGCTTCAGTGAGATACACTAATTTAGGTATTTGCAAGATAAAGCGCTCGTTGACTTTACTTAATAAGAATAAAGAAACTCATGACATGACACTTACCATTAGAGCTCTTCAGATCCCTGTGAATGAGGCTCATGGGCGCTCCGCCGTGCAGATAGGCCATCCCCTTGGCCACCTGGATGGCCCAGTCTACCAGGATGTCCGGACGGATCTTGCGGCCGCACAACACACGGTTTAGCGGGCCTCCGCGCGCGTACTCCATCACCAGACACAGGTTCGGTTCCTCGAGACAAACTCCTTTCAGTGACACTATGTTCTCGTGCTGCAGTACCCAGAATAACCGAGCCTCCTGTAACACGCTCTCTTTGATCACGTCGATGTCTTCGTTGGCGTCCTGACGCGCCGCTTTCACCGCTACCACCTCATCGTCCCAGTATCCTCGGTACACTTTCCCGAAGCCGCCGACGCCGATCACCTCCTCGAGCTTGAGTGTGTCGAAGCTGACGCGCGGCGGCTCCACGGCTAGCGGGTCCTCCTCGGTGACATAGACCGCGGGGAAGATGCCGACGCGGTCTCCGATCTTGCCCGTCCACCAGCCCTCGTCTCCGGAGATGTTGGCGTCCTTGGACAGCACCTCGACGATCTCCCCGCGGTGCAGGGACAGCTCGTCCTCGCCTTGAGCCGCATAGTCATAGACGGCGGTGAACAGGGGGAGCGGCGGGCGCGCCTGCTCCGCCGCCATGCCCGCGCCGGCCGCCGAGCGAGGCGGCATCAGCCCGGCCGCCGCGCGCCCATCGCCCCGCGCCGCCGCCCTCACGCGCCCCGACACTGCTGCGGCGCCCGCCCACCACCGCACATAACGTCCGCACGCACGATTTCCACTCCCGACCGAACGCAAAGCTGATGATCACCGTATTATTCCGCCATCTTTGTTTCTAGCATCGATCATGGCGGTGTTGTGGCGAGGAAGCGCGAGTCTATGACGCTCGAATTCGAGGGTTACTGGGAACGTTTCGTTTGAAGTGATACGAGAACTGTTTCGCCGCGATTTATTTAATTATTTTCCATTCATTTAGCTTTGCGAGCGATTGATCAAAGGACGAAATGACAACCGTACCGTTGCGAAGTCAGTGACAAACTGACATTTGGTATTGCCAGAACAAAACAAGATGATTTCTACCATGTTCTACTGTTTGGTGAACAAGGGACTTTTCCACAAGAAAAAATATTTTCTAGCTTTGATTCAGCTAAAAGTTTAATAAAAATTTACCTATTTAGATAAAGAGACAGTTATTGTATTTTTGTTTTATTTTACTCTTTTCAATAAAATGAAACAGCTGATTGTGTAATAAAGAACTTTTCTAATTGGCAGCATTGTGCAGGAATTAGTACTATGTTTCTTCGAGAGATGGCAGTAATGCCAATTTATTATTTTCTGCTTTAGATGTTGTTGTTGTTAATCCGTAGTTCAGCTTTTACGCAAGGTTATCTTTTGATTTTACAATTTTTTCGCTCTAGTTTAAATTGATCCGTATCCAACGATACATTTTCAAGCGAGTATCATAAAAATCACGCATTGTAGGGTATTTGATTTAAAACCTGATATTTCGACCAATAGCTCAGCAGGTCCCATGGTGTAATGGTTAGCACTCTGGACTTTGAATCCAGCGATCCGAGTTCAAATCTCGGTGGGACCTTTCTAAAATTTTTTACTCAACCACACTTTTATCTAGTTATTATATATTTGGTATTGAATTTTTCTACTTTTATTTTGTCGTATTTTTTATGAAACCTTAAATTGTTTTACCACTTTCTATCAATGACGAGAGGAATGGCTAGGCCAAACAACGTTAGCCAACCCCGAGCCGAGCAGACATAGTACGTCTGTGGGAGTGTGAAGGGATGCTGGGTAGGGAGCATTATTGATCGTGCGAAAATGGGATAGTCGTATCCATTCGCGGCAGCCCCTGCCCGCGGATGTCGGACCGCGTCGCAACCTCAAAAACACGCTGAAACGCCTTATTCACAAGACTAATAACCCAAAAATCAACAAAAAGACACAAAGTAACCTAATAGTAACTACATGGTCGGTACAAAATGTGATAACAATGAATAACAGTGGAAAATCCAAGTCTAAACATTCCGAACGTGACATGTCACCGTGGAGTCGACAAGAAAATCGTACAAGCCTCTGAAAACGGATTTTTGCTTTAAAAACAAGAACCAGTCAAATTCATGGGATAATTTAGTTATCCAGCTCGTGCTTCAGTTTTCGTGCGTTAACGATGGCCGATCTGTTATCTCCTGGTTAAGATTATGGGGGAAAATATGAAAATGTGTTGTGGAATTCATGTTTTTGCTGGTCACTTCTGTCTGAAGTGGTGTTGGCGCAAACGCTGGCCAGAATTCATAAAGGACACTCTAATAGCCCGTGATATATAATTTAGCATTCTGTCTTAGAATAAGTTAGAAATAAGAATCAAAATGAACACCTTTAACGCCCCCACCACGCAGATCAATGCTATAGAGAAGATGACAACAGTAAAAAGCAATAAAACCGTGGATCTGGAAGGATATGTCATCATAGTGGTGCAGACGAAGGACAATAAAGTCAAGTTATATGGTAAGTCTGCTGTCACCTTCATTCAGATTAGATGCGCTGAAACGCCTGATATTTATTTTACAGCAAGCCTTTTAGATGTAATCGTTTTACTCTAACTGTAGAGGCAAGTGTTTTGCTATTTCTTTTCCTAAAATTTGAGCTACACTATACTTCTAAAAATCGTCGAAAAACAGTGATTATGAGCAAAAAACTGATTACATTTACATTACTGTACCTAAACTTATAAACATTATTTAAAATATTATTTATATGATTACGAACTATGTCAAATTTCAGCATCATATTATTATTTTTTTTATTAAACAAAAAAATCAGGTTATGATGATCTAAAATTCATTTGCAAGATTTGTCCTACCTACACAAACTAACAGGGCAAGTAGAATAAAAGCTTGTTACTATCGAGCTAAAACAAAGGCTATCTGTCTCCAGGCTCCCCTGCTGCTGGACACCTCGATAACCTGGAGTTAGCCGATGAGATCCTCGACGTGAACGAGACCAAGCTCGAAGACATGTCTCGAACGGAGGTGCTGGGACACATACATGAGGTGAGTGGTGACAACTAGAGGAAAAAATAGAAAAAAAATAACTGTATGTAACTAACTGTAGGTTCTCAGTTTTAGGCCCATATAGTTACGACTGAGCTTACTCAGTCGTAGATATTTAAGCAAGCTTTTCTGAGCGTGAGTGACGTTTATGCCATAGAAACTGATAGAAAAGCGATATTCAAGATCGATGATTTGATTGAATTGAATTCATCTTTCAACATTGATTAATTAAAATTTACCTTAATTTCAATGAATGGACTTGCAATATTATTTTACCAATAAAATTACTATGTCTGAGCAAGCTAAAATGGTGCAAATAATGGTCTTAGAATCCTGAATATTTTTGTAAGCAATGCTTAGAATGCGCGAGAAATATTGGTTGAACATGTTTTGACTTGTTAGTATCAGCTAAAAAAATATATCGTTGATATAATCGCAGAAGTGTGAAAAAAATAGTTTTTGGAAGTTTCGTCACTTTCAAACTCGAATTGGAAAGTTTTTCGCTGGGCATGTGCGTTGTTGAAAAAGGTTTTGGTTTTTACTGTTAACCCCCTCTGCTGTTATCACGCGCCACGGTAGTGACCCTGCCAAGTCGAGTAGACGTCCGCTACAGGAAAGGAACCCTTTTCTCGAAACATCTCGAGGTACCTTTCAGCGATCATTGATATCTTTGTTATATATGAAGCCCAGGATCTGAGAATTATTGTCGGTGCGCCACTTTACTTAGTTAACCCACTCCTAAAATTATTAGTTTCTGTTCACTTTCGTTTAGAAAATACTAGCGGTCCGCCCGGCTTTGCACGGGTAGGTATATTCTTGTGCCTTTGTTCATCAAGGATAATGCAGGATTCGAATGGTGAAAAAGTTTTCCTAATCGGTCGGGTAGTTTCGGAGCCTATTAAATTCAAATCAACAAAGAAATATTTCCTCTAAATGATAATTAGTATAGATGTACCCTACTCACTCTTGGACAGATCAAAAAAATGTTTAAATATTTCTAGCAGGCCTATAAGCATGAAATTTGTAATATAAGTATAATTCAGGGCCGGCCGAAATCATGATTATGACCATAGACCATGGTACACACAGTGAGAAATTAAACAGAAGTCCGAGAGTATAATCAGCCGCTGTGTCTGACTTTTGTGGACTATGAGACGGACTTTATCGAACTGTCGACTCTGTCGAAACCTGGCCTGATAGGGAAACCTTAAAAAAGTGGGTATCGAATACGCAACCTTCTGCGCCGCCGGCGGACATTCGCCCACCGCGCCACAGAGGTCGTTAAAAATTATTCACAACAAAGCTTTTTCGTATCATACTACAGGGGATCGAAATAAAAAAATCTCTAAAATTTATGGATAGGCTCCAAAGAGCATTTTTGTAGCTAGACCACTTACGGTATCCCCCCTTACTACCCGGTCCTAAAAATCCACAGTATAAATTAGCCAAAAAAAATTATTCGAATATTATCGGAAATGAAATTCCAAATCTCGTGCCGAAATATTTGCAAATCATGCATCCATGAATCCCTCAGTGCGATCCGTCGCCCCAGTTAGACCCATGTCCTCAAAGAAAACGTCAGAAATGCCTGTTCCTGACACATGATAGACTGCTTGATGTCCTGGTAGATTACTGACAGATGACTATGGTATATTAGATTATACAATATCCCTAGTCACACCGAATAAAACCGTCCAATACGAGGCCTCTCTGTTGCTGTCTCTACCGCTTTTTAACAACTTGACTAAACGAAACCTTCGGTGTGACTACGGCGAATATAATCGTCGATTTCTCAGGATCTGTCAGGACTTTAGATAGCCAAAGGCCTATCTAGAACTAGGTAGAGTTACACAAAACTGTAAACAAAACCATATGGAAAAAATAGCAATCCGTTACTGCTTTGCTATTTTGTTTTCGATTTATTTATTGAAGGTCCATGAGATTTGACTATATCTATGGATGATTTTCAGCCTCTATGATCCCAACCATTTACCCGATGCATTATTAATTCCCCTTTATTTTTTAATCATCTGAAGCAGCCTTAGTCCGTAGAAGATTAATTGTAAGCGTGAAATTGTCCAAAATCCTGACAATAATTTCTTTTTTTTTTACAGTGCATATCCTCCTGCATCATCAAACTCCGTGTAAAACGGCGAAGTGAGAGCAAATTACGTGAGTATTTATATTAAATATGTATCCAACTGGTATTGATTGATATGGATCAGTTGAGCTAAGCTGTAGATTGTTTGCAACAGTTTGCAGATAGCTTAATTGTTTCTATTGTTATATTATTTGATTGTTATTTTCTTCCTGAATAAAGTTATTACCTATGTATTTCGAGTAAGAGTGATAGCAGGATAGGTAAGTTGGAGGAAGTATGAACAAAACATACCTTCCTTAGTATTTAACCAAGGTCTACAAAAAACCTACAAGTGCAGTTGAATCACCAATCACGCGCGACTGTACATTTATGAGGTGTACATGAAAATTGAGTACCCTTCACTGAAGTTAAGCAACACCAGGCACGGTCAGTACTTGGATGGGTGACCGCGCCATGATGGCTTTTTACTATTTTAATTTTTTATCTGTTTTTAGGGTTCTTTTTGCGAAATAGTTATGTACGATGGTACGTTCCGTGTGCGAGCCGAGTCGTTCTTGGTGAGATTTTAGATCTTTTAATTTAATTGAAGCTTTTCGTTCATCCAATTCGAGAGCCTGTCCTGTCTCAATCGTTTTTCAATAATTTGAATAAACACATCCGGTGCTCCACTATTGTCGTTAGGGCTTAATAAGTAGAGTCAACGTTTTTTATTGTCAACATGTCTTATTTTATTTTATTGGTTAAACAAATTTGACTTTCTTCCGACTATGATAGTCGACAGCCTAGCACACACAAATGACCATAGTTAAATATCATTATATTTGGATAAAGATCATTATTATAAATTTGGTAGTAACTCTGTCTGTCTATCAGTCCGTCTGTTAGCTTTTTACACCAGAACGGCTGAACGGATCTCAATGAAATTTGGCAGAGAGGTAAATTATATCCCGAGGATGGACATAGGGTTCTTGAAAGTATGCTAAGCCGCAGTCAGCAGCTAGTTTTCTATATTTTCTTACCGAAATCAAAACAGAGATTATGTAGATTGTTTTGACTTGACTCTGCTCTAGATAGTCACCTTCTGCAGAACCCTCTATAAAACATTTCTTAAACTACAGCTTGATGAACATAACTCTGTAAAAGCCACTCACCCTTTCTGCTTCGTGAATATTAGAGTGCAATTGTCTAGCAATGCTTTTTACAAGAAATCTTTCTTAATATAATTTATATGGAGGTTACGAAAAATCTTGCCACTTTTACTCGCATTTTATCTATTCAAAAGCATTTTCATAAAACATGCAAGAGTTTTGCTTTGATTTTTAATTTCCTCTACTGTAAGGAGGAAAAGCACTTTAAAATAAACAAGGGTCCGAAAAAGCCTTGTAGGATGCTCTAATCAAAGTATTATTAAGAGAAGAGTTCTTATTATTTTTATTTATAATATTTTAAAAAGAATAAATAGAAGAATAGACATGAAAATGGAGCATGCTTTCCGAGAAAAAAACATGCTAACTCTGGATTTGAAAACTTCGACTTGTACTCTACCGGAAAAACGGTCGAAAGGAAGTTCGCTCCACATAAAAAAATATTTTCCACTAAAATAGGTCGTACAGTCTGTCCTATGAGGGCTTTCCCGCGGTATTCTGTAGTTTGTTAACCTTTATGGAACGCTACAAAATTATTATTTTACACAGACCAGACCACACATGAGAGCACGGTACATATATTTGCCCATAGTAGCTACCAGCCCAATGTGTGTACCTAATTACTAGACCCCAATGGTGGACCACGAAGCTCCTACCCGTGAGTCTGCTGCGTAGATCGATCTGCTGCCTAGACCCATTAATGTGTCCACGGATTGGCATGGAATGTATAGTATTTTAATGTAGCTACGTTAAAATAAGTGAAGCAACGCAAACCAGGTCGCGGGAAAAAGCTAGTTTTATACAGCACTGCCTGTTTGGACTTTGTACCCATACGAAAATCTCTTTGCTGTATTGCAATTTACAGTCAAAATGGCTTCAGCAATCGCGGAATATCAGCAAACATCACCTTCTTTGACACAAAGCAATAAAACTTAGAATACATCAGCAAAGTCTTGCTCTTACCACATTGCTTCATCATCCGCGCATATCATAATCACCTATGTGCCACACAAGATTAGTTTAACAAAGTTCCAACACTGTTCGATTAAGTGTCCGATAGAACTTTGTGTGTTTGATCAGAAGGCTGTATGCACGTTCGTGGTATTGCCCGCGCTGGCTACATTTTCGCTCAGGCTTTGAGGTTATTTCGCTCAGGGTTGCCATGTTAATTAATGTGCCTTTGTCCAGGCAGTTTTGATTACAAGATGGTCGGGTGGCCGGGTTGCATTTTGGGGAGAATAATTGGGGATAGTAGTCTCTCTATTGCTTTATAGATTGACGGAGGTCATGTAGAAGACAGGCTTTGAATTTAGATTAATAGTTGATTGCCTTGCATGTTATTCACAACAAGATGTTTTACATCGAAATTCGATCAAAAGACCGTGTTTAGTGGTGCAACTGGTTTTAAGGTTTGGGGCACATAGATTTTAGTCGTAGGTTCGGGAAAAACTATTTAAGTCATTAGAAATAACAATAGGCTATTAGGTTATAGTTATAGGAATCGTCTTATATTGCGTATATTGCTATACCTACTAGTTATCACATTTCAATAGGAATCTTTTACAGAGTGCCAGCTTTTAAAAAGTACCTACGCTCTAGTATAGCGTACTTTACTCTTAACTCTATATCTGCACAATGTGATGGTAGAGCGGTTCTACCATCACATAGTGCAGCCAGTGCATATAGATAGAGTTACGCCACTTCCTCGCCGGGTCAGTAAGTTTTTTTACGGTACTTTTTGGAGATGCGTTTATAGTTATGCTTGGTAAAGACTAAAGAGTCTATAATGAAATGTGTCGGTGTAAAAGTTCTCATTCATAATTACATGCGCACGGCAAAATGTTTGTACCGGTGCAGAGGCGGCATTGAAACGAAAACGTACAGACCCGGTGAAGAAATGGTATCTTAACTAGGTAGGTTAATTACATTATACGAACAAAATACACGTGAAACATGAACTAGAGCTTTGTATTGACAATACTGGGAAGATAGAAGCCATAGTTATACCATAAAGTGACATTGTTGAACCAACAAGAATTGAAAAATACCTATCAGTTTACCTATTGCTTGGTTTTTGACTGCCTGGTAAAAGAAGAAAAAAGCAAACATCAACAAGTAATATGGTAACACCACCATGAAACAGAGCGAGCGAGAAGGAAAACAGGTTTTGAGTCGCGCCTTCCTCTCGTACTCGCGTACTCGTCACCGTTTTCCACGACGAAATTATTTAACAACAATTTACCGTGTTTTAAAGTTCTACCGCAAGTTTTCATAACATTTCGAAGGATAACAAAACGTTCAGTAGCAGTGTAGTGTTGTAGAAAGTGATTGGTCAACTTGTTGGGGTGAGTGAACTTGTGGACTCCACCAAGGCTCTTGCCCTTTAGTCTGGAGCTGGAGTAGTGATGGACCTCCGCCGGTATTTTCATCGATAAAATTAATCCTGTGATTTGTTTTCTCGGATTATTTGGACGGTCACTACCGCATCGGAATTCTAATAAGGTAAATAACAGTGTGATTCATCGGTATTTGGTCTTACGTAAATTGTTTAATACTACAGTTTAGGTACCTACCTATTTGTAAAGAGATTCGAGTTCAGAGCCAGTTTATCTTAATGTGCAATATCAAACTCTAAGTTGGTAATACCGAATTAGCCAGAAAAATAAAGACAGCAACTCTGAAATACTGAACCGGTTAGGCAACAGGTAATGTTGAATGGAGAAACGATGCCAACAATACTGCTTATATTACCTAGTACGTACGTAGCTCGAGTAAGGAATTTTATGGATGGTTATCCGATCTGAGATTCTCAACATCACGGAATATATAAATATACATTCACTTTCGTTTTAGCCAACGACTTCTTTGAATCGCTAGTTGACACACCAAACAAGTCAGATCAGCCTATAGAACAGAGGGCAAGTTTTTAAAACGACCTAAGAAAGGACGAAGTTCTCAATCAATAGTAAAATTTAACTTACAGGTTAAACTGACTGGTTATAATAAAAATAATAATAACATTACATGTTAAAAGGAACAGAATACAAATTAACCTAATCGACATTTCAATCAACCTTCCAAACGACGCACACAAAAACTGTAATTTTGACCGAAACCAAGTACTACCTACCTACCTACATTGGCAAGTATTTATTAGATATACACCTAATAGCTTATAATTTGAAGGCAATAAAGATAATACAGGCTTTAGCTTGAGTTTGCCCAAATTCCTTTTGCATGACCATGATTCATTTGGTAGGATAAGAAGGTACACAATTATTAATTGTTATCAATTTATTCGTATAAAAAAATCAAAATAGGGTCATAAGAAGGCTATGAAAAAAAAGAACCAAGCGATGCGTGTTTCCTGATTAGTTACATTATTACTATTAGTAATACATAATGTAGGTACACCATTCAAACCAATGTAAGAAAGGAATGTAATGAAACACATAACGAGTGACAATGTGAATGCAGCCTATTAGCAAGCCTCTCTATTACAATGGTAACGATGACACTTGTATAAAACTCAAGTTGTAAACATTAACCTAAAAAGGAAAGAAGTAGGTAAGGTGCTAAATACCAAACCCTTCCTCATCTCCAAGTCGGTACCAGTACACAATTATGTGCAAGGTGATACGAAGTAAAAATAATCGACACAGCAAAAAGCTGGATAACCTTGGCAGAAGATACGAAGTCATGGCCACGTCATATCACATTATCGTTTTATATGTGGACCTGCCAAGTTATGGTTGACTACGCTAGCTTGTGGTTATTGTAAGGTTGATTTTTACTTAAAAGATAAAAAAAGGTGAAAGAGAGATGATAAATTTTTAAAAGACTGAATTTTGAACGCCACTAAAATTTAATATCTTACTTATGTTATTACCGAAAAGAATATAATATGCGTACTTAATAGTTCTTGAATATAAGTAAAATATTATCCTTTTCAAATAAGGGAATTCTCGAGTTAAGTTTGACAAAAAGTGGCCAGCTTATCAGCTGTTTCTTTCCCATTGTAGATTCGCTAGCGGCTAGTGCATTCTTCATGGTCACATAGCCAAAACGTATGTTACTATGATGAAGTTCAATTATATTATAATGTTAACCTAGGTATAATATGTATAGGTGACTGAAATAGAACTGTAAGATTCTTGTAAGATGCTTGCGTAATCTAGATATCTGTTGAAATGAATGCCTCTCTCAGTATGGTTACATGTATTATATTTTCATGTTCAGTTTTGATTCAAAATTTATATTTCCTCATTGCATTCTTACACGATTCATTCTTTTAAGTTTCTGTTTCGTTTTCAAACTCTGCCACCTTGTTAGTATAACCAAGTTATTCTGTCGGTAGAACTCCGAGTATAATACATATTAACTATAACCCAGAAACAAAAAAATAATAATAAAAGGCTTGATCACAAGACAATCGTACAATGGGTAATCAATCAAATTTTGACAGAACTAATCATCACAGCAAAAAAGACTAAGCATCACCACAATTGAATTCAAAACATACAGTATTAGTTAACTACCCGGAAGTTCAGTTCAGACACTCGTGAGTTATTTATAAAAACAGTGGTCATTTGAAACAATCCGTACCGTACAATGTACTTTACATTACAGTTACGTGTAAACTGTAAAGTCACAAATGACAATAGCGTTATGCGTGGTGTTGGAAAAAAGGCAGAGATGTAAGATGATTGAGATGAGAGGCTGTGGGCGTTGGAGGGGCATAATTTTAAACAATCTTGTACATGTACACAGTAGATAATATCTATAGTAACGGTGTGTCTGTGTACCAATGGCAATATAAATAGAGTATGATTTTCCTCCAAGACAAGATAATGTATGAACTTTTAACTGCTGGGTACTAACACACATCTATTTAAAAAGCTGTATATAGTATGAATTTTGACATGTCTAAGTGCTTACTTTGTTAGAATAAAAACTTAAAGTTTTTGAATTTGACAGAAACCAATCCCATTTAATTTATAAAGTTTTAACACCTTCTTTAATCTGAATACCCGTACGTAGTTCCTTATAAGTATACATTTTTTTCAACTGTATTACCTCCTTCAATATCAAGGAAAGGACTACATACTACTCCAACAGCACCCAAACATCAGACGTGGGCTGGTGCTAACTGTACAGTGATTGAGTTGCACCGTTACGTCACACGCAATGACTCTAGTTTCTAGGCCTTCGAGCGGTTAGTTTACTCTATATAATATTCTTTTGGATTAGTAGAATAATCACTGAAGGAGCTAAAAAAAATATAAAAATAAACTTGGGGTAAAAATATTTAATGTATGTCTAATAATTATTCACTTCTTCGGTGGTAAGTACATGTTAAAAATTACAATAATTGTAATTTTTTATTTTGTTTTACTTAGGTACCTAAGTTTGGTTCTGAGATGTTAAATATGGCATGTCATTTTACAGCTCATAGTATAGTCCAAAATTCAGTTGGTTATGGTTTTTTGTAGTCCCTCCCTACTACGAAAAACCTAACTTAATATTCGGATCTTATACGGATAGTTAGTTGTGATTTTTTTATCTCAAGCTCTATTACTAAATACTAAGCTATCTAGTTTTTAGCCAAACAATATAGTCTAAAACTACATAAAGAAAATACCTATACGAAGTCATAATAGATACCAGAATTTACTGTCAATACAATAACCACAGTCGTTTTATAATAGAAAAGTAACTGCAACTGAGAGGCTGTGCTTATCTCACCCGCGTCGAACGCACGTCCCGCGCATTTCTGCGTCTCTCGGTAAAATTACTCGGAAATAGTCCGTGATCACGTACCTACAAGATTTAATCGCAGTTTTATGTTTATTCCTGTAATGGATTATCACCGGTTACATGTTTCAGAAATAACTTTAAACTTTAACGGTTATGCAAATGCCAAATTGTTTTATCGATAGAATTGTCTATGATGATTTCCCATCTCTATCAATAATAACTTAACATTTGTTTCTTCCAAGGAGTTTCTATATTCATCATAAAGCTGTGAAACATAATGAGAGGATGTGAATTATCCATATCATAGTCTATGGCTGGAAAGAGTTTCAATTTGATAGCTTCGCTTGCTATAGTTATTGCTCTGAGGCTTCGCTTCTCACTCAGCATTTATCTTCGAAGCAACTCAGGAATTTGTCTTTATCTGTGCTTTTTTTTTATCGTGAATAGACATTCGTTTGAGCCTTAGACAATTTAACCCGCTGTCAATGGACGAGGCTCGCCTGTTTTCCTACAAACAAAATATTCTGCCATTTTTAGCGGGAGGGGAGGAATGGGGAAAATTTATGGTGATACCTACTATCAAACTTCATTACCTCATAACATCATAACTTACTTAAATTTGAAAGTTTGTGAAATATTTTTTTTAAAAAATGAAATTAGAACAATTCTAATTTATTTATTTTTATTTGATAGATAGTCAAAATTAATGTCTATACAAACTACAGCTTCCTGGTGGGCATTACTATGTATTTGTCTGAATGAAATCATAATCATTAATGGACTTACTCAAATCATTAGATGCGAAAAAATTGTTAGTATAAATTAGTCTCCAGAAATTACTTTTAACCTATGCCTAAACTACCAAAAATCTTGGGAAAATATATTCAGGTATCACTACTACATGAAAGTCAAAAGTTCGTAGGGATTGATAAATATCGATGATTTCCGATGTCCATGTTTTTCACTTGGTAGCGAATTAAAACAATCATGACAAGTCCATTATGTATTTTTTAATATACATATTATTAAAATATTATTACTTAGTAATGAATAGATTTACATTAAAACTAAAATAAAAAAAAAATGCTAGTAATAAATTCTCTCTCATTGTTCATCAGACGCAATTTTCTGGTCTGCCTTAAAAAAACCTTTCTGGCTTCTTGTTCGCTTCTTTACGTTTAAAAAGATTGAAATTAACAAAAAATCTAAATGATCACTGTATAGTTTTACTTAATGTAATTAGATTTTTTGTGACATCGTTTCTTTGTAATTACACTATTATAATAATATAACGAATGTTTAAACTCAAATAAAATAAAAAAACAGATAATGACTGAATACAGATTTCAGGATGTTTCGAAATTATCCAAAACGAGCTTAAACGGTTTTTGAATACGGATTTAAGTATGCTCCTACTCCTATACCAGGATTTCAGCTGATATCGAGCATTTTTTATTCTAAAGTTCACGCGAATGAAATCGCAAGCGGATCAGCTGGTTATTAAATAATGTATGTAATGCCTGGCTAGACATCGCTTGATTCTGAACAGACATTATGATCAAATAAACAATTTTTTTAAAAGAATCAGTTTTGTGTGAATGTGCCTAATATATTTTTCAGGGTCGCTTTTTTGCAATATATGAGATTCTGGTATCTGTATATTTTTACATATAAATATATATTATATAGCTAGCTATCATAGCATAGATAGCAAAACTGTGGCTACCTATTTTTTTTTGATTAACATAAATATCTGTATCGTGTATTTGAGAATAAATCATCACCATTCATGATTCAAGTGATGAAGACCTTTTGTTATTTTGTATGCAGTTGTAAATTTGTTATTTAACTTTTTGTAGTCGTCTAGGCCCAGTCTTATAAATTTTTCACATAAACGACTAAGCTTCATAACGCTTTCGTGCGTAAGAAATGAAATAGGTTCCCTAAAATTTTCGACTTCGGCGGGACTCGAACCTGCGCCCCACCCTTAGTACGGGTGTCATGTGCTCTAACCAACTAAGCCACGAAGTCTTCAGTCGGTTTAGTCGAAAATCTTTGAGATTGTTCATTTCTAAGTGATGCCCAAAGTGCGGGTAAGCACTATAACAAAAATGCTATCGTTCGTTTTTGTGATATTTGTAAAGCTTTTGTCATCACGTGGACCAAATTGAACCTTAAGGCAATTATCACATTTAATATTTTTAGAGAGGGCAAATACCAAATATCCAGATAAATATGTGCTCTACGACTTTTTCTTCAAAATGCGAAAGATAAAAAAACCTATGCCTAAGAAAATGTCAATCGGCCGGAACTAACTCAGTTATATCGATATCGATACAGAGTGAGTAAACCATCCCTTCAGGTAGTCTCGGTACATAAAAACTCAAAGCTTGTAGAAGTCAAAATTCAAATTTAGAAATTCGTGGGTGACCTTATGCGTTAAGCAATAAGGTCAAAAATACATTCCTGTGATAAGGAAATTTGACATAAATTACCATAAGTATAAAACTATCTCTTGTCAAAAACGCCCACTAGTCTCGTGGGAGTACCCATAGAGCTTGCGAAAAAATGTTAAATACTCGTTTATTTGGACATAGTTATTCAAAATAAGACTTTACAGAATGGTGATATGATTGAAAATAAAATATAAATACGACGCGAAGCAATTCGATTTTTTTTCATATTACTTGTATATTTCGGAAAATGGATGCACTATGAAAATAATTTGCAACGATTCAAATTGGAGGAAATTATAATTATTTACACAAAAAAATACTCGCATGTGAAATGAACAACCATCTTTTAGTCTGTTCAAGGTGTTTGATTTTTTTATAAAGACGCTGACCGCACAGGTAGGCATTTTTATCAGAGCTCCTTACTCGGCCATAACGATACTGCGACTGATGAAATCGATTATAGAAGTAGTTTTTATAAACGACCTTGATTGAAAAATCATGGTCCTTGGCAGAGGGGTAAGATCCATCAAGGCTAGTCCTTTGGTTACTTTGTCAAAGGTTTGAGCACTTAGACAATTTAACCTTTTGTCAAAGTTTGAGCAAAGGTGACGATCTGGAACTGTTATAACAGTTCCAGATCGTCACCGGGTAAAGCGGAAGCTTCATTCTTAGCGATTTGAGATTTTACATATGATAGTAGCGTTTCTTGGTACTAGCCTCACACACGATATTTTAAAGTTATTTTTTATTTAATTTTAAAAGAAATTAAGTTGATAATTTGACTTTGACAAACCCTGTATTGACTCTACGGTACCATGCTGCCCTGTCATTGGCTCTACCATTCGTGACGTTGACGGGTGGTCATAGGTCTACCTGTTTACCTGCGCTGGGACACTCTTGTCATTTGTTTAAAGTTATATCCTTTGATCAAGTGAGGGGTACAAGGGATACTCCAAAATCTTGTCTCCCAAGCCAACCTAACCTGCACGTGGTGTACCCTGCTAGATAACGAACTAGGCTCTGGTGAAAATATCAACATTCTTCATAACTTGCTAACTCATATTTTACTATTATTTTCCATTACTTGACACTGGCAGAAAAGAGTCCAACCAGACTTATATTGCCATTAACTAAGAATCATCATTGATCAAGTGAAAACTTTGATCGATGAAAAATTTCTCTAGTCTAGGGTATTGGGGTTAAAAGTAAAGGAGGGTGTATATAAATCGCATCGAATGAAGCTGTTCACATAATTATGATCTAACTTCACGTAAGGGTAAGTTCGTTTGATCATTAATTGTATCTCCTCCTAAACTATACAAAATAAAACTATGATAGAGGCAAAAAAATCTTATAATAGGCATCACAAATTGACCAAATTCAAATTCACAGTTTACAAAAAAAAATATTACCTAAAGGATATAAATAAATACCTACGGTGTTTAGATTTTTTCCTCTACTTGTGCTATAATGACCTTGTTTCTTGCCAAATTTCATGATTCTTGGTCAACAGGAAGTACCTACCATCCCTTCGAATCCCTTGGAAAATTCATAAAAATTGGGTATAAACGGCTATAACTTTTGACTTAGAAGTTTGATTTATATTGCGGCTCGAAGAGTTTACGAAGCTGAGTTTACGATGTGAATGTCAACTCGATACCTCCACGCTTTTGAGATGCTGAGAAAAACGGTTGACAGACGGACAGACGGACAACAAAATGATCCTATATGGGTTCCTTTTTTACTTTTGAGGTAGGTACGGAACCCACTAAAAACTATGTGATTGTAGGAGGACTTCGAACGAAAGCATTTGTTGAGCGTAAGAATTAGGTAACGTTGGTAGTTCAGAGTTAAAGCCGGTGCTTTACTAGTATGCATGAACCTTACTGTCAAACTTACTTGACAAGAATATTGTGTCATAGGTGAACTGAGCGATCGGGTCGGGTTCAAGAATCAAGAGTCAACTTTCTAAGCTCACATGATAATTTGAATGTTACTTAATTCAGTTACAAAATAATACTAAGCTATGGAGTTATAAATTGTGTACTTATTTACTTAAGTAGATGCTGGTTTTATGACTTTTTGCTGCATTTGTAAGTATTATGTAATAATAACTTTCATTCTAGGTTACCTACATTAATTTTAGTTTTAAGAGTCTATGAAACTTGAAATCGCTTGGCGTCAGCGATCACATCTTCCACAATACTGAAGCATTTACTTTGAGATTTATGTATGCTGTAGTTCAGGATAGTTGCTAGAACGCTCGTGTTTTGAAAACACGGTTACATAAAGATTTTCTGGATAGAGAAAAATCCAAAGTTCGCTCTAAACTGTACAATATAATTATCAAAGTTAGTCAATGAATACTGTAAAATAATCCTTGATACTTTGTACAGTATAAACAAACAGAATATAAAGCAGACAGTGAGTTTTACATTTTCAAAATTTCTACTATTATTTTTTAGATATGAAGCAAAAATTATTGATTTTTGCATTTGAATTTTGCACACGCCTCTCTGTCCCGCTCCTATGAACGCGAAATCCTATGGCTATCCTTTTCACACAATGGCGTCGTCGTATGGCTTGGTCCAGGCTTATCATCATCATCAGCCTATGCTAGTCCACTGCTGGACATATAGGCCTCCCCTAATGAGTGCTATAGCGCCCTGTCTTCAGCTTGCCGCATCCAGCATCTGCCAGCAGTCTTTCGCAAATCGTCATCCCACCTGGTCGGAGGGCGTCCTACACTACGTTTGCCGAGTCGCGGTCTTCACTCAAGAACACGTTTACTCCAGTCGTTGTCGGTTCTTCTCGAGATATGGTCAGCCCACACTGCCCACAGCCACTTCAGCTTGCTAATCCTATGAGCTATGTCGATAACCTTAGTTCTCTGTCGGATGTATTCGTTGCGAATCCTATCCTTCAGAGAAACTCCGAGCATAGCTCTCTCCGTAGCTCGCTGGGCGACTTTAAATTGGTGGACCAGCCCGAGTAGCCCGACTGTGAGTGTCCACGTCTCAGCTCCGTAGGTCATGCATGACGTGTAGGACGCATTGATTCAAAACTTTTGTTTTCAACTTTTTCCCGCTGACAATTTAACCCGCTGTCGAAGGTTTTCAAGCATTGCGTTACCTATGTTTGACGAGAAGACTCGACGTAGCTTCCCAAACGTGGGCCAGGCTAAAAGCCTGGAATCAAACATAGGCTTCAAGCTTTTTATCCCATAAAACAGTTCGCGTAGAAACAACGAGAAACTAATTTGTTATAAAGTTTTACACAATAAGTGTAAAAAGTAAAAAAAAAAAAAAATAGGTACCTAAATGATTTTTTCATAAGCACAAAGACCGATGAGAAGACCGAAGTAGATATCATAGGTAATGTAAATAAGTACCTTCACGTACTTATTAAAAAAGTTATTAAACTTTTTTTTAGCTTAGAAATACAGCGAGCCATGAAGTAAGAAGTTGAAATGTAAATAAATAAATAATGCTCGCCACAGTTTACCTTCAAAGTAGTGTGGTAGGTAGTGTGTTGTGTTGTGGGTGATGAGGTTTTAATATATTATTGTCGTTGAGTGTTATTATTGTCATCTTTGAAAGGTATCTATGGTGACAATAATATAGTGGATTTTGTAATGTCGATGTACGGTTTCAATTAAATAAAAAAGGACTAAAGTGAACGGATTGTTTTTCTAGTAATATATGGGAATATGGAGACTTCCTAGTAGTATCAATAAAATAACATTTTAACAGGTTATGGGCCGCCCCATATTCCTTGATTTTTGATTCGGAAACTGAGCAAAATTTTTCTTCTTTGACATATTCTTTACTTTGTAAAATTTTATTAGATCAGTATTTTTTTTATAAAGCAGAAGCCTACTAGATAGAGATATGGCTCATCAGAAAGTACAAAGTGTTATTAACAAGTTGGAGGACGGAAACAATTTTCAAAATTGGAAATTTAGACTGGAACTGCTAATGGAAGAGAAAGGTCTAGCAGACATTTTGGCTTGTGACAAGGTAAAAGTGGAAGATAAGAAGCGAGATGCAGAAGCCAGATCGCTAATCGTCCAATGTATGGGGGACAATTTCTTGGAAGTAGTTAAAGGGTGCAAAAGTGCAAAAAATATGATGGAGTCATTAGAAAATATATTAACTAGACGAAGTGTGATGAATAAATACAATTTAAAAAAGAGATTGATTGAGTTGAAATGTGATAAAAATGATAAATTACAAGATTTTTTCCTGAAATTTGACAAGCTAATTAGTGACATCGAAGTAATGTCAAAAATGGAGGAGTCAGATAAAGTGGTACATTTATTGCTTGCTTTACCAGAAAAATTTATCAATGTTACGACAGCCTTAGAAACCATGAATGAAGATCTGACCTTGGAAAAAAACAAAAGGGACGCTACTTGACGCGGAAATAAGACTGGAGGACATGAGCACACCAAATCCCGAAAATGCATTTAATATACAATGCTGGAATTGCAGTGAAAGAGGTCACAAAGCAATATATTGTCACAAAAATATTAATAATAGACAATATTATACTTCTCAACGTGGTTCTCATATCCGAGGCGGTGAATTATACAGACAAGGTCGTGGAAAAATTCAGGTAGACTTTCGAGGTGCAAATAGAGCAAGCACATCAAGGAACAGTGCAACAATAGCCCAAGAAGAAACCATGGAAGAAGTGGGCTGTATGGTTGAGGAATTCAATTTAACTTGTAAGGCTCCCTCAAACCAATCCATTTCTTTTGTAATAGATTCTGGTGCGTCGCAAAATTTTATATCTCATCATTATAGACAATTTTTGACACAAATTAAAAATTTAGATCATCCGATTAAAATTAACACAGCAAATGGAGAACAGATAATGGCTTACGAAAGCGGCTATTTACCAATAAAATGTGGCAATGTCAAGTTTACTGTAGAGGCACTCATAGTGGCCAATCTAGCCTATAATCTACTCTCTGTTCGAAAACTACTGGAAAAACCGAACGAAATCATATTTAGAAATGAATATGCAAAAATTACCTTTTATAATGGGTCCACTGTTTGGGCTTATAATAATAGCAAACTTTATATTTTACAGGGTGAAATGTTAACAAAGGACGTAGTTGCGGCTGCTATACATTCAGCAGATGGCATGTTGTGGCACAGACGTTTAGGACATACCAGCTCTAAAACTTTACAAAGGCTACAGCTACCACTTAACAACAATGTTTGTAATGCGTGCATGACAGGTAAGGCAACTCGGCTACCATTTAAAACGTTAGAGCGACCTAGGTCACGTCAAGTCTTAGAACTGTTACACAGTGATATAGCGGGCCCATCCAACGTTCCGACGATACATGGTGAAATCTATTTCCAAACCATTATCGACGATTATTCACACTTTTGTGTAGTTTTTTTTGTTAAAAAGGAAATCGGAAGCCGTTGAAAATATTATCAACTACATTCATCGATACGAGAATGAATTTGAGACAACGGTCAAAAGGATAAGATGTGATAATGGAGGTGAATACACATGCAATAAACTACGTCTATTTTGTGATCAAAAAGGAATTGCTTTAGAATATAGTTTACCATATTCACCTGCCAGCAATGGCGTCGCAGAGCGAATGAATCGGAGTTTATACAACAAAGCAAGGACTATGCTTATTGAAACTAAGCTACCGAAAAATTTGTGGGGTGAAGCTGTAAAATGTGCAGCTTATCAGGTAAACCGTTGTACCGCTATGGCTATTAATTTCAAAACTCCATGTGAAGTTTTGTATGGGACTAAAGACTTAGGCAAACTTCGTGCTTTTGGTGCAAAAGCGTGGGCATACATTTTACCTAAACCTGATAAATTTTCAGAGAGAGCACATGAATGCAGAATGGTAGGATATAGCAGGACAGGGTATAGCTTATGGGATACCAAAAACAACAAAATAATTGTGTCACGAGATGTAAGATTCGATGAAAATAATATTATTTACAATGAAAATAATGAAACTGATAACAAATGCGAATGGCTAAGAATTAGTATTTTAGAAAAAAATGCTGAAAATGAAAATAGTAACACTGATCTTGAACAAGATAATGAAGAAATTCTGGAACCAGAATTGTTTGAGGATTGTGAGGGAAGTGATGAGGTTTCAAATGAACATGTGATAAAAACAAGAAGTGGCAGAATTGTTAAGCCTCCGAGAAGATTAGAAGATTATGAATTATATGTAGCCTACTGTCTTTGCACGGGTGATCCAAATTCGTACAAAGAGGCTGTTGAAAGAGGTCAAGATTGGCAAGATGCTATAGACAAAGAATTAAATTCCCTAAAATGTTTGGGAACCTGGGAAGAATCGGAATTGCCTGGAGATAAAAGGGCTATTGACACTAAATGGGTATTTACTACTAAAAAGGATGGTACAAAAAAGGCCAGATTAGTGGCAAAAGGATTTCAAGAAGAAACGTTATTTAATGTTTATTCACCAGTAGCTCGTATGACCACAATTCGAATGATGCTGAACCAAGCTATACAAAATGATATGTGTATGAAACAATTAGATGTTCCAACGGCTTTTTTAAACGGTTTCTTAAAGGAAGACGTTTATATAAAACCACCTTTAGGAGTAAAAGTTGAAAAAGGCATAGTTTTGAAACTAAAAAGATCATTGTATGGGTTAAAACAAGCACCTAAATGCTGGAATGAAAGACTTCATGGGTTTCTAGTTGCAAAAGGATTTATTCAATCAAAACATGATTTTTGTTTATATATTTTGGATGATATATTTTTACTTGTTTATGTTGATGATATAATTTTAGTGTCAAAAAGTGATATAAACCTAAATAAAGCATATGTTTTGCTGAAAGCTGAATTTAATGTGAAGGACCTTGGGGAGGTAAGTTCTTACTTAGGATTAGATATTGTAAGAACACCAGATTCGATATCTATTTCTCAAGAATCAGCAATAAACAGATTGCTTGATAAATTTAACATGACCGATTGCAAAGGCGTGGAGACGCCAATGGAAGTAAATTTCTCGACGGAGGATGATGAATCTATCGCCTTCGACATGCCATATCGTGAACTCATTGGTTGTCTTTTGTACTTAGCTACTTCAAGTAGACCTGATATTTGCTTCGCAGTATCTTTCTTGAGTAGATATTTGGATAAGCCCACTACATCACTGTGGAAAGCAGCGAAGCGTGTTTTGCGGTACCTTAAGTATACAAAGACAAAATCTCTCGTATATAAACGGCGTAGCTCTTGTTCCTTGGTTGCCTACACTGACGCTGACTGGGCTGGCGATAAAATAGATAGGAAAAGTGTGAGTGGTTCTGTAGTGTTTTTTGGGAATAATTTGTTGGCCTGGTCCTGTAAAAAACAAAACGTTGTCGCCTTATCAACAGCCGAAGCTGAATATATAGCTGCGGCTTTAGCTTGTACAGAGTTAGTTTATTTAAAAGGATTGTTACAAGATTTTAACTGGTTTTTAAACTCGATGTTACTTGTAGATAATCAAAGTGCTATTAAATTAATGGAGTCTAATGAAAATAGTAAGAGGTCAAAACATATTGATATAAAATACCACTTTATTAAAGATTTAATTAGTAAACGAGAAGTAATTGTGAAATATGTGAGTACAAATGAAAATGTTTCAGATATTTTAACGAAAGCCTTGGGAAAACAGAAGCACTACTATTTTGTACAAAAACTAGGTATGATTTGAATAGTTTCTTTGTATAATTTTTATTTATAGGTCTATAATATGAGTTATAATTATAAAAGTAATTTCGTTTTAGTTATATATTATAATCTAAAACAAATGAGATTCTAACATTGAGGGGGGGTTAATACAGTTCGAATGAATACAACATATTTGTTTTGTTGAATAGCCTCTTAAGTCAGAGAGTTAATTATTATTTTATTTCAATGTTAATTATTTGTTTTAGAATACTTAATTATATTATTGTTTTCTTAATTTATAGCAATTCTTATTTTGTGGTAAATTCAAATTGAGAGGGGATGATGAGGTTTTAATATATTATTGTCGTTGAGTGTTATTATTGTCATCTTTGAAAGGTATCTATGGTGACAATAATATAGTGGATTTTGTAATGTCGATGTACGGTTTCAATTAAATAAAAAAGGACTAAAGTGAACGGATTGTTTTTCTAGTAATATATGGGAATATGGAGACTTCCTAGTAGTATCAATAAAATAACATTTTAACAGTGGGAAGCAAAATTAGTGTAAACTTATACAAAACTGGAGTTATCGTATTATATCTCTCAAAACATAACTCACGGACACGATATTCTGGGGTAGGTACCTACCTACATATTATGGAGTAAAAATTGTACTGCCAAATTCAATAATCAAAATTAGTTTTTGGTTTGTTTACAAATATTGTACTAACCTAAATAAATAAATAATGCTGGACAATTCACACAGCATTATCTAGCCCCAAGCTAAGCAGAGCTTGTGTTATAGGTACTAGATAACTGATATACATAATATAATACAATACATAGATAGATATTTTTTATTATACATAGAAAACGACCAGAACACCCTGAACAAATGACTGCAGATCGTACACACATTTGTCCCGAGGCGGGAATCGAACCCGCAACCTCCTGCGTCGCAGGCAGACCTTCGCCCACCGCGCCATAGAGGTCGTCAATAACCTAACCTAACCTAGGTAACTCTTTTCCAAATTCGAGAGTATACCCACTACTAGGGATGTAACGAATGTCAAATTTTCGACATTCGCGAATGCGAATGCGAATGCGAGTATTCGATGCTCACATTCGCGAATGCGAATGCGAATGCGAATGTTGGTATTTTGAACTTGCCGCCAACTTCACGTACTGTTTATTGGCGCGCGCGTTGTCCAATTACCAACGTTTGCTATAAGCTATCTTCAACTACCAATTACGTACGAGTAATAATGTTTATTTCATTCATTCATGACATCGACAATTTACAACCTTGATAAACACAGAATTTGAAACTGATATTGGCAAAATTGTATCAAAACAGATGCAGAGCAAAAATTTAAGAAGATGAATCGTTTGATAATTGCTATCTTCGTCTACCAATCGCGTTGTTTGTTTGATAATATTTTTATCCACACATTTGTCGGTTGGAGTTGGATTTGTTTGTCTTTTATATGTTATTTTGGGAAAAATGAGTGCCTCCATGAAAACAATGAGTAAAATTTAGACCACGTTTAGACTTATTTCACTTAGTGGATGCGGAACATGCAAAATGTAAAATTATAAATAGGGGTACTGGTTTAAAAGTTACATAAGCATAACGCTATCGATATAATACAATACGCTATTGTACTGAAAATTTCTGAGTATATAAAAAAGAATGGATTGAAAAACGCATACTATCATATTAAGAGTTTTCTTGAAAATTTCTGATAGTCGTTTTTCAATCTATTGTTTTTTATATACTCAGAAAATTTCAGTACAATAGCGTTATGCGTTAGAAAGTTACAGCCCTTTTAAGTCGGAGCCCAACTATAAATCTTAAACTTTCATATACCTAACCATTTCATTAATATTTTAGAAAATTCTAAAATACGTGTTCAACGCCTCATTATTTTTGGTAAATTTCAAGCAAATTTGGCCACTTCTTAGAGTTAAAAGAAACACGTAAAAAACTTCAATCCTCTTTTCTTTTGGGGGTGTAATTTCCAAAACTCCTATGCTTAAAATTTAAGATTTCTAGCTTATGAGGTTTGGGTTGGGTGTAACTAGAAATTAACTTGTTTTTTTTAATATTTAAAATATTCATATTTAATTATTAACCAGTATAACATAATAATAAAAAATAAAAGACGGCCTTGTCCTAGGTCCTCCGATCAAGGTCTGTGCACGCCAAAAACAAACCATAAATTTGTCAAGTGGTTCCCGCCATTAAAAGGGGACCTTAACCCCTGGGTTAGAATAATCAATACATTGTCATTCAATGGCGAAAAATTTTTTCAGTTAAGTTTTGTCAAAGTTTCTTACAAAGTTCTTATTAAAGAATTAGCAATAAGAGTGCCATAATAAAATATAGTAATAGGCATGATGATTGATTTTGAGACTACTCCTTGATATTTTTAAACATCTACTGAATAGAAAATAAAACATATTTCTACAAAAAACATGGATTTTGAAGGTAAAATTGAGTTTTTAAAAATGTAATTTAAATTTCGCTCTAAAACGCTACAATACTCGTGGCGACTGTCTATGACGTCGATGCACAAATTTTTATGATACAGAATTACCTTATTATATTCATTAGTATGTCTTTACAAATAAGAAATACAATCAAATAATAAAACAAGGATTAACAATATACAATATTGTCAAGAAACAAAGAAGCTAGCTATTGATTGAAGAAAGTCATACGTTTACAATTACCTAGTTCTGTGGTTATTCTGTGTCTTCCATTTTACTTTGTGACCACATGACGTCATGGGTCTGTGTTCTCTAATTGTTGTTCAACGTGTCATGGCGGATTATTGTATTTTGTAGATATTATTTATCAAAATAACAATTGATCTTGATCAAAATAAAAATTATAATACGCGTTTTGTCATGTATGGCTCTGATTTAATTTAGTAAATACATAATAATGATGCTTTTTGTTACTGTCATCATCCCTATTTACGAGATGTGCAGAGTTTTTTTTATAATTCCGCATGTAAGAGAACAGTTTTTTAAATATATTAGGTAAGTTTTTGCCCCATCAACATTCGCCAAATATTCGCATAGATTTTGGCGAATGCGGATGCGAATGCGAATATTGAAAATCCTGCGAATATTCGTTACATCTCTACCCACTACACAGTTTCCCAGAGTATGGGTGGGTTTGTATCCCTTAAGGCGGTGATAGACGTGAAATGGGCAAATTTGGGTTATAATAAAAAAAAAATTCTCCTAAAGAACTATGGACACAAGACAGATTATTTTCGAAAATGAAAAAAAAAACTATTTTAAATACCAGAAATAATTCTGCAAAGTACCATCCGTTTTCTTAGTTTTTACTACTAAGACAATTATAAAAACTAAAACACCCACCAATTTCTATTATTATAATATTATATAACTATTATTATTATCTGTCAGATATAATCACAAGATTATTTGTTTTCATCAATATATTAAATAGAAGAATACTCAGGGCACCTTCCGCTTATTTTCGCAAACAAATATCTTAAATAATAGATAAACAGCAAAAACTTGATTTTTGAGCTTACACTGCTCTGCTCCTTCACTCTCCTTTAAACGCGAAATCCTATGCATAGGTATCCTACTCACAAAATGGCGTCATATTATATCTCCCCCTTAAAGATATTCCCTAAGTGCAAATAGGACGTTTCAATACCTATCTTGAATTGGGCTGTATTTTACCTAAATTTAGTTTCTAGGTACTAACATGACATATTACCTACTTACGTATATCCTAGACACGGTCCGTTCATTTTATTCTGGTATGTATAAAAACTGGTTCTCAAAGCAGAGCATTAAGTGACCAACATTTTCTTACTTCTTAACCAATTTCAACTCTAAACCCCTGTCTCGAAGGTCTAAACTTACAGGCTTTGGCGGTCGCTTTCTGATGCCAAGATATAGCGCTTATTGAAAGCTGGCACGGTTGTTATTTTAACCGAAAAAGGAACCTCGCAATCTCGAAACTCTTTCGGTTCTGTGTTCGACAGTGTGGGTCGGTATCCTTTGGACTAGTACTGTATCTTTGTCCTTGATTTGACTAGTCAGCTTTAAAGTCTACATCTTAAAACAACTAAGAAGATATAATACTGATGCGACCAGGTCTCGACTGTTCCAAATCGCGTTTTTTAAATGTATGTTTGGACCTGTTATGATATTTCTTTTTTTATATAAAAAATGATCCCGAGGTGCATTCATAAAAGTTTTATACGCGTGGTAAGAATTTTTTGAAATTGTTTTTGATGAAATTTGATGAAAAAGAAATTAATTCATTTATGCTAAAAAAGTAAGAACCTGATTAATTTTAGTTTAATCTATTAAACTAAAATTTATCAGGTTTTTACTTTTTTAGCATTTAACTTAAAAACAGAGAAATATTCAGAAAATTTAAGTGGGTCTATTTGTAAAAAAAAACACACATTATTATTGTATATTTGATCAGATTCTACAGGTCGCGTCACGTCGCGTCGGTCGCGTCGTCGCGTATATACAAAAAGCGGTCGCGCCAGCTTAGGTTGCCTTACCTATAAGGTGATGTATCATTAATAACTGTCAGTGTAATGTCGACTTTAAGACGGGGTGGTAAGGTCAAGATTGTGTTTCGGCTGTTTGAAAGGATTAAATTGATATTTTAAAGGCTAATCTTAATAAAGGGACAATTTTGTTCAACTTTCTACTGGAGTGGGATCTTAAAGCCTCTTAGCCGCAGGGCATTTGGACGTATTAAGATTGGGAAGAAAACAAACATTTACATAGGTAGGTAACTACTCATTAAATCTATTTTTTTTAATATCTTTATTAAGAAAGAAAATTACAATCAAATAATAGAATTAAACTACAATATAACTACAAAAATCTATATTAATTATAAATCTATATTCATAAAAAAAATATAATCTAAGTACCTACACTAATATTAAAAAAGGCATCTCTTTCTTACACTAAATAATGACCAATAGAGGTCGCCCCAAATGAATGAATGAATGCCTGTTTTCACGAGTCTTTATATTTTATCAGCGTTTAAAGGTGCCCTCGCACTGAGCGGAAATCTTATGAGACTGATCGCACTAGGAGTCAGCGGAACTTCGCGGCTTGTTTGGTAGTTTGTTCTAATTTGACGCGCTGTGTAGCGGTCGCGAAGTTCCGCTGATGATGATGATTCTTTGTTAATGGCAATATGAGTCTGGTTGGACTCTTTTCTGCCAGTGTCAAGTAATGGAAAATAATAGTAAAATATGAGTTATCAAGTTATGAAGAATGTTGATATTTTCACCAGAGCCTAGTTCGTTATCTAGCAGGGTACACCACGTGCAGGTTAGGTTGGCTTGGGAGACTAGATCTTGGAGTCTCCCCTGTACCCCCGAAGTTCCGCTGTCGCGTAGTAAACGTTTGCACTCTTACACTGCGTGATTTGACGTACTTTGACAGTTATGTACCTATTTAGTGTACGTATGTATACGTGTTAAGTGCTATAGACCGTTCACCGTAAGAAGTCCCTTGTTTTGTAGGTAATTCCATAATAATTTATTTATTTAACGTTACAGGTATAATTAATAGATTGCATAAACCTAAGGCATATATAATACTTATAATAACCTATAATACTTAAACATACAACTTGTATACTTACTAAAAAAGTATATCAAAGCGAATTTTTTCAGGCAACCAAAGCAAAAAAGAGAAGATCAAATATTGCAAATTAAATAAAATACACCGCAAATTAAAACTAATACAAACTTTTAAACTAAAATAATGCTGAAACACATACAAATAAAAATATACATAACAACAAATAGGATACCATATATCCTATCTTTGAGTGTCTTACCTACATATTCTGACCTAAATAGTATTCGTTTACTTACCTACATTTTTCTTTACCACCTTTCCTTTTAAAAGTGTGGCGAGATGTGGCTCTTTTAATACCAAACCAATAGGCAGATCATTCCATAGCCTGACGGCTTGTGCTGTACAAAGGTCTTATAAAAGAAATAAAAGAAAGCATTTCTCCGAGAAAACCCTGAAGACTCAAAACAATGTTCCACAGCCCTGCAGTCCTACTTCAGTAGGTACTACAGTGGCTGTGTACAGCGGTTGGTAACACTTCACCCTTTGTTCTGGAACTTTCAAACAAGTTTCGCAGGTTCGGGAAAAATGTGGCCGGCTGCTTTTGTTGGCAACATTACTTACGTAGTTGGTTACTTCTAAGGTTCTTCTAGGGTTCCGTACCCAAAGGGTGTGAAACAGGACCCTATTATTGAGCCTCCGCTGTCCGTCCGTCTGTCATCGGGCTGTAATAAATAAAAAAATAAATAAGATTTATTTACTTCCACAACTTATAAACATTTAACCTTAGGTACTACAATTTTCTCATAATATTTATTTATTTTTTATACCTACAATTTATTTTGTACCAAGTATTTATTTATTAGAAAGGAACGCCAACAGCGTATAAATAAAGCATTCTTCACCTCACCTCAAATCATCTATCACAAGTGTTCTATAATACCTACTTAAAAGGTGATTTCATTTATGAATATGACTATGTATCTTTTATTACTGAATAAAACATTATTACTATTATTCTTAAAGATATATGTACAATACTTTTTATGACAGGTTATAAATAACCGTTATTGTATGTCTAGCTGATAAACTCAATCTAGTTTAGTTCCGTCCTGTAACTCTAATGTGTCGTGTCTAATAAATAATTTCATTTCATTTCATTCATTTTATAATGTGTGCAAGTCCACTTTAAGTGGTGAAAGCCTCCTCTATGTTTCGTTCTTTCCATGCTTCTCTAAAGCCAGACTAAGCCAGACTGCTCCAAGTGGCTCCAGCTACTTGGGATATATCATCATCACTCCAACGTTTTAATGGTCTGCCTGGCCTGTGCTTTTTATCGAGTGGGCACCAGTTTGTTACTGATCTGGTCCATCTGTCGTCTGTAGCTCGTTGAAGGGCTGTATCTTATAAACCGTAAAAGGTAGACAATTTAAATAATCACAATGTGTAATTCTCTTGCTGCTATAATAAAAATTAAATAGGTACATGTTGCAAGCGGTCCAACGTCTTACTAAGTTGAGTAGGACTTACTTATCGATCAAAATAACGTTAAGTAACGTTGGCCGCGGTCAGTATTAGGATGGGTAACCGGTGACCACGTCTTATAGGCTATCTACTTTTTTTTGTAATCCGCTTTTAGGTTTTTTGCGAAATAGTACCTAATCTACGTTAGTGCGGAACCCTCCAAATCGAGTTTCGCATTTGGCCGGTTACTTATATGAAAATTAAAACAATACGCTCTTTACAGTTTTCACAAATCTGAAATCAAATTAACTCGTTGAGTGGGACTCCAATATTAAAATTCAAATAGCCGTTTGAAATTGTACTAGAAATTACTTCGGTACCCATTTAAAGAGTTTTAGTTAGGTAGGTATTTACTTCAGCCCTTGAGTAACCACGGAACAGGCCTCCAAGCGTACCTCAGCATTGTTCGTTTAGTATCGATGTTTACATCAACGCCTTTACCAGTCCCGCAGAATTTCGCAGATCTCACTCCACCTGATCGGAGGGCGTTCTACACTACATTGCCGAGCCGTGGTCTCCACTAAAGAACACGTTTACCCCAGCGCTGCAGCGGTTGACGCTGTTCTTCGCGAGATATGGCCGGTACACTGCCACGTTAGCATCAGCTTGCTTATTTTAGTTATTTTTATAGAGCTATGTCGATAACTTTTGATTCGTATTCGTTACGGTACGGATCCCACCTTCAGGTAATCATCCGGCATATAGGTAAAATTTGACAACTAGGTACCTACATGTTCTAACTGCCTGTTTTTATGCAAAAACATTTTACTAACGAAAGATGATATCATCAGTTTGATTGGGAATTAGCTAATTATTATTTATTATAGCTTCGTTTATTTCAAACATACAAATAAATTAAGAAGTGAGAATTAAATAAAGTATTTGCAGCCTTTCGAAGCCGCTATAAGGCTTCCCTATATGTCGCTATGTTAACTTACTTGACGAGCAAGTTTAACCTTACTGCAAGTTCTATAAGAAACAAACCAAACTTTCGTCTTCTAAGGTCTAATAATGTGTTAGTTTTTGTGTGTGACTGCCGCGCCCTACATAAATTAGTAACGGTCGTTATGTAGACACTATACCTAGAGAGATCCGAGTTCTAGATTTGTGTTACGACAGCTGCTGTGATCAACACGCGGGGTTAGCCAAACATTCCAGTAGGTATATAAGTACATGTAGGTATAATATTTACTTTACCTTCTACCTTATAACTAAACCGGCAAAGGTGAGACGGACAATGTCCCAATTTTTAGGGTTCCGTACCCAAAGGGCAAAACTGGACCCTATTACTAAGGCCCCGCTGTCCGTCTGTCACCAGGATGTATCTCATGAACCGTGTTAGACAGTTGCAATTTTCACAGATGATGTATTTTTGTTGCCGCTATAACTAATCATACAACAAACGGTTTTTTGCCGTTTTTATAGATAATGGTACTCATATACATAGGTACATATATAATGTACATTATATATCATAATGGTAACCCTTCGTGCGCGAGTCTGACTCGAACTTGGCCGAATTTATTTTTAAAGCTAAAGTTCGGGTACTTTTCTACCATTCTGTAATTTTTTTGAACTTCTAGAGAGTAAACGTGTTAAAAAAATGGGTAGGTATTTCTTAAATCCGCCCTCCGATTCTGAGTACTGGCTTCTGAAGCGAGTACAATATACAGCTTTTGCTCTATATAACACGTATAAATAATTTACTTTCATTTACAAAGTGCAGGCCACCTGTAGCTTTTCTTTCTTCTTTCCTAATAATTATTAATGAAGATGCTACAACTTGTAAACTTCTTTCCAAACAGTTATTTTTCAACTTCCTTGTTACACTAAACTAAAGACTTGCCCTGGATTCACATGCTCGGGCCATACATAATCTCTATTTAGCCGACTTCAGGAGGAGCTATGGAGCTAGGATGTATATTTTTCCGTCAATTTTCAGGCAATGATGGTCAATCATAAATAACGTTTTCGTTCTTGTGTCGAGAATGATCCCAAGATGGTCCCACAAAGAAATATTACCGAGGGATTAAAAATCACCTAGGTGCTTTTAAAAATCACGACTAGCTATAATATAACATCTAAATGATTCTTTCCTTGTTGTATATTTTTATTTTTAGGTGGCCTCATAAAAATTTGATCCTCGAGGAATTAGTATGTGCACCGTAAAATGTAACTGTCTAAGTGCTTATTTTGTAAGCCTAAAAGATATAAGTACACGTTATTGAATTGAATTTGATGGCAATGGGCGTAAGCAAAATAAATTAGACTCTAATTTTTACTAGATGTCGCCACTTGAGATATTGGACCGCGCTATCAGTGTTCCGGGCTTAAAACTACTTTCCGAACTCATTTTCATTATTCAGGAATTTGAAGTCCTTTGATAGTTTTTAAAAAACGTCAATCTATTGATTTATATTTCAATGTCCTTTGTTCAAATCACACTGAAGATAAATCCAGCAAAACTTTGGATGCATGTTATTTATTAAATCCAAATTTAAATTCTGGACTGCTTCACTATGGATTTCTTTTTTTATAACTTTATGAAAAACCGCGTAAAAAGCCGCAGGTGTAGGCTAGTTTTCCCTTGTTATATTTTTCTACCAACTTCTTTAACCCCATAGGGGCCAACCATTATTCCGCTGAATAAAACAAAAGCCTAAGGTGTACCATTATTCATTTTTACGGCCGAATCCGCAATAAGTATGGATCCCACTTGCGGGCATGGTAAATAAAGGTATAGATATCCCGTGGGCCTTACAGAGAACCAGGAACTGAGAAATGGTCTGTTCTTTACTCAAAACGCGTCGCTAAATACCTATAACATTTCGTAGCCTTTAGGTAATAAGTATAAACGATACCGCATTGCATTGATTCGATCACTCTTCAACAAAATAACAGTGGGCATGAAATAATTATGATTGTTTCACTTTAAAAGCAATTAAACCTAGAAATATTATTTATTTACTTAGAATTTTCACCTGAACTAGCGTCCGAAGTGTGATTAGCCCTAATTTATACGTATTTAACCCAACGCCGAAGCTTCAGCAGGTTAACACGCCGCCGTGGTCACGAGAAGACTGAAGTCTGTACCATGGTTGCAAATCTGGGGCAGTATTAACTGTTCAAACACAACCTTTTACCTTTATAATATTAATAGCAATTATAGGATAGCTGAGGGTGGCCGCGACTCGGCAACATAATGTAGGCCTGCGAAAGACTGCAGGCAGATGCTGCATGCGGCTAGCTGAAGACAGGGCGTTATGGCGTTCATGAATGGTGGACAATTGCTCGATGATAATGATAATGATGAGGGTGGCATAGGGCAATACAGGCACAATATCGCTAAAGAGGAGAATATGCTCATCAGTGGGCGCTCACGGGCTAAGTAGATGGATGGATTGTAAGTCAGTTGAAGGCACAATGTCGATAGGATTAATATTCTACCTCCGTAACATTCCTGACCGTGAGTCAACGGCGGCGCTGGAGGCCTGCGCTTGCGCAAGGCTTTGTGTCGCCTGCGCTGACAATTATCTGATTGTATCGTAAGATGCGCAGGAAGTAACGTTAATGGGTTGATGGAATATTCGCATGCTAAAAATAAGTTAAAGTATGAGAACTATTTTAATATCTACAAATTCAAATTATATAAGTACCTCAGTGGCGCAGCGGGCGAGAGTCTGCCTGCGACGCAAGAGGTTGCGGGTTCGATCCCCGCCTCGGAACAAATTTGTGTACGATCTGCAGAAATTTGTTCCGTTGGTCTGGGTGTTTTCTATGTATATTAAAAAATATCTATCTATGTAATGTATAATATTATGTATATCAGTTATCTAGTACCCATAACACAAGCTCTGCTTAGCTTGGGGATAGATAATGCTGTGTGAATTGTCCATCATTATTATTTATTTATTATTTATTTAGTACCTAAAAAATTAACGTACGTAACTAATATCCTGCCTAGTTACAGAGGTCTGTGCAAAGAATTTAAATCTTTGGATCTGTTATAGGGTCCTTGTTTAAGGTAGCTCTATATTTTCCTTTTCTGAAAAAAGTTATGTTATGTGCGTAAGGTACATCAATACTAATATTATTAATTCGAAAGTATTTCTGTCTGTCTGCTACTTTTCACGCCTCAACGGCTGAACAGATCTCCTGAAATTTGTCAAAGAGGTAAATGTATCTCGGGAACGGACATAGTCTACTTGAAAAGCGCATGCGCAGCCGCGAGCAGCTAGTAGGTAGAAAACCCTACTTATCGTACATAACCCTATAATTCACCGACATCGCAGTTTGTTTTTTATCTATTGAAAAAAATGTTTGTCTACTTCGCAGTTCGCATCGATTAATTGACGTTCTGGAAATCCCGCCAGCTCATAGCACCGTAATGATACGCATCTTGATTATAATTTTAATTACCTACCTATCTACGTTTCTTGCGACTAGATTCTTTGACGAGACGCCGGTCAAGTGTGAGTCAGACGCGCGGAGGTTCCGTCCGAAAAATCATTATAGCGCAGGAATGGATCAAACGAGATATTGATATATCTCGCATCAAAAAAGTAGGGCGAGTTGTTGAGTCTTGTACGTACATACATCAAGTGGTTCTGTGGGTGGGTACGAAAACTCGCATGGAAAACGCAAAATAATAAAAATCCAATCGGATTCTTTATCATATTGTACCTTTGATCTTAAATCAGATAATACCTTGATCGATGTTTTTGTTAGCAATAGTAATATTATGTACCCAATACAACGTCTATGCTTTTAAAATTGAAAGTGTCTATGGTAAGAATGTGTGACAGATGTTGCTGGCCTAAACCATGTAACTGTTCAAATATCAGATGATCACCAAATTAATTACAGTTTTATCTTTCCTCTATGCTGCGGAAACTTCTAGGTATAGTTTTCAGTACACAATCACAACTTAAAAACTTTAAATATAATCTACAAGTATTTCTCGTTTATTTACGATTACTACATTCTAGTCACTTGAACATTTTCATTTCGGATGTTCCTTGTTGATGTTGTACCACAATATAAATTTATAGTAGGTACTAACGCAGTTATAGTTTTAAGTCGTATGAAACTTCTCACACTTGCGATAGTAATTAATTATTCAAACGAAACAAATGAATTCTGGCTTTAGGCTGATGCTAGTCTAACTTCATATTATACCATAAAAATGAATTACGACGACTCATCCGCCTTCATTTGTTATAGTTTGATTTCTTCGGTGCTTTCTGCCTCCCCCCCCCTCTTTTTTATACGGCGAGGAAATTCTTTTACGAATAGATTGGTCTGGGTGGGACCAGAATGATGTGGGACTCCCCTAGCACGGGGATGATGATATAATTTTGTTTTTATCCACAGTATCGGACATCGGCCACAACATAATCCAGGATGCCTTCCTCATCGCGGTGGAGGAACAGGCTCGACAGCGGCTGCAGCGGCTGTCGGCGCTCAAGTGGATCACGCCAGTCGACATGACCAAGCTCTCAGTTGAGGTAAGGACTTCTCAAGAAGGTAGAAAGTATGAACATTGTGATGCAAGGAAATACTTAGCACATATATAATAGCGAAGTATTTTGTCGAGAAAATAAGTTTCACGCGCCGCCGCGCCGGACAACACGTCCTAGCTCTTTTTTGAGCGATCGTTGCTGTTGCATAATTACTGTTATTCCTCAATGATATAAGGTGTGCTTTGTCTGCAACAAAGTTTAAAAAAAGATGCCATTTATTGAGCTTACTTCAATATATGTACAGGGTTATTGGTAAATTAGTAACACTACGTGAACTGCACGTTCTGCCCATCACCATTAACGTATTCATGCATCTTCATAAACGTGTTTGTGATGATGGTCAGAACCTGCAGTTCACGTAGTGTTACTAATTTACCAATAACCCTGTATATATATACAAAATAAATGGCTTTAAATTCGATAGAGTCAAAGTTGAGACAGATTTTCAGGAAGTTTGTGCCGTCGACTGTATTGTAAAAGAGACAGGGCGGGGGCATCTGACGGTCTCCAGTCTAGGCTTGTTGTTAGTTAGTAAAGAATAGTGATCCAAAAAGAGGCGGGTGAATTGTACCTAGTCTATGGTGTATGACAAACCTATTTGACAACAATTTTTTCTTGAAAGAACCTCAGAAAGAACAGAAAAAAGTGTCCACAGACTACTCAGAGATACTAAAATGTCTCTGTATGAGTGTAGTTCCACTTCATTTGTTGTCGCATTCATTGCATTTGCAATCCTGAACCAATTTCAGCGAAGCAATAGCGTCAGTGATGTGCTACAGGCGTCCGAGCCTCTCGACTCGTTGGCTCCAGCCCCTTCATGCTAGCTGGGGGGTGAAGTTGGATGGTGAAGCGAGATACCTACGATATGGACACTTCGAGGATATCCATCATCAGTGGTAGAACGCCTACAACAGAGAACAGAGCTCAAACGCGGAGCGTGCTTACGATGCGCATCCCATCAACCTGAATCAGTGCCTGTAATTTCATCGGTAACAATAAAATCAACTTGAGTCCGCATGTGGTTTCACCAGCAAAATCAATATCCAGAACAGTAGTAATACTGGTCAGTGGCAGAAAATAGCCATGACAAAACTGAAATGATGCGAGTAAAGGAATGTCACGTCGGTTTTTGCCCCAATGCCATAACCCGTTGTTGAAATAGAAGGCTCAGCAGTGATATGCGAAACGGTAAACTAACAACGTTGAACTCCAGCCGCATCGGAAGCCGCTATAAATATATGCAAATATCTAGTGCAGGGAACAGAGTTAGCCTAATGTAAGACGTAATTCTACTTTATTTTTGATGTTTTGAAGATGTCATCCAGCTGCTTCGGCTAACCCTAACCATCTTGAATCTTTATTATTCTTGTGGAACCGCTTCCTCCCCTCATTTGCGCGCGATCGCTCCACACGTTTCGTTACTCGCATTGAGTCCTCGGCTCACATCAGCTTCCGTCCGAACGCCCTTCACCAGATTATTGCACTTCGTTCGAGTGCTGGCTGCGATTGCAACTTGCAAGTTTAATTGATGTGTTTATCGGGTGCTCGTTGTTATATTTTTCCAATATCACTGCAGCACAGTGACTCCACGACTGCATCGCCAATGATTTGTAGTTATATTGTAGGCTATGTCTGGGATGTAACACTTTGGTGCCCTATTCACCAAAGTGTTAGCAAAATTATTGACAGCGGCAAAAAACGTAAGAGCTAAAGATCGTATCTACGATCTTTAGCTCTTACGTTTTTTACGTTCCGTGGTTCTGTGGAACGTAGGAATCTTCCTACGTTCCACAGAACCACGGAACGTGGTATGCCACAATCTTTGGAGTGGGCGTTAAATTGCTCTCTCGTTCCCGCTATCTACTCAAAAAGCACAGGATTGCCGTTTGTTTAATTCCTCTTTGGGAGAATTTCTCTTCTCTAAACATATTTCCCTGTCATAGATCGGAAATATTTGAGTTTCATCATCTTATGAATTTGCCGTGATCAAAACTCAACCTGCAATGTTTGATTCCAGATAAGGGGCAGAAAACTACCACAAACTGAAAAACGAGCCGAACTGAACGGTTACATAGGCACCAACGACTCCACCATCTACGTTACCTCCATCAACGAAAACGGAGCCATCGAGAGCAAACCCATCATCTCCTCCCCAAAATCTCAGCCCAAATCCCTCCCAGCCAAACCAACCCCTGTCATAGCCAATGGAATAGACATAAAGATAGACGGAATAGATAAAAAGATAGACGGAGTAGATAAAAAAATAGACGGAGTAAATAAAAAGAAAGACGAGGAAGAGGAAAAAAAGGATATAAGTGAGAAAAGTGTTAGTGAAGTGACTAGTGATATAGATGTTTTAAAGAGTGATGCGTTTAGTGTTGTGCGGGAGCAGTTGAGTAACGGGAGAAGTGAGAAGCTGTTGGGGGAACAGCCTGATCACAGAGCCAGGACGACGCCGACTGTGGAGAACAATAAGCTGGTTCCAGGAGGTGACAGGTGAGTCGTAGCGAATAGCAATCTATACTAATATTATAAATGGGAAGAGGATTTTTTTTGTTTTTTCTTTCGTTCATGCCCTAACTAAGCAACCTATCGACATGATGACATGATTTGAACTACTGATTTAGTTGAAAGGATGGAGAGTAACATACACTATCTTTATATACCATAAATCAGTTCCCATTTGATAGAAAACACCTTAAACAACGCGTGCAAAGCCAAGGACAGCAGCTAGTGATTTCATAATGTTACAGGAATTATCAGATTGTAACGAAATGCAAAATGCTTATGAAAGGTGATGCTGGCAAAAGCGAAAGGAAAGCCTAGCCCTAGCAGTGAAAAATGACGGACTAGAATGATAAAGATCATCAGGACATCGATTCTTAAGGCGATAATAGATTGGATAGGATAGGTAATTGGATTAATAAACATTGCAATGTTTCATACCAACAAAATAACTACAGCTGAGCAGTTAAGTGACTCATTGCGTTGCAAATATCATGGAAAACATGTAATGACACCATGATTATAACTATTAGTAAACGTCATTGTAATCTATACCTACATAAATTTACTTAATTCTAATAATAAGTAAAAATAAGTGTTGTATTCTTTAAAATACTAGCTTCGTTTCTCATGTCTGCGGAGTTTCTCACTACCGAAAGATATAAAACGTGTAGTCTGACAATAAACAGGAATAACATTGCCAGTTATCGATCAGTAAAATAATATTTAAATCTGACAAGTACATAGCACCAGAGATTCAAGGTTCTCACATACTGACTGCGGTGGCGGTCAGTACAATTTAAGGCGCATACCCCACCCAAACTAGCACCGCCACCTGCTTTATCTTATTATTCCGTTTAACAAAGCAAAATTGCAAAAATCCATCGTACAGTTTGTGATACTTATTATAAGCTAGCTTTTTTCTAATGCCTCTATTATAGTTTAATCTATTTAGTTTAGGCAGTGAATCGAAGTTGCCCTTGGTGGCCACCAAAATCTATTTTCGTATCTCTGCCACCACATTGGGTTGGGTATGCGCTTTAACGAGAAGGTGTTTTCAAATTGTACTGACCGCCCCACCACAGGTCGCGTCAGTCTGTGAGACCCATGACTCATTCACAATATAACTCACAAGCTAGCAAGATTTGCGCTCAAGATATTTCAGCGAAAAAACACTAAAAACTTCATGCTTGATACTTTGAATCGGACATGTAGTTACTATAAAAAAACCAAGCAAAATGTAAACAAATACAGCAACCAAAATGTAGGAAAAAGGTGCTGACTGGAAAACGTATCTGAAACCAATGTTTCGAGAAAACCCTTGGAAAATTACATCGGGGCTAGTTCCCTTGAGAACGATGTGACTCTCATTAATATATTCTGAGAATGTAAGTACAGGGATGTGATGAGATCGCGAATGAATATTGAATTTCGGTTTCTGTTCAATTTTAATGAAATGGTCGGAAGGGTGTGTTGAAGATAACGCCGTTTCTTTTATCGTAAGCATTTTCGCCCCTTTATGTTAAAGTAATTTATTTACAAAGAAAATGACTACAAGCATCTACAAAGTGAAACAAGAATCTTAATCAAATTAGAGTTTGAAGATTTTATTAGTACCTGATGGTCCCTCTTAAATGTTAAATGACGACAAAAGTTATAGTCATCTGTCCTAAATGTCTTTGAATTTGTTCTAGAACTGAGGTGCGGTGGGCGAAGGTCTACCTGCGACGCAGGCGGTTGCGGGTTCGATTCCTGCATCGGGGCAAATGTCTGTACGATCTGCAGACATTTGTTTAGGTGTTCTGTTCGTTTTTTTATGTATGATAAAAAATATCTATATTTATGCAGAACAGATAAATATTGTACAATTTTCAATGTTTTTTTATATTAGTAGGCATACAATATAAGATGTCGTGTACGACTTATCGTAGACAAGCTAGGCAATGTCGACAAATAGCAATAAGAATAGTTTTAGAAAGCAGGAAGCCGTATGGTCACTACAAGGTTTTCAGTAACATGAGCGAATGGTCTCGATGTCGACTCACATGAAGGTTCCATTCGAGCTGATAAATTATTGTAAAGAGGTCAGGACCTCACTTAGATAATTTAAAAAACTCTTGTTAAGTTACAGTAAGCTAACTGTCTCACGGAAATATTGGGACACACTGTGGCCGAATTCTGCTGACCAGTCGATTTACTATGGCGATCGTCGCAAAATCGTCCATTGATGTAAGAAAAATATGCACGGAGAGCTTGATGGAAGGTAGAAGGATGTAGGGTCTCTTGCTTTCATCAAAGATAAAATGCCAAAATGTGTCATAATGAGAAGATACCAATTGTTATGGTGAAGCGATTAATTTAGTGGTTTTTCGTAGTTTCTATCCAGCGTGGAATATAGCAATTGGGATAACACCAAGATTCTTTATTTTTTTGCCTTACAAAATAAGCACTTATATAGACAAGTCAAATTTTATTCCTAATAAGCACACAAAGTAAAATTTTATACAGTTTTATATAATACCTACAGTTTTATATGTATAGGTAGTTATTATCAAACAAGAAATAAGGTGTTATTGATTTTATCCACGTTTTTGTCCACTAGTTGAAGAAGTGAAAAAAAACATTCTGTACCCGGCATCATAAAAATATTAAACGATTACCTACTAGCTAGAAGACACAAGCAGGTAATTGTAATTTAAAATGGCAATAGGAAAATGTTTTCCTGTATATCATAAAAAAATACAAAATGCTTTGCGATTATCGAGAACTATGCTACTGTAGGTACCTTATGTACCTGTTATGTAGGTAGGTAGTTAATGTCTTACTATGATGGCGCTTCATCACCATCAATAGAATATTATTTATGCAGGTAAAAACAAACAACATTACATTTTGATTTGAAATGTCATAAAGCCTATGTTACATTACACACGTATACATTAGTATACTTATACATATATACCGCCCACGCTTGAGCATGCCTTCTCAAACGGGGTATGGCCATAAGTAATATAAAAACACACAGAAGGAAGTTGCTGCGTTTTACTTTTTAGCAGGGCTATTCAGAAACTCCGTTGCCGAATCTTCGGCACGGAATCTAATAACATCTTGTTGCGAAATTCAAATGTTTTGGCGGATTTTAATATCGCGATCTACAAGAAATATACCTAATAGCAGAAAAGAATATTTCAAAAAAGAAATATTTTCTATAAGCTCATGTTTTAACAAATTTCGATTTAATGCTACTTTTGGATCAAATAATAATTGTAAGAGATTTATTACTGAAAATCAGCACACAGATCAATCAGAGAAATCAGCAAACTGTGTATTACACAGTCTACTGACGTCATAACCACATAGCAATATGTCGTCCACTACGTCCAGCGTTTTCGTCAAATAAGTTAATTTTAAATAAACTTTATGGCACTTATCAATTGAATAAAAAAAAACTTCTCACTCGCTATAATTTCAATCAAATCAATCAATCAAAAATGTTTTACTTCCATAAAACAAAAATGTACACTTAGAAAACGTCAAATCCTTCAAATGAAATCAGAATGAGATACTTCTCAAAAAGTACAAAAAAATACTACAAATGGATCTGTGTATAATGTCTTTAATGACTCTGACGTACGTCTATGTCCAACCCGACTGCCAAATATGGTGATTATGGCACATCCGGGGTGGAAGAGGTCCAGCAGTGGAGGAACGAGAACGGTCGGTGTCTCGGTGATAAAGCATTGCCATCAATGAATACAGTAGCTTAGGTCTTCCATCAATAGATATTATTACAATGAATTGCAATAATACATAAGCCGGTAACATTAAATTTGCTGAGACTAGACGATGCTATGTGAATTTGCTCAGCATTAGGTATTTTATTTATAGGTATTTTGATAAAGCCTTCAAGACAATTAATTGAAAAGACTCATTTTAAAATTGAATAATACTTTTTTAGACTCTTTATATAATGTAGGTACTATACACTAGCTAAACTCGATGTGGAATGTTGGTCAAACCGCTGCCCCTAAGTAAGGGTGCAGTTTGTTTATAATTCACTCTGACGCTGCGTCTTTTTACAACGCAATTTACATTACTAGTCGATTTGAGAACCTTCTTACAATAAATACTGCTTACAATTATACCTGAAACTCAACGCGAGTTTTATTCATTTTGTACAGTTTGTTTACAAACATTCTACATTGAGTTTGGCCAAGTTATATGTACCTAACATAATCTGTTTAGTTTGACCTCTTGTACCTTCCTACCGGCGGCGCTTAGTTAAAAAAAGTCTAAATAGAAGTAAAATTATAAAACTAAATCACATACCTACCTCGTAGGTAAATAATCTAGGATACAGCATCATGTAGCCTCTAAATAAGCGGAAAGATTGGTTTTAGAAAACTTTATAGGCAGGTGGTACCGAAGTCAAATTCGGTGGTGATTTTGACCAACCCTAGGGGAGAACGTGTAGTGCCAGCTTAGAATTCGCACCACTCCAACTCCTCCCATGGGTTTCGTAAGAGGCGACTAAGGGACATACACTAGGGGGCGGGCAGCAGCGCCTCTTGCAGAATAGATCTACCACCGAACTGCGATCCACAACCCGCATGCCCAGCGTGGGTATTATAAGCTAAGCATTAACCTCGTGAGATAATAGCCAATAAGACGATTATCAAGGGGAGTCTTGCATCCAGCAGTGGACCATTGTGTGCTGTTGAAGTTGAGGTTAAAGGAAGGCATGTTCAGTATGTATTGCTGATGAGTAAGTCATAATTACAGTATGGTTTGCTAAGTATTAATGTCAGATATAATGTTGCTAGTGCTCAGAACTATAATTATTGTGATAAGTTGCCAGTGAGCTGTCTTGCGCTTGCACCAGTGGACTGGAAAATTAACTGGTCTATGCAGTTAGTTGAGAAACATGATTTATATCTGGATAATACACGTGGGATCTTGAAGATATTGTAACAACATATCCTCCATTATAATTTATTGCAGTCATTAGTCGATGGATACTGTCCGTGTCCATAGCGGGTAAAGAGAGAATCACAAAATGGCTTTATTTTCATTAGTTTACTTTTCCTTCTAGCTTAGGTATTTTTTTTAAATAGTCAATGACCTTCGTTGTGGCACAATCTCACCTGATGGAAAGTGAAGATGTGGCCGACGATGTATCACGAAGGTCTTGACGAGACCCAGGTTGTAATTAACCGGAAAAACAGCAGCAGGGAGCGTGTTCCAAACCGAGTTCCAAACGTGGTAGGTATACTCGTAATTCAAATTTAAATTATTTATTTACACAAAACCATAACATCACATTTACGAAAATCACTACAATGATATAAAATAATAGGTACTTAAATAAGTAAATAAATGTGTAAATTACACAATATAAAAAGTTATCTTCAGATCCAGTTAATAGCGTAATAAATTCGTAGCTAGCTGTAACCTTATAATACGGATTTTTAGATCCGTAGTTCTGAGATTTACTATAAATAAAGAAACAAGAATTGTGCCTCTCTGTAAAAGAAGTAGGTACTGATTAAATGTAATTCACTGTCGAAAAGAAAAATACCAATCGTGTTAGATTACGAAAACACAAAACCAAAACTGAAAACAACGACAATACCACAAATAACCAAAACAAACAACTGTTGCACTACACACGAACATAGCCGGTATATAAATAAACAACTTCACTCTCAAATTCCACCGCCTCAGTAATCCTACACCACTTAAAATTCCGAAAACCAACAGTCATTTTTTAAGGCTTACCTTCCATTCTAAAGATATACTGTAATCTGTATTCAGTGCCCTCACTTCGACTCCGTCTCGTCTTCCAGGTAGTAGTATATCGCTAGCACTTGCAGGCTACACTTGTCTGTCGGTCACAATGGATGTATTGTCATAGACAGTGTATCAGTGAGAGTGCCAGCTACCTGCCCACCTGCGTGCGCGCATCCCAACGGTCACAGTTTTGTAAAACCTTCGAGCGGTGGACGTGTTGTGCTTGTGTTGTGAAATTGTGATGTGGATTTAAGTGAATACAACAAGGATGCATTACAAACATTTGTTTAAAAGGTAAATTATTAAACGTTGATCATTAAAATAATCCTTAATTACGAAATTATCTTTCCAGTTCGTAAGGTTCCTTTAACAGGATAAATAGGAAATATCGTGTTTACCAAGCGTTCCATAAAAGGAATGATCCACAAAAAGCTTTTACCTTTTAGTTTACGAATATTTGTGTAATAAATACGTCTCATCTAACTCGATAATATTCTCAGTCAAATCCATTTAGAATTTTACATAATGTTGACAACATTGTGATTGATCTGATAAATTTACTACCTAGGTGTGTTTTATGCGAAAGCAAAACAACTATAGTAATCCATAAGCCTTTCCATGCTCAGGTTTTATTGACTCAGGTGTCTTGTGTAGTCTATAAAGCATGCATATATGTACATACATACAACATATACTTTCATACAAATACTAAAATAACATGAACTGTAGCAGACTTTTTAAGCAAAGGGGGTTAAATCGTACAGCGTCATCCGTCATCCATATTCTGTGGGTAGGACGCTCTCGTGCCTGGTCATGCATGATTTGCAATGGAGTGGGCTTGACCGACAATGATGCTTCAATACTATGAGAATACGTAAATAACAAAATGTTCATTTACACTTTATATTTTATGATAAAACGTTGGTAGGATATAGATAATAATATTCAACAAGTCTGCTCACAACTTTGAATGGCATCTAGTTCTCGGTTATTATCTGCAGAATTTCTCTCAATGGCAATTTCAAGTTACTTTCTAATTTCTATAATTTAATTTATCTACTCATACAACTGATCGGAAAGTCGTGTTCGTGAATCTTAAACATCATTTCCTTAGTTTCGTTTCGAGTGCAAAATACGAAGTGTGTTACTCAAGTAACTGAAGGAAATGTTCCAAAATATTATATACTTAATTTTTCATTTAAACCGTTATACAAACACAAAACTCACCAAACCTTTTCGGTTTGGGTTATATGCTATCGCTCACGCAAGGATTTTTGTATCATCGCATCTAGAGAAATCTTACTTCACCTATTTTTATATTCTTCTCATTAATATAGTTATGTACTGGACCAGTTTTTGCATACCTGCTTTTAAGATGTCTGATAACATTGTATGCACGTCTTCTGCAAGTTTCATCTCGATTGGAACGGAGAGTTTTATTCTCACCTGATTTACATCATCTCCAACAATCATCATGTCTGTTTACTATTTTCCTGTTTTACACTAGAAATAGACACATCATGAGCTCGCATACATGCCCCTACTGACCGTGCCTTCCCCAAACAAACCCCCTGGGTTTTTCCATAATCACCACCTTGGGCAGAGGGAATGGTGATTGCAGATAGGTGTTTTACACTATTCACTAACACAACTCCGTGTAGAATATGTGGTAAATAGTCCGTTGGAAGTCAAAAAGATTTTTGACTCAGTGTGTACTTGATTTCGTGGCTCAGTTGGTTAGGTTAGAGCATACCAGCATACCCGTACTGAAGGTAGGTCGTGCGTTCAAGTCCCATCGAAATTGAAATTTTTGGGACATTATTTAATTTCTTAGAGATAACCACGAGTGCAAGGGCTTGCGCACTGTAATAACAAAAACCGTAGAATATATATTGTAAAATATTTGTGCTGAACTGTATGTATGTACATTTCTAGCCGTTGACATACCTTGTCAAATTTGATGATTGTATTGAAGTAGGTATGAGATGCAGTGGACTTTAGTCCGATTTAGAATCCAAGAATTATGTCAACACAGACATTTATAAATGAAAACTTAACAAAAACTGTAAACAATAATAGAAAACAAGGAGGTAACAGCTAGGTAGTTTCTAAAAAGTATTACACAAACTTTAACCACGCATAATCTCACATGTGGAGCGAAAAATGTTTGAATTTGAATTCGAAAACAAAAAAGAGATCAATTATATGATGAATGAAAGCTTTCAAAGCAAAAAAAGCTTTGAGCTTCTGTGCTTTACTTCGATGACCAATGTCGTTAAATATTTTCCACCAACATTATATTCCTAGGGTTTTTTTACCCCTTTGTATACAAAAAATATTCAAAGTTTTTAATCGGAGTGGTGTTGTATTGTATAGGCTATTGATGATGATGAGGTATTAGATGACCTGCCCAATGCTCAATCCTCATCATCCAGATCCTCAACAGCCTCTACAGGTCCACTACTGGACGCAGGCCGCCCCTTGTTTTTTTTCTAAATTGCGGAATAGATCTACCACCGAGCTGCGATCCCCAATGTTCTATAAATACATAAAATAGGTAAGTACTAAAATATCACGTCGTTCGACATAAATCTTGAAGACGTCGGTGTTGTAGTACCTATCTTTTATTTTCAGTTTATTACCTAACGATAATAAACTGACGGATTCACCGATTGTAGCTAGCAACACTTATTGTGAAGATGTCCGTGACATGACGATAATGATGCGCAACGTAATTCATGGAAATAAGAACAATTAGTTTTAATTGTTTTTACTGCTTCTAGGACAAAGACTTCGGTATTGAATTAGGTGCGGGTATTCCTTAATTAGTGGTTGGCTGATTTTGATTCAGTATTGTTTAAAAATCTTGGCTAGACCATATCATAGACCACACAGCTCGGGTAATATTTCATTTTGATTCCTTTCCTTGACATACATACCTACGATTTTTTTAGGATTTTCGTGGTTTCTAATAAATAAGAATAGTTTTGTTTTCAAAGAAAAAAAATTCAATCAAACAATAGAAATAAATTACAATTGACACAATTGACTAAAGTGCATATGATATATTTCATATGGTATATATGATATTTTCACCAGATCATAATTATTTTCCATTCATGACACTGGCAGAATTGTCTTACCAGACACGTTGCCATTCATAAAGAATTCATACATTCATTGTTTCTCGATAATTAATTTATCTTAATGTAGGTACCCGCTGAACTCTATCTATCTATCTATTATTTACATAGTCACAAGAATCACTATCACCGGCTTACCAGTGTTCTATAAAGTCTAGGTGAATTATATGAATCCTTACTAGTGCTTAACTTCACATAGCAACATTTAACCCAACCATAATACATGAGTACCAACGTAGTAACGAAATGAGAATGTAAACCTGTATGCCTTTCAGGATTAAACTACCGATAGATCGTTGTGAATATTTCTTAAATAGATCCTTATACAAAAAGATACTTTATAACCTGGGGTAGGGGTATATATAGGCTAGTCCACTTTATTCTGGAAATCGCATGCGGAGCTGCAGGCTAAGTCTAGTGATTGCATTATAATAATAATCCCATGTTATTTTTTTCGATCCACTAAGTTAAAACTAAATTCTTGAATTTTTAACGTGGTTGCCCGAGGCTTTCGTGTGTACACAGCCTTGGGAAAGTTTAAAAAAGCGCTTCGTCCTTTTTTGTTCGTAATTTATTTACTACTTTTTGCTCACAGTTTCTTTGCTTAGCACCTGGACAAGATGACTTTGTGATGCTTTACTAAGACTTCAATTACATTAAAATTAAATACATGTCATACTTAGAAATGTTTGTGAAATGATGTTTGATGAAGATCGTTTTAAATCGTTATGAGCCGTTTGAAAAACTATTGCATTTTGAACCTTCATTAAAAGTCGCTCTAAATAGAAATATCAAAACTCAAAAGATTAATTGTAATCATTATAAATAAACAGAATTAAGTACAATCAAATAATTAATAAAACAAATAGTTTACAATAAATTGAAATAACTTCCAATGACTTTCGGGATAGTTACTTACCTACCATGATTCGAGTTTTGAGTTTATAGTATCATGAGTTTTACAATTTTTCCATTTCATATTTTAGAATAGAATAGAATATGAATTTATTTGTTAAAAGACTTACACATACTAAACTTGCGACTAAAATACATAATAAACTTAGATTAAAATACATACTCGTAGCGTAGGCCCAGTAACAAATCACAGTAACATCTATTCATGGAATAGAAAATAGGAAATGGAAAAATTCAAAACTCAAACCATGGTAAATATAAATACTTATACAATAAGAATCACACACAAACACTTAATAATACACAGTGTTTAGTAAAACCATGATAGTTTTAATCATGATCAAATAAATACTCATTTTAGTGATTTCAGTTCGTTTTTGTGACCCAACCAATGAAAAAGCGGATAATCTTTGGAACGAATTATCCGATTATGTTGAATTCTTCCCAGCGAGGCGTGTGGATTATGATTATCGAGTGTTTCTATGTGAATGGACACCACTTATATTACCTTCAAGCATCAAAACAGCTATAGCTCATATAAAATGAGGTATGAAAATACTCGTAAAAAGCACGCCAACACGAAACGGTCAACCTTATTTCATTCTGCTTTTTAGGCCTTTAACCCTAAACGCCGCGTTTCAGCGTAGGATTGAAGACAGGAATAAGACTTCTCTGTTAGCTAGGTAAAGCTTCTCCGTGGGTGTTCCGGATCGAATGGCTATTAGAATTTGTAGAATCATCATATTGATTGTAAATTCAGTTATTTCTATCCCATGGGAACTGATGTATGGAATAAAAGTAGCCTATGGCCTAGAACTACTTGAATGCAAAATTTCAGCCCGATCCGTTCTGTAGTTTTTGCGTGAAGAAGCAAAACCATTGCATCCATCCATCCATCCATCCAAACTTGTAACGTTAATATAAATATAAAGCGAAAGTGGATGGATGGATGTTTGTTTCTCCACGCTAAAACTACTGCACGGTTCGGCCTCTAAGCCTCGAATCAAAAATAGGTTTTTTTATACGGGTATAAACCATTTGTCTTTCATTGGAAATCGGAATTAAGCGAAAACGAGAAACTTTTAAGTTTTATCTAAAAACAAGCGAGATAAAAAGCAAGTCTATTTAACCCGAGGGTTCAAAAGCCATCAGTTAACACATGGTTCACATTTGACTAAGTGCACTTGAAAGATATAAGTTTTTGCATTTACAAACCACTTCACTTATTAGGGTCGACGCCAAAATAATAGAGAAATCAGCAAGGCATCATTGTTGGCGTCAACAGCAATGACAAAACAAATGACGTTCGAGGGAATTACGTGACGTCAATTCTATTAAAGAAGTACCTACTTAGATAGGTACCTACTTATTTGGTCTGATTCACGGCTATGATTTACCTATGTAAATATTCGACAAGAAACGTTTATAAAAAATTGAAACCCTTCAAATCATAGCTGACGAGTAGTTAGAATGATCTAGTATCTCGATATTAGATCATTTGACGTGATTTAAAAAACTGTAAACCGACTTCTAATCCTTGAATAGTAAAAATGGGTTTGACAGGAACACATTCAAAGCGCGATCTAGTTTGTCAAAAGACGACATCTGTAACCTTACTACTCTAGAGGAAAAACTACATTCGATGCTGGCTCAGCTTAGCTTTAAACTTTAGATGCATCGAGACTTATATGTAAACAATTACTTACAGTGATGATGAATTTCGACCAAAATATTATGTAGGTAGACGAATGTGGGTAGATCTTACGTAAAATACTGCATATTCCCAAAACTTGATCTCTACAACGGAAACAGTCAAGTTGCACGAAGAGGTGTCGGTTGTAACAATGCTGGTTTTGATATAAGTTTCCTTTGTGGAAGCGGTTGTTATGAGTTTTGGAATTCATGCTGGCGGGTGCATGATACTGTTCACATTATTTACGTGCATTTTGATGATGGACCATATTTGTTTTATCTACTTCCGATAAAGAAAATTTCACAGCAAGTATTATACTTACTTTGGTAGTTGTTGGTCAAATTTTGTGTTTCGATGTAAATATAGACGAGGCGTGTATTTTAGGTAGCGAAGAGTGGTTTTATTCTCATATGGGTAATCTTGGCAAGGGTCGTAGAGATGTATAATCACCCTCTGTTCGTGGTTTTGTTTGTCCAAAGGTTCGGAACTGGATGACATAGTCAATTTTTGGAAAACTAACATCTCATAGTGTTGTCTTTCAGGGTTTAATTCGGGAGGCTAGCTATTACGATGGCGGCTGGCGGCATCCTATATACGCTGAGTATCAGGTCGTGGGAGGAACTCACGGTTTTATCAGTTGTTAGATGGAGTTTTCGGTGCTGCTGGGCTCCGCTGATTGTGTGAGCCTTTACTGAGATAGAAGCACAATTTTGTAACTAATCTGCGATGAGAATTCTTAGTAACATACGTTTCCGATATTTGATTATGTAAACTTCATTGTAATATGCATGTGCTCTGAAGATTTTCAATATACCAATCAATAGGTATGATGTTGATGACCGATGTGGCCGCCTGTGTCGCAGGGGGTTGCAGGTTCGATGTCGTCTCGGGACAAATGTCTACGATCTACTGATAATAGTTCCGTTGCGAGTCTTATGAATGACTTACCTTTAAAAACTTATACATATTGATGCATAGCTTAAACTTACAACTGATGTTTAAACTCAGATGGCCTATGATAATGATCACAGTGCTGTGTGTGATCTATAAAATAAAATATATACGACATAGATTGCAATACATAAAATGAAATAGGACATAGTGTTGCCAGTCGATGTAAATAGGTCGCTTTATTGTTAATGCCTCTTTGTTTCTTTGAGCACGTATCTAGTCCATTTGTTAGTCTTATTGCTTTTTCTGTTATAAGATGACGGGAACTGTATGAGTTTACTTGTTAGTTTTGTTGAAGATTTAAAAAACACATAATGAATACATTTATCTGTAGTTTTTGCCCATAGATCACTTGGTAGGCACCTGACTAAAAAAAAATTATGCAGAACATACCACACCTCATCTGTAAATGATGATAGATTGATAAGTTCTTGTGAAACTTAAATTTCATTTTTAAAGAAAAAACTGTTGCCCGCTGCTTCGCACGCGTTCTTAAAGTAGTCATGTCCATTCCCATTTAACTCCCTGCCAAATTATAAAATTATAAAAAATCCGTTCAGCCGTTTAGTCATGAAAAGAACAGAGAGAAACAGTCACAGAGTGACTTTCGCATTTATAGTATGGCAGTATGGATGTAAATTAAAATGTCTGAGAGATAGGATCTTATTTTGTAATAAAATAAAATATTAAAAAACTTGCTTGACAGGAATAGTCAGATGTAAAATAGATAACCTTATAAAACTACGATAAAGACAAAACTCAAGACGTAATATTACTTACTGGCTAAACTTTTACTAGATTTATATAATTTTATTTGAAAGCAAAAGGTCACTAAACCGTATAATTTTTACTTTTACTCCAAACTAGCGTGCTATTTTGGTAACTTTTTGCTTAGGAAGAAGCGTGTGCAAATTGAGCAAATAAACAAGTCGTACCTACCTACATATTTACATATTTTAGGCTAGAGTAGCTACCTATGTAGTTTATACATCTACCTACCTCGGATAGCTTAATAACAATACAGGTCATTTGATTGTTTTGTAAAACCTAAAACCGACTTCGAAATCACACTGTTTTAAAGTTTTGCGAGACAAATATGAATCCCTCGGCAGTAAGAATAAGAATCATTTATTGTAAACTGTGTAACATTAGTTGCTCATAAAGAACTAGTATAAATTCTTCAACAGTTTTTTTCGGACATACTATAATAATTAATAGAATATAAAGTTTAAAAACTTAAGAAATTGCACTTTTTGTATCACATAACAATAGGAATAAAAAATAGAATAACCACTCAACGTTTCATTAATGCAGTTAATTGCCGACCATATATTAGGTAGTATGTATATAGTATTATTTTACATTATATATATCCCGCAAAACTTATGGGCGTTCCGTGCGAAATATTTCAAAAAGTTTTTTTGAATCGAATCTAATTAAGTAATGAAACAAATTACAAAATATAACCAAAATCTTATTAAATCATGACGATATGGTTGAACATGCTTTGGAAAAATTATTCGGCACCAATTAATTTAAATTTAAGCAAGGTTTTGTACAAAAAGCGAGTTTTTACAGTTTTATTGTTATTGTATTGAATCTAATAATAATTGTGAAAATCTTTATATCTAGGTATTTTAGAAGAAAGATAATGACATTGAAATAGTTATTTTAATACATTTTGTTTGGTGTTTTCTGTTTCCTGTAAGGATTAAAACCCGTGCTCGTTATGTGTATTTTCTACGGTGATTTAACGTGGCCGTGCTAAAGGAAGATTCAATTGGTATTCTGACTCCTGGCACTTAACCGTGTGTGGAGTGGAGTACCAATTTTAAAAAAACAGAAAGTCCACCCAACCTTCCGATTCAATCCAGGGCTTGGCTCAGATTTTGAACCCAACTAAATCCCACGACTCCGCAACTCTCCGGCCGGTCACGATTCTGTAATATGCGGTAATACGAAGGGAACAAAAAGTGACCACAAGTATCTATATTATTCCTATAATGTGTCCCTCGTGACTCGGCCCCTAAGGTCCATAAACACGGCATTAATCTCATAATGACAACATTCCTGATAATTTTATAGTTATTTTAACGACCGGGTTTTTTGAACTTGTATTTACTTTGGGATATAGAGGTGATGTGGCTTTTTATCCTGCAAGAGATTGACTATAAATTATTCACGTTATACCATGACATGTAATTTCCAAAATTAATTTCAAATGACTTCTAAGCTTAATAAAGTGCGAGTTAATAAAGCTTATAAGTGACTTAATGTTCTTCAAAAAGAGAAGCCAAAATTATAACATTTACAACCCAAGAGCGATAATAATATTAACTGAACCAAATCAATACCATTACTGAAATATTTTTGTGTTAACTGATTTCGCATAACCAAAAACAATTTCAAACTATCTTCCGATTTCCGAACAATGCCCCATTCATATTTTTACGGTTACTCTGAACACAATACTTTTAAAATTTAACATTCCATCGTCGATTCCGGGCCGGGCTCTGTGACGTCACGCGTGGGAGTCTGTATTCTGTATCCTTACCTGTTTCCTGGCAACATCCAGTTAATCTTTTGTTCACTCCAGGTAATGTTTTCGTTGTTCACTTTCTTTACTTTGACGTTCAACTGTTTTTTGTAGCACCTAGCTTACTTTGTCCACGCGTATATTTTCTTTAGCTGAATGAAGCAGTGAAATATTTAATAGACTATGTTTCTTTTTAGAATAGTGATGTGAGTCTATCGACTCGTTAAATATCGGGATTAGCAATAGCTTTGATATTTATCGAGCCTTTGAAATACTTTCTGCATTCTATAAATGCATTCTTTCATTCAGTCAAAGAAAATTATAGTCAGGACGGAGGACTTCTAGTATATTTTCATAACTACTAGATTAAACAAGTCAACAACTTCATTAATGATGCTTTATGGGTGACAAAAGGCTGTCATCATGGATAGTTCTTGCTGATAAAAATGTTACCGAGTAGTACCTAACCTAGCGCAATTTACATGTATGAAACTGTAGAGATCAATATAATTATTATCAAGATTGTAATTGTAATTATCAATATACTTATGGGAGAGGCCTATGTCCAGCTGTGGACGTGTATGGGTTGATATGATGATCAATATAATTGCCGCTACCAGACAATATTAAACAAGGAACAAGTTTACTTGCACTTTTAAAAGGGCAGTATTTATTTTTGGGTATCTACAGATTACTTCGGTATGCGGAGTTTGTTTATTTTATCTTTTTATCTGCCTTCAATGGAGGCTTGTGCTAGGGTTGTTTTTAAACAGCTTTCGGCTTTTAAGGTATAAATAATGGTTAACAATAATTCTTGCTTGCACGAATTTAACTTGTTACTTATACTAAAAATGAAGGCTTTTCTTTTGATTCTCCATTTGCTGTGTTCTATCTTACGCTATCATCATTGAAAATATGGGTTCTAATCTTCATCTGCAAATTTTTTAGGCTTATGTAGTCTGAACTAGGAACCCTTATTTTGTATGCAAAGATGGAACATTTTTATACCCACCAGCCGAGTATAAAAATGTTCCCTAAGTAAGCCTAGGAACGTAGGAACTGATAGTTCATATTTAACCAAGAATCAGGTTTCATTATAGTTCTAATTATTGAAAAAAGGTACATGAAACCCAAAAATTTAAACATGTCTTGGGGTTGTTCAAAAACTCCGGCTTTATCACCTACTATTTCTTCCGTCCTTTCTTGAGCCAACCTTAACCAGCAGGTTTCGATACGCTGCTAAATATTTCGTGGGAATACGAGAACGCACTCCTACATCATCTGTGTTCAAGCCAGGTAGTTCTCAGAAGGTCGGAGTTTAACTTTAATTGTATTTGAGTTACGCGTAGGGCATGGCGGTAATGGGCTAAATTACAATACCGGTAATTTACCGGTATCCAAATTCTTAAAACCGGTATCCCGGTTTTTCGGTATTTTTTCGGTATTACACTATAAATACTAAAATATCAGAAAAAAATCCACTAGGTACATTTAATATTGTATAAGACTAAATAAATGTACCAAGAAATGTTATTTGAAACCAGCTTAACTTTTATTGACTATTTAAAATGGTCCTTACTAGTATAATTATGGTTTTTCTTTTACTTAAACAATCAAATCCAGATTAGGATGGCAAGGCCTGCTACCTGTATCTCTGCCTGTCAAATTTGGGAGCTTAGTATTCTCAAAAATGTAGCCCTGACGTCCTTCCTGTCTTCCATCTAAATCACTTTAGTTTATTTTTTCTTAGAGCCTAAGTCGTCTTATTTGGACCTGGAATTTCATCAATATTTAGTTTTTAAGCTAATTAGAACGGTTTGGCATAGTGCTTGCCCCAATGTGGCTCCCCAAAATCTCTTTTGTCCTAATGGCAATAGGACGGGATTTTGTGCGAGTTGACACAGAATTGTTTGATAAAAACGTGCTCCAGCTGTGCAGATCGTGCTCGTTTCCTGGCCGTTTCTAAATGGTATTCAGAACATTAATTGCAAGCACTTTCTATATGATTATAACACTGGCACTTTATCGGATCTCGTAACTTTCCGATCTTCAGATGGGTGCAAGTTGTTGCGCGTCTCATCAATGCCAGTGAGGTACTGCTGTCTAATAGCTCATTACGTCTTGTCGTGTACTATAGGGTCGCCCGCCAGTCAGATATCTTGCCATACCATGCTACATCATCGGGTCTTTGTCACCGCTAAAGTAAAAATTAATCTTAAACCGAATGGTATTTTGCATGACGATGGTAAAAAGCTACGACGACGGTATGACAGTAGTCCCATGGGAGTTGAGTTAGGGAAACCAATTTGTGGGAAGCTACTTATCAACACACTTGCGCCTTTCCATCTTCTCGGACATCCGTAAGGGTTAGTGCGGCGGCAGATTTGGCTTGAGGATCTCAAGAGTTGCTAATATGCAGATCTAGACAGATCCTACGCTGCCTAGCCTACTTTCAATTGTAAATACTAATTCCATCTTTTTGTTTGTAATATTTGATTGTGATTTGCTTTGTTAATGTAAAAACAAATAAATATTTAGAATGAACAATCAAATATTTGCCACAATAATAAAAACATATAAAAAATCATGAAAATGTGCGTAGCAAAGAAAGATAGGGTATTTTCAAAAAAAAATACAGGAACAGTACTACTTACTTGTAGTTATTCTACGCGCATTTATTCGTTAAAATACTTTTTTATAGTCTATAGACTACAAACTCACAAGATGGAAAGTGAAGATGTGGCCGACGATGTATCACGAAGGTTTAGAAGTTATCTATTTACTCTTGTCTTTATGAGACGCAGGTTGTTATTGACGGGAAAAACAGCAGCAGGGAGCGTGTTCCAAACCCCAGCGGTACGAATGATAAAGGCGGTGGAAAACAGCTTAATACGAGTGGACGTTCACCAAGTTCCCCTACTTGCTGAATATACCGTGGTAATGCGATGTGAATCTGCTTGTCCTGTTTGTGTTGCTTGGAGTGGAAGGGGAAAGCGCGTTGGTTTATCAATTTTTGAAACCATTATGACCAAAAACATAGACTGACTATCCATTTTACAATCATAAAATTTATATATTTTATATAGAAGTTGTTTGGTAGTAGATATTTGCGTATTTTAGAGCCGCCATAAGGGTTTTCTTCACGCATATTTATTAATCAAACTTTTATTTTCTAAATACCGAATTACCGGTTTTTGCAATTTCAATACCGGTATTCGGATCTGCCTTAAATCATCCGGTATTACCGGTTTTTCGGTAATACCGAATACCGGTGTCCATGCCCTAGTTACGCGGTCTTGAAATGAGGAAGTTTAGTTGCTTCGCTTTTGAACTTCATTACTACTTTGCTTTGCTCACAGTACTATAAGAGTATGAAATTTACCTCCCTATGTCCTTTAATGCCTAGAGTCGTGACAAGTAGGTAGGTACGCCTTCCATTGCCTTTTTCCATTTTCTTCTTTCTACGGCGACGGCGGCGCGTGGTGACTTTTGACATAATAATATGTACCTATACCGAAATCAATAGACACCAAAGATTTTGACTTCATCTTTGTTGAATTTGTTGATATAATTCTTTGTTGGTTTCTGAATATATCGACATAGTTTATCAATAGGTACAATGTTTATATCATAAAAACGATTCTTTAACCAAATTATTTATAAACGAACGGAATGATTTTCACACTCATAAATATACTTCCTGTTCAAAACATATTGTACAGATATATTAACGATGCTAATCATGTTGAATTGTATGAAATGTCTTACAATTTAGACCTTAAACGCTCATAATAAAAAGTAACTATTATTTTAAACAGGATTCGCCGATGTAACGAGTCTCAAAAGAAAGAACATTCTAGACTATTTATCAAATTAATGAACTTCAAACTCAACCCCAACTCTAAACAAAGTCCCATCATAATAAGTGTTGTTCATAAAAACTTAAACGGCAAATGTTTAAGAGGGCCTTAAGCCCGGTAGATACGGGACTAGTGCTTAGCGTGAGATGAGATCCATGTTGGAAGTTGGGTCAGTAACTTAGTCAAGTTGTTCTTAAGCTTTCGTTTTTTGTTTACAATAATCTGAGGGTGCAAACAAAGCTGAAAAACTTGGCCTTTGCGACAATTTTTCACATGACTATAAATTATTATTAATTCGTGATATGAAATAAAGAACAGAGTCATTATCGTTTATTAAAGAGTAAGGGTCGATTAGGGCTCTGTGATCGGATCATTTTTATTTTTTCCATGTATAAAAAGCGTGTAGCTGTTATTGATCAAGTATCCATCCGTTTATCTACCAGTCAACTTCTACTTACCGCGTGTAAAGCCAGCCTAAAACGATAAATAACCCAAGTCACTCCCAAACTGTTATTAAAGCGCCCAAGAATTTTGGACATTCTTTAGGATAAGGCTGCGTTTGCACAAACAGGCTTATCTACCTATTAGTCACTTAGTTATGTAAACACTTGGACTTGCTTTACTCGATTTGCTTTACATTTGCTGACTAGACTAGTATCTTATTTTTGTTTGTTGTTAGACAGATACAGATAAGGGTTATTTAAAACCAAATTGAATATTTCTGTACCGATATTACCTTAATTAATCTTTGATTCCAAGGTTTTTGTATTACAGTGCGTAAGCCCTCACACTCTGGGTAATCTCTAAGAAATTAAATAAGTCCCAAACTGAGTAGGTACTGAGGGTTGGGTGCAGGTTCGAATCCTGTCGAAATCGAAAATTGTTCGGACTTATTTCTTAAATCTTTGATTGTCTTTCAAGCCAAAGGATTTTTTAAAGCAAGTACTTTACCATCATATCAATCTTTTAACATGATCAGAAAACATCTGCTGGAATTGATATATTGAATCTTGATATTGATATTTGATATTCGTAGTTTGATAGATGAATATATTAAGAATGTAAGCAGGTTAACTACGAACCTTTATTTGTGTTGGAAGAACACCAATTCTTCATCCCTTAACGATTTCTTTAACCTTGAAGAAGACCCTCGTTAAGGGATGAAACCGCACTCACCCGAGTGCTGTTCTAGATGCGCGTACCGCATTCCTCCGAACACGAGGGATAAAACGTTGCTGTTCTTACAACACAAATAAGGTTCGTAGCTAGCCTATCTATACCTATTTATTTAAAGGTCTTCAAAGTACTTCAACAGATTATGTTAATACATTTGAAGACTTCGTCTCATAAATAGGTAATTTTATGAATTGACAATTAAGTCAAGATGTAGGTACCAGTTAGGTATGAAGCTTGTCATTATATTTAGTATTATGATCTCGCGATAGTACGGAAATGTTGCACGTTTTGATTATCTTACAAGCTGGAAGTGGATCCAAATAGAAACCAATAAGAAGATATGGGTAAATAAATTGTTTTTTTTTTGTTACTGTGCCTCTATATTATAATATTTATACTTTTATAGGTAAATTTAATACAAGCACTAGTAAGATTCAGTTATGCAGGTATGTCGGTTGATAGCGCAGTGTCAAGTGTCGTGAAAGATGATCCGTTCACACGTTGTGCGTCGGACGACAGCTTTCTTTCTCGAGTTACTCGAGTTGTCCTTTTTGAGAAAATTCTAGAATTGAAAGTTGGTAAGGGCGCCTTTTGATATCAAATATTTGGAAATAATAATAGCTTTGATCAACAACAAGATTTTCTTTGTTGATCAAAGCAATTTGGTCACAGTTTGTGATGATGGTGACATGATGTAATGTTTGTACTCCTAGTGCAGCTGTGTAGTGTAATATGAACAATCTCTGGCTAACTAATAGTAGGTACTACAGCTCAACCTGGGTTGAAATATTTCTGGAACTGTTTGAAACAAAAAAAGGGCAGTATTTCCAAACAGAGCCGTCATTGTGTTGTGTTGTCCTCGACGTATAAAATTGTATTTTATTTGTCTGTCAGTCACGTTTTTTCTTAACACAGTAGGTATTTTCTATATTTTGTTAGGTATATCATTTCATTTAAAATAAGCTCTTAGAACTCTTAATAACTTATAGTTAATAACTCAGATTTCTATGTTAAAAAATGTACAAGCTATATATAATACCTACAGCTATCATTTCTAAGTTACACAACTCATACTCCATTTCCCCGAATTTTGTAATAGCTCAAAAGCGGAACAAGATTTAGGTATTCTGCGCAAGCGCCGAAACAATGGCCGCCTGTAGAAAGTACGAATTAATTCTGCGTTCACTTTTCTCGTGCTGTGTGATAATGATGAATGTGGAATATGGAATTTGGTTTGGTACCTATAACGCGGGAAAACGCAACATAGCCGAGAGTTCAATGAGATCGTGGGACATTTTGCTCACCTATGTTTTTAGAGTTCCGTACCTAAAGGGTAAAACGGGATCCTTATTATGAAGACTCTCCATCTGCGTGTCTGTTCTAAACTTCTAGTTCGATCTTAATTTGTTCTTTTGTGAATTGGACAATATTACGACGCGGGATAATAATATTATCTCGCGTCGTAATATTGTCCTATTATCGCGTCGTAATATTGTTATATATATTTTCTAATGTATTATGGATACCTTGAGGTTGGTTTTGATTATATCTGATAATAAAAGCCAGGCACCAAATGGATCCATCGTCCAGGTCCACCATAACACCATTTTTTTTAAATGGTGTTTCGTGAGATTCCTGCGACTGTGAGCACATTTTGTTAATAGTTTAGGTAAGTATCACTTGTTACTGTTTTATTATTATGTATACCTTTGTTATTTTATTTTATGTTGAGTTTTAAAGTATGTTAAAATAAGTAAAATTTATATGTTTGTGTAAAAACGCACTTTTACAGATCACGGTCGTGACGTGACCTGCTTTTTGGCCTACACTGAAAACCAGCGCTGGGTAGACACACCTGGTCTACCCAGCACAATGCTGAGTGTGGGCCATATTTGCACTAGAAACTGCTACGCACAAAAAAGATGTAGACTAAGTATAGGATTCATTTAGTTTAGTTATTGTGTTTTGTAGTTTTTAAGGCAAATAAAAATATTTTCTTCTTCTTCTTCTAAGTACATACAATACAATGCAAGGTCTAGTACTTTATGATGAAATCTTAATGATCTCCAGTCGGAATGATACCATCTGCTAGATTCATTTCAAAAGATATTCAGATTCCAAATTGTCTATAAAACTGTATAACATTAAAAACTACATACCTATTTACGTTTGTTTGTTTTTAAACAACCGTTACACTTAGCTATTTCTTATCCGATTAGGTATGTATGCGAAAGTTCATTGCGTAGTTGGATGTAGTTTCCAAATGAATCGAAAAGTACGTTTGTATAGGAGCTTATAATCTCTCGGTTCTAGTATAAACAAAAATAATAAATAAATAAATAAATAAATAAATAATGCTGGACAATTCACACAGCATTATCTAGCCCCAAGGTAAGCAGAGCTTGTGTTATGGGTACTAGATAACTGATATACGTAATATTATACATTACATAGATAGATATTTTTTATTATACATAGAACATATGTTACAATAAAAGTTACAGGAACATAAATTAAAAAAATAAAGGTCACATTACCAATTTTTTTTACCTTATCTTTTTATTTATCGTATCGTTTATAAAATACTGAAATCGTTAACTTCGTAGTCCGGTCCCAGTTTTTCAAACTATTATTTATGTACCTATGTACCAACATTCAAAGCCGAACGCCATTTGCTAAATTCAATTAGTGGCAACTCGATTAGTCTGCAGAGGTCGAAACTATTCGGATCGAATAACAAACATGTGAGTATCGATTAGATCGGGTTTGTAGTTGATGAAAATGAGTTTTCAGTCGTTTAGTTTATTAAAAAATTGTAGGAAGAATAAAAAGAACAGAATAGGTACTTTACATATACCTACATACTAGCAAAGCAGTGAGTAATCATTACCAATAACACAAAAAATCTAATTAAACAGCGACTAGCGTAATTATTGTGAAAATAAGACCTTCTCCCTTTTTCGAAAAAAAAAAAAACATTACTCACTGTACCTATCATAATAAGAACCATTGAGAAAGCCTATTACATTACTTACTGCTATTCTGTTTTTCAATTTACTTCAAATGACATTTTGCCCTTTGTACCCAGATACTTTTCTGTGCATCCGATTGACTGCCAAGTGTAAAATAGAATACACACGCTGTCCTTATCATACTTACGATTTCAGCTTTGGTGTGAAAGAGACTGTCAAATCGACAGAAATTGCAGTGTAAGCAAAAGACTAGGTAAATATCCAAAGTTCAAAGTGAAGTTACTACTGCGTACCTAATGTTATTGTTGTTGTTTGTATAGAAAACAAACAAAAGTGGCAATAAATTCTGCACATTGCATTAAGTAGGTACTTTTAGTTTACTTAGTTTACATTTTAAGCCATTACCTATAACCTTGCCTTACCTATCCACAAATTTTCTCGGTAATTAGGTAAAGTAGTATTAACTAGGTACTCAGATCATTAATTAGAAATAACTTTGCTGTGGTCTGGACTGGACAGATTCTTTTCAACAAAGCCCCAAAAAATATTTTTCTTCTTTTGTTTCCTTTTTCTATTATAATTTGAACAAAATCAAAATTCAATTAGTAGACATTAACTACCTGTAAAAAGCCCGCCTTTTGAATCTTCCTGGGAGCTACGAATTTTATCTAATCGTATCACAAAAACATCATCTCAAATTTAGCAGAGATTGTGCTATTTTGTATGGAATAACTAACGTGTGGTCGATTCACTAACAAATACTAACAATGATCCTAATCGACAATGGTGAAGTTGCTGGTGCACTGTCAAATAAATATAAACTCTAGCAATTACGATTGTGGTTCAAAATTGATTGAGCTTTGACTATTTGAATCGACTGTATAGAAAGAGAGCATGGCTAGTAGCCATATCTAAAATGTAGGCTTTTAGTTTAACTTGAATCTATCGGATCGTTTCTAAAAATATTCTTAATTTATTAAATATTCCTTATGACTCTTTAAGTTAAAAAGTGTACCTGGTTTTCAACGGAACGTTAAAAATCAGTCTCTATTGATTATATTACTACCTATTTCTAATAACTTTATGGGGATTCACTAAGCTGTGTGAACTTGGCACCCGACTTTGGACAAACGAAATTTTTTTTAGCGATTCGTATAGATAATCGTTTGTAGTTGATTGTAGTAAAAAAAATTTCGTTTGTAGTAGCTCAAAAAAAAAGTTAGGCTACTTCGAAAAAAACTCAGCACCCGAGTTTGGACAAATTAAATTTTTCTTAGCGATTCGTATAGATAATCGTTTGTAGTTGATTGTAGTAAAAAAAAATTCGTTTGTAGTAGCTCAAAAAAAAAAGTTAAGCGACTTTGAAAAATAACTCGGCACCCGACTTTGGAAAATCGTTATTTTTATTAATGATTCTTAAAGATAATCGTTTGTAGTTGTTTGTAGTGAAATTTTTTTCGTTTGTAGTAGCTCAAAAAAAAAGATAAGCTACTTTGAAAAATAACTCAGCACCCCACTTAGGGAAATCGTTATTTTTATTATTGATTCTTATAGATAATCGTTTGTAGTTGTTTGTGGTGAAATTCTTTTCGTTTGTAGTAGCTCTGAAAAAAAGTTAGGCTACTTCGATTTTTTTTTTATATAAAATATCTTGACATTAAAAAATCGAATATTTTTTTATGGAAACGTGTAGACAATCGTTTGTAGTTGTTTGTAGTGAAATTCTTTTCGTTTGTAGTAGCTCTGAAAAAAAGTTAGGCTACTTTGAATTTTTTCATTTCAATTAATCAATCCTAACTTTCAAAAATCGAATATTATTTTATGGAAACGTGTAGACAATCGTTTGTAGTTGTTTGTAGTGAAATTCTTTTCGTTTGTAGTAGCTCTGAAAAAAAGTTAGGCTACTTTGAATTTTTTCATTTCAATTAATCAATCCTAACTTTCAAAAATCGAATATTATTTTATGGAAACGTGTAGACAATCGTTTGTAGTTGTTTGTAGTGAAATTCTTTTCGTTTGTAGTAGCTCTGAAAAAAAGTTAGGCTACTTTGAATTTTTTCATTTCAATTAATTATCCTAACTTTAAAAAATCGAATATTTTTTTATGGAAACGTGTAGAAAATCGTTTGTAGTTGTTTGTAGTGAAATTCTTTTCGTTTGTAGTAGCTCTGAAAAAAAGTAAGGCTACTTTGAATTTTTTCATTTCAATTAATTATCCTAACTTTGAAAAATCGAATATTTTTTTATGGAAACGTGTAGACAATCGTTTGTAGTTGTTTGTAGTGAAATTCTTTTCGTTTGTAGTAGCTCTGAAAAAAAGTTAGGCTACTTTGAATTTTTTCATTTCAATTAATTATCCTAACTTTGAAAAATCGAATATTTTTTTATGGAAACGTGTAGACAATCGTTTGTAGTTGTTTGTAGTGAAATTCTTTTCGTTTGTAGTAGCTCTGAAAAAAAAATAGGCTACTTTGAATTTTTTCATTTCAATTAATTATCCTAACTTTGAAAAATCGAATATTTTTTTATGGAAACGTGTAGACAATCGTTTGTAGTTGTTTGTAGTGAAATTCTTTTCGTTTGTAGTAGCTCTGAAAAAAAAATAGGCTACTTTGAATTTTTTCATTTCAATTAATTATCCTAACTTTGAAAAATCGAATATTTTTTTATGGAAACGTGTAGACAATCGTTTGTAGTTGTTTGTAGTGAAATTCTTTTCGTTTGTAGTGGCTCTGAAAAAAAGTTAGGCTACTTTGAATTTTTTCATTTTAATTAATTTATCCTAACTTTAAAAAATCAAATATTTTTTTATGGAAACGTGTAGACAATCGTTTGTAGTTGTTTGTAGTGAAATTCTTTTCGTTTGTAGTAGCTCTGAAAAAAAGTTAGGCTACTTTGAATTTTTTCATTTCAATTAATTTATCCTAACTTTAAAAAATTGAATATTTTTTTATGGAAACGTGTAGACAATCGTTTGTAGTTGTTTGAAGTGAAATTCTTTTCGTTTGTAGTAGCTCTGAAAAAAAGTTATTCTACTTTGAATTTTTTCATTTCAATTAATTATCCGAACTTTAAAAAATCGACTATTTTTTTATGGAAACGTGTAGACAATCGTTTGTAGTTGTTTGTAGTGAAATTCTTTTCGTTTGTAGTAGCTCTTTTCACTACAAACAACTACAAACGATTGTCTACACGTTTCCATAAAAAAATATTCGATTTTTAAAGTTAGGATAAATTAATTGAAATGAAAAAAATCAAAGTAGCCTATTTTTTTTTCAGAGCTACTACAAACGAAAAGAATTTCACTACAAACAACTACAAACGATTGTCTACACGTTTCCATAAAAAAATATTCGATTTTTCAAAGTTAGGATAATTAATTGAAATGAAAAAATTCAAAGTAGCCTAACTTTTTTTCAGAGCTACTACAAACGAAAAGAATTTAACTACAAACAACTACAAACGATTGTCTACACGTTTCCATAAAAAAATATTCGATTTTTCAAAGTTAGGATAATTAATTGAAATGAAAAAATTCAAAGTAGCCTATTTTTTTTTCAGAGCTACTACAAACGAAAAGAATTTCACTACAAACAACTACAAACGATTGTCTACACGTTTCCATAAAAAAATATTCGATTTTTCAAAGTTAGGATAATTAATTGAAATGAAAAAATTCAAAGTAGCCTAACTTTTTTTCAGAGCTACTACAAACGAAAAGAATTTCACTACAAACAACTACAAACGATTGTCTACACGTTTCCATAAAAAAATATTCGATTTTTCAAAGTTAGGATAATTAATTGAAATGAAAAAATTCAAAGTAGCCTAACTTTTTTTCAGAGCTACTACAAACGAAAAGAATTTCACTACAAACAACTACAAACGATTGTCTACACGTTTCCATAAAAAAATATTCGATTTTTCAAAGTTAGGATAATTAATTGAAATGAAAAAATTCAAAGTAGCCTAACTTTTTTTCAGAGCTACTACAAACGAAAAGAATTTCACTACAAACAACTACAAACGATTGTCTACACGTTTCCATAAAAAAATATTCGATTTTTTAAAGTTAGGATAATTAATTGAAATGAAAAAATTCAAAGTAGCCTAACTTTTTTTCAGAGCTACTACAAACGAAAAGAATTTCACTACAAACAACTACAAACGATTGTCTACACGTTTCCATAAAATAATATTCGATTTTTGAAAGTTAGGATTGATTAATTAAAATGAAAAAATTCAAAGTAGCCTAACTTTTTTTCAGAGCTACTACAAACGAAAAGAATTTCACTACAAACAACTACAAACGATTGTCTACACGTTTCCATAAAATAATATTAGATTTTTGAAAGTTAGGATTGATTAATTGAAATGAAAAAATTCAAAGTAGCCTAACTTTTTTTCAGAGCTACTACAAACGAAAAGAATTTCACTACAAACAACTACAAACGATTGTCTACACGTTTCCATAAAAAAATATTAGATTTTTTAAAGTCAAGATATTTTTCGTAAAAAAATTCGAAATAGCCTAACTTTTTTTCAGAGCTACTACAAACGAAAAGAATTTCACTACAAACAACTACAAACGATTGTCTACACGTTTCCATAAAAAAATATTCGATTTTTTAAAGTCAAGATATTTTATATAAAAAAAAATTCAAAGTAGCCTAACTTTTTTTCAGAGCTTCTACAAACGAAAAGAATTTCACTACAAACAACTACAAACGATTGTCTACACGTTTCCATAAAAAAATGTTCGATTTTTGAAAGTCAAGATATTTTATATAAAAAAAAAATTCGAAGTAGCCTAACTTTTTTTCAGAGCTACTACAAACGAAAAGAATTTCACTACAAACAACTACAAACGATTGTCTACACGTTTCCATAAAAAAATATTCGATTTTTTAATGTCAAGATATTTTATATAAAAAAAAAATCGAAGTAGCCTAACTTTTTTTCAGAGCTACTACAAACGAAAAGAATTTCACCACAAACAACTACAAACGATTATCTATAAGAATCAATAATAAAAATAACGATTTCCCTAAGTGGGGTGCTGAGTTATTTTTCAAAGTAGCTTATCTTTTTTTTTGAGCTACTACAAACGAAAAAAATTTCACTACAAACAACTACAAACGATTATCTTTAAGAATCATTAATAAAAATAACGATTTTCCAAAGTCGGGTGCCGAGTTATTTTTCAAAGTCGCTTAACTTTTTTTTTGAGCTACTACAAACGAATTTTTTTTTACTACAATCAACTACAAACGATTATCTATACGAATCGCTAAGAAAAATTTAATTTGTCCAAACTCGGGTGCTGAGTTTTTTTCGAAGTAGCCTAACTTTTTTTTTGAGCTACTACAAACGAAATTTTTTTTACTACAATCAACTACAAACGATTATCTATACGAATCGCTAAAAAAAATTTCGTTTGTCCAAAGTCGGGTGCCAAGTTCACACAGCTGGATTCACTATGATGTACGTAACATCCATCCATCGAACAGAGATCCCCAGCCAACATGCATTTCCAGCGCGGGGAGTGTGGCACCACTGGGGTTTGCTCCCGGGAGTTCCTGGTTCTTCGCATATCGACCCGGTTCTGCAAACCCTAGGCACTATCTCCCTATGATAAGATCCATTAAGGCGCTTATCACGAGAGAGCTACGTCCAGGAGTAGACTCGCATAGGTTGTCCGTAGTAATTTTCCACCACGCTCTCCTGCACTAACCACTAGTAAGTACAATAGATACACGCGACACACCCATGTAGCGTGGGAAACTGGGATCTGATGGGTACAATCTGACAAAAACTTTGTGGAGTAGGCTGAGTTCTATTCATTCATCAACATGGTGCTGCGAATCTTGGTGATTGACAATTGAACCATCATTCATCAATGGTACTGTAGGTATCTAGTATGTATATAAGAAGTTAAGAACAATGAGTATGTTGACAAACTGACATAAAATAACATCCTTCGACAAGCAGTCAAATGGTTTCCAGAAAGACAAAACATTATTTTTATCTTACTTGTAAAGTCAAATAATGGAATACGTTATTGAGGTATGGGGAACAACGGCGAAAACAAGTTTAAAAGAAGTTGAAATAGCGAAGAACAAAATTAGTAAGATTCTTTCGACTACGACTTCCTTACGCGGACAGAGACACTCTTTAAGGAAATACAACTCATGAGTAAAACCAAATCTAGACCTGCTGTCCATTCAAAATTCATTCATGAAGACATACACACAGACTTAAAACGAAGTAAAGTAAAAAATACAACTTTCATCATCTTTCTTTGCATCAACCAAGAACCTACTACGGAAATAGGGACATAAGTTTTGAGGGAGCACATTACGCCAAACCTACAAATGATAATAAACAATCGACAAATGTTCTTGTTTAAAAAAAAGAAATTATGTTTTACTAAATTCTTCTACAATTTTTAATTACCGAGTTATATGATAAAAATTGTTCCAGCTAGAAAACCGTACAAAATGTATAAACTTTTCAACAACACTTCAAGTTCTTCGAGAAATAAATTTCATTAACCACAGTACCTACTCCATTGATAGATTTGATTGCTCGTGGAAAATCGTGAATAGAAAGGTACTTCCTATTCAGGAACTAAATATACTGAATAGGGAACTTTGAAAGAACGTTCTAGATTTCAAATAGGTATGTTCAAAAACAATTTTTTTTTCTAGGTACATGCGATTGAGGATTCGTAGGTAGCAAATATCATTAAAAATATAACGAGCAGCCAATGTTCACTCAACCTTCCGATAAGAGATATACCAATATCCCATTATCGTCGTTATGTTTTGCGACTTTACCTACTCGGTATCTAATTATGATAATATTTATAGAAAAACCTATTTTCTTACGCAGAGACTGGTGGAACTTTTTATTTTTTGACTCCTAGTGAGGGCATGTAGAACGAATGGTATTTATCGATTCGAAACCAAACAAACGACCACGCTTGCATGACTCGACCATCATGTCCAACAAAACTCCTAGTGAGTTGCAAAATCTATCAAATTGATAGAAAACCTTTAGCCTGTCAGTTGTTATTTTTCGAGTTGGAGCAAAACCCGTCCCAAGCTTTTTTATCTTCTAAATAATCTGATATTTTGTAGTAAGCCTTTTTGCACAGAAAAGTTTTGACAATTTGTTTGAATTTATTAAATTCAAACAAATTGTCAAAACTTTTCTGTATTTATTATTATTATCCATCTTTATTTATATTTAATTTTGTATACATAGGTATATAAAATCTGTGCAAAATAGGAACCTCTGTTGATATTACAAGCTGAGTAAAATTCTATATAGTGTAGTGTTCTCAAGTGGCACCTACCTACGCGAGAAACCGGCACACCTAACACCAATATCTAATAATAGGTAGAATAGTTTTAGCATATTATGATGTAGCAGTAGGTAAGTCCTTATTTCGACATCGCGATGCGCGACCGCTTGCCACTTAGTACACTTAGAAAAAAGTACACAGAAAAGTTTTGACAATTTGTTTGAATTTATTAAATTCAAACAAATTGTCAAAACTTTTCTGTGCAAAAAGGCTTACTACAAAATATCAGATTATTTAGAAGATAAACAAGATTCGCCAAGTGCGAGTGAAACTCGCGCGCCGAGGGTTTCAAACATTTGCCAATTATTTGGACAATCAATTTTCTGAAATATTTTAAAAAGTATGAAACTTACAGAAATTTCAAAAAGTGTTTTGAAATGGTCAAAACGATACCTTTCATTTGATACCCCACATGGGTAGGTCCCCTTTTTTAAAAAAAATCCCCTTTTTTGACCATTTTTCAAAAACTATTATTATTACAGACTTCTCTATATTTTTCCTGTAAAATATAAATTGATATCTACAAACGCCTAATACATTGTACATGGATCGGTCTGCAATCTTCGGAGCTAGGGGGGGGGGAATGGTCAATTTTTCGTCTTTTTTTGAAATATTTCAAAAAGTATGAAACTCACAGAAATTTCAAAAAGTGTTTTGAAATGGTCAAAACGATACCTTTCATTTGATACCCCACATAGGTAGGTACCCCCCTTTTGAAAAAATTTTCCCCCCCTTTTTGACCATTTTTCAAAAACTATTATTATTACAGACTTTTCTATATTTTTCCTGTAAAATATAGATCGATATCTACAAACGCCTAATACATTGTACGTGGATCGGTCTGCAATCTTCGGAGATAGGGGGGGGGGAAAGGTAAATTTTTCGACTATTTTTGAAATATTTCAAAAAGTATGAAACTTACAGAAATTTCAAAAAGTGTTTTGAAATGGTCAAAACGATACCTTTCATTTGATACCCCACATAGGCAGGTACCCCTCCTTTTGAAAAAAAATTCCCCCCCTTTTTGACCATTTTTCAAAAACTATTATTATTACAGACTTCTCTATATTTTTCCTGTAAAATATAGATTGATATCTACAAACGCCTAATACATTGTACATGGATCGGTCTGCAATCTTCGGAGCTAGGGGGGGGGGAATGGTAAATTTTTCGTCTTTTTTTGAAATATTTCAAAAAGTATGAAACTCACAGAAATTTCAAAAAGTGTTTTGAAATGGTCAAAACGATACCTTTCATTTGATACCCCACATAGGTAGGTACCCCCCCTTTTGAAAAAAATTTCCCCCCCTTTTTGACCATTTTTCAAAAACTATTATTATTACAGACTTCTCTATATTTTTCCTGTAAAATATAGATCAATATCTACAAACGCCTAATACATTGTACGTGGATCGGTCTGCAATCTTCGGAGATAGGGGGGGGGGAAAGGTCAATTTTTCGACTATTTTTGAAATATTTCAAAAAGTATGAAATTTACAGAAATTTCAAAAAGTGTTTTGAAATGTACAAAACGATACCTTTCATTTGATATCCCACTTGGGTAGGTACCCCTACTTTTGAAAAAAAAATCCCCTCCTTTTTGACCATTTTTCAAAAACTATTATTATTACCGACTTCTCTATATTTTTCCTGTAAAATATAGATCGATGTCTACAAACGCCTAGTACATTGTACATGGATCGGTCTGCAATCTTCGGAGCTAGGGGGGGGGGAATGGTCAATTTTTCGTCTTTTTTTGAAATATTTCAAAAACTATGAAACTTACAGAAATTTCAAAAAGTGTTTTGAAATGGTCAAAACGATACCTTTCATTTGATACCCCACATAGGTAGGTACCCCCCCTTTTGAAAAAAAATTCTCCCCCTTTTTGAGCATTTTTCAAAAACTATTATTATTACAGACTTCTCTATATTTTTCCTGTAAAATATAGATCAATATCTACAAACGCCTAATACATTGTACGTGGATCGGTGTGCAATCTTCGGAGATAGGGGGGGGGGTATGGTCAATTTTTCGACTTTTTTTGAAATATTTCAAAAAGTATGAAATTTACAGAAATTTCAAAAAGTGTTTTGAAATGTACAAAACGATACCTTTCATTTGATACCCCATTTGCCTTCCTAGGTCTCTTTTGAAATTTCAACATCAAAATTTGTACTGAAAATATTCATTTTCATTTTTCATTTATTTATATATTTTTTTCTTAAAATCAGTAATGGCGCACGAAATGTATCATTATTTCAAATTTCAAGTTAATAGCTGCAGTAGTTACTGAGATATTCAAGAAAGAGCGGGGACGGACAAAGCGAGACCATAAGGGTTTCAAAACCGATCTTTGAAACCCTAAAAAGCTTGGGACGGGTTTTGCTCCAACTCGAAAAATAACAACTGACAGGCTAAAGGTTTCTTCGTCGCTTCTTTACTTTAGTCTACATACCGAAGCGACAGAAATCAAATATATCACTTTATTTCCGTGTCAGTGTTTTATTTTAAGAATTTGATTTTTTCTAAGTGTACATTTTTGTATTTATGAAAATAAAGAATTTTTGACTTTGACTTTGTCATTTTATGATGTCGATCTTTATGGACAAACCATTGACGACCTCTGTGGGCGAAGGTCTGCCTGCGACGTAGGAGGTTGCGAGTTCGATTCCCACCTCGAGACAAATGTTTGTACGATCTGCAGGCATTTGTTCAGGGTGTTCTGGTCGTTTTCTATGTATAATAAAAAGATAAAAATACATTTATTTGGCACAACAAGAACAGCACAGACAGACATACACAATTACACACACAGGGTAGAATACAAGAATATAAAAATATCTATCTACGTGTTGTATTATAATTACGTATATCAGCTATCTAGTACCCATTTTTTTTTTTTTAATTATCCTGAGGGAAATGCGCACGCATATCGCACTGCCACGGGGAGACAGTACGATTATGTGGGACTCCAACCCACTAAAACCCTCAGGGTGTTTCCGTCTCTGCCGCTTGTGGTGGGAACATGGGAACGTTTTACTATCTCATCCACGAACCCACCACGGCTGCCCGATATCGGGCCCCCCCTCAATGGGGGGTGTGAAACACCCCCCTTCGCAACACGCCAGAAACACGTGACGTGCCGCGACCACCTCGGGGACCTTATCCGCCAAAAGGGCGCCGAACGACCCCGTGTCCAGACGCCCCAGGTCCCCCTGCGACGGGTCAGTCAAGTGGCCCCGTCGCCTGCCACACGGTCGCAGAGGATAGGGAGAGCGGCCCTCGTAACACCGACACTCCTCCTCCCCTGCGACCCCACCGCGTCCGCCATCAAACGGTGGCGACCCCGCCAAGGCCGCGGAAGGCAGGGAAAGCGGCGCACCGCAATACCGGCACTCCTCTCCCGCCGCGGCCTCCATCTCCCTGCGGCCATGCTGCCCATACAGCACAGCCGCCCGCCTCAGTCACGGCACCGCCCATACAGCACCGCAACCTACTACCACTCCAACTGGGCTTAGAGCGCAAAACCCAGAGGAGCGGTCCATCCCGGGACCGGCCATTTCGCCCTCTGCGTTGGCACGGCCCCATGGGTTCCTCTTAGCTTCACCGCGGGTGACCAGTCCGCGATTACTAAGCCCCCCCGCCCCGGCAAGGCGGGAACCCCTCGGGGGGGAGCTATCTAGTACCCATAACACAAGCTCTGCTTAGCTTGGGGCTAGATAATGCTGTATGAATTGTCCAGCATTATTTATGTACCTATTAATTATTGAATAGAATTCCAAGACTCTTTTCCCCGTAGTCTCTCCTACGTGGAACATAACCTCACCCTCCCGGCGCTGGCACGTGTTGTAGATAACTCCATGTCGCTGTAAGCTCACGTAACTCAGCATAATCCGCACATTTCGCTGCTAGAGGTGAATACACAAACAACTGCTTTCAACTTTCACAACACTTAGAAGTTGAGACATATTGTCAGTTTGTGACAGTCTTCGTGTGAATTTTGGGACGGGGATGTTACCTCCAGCCTTTGTAGATACTCCTGTGGACAACACCTTGGGAAAAGTTGCCAATTTTTTTATATATTTATAATAAAATAATAGAAACTTTATGTCAATACAGGTTTTAACAAAGCAGGAGTTATATAACTTATGATATATTATATTATAATCTATCATAATTCATAAGATACAATAAAACTAAGAAGCTAAGATCGTTAAGTGGGTAAGTACTATTTATTACAACATAAAATAGTTTTCTATAAAACAATCTTAGACAACAGTCGCGTTTGCGGCATTGATGTTATAAAAAAAAGTAAGTAGATAGACCACCTCCAATAACAGCTTGGTAAAAAAGAAAAATAAGAACACAGGGGAAAACATTTCACTGGGTACTTGCACCGAATCTAAGTATTTCCTTTGCGTCCTATGAGCGTACCAAGTCTAACCCAAACACGTTAATCATAGAAGTAAAACACGCTCACTCAACAATTCTCTTGATATGGAAGATAAAAACGAATATAATGTATGTGCGAGTTGAAAAACATAATAACAACTTCAGTGCTTTCATTTCACGCATAGCACGAATACGAATATAAAAATGAGACTTATTTAACGCAATTTTTTAGTATTCTTCATTGTCTCATCATCATCGGCCTATACTGGTCCACTGCTGGACATAGGCCTCCCCTAATACAATACAAAAAAAACACTTTATTGTACACTAGAAAAGGAACATTACAAAAAGACATATTACATGAGACAAGTACAATGGGCGGTCTTATCGCTTAGACGCGATCTCTTCCAGACAACCTTTGGATGAGTTGGATTAATGAGCGCCATAGCGCCCTGTCTTGAGCTTGCCGCATCCAGCATCTGCCAGCAGAGCTGGATTTGCATCTTCATTGTCTACCTACTATCATTCTAAGCCTTTTTCGCGGAATACATCACGATTACGTTTATCGAATGTTTTTTGTATTAACTTACTAAGAAGGCTTTGTTCTAGTTTTGTCGAATCTCTTCCACTGTTAATCAACTTCTATAAAAGTAAATCACGCTAAACAAAAGAACTAGCTCCCGGCGGCGGTAGTGCAATCTGCGGCACCAGCGGTGTCAGTGAAACAAAAGCAATACAAAAACACTTTGTAGGGTGTAGTGGTCTGCCAGTGTGGTGTGGCCAATTACCCGACTCGTTGCAGCGGTGAGGTTTGGTTGTTATGAGGGCGGATAGCGGGATAACACTTGTGAAACTATCATGGTTGTTCACACTTAAATCACTTCCTTACTGGCCATATACCAGTCCATATTAAATGGCCACTTCTTTTATTTATTTATTTATTTATTTATAAGGCAATACCAACAATACACATAATAAAACATTACCATAACAATCATATTTCTTTTTTGTATAGAATGTGTGTTTCTAACAGGCATGCACAACATTTGCTAAAGGTGCACAAACAACAGCTAAAAAACCCTGAAGGGGTTACATAGGTAGAAAGGAAAGATAATATTAAACAATAAAAAAAAAACTAAAAATACAAGTAGGTACTTAAACTTAAACTAAAAACAACTATGTACATAAGAGTTCCTCTGTGGATTGAGGGATATTATGAGCAACAGAAAAATGTTTCCTGAGTTTATTTTTAAAGATAGGCAATGAGTCCCCAAATGGATCAAGATTTGCTAATTTCTGTGATAATAAATTGTACTCATTACTGATTCTAGTAAAAGAGGCATTAAGACTTCTGAGCTGAGACACTTCTGAGCAAAAGCAAACCCTGGGCGACATTTTGTAGGTTCTGTAGGTAGTGGTCTTTCATGTGGTATGGGAAATTGCGCGACTCGTTCTCGGAATATGGTTAAGATAAAGACCAGGCAAAAAGAGATTTAACACTTTAAAACTAATTGTTCGATCTGGCTTAATGTAGTAAGCAGGTAAACAAACCAAGCACTGAATACAGGACATTTCCTAAGTTTTGTGGTGTTTGAGTTTTTCTTTAATTCTGCCTGAATCACGGTATAACTGCAGATTCAGATTTATACGTCGTATAGTATTGGATAATTATAGCATGATAAAAGCTTTTTCACAAATCATGTATTCCTTACCTCATCACATCACGCACGCTCACCGTTGCCACTCCGACTTCTCCTTAACACTAAGGAGTCACATGTCGAAGTCGTCTACAAGTGTTCCCTAATGACCTCGTTTCGTCCTAATGTAATGAACTAATGAAGCAAGCTCTGAGTGCTGCGTTTCGGCAGATAGCTGCTTATTACAAGCCTCAAATGAGCTGTAATTGAGCTGTATTTAACTGTAGGGTAAGTTTCTTTTGACCAGCTGGTCGAGTAAAATGGCAGATACATCAAGCGGATTAAACGGTAGCTAGCTATTTATGAATAACGATAAAAGGTGGCTTAGACGTTATTGAGAAACCTAGAGCCATTATAAGTGCTCATCAGTTATATTATGGGGAAAAGGTTATGCACGGACTCAATGATTATTTCTCTCTTCATCAACGAATTGAAATGAATTGAAAATCAGCTTCAGCATCACTCAGATTATTTGCATCTTCTGTTGACATCATGACATGCTCCTTTTAACCCGCTATTCTTACCGGTCCCTAGCGTGTCGTATTTAGTTTCTATCTAGGTGGTTGGTCTGCCTGGGGGCATTCTTTGGCTACCAGTCGCACAATAATAAGCTATTAGTCTCATAAATCGGCCTGTGGTCAAGACTGCTACGATTTGTTTATGACAAATGCTGAATGTGTTCGGCTGAAGAGAGGGCGATATGGCACTTATTACAGGAGGCTTATAGCCAACTATGGACTAACTGCTTTTGTCTCATAAATAAAAATCTGCATTTCAGCTGCAAATGATTTTACCATCTGCAAAATCAATATTAGTGTCAGGGTAATCATCGCATGTTATCAATTCTGTTATCAGCTGTACAATTAGTCAGCCGAGATACCTGCCCATGGGCACACGTGTTTTGTTTTTAGATACGCCTTCTTTTTTCCTAAAATAATGTTTTTGCACCTGTTTGACAATTTCTAGTTTGATCTCACACCGCGAGACTACGATAGGAGTGCAAAGTTTGTTTCGGTCGAAACTTACGCCGATCGTAAATTGTGTAGGTAGGTCAAATCTATTTTTTCTAGTGATCCAATATTAGTCAGTGTATGAGTGAGAAGATTCTGTGGAATAAGGTGACAAGTGTAAAAATTGTGGTTGGCAGAGGTCACGCATGTCGAAGTGTGTTTCAGCAAATAATGTGTATTAGTTACGATGGCAAAGTGCACAATGTTTCGTAAGGTGTTGTTTTGTGAGTTGTTTACAACGGATGTCGCTGAGGAAAGGTGGGTTCTATCACTGCTATTAAAAAGGGTACATATTTTACCTATTTTGAAATGTGATATTTCTCATAATCTAGCTAGATCTATTCTTCAAGTTGGATTTTAATGGTTTTCAATTAAACATATTAAATTTACAACACCTCATCAATCGACCTTGTGCGGAATTACCAAATTTAATTCAAAAATAGGAACAAAGTTTCTCCACGCGAACTTAAATTTGCCCTTCCAACACAAGGCACTGTTCATAATTTTATACTGATACAAATTAACATAACATTGTAAAAAGTATTCATTCCTTATATTAATAACAGATACATAACATGTCGAATGTCGCAGTTTGGCTTCGCCAGTGCTAGTTGATCCGATTAGCGACTCGATAATTGGATTCACCATTGGGAAATTATGACTGTCACTGCTCGGTTACTGATTTATTTTCTACTTTTCTACCTTTCTTTTACGAGAACCCATTGCTTTATACATATGTTTTATCCGGGGTTTTACGATCACGGTCCCTCATTGGTTAGCAGGTAAGTTATTAATGGAACTCGAACTAGGATATTAAAGATATTTTATGGACAAAAAAATTACTTATAAAGAAACAAATTAGAACTATTGAAACTTTTAATTGAATTGCAGACTGTTGCAAACAATCTAGAGGTTCATCATGGAAGTCGGGGTATTTAATTTTATTAAAGAATTTGTACTCCATTTCAGCATGCAACTGATGGCTGCTTACATAAATATTTAAGTTAATTAACATTGGTCTTGCTGGTGCTAGGAACTAACCATTCTTTAATTAAACTAAAAAATGGTCGGTCGGTCTCACAAAATGATAGCGGCGTATGTTAAAAAAAACATAATCATCATCAACCTATGTTACTCCACAGCTGGACATAGGCCTCCCCCTTAGACAAGTTAATCGCCTCCTCTAATGAGCTTCATAGCAGCCTGTCTTCCGCTTGTCGCATCCATCTGCCTGCAGTCTTTCGCAGGTTTTCAGCTGGCCGGAGGCCGTCCTAGACTACGTGTACCGAGTCGTGGTTTTCACTCAAGAACACGTTGACCACAGCGGTTTTCCGTTCTTCGCGAGATATGACCGGGCCATTGCAACTTCATGTCGATAAATTTGATTCTCTGTCGGATATATTCAATTAATTACGAATCATCCGTCAGAGAAATTCCGAGCATTGCTCTCTCCATAGCGCGCTGGGCGACTTTAAACTGGTGGACCAGCCCTACCGTGAGTGTCCACGTCTCAGCTCCGTAGGTCATGACGGGTAGCTGATTGAACACTTTCGTTTTCAAGCATTGCGGTATGGATGACGAGAAGACAAAAAAATTACATGCCATAAACATGGTTGACGTGGGTATACGTTCTGAGAATAAAATTAAGTATATAATAAAATTCAGTCAATTAATTTCAGGTAGGTATCATAGTTATCAGCTGATATGAAAGAGACAGCACCATCCATCCCTATCTCGCAAGGCACGCGTCGCGTCAATACACCCGTTTCCGGTGGAACCTGTATTACCCAGTCCCGGACTATTTACATAAATACCTGTTTCTCACTTTGTATGCGACTCCACTTTTGTTCTCTTATCTGATACGTGTTACATTGGATGTATCAATGACGATGAACGTTATCCATTCAATGTGATAAGTTTATTTTCAGATGTCACGTTTTTCAGTTTCAAGCAAAGATCACTAAAAAAAAAACTATAAGAAAAAATATTAATAAATAATAATAATAATTACAACAATAAAAATACCTATGTACTTACAATACAATAAATAGTGGTGTATTACAATTTTAGTGCTTAAGTACCTACATTCAGACAAAACTTTATCTCTTCCAGACAAAACTTAGGAAGGATAGAATAAATAAAAACAGAATTCCGGTAGTGGTTTTTAATTCAATAACGTTTATTTAGTAAGGCTTACAAAATAAGCACTTAGACAAGTAAAATTTATACTATAAACAGGTTTATGAGTAAAAATAGTTTTTTTTCTTCACTAACTAGTTACTCTTTATCTTCAAGCTATGAGTTCTTCAAAAATAAAACCAGGCAATTGAGTTTTTGACATACATTTTCTGACATAAAATGTCAAACCTACAAGAAGCTGCTAATTGTGAGGTTAACTTTAGTGAACACTAACCTTAATTCGAGTTTTAAAAGGAAATCTTCGCTGGCATGTTCTATCTATCCCGCAACAAACGAGCAAATTTCAGAAATACTGCTGCATATTTTCATAAGCATTAAATATAATGGGGTGCTGAAAGGATTGCTTCGGAGCTGAAATTGGCCTCTATCACCCCTTTACCTTAAGGTGTAGCATACGACCCGCGTTATCTCACTTTAAGGTGGTTCGACGCGGTTTGTGTGAGATTAATTGTATTTGTATTTTTTACTTTGTTCTGGGTTCCACAAGCAAAAAATCTGGCATTAAAGTAATTTTACTTTAACTTATTCAGTTTCTATGAACTCATGGTAAAATCAACTTCAAAAACATAAATAACTTCAAAAATTCACGTTTATTATTTTGAGCATTTGGGAAAAAAGAGATTTTGTGCTGAAAATGCAAATCAATAAAAGTTGGTTTTATCATGGGCTCATAGAAAATGGTTTACAATTTACGGCAAATACTTTTCCGCTAGTTTTATTGCTTGTGGAAAGAAGAGAAAAATTCAAATTTACAAAAAAATTATAACCGTCCAAACTTAAACCAAAATGGGAAGAGAGAGATACTATGTTCGTCGATTTCTCCGTTACTTACGGACCGATTTGGAAAATTCTTTACGAATGGTGAATGATCCCGAAGTAAACTTTAAACGATTTTTCCTGTAAATTTTAACTTAAGAATTTTAAGTTAACTTTTAGTTTTTTCAAAAAGAATTAAGTTATTCGTACCAGATTCCTCAGCCCTGTGTTATCGCATCCTGGTGCAACTTTTACAATGTCGTCAATGTCAAAGTGGAATTTTCATTATGACCGGCAGTTAGAAATCCGCATTATTTCAATGTTCTCTAACGTTTATTACCTACTCAAGTCATAGCGATGCTAAGTGAGTTTTCACTGCACGTCGTCGTTTCACGGGTTGCTGCGAGAAATAATAGGCCCTATTGACCCACTTACAGCCTTTCATCGGCTCTTACATACATGAGGGAGGGGGATAAAGTCAAATATTATGGAAAATCTATACCATACCATAACAGAAGCAGTGCAGCGCCTTACGTATTCAATATAATAACGCGTTCAGGGTGCTGATGTGGCTGCCGCGGTTCTGTGGCACATCAGGAATGTTCACCGAAGCGCATGTGGACTGCTTCTACACCACCATGCGCAAGAGCATCTCTGGTGCGCAGGGTCCGGGCCAGCTCCAACAGCATTCTGAGTGTGCTTGCAAATAGATTTGACTGTATATAATATATGTACAACAACTCAAGGATGCGTGTTCTAACTAATAATAATAAAATAAAATTTAACTATTCTAATACCTTTATTATTGTGTTATCTTCTGTGTTGTCATTACTGTTTTAAGTTTTTATTATTGCTATCGTAATTGTATCAAGTTTTTTAGATTATTGTGTTTTAACTGTGTAATTCTAATTTCATATAGACCATTGATGTCTGAAATACAGATTTAATTTATGTATTAATTTTTTAATAACAGCCTTGAACATTGGCGATTTGCGATTTGAAAAAAAGGCGAGTGCGCAGCGAGCACGACGCGATTAGCAATTGCGGCAAGCTCGCTGTGCTCTCGCCTTAAAAATCGCTGCAATTCGCAAGTAAAATACGGCTCTTAGCTGTAAGTAAACTGTAGGGTCTATCGAAATCGGAAGGTTGAGTGAAAGTTGTGGGGTAGGTTCTATTTTGGATAAGATTTGGTACGTGTGTGGAGCGGTCCATTTTAAAATAGAACTTTCACCCAAAGTTTACTCAACCTTTCAATTTGCATGCATTACTATTATTATTTATAGTCCAAGTTAGTACATACTCCCTGTTGGGCACTGCAATTTTGTTTGTTTGTCATTTACATAATTACGTTTAGTTTTTTTTTTAAAACTCAGCGTAGGGATTAGACATAATATGATAAAAACGCTTATCAGAGGCCTAGGCCAGCTGGAGGCAGCTGCGTCCAGCAGATAATTAGTAAAGGCAGTAGAAGTAGGTGTATTTAACACTTTGTAGTAAAAAAATCTCTCTTCTAGGACTTTCGACTAGGTATAAACAATCAAGAAAAAACTAAGTCGTCCTAACTTCTCACGCGTTGATTGATTTTAAAACAAAACCTCTGGATATGAGACAAATGACCACAAGAAATAATATTGCCTTTGTGGCCCTTGGAATTAAGTAGCTTTTTCCGCAGCAGGGCGGCTCCCTTTCGATTCTGCTCACGTCACGGCTTGGTAATAATAAATTTTCTAATATTAGTATTGTGATGTTGTTTTTAGATACAATGAAATTCGTAAAGTTTAAGCTTTGAGGATATATTGTATGATATAGAGTTTTTACACCGTGAAATGTGAAAAGTTTTTTCTTTTCTAAAGGGAATACAGATTGGTGATCCAAATTAGCCCGTAACGTAACCCAAAAACAGGGGTGTTTAAAAAACGTCTCTAACTTAGTAACTTTAAGGCCCAATTCTGCTATGATAATGGTACTATCTCAAAATTGTTAGTTCAAGAAACACCAGATAATGCATGCTTCATAGTAGGTACCTTTTTTAGTTTGTTTGTATCCTAACTTGCCTTGTGGTGCCGGCCAAGAATTTACACCACCCCAACTCTTCCCGTGGGTGTCGTAAGAGGCAACTAAGAGACATACACCGGGGGGCGGGCAGCAGCGCCTCTTGCAGAATATATCTACCACCGAACTGCGATCCCCAAGCCCAGCGTGGGGGTTACGGGCATTATCATTTATGAGATAAAAAAAATCAGGCTTGCGTCCAGCAGTTATAGGCTGTTGAGGGATCCTAACTTGGCCAAAGAACGTCATACCATTAATATTTTACGTGCGTGTATCTCCTATAGCGCTCACATTCCCTTGCACGCTCCCCGTATCGATAAACCCACATTTCTATAACTCAATAGTGATGTCAACTACCGGACATGTCTCGCTCGTGGCTTGATAAAGGAATATAGTCTCTAACAGACACGTATTCAGTGATACCCGGTGTTGAGTGGGAGTCCCTTCCGACCTTTAGGTGAACAGGAGCGATTCTTGCTAGTTTTACTGTGTTGTGATTTTACAAGACTTGATGATAATAATTTTCAAATAGGACTTCATATGACTTCGAAGGATACATGAGTTTTGAGTATAGTTATATTTTGAATCAAAGTGCGCGCAGAGTCGCGTTGCTTCGCTGACCCTTTAACTTTTAAGTAGGTAAGGTACACGATGTACGACGACGTATCATATTATCGGGAAACTAGACTCAGGGCTCACATTTTGACCACACGGCAGTTTTGCTGACTCGTCAGGAAAAAAAGCTTGGTTAAAACTACGAATATAAATCGCATCAAGAACCAGTAAATAGGTACCAATAACATTCAAAATTTTAATTCATAAAATGTTCTCTTGGAATTTTTGACAATAAAATTGCACAACGTACATAAGACCCTATAGTTTATCATCATTTGACTTTGAATTTCATTCGTCAGCGTATGAAAGATTTAGAAAAGTCAAAAGATATCGAATGTTAAACTGTTTGGTCCGTTCTTTTACCTCTTTTTTTATTTTCCGTTCTTTAGCGTATCTCTTAGTAAGTCTTATTGGCTTGAGGCAGGGGTTCAAGCTTCAAGTCTCGTTCTCAGACAAAATGATGACCATTTTTATGTTTATATCATGCTGAGAATTAACATTTTCGATTCTGTTATCCACCTGATCTAATCAAACACGCGTGTTCGGACAATCGATACAATAATCACTCGGCGCGTTCCGCATCATTGGATACGATTGCCGTTACTTGCTGTACCTGTTATTGCTATTGTTTAAGTATTACTGCTGTTGTAAAGCTATATAACCTGCCACGGAATGGGTTTGGGATATATTACCCAAAAAGGGGGTGAATGTGGCCCCAGTGGTCGGGCAGCTGGAAACATTTTTAGAATTTCCTTCTTTTTCAGTTATTGGATTTTTGTTATTTTTATGTTCCTCTATATAATTTTTTTATTCTTGGATATTTTTGCGTGTGCTAACCACAATATGTATTTGTATTGTTTCGTAAAATACAATTACGAATATTGCAAATAATACATTTGCAATTATAGTAGATCACTCATTACACAAAAACATCACGAACAGCACCTAATAATTAACCCAAAAGAAACGATTTTGTACAAATATATTGAAGAAGTAACAAAAAGTTCCTTCAAAGGTTACGGCTATGAAATCAACCCCTTTCGGTGTACAATTTCACAGCTTTTATACACCGATTTTGGAACACCTTGTACCTGTTATTGAGCTATTGTATAGCTTGCACAGGCTTGCACTAACTATAATGTATGCATTCAGATAGATTTGTGGTTTTGATACCCACTATTCGGGTGAATCGAGATGTCGTGTCTTATGGGACTTTGATAATATCCGGCTAAATTGAGGTGTCGTGTCGTCTGGGAAAGCAATGCTACTCGATTATCTCTGATTGTTAGTTTAATAAATAAGCCATTAAAAAAAATATTTGCTATAATGGCCTTGATCTTTCGCGGAGAGAAGGAGGATGTCATGCCAAACTTAGTATTAATTATATTTTTATACCGAATAGGGATGAGCCGAAATTCGTTTAACATTCGGTTTGATCGAACTTCAGCTGCTAGACCCGAACTTAAACTACACTAGAACAAAATGGGTTTAAATGCCGAGCATTCGGCGCAAGAAAAATCATAAGTGTCGTCATAACCGAAAATTAAATTAGACCTATTTAAACTCATAATCATTTATTATAGTTAGGAACATGTAACCATAAGTTGTGGTGTGATAAAAAAATATTAAGTTCTTCTTTGTTTGAAGAGTCAACACAAATCTTTGCCTGAGTAAAAGACATTAAATTAAAACAGAAATGAAATAAACTTTGTATTACACTAACAAACATCAGTGTACAAACAATAGTGTAATTACTTAATTATAGTGCGTAATATTAATATCAAAAAAACACTTCTAAAAGACATCAGACATTACAACTTTTTTTTTCCCGTAAAGTTTGTATTCGATTAAAACCACATTCAGCCCATCCCTATATCAATCTAAACAGCATGGTCTATGCAGGTCTATGCTATGTCATTTTAATTTACTTTTACGAACATCTCGCAAATACCTAGTGAATTTAGTGGTTAAAGTCCGAAAACTAAACTTATGTACATGAAGTAGAGCACTACTGACTCCAAAGTTTGTTCTTTGATAGGAGAATTGAAATAAAGATAAATTTAGAACAATACTAATAATCAACTGAAACGGACATTTATAAATGAGACATTAGTTTATTTTATTTTATTTGAATATTTTTAACCTAAAAATGACCAAATTGTGACTTTGATGTAATTTAGTAAGTTTAATGTAAATTGCAGTGCCCAATGGGTGTATATGTACTAACTTAGGCTAAAATTTGATCTTAAACTATCTTAAGCCTATGTAAGTACATATTTTATAAGCAATTAATAAATGAAATGAAATGAAATTGATGAGAAAAAATCTTCGGTAAGGATTTCAAGAACTGACTACTTTAAGATTTTTAATAGGTACCTGAAAAAACTCATCCTTCCATTTCAAGCAAATGAAATCCAACCTTACCTCGGAAACTTCAGAGAGCGCCGGTACATAATAGGCTACAGCGCATTGTAAGGGATCGACCTAATTCACGCCAAGGCGCTTTGTATCTCCATTCTGATACCGCTGCTGTCGCGAGATAGTGTTACGAGATTTTCTTTTAACTCAAACTCAACTTAATTTCTTTAGGCTTCCAAAATAAGCGCTTAGACAAATCACATTTATATTACAATCTATAAAACGTTTTATAAATTGTTATTATCATAAAATATGGAATAAGGTGTCATTGAGTTTATTCCTTTGAATTTTTGTCCATTAGTGGAAGATCACTTGTAAATTTATGATCACTTTTACATGTACCTACTTATACAGCAATAAATACTTTTTGCATATCAAAGTCTATATAAAATGTGATTTAGATATATCTCAATATTTATATTAAAGCTAAGCACAACATTTCCATACTATTTTCGGTGCGGAACTGGAAAGAGGCTTTTGAAATATCTACTGCGTTATCCAGGACTACATTTTTAACTTTCTCTCTCTCTCTCTCTTCTTATCTCTTCTAGATAACAATGAGAAACTGTAACACCCAAACTAGCTTAACATAATAGTTAACTATTGTTATTAAGTAACCTACTTCTTTTAAAAAAAAATATGATCTTTTAAAAAGATTTAGGATGTATTAAGCCTTTTAGTAGTAGAAAAAAAAGAAAACAGACAGATGGAGTTAGGAATCATAGAATTTGTTGTTTTTTTATAAAATTGTTCGCAGTCTCGTTAACCCGTAGTACTTCGGGTTAACGAGACTGCGAACAATTACACTCACCCACACCCGTTTGAATTGACAGATTTAATTTTATAACATACTCCAGCCCGGAAATAGGAATGTTTAATTCTTACAAAGTTCTTGACCGCTTACGTAACGAACGAGTGAGCAAACGAAGGGGAACATAGGGGTGTTTAATTTCCTCGAATGAATAAAATATCAACTCGGGAAGCTTGTTTTTAGGACCGGGAAGTAACGCTCCACTCGCTCTTGGCCAATCTCCGGTGGCTTGAAATATTCTATTAGATAAGTTAACATTAAGATAAGAGTTTAAAACGAAGTAACGGAGGGCGGTGTTTTAGAACAGAGTTGTCGTTACAAACCAAACAGGACCTAAAAGTAAGTGAATTAAACTTTTACAGATGTATTAAATATAAAGCTTATGATACTAGGTATCACAAATTTTTTACAAATTTATATTTGTCCATAGAAAAGACACCAACGCGCTAAAAAAACTAACTTTTTCAGGGCTGGGTGGATTTGAAGTTTGATTTTGAAGTTAAATAAAAAAAACTTTACTAGCTTGCCGTACTCCACAATAATAACTACCTATAAATAAATAATGCTGGACAATTCACACAGCGTTACCTAGCCCCAAACTAAGCAGAATTTGTGTTATGGGTACTAGATAACTGATATACATAAATAACACAATAAATAGATAGATATTTTTATTATACATGAAAACGACCAGAACACCCTGAACAAATGCCTGCAGATCGTAAACACATTTGTTCCAAGGCGGGATTCGAACCCACAACCGCCTGCGTCGCAGGCAGCCTTTGCCCACCGCGCCACAGAGTTCGTCAAACCTATATAACATACAGTACCTAGTGTAGTACTACATAATATAGCTGTAGCCTAAAATACTGTGGACTTTTCTCCTGCCCCGGCTCCGAGAAACAAAAGACAACGCGTTATTTTTTTTTCATTAGATAGAAGCGTACATTTCGAATCAAAAGCCTAACGGACTCTAAAAGACTGGATTCTTTCTAAGTGACATAGCAAATCGTAAAACAGATGGACTTTGCATATAAATGGAAATCCGTCATCTTCTTTTATCTTAACCCTTTGCGTCCCCCGGGTACAATCGCGTGCAATAAACAAACGCCTGGCTGGATTATCCGGGATAATCATCCGCTTTGTTTGACAATTCCTTGTTAGTGATGGGGGCTTTTAGTCCCGGGATTGTAACTTTTAATTTTTGCTTTTGGTATTTGTGGCGTTTTTCTACGTTTTTCAAACCTGCATTGATTTGATTTTCTCATAATCACAATCATCAACGTCTCAGACGTTTGGACACCCAACTGCTAGGCAGATTTCCTTCTCTTTTGCCGCAATCGGTTCTGAAAGCCTATATTTGAATTCGGAGTATTAGAGTAGGTACTTATCAATTGGCCGAAACGAAACATGAAATTTCGTGTTACAGAATTAGAATAGGCCTCCAATTCGTCTACCGATTTCGATTCGATCTCGCTTATCTTTTAGATATCTTGTTCAACAAGTAAGAAAAATATATTTCAGATCTGATTTTATGAAAAAAATATTGGAAGTTGGATTGTGCCCGCTTATTAAATTCTAGGTAGATACCAGATCTTCATGTTGTCTAGTGTCATAAGATTGTTGTATCCAGATGAGAGAAGCCGTATTACCTAGTTTATAGAATACCTACCGTTCGTATGGTATAGGTATGATATGAACGAGCGCGGAATTGTATTCGCCTACGTGACATAAAATACTATTCAACGGCATTCCGTCATGTATAATAAATTAACAATGTACCTATTTGTTTATAAACTAAGTAAGAACTTACATCGTGCCATTGTGATACTTATTATAATAAGTAAGTATCTTAAAAAACAATTAGTTTAGCGTAGGTGATAATTTAAGCTTTATTTTACTCTAAATCACAGAGTTATTCTTAATTCCGTAAAAAAATCCCTATCAACCAATTTTCACGACCATACTAAACGGCAAAAAAATTGCGACGAGAAAGTTTGTGTCCTGTTGAAGACTATAGACTATATTGGGTTTCGTGAAGACTGAAGAAGAATTATATGTATGCTAACTTTAGTCAAGAAAAACTCGTGAAAAGTCGCGGGAAGAAGCCAAGTAATTCATAGTATATTCTTAAAGCCGCGTAAATTTTTATTGATCGAAAGTCCTTGAGTTCTATTACATACTCGGCACTCAATCAAGTCGCAATCGCAAAACAATCGACAATCTCCGAGATTTGTAGCAATCCCGGGATTTGGTAGGGATCCTGGGATTTTCCTGGAGTAAATAAATCCGTCCCAGGCGCGGCGTGGTACTTATTTAGCAAAGCAAGGTTAATATTGGCTGGCACCATTCTACGCTTATAATGGGAATTGGCTTCTTTAGATTGTCAATAGGTGCCTATTAAATTTATAATAGGGTTATTTGGGATAAAAGGATTGGGTCAGAATAAAATTATCAGGATTACCCGTATCGTTATTATAGCCATTTCTCAAATAATTTGAGCATACAGCAAATTTTAAGAATGTGTATCGAGAGGTATATTTTTTATCAGATCGGCTAGGGTAGGTAACTCTTTTTGAAATATTTGATTTTGTGAAATGAGTTATCTGGGTCGGAGTCCATTAGAGGATAGTATAGTAGAGTCATGATCTCATATTCAGTCATCTCATATTTGTGTGTAATTTACGTAGTGTCCTGTCCACACGACAGAGGTGTATTACCAAATATCTATGGATAATTGCGACGTAAAGATTATGTATCGATAATATCGTCATAACTTTGGCTCAGGTTCCTCTTAATTTTAAACCAAACAAATAGTGTCATCCGCTTGAAAAAGTCTGGGAAGGAATAAAAGGAAAATAATCGAAAACCACAATGTTCAACGCACTCGACGTGAAAATGCCGAGTGTGTAGTGAAAATTCTTCCAGCTCGCTGCCAACTCAAAGCGACAATGATGCTCAATGAATAGGTGATACTACCACTCTTTTGTGTCACCGAATACCTAAGTAAGGTCGGTACCACCTGTCATCTCAGCAACATCAGTGCATTTGGTTAGTTACCACACAATCAACTGACGTCATAACCACAGATCAATATGGCGTCCACTGCGTCGAGCGTTTTCAAGTTACGCGCGCAACTTGAAAATATAAATTTTAAATGCATTTTTAGGGCACTTACTTAAAGATTGAACAAAGTTTTTGTATTTTTTAGTGATTCATTAGCACTATAGAATCAAATTGACTTTTGTCTTGGTGTGAAACCCATCGTGAAGATAATTACAGGATGTGAGATGCGAATTCCGTACAAGAAACGGCCTCCACAAAGATTCGGTTGTGCATATTCTATTGGAAATCGACAAAAATGACAACTGTGACAATGTGAATTTCAACCTACGATTGTTTTGAATTAAAAATTAACGACTAAGCATATCGAACTCGAGTATGTTTTGGAGAAATGTTCGAGACACCCTCAGTAAAGTTTGAGTGTAGGATTAGTTGAGGAATTGTGTAAAGATATGGGTGTAAGTCTTTCCGTACATTGTGCGATGACGTCACTGCTCGTTCTGTCCGTCTTACCGGATGTGTATCCGTACAATAGAATGAAATTACCGGCGTTCTCGACGGCTGAGACGTCACGGGTGGTGCGCTTGCGCAGGTAGCTATGATTGTGCATATGCACTTGTCTTGGGTTGGTATGTTTTCGGTGGGTAATGGCAGCAGGGTTAGATTGTTGATGTTGTTAGGGTTCCGTACCTAAAGGGAGAAAACGGGATCCTAATGACTTTGTCTGTTTGTTTTTTCTGTCTGTCCGTCTGTCCATCAGCAGGCTGTATCTCATGAACCGTATACGGTAGTTTTACAGAATATGTATTTCTTTTGCCGCTATAACAACAAATAATGAAAATAAGATAGATAAATATTAAAATTGAAAAATACAAAAACGTATTATTTTGGCTATTTTTGCTCTACTTTTGTTGAGGCTGTATATCTTGAAGTATGCAGACAGTTGAAATTTCGACAAGTTGCTGGTTACTACGAGTATTGCCACTATATCAACAAAGAATAAAATAATTTTAATAATAAGGGGTTCACTGTCCATACCCCAACTTGAGTACCGATCACTGAAGCTAAGCAACGTCGGGCAGGGTCAGTACTTGAATGGGTGATCGCGTCATGATTGCTTTTTGCAAATTTTATCAGTGTTTTAGAGCTTCTTTTGCGAAATAGTTATATACGGTACGGAACCCTCCGTGGGCAAGTCGACTAGCACTTGGCCAGTTTTATTAATAGGACTCTTATCCGCCGTGCATTAGAAAATCCTCACCCGCTCTCATTTTAACTTAACTCTCAATCGAAAATCTCTCACTCTTAAACTAGCCGAATATACTTATACTTAAGATCTTTGGAGTTATTATGAAAAACCTGTGCGAGCCAATATAACTTTAGGCTTAGCTTAGACTTGGGCTACATACCTGTACCTTTCAGGCTTCCATGGCTCGTCGTCGAAGCCCTTACGTAGGTACCTGCTTATTGTATTCCTACACGTCTAGTAAGTCAGAAAGTTGGATTTAATTTCCATGAAATCATTGTAATATAGTTCGTAAATAATTTTATTTCTCCGTATTCCAGGCCGCGGCGCCGCTCGGGCTCCAGTATCGTGGTGCTGGGCGCTGATGAGGAGAAGCCGACTGAAGACGGGAAAGACATGCTGAGCATGCTCTCCATCACCACAGACTCCGGTAAGAAACCTTATCTACTTGCTACAACGTTCTTGAAATCTTGGAGGATAGTCACTATTAAAAAGAAAATAAATTACATAGATTGTAAATAACGTATCTCTGACTTATCGTGGGTCGTTGGGCCGCGACTCACGTCAGATGCTGGGAATAGTCATGCGTGTTGGAAATAAATAAAGTTCAATAAATTTGTAAATAATGCTGAACAATTCACACACCAAGAAATGAAATAAGTTCCCAAAAATTTTCGACTTCGGCGGGACTCGAACCCGCGTCCCACCCTCTTTTTCTCTGTAGGTGGAGTCACCGGCGCTACAGTCCGTAAGAGGTCCCAAAGATTTTCGACGAGAACCGACAGAGACTTCGTGGCTTAGTTGATTAGAGCACACCCGTACTAAGGGTGGGACGCGGGTTCGAGTCCCGCCGAAGTCGAAAATTTTTGGGAACTTATTTCATTTCTTAGTGATGCCCAGAGTGCGGGTAAGCACTGTAACAAAAATCCTTAGAATTCACACACCATTATCTAGTCCCATCCCAAGCTAAGTAGTGCAGTGTTATGGATACTAGATTACTGATATACATAATATAATACATAGATAGATATTTTTTGTTATACATAGAAAACAATCTGAACACAAATATCTGCTGATCGTACAAACATCGTTTCACCTGAGACGTTGGGAATAACTCAGAACTGGTTCCTAGTTCTTCACATCACTAATCTTTAGAATCACGTAAACTAAATGTTAAAGGAGGCATAAATCTAGCAGTTGGTGACATAAAGGCCTGCTATGATGATGATGAACCTAAATTAGGGAATCTGCAGTTGAATGTTAGTTATGTTCCTTAAAACAGGGAATTGGTAATGAAATCCCAAATAAATCGGTGATTTAGGTTTTTCTTCTCTTTCTGTTTTCTCCCATTGGCATAAGCCTCCAATTCCTCTTTATCGGAGGTGGTACTTTTTGCATATTTTTTTTTGATATCGGTGAAATAAAAGGAATATACATAGTTTTATTTATTTTTATTTATGAGTTCATAATCAAGACAGAAGTGAGATAAAAATACAAATAAAAGTAGAATTAGCCTCGAAATGCTGTGTCTTTTGTATTTTGCGTTCAAAACTTTTATATTAACTCACTTAAACTTAAACGATACCATCCTTCATCATATAAGACCGATACAATACGGTTGGTTGGCTACACATTCAGTTGCGATGCCAGTTAATCACGATGCTAAGAACAATGGAACAAAACACACGGAAGACGTTGTATCTAATATTCAATTAGTCAGTAATTAGTGGCCGTAGGCTGTGGTATCTGTTCCTTGACTTTGAGCCTCTATAGCTAAAATAATATACATTTTTATATAGGTACATTTTAGATCTTAACCACAGAATCATAACCCTTATATCCACAGTGAGATTAACTCGGCAAACTACACAATTTTTGGTTATGGTTCGTTTATTTTTAGTTTAGATGTTTAATGAGTAAGATAGTTAATATTTTACTTTGTATTAGCTGGAAATAACACGGTATCTAAATTTGTTTAGAGATTCTGGTGGAACACGGGAGATTATTTTCTCCTAAGTAAAACCCAAAGGCTTACCACGGGCAATGGGCGATTTTTGTGCATTTGTTATAAGTTTACTTTACCATAGATTCTTCGCACTTGTGTATTTTTTGTAAGATATTGTTTGAGGGTATACTGAGGAAGAGCGTTGCCACTAACATAATAATTTTAGTACTTAATAGATGTTCAGCATGGAACACAGCTTCAATGAAACATTTTTTATTAAAATAAACATCGTGTTGTTGGAAACCAATATTTTACAATGAGTCGATGACATTAGAAAGACAGTCTGATCCAGGACCAGGGAGGCTTATGCCCAGCAAGGGGAGAAAAAGACAGACATTGATGATAATTTTGTGGGCAAAGTGAAAAGTACAACACGGACGCTAACCTTACTCTGGGTTAAAATAAGTCTATAAATAATATCCTAACTAATATTTTAACTCAGGAAATCATGTTACTACTTGCTCTCAAAAAAGCTGATAGTAGAAGTAACTCCTCGACCAAGGCTTTTCAGGTACACGACCTTGAGCAAAGAAGGACACAATTAAGAAAAAAAGTTCAATGAATTGAAGCAGAAAGGCTTTTAAAAGTCATGACATGACAAAAACCAAAAAGTGCGCCAACCTTTAAACAGTTTAAAAACAACCTTTATACTATATTAAGGGCATTATATTCCCGGAAAACCACGTAACAGAAACTAAAAATTAAAAATTAACCTTATAATTCTAGGGTTCCCCACAGATAGCACAGCAGTTATTATAGGATGGTTTGACCCGTGGAGGCCCCATGAGAATGGCCGGAACAATGCAAGCTCTTAAATGGCCCATGGGAACTTATAATTAATAAGGGGTGTTTTGCAGATGATGAGTTAATTATTATGTTAGGGATTCTCAAGCAAATTGCAGGTTCTATTGAAATAATATAAAACGGAGCTTTTTTTCTCATACTTTTATATACTTAGCCGGATAACAAATACTATTGTGTTTATCAGCTTCAATCGGATGTAAGATAACAAAAAGCTACAGTAGGTGTACCTAATGGCGTGCTTAGCTTGCGTTTTAGTGCAAGGGAATATTCTTTTTGTGACAAAAAGAATATTCCCTTGCACTAAAACGCAGCGAGTTCTATAACTACAATTTTTGACAAAATTTGTCAAAAATTGTAGTTATAGAACTCGCTGTGTGTCTTATAAACTATCCTTAAGGATGGTTACACCACTGACCGGCGTTACGGGGCGTAACCTTACGTGTTATAGAGCGAGCGTTCGTACTCGGAAAACAAAAATCGAAATTTCTCTTTTTTTTAGCAAAACCAACTCTTATGTCACTTGCATAAGATAGCGTTTGTACGACAAACGAATCTGTATCTTCGATTTTCGTTTTCACGAGTACGGGCCCAGTACCTACGGGGAAAGATGGCGCTCCAATCAGTAGCGGGACGGATTTCAGCACACGGCGTAACATTTTTACGTCTTTACGCCCCGTAACAGCAACCTGATAACATGTCTACCATAAACATGACATAATCTCCCCTTTCTGTTAATTCCAGGTCCCCATCGCGAGATGGCGGTGGACGTTCCGGATAGCTTCATTGCGCGGAACAAGACTCCCCCCCGCTACCCGCCCCCGCGGCCCCCGCAGGTACGCTCCCGAGACGACGAGCCCCTCCTCTCATCAGGAGGATCAGGCACCAGCTTCGGCAGCAAACATTCCATCGTATTACAGAGCATCAACACCTCGGGGCCTAGCTCTGACGGATCAGGCAGCTTCAAGCGGGAATGCCTCGCCAGCTTCAAACACACGGAGCTTCTTTCTCTACCGCAAAGCGAGGGCTCAGCCACTAGCTACAGCAGCAAGAAAAGCAAGGGATCCTCAGAAACCGCTAAGTGTGGAGATTCGGATCTCTCTGAACTTAGCGATCATAAGATCCAGTTGCTGATTTCAAACGGAGAGGATTCACTCATCGACTGCCGCGAAGTTGCTTACTCAGCGAAGACTGATTCTGTGCTCATCAGAGAGGCGGTGTATGCGTCTTACAAGCTGCCTCCAGGGTTCGACACGACGCCTGTTCTGCTAGGACGGGAGGTGGCGGTGGATGTACCAGAGACGTTTGTGCAGATCGTGAAGACCACGCCGAAGTACCCAGGGACGGGAACTGTGGACAGAAAGAGCGTTGTGTTTCAGGTAACGCACGCTGGCATGATCCATTGGTGGTGGTATTGGTGTGGGTTCATTAGTCTTAAGGGGCATCACATTCGGTTCCACTAAAGCGGTGCGGAGCGGAGATGTGTAAAATATTCCTATCTAAGATGATTAAAGAAAAATTCATGAAAGATTGTAATGTAACACTATGACTCCGTAAAATTGGTTGTTTTTACACTTCTCCGATTTAAATCGTTATCAACGTTGTTTAACTTACCTACCCCCGAATACTCAAACGCATCTCAGATTTAAGCGCGTCTCAAGTGACGAATTTATGACACATTTTCATTGAAAACTGTCAAAAAAACACGACTTGAGACGTGCTTAAATCTGAGTTGCGTTTGAGTATTCGGATGTTAGTGATCAGTTACATAAGTCGAGTTAGGCCTTGCCAGATATCTACCAAAAATATAAAGTTTTAAGTAAAACTAAAGTAACGAGACTGAACATGACAGTAAGTAATAACAGAGCACGCTATGACCGTACTGCAACGAAACTAGGTAGCTGAAATGATCGGTGACGGAACGGTTTTTAATTAAGTCCATTATAACAAGTATTTTTAGTCATTCTAGTTTTAGGATCGCGCCTGGTGATTCATTAACGAACCCAACCCGAAAACGACACCATACCGATATTAGTGAACGCTTATTTCCATGAAATTACCCATATTTGCATGGAAAATGATAAAGAATAAAAACAAAATTATTATTATTATTATTAAATTATTATTAAAAACTATTATTAACAATTGAGTCAGTTGAGCAGACAGTTGCAATCATTAAAGAGGTTGCTCTACTGGTCCCCAAAACTCCTGTCTGCATTGCCCCGCTAGCTATGGCATCGCTGATGCGGTGCGCCAGATTTTGATATACCTACCAGCTCTTGGGTCACGCGTCGCTTATACCAGACGCTTATGTTTTGAAACCCCGGAGAGCCTCGTTACCCCTGGACAGGGTCTCGACTGGGGATCAAATGCTTAGGGTCTGTCAAGACCTGCATATTTGCACCTCTTGAGATCCTCGACCAAATCCAGACCAGCACCAGACTTTACGGCTATAGATAACATATGTATGAGTTCACAGATGTTGGTACCAGCAATTAAATATAACAGTTACTAAAAGATCGGTCGGAATTGGGTTAGCTAATGAAGAGCTGCTCTTTATTGCAATGAATTTCAAAGAACAACTGAACTTTTTCGTCACCTTTGCTTTGCTATCGGTCAGTAATATCATTTCCCTTGCCGTTATGGTTACGGTCAAGGTATGGTAAAATGGAAATAACATAAGTCTGCCCAGGGTCTAATTCAACAGTTAAAACTTAATTAACAATCTTCGTAAATGTTAGGTTGCCTATTCACATAACGTATGTTAATTACAGACCTTCCTAGTTGATGCCATATTATGTTCGATTCCCGATTCCATCTGAAGAATCTACTATCTAAAACTACATCAACTAATGGGTATAGTATCAAGTTTTTTTTTACTTTAAGAAATCATTAACAACCAAAAATAAACGGAGAAGATTTCCCGCCCCAAAATCAATATATTCAATTCTTTAGGCTTACAAAATAAGCACTTAGATGAGCCAAATTTTATATTTTATACAGTTTTGCAATGCTACTTAAGTAGCAATGATCGACATAACATTTTTGATTTATTTACCATAATAAAACATAAGACAAACGTTTCATTTCTATTGTTATGTTATTTGTATATCTTGGGATCAAGTAATTGGTGTTCAAGGAACTAACAGGGTACATTACTAACATTCTCTTGGGTAGCTTTAAGTCCAAGTCCAGGAAATTCAGAAATCATTCCTTTTAAAATAATAACTGTTCGTTGGACGTCTACAGCTTCAATAGGCAGTCCTGGGGAACTACTCGGAAAAGAAAAATCTAAGTTTCTGTTTCGTGCAAAACAAACTCTTATGTCGCTTGTTTATGGTTAGCGTTTGCACAAAACGAATCACAAACTTCGATTTCGTTTTTACGAGCACGGGTACTGAACAGTTATTCTCATTATTATAATAAGCGACCTCATAGTCGGATAAGTTTAAATCAGTGTAGAAAAGTGTTCTTATCAGGCTTTACTCTAAAAATAGTAGCCGTATCTTAACGAGCTCTGATAAGATTTAATTGCTCAGGTAGAGCGATAGTCTTGTTTTGACGGTTAAAAGGCTTTAGTTCTATAAATTCTCATTGGTTTAACGTAAGTATATGTAGAACATTTATGAAATGAGTCACTTTTAGCATTCTAGAGATAAAAAGGTTTCTTTTAACATATAAGAATGTCTGAAAGGGTTACTTCACATGTTAGATTTTACAACGTTTGGCATAATGTATATTGTATAACAACATATCAAAGAGATACAAGAATACAAGCTACTTTGCATTTTTTGAAATATATATTAATCAAATAATAAATAAATAATTATGGACCAATCACACAGCATTTTCTAGCCCCGAGGTAGGTAATAAATAGTTTCTGTTGTAGGAAACATGTTATTTCGAAAATGTGTAAGCTTATTTCAATGGTTATATCATTCTTTACTTCCAAATTTCTTTGAACATCTATCATTAGTTGTAATTCATCATCATTGTCATCGCTTACTGCACTTACAAAACAACGCTCTTCTGTCTACAGGACCTTCTAGAGGTAGAATCATGTTTTTATAAAATTGGCTAATATTTGTGTAAACCTTCTTACTATTTGCGTGTATATCATGGGATTTGCCACATTTTGGTGTTTCAGTTTAATATTAGTTTATAGCATTTGTTACGGTAAGTATCTACCTAATTAATTTAAAGTAGGTATTTATGCATAATTTATTTAATGTTATTTCGTGTAATTCTACGACTATCTAAATTACTGCTACTATGTAGAAGCAGACAATATAATATCATAATACCCACTGACGTAGGACGCAATAGACAACGACATCTATTGAATTTATATTGAAACTAGATAGAGACAACAAATAAAAATAACTTGTTTTTCCAATATAACTGATCAAAATTGTGTTTGTTGACCCTCATATTTAAGTTAATTATTTTTTATATAATATGAAAATGGATGTAAATTAGAGAGGTAAATACAGCATGCTAAATTTTTTGGATTGTTTATATAACACTAGATTTTAAGGAATGTGTATTACTAATGAATGGGTAAGCTAGTTACGTAGGCCTAAGTAAAAATATGAACTGCATGTTAATGACTAATTTTACTTTAATGTTTGAGAACAATGAAGTACTATAGTTACTAACTCATTGTATGAGAATTGTTAATAATTGGTCGGTATTAGGATTTAAGTTTTAGTGATAATTAAAATTTGGTGTGAAATTCGTAACCCATCTGTCAGCAGAAAGGTAAGCAGGACTTCTTGCAGAATACCTGTTTTGAAATGCCGCATAAACTATCAACTGCCCCACTATCTTCAGGGATCTACCTATACTCCGATTAAAAAACCTGGATATTTTTTGTCGTATACAAAATATATAAAAGGGAAACAATATAGAAAAATAAATATAAATTATACATGAATATTTAAAACCCTTGGGAAATTAGTGAAAAATATTAAACGACATTGGTGTCATCGAACCAAAGCACAGAAACTTGAAACATTTGTTGGTTTTAAAAGCTTTCACTCATCATTAAATTGATATCTCGTTCGTTTTCAATTCAATTTCAATTGAGTTTCGCTGCACATGTGACATTATGCGTTGTTGAAGTTTGCGTTTTATTCTCTAGCGATAACCTGGAAAAAGCGAAAAAACTTTAAAATAAAATTATAAATATTTTGTTATATTTTATATAAAATGTCTTGGATTTTAAATCGGAGTAGGTATTTCAATAAGGCATTTCTAAGAAGGAAAATGTCCCTATATTTACATTAAAACTCAATAGATGGCGCGTATTGGACAGAGCCTTAGGTTTTGAACCAATAAGAAAACGTCAACTATTAAGACCAATAAGAAGCAAAAGAAAAGTCTTCACAAAATTAATATAAGTATTAGTAGGTACGATTTAAGATTGTATAAACATCGGAAAGGCTTTTACTCAGCTGTGTGATAATAGATGATATAATTTTATCTTTGCTAGGAATTCTCAGTGAGGCCTCTGTCCACCTGTGGACGATCCAAGAGTTCTGATGAGATTGGTGATGACCTCATACATCACATAAAATAAGTGTTATTATTAAATTTAGACGATAGATAATTTGGTTCATATGCCTTATTAAAACCACCTTTACCCCTATGAAAACAAATTCGTGTTTAGCAGGTGAACGGTACCGCAAAGGCAGCGCCGGCGGTCCCGCCCAGAGAAGTGGCGAGAGACGCACCGCCGCGGCCGCCCGCCCACGATATCAGCCAGATGGACAGCATCAAGAAATATCAGGTGAGTTTAGAATAATAGAGAACTTAATTATATTTATGTACATAAGAAATTTCGTACCTATCCTACTTTATTTGTGGATCTTACTAGACATGCAAACTTGCAAGTCTGTAGGTTTGATGTTGTCTGTGAGACAGAAGGGACCAAAAGCATGCTCAATGGTTCATGTAAATATACACACTAATGCTAGAGTTTGTAGTTATGTGTAGTTGGGAAAGAAATGAGCGATAGCGACACTCATGTCTTTTCCAAATAAGCTAATGCTTTTGTAGGTATGGGTCTCGATATTAACTTTTTGAACAGTAACTGTTCTTCGAATCTGAGTTGTGCGTTGAGTAGGTATCGGATTCTCTAGAATTGTGCTTCTGATGATTTATTTATAGTTCCCTCATAAAAAGCAACCACATAATTGTATATAATATTTGTATTGAATATATTATTATTATGAATATATATTATTTGTATTGTATTGAATACAATAATTGTATTTAAATTTTACTAGCTTACCCGCTCGTGTGGACTTTAGGGTAAAAAGCTTCTTGAGATCATCAGCTGAAATCCTATATTAAACCACTAGGTATTGGTTTACTTTAGTTAAATATCTTTAGTAACAAAAAAATTACAATCAAATAATAGAATTATAATAAAGTGGTATTTACAAATTGAAACAATTGAGCTAACTGCAGACTGTTGCAAACAAGTTAGTTAACTTTAGTTATTTAGGTTACGATTCCCAAGCACACTAATATTATAGATGCAAAAGTTTAGATGTCTAGATGTTTGGATGTTACCTCTTCACGCCAAAACTACTGAACTTATCAGGCTGATATTTTGTTCTAGGCTCCTTTTTATCCCATAAATCAGTTCGCACGGGATGTAACAACATCAAACAACCCCAGCGAAGCCGAGAGAAGAAACTAGTAAATATCAAATAACTTACGTTTCCTTAGTGCAAATTAACATACATATAAATAATTTAGCAAAGTCTATGCAAACTTCATTTGCAGTGGACGCTTTACTCACCTACCATTGTCACTACATTTGGCAGAAACTTCTCATGGACTTTCAGTTAATTTTGTTCATTGTTACGCAACGCCCAACGCAGGTCATTAAAACGGGCGTATGTACATAAAATTACACGTATCTTACGAAATCATAATTAAATGACCGTCCCGTACGTTTCCCGGATTTAATTAAGGTACAAAAACAGGTGCAAAATAACGTAAACATTGGTACCTACCTACCTATCGTATTCTAAAGGTGCGCTTAACCCTATTAAGGTAATTTATGTTATAAGTACTAGGATTTTATTTTGCCTTAAATTTAAAGGTGCCCGATTAAATTTAGATTGGTAAAATAAAAATTAGATAGATACGAAAATCGTATAAATACATTTTATTCTGATTTCAGCACAAGTTTTGGCTTCGAATACAAATTTAAAAACCACTGAATACAAAAAGTTAATCAAAAAATTAATAACCCGCTTACATCCGTAATGAATATGGGTATATTTATACGGATGTAAGCGGGTTAACTACGAACCTTATTTGTGTTAGAACACCAACGTTTCAGCCCTTAATGAAAGACTTCTTCAGGGTGAGTGCGGTTCTAGACGTGGTGCTCGAAGAGATGCGGTACTGTACTGACAGGCACCCCCTAATGAGCGCCATAACGTCTTCAGCTTGACGCATCCAGCATCTGCCTTTTGCAGATCGTCAGACCACCTGGCCGGAGGGCCAGAATTTTGAGCAAATTTTAGCAAATTTGCTCAAAATTCTGTTTGGCATACAGTTCTAAGCCTGGAATCAAACATTCAAACACTACTTTTTATCCCGTATATATCAGTTTCCTTAAGATAAAAATCACCTTGAATAACACGTGCGAAGCCGTGGGCAGAAACTAGTTCAAAATAAAAACAGTATTTATACCGAATACGGAACAAGTAGAGCTTTTAAAGTGAGTTAGCGATGACGTTAAAATAAGCAGTTTTTAATTGCCGAGTCTCATCGCGGTTTCTATAGCCTCTATTAATGAGACACGAAACTTTTGAACTCTGTAACTAGAAAGAAACAGCTACAAACTCTACAGATTGTAAACGGTTAAACCATATTATCACGGTGTGAATAAATGTACACCTTACAAGCATAGAGTAGAAAGAACCACTTGTCCCTCAACCTCAACAGCCTATAATAGTCCACTGCTGGACGCAGGCTTTTCTTGGTTTTTTATCTCATGGGGGTAATGCCCATAATCCCCACGCTTGGCATGTGGGTTGGGAATCGCAGTGCAGTGCATTATTCTCTCTGACATAGGAGATTCCTGCAAAGAGGCGCTGCTACCTGCCCCCCGTTGTATGTTCCTTCGTCACCTCCTACGACACCCACAGAAAGAGTTGAGGTGGTGCAAATTCTAAGCCGACACCATATTACCTACTATAATTACGTTACGATATCTGATGATAATCCTATTTACATCCAAGTTTACTTTGTGGTATATCAGTATCATCTCATTATTTTCACCGAAACTTCAAAGTATTTCTATCCAATAATCCTGTAACTAGTAACAGTATACGTCTAAGTCGAGTCACATGCTCAATATGCTCATATTACACCGTTAATCTTCTGTAATGCTGTTTCTTTTGTATTCACGGGTCTTTTGTTTATGTCTACATTTAGTGAGTTTTATTATAACTTACTGGTCGTCTCAACCTGTGGTCTCAACTCAATATTTATTGTGAAAATGAACGGATTACCTTCGATTTTAGGGTTTCGAGATCGGTTTCGAAACTCTTATGGTCTCGCTTTGTACGTCCTCCTTCCTTCTTGATTATCTCAGCAACTACCACAGCTATTATTTACTAATTTATTATTTACTCGAAATTTTAAATAACATAACAATATACATATTTTTCGCGCTTACTACTAAAAAATTACGATTAAAAAAAAATACAAATTCGATAGAAATGCGGCCAAAAGAATGAAATTAGTTTTTACATTATAGAATAGTCTTTGAATTTTTTGTTGTTTGCTTGGTACTTTTAAAAAAAACTAACGTACCGTACAATACAACTCAAAATTTTAACTAATATTGACTTCCAGATCCGCGTCCATTATCCTCGTCTCATTATTGGATGCAAAATTGCTATTCTTGGAGAGATGCGGTACGCGCGCGTCTGGTGCCGCATTCACCCTGAAAAAGTCTCTCGTTAAAGGATGAAAAGTTCTTCCAACACAAATAGGGGTCAGAGCTTACCTTCTTATATCCGTAATAAATTCGTTAAACTACGATAGATTTTATAGTAAAAAAAGATCCGTCAAGTGCGAGTGTAACTCGCGCACCGAGGGTGCGAGTGTTTTGAACATTTGTAAATTATAGAAATACTGTTGCCTGCTTTTCAAGTAGCCTTTGTCTGTCCCCGGTTATACCATTTACCTCCCTGCCAAATTTCATTAAGGTCTGTTCTGCCGTTTAGGCGTGAATAGGTAACAGGCAAACATACAGAGCTACATTCGAATTTATAATATTAGTACGGCAAAGTCATCCGGTTCGAAAAATACTGAGTTGTATACTTAACTCAGTATTTTTCGAACCGGATGACTTTTAGTGTCCACTACTTAGTTAGTGGACACTAAAAGTTAAAAGTTATCCGTCGCGGGTCAAGGTTTGTGTGATGTGCAAATATTAGTTCAATTCCGATGATAACGCATAAATGAAAACAAAGTTAAGCTTTCGTCCCTTACGATGATTGTTCGTACTACGTATTTCTTGTTTGGCATGTTTATAACAAGATTTTTTCTATAAGTTTTAGTTTTGAAAAATCTATCATACTGATCAGCACACAGACGTCCACTTCTGAACATGCCTTCTGCTGCTTGGCAGGACCGGTGATCGCAGTGGACGTGTTGAACATGCCACAGAAGGGAGCTACTGCCCTTCCTCTGGTAGAGTCCCTCAGTCACCGCTTACGACATCCACCAGCTTTGTTGAAGGGGTAGATACTTCCGCCGCGGCCAATTTGTGTTATAGTACATAAAAACCCAAGTTCAGTTACTTAGTTTCAGCTACGAACAAAAGTGTTTTGCTGAATTAATCAAACTGATTCCTATTTAGGTAAATCATCTTTCGTCGGAGTTAATCATCCATTGATGATACCAGAGCCCGAATTCCGTAGCTGATGAGGAACTTATATGTTGAGTAGGAAAAGTTTTCGGTATAAAATAACGTATTTCATTCTCTTGGGCTTTACTAACCGATTTTAACAGTTCCCGCCGCTCATTTCGGTCGAACAACCCAACTTTACAAGGTCATATTTCGTTATATGAAATCCCTGTAGGCCTGCTCATAGGCCATATTTAACAGCATTTGCATAGGTAACACTACTGATAGTCCATTTTAATGAATACATTAGAATAGCAAGCAGTCCTTCGAGCTATTAGAGCTACTGGACAGCGAGCTTGAAATGGCTGGGACATATAATATTTAAAGATTTTTTTACGCACTTTATCAGTACAGTGGCTTAGCTGCAACGTCACGCTCGGTTCAGTTAGGCGTTAAGCTAGTAGACTCGGTTCAGTCGGTCGATGACGCTTAATTGTTTCAATATTATGGACGTGTAAAGACAAAATCCACTCTTCAGATATCTTCTGGACCTTCGTGATACATTGTCGGCCACATCTTCACTTTCCATCAGGTGACATTGTGGTCAAACAAAGGTCTATAGACTATATAAAAAAATTCCTCCGCATTTATGGCGGCCAGTCTCACGGAGACTAGCCAGATGCGCAGTACATATTATAGTGCCCAAGTGTGTACGCAAACACAGGTGCCTACAACGCAGTGAATCATTTGGATTTTTACTTCTGTAGCATACGCCTTTATAGTTGAGCATAGTTATTTACTAGATCTTTGACTACAATCTCACCTGAAGGTATGTGACGATGTGGCCGATGATGTATCGTGAAAATCTGAAATTTTACCAGTTTTAGTTATCATCTACTTTCGTCTCTTTGTCGAAACTAAGGTTGTATGAAAACAGGAGGAAAAAAATAGAGACCAGCATTGGGTTCTAACATTTTGAAATGAAAGATTTAATAGTATTCTTTTTTAAATTAGTCTATGGCCCACTTCGAAGGGGACGTTTGGGAAAAATAGAGTAGGTAGAGCCCTGTTCCTTAGACACAAAGGATCATAATACTCAGTACCTTTATGATTTTTTTTTTGGCTAAAATCGAAATGGAATTGTTTCTAAACTACAATGACATCCATTTGTAAACGATAGTTAAATAAAGCTCTCTGCTCCAACTTTCTGAATAAAATGGAAAGATACTAATATGGAAATATTATATTACTTACCTGGCTGTTTATTAAAAGCTGTCTCTGATTAACGTGCTACAAAATCTTAATAGGCATTAGGAATGGTAATGAGCCGCTGGGCCGGAGATAAATCAGGATCAATAGCGTCTCAGGTTGTGCTGAGTACCTAGTTGAAAATTTCTATATCAACGTATTTGATATAGAAAAACTTTTCAAACTTTCAAACCATTCTTTTATAAAAAATTTAATAAGCTTTGTCGGGAATTAACATTTGTTCGCCCTCTAAGATATTTCGCTTACTATTTACTTACTACTTACTTATTAGGTACCTAGTTACTACCTATCTAATTACAAAATTTCTGGAAATTAGTTACCCAAAATGAGTAAAAAAAATATACCTTACTTTACTACATTTATTTCAACGGTTCTATGAAACTCTTTTTTTTGAGAATCCCGCGTCTCTAGTTTTGAAGATTGTAATTAATTGTATATCAAATGAACAAAACGTTTAAGACACTAAATTAGGGTGTATAATATTAATAATTCTCAGAAAATTTTGTAGTAAATAACGAATGTAGCATTAGCAGGTAAAATTATTACCTACCTAGGTCAACTTTCAGATAATTATACTTATCTAAGATTGAGAAATGCATAGGTATAGAATGATATAGAAAAGTATTTAATAACTAGGTAACGTAACTTTTGTAAAATCATGAGAACCATCGATTACGGTACTGGCAAATACGCATTCAATATAAAACAACTTGTCCTATAGAACCTAGTATTGTGCAAAACGAACAAAAAGGTTTCACTGATCCGAAACTCTATGCCAACGCAATAAAGACGAATGTGTAGATAATCACAGGTAAAATGTTCATGTAACCAGTGAACAAGTAACATGTTTTGACCGCAACAACAGGTTACATTCGTGCTTTTCAAATAAAAATTCGATTTGAACGGAACTACAAAACTTTTTGATATGGCAGAATGGTGTTGATTCGATGTGTCAAATAAAAACAATAAAACGCCAAGTGCGAGTTGACTCGCGCATCAAGGGTTCCGTACAAACTTGTACTCGTAAGCAAAGAAATAGACCCAGACGCACAGTTCACAAAAAAAAAATCTGATTTGGCCAATTACAAGGATATAAATAAATACTGTATTTAAATTTTTCCATTACTTGTGCTATAAGACCTTGCTTCTTGCTAAATTTCACGATACTTGCTAAACGTGGTACCTTATAGGTCTTGTGTGGATGTGATTCCCTTGGAAAATGGCATAAACGGCTGTAACTTTTGATTCAAATGACTTTGAAGATTGATTTGGAGGAGGAGGCAAGAGGTTACGGACTATAACTATACTAGTATAAAAAAATATGAATTTCAACTCGATGCCTCCACGCGTTTCTGAGAAAAGAGGGGTGACTGACGGATAGACGGACATCAAAGTAATCCTATAAGGGTTCCTTTTTTTCTTTTGTGGTACTCTAAAATAGATTGCACACAGTCCGTGATGAATTCTAATTTCAAAAAGTAAAAAGTCTAGGGTTGTCAAACATTGAGCTGTTTTCAAATGTGTTATGATAAACTTAGTTATGCAAATACAACGTCGAACGGACCGTTAGAAAAGAACTTTTTATAATATTTACAAATGTTATAAAAATAATATACTTACCTCACCAGCTATGTTGTGACTTGTGAACGTGGTGTTTCAATAGGTATAATAAAATAACAATTGCCATTATCATAATGTGACTATATCCTTTAGTATTTATCTAAGCCATTCTATTTTTAATTGTAATATAAATTTCCCTCTGATTGTATGAACATTTTCCTACTCATATTATTGTCCCATCATTTTATTATTAGTTGGTAGGTAAGTTCTTACGACTTAGTCTTGAGGGAAGGGAATTTTATTTGTATCACAAAACAGACCTACACTATTAATTAGTTCTTAGCACTTGTTTTGTATTGTAGTAAGTACCAACCTCCTTACCAGATGCTTCTTGTATGAACTTTTACTATGTAGGTTCCGGTTTTTCGGGACCTACACCTACAAAAATTACCTTCAAAAATTGCTTGTGAAATAGCTAATCGATCTTTTTCCTGATTTTGGTGTTTACTAAAGTATTTCTAAAAATTACATTACCTTTGAACAAAGACGTCAGGCATTTTTGCAATAAAATGTCTTAATTAAATAAATAATCAGCTAAAACTTGATTTTTGAGCTTACGCCGCTCTGCTCTGTCCCGCTTCTTTAAATGCGAAATCCTAGCCTATCCTATTCACAAAAAGGCGTCATATCACCCCCTTAAATATCAATCTTATTTTTTATTAACTGTATGAACCAAGCCACGAAATAATAAATAGACCTCGAAAATGCCACCTTCGTAGCTTCGTAACCTCCGAGTCTTGTAGGGCCGGTTGTCAAGCAGGCAGGGGCAGGCAGGGCGGGCAGTAGTATGGCAGTGTGCCGCGTAGCCTCGCCACGGATCGACGTCCGTTCGCGCGACAACCCTGTGTTCTAAATTCGATTTAGACAGTGATGTGACGTGTTTGAAAAGTAAAAAGTTTTTATTTATTGCAAAGAGGTTGCAAATGGCTGTTTAGTGCGAATAGAACGTGCAAATATGTCGGCTCTGCTGCATGTAGAGTAGTTGTGGTAAATGTTTGTCAACGGATTCGTGACTACGCTTTTGTGTACGTTGTAGAGCTATGTTTAATTGGATTTATTTCTAAGTTTCTAAGGAATACTTGAGATTTTATAATTCGGAAAAATAAACGGTCTACAAGTCAGAATTGAAAACCTTCTCTGCTAGTTATTACCAGATTCTAAGTCAATAAAACAATATGACGATAATTAATTAGCTAAATAGATTTATTTATTTGTAAGGTTGCTTTGCCTAACTACGTAGGTACTCATTTATTAAGTAGGGAGGTATATTATGTTACAGAGTGTAAAGTCACATCGTGCCATATGTTCTGGTAAAAATAAATTAGCCTTGTCGCAGACCATTGTTATCAAAATTAGTCATTGCCATCACTTTGTGCTGTATGTACCACCTACCAGCGCACATTCACATTCACATCGACACATGAATGACCAATGTTACCTACTTCGACTTATTAATGTTCTAACATGAAATATTTTTAATGCTACCTAATGAAAAAAGAAAATTATTCTCAAATAATACATAGAATCAAATTAGAACTAATATTTTCCATTGGAATAATTGAGCTGACTGCAGACTGTTGCGAACAATCTACAGGTAGCTCAACTGATCCTTAACAATACTAGTCTGAAGCGTCTCCAAGACGCTGGCTGCCTTGCCACGCTGTATGGCAATGCTGATGTGCTGTGCCAGATACTCACCAGCTCTCGGGTCACAAGGTCGCTTCGACCAGACGCTCTTGTAATTTTTTTTTAACCCGGAGAGCCTCGTTCCCCCACAAACCTAGTGCTACCTATTATTATAAGTTGAGGAATTACCTGATTCACAAACAATGAATGAATTATGAGGTATTTTCTGATCATTTCGATTTTTATTGCCAAGATTGCAAGAATATTCCAAAACTAAACTACCTAACTAGCAACGGTAGCTCTTTGGTCATGGTAATATTTTCTGGAAAAGATTGCTCCAAGCCATAAGGCAGCCTAATATCTCGCATTATTTTGAATATGTCCTGTCGTTGTTTTTTTTGTTATTTTCGGATACGTGCACTATAGGATTAGTGTGTCTGTGTATAGAATAGAAGGACGTACCGTGAGGTACCTGAGAATCAGGGCAAATGAGACAAACATTTGTCTGTTATGATGAGGGACATACGTAGACCATCTGCCTGCTACATTCTTTCACATTCCATCACTCCCTAAACGTCATTGCTGACATCTGAGATGAACCACCTCCAATATGACAGCTGTCACCGAGTAAGATGAAGCACCTCCTTGCTATTTCTATTCTATTTGTGTCATCAACAATTTTCCGGTTGTCGTCTCCAGTGCGACGCGGGTCATAATAACAAACTCGTCAAACGACATTGATGTCTTCATAATAATAAGAATGGTGGACAATTTCATTTTTACATAGACAAAGTAAGCAGATTTTCTGTTATTAGTTCCAAATTAATAATTTTATAGATATACAAATATACTACCATAACTACCTGAAGCGTCTTAAAGTACAATATTCAAATCGTCATGTCAAAAGTTGCAATGAGCCGGCCAAAATTAGCGAAGAACCGACAACCGCTGGAGCACACGTGATCTTGGGTTGAGACCGCGACTCAGCAAAAGTATAGTAAGACGTCCTCCGACCACGTGGACTGACGAAATGTGAAAGATCGCAGTCAGATGCTGGATGCACGAGCTGAAGGCAGAGCGTTATGGTTATTAGCGGAGGGTTTATGGCCAGTGTATAATGGGACAGGATTAAGTACTTTACCCAAGATGATGGGCCCAGATAGGGTGTCATTGTCTTGATTTTTCACGTTTAAAGTTTCTCTCATTGTGGTCAAACGACTTTACCCACAAGAACATAATCTATGTTTCTAAAGCAAGGTATCTAGCTGGCGTACATTCCGGGTCCGAGCAACAGTAATACACGTTCGTAGAACTAATCATATTAAACTTTGCTACTCTGTCTGACAATGCTGAACCGTTTGGCTGGAAACAAGAAATTTTCGACGGAATTGTGGTGAACAGAGTTATGGTAAAAACTGTAAGTTAAATCAAAACTGGTGGAAATTTGTAAGGAATTCGTTTTTCTAATAGTTACCTACAAAGTATACTCGCTGGCTCTGAGGTACTTCAGTCTCAGAACCTGTTGAGATCAATATAACATCATTGTTTGAGATACTGCGCGTCAATCAAAGTCAATAGTGTTGCCATTTTGTTTACACGAGAGTCTTTTTTAAGAGAAACAGAGATTGAAATCCCTTATTTTTTTTGGTAAAACGTGCATGGCAAATAGCCATTCCCCTAAGTAGGCACTGGACACTACAAAGAAATGTGACTTTCAGGTCAAAATTATGAAAATTTAAAATTCCGGTTTGTAGTGGATTTTTTGTTGATATAGGTATACAAAAATTAAGACAGGCATAAAGTACCTACGTAAAGAATCGCTACCAGAATAAACAAAAAAGGACCTACCAACCGAACCCCTGTTCAACAATATCCCTATATTGTCAGCTAGATCTGTCAAGAGAAACTGAGTCTGTAAAATACTTCATCCTGCCATTCGGTCTTCATTCACTCATCTGTCAACACAACAAATGAGAGTGAAATAACTCTAGTAAGTAAAACAAAATCACATCAATTTTACTTGTGCAAAAGTCACTTTGTATTTTAGATGTTACATATAAAATGCCAGGAGAATCCAAATCTTGCAAATCTTCGTAAACCTGCGGCCGGGCTGACTATGAATTCTGCATTAGATCAAGCCGAGGTAGCTTTCTACCTTATCTGGCTTCAACTGTAATACTCGTTGCTTTAAATTGAATAGGTACCTGAATACCTACGATACAAAGAAGGCAGGTAAATGTCTTGGTAGAACTGATAGAACTCTATACGTCTAAATTAGGGCATGGACACCGGTATTCGGTATTACCGAAAAACCGGTAATACCGGACGATTTAAGGCAGTTCCGAATACCGGTATTGAAATTGTAAAAACCGGTAATTCGGTATTTTCAAAAAATAAGTTATGATTAATAAATATGCGTGAAGAAAACCCTTATGGCGGTTCTAAATTACACAAATACCTACCAAACAACTTCTATATAAAACATAATACATTTTATGATTGTAAAATTGATAGACAGTCTACGTTTTTATTATAATGGTTTCAAAAATTTATAAACCAACGCGCATCCTCTTTCCACTCCAGGACAAGCAGACGCATATCGCATTACCACGGTATATTCATCAAGTACCCCTACTACTTGATGAATATACAGTCCACTCGCACTAAACGGTTTTGCCACCGCCTTCATCATTCGTACCGCTGGGATTTGGAACACGCTCCCTGCTGCTGTTTTTCCCGTCAATAACAACTTAGGTGTATTAAAGACAAAAAGTTTAAAGTAAATGGGTATCTTCTAAACCTTCGTGATACATCGTCGGCCACATCTTCACTTTTTGTCAAGTGAGTTTGTGATCAAACGAAGGTCTATAGAAAGACTATAAAATAAAGTAGGTATATTAACAAATAAATGCGCGTAGAATAGTGTAAGACCGTGTTTCATCTTATATTGTGTAAAATCTTTACTTCTAATCAATGTCAATGTGTGCGTGGAAATTGCAGCGAGCTCATTACGAGTAGTACTGTTCTTGTAATTTTAATAATCAAATAATACAAACAAAAAGATAAAATTAGTATTTACAATTGAAAGTAGGCTAAGCAGCGTAGGATCTGTTGAGCGAGATCTGCATATTAGCAGCTCTTGAGATCGTCAACTCACGGATGTCTGGGAAGATGGAAAGGCGCAAGTATGTTGAATTAGCGTCCCACACAATGGGTTCATCAACTCAACTCCCATGGGACTACTGACATGCTGTCGTCGTCGGACCTCTTACCTACCATCGTCATGCAAAATACCATTCGGTTCGGCCCGATGATGTGGCATGGCATGGCAAGATATCTGACTGGCGACCCTATAACACACGACAATCCGTAATGAGCTATTCGACAGCAGTATTGCACTGGCATTGATGAGACGCACAACACTTTGCACACAACTGAAGATACGGAAAGTTACGGGGTCCAATAAAGTGGCAGTGTTATATGTAGGAAGTGCTTGCAATTAATATTCGGAAAATCCCATTTAGAAACGGCCGGGAGACGGGCACGATCTGCACAGCTGGAGCATGTTTGTATCACACAATTACCGTGTCAACTCACACAAAAGCCCGTCCTATTGTCATGACAACAAAAAATATTTTGGAGGAGCAGCATTGGGGCAAGCACTATGCCAAACTGTTCTAATTAGCCTAAAAACTAAATATTGAATGAAATTCCAGGTCCAAATAAGACGGCTCTAAGAAAAAAACAACTAGTGATTTAGACAGAAGTCGGGGCTACATTTTTGCGAATATCTAAGCTCCCAAATTTGACAGGCATGGATATAGGTAGCAGGCATTGCCATAGATATTTAAACTCGATTTGATTGTTTAAGTAAAATAAAGACCATAATGTAGAAAAGACCATTTTATAATTTAAAATGGTCCTTTCTACATTATGGTCTTATAAAAGTTCAATAAGGTCAATAAAAGTTAGGCTTATTTCAAATAACATTTCTTGGTACATTTATTCAGTCTAATACAATATTAAACGGAGTGGAAAACATTTTTTTCTGCTTTTTTTAGTATTTGTAGTGAAATACCGAAAAAATACCGAAAAACCGGGATCCCGGTTTTAAAAATATGAATACCGGTAAATTACCGGTATTGCCATTTAGCCCATTACCGCCATGCCCTAGTCTAAATATCTGAAATATTAGAACAAACAGTGGTTTCACTAAACTTTATTATTGATGAAGTGTGCTAATGTTGTGGTTTCATCCAAATGAGAAGGACATCGCCTCCTAAACAAATCCGTTCAGACCCAACTAGACAAAAAACCAAGACACATAATCTTTCGTAGTTAACAGGAAGACGTAATTAATGTTGTCGATTCTGGCAATTTTGTAAACTCGTATTTATGTTTAAATTACCAAAATCTCTTAATTTTAATGGCTTCGCAGTATTTTTTTGACTTATATGTCAACAGAAGAAAACACATGCTGATGCATACGTGCACCTCTTGACCTTAGCTCTGTCAGCTAACAGCTGTCGTCTGCAGGCTCGGGGGCCAGGCTCTACAATTAAGCCCTTTGTACGCTCAACACTTAGCCGTAACCGCTTCGGCTAAGAGTCTTTATCTTCCCCTATTTCCTTGTTTCCTCTCCCGCTAATGTAACAGTTTAATGTAAATAAATTTTCGTTTAAGCCAAACTAGAAAAACGGCTACATTTATCATGCTTTTGTTTTGCCGACCTCTGTGGCGCGGTGGGTAGATCCGCTTGCAACGCAGAAGGTTTCGGGTTGGATTCCCGCCGCGGGACAAACGTTTGTACGATCTATCGAATAGCTGCTGCCCGCAGCTACGCACGCATTGATTCAGGTTTTTATATCCCATGGGAACTAATTTGTGGGATAAAAAAGCCTTATAATATTAGTATAGATTTATACAAGAAACTGCTTACTTTTCATTAGTGATGGAAAGTAAACATTCTAAAAGGGTTTCAGGTAAATATACGGCTTATACAAGACTTTGAATTAGCCTAAAAGTCTAAAGTATTTGGTTACAACGTACTGCCAAACCCGGCGAGGCTTCGATTCGGGAAAATTACAATTTTGTCGTTTTCCAATTCTATGTTAGGCAGTTTTTATCGTAGAGATTTGAAACGATTATTGCGCGTTTATAGTCCCCCAGAGTCGGGAACCTGGCCACGATAGGACTTCGAATCCCATATTAATAGACCTGGCAGCCATAAATATACATGGCGAATGTTTGTTTTGAATAATTCAAAGCTGGCTTTATTTAGGCGGTAAATTAGGTACCTACCCTTCTCATCGAGGCCAGTGCGGTCAAAAATACGGCAAAGGGGGACAAAAGGGGCAATAGAGGGTAAGAGATAGCGTAATCATACCTAAAGCACAGAACATTCGAGTATAAAAGGCTATCTGACTGAAATTCAGAGCAGAATATTTTAGAAGTTTGCTTTATAAGGATCCTACGCACAGAGACTGAAACTGGTGAATCGCAAATGACATTTCTAGTAGACTACTTACTACTATAGATACTTAGAACTTAGTCTAAAAGGAATCGTTTTGAGATGTAGGTATAATGCGCGCAGTCAAAGATGAGACTTGACGGATCACGTAGTTACCTGCGCAGGTGATAGTTCGCAGGCCATTTTGGCGGTATGCGAGGCAAGCGGGGAGGGGCGGGACCGTTTTATATAATATAGATATAGATTAGGATTTTGAGCGCACAACCTGCATAAAATCCCCTCTACTAGCATCTGACAGGTGTCATCTTTGGCTGCGCGCATTGTACTGAAATACTGCTGTGATTTTGAGGATTTCGAAAGTGGCTCTAGAAAATGAAAAGCTCGGCTTGTGTCTTGTACATCCATCATTATCATCAGCCTATGCAAATCTTACTGTGGGTACATATGTCTCCTCTAATGAGGTTCATACCAGCGTCCTGTTTTCAGCTTGCGCGACCAGTATTTGACTGCAGTTTCGCAGGTCGTCATATTCACCCGGGCTTAGGATTTGAAAATGAGACGTATTTATCGCATTTTTTTGGCTACACCTCGTTTGTGGCTACTATCATTCTAAATCTTTCCCGTGAAAGACATCAATGGATCTTGATTACCTACTTTTATCGAATGTTTTTTGTATTGGAATTTGGTCAATTTGGGAACTGGCCACAGCTCCTATGTACTATAATGCATAGGATGCATTGACTGAGCAATTCTTATACTACTCATAAATCTAGTAGAGGTTCATTTTTAAAAGCTTGTATTTTGTTTTTCATACGAAAAATAAAAGAAGAGCTTTTTTGATGTTGAGGTGACAGAGTACCGATAGGCTTCAGGAACTCTCATTCAATTAATTTTAAAATCTAATGTTGTCTTCAGTCCTACTATGCCATTTGCATAGCACCCTGCAATCCCACTTCTGACGGCAGACTGGCTTCAATAATTGAGTTTTGTAAAACAAAAGTGGACACATTGATTTGTTCACTTTCATCCCGAGAGTTTGGACCAACCGGTGGGAAAGTTTGATTTATGGGATGCTTCGTAAAACTTCTGTTATTACTCGACCACAACAGAATAAGTAAAATCAATTCCATGTTTGAGATTTGTTTGACACACACTTCTCCGTAAAAACAACAAACAATAAACACTTGCACATTTAAGAGAAAATATTGAGAAAGAACTCGATGTTTTGTTTGTGTACGTAATTGGTGCAAAATGGACACAGTCAGGGAATGGTCGGATATTTTAGTAAAACCTCCAAAAGATAATTTTGTTCGTCGAAAATACAAAACTTGTGGAAAGCAAATTACGCAACATTGTAATTTCCTTGTACGCTCCAAAACTGAGGCTAATTTACCACAATGAATGAGATTCACCTCATTATGAATATTCTAGCAATTAGCTAGGTGCTTTAATAATTATCTAGTTCATTTAACGAAATAATCACTTTCTGTAAACGAAAATGGTTAGCTTATTTGGGGGTGTTTTATTTGAGTTTAAGGGACTAATTTTATTAAACCATTGTTTTAATACCATGGCATCAGATTGAACCTATTGATTTTGGCGTATTTTCTGACATCATTAAATATAGTAATATAATCCTACTGTTTAAAGCAGGTAGTACAATAGACCAATACTGACTGCATACAGCAACGTTGTTGAAAAAATAATTTCAAATGAATTGCTTAGGCATTTTAATGACACCCGCAATATTGTAACCAATTCAGAAGTTAGCAGTACCTAAGCACCAAAGCAACAAACCGAAAACGACTAACTTTATTAAGAAAACTATGTCCAAATCGAAACATATGAATTTTAAACGTAGGAGAAATCACCACACTCTTTTAATCGAAGTTTGTCAAAATCAGAAAACCCGAGTCAAGCCACATCAGCGTCTCTCTATGACGTCATGCAAGCGAAATATTTCACACCACACTGACGTCATCGAGTTTAACTAGCTATAAAAGTGAAATGGAGTTCACTTTAGCAGATTGGTCGAATTTTTGCCGTGATAAAAGTTTTAGTGCGATTATACCACAAGCTGTTATTTTATAGTTTGTACTAGAAATGTTATAGAATCCACTTGAAATGTTTTCCTCTGGGAATAACCCAGCTCTACATAATAATAAACGGTTCGATAGTTTCCCGTCAATAGGGAATCCCCTATTCTATTTTCATTTTATTTATATCAAGACTTCAAAGATGAATTATATATTATTACGTGTATGATAAACAAAAAGGTTCGGAAACATACAGGGTCCGTTACTGCTTGCAAGATATAGATTAACTAAACTAACGACATATTTTAACGTACAGCGAACAATATAATCCGCAGGTAAAATAAATCCGTAGGTGATAAAGCGAGCATGCTAGGTAAAAAAGTTAGAGATATGTGACGGTATGCAAGAAACGTCAAGTATCAAAAGTGTAGATGGTATACATAGGTTATTTTTTAGGTATGTTCCTTAAAAATTAAGAGTAATCGACAAAGTCTGTAAGTTTCCATAGACAACAATAAATAATGCTCTTATCAATAATATGTACATTTTTCTTCGTCTAGACTCTAGCTAGACAATCGACAGAACATTATTTATTGGTGCTTTGCTTTTGCTACAACTGCAGGGAACTTTTAATTTAAATAATATTAAGAAATAATGTTCTAAATAATTTAGTTTTATAAACTTGCATGTGCATTGCATACGAAAGGTATGATTCCTCACCATTTAAGAATATCGAATAACAACCATAATAAAAGAATATCCTCTCCAGCTCAGTCCGTGTATGTCGTAAGGGCAATAAGGTCGTACGTAAGGGTTCGATTCTAACAATGCGACGACCACAGCTTGTAGATTCACTTTCAATTAAAAAATTCTCAATCTTATAAATGTTTCTAGAAACGCACTTACATTCCCGTGTAAACAACCTAAAGACACTACCTACCGCTCATCTAAAAAAGCAGCATTTTTAGAAGCGTTAATTATTCTCGTTGAACCAAACTAAAAGCCTTTCCGTACCTCTAAAGCAGGGTACTGACCGGTGTATTGTAACGCGTTACACAGCGAGCGTTCGTGCAGTCAGTACGGAGAATTACTTGCAACGAGCAACGAGACGGATTTTGACGTGTCATGCTCGCTGCGATGAGAATTACGCCCCGCAACACCGGTCTGTTCCCAGCTGTGGTTCCCAGGCTTAAGGCTGCCAAGAATCTGCCAAGTCTCGTGCACTCACTAGTCTTAAGATAGGGTGACTTTTTAGTGCGTAAGAGGTTGTCTAACAACACTAATTATTGCGAACTGGCTTCTCTGAAGTTTGCAAGAATCTTTGCCTGTCAGAATGAAAAGAAACTTAAAAAAAATTCAAAGTGACTTTGTGACGATGCGTAGCGTGGTAATGTCATTAGAATCGTTTGGTGTTAAAAGGATAATAGAAAAACATTCATTTCTAACCAAATAAGCGGACATTAATCAAAATTGTTACAAAAACATAGAAAACCAATTTAATACAACTACAACAAGTATAACCAACTGATTTCTCCCCAGACCCTAACCAGACTCCTGCTCCTAACGATTCTTATGATTTCGTGTCGAGAACTCCCTTTTGGCAGGGAAATTGACAATCTCGGCACCAAATTTAGTGTCGTCATCGATTTGTAACCATATCGGAGCTTATTTAGCTCCGGTTATGTTCACAAACATACTACTACGCTCACGCGCCTACCATACTTCTTTCCATTTTTTTCAACTTTTATCTTTAGGACAATATTCCAAGGAAGTCACTAGTCACAGCTTCCCACTAATGAAGTTACGAAGCGAGTAAATTAAATGTCAAATGCAGTATTTCGGCACAGGGAGCTATTTACGGATGGCGCGCGGCCTGTGCTATTTTAAGCCTCCGTCCCTCATTTTGTATAATTTATGCTTGAACCTTTAATTTCCCTGTTATTTTAAATGTTTTTATTCACAACCTTTTTGACACGTTCGAATGTCATCTAGACCTCCTAAACATGATTATCGCATTATACGTAACAATAGCAGTACGACGCATTCACCTGATGATGTCTCTCGTTAGGGGACGAAACGTTGCTGTTCTTCCAACACAAACAAGATTCGATGGGGCTAGAAGATCATCCTTTGTGAAATGTCTGCATACATTTCATAATATAAATAGTTATGTTTAAGTTTTATGAAAACATTAAAATCCAGTTTTAAAAGCGTTGACCGAGAAGTTTGTAAATGCAACTGTAAAGCAAGGGTGTGAAGTTAAGAAACCGATGTTATGTAACGACATATGTCCTCATTCCGACAGAAATATCCGCGACCTCGACTTACTGGGCATGTTGGAAGAGGTAGCGGGTTTGAATAAGTGAGGCTTTGTGTTAAAATGGACGAAATTATTTGCAATAAGCACGGGTCACTATAATACACGACAATTTATTGTACGGCCGAATAATGTACACCTTGATGATCCGTGTCATGGCTTCCAATTTTAAGAGGTTTTGTCACGGATTATCAAGGCGTACATTATTCGGCCGTGCATTGCATTTTAGTGACCCAAGCACAAAAAGAATACAAAATGGCTATTGTATAATGTGAGTAGGTAAGTTACGTAGAAGTGGTTAAATGAACATGCCTAAGTCACAAAAAACTAAAAATCCTTCTGTGGAATACTTGTTGAACCAGGTTAGTTTTGACAATAACGGTCAAAATTATGAACATAAACTTTATCTAACCCTCGAATATCCCACTCCGATTGACCAGGTAAGGATAGAGCACCCTAAAGCTGAATTAGGTACGTGGGATATCTCATAGATAACTAAGATCCAATGCACTTAGTAATGATCAAATTGATTCGTTAAAAGGCCTCACCACTAAAATAGAACACTGACTCTAATGCATTGTGGTGAAGTATGTAAACAATTTATGACCATTCCTCTTGTATCTTTCTCCGTACGCCAATACCTACTACAAGGGTCTAGAAACCTCTTAACGCGTCCATTGACATAAAGCCTTCTACGGCTTTTATACGCTGTACATTCGTTACTACAGCTATACTGGTTTTAGTGACGCTACCAAACGGCAAGATTATGTTTTTGGCCAGCAGCTTCGTGAATTCATGCTTTTATTCCTTTAGCATATAATTTGGCAGAACAGCTTTAGCGCAATTTTCGGACGTATGATCTATTTTTAAACAACGGTTGTACGACTTTCCTATCCCATAAACCAAAAAGTTCATATGCAAGTGTTGCCAGTATTGAATTGTCACACGCTTTGTTTTCGTGTTTGTGTTTTCGCGTATGGAAACCAGCTAAACCGCAATCCTCATAAAATGCAGCAGTTTCTGAGAAATGCGACAGTATCCAAAGTGCAAAAGAGTTCACGGCAGACATGAAGCTTGATATAAGACTAATGTTATTGCTGACCGTTACCATAATATTATGAAGACCTCTGTGGCGGGGTGTACGAAGGTCTGCCTGCGATGCATGAGGTTGCGGACTCGATGCCCGTCTCGGGACAAACGTTTTGTCAGGGTGTTCTGGTCGTGTTCTATGTATAATAATATAAATATCTATCTATGCATTGTATTATATAATGTATATCAGTTATCTAGTACCCATAATACAACTCTGCAAAACTTGGGGCTAGATAATGCTGTGTGAATCGTCCAGCATTATTTATTAATTATATTTAGGTATATGGCAGCCGCTGAACCCAAATTGTAACATAAATAAGTAAGTAGTAGTGTAGGTACTCGTAGGATAGACAGAATACGTTATTTTACTCTTTATGACAAAACATCTAACAAAAAGCAGTCGGTAAATGTACGTTTTCTATACTAATATTTTGAAAAGGAAAGATTTGTTTGTTTGTTTGAATTGAATAGGCTCCGAAACTACCAGTAGTTTCGGTGTAATGGTGAAAGAACTTTTCAAGTCGGTCCAGCCAGACCGACTTGAAAAGTTCTTTCACCATTAGAATGTTTTTTTTTTGTGTTTTTAAACACCATATTAAGCGCAATGTTGTCATGTCATAAGGCTGTTGTAGGCAAACTAAAAGTGTAAATTTTCATCAGTAACTTCAGCGTATTTGTTTAGGCCACAGATCCAACTGACGTCATTACCACAGAGAAAATATGGCGTCTCCTGCTTCCAACGTTTTCGTCAAGTTATTCGCGCAACTTGAAAATGTAAATTATGAATACATTTTAGGGCACTTAGCGAATGAATAAAAATCTGATATTTTTAGTGGTTCATTAGCACTATAGGACCTAATTGAACCACTTTTCAAAATATGTGTAATATTTATTACCTATTGTTGCAATAACTTTTGAAAATGTGAACACCATTAAATGTTTTTTGCTACCGTATTTTCAAACAATAGGATTAAGGTACCGACAATGCAGACTCCCATAGTATATTGGCGTAGTGGTGTACAAGAAGACTGGGTCCTCAGCTTTATTACATAACGAATTTCTGCCCGCGGCTTCGCACATGTTGTTTATGGTTATTTGTCATCCATAAGAACTGATTTGTGGGATAAAAGTAGCCTATTTTTTATTATATCGATATTTTGGCCGTTAATATCAGAAGTTTTAGCGTAAAGAGGCAACAAATATCCATCCATCCAATTTTTTGCATTCATTATATCTAAAAAGACGAAATAAAATTGCAATTATTTAGGTAGGTACTTAAAATCCCTACTTATCAGTTTTTAATAGTTAAATAAACTTAGTCCAATTTATCATTTTCATATCCGTTTTCATATTCGAAGATAAGAATAGAAAAGACAGACTAAAAGTTCACCACAATCACTATTCAAATCTATTTTTATTCATACTGAATTTCATTGAAGCAAACCATTGCATACAAACAACTTTACTCAGAAGAGAGAGGTTGAAGCGGGAGGGGGAGGGTATGACGTCATCGGGTCCTGAACCCGTTACCGCCAAGGGACTAATTTTAATTCCGCTATGTTTCCAGTTTTTATTGGGAACGTAAAGTATGGGGAACCTTCCATGTTTATACGCCAGGTGAAATATTAAAAGGTAAATGTAGCGCTGTTTATTTGTCACCAAGTCGGAAATTCAGGATATGTTCAACCTTTTTGGTGTTGCGTTTCGAATTTTTATTTTAGGGGCACATGGAGCGTCTGCACCTCTAAACGATCGCGATATATTCGGAACAAAACGACAGAGCTGTCAAGTTATCAAATTCAAATGGGTTACGAGTAGGGTTCACTTTTCTCTTCCTTTTCGTCAAACTAGTTTCTTCGTTCAAATTGTTCCTACACCGACATGAATTTTTAGTTTAGTAGACTCAAAATTATACAATGTCCTATGTTTAGTAGTGTTTGTTACTCCAGATGGTATTCTGCTAAAATCTTCTTGCCTCTAAAGTCAACACACAAAACGTCCATTTTACCAGTATTTCAAAACGCAGATGTTAGAAATAGATGCAATGTAACAATAGCCTTTACCCAACCACTGATTTTAATATCCCAGCAGATTTAAAATTCTATTGTATCGGCTCATAATGTGAGCGTCACAGAACACAGGTTCAACAAAGGTGGGTTCTGCATTCAGAACGCAAATACTCCCTGAATAGTTCTATTCAGATAGCCTAGTACATGGGCTGATATGAAACTTCTAGTTTATTGCCATTTCAACGGGCTTGTAGCTCATGGTCACAATAAATCTTTCTGCTTTAACGTTCAAGGTTCCCAACTCTTACGAAGTACTTTAAAGGTGTTCTATGGTTGATATGTTGATGATTAAATTCAAGAGAATTACAATCGAATAATAAATTAAAACTATTATCTACAATTGAAACAATTAAGCTAACTGTGAACTTCCAAACAATCTACGCGTAGCTCAATTGATCCGTATCAATACCAGTCGGAAGCGTGCCCAAGACGCTGGCTGCATTGCCACGCTGGATGGTAAGGCAATGCTGATGCGCTGAGCCAGATTACCAGCTCTCGGGTCACGCGTCGCTCGGTACCCCACCTAGGGTCTTGACTCCAAGGGAAGCAAAAGCGTAGGTTCTGTCGAGACCTGCATATTGGCGCCTATGAATAGATTGTGTGTTTATATTGACTTTCGACTACTATTATTATTTATTACTTGTTTATGATTGATTACATAGTTTACTCAACAAATATTTCCCATTATAATCTGTATATATATACTCACATGTTCAATTTGTGTTTTATCCTCATCCTTAATATGTTTAATTCTATTTCAAGTGTGAATAAGTGTCTTGTCTTAAAAAGATTTTCGTGATACATCTTCGGTTTCATCTAGTTAAATTGTAATCAAATGAATGTCTAAAAAAACTAAAGTCTCATTTTTGGCGTAGGGCTCTCGTATAGTCTTCCGCATAGAGCGGACTCTATAAATTACATAGATCAGTCGTATAGTAAGTTAGACAGAGTAGGTCGGTGAGAGTGAACCGGTTAAGCCCTGCACCAACAGCGTACCTACACTTGCTTTTGTGCAGTTGAGAAACATGACCCATTTATAGCTTTATTGAGGAAAATAAAAGCTTTACATCTAGTATAAGGAACTGTGATTGCATCGTAAAGTCTAGTGCCTCTAGCGTTGTTTATTATTTAATCGTTATCGAGAATCCGCTGGTGACTGAATTGGAAGTTTTCTTTGCATTTCTAGTTGCGTTTGAACAACAACGATTCGATTCGTTTTTACAAATACTTGGTCATATAGTCTTACAGTTATACGCAACTCTCGGTGCGCGAATACGACGATTCGCACTTGACGTTTTATTATTTATTTTTATTCTTTCAGGTACCTGATTCGTTTGTTAAATGTTGGTAGATACTGATTAATACACCGAAGTATATTCTAGTACCTAGAATTTTCGTGGATATAATTTGGAAGCTGCATCTCTCGTAGGTAATCCTATTAAATTTTCCTTCGTATAATTCGCTGACATATTAAACGTACTTGTTTAATTAAATTAAAAGCCATAAATTCAGTTACAATTGTGTTTCCGAGTAGTTCCGAAATTTTCCAGCTCGTGTCGGGTTGGCTTGATGACTCAGGATAAATAACCGTTGCTGTGGTTTTGCTTTCGAGATTTAACTTTATTGTCTAGTTAATTTCGAATAAACATTATCTTTAAGTATGGATTTGTGTGACACTAGTAGCTTTTAGTATTCATTACTCCTCAACCTCACCTCCCTCAACAGCCTATAATGGTCCACTGCTGGACGCAGGCCTCCCCCTGATTTTTTATCTCATTGGGGTAATGCCCATAATCCTACGCTGGGACATGCAGGTCGGGGATCGCAGTTCGGTGGGTAGATCTATTCTGCAAAGGCGCTGCTGCCCGCCCCCCGGTGTAAGTCCCTTAGTCGCCTCTTACGATACCCATGGGAAGAGTTCGGGTGGCGCAAATTCTAACAATTCTTAACTCAACTATTTCAAACTCTCTGAAATTTTTGGTTAGCTATAATAACATCCTCGATAATCGACAAAAATCAAACATCTAATAGGTACTTGAATAATCAGCCTTGGGTTGCCAATCCTTTGTATTTATTTGATTCGATTGGTATTACAAACACCTTTTTGTAAAAGGGCAATATAGCGATGTGACTCGTCAATATTATAATTAAATCGTGACACGGGTACGAAATTAAGTACAAAATGTACTGAGTGATCGCTCCATTGTTCTGACAATTATAATTTTGAAGACTTATTTTGAATATTGCTAAAAGCAATTTAACAAAACACGGGCGATTTATGCGAAATGACATTAAGCATTAAATGTTAATTACCTTTATTTCACGGAAATTTACCTTTTGTATTATTATTTGTACGCTAACCGATTACTAAACTAGGTACCTACATCTAAATAAATAAATAATGCTGGACAATTCACACAGCGTTATCTAGCCCCAAGCTAAACAGAGCTTGTGTTATGGGATAGATAACGGATATACATAATAAATGATAAATTCGAAACAAACTCTGTACATACCTATAGAGTTTGTTTCGAATTTATCATATTAGTATAGATGAAAACCTACATACAGTACATTGTTTGAATTTGAAGCTTCAGGGAACATAAAACAAAATGTAAAGTTTGTCGTGCTGTTTCATTCACAACCGATGAATGGACAAAGCACGCGACCAGAACTTTCCATTCGATGCAAACTTACCATTCATTGACCACCATCTAAATTCAAAAGACAGGAAATAGGAAGTACGTGACAGTATTGACTATTGCGTATTCTGTGATGACATATTGTCTCCATGACTACTGAATGCACACTGCTCACCCTATTATTGTTTTCTCTTTCACACAAGTGTTATGGTTTTGGCGAGAGTGGGATAGAGCATTATGCATTTGAGGCAAATGCAATTAGGGAATGGAGCGGTGTTGTCAATTTGGTAATAGGGCTTGTGTGCAACGTAGATGGAATAACTGGTTTTAGATTTGTGTGCTTACGGAATTGTTGCAAAGTTAAATAAATTAATATAAAATTTCTCATTAAATACAAAACTGATGACCACGATTCTCCAAAAGACACGATGACGTATATAACTAAGCAAAATGTTGCCAGATTCAATTACGCTGTTCTTATTAAAATATAGACACCACATTTTCTTCACCTTGAAGCTCCAGATTGGCTTACACGGTAATCAAGGTCCATCCTTCCCCTGGGGAATGGCCGAGGTGTTTCTCTAATTACCCCAGTAGGTGTTTGGCGAGATTAATTAGGCTGGATTAATGACATCGGCGCGGCAGTAAATCTCTCTTGGTTTGTGTAAGGCGAATTTCAGCGCTCAGGTTTCTCTGTACCTTCATCTTTTCCTTGAACATTAGCATCTCCACATTAACATAATTGGTATGTTTTTCAGCTATTAAATATTCTATCTTTATTTTAATAACACAGTGATCCATCGAAAATATCATTAACTTATAAATTCAACTCAATTTCATTTGAATCTATTTCGATGCCTATATCATCGACATTTTTACCTCAAGGCTAAAAATTCTAAGGCTTCTACATTTCGATTCGCGGTCGACCATATCGTTAAAAACATATACCTATACTAGAGGTTTGGAGATATTTACGGCTGTAACTACTCCATCCCCGGGCAAAGTAGCCTTCGGAGATCGTTAGGAAACCTCAGTAAAGGAGCTTGTATTTTTAACGTTTAGTCTTCCACTGAATTACCTAGTTATCTGGACTTTTATGTTAGCTATGAATTCTTGAAGTAACCTACGCAAAATGTTTATCCTCTTAGAACGTTTCATCATCATCATCAGCCTATATTTGTCCACTGCTGGACATATACCTCCCCTAATGAGCGCCATAGCTCCCTGTCTTCAGCTTGCCGCATCCAGCATCTGCCAGCAGTCTTTCGCAAATCGTCATCCCACCTGGTCGGAAAGCGTCCTACACTACGTTTGCCGAGTCGCGATCTCCGCTCAAGAACACGTTTACCCCAGCGGTTGTCGGTTCTTCTCGAGATATGGCCGGCCCACTGCCACTTCAACTTGCTAATCCTTTGAGCTATGTCGATAACCTTAGTTCTCTGTCGGACGTTCATACTTTCGTCTAAAATAGCCGTATTATAAAAGCAGGTCACCCAACTACGCCAGTTGCATGGTTGATGTACGAAACTATTGCAAGCTCAAAACCCAGTCTATACAATGTACTACATGAAACGCTGTAGTTTCATTCGGGTAAGCTGCCATGCCTTATACATATATACTAGATCTATACCTGAATGATATCATCTTTAAGAAACAACAAATATCATTTTCCAAATAAATATGTCCATAATAACCTTTGCTAATGCTACACTCGTTAGCAACATATACATTTCTTCAACAAATAAATGATCAAAACAGTAAAAAGTGGCTTGTCTACTGCATATTTGTGTCAAGGTGCCTAGATGGCTTGCGCATCTGCTGCCCGCAGTGTACACTGACAGATGACTATGGCAAACATCTAGTTACTTATAAACGCACCTTACATAATCTACTGTAGGTCATCAATGTAGGTAACCTTGCAATAAACCTATTAGCTCAGTACATATAAAAAGGTTTATTCATGGTCTCAGCTTTGAATTTGGAAATTATACCACATGTTTTATATTGCAAAGATGGGTCGAACCAATCATTTGAATTTTAAAATTGGATTTCTAGACCGAATTAAACGCAAACACTGGATTCAGCTGTATTTTCAAAAAATATTCGCTTGGGTACCTAGTACTGAGTTCATAGACGATGGGAACGGTTCTTGGTTAAAGTTTACTTAGCCATGATTTCCATATCAACACTTTTAGGGACTAACTAACTAACTCCTTTGGCTCAGCGACCCGAAGTGTGTCTTGGCCTCCGACACGAGAAGTCGCCATTTACTTACACTTATATTAGACTTACTATTAGACTTTTAGAGACGGCAGAGGTAATTTGTAAGCAGTTGTTCAGTTACCCGCTCCGTTCTATTAAACGATAAACTCATTTATCAAACCCAAACCTTCGCAATAACGCCCCTCGCGAACGCTATCGTCATCATAACATCACCGTAACCAATATCTGCGTGACGAACTCTAGATAACCAGCTTCTGATAACAGTCAGTAACATTACACTTTTCCAATAGCACACACGACTCGGGAAAATAAAAAAAACGTAAAAGTCAAAGTCAATTAGCGCGGTTTAAATTTCGAATAGTGAGAGCACCAATGTTGCTAGTTCGAAAATTACCATTAAAACGAAAATATTTTTTGAATTCATAAATGCAGTTCAACCATGGCGAAAGTGCTACAAACATTAAATGTGTATTTTCTGGATTCAACCAAGTGTTGTATGAGTGTGGACCGACTGAAGCAATTCTGTTTATGCCGGAAGTACGAGGGTAGTGAGGTGGGTGATATATTTCGACATGGCATCCCTTCGACTGTTTGTTGCCAAATAAAAGTTGTTATTTATGGCGTTAAAATTGTTCGTATACAGTTTTACGCCGAAGTATTTCAAATTACCTACTTGATTGTAAAGGATATTGACTTTCGGATTAGTTAGAATAATTGATGTATTTTGTTAAGTAAGTATAAAATCCTTCATCGAAAAACACACCTAGTACCTACTTACATACATATGTACATATATTTCTTAAAACCTTTTTGTTTCCTTCCTATCTAACCATGTTATGATTTTAGCAGGCAGGTAAATTATTTATCAAGCTAATCAAAAGCTACTTAGAAAACCATTTTCAAAATAATACGAGGTAACATTGTTTATCATTCTTCCTTTGAATATCTTTTACGTTAGAATAAATTCAATTCTTAGTTGTTACAACCTTGAAGCCTTATTATCTGTTGCCCTATGTCTTGACGCGGCAGTTTTATTTTTTACAGAATTCGCATAATAATTGCCTTTCGAGGTTTAAAAATAAGCTTGATTCGGTCAAATGCACTACAAGTCTCCTTTAGTTATTTTTATGCGAATACAAAAAGCAACATTATCTTTACAAATGTTCAAAGTTTTACTCTAAGATATAATTTATGGTAGGTTGGTGGTTGGATACTCGTTTCATACTTATGTAGTTACACTTATTACAAATCACATGAATTATTATTTTTCCCATAGATCGCAAAGGTATTGTATCGGTGTTGCCATAAAAAGAACAATGATTTCCATTGAAAATTCGCTGTCTTTGTGTAAGTATGCCATCGTCAGTCGATCATTGATATTCGTCACGATTGTTTTTACTTTGTGTTCTCATGACGTCATTGTTTTTCATACAATGGACTATGGTATTGGTTTATAAATTGTCATAATAACATTGACTGTTGCTATAGGTATGGTCACCTTATTTTAACTGGGTAAAGGCCTTCCTCATTTGCCTTAATTTTTATCATTCTCATCTCATAACAACCTTATTGACCTATGAGACCTAGCAATTAAATATTTTTGCCTTAGTAGAAATCTATAGTCTTGGTATAAATTTCAACAAAAATCTTTTTTCCCAGTATTCTATTCTAGGTTGAGTCGAATTGTGTCAGGTAGTACAATGATAAGAGATAAAAGTCTTATGATAAAATTGATTGACTCTTCAAGTTCTCATAAGAAAACGTCTACGTATTGTTCATGTCAGGTTTTCCAAACACCTGTTTGTAGGTACTCTTAAAATAATAGTCTCTATGGAAACATTATTCTGATTTGTTTTACCCCCCCTCTAAGCAAACTTTACCTGTCAACAAATTTCTGTTTCCCTGAGGATATTATTAACGTAACTAAATAATATCATATTCCCAGTTTTCCTTAGTTTATTTATTACTGGCAACTCTTAATTAGCGCTTAGACCGGCTTCGCGGAAATTCCGGATATTGGAGAAAGACAGACTGCCCCCGCGGATGGCATACGAAAATATGAATATTAAAAGCCAAATAAAAGATAAGGCCTTTAAATTGTGTTATCAACGAAAAACAAATCAATAATCAAAGAGACTGAATTTGAAAATGGAGTTGAAGAGACAAGAAAAATGCTTTTTAAATTAAAATAATAATTATTATAATTCACAGTCAATCCATAGATAAAATTGTAGATATTTCTAAGTCTGAGAACGACCTTTTAAGCATTGCGAATAACAAAACACAAGAAATTATATTCTTGTAAGAGAAAATATTACACAAACGTTTTCTAGAGCACCAAGATGTATCAAGCGATATCGAAATCTTAAACGAGAACTGATAAAATATCTGATAAGAGTGAAACCACTCTACGTAGAATGTTGAAGCGATCAGCTGATTGGAGTTTAAATTTCAGTGACATAAAGGGCAACCTCCAACCGTTTAGAGGAGACACGTTCAGCTGTGGACGTAGATTATAAGTGCTCAAGAAAGTGGGCAAAAGCTTTTGGATTTTCAGAACAAGGAAAATATTTTTAGTTTGTTATTGTTCCGTGATGGATTTTGATGTATGATGTGAACTAATGGATACGTCTACTGGGTCATCTAAAGCGTAAGCCAAGCTCTTAGGTAGGTATACAGTGTGGAAATTAAACTCAGGCCCTGGAGGGAAACTACTTAAAATCCTTAAGCTAGCTCATTTTACTTAAAGGAGACATTCCTTTATTTTTAAAAAGAAACAAATCTGCATTAAAATATTTTTTTAAACTCGCTTGCTTCGCCCGGGACTCGAACCAACTAAAATTTAAAAAAATAAACACTCTTTATTTTATTATACTAATCGGTAGTATTAATATTCAGGATAAAGTTTCTGTAACAAACATTTGGTCTTAAAAATAAAAATAATCGTTAAATCTAACATCAACTTTATTTTACTATCAATTTTGTAACACTTAAATTATTTAACTGATAAATTGTTCGAAATGAGCCCCGTCGTTCCGGCTACACAACATTAGTCGCCGTTGAAATTCATTTCTTGTAGCCTTCAGCAAAGTGTTGTGGTGTATGCCCCTGATAACATTTTCTACCGCAATCCTTAGCTCTTGAACGGTTTCATAGCAAGTTTCATAAACAACATTTTTTACATGACCCCATAAAAAGAAGTCCATGGGCGTCAGGTCTGGACTTCTTGCAGGCCATCTAATCGTGTTGTGTTGGAGAGATAACAGAACTGTTACGTGTCTTTTACTTGTTAAAAGTGAACAGTAACCAAATGTTTGTTACAGAAACTTTATCCTGAATATTAATACTACCGATTAGTATAATAAAATAAAGAGTGTTTATTTTTTTAAATTTTAGTTGGTTCGAGTCCCGGGCGAAGCAAGCGAGTTTAAAAAAATATTTTAATGCAGATTTGTTTCTTTTTAAAAATAAAGGAATGTCTCCTTTAAGTAAAATGAGCTAGCTTAAGGATTTTAAGTAGTTTCCCTCCAGGGCCTGAGTTTAATTTCCACACTGTATACTCTTTGGTCACTATAGTGCTGGGTTCTTGACTGACATCGACTAAAAGGACATGGACCTAATAATGGACATGGATATAGTAATTTTCTAATCTGTCATCATCATTATCATTTACAGCCTGTTTTTAACCACTGCTGGACATTGGCCTCCGAACCTATGCTATGGAGCAAGTTAATGCTTATCTTACATAAGGAGTTATGCTCCATCCTCTGAAAGCTTAGATTAACTAGATCCATAGATTTTTTCTTGGAATTTGACAATATTGCGTCACGATCGATCAAAGATATCTCTGATCTCCGCTAGCCAATTATTATTCCATCTCCTATTCATTTAAACCCTACGCGTCATCAGAAAATTGTGTAAAACGCAATATTTATTAACTTAAGATATTTAAATCCACATTATGCATGCACGACGTCACTTCATAACTCGATTACGATGCATCGTAAAGGCTTGTTTCGTAAAATGGCCTTGAACCAACGTTTCTCTTTCGCTGAGCTTCTCACAGCCCGTATGTTCTTGGTATTCGTTGATTACATAGGTTTCGGTATTTTTTTTTAATCAGTTGACCTTCGTTAGACCACTATCTCACCTGATGAAGAAGATGTCGACACTTAATGGCGGAAAAATATATAATAAAATAACAAAATATTTGAAATAAGATTAAAAGAAAAAATGGTACTACGAGCTAAATGAATTTTTAAGTGATACTTTTGGTGACTCGTAATTGAAATATAAACTTTTTATAATATCTTTACCTTTCAAACCATATTTTCGTACCATATTATTAAACTAGTAGAAATTATCTTAGTGTGTATTAAGTACTAAATATAGTCACTTACGAATTAGATCTTACAAAACTACTAACTAATAGAGTCCACAGATGATCGGAATGCTGGTTTTTCGGTTTTTCGGTCAACGAATTAGCATTGCCTTTCAACGTGACAATGCTGCCAGCATTCTGGGCACTCTGCTTTCTGGTGACGGCTTAGATATTTAGAAAATAATATGTAAATATTAGTTGTAATTATTTTTTGTTGTTAAATAAATTTACACATGCCTCAGCGCACAAGTGGTCAAGAAGTCAATTATGTTGTGCAATATGATGATATAAATAAATGAAATAAATGTGGACGGCGATGTATCACGAAGGGCAAGGGGGAACAAGGATGACGAGTATTCTAATACTCGTCTTCCTTGTTCCCAAGAGAGACAGATTGTTGTGTGATCTAATTTCTAGAAAAATAAGATTCATGAAATAATAAAACATAATCTGATGAGTCGGGTTTTTATAAAAAGTATCTGAGCGTCTGGTCTATACGACGCGCGACCCGAGAGCTGGTGAGTATCTGGCACAGTGCATCAGCATTGCCAAACAGCGGGGCAATGCAGCCAGCATCTTGGAGACGCTTCCGACTGGTATTGATATGGATCATTGGGGCTAACATTTGCAGGCTATGTTAGGTACTTTGACATAGCTATGAACTTTATGTAGGTACATTTTATTAGTTTTCTATCAAATAGGATCTACTTTTATCAATAGGATCTACTTTTATCAATAAGATCTACTTTTATCAGCATAAATCGTAAACCTTTAAATTATTATCTCAATGTTATATTAACGAACTTTCAGGAAATTAAATTTAATTTTATAACTATTAGTAGGTATCTACTCAGACATAACCTATTGACTCTGCCGAAAAACCAGCTTGGTTCGTAACAGCTATTATGTATAACGCAATAACAGTTATACCACGATAGTGATCTTATTGGACGTAACCAGTTGGAGTTTTTAGTAGTTTTTACGTAAATAACCTCATAAAATCCGGGCTGGGTTTCAAGATATTCTATAGGTTAGGTACAAATCTAAAGAGTTCTCCAGTAACGTATTAAGCTGGGATGTGGTATCATCTTGATTTTTATAGCGCTATTTCGTTTATTTTACTTCGTAATTTAATTACTGAGTTATATTCTTACCAGTCTAGTCTAGGGCAATAACGGGATAAATTGATTTAAGTACTTCGATAAATAAAGTTCTACCCGTACTGGAGCCATTTGCAACCAATATTCATAGTTTTTTTGTTTCCATTATGTACATAGCTGTGCTACTAAAGTTACTGTAAACAATTGAAAAGTTTGCAAAGAAAACAAAGTGACAACTAAAGTGTAATTGAATTTGGAATTCGAAAAATAAACACGCAACATTTGCTTTTGGAAGTCTGCAAAAACAAGTGACAATCGAGCAATTCCAACAACGGGATATAAAGAGCTGCTTGATTTTGGAATTACAAACGAATTATGGGACAAGTCAAAAGTGAACTTCAAATTAAATAAAAAGCAAGCTGCAACCGTGCAACATTTGATTTTGGAATGCGCCGAGGACCGTTAGTCGTGATCCATAGATGATGGTTTCATCATCGCCGCGCGCGCATCGCACGAGCGACGTCGACGAGAGGATAAAAGTCTACTCTGTGAGTATTGTATTCTACCATTTTGGTTGCATTGAAGCCGGGTCTCTTGCGACAGGTTTTTCAAGCAAGAGTTTGTTGTCATTGAATTTATTTTACGCACCAAGTTTGTTTCCCCCACCTTACCGCTAAGGTTTGTAAGTTTTGCTGATATTTTGTTTTTACTGCCGATAACAATCTAGGTCTCTTGATTGTCCAAGACTTTTTGCGATACATGTGATGATCCGTCGGCCACATCTCGTCACAAACCGCTGGGATTTTGGTCATGAGAAGATCCATGATAAAATTTAAGTCTTTCCAACATTGGCCACTAGTTCTACCTATGGTTGTCCCAGATTCTCAGTGTGTGACCCAAAGACTGCTCTATTGACTACTGTCCTGTGTTATGTGTTGTCTATATATATATTATAAATACGAAAGTGTGTTTGTTTATTTATCCTTCCTTCATGTCCTAACTAAGCAATCAATCGACTTGAATTTTGGCATAGATCTGGTTGAAAGGATGGATAGTAATATAGGCAACATACTTTTTATCCCATAAATCAATTCCCAGTTGGGATAGAAAAAACCTTAAACAACGCGTACGAAGTCGCGAGCAGCAACTAGTTACATATAACTGGCCATCACTAACTGATACTTCGGTTACTAAGAAAAGTACCTACTTAAGTTAGCTGGAGAGATGAAATTAGTAAATATTTCCTAGTATTTTGCCTTGGAAGGTTCCAAGGGTAAGTAGGTACTTACAGTAAGTCCTACATAATAGGTACTATGGGAATGAAACTGAGTATCAATGCTTTCCCAACATTGATTAATATTCTCGGAATAAAATATTCCCTTCTACAAGAACTCATATTTTCGACACGTGTTTATTGGTGAAGGAGACTCTTTATCTCTATGTACAAGTGAACCATATTTGGAGTGTATTGTATGAATGATGGATTGGAAAGAGTGGGAAACGGACACAAACACAATGAAAAAACAAACACAATGAAAAATTATTTTGGCTTTCTACAACATGATTTATTTAACGGGGTCCACCGTCCATTCTGGAAATCATCGAAAACTAGAACAGATGGTCAATAAGAAACTGACCGGCCAGTCTGAGCATTTTATCACCTTACAAAACGCCTACTAAGCTTGGTGATTTATGGCAAGTGGTATCTCCGCTTAGAGACGTGTGCCGGCTTAGAATTTACACCACCCCAACTCTTCCCGTGGGTGCCGTAAGAAGCGACTAAGGGACATACACCGGGGGGCGGGCAGCAGTGCATCTTGCAGAATAGATCAACCACCAAACTGCGATCCCCAATCCGCATGCCCGGCGTGAGGATTATGGCCATTACCCCTCATGAGATAAAAAAAGCAGAGGAGGCCTGCGTCCAGCCGTGGACCATTTTATGCTGTTGAGGTGAAGTGAGGTATGTCCGCTGATGAGTCATGCATGAGTCAATCATTTTAGATTGCTTAAAAAAATTATTCACCATATACTCTTTGAAATTGTTGTTTGTGTCAATGTTTTTTTATTGAGCACTAGCTGCGAACCGCGGCTTCGCCCCCGTGGAAATTTATGTTTCCAACTTTCTTAATTTTTTCTTTCATAAGAACCTTCTCCTGACAATAACAAACACAACAAAGAAAGATTTGGCCAAATTGGTCCAGGCGTTGTTGAGTTATGCGCTTACCAACACATTTTGCGATTCATTTTTATAATATAGATTATGTTTATAAACAAATCCGAGCTAATATTGTTCAAATGTGTCCTGTTTATGGAAGTCGGATAAACATATAAACAACTGACAATCGTCTCTTATTAACATAATAACCGAATCTAACGAGTCCCCACAATAAGTGTTAAGGCGGTACCCCGACTCACATTACCCATTTTATTTAATTATTATATTACGTTATACAAAGGAATTTCCAAAAAAGTCAGTGGGCAGTTTGTGATACCTAGTATCACAAGCTTTATATTTAATACATCTGTAAAAGTTTAATTTTGTATAATGAATACAACATTATTTGCATATCTAAGTCTAGGTAGTCTAGTGATTTAGATATAGGTCAATATTTATATAATGTCGGTGTGGATCTATACAACATCTAACCAAGCATTTACGTTATTGATGTAATCATCTATGAAGTAGTAGGCTTTCTTTATAAGATCGTTTTATGTACTGTTTAACTTTAAAGGAGCTCCGTTGCTTCAGATGGAAGCTTGGTATAGAAGCTCGCTTAGTTTTCTAAATGCAGTATACATTTGGAAGTTTTGATTGTAGTGACTATAAATAAATAATGCTGGACAATTCACACAGCATTGTCTAGCCCCATGATAAGCAGAGCTTATGTTATAGGTACTAGATAACTGATATACCTACAATACAATACATAGATAGATATTTTTTATTATACATAGAAAACGACCAGAACACCCTGAACAAATGTCTGCAGATCGTACACATATTTGTCCCGAGGCGGGAATCGAACCCGCAAGCACTTGCGTCGCAGGCGGACCTTCGCCCACCGCGCCACAGAGGTCGTCATTATTAATCACCAAATTATGATTTTTAAAATCCTTTAAGAGGAAACGAGGTAAATACGCGCTGGTCCTGCGTCTCGTTCATGTTGGTCTGCTTTCCCATTGTGTAAGTTTTATTATGCACAAAGGTTTAAAAATAATTACAACTAATATTTACACTAACATCTATTAAATAATAAAATCTATTTCATCTATTTTTTTTTAATCTAAGCCGTCACCAGAAGGCAGAGTGCCCAGAATACTGGCAGCATTGCCACGTTGAATGGCAATGCTAATTCGTTGACCGAAATAAAAACCAGCATTCCGATCACCTGTGGTAGTGGATATTTAATATAATAATATTAATAAATAATAATATATTATATTATTATATATTTATTTATTTATTTGTGTGTTTTCCCATTGGATTTTGTGAGGGAATAGAGAGTGCACCTGCGGTTTTTGTACACACTTGTGCACTAAACTAATGTCCTGTCTATACGATGAGACTGGCCGCAGTAGACAAAATTCGGCAAGGAGGACATCTTAAATCGAACGGATTGCACCTACATAATTTGTGGTGACACGCCCAAGTGGCAGAATGACAAAGCGTCGCCATTATGGTCTGGGCACAGAATAAATGATATGATCTGGTCTAGGATAGTCTAGGTTCAGATAGTGCGTTCAGACTGGCGTCTTGCCAATGTATCTAGTGTACGTACAGAAATGATAAAGTTGTTCGTTATGGGGTTATTCGCATTTGGGAGACTTGAACTTACAAAGTTTAAAGTTCTAGTTTAGTTTATGTTATGTTCATAACAAATGGCGAAAATACATAAAGAAAAACTTTTAAAACTATCATGGTTATTAACATTAAAGTTATTTATAACGGAATATTTACCATGATTCCATTTGAGTTTTCCGTGATTAGCATGAAACTGTTCCGAATTTTTGGAAAACTCAAAAATCGAATCATGGTAAATGTCCCGCTTTAGGTAAATGACTTTAACACATAAAATAAATAAATCCTAGGTAAAAAATTCCAAAGTAATTTCGTTTTGACGTAAGAAGCTGAGATTTAGAAAATGTATAAAATGTTTCAACTGCCATTTTTTCATGAGTGCTTATAGATTTTGGTACAATTCGAAGACACTGAACAATATAGTAGCGTAATAAGCAATCTCACTTAATTCCTACAAAACTGATTAAGTACACAGTCGAGAGTGTAGTTTTGGTACCAAAAATAATTTGATTGTTTTGAAAAACTAAAAACGACTTCAAATCCATAAGTTTTTTTTTATGTTTTGTAGGACAAATACTAGTCCCTCGAAAATAATGATCTGGGAGCACCTCGGGATCATTTTCTATAGTAACTGTAAAATAATCATCGAAATTAGTCCGTAATTGAGGGAGAAATCGACCGACATACATTAAAAGACATACAGCCGAACATTGGACCTGTTCCTTTTTTCGAAGTCAGTTAAAAAATGATAATGGGACCTACATTATAAACTTATCTGTTCCTAGTGTAGGCTCGAGAATTTTATTTATTTAAAACTTTATTGCACTAAGGTATAAAGGGTGGGCTTAATGCCGAGGCATTTTCTACCTGCCGACCAATAACACTAAAACATGTGTTATTGGATGGTATTGGATTGGTACAGATGAATTTTACACCAAACACAGTACTTATGCTATTGTGAGTGGTGGTTTTTGTTCTGCCGAGTGTAAACTTGTAAAGAACATTAGAATCAAAGAAAGAAACTTAATAGAACTAGTATTTACAATCGAAAACAATTGAGCTAACTGCATACTGTTGCAAACAATCTACAGGTAGCTTAACTGATCCATATCAATACCAGTCGGAAGCGTGCCCTAGACGCTGGCTGCATTGCCCCGCTGTATGGGAATGCTGATGCGCTGTGCCATATACTCACCAGCTCTCGGGTCACGCGTCGCTTCGACCAGACGCTCAGATATTTTTTAAAACCCCTTACACAACAACCTCGGTATCCCACAGAACTAGGATCTCGACTCCCGAGGGGAGCAACTGCGTAGGCTCTGTCGAGACCTGCAAAGTCAGATACCCAATATCCGTGCCGATATTTAGGTATAGGGAGCCTGGAATGCTGCATAACAATCAGAATTGAGCAATCAAGAGTAACGTCCACATAACGTCGTTTACGAGAGTTATCATTTATCGATGCCGTTGAATTATGATTTGACGTTTTTATCGCCCATTCCGATAATAGAAGGGAGGGGGTGACTGTACGAAAATTGAACACAACTTTGTACGCATTGCAAAATTTATACAACTTATCTGCTTTGTGAAACATCTACTTTATTCAAGTTCAGCTAGAATAATTAGGTATATAGTGGTTAGGTAAGTTAGTAAGTTTAACCCAAAGATTGATCAAACATTAATCGGTACTATATATCATTACGCATATTTTTATCTATATTTTAATAAAGAAATACGCTAATATTTTTTTATTTTTTATCTAAACAACAAGAGTTTCTAATAATTCAATGAATTAATTCAATTTTCTTTACCTGTAGATTGTTTGCAACGGTCTGCATTTGGCTCAATGCTTCAATTGTAAATACTAGTTCTAATTTGTTTCTATAATTTTATTATACTTTTCTTTGCTAAAGCATATTATTTTATAAAAGAAATCAAATACAAATTATAACTAACAAAATTATATGGCTTGTCTTTGTTTCTCAAAATCTAACTTGCGTCCAAATTGCGGTCAAAACATAAACCGTTCAGTGCCATAACCTGCCCCCAATATCCCGGTACACTATCCTCCATCTTATTTGACCAGCTGATGGCAGGTCGCTCATAAACCAGGGGTTGTCTCCCAACACGGTCCATCAAGGTATCTCGTTGAGACACGCGGGTCTTGTCCTTCATTTGGGCGGAGGATGGGCCTTTCTTGAGTAAATACTGATACAAAATAAATAAGGGATACTTTAATATCTGCTTGCAATAATTAAAGCAATAAATAAGCTTTGTCTACGGTAAATAGAGATTTTTCTCGGGAATTTTTCATCTATGTATGTCATCTTTCACGAATGCGGATTGGTACTGTATTTTGCTGAGAACCTATGTATTAGATAACTGGACAGACATTTATTAGACTTAACATTATTTTTGAGCGTACATAAAGAACGTTATTTTATGCGGAACATTATATTTATGCCTCTTCGAGAACCATAAACAATTTTTTCTTTCTTTCTTTATCTACCTAATCTACCCCCTCTACCAACGTAGGTACCTAAAACTTTACAGGAGCCTACCCTGGCTTTATTACTTCACCACGGAACTGGAAACATTTATTACAAAGGTACTTTTACCTTCAGACATGAGGAAAATTAACAGAAATCCTAATCATAAAGGTAAGAAAGTTAGATCGTTCAAATTTGTTCATCCCAAACGTTCCCTAGTTCTGCAAATACATTTTCTAAGAATCTTCCGTACGGAATTTCCGTTTCCTTATCAAATACGGAACCCGAAAAATGAATGACGTCACCGCCTAAGGTGTCAGGGTTGCCAGATTAAGTTAAATTAATCCGGAAATTATTGAAAGCGAAATTTTGACTGATGAAAACGGAACGAAGTCGGTAAACGATAAATAATTGAATATAAACGCTTTTTCTATCTAATGCCCTTATTTCAACGAAGGTTATTGGGATTTTTCAATAAAAACTGGAGTGCCATAAGAAATCAAGGGTCACAAAAACTACCTTGTCCTCTAGCTAGTTTTCATGTGGTAAAAAGCCCCTTGTGAAACGTTATTTCCCTTGATTTTCTTCTTTATTATTTTTTATATTTTGTTTTTCATACCAACTACCGCAGGTACTTACCAGATTTCTATGTTTACTAAAGTCATTACAGATTTTTGTAAATGTGAAACAGTGCATGAAAACCCAATCAAGACTTAAAAGCCATCAGTTATTTTCTTATTTCCAGTGTTTCCGGGCTAAAACAAGCATCAAACAAGACTAGAAAAGGGAATTTATGCCTTTACGTCGTACATCAAAGAGTAACGGTAACCTAAATGTACAGCTATAAAATAAAAAGATATAAGATTATGCAGTATAAACAACAGCAAAATAACCAATAGCATGCATCCAAAGATGGCCGACATTATAATATGGACATTTATGAATGTTTTGTTTCTTGTTTACAAAGTTAGACAAATAGTAAACAAATATTTATACCCTTATTCTAGACGAATACCTTTTTTTCTGGAAATTATCACGAATCGGCTTTAAGGTAAATGAATAACCTCCGAATTAAATAAATATGGTACCTACTTACATAAAAAATAGGTTCCCTAATAATTGTGAATTTCTTGGGAGTTTCTCTGTATGTTTTTCAAACAAATTAGATATTCATTTAGCAACAATTTTTTTATAAAAGTTTGCTAACATTTATTTAATTGTTGATTAATGAAATTTCTGGCCGCTTTGGCTCTACATTTGGCAACCCTAAACGGTACGTAGGGTAGCCCGGGTCAGCGCTTATAGCAGCATTATTCTGTATTTTGACCTTTGCTGCGAAGGAGTTACGGGTTTTAATGTAAATAACCTAAAGGCAGAAAATATATATATATATCATACTTATGACTTATGCTATAATCTTTATTTCTTAGGAAAAACGGCAAAGGGAAATGCTACGTGTGATATATCATAAAAGGATCTTGATACATATTGATAATCTGTTTACAACGAAAATCATGCTGTTCGTTAAACTCGCTTAAACATAAGAACGGCTTGGCCGATTTGAACACTTAATACTTGTTTATTTTATTTGCTCTAAAACAGAAGTGGTTCACGGGGTCATCGAGATGAATACATAGTTTTAAAAAGTAAATATTAATTTAAAAAATCGTTTGCGGCTTGGTTTATTTACTGAATCTGTGGTAGCAGGTGAATAACCTCCTTCAGTATTATGCACTAATTTGGAAACACTCTGTATATAATACAAAATCTGTAAAAATTACTGTACACTAAATACAATAAATTAAACTAAATACTAGAGCAAGAATAACAAGAATACTGAAAAAACTAGGCTGCTAGACTAAACAACTTGGTAGTAAAAACGCGTACAAAACCGCGGCTGTAAGCTAGTAAAGCAATAAAACACTACAACCCCCAAATTAAGCTTTTAATTTACTGAACAGTCGGATAAACTAGTTTGTACTTAGGAGTGAAATATTGTCTTAGACAAGAAACCTACCCTACATAGAGGGTAGGGTGGGTAATAACAGCCTACTCGAGTTACAACACTCTTCATTCTATTTATAGAGAATGAATGGTTCCAGGAATAGATCGTAAGTCCTGCTCTACGCGAGATCTTTTCCTTTTAAGCTAAGGAATTCAAGGGAAGGTCCTTTTCTTTTACTTGAATTCCTAAGTTTTAATTTTGGAAATGGACACTAAATTACGATATTTCAAAAGTAGTTCTGAACGGAATCACTTAGGATGATTAGACAGTGCGGTTTGTGGACAGGTTCTTTGTGAAATATAGCGAAACGCAAATGTGATACTAGAGCTTTAACTTTTTATTCATAATGAATTACATTTCCTACAGACGTTACTTTTTGCAATTTTACCTAAATGATAAATTAAAGAGTTATATTAGAAAACTAATTAAAATTATAAAAAAAACTACATACTACATAAATGTTATCATCCAGTTAGATCAGTTGAGCTACCTGTAGATTGCTTACAACAGTCTGCAATTAGCTCAATTGTTTCAATTGTAAATACGAGTTTTAATTTAATTCTATTATTTGATTGTTATTTTATATGTTAATAAAGAGAAAGAAACCTTTAAAAATAATATCCGAATTTAATTTAACAAAATGTGAGTTTAGATTAGATTTAAGTTATGACACCATAACCAACCGCACTGCTAAATAAAAAAGCTTCGTTTTCGCTAGATTTTGCACGAGTTTTTGTCTGTTGGCGTGATCCCGTCAGAACACCCAGCAAATGGTGCTACCCATTTGAATAAATGGAGTGAACATTTGTGAAGTTTCAAATTCAAAAGTTCTTCAGACGAGAGAATTAGCCCAAATTATTTGCAGCAGTAGCGGACTAGGGGTTAAAATAATATGTATTAGTATGACTATTAAGTTTATTTGTGAAGAAAGCTATAAAGATTATAAACATTGGAATATTATTTACAAAATAATTGACCTTGCGGAAGATTGTTGCAAACAATCTAGTGGTGTTATAAAACTGTAACTTTACCTTTTTTGATTGTAAGACCTCGGTGCTAGATACTATTTTTAACTTATCAACAGATTTGGATTTTCAGAAGTAAGGTTTTTGAAACTGGTGCATATATCCCAACCACGGCGAATATCCCTACTTTACCCTATGAGATTAAAAAGCTATTAATTGCTTAATATGATTTTAAGCATTGTTATACAGCGGGGCAATGCAGCCAGTGTCTTGGGCACGCTTCCGACTGGTAATGAAATGGATCAGTTGAGCTACCTGTAGATTGTTTGCAACAGTTTGCAGATAGATCAATTGTTTCTATTGTAAATACTATATTTATTTAAAATTGATTTCAATGTAAGGTAAATATAATATAGTGTCTCTAAGGTATGACACAAAAAGGCCATAATCAGCAACCCTTATAATGTAGTCCCATTGCCACATACCTAGACTTTTTTACAAGTCAATTTCGCAACATTTTCATAAATCTGTCCTTTTTTAGCTTAGCAATATAATTATCAAAGCAAAATGCCATAAATCAATCAAAAAATTGGTTTAGTATAGAAGTTGTAGATTTATGGTGTTTACGATGTTAGAAGACTTCCGGGAAACTGGTCCAATTAATTGAAATAGAAAGAGCGTTTATGTATCAAGACTTAAAATATAATTTTTTCAAACTCAAAAACTTTATTTCTTTAGGCTTACAAAATAAGCACTTAGACAAGTCTATTGACAGTCTATTGACTGTATAAAAAAAAACTAAACAACCTTTTCCCAGAGGGTCTCAAGGCGATTGATCAGAAAATTAAAGTTCACAGCTCGAAAAGGATTAGGCCTTCCAAAAAATTAATTGCAGTTTTATCATATTGTACCAAATAAATGTACCTTATCATGATGATGACCATTTCACAAATTTATTGATATCATAATACCATATATAATATTTTCATTGGTGATTGCTACGTCGTCCGTCGCCGTCGGCGGGGCGGTGCGACGGCGTAGCACCTTCGTAGCAGTGCCGTAGCATCGGTGTAGAAGCTGCGTAGCGCAACTCCGTCGTCGGTGCTACGCGCCTTCTACAACGTTGCTACGGCACTGCTACGATGTTGCTACGCCGCTGCTACGTCGTAGCAATGGGCACCATTAACAAATCATTGAATTATAATACAAAAACATTTAGGGTCAAGTAAACCGACTCAATTTAATGAGTACCTTAGTCAGTCAGTTCACAGAAAGCTGCGGGTTCGATTCACAAAATAATCATACCATTTACATTTGCAGGCAACGTGTTATAAGCTGGTATGCTTATTTTAAAATGTCCCGTACTTACCAGCTAGACAGCTTGGTGTGCAAAATTATTTAATAAAACAAATAGACATGCTGTTACGCAAAGATGAATAAAATAATGTCAAACTATTCTATGCTACTGCTACTATTACAAACAAACTACTAATATGACAAATAAAATTGTTCCATACAAATAACAAATTCACGTGGCAGGTCAAATGTTTGTATGGTCTGCAGATATTCGTTCCGAGTAAGCTTATGCATTTGTTACACATTCATCTGGTACTTACATAACATTTAAAAAGAACAGTTTATGATTGTCCATAACACGGACTCTGATTACTATGTTCACCTCCTCAACATCCTATAATGGTCCACTGCTGGACGCACACTCCCCCTGATAAACGCCTTAATGGTTTTTACCTTATGGGGGTACTGCCCATAATCACCACGCTGGGCATGCGGATTGCGGGTTATTGCTTACTGACTTATTTCTTACATTTCGCTATGTGTTTTTTCTACTTTGGTACCTATGTTCATTAATGTATAAATTATGACATTATTATTTAATTTTATTCATTTTAAAATGAAGACACATTATTTTAAACAGTATGCAAGTTTATTTCCAAATTGTTCAATTATATTGTGTGTAAATAAATGATATGTCTACGTCAGCGTCTTACTTTGAGGCCAGATGACGATGTAGCTAACATAAATGAAGAATTTTAAAGTTTAATTAAACCCTACGTCCGACCCTGTCCCACATAGAGGCCGTAACTTCAAAGCGGATATGACAATGAAGGCCCAGTTTTCCTTATTGCCTGCTCCGCCACTGGAGCGTTTTCAAGTAAATTGTTTTATGGAACAACTTTACTCCTCAATGCACCTGTTTGAAGCTGTGTGAGCAAGTTTATTGAGTATGTGTAGGCTAAAATGTCTAGAGAAGTTTGTACGACCATATTCTGATATCGTCACATACAAACTTCACTTTTTTACAATATACGTAGACAGGGAAGACCCTGCCTTTCCTTCCGTTTATTGTAAAATATGTACCTGTAGATTGTTTGCAACAGTCAGCAGTTAGCTCAATTGTTTAAATTGTATATACTATAACCCGATTCAAAAACCTGGATAGTTTTTGTATTTATAGCAGTTATAAAACCCAAGGAATATTGTTGTCAAATATTTTACGACATTGGTATTATCGAGTACCATTCTAAAACACAGAAGCTCAAACTAATTTTCGGTTTTGAAAGCTTTAATTCATCATATAATTGATCTCTCGTTCGTTTTTGAATTCAAATTTAAACATTTTATGCTGCACATTTGTACGCGTTGTTGAAGTTTGCGTTTCAGTTTTTAGTGATGACCTTGCTGTTACCTTGTTATTTTTTGTTATTGTTATCAGTTTTTGTTAAGTTTTCCTTCATAAATGTCTTTGTTGACATCAAATATATTAGTTTCTAAATTTATAAAAGAAAATTAAAACAAAACAAAATCATTTTTTTTTCTATATTCATTATCTTTACTAACTCATAAATTTATGTATAAAAATGCTTATAAAGCACGTATTTTACTAGGGTTTCTATTCTACAGTCAACTGTGTTTCTGTGCAAATTGCACATGAACGATAGCATTACCAAATCTGTGGCTTAGCTGGATGGAAAATTCAACATTTGGTCATTTTAAAATGTGGTTATATTACATTTAAGCGGATTAAAAGGTCCGAAAACCTTTGTGACTCTTATCTGAGTTAACAGTCGAGTGGCAGTGACATCATGTCATACAAAACAGTAGCCTTGGATTAGCTTCGTAAATATTACAGTTTGTTAGTCGTTTTAAACTGACAATAATTTTACTGGCTTGTTAGAAACGTTTAGGTAATACATTGTAGCCTCATATCCGAACAAATACTAAGGAGAGCCGTAGCGATACACTCACCTCAACCCGTGGATATCGAATAAATAATAATAATATAAATAATCTATTATTTTTTCTTAATTGGTGATGAATAAAGGATTCTCTATCTATCTATCGTAGAAGATTACTTACGAAACCTACCAGAGCAACCTAACAGAGCTCATCATTCTTTTGTGTATTTTTATCTCATCTTTTCTGCTATCATATCACCAATGACAACCTGAATAGGTTACCTCCGGACCTGTTATTCCGATTCTTAAACACATAAACATACGTCCACTGCTATGATAATGCCGCCACAAAAGAGAGGGTCAATATGTGGACGTAGGTACCATATAATATGGTATCTACACATTATCAGTAAAAAGACATTACAAAGTAAATAACGGTCAAGTAAAACCACAAGTCAAATATAAAAGCTGAAAAAAACTTTCCGAAAGCACGTTTGGTCCGCACATAACTTTTCTTTGACGATCAATTCAATATCCCTTGATTTACTCCCTTGAGATAATCTTTTCTCGTTATTTATGTACACGAAGAAAATATGTTTACTTAAAAAAAGGCTTTTTTGCGTAGCGTCATCAAAGCAAATTACTTTGTGTTATACATGTTTTGGGCCAGTATTACAATGTCCTGTAAAACTAAGTATCACATCTACGTATCACACTTTAAAATTGGAGTTTTTTCAAACTCAAGTTAGAAATTTAAAATAAAAACGTTTTAACTATTCTTTTATCTTTTTTTTAAAGATAAAAATGTTACTGATGTAGTGCAGTTTCAAAGGAAGCTGATAAAATTTGCGATAAAACGTTTTTTTAATGTTAAATCTCTATCTTCTCCACTCAGTCTAGAAACAATTGAAATTTTAAAAGTGTGATAGATAGTTTTGCAGGCCAGTGTTTGTTACCTATAAGAGCTTGCTCAGCTCAGCGATCTATTTATGAGTAACAATTTTCTATGGCATAATCGTTCGTTACTCAAGCTTAGATCTAAGACTGAACTTTGGATAGGATTCGGAACGAATACATCCGACAGAGAACCAAGGTTATCGACATAGTTCAAAGGATTAGCAAACTGAAGTGGCAGTGGGCCGGCCATATCTCGAGAAAAAACGACAACCGCTGGGGTAAACGTGTTCTTGAGTGGAGACCGCGACTCGGCAAACGTAGTGTAGGACACCCTCCGACCAGGTGGGATGACGATTTGCGAAAGACTGCTGGCAGATGCTGGATGCGACAAGCTGAAGACAGGACACTATGGCGCTCATTAGGGGAAGCCTATGTCCAGCAGTGGACTATTATAGGCTGATGATGATGGTAATAGTACTACGTATAAAGAACATTTTACATGCTTCGGTTTTTTTTCAAATAATGTACTAATTAATAGATAATAAGCTAAAACCTTATTTTTGGACTTGCGTTGCTATGCCCTGTCCCGCTCCAATGAACGCGAAATTCTATGTCTATCCTTTTTACAAAAAATTGAGGTTTATACAACCTCAAATTTTTGCCCTAAAGGGACTATGATGGTACCACGTTAGCATATTCAAGGCGAACTTTGATTTCAAAGATTCCTTAGAACATGCTCCTCTGACACAAGTTCGGCATACTTTACATAGTTTCAAGGAACAACCTCAAAATACTCTAACTTAACGGCTTTGGTCTTTGACCGTTTACAGCACTAAACAATTCATTGTCTGTTGATACGTGATACGTAGACACCATATTCCCTTATAGAGCACACCGGACTGAACTTGGTATGGCTTTCAACATGGATAGCCTGCCATACTAGTACTTTAGCTCCGGACCTCTGCCCTAAGCCGTTTGGAGTTTCTCGAGGTTAATCCTATATTTGGAAGTAAAACAATGCTTTTGAACGTACACAACCACGCGGCGCGCGGCGTTAAGCTTTTGTAGTTAGAATATTCGCAGGAAGGTAGTTACTGACCGAACCCCTTTGGTCAAATGTTATTTTACGGTTGTTATTTTTAAAGTTATCGGGTACCATTTTTTGTACTCTAGGTACAATAAGTACCTAATCGGTATAAAGCGGTATAATCGGTATAGCATGGTCAAAAAGTAACAAGTAAATTACAATATAGTATAAAAACCATTTTAATAGGTACAGTAAAGACGCAGCAAAAAATGACATACAGGAATATCCTTATGCAATCCAAAAATCTAGCGCATAGCTCGTCATGCCACCATTGCATTCATCATGGCCCTTCTACGTTGCCTCCGAGCGTTAAGAGGGTACCTTTCTATCTAATTAAACCAGCAAGTTCTACTGCACGGCACTGTTCCACTGCAGAGCAAATTATTCCTTTCATTCTTCAAAAGAAGCACGTAAATATGATTAGCATCCATTTACTTATAACTCTTCTTCCAGGAACAATTACGGCAACGTAAAGAAGCAGAAGAACGGATCGCAGCACAGAATGAGTTCCTCCGAACCTCGCTCCGAGGGTCCAACAAGCTCCAGGCGCTGGAGTCAACGCCGCCGTCCTCGGGTACAGCCTTCGTCAATGATGCTTATGAGGACGATATCAGCGATGACTACAGTTCGCAGATGTATACTGTTATTGGTAAGTCTTCTTCACTTGCATGTAATTTGAAAATAGTTATCAAAAATATTACGGACAATAAGGAAGTTTGTATATTGTGTTGTGATACTATCCTATCACCTCTTATTTTCTGATTCCGAAAAGTTCCGAGATGAACAAGAAACTAACGTTTAGCGCGGTCTGAAGTTACCGTAGGTAGGTCTTTCGTGAGATGGTTTGAATACTTATTGTGAGACGTTCTGAATAGAATAGGCGAGTCTCAAGTGAGACTTTAATAATATAGATTTTCTCTCGTCGAAAATCTATATTATTAAAGTCTCACTTACACCGACAGAGACTTCGTGGCTTAGTTGGTTAGAGCACACCCGTACTAAGGGTGGGGCGCGGGTTCGAGTCCCGCCGAAGTCGAAAATTTTTGGGAACTTATTTCATTTGTTAGACTTTAATAACTCCGTCGCTGCATGTTCATTGTTCGCGTCAATATTTTATAAGATAATTTAGTGGCCGGGAATACCCGCCTTTATCCCAAGCTTGTTCCATCACATAAAACTATTAATAGCCCTGTTCCTACATGATTTCCCGAATCAATCCAGCGAGTGTTTAATCGGAGGCACAATAGGTTTCCACCGCTCTCGTTAGCGACCTAGTTCCCGTGTGGTGTGGACCATTATCACATGAACTGGAAGTAAGTGGACTACCTGCACTCACAGCTGTGTTTACATTCAGTGTAATTTTAGATAAACTAACAGTTTAATTTTGGATAGACTTCTGAAACGACTGGGAATTCGTGTTTTTACAAATCCTTTTTTTTACGGATTCATCTTTACTACGTATAGATACTGTTGAGAACTTAAAGAGTTTTTAATCCCGAAAGAGTTTATTACTCCCATGGTAGGTAAAGTTATGGGTTAGTGTATTCTGTACGTATGTAGATGTATATTATGTGGGTCTGTCTGAACCATCGTAACTCCAAAACAGAGGAACTGGTTTTTATTAGATTTAAAGTTTACTAAAAATGTACTTTCATCGATCAGTTTTATAACATTTATATAGCTATTCTGGATGATATCAGTGCAGTGCCTTTTTCGTTATGATATACCTACACTTCCATGACCCGAGTTCGGAAGTTAAAATGTCGGGTTCTATGAACTATTGTACCTAGCAAAGATAAAAATAATAATAAATACAGGCGTTCCTTCGCGGAAATCCATTGCAAAATTTATAGATGAAAATATTTAGTAACGAAACTAGTTGACGACTTACTTTGATAGATTTTTTTCATTTTGCAGCTAAATATTTTCATCCTTATATTTTGCCAAAATTTGATTAGGTATTTAAAAACTCGGTTTCAATTCCACTGCAATAACAACTCATCCTTTGACAGACTACCAAGAAGTATGCGCCGCGCTCACGAGGATCCAAAAAGCGCTGGCCGCTGGCGGCGAGGCCACCTTAGCCGCGAGGGTCGCCAGCGCAGCGTCAGCGCTGGTCTGCCCTGCCATGCAGACTGCGCTGACGACAAGAGCGGCAGTGCTGACAGCAGTACGGCTGACGAGGCAGGGATTAGCGCCTCCTTACACGCATCGAGCTTCGGATAGGCTGAAAGACGTGAGTTTTCTTTAATAATCATTTATTGTGCAATTGCTGAGTTTGAGAGACCCCAAATAAGATTGTTTAGTTCACTTCATGCACTTCTATTTAAAACAAAAGAGAAAATTGTTTATACCTACCATAGCATCCAACGTTCTTTATGGATGATGCTGATTTCATCAAAGACTTCTTGCATTAACTTGAAACAAAGAAATTTTCCGACAAAATTTAGATTTTTAGCAGATCCCTGTAACCCTAACTAACTCCATCTTTTCTTCCAGTGCATAGACGTACTAGGAGCGCAGACGACACCAGGAGGCGAGAGCTCGGCGCTGGCTGCGGAACTTCTGTCGATCCTGGGCGGGCTGGAGCTCGAGAGCCTCATCCAGGCGCACGATCAGGCTGCTGCGTTGTTGGACCCCGCCTGTTTCACAAGAGGGAAGAGGCATAAGGTACAGTAGACCCTGTTATAGGCTCCAGCCGTCGAACACAGCTCTCGATCTCTTAAGTCAAGCGGTTGCTATCGTACACAGCCTCTCGTTGTCTCTTAAGGCAAGGGGTCTTTCTTTGATACACCTTTTCAACACTAAATCTATCCACCTTATCTTTATACCAATCTGCTTTGACTGGACATTAAAAGTTGTATAGCGTTACATGTTGATCATTTGGACGCCTTCCTTTTCATGGCTACCATCTCAAACCTACTAGGATGGACTGCTTCGAAGGTAACCTTACAGAACTAATACACACAGATCTATAATGAAATCCTGTTTGTTTCCAGACTGCAAACAACTCGAACCACAGAGATGACGACAAGAGTATCGTGTCAGATGGTGTGAACGAGATCAGGATGATCGAAATTGAGAAGACTAATGAACCACTTGGTAAGTATCCCATATTTACTAACAAAGAAATGCTAGAAAATGTTGATGATTTATGTATTTACCTTTTTTTCAACGTCTTCTAATTATTTTTTGTTAAAATAGTGCATAAGCCTTCACACGCTTGGTAAATTCTAAGAAATTCAATAATATCCTAAAACCCCGGGTTCACGTCCCGTCGTAATATTCTTAGTCTTTAAATTATAGAAGTAAATTGTTGTGGAAACAAATTTGGTTATTGTCCATAAATACAGGCAGTCCCTGTGCATCTTTAAAAGTCATTATTATTTTTAAATCTATCTGCTACAATAAACTTCACAATGCTATCGTTTCTTTGATTGATATTGAAGGCAAAGTTATTGATATCAACATTATCTCTACAAGAATGACAACAATTTGTATAGGACTGATATAATGATGACTCATATTATATTGAAGCATTGTACGAATCCTGCTATTCACGATCTGATTTAAATCAAGCTAACCAAAATAACCAAAACTTTTCTGGAATCCAAAAATAATAACCCTAGGTAAGACTAATTCAAGCCGTCGCGTCGTGTTCGTTCACTAGGTGTATAGCTTCAGAACTTAAAACAAAGCCCATCATTTGTCACTCCTAAGTACAATGTACTTAAACTTTTCTAATTATTCACTTGCATAATTCGTTATTTACAGACAGGGATAGATGATAATATTCGTGCGTAAAGAGATAACTAAACACGTCTTGTTGTCTCTGTCGCACTGCGGTCTAGAGTACGTCTTTCCCTAGGTATATGATGTTCATTAGTTAGGTATATTCCGTCACTTGCTTGATACACCTGAATCATAATTCGTTTTCATCTCTATATCATTGGAAAATGTAATAAGAATCCGCTCAGCTGTCTGTTTGTATGTCACGTGTCTAATTAATTATTTTGCTTTGTTATTGTCGTTCCTTTATGTATGTACTTTCTTGTTTCTGTTTTTGCATAATGTTTTTGTTTGCTTTGTAAGTTAGTTAGTAAGTTTAATTCAACGTATGTTATCTACTACTACATTCATCTCTTTCCCTTGCTTGTATTAGAGTGCTTATAGTTTAACCCTTACGCATGCTGTGTCGGCCTGTAAGAGGTTGGTACACTGACGATCACTAATTAACCCACCTATTTTAAATACCTTGTAAGTTTTGGTGTACTCGCTGTAGGCTAACCTAATTGATTAAATAAATAAATAAATATGATTGGAAAAACTAATATCCTTGCGTTTAGTTATAACTATAACACAACACAGGTTACCCAGGGCATTTGAAGAGTCAGCGCTGGGAGAACGTACCCTACCCTATCTTCTCATATCAATGGTGAGAGGACGTAGTAGGTTTAAGTAGTACCTACCTAATAATGATAATATCGCTATTTCAGGTGCTACAATAAGGAATGAAGGACCTGCAGTCATTATCGGTAGGGTAGTGAGGGGTGGAGCCGCGGAGAAATCAGGGTTGTTACACGAAGGTGATGAGGTAAGCATATTGATTTCCAGTTTGTACCTATTAGCTTGAGAGCTGAACCTATATCTAGAACAAGAATGAGAATCATTTATTTTAAACTGTGTAACATAGTTGGTCTTATGAACTAATACATTCTTCCAAAGTTTGTCATACAATAATTATTATAAGAATAAACTTAAAATTAAAGTAATTGCACTTTTTCTATCACATAACAAAAGGAATCCAATGTTAATATGTCTCTAAATTTTGAAGGGGTTATTTATAGGTTTAAGGTTAGAATTCATATTGTTATCGACATTAAACGAATCCACTCTACACTCGTGATCATAAACTGTATGCTTCTCAGACGTTTTGAACTCCATCTACATGAAAGTAGACCGACCTTCAAAGCAAAACTTGGGTATTCTGTTACCTCTACCTTCTACTAGTTAACATGACTATGGCCCATATTATGAAAGCTTGCTTAGTCATAGATCTATGCTTGAGTGACGTTTACGTTTTGGACATAGGCCTCCCCTATTGAGGATGATGATGTGTGTGTATGCCATAGAAAAGCGTTACTCAATCTTAGATCTATAACTGAGCAAACTTTCATAATACGGGTCTACGACTGGATAGTAGCACGTACAAAATAGGGAGTATTTGGAAATCTTGAATGATTTTACTATAATAACTATTGTAGCTTGACGAATTCATTTTGAGTATAAAGCGGGTTAACAACAAACATTCGTGTTTGAAAGACGATTCATCCCATAACTAACGCAGAAGACGCCCTTCGTTAAGGATTAAATGGTGTTCTTGCAACAGAAACAATGTTCGTAGGTATATAAACAAATTTCATTCACAATTAATGAGACATTTTTTTCCCCTGCAAGGTAACCGATCCTCAACATTTATGTTACAGCTAATAGAAATAAACGGCGTGCCAATGCGCGGCAAGTCCGTGCATGAGGTGTGTCAGGTCCTGGGCACGCTGACGGGCACGCTGTGCGTGCTGCTAGCGCCCGTGCGGCGCGGCGGGCAGGCGCCCCTCGCGCCGCTCCCGCCGCCGCATCGCGTGCTGCACGTGCGGGCGCACTTCGACTACGATCCAGAGGACGATGTCTATATCCCTTGTAGGGAACTTGGTAAGTGCTTTGGAGTTAATCACATTACTGTAGAGAGACTGGGTCAAGACGAGAGGCTGAGGCTCAACGATTGGTGCACTCAGAAAGACCAAAGGTTAATGTGTATATATTCCTTGTAGTTGGTAAGTGAAAGTGATAGTTATACTCATGGGAGTCGCCCTTACGTACCCGTACCGCTATAGTACATTTGATAGCCAGTAGCTTCTGGGTCTCATCGCTGAAGTTTGTCAGTGGACTCGTTCAGATATCGCATGAAAATACGCGAAGTCAGTAATGATCCAACGGATGACCTGTATGTAGGGTACTTGGTAAGTCAGTAAGACCGATGCATGACAGGGCCTTGTAAGTGGGAGATGCTCTAGCTAGGAGACATATGATATATTATGGTTCGAAGAGTTACATGGCACCTTTAATGGTTTAGATCTTGCAAAAATTAACTCTCGGCCTTCAGGGCTGCTTTTTTACTGATTGGAAGCACACGATAAGCACTATTAGCAGACCGAGAATTGAGGGAACTTGAAGTTAAGAAAGCTTAAACATTATAGGACGGCTGGCGGAGGGAGCTGGAGATTGGTGAGGCGGAAATAGCAAAGGGAGGAAGCTAGTGTAAACTTTACTTTAGCAGTTTTGTGCTGTACCTAGGTGAAAACCTACACTATCTTAACCACCTATTTCTTCCCCAGGTATTAGTTTCATGAAAGGCGATGTACTCCATGTCATAAGCCGAGATGACCCCAACTGGTGGCAAGCGTTCCGGGAAGGAGAAGAAGATCAGACGTTAGCGGGATTGATACCCAGTCAGATATTCCAACACCAGTAAGTAATAATAATAATAACATTTATTTTCCACTCACAAAAAGGTTTTCTTAAAAATAATTGTGTAAAATTAAATTAGTCTATGAGTAATTAACCTGTTTTGTGAGGAGCTGGAGCTTGGGAATAAGAATCATTAAAAAAAAACTAATATTAAATGAAGTAAAGAACTAAAACTAGAACTAGAATAACCGATCCTTACACTAAATAGAGCTAGTATGATTGAAATAATTTATAACAGGCATACCTAGTGAGAAACTTGACTGTGGGGCGGCGATGCCGAAAGGCACCTGTCTCATAAGAGTCAGGGCAATCCAGTAAGTCTTACCAAACTGCGATTTATGACTAGGGCAATAGAACTTAATACAATTCTAAAGTGCATCCAACCGTAAACTTATTTTGAGTTTTTATTTTGAGTCATGAGTTCTATTCATATAGGTACATATATCATTATGGTTTCTGATTTAGCCATCCACTCCCATCTCAAAAAGCCATCCTGCATAGGGTATAATTCTTCTGTACGTGTGTTTGTCACCTAACTGCTCCTAAGCGGCTGAATCAATTTGGATGAAATTTTGTGCCTATATTTGAGTAGGTCCCTGGATTGTTAGCAAATACAATTCCAGTAGATGGCTTCGCACTCAGGCCACCGTTAGGACAACACAAGGTCTGTCGGGACCGCTGGTTAAATAATATTTAATTATTATAGAGTTGAGCAGCATATGAACAGCTGGCTGTTAGATAGATCACGGACTATTTCCTTAAACGCTGTTAATTTATATTTGTAGACGGGAAGCCATGAAGCTTACCTTGGCTGGGGAGGTGGCAGCGAGGGACAAACCTCGGAAAGGAGGCACGTTGCTCTGCGCCAAGAAACCACCTCGCAAGAAGAAGGGAAAGAAAGCGACAAGCGAGGCTGGGTACCCGCTGTACTCCTCTTCTGGTGCTGATGGTGAGTCAAGTTTACTTTCTTCTACTTTCTACATACAAGGGCGTAAACCCTCGTGACTCGGAAAGCATGCTATAGCAGTGCGACCATTTCTCCATCACCGCTGCCATCCAGCCCAAAAATGAGCATTCAAATATGAGCTTGAATTCGTTATCTTTCGATCGTTTTTACCATGACAAAATATGTCGATTCCCATAATCTACAAACGATCGTCTGCGAGTTGTCTGTAATCTGATACCGTCAATATGAAATACATCTAAATGTTACGATTTAAAGCCCTTTTTTGAATGCACATTATTGTAATCTCCGATGATCTCCACGTTCCTGTCGGTCTGCTATCCCATCGGACTAAACAACTAAAATAACAATCAAATAATAGAAACAAATTAGAACTAGTATTTACAATTGACACTATTGAGCTAACTACAAACAATCTACAGGTAGCTCAACTGATCCATATCAATACCAGTCGCGCGTTTGCCCAAGACGCTAGCTGCATTGCCCCGCTGTATGGCAATGCTGATGCGCTGTGCCAGATACTCACCAGCTCTCGAGTCACGCGTCGCAAGACCAGTCACCCAATATTTTTTTTAAAAGTAACTTTATTCCCATGTCGATTTGACGGTATCTAAGTCTACATCTATTGTATTTATGGAAATGATAGTTTTTTACTCTTACTGTAAAAGTGCACCTGTGTTTGCTCACACACTTGTGCACTAAGTACAAAATGTCCTACGCGCATAACTAGTCTCCATTGAGTCACGTCGCCTTGACCGAAATTCGGTTAGAAGGACATCATAAGCTGCTTTGTGGCTATGATGCTTAGACCATCTACAAAGTCTCTAAAAGTCGTTCATATTTTATGTCACTCAAATTAACTAGACTTTTCTTCTACAGAATACGAACAAGAAGAGATCCTAACGTACGAAGAAGTAGCATTATACTATCCTCGAGCTTCCCACAAACGACCCATCGTCCTCATCGGTCCGCCCAACATCGGCCGACACGAACTTAGACAGCGACTCATGGAAGACAGCTCGCGGTTTGCAGCCGCTGTACCACGTGAGTAAACTATGACTTGTTGACTTGTGTGCGTCCGCCCAACATCGGCCGACACGAGCTTAGACAGCGATGCCTGAAGAACAGTTGAGATTCGCAGCTGCTGAACCACGTGAGTAACCTATGACTCATTGACTAATGAGTCCGCCTAATATTATCCGCCAAGAGCTTAGACAGCGACACATGTAGGACGATCAGTCAATGATTCTAAAGTATGTACATTAACCGCTAAACGCTAAGCTACGACATTGACTCATTGGCCAAAGTCTAAAAAAAGCAACTGTTTTACTATAAAAACAATCGTAGTTTGACAAATTCATTACGGATGACATGTGTGATGAAATGAAGCGGGTTAACTACGGCAAGGTTTAACTACAAATAAGGTTCGTAATGAACCCGCTTACATCCGTAATCTAATGACATATGCAACTGATTAACAAAGAGATTTCATTCGAGTTTTTGCATCTCGGTCCTTATCAAAGATTTTTATTTATCTTTCAGACACGTCGAGACCCAGGAAAGACCACGAGATCCCGGGGCAAGACTACCACTTCATATCACGGACGCAGTTCGAGTCCGACATACTCAACCGGAAGTTTGTCGAGCACGGAGAGTACGAGAAGGCCTATTATGGTGAGTGTAGGCGAAACTTATCTAAATCAAAGAATCTTAAATAGTTGAGAGGGCAAAAACAATTTCGAATAACAAAAATCAACCAGATAACAGCAAGTTCAACAGTACATAACAATGCGCTGTTCAAGCTTTTGTTTTTAGTTGGTATTGCTGGGCCCAAATGAAAGAAACCACTAAAAATCTTTATTCAATCGATATGTGCCCAAAAATGCATTTTAAATTTACATTTTCAAGTTGCGCGCGTCATCATCGTCAGCCTATAAGTAATAGTCCACAGCTGGATATAGGCCTCCCTTAATTAATAATAATTAGTTGCGCGCGTAACTTGACGAAAACGCTGAACGAAGTGGACTCCATATTGCTCTGTGGTTATGACGTCAGTTGGATGTGAGACCTGAACAATTGCGCTGATGTTGTTTATGACAGTTGACAGTTGTTGCTTATGCAGCCGTATGACAAAACAACATTGCGCCTACTATTTTATGATGTTTAAAAACATTAAAAAACAGAAAACGTTGAACTGTATTTTAAAATTAACTTTCTTATATAAAACGAATATTTTCCCTAAGTCAATAATATATTTTGTACATATTTTCTCGAATAGATTAAAACAAACCTATTGCTCAGTCGCGAAAAAGGTGCATACCTACCTACCTATATTGGAGTTAAGTTTTGGACGAGTGTCCGGGGGAGCTCAATAAAACTTACGTTTTCTCCACCAGGCACATCACTAGAAGCAATCCGAGAAGTGGTGAACTCCGGGAAGATCTGCGTCCTGAACCTGCATCCTCAGTCGCTGAAGATCCTGCGAGGTTCCGATCTGAAGCCGTACACTGTGTTCGTCGCGCCACCTAGTCTGGAGAAACTGAGACAGAAGAAGATTAGGAACGGAGAGGCTTTCAAGGTAAAATAAAGATAAATAAAAAAATATGGTTCATTACAGTAGGTAACTAAAAAAAACAAATTTGTTTTGACCTTTTCCAATTGTTTCAAAAACCTTGCAAAACAAAGTTTTGTTTGATATCCCGCCATTTTTTCTAACCTAGCGACGGTGACGGCACAGATATTCGGTGCATTCCGAAATATGATTACAGTGCTGATAGCGATCTCATTATTGATTCGGAAAACTTACATATCGTGGTCGCGCTCACAGTAATACGGAACGCTTATGAGCGCGATTATATCGATTTTAACGTTATTCGGAATGCACCTACTGTGGTGTGTGGCCACGAAACTGGCGGTAGTTTTTTAAAATATATTTTTTTGTAATACATATTAATAGTGGAAAATATGCAATCATAGGATTGCTTGCATCCTATAGTAAATTCTAAATTTTTGGATCGTTTATTTTGCAGGAAGAAGAATTGAAAGAAATTATCGCAACAGCAAGAGACATGGAACAACGATGGAGTCATCTATTCGACATGATTATCATCAACAACGTCACACAACGCGCTTACCAACAGCTGTTGAATGAGATCAACAGCTTAGAGCGCGAGCCGCAGTGGGTTCCCGCACACTGGCTCAAACAAACCTAGCGCGAGCTCCCCCTCGCTGCGACCACCGCAGCTCTAAGACTGAACAAAGTCGACGCCGGCAAACAAAACACGCAATGTAACGTAAACATTGCTGCTAATCCCGTGAGCTCAGCGAGAGACTATCGTTTGTTCAAATTCGTCTTGATGTTCGAATTGATAGCGCAAATGGTTTTACATTTGCTGTTCTACTTCCTAAATGCTTGCGACATTAAAAGGAGACTTAGGAAACTAATGAGGATTGGTTGGGAGTCGAAAAATGTTCTAGGTAGATGCGAGGTTAGTAGTGACACAGGTATTTTGGAGTCGACGGTGTTAGAGAGAAATATAGATTTAGAAAGGTGTTCCCGGACTATTTAGTTACTTTATGTCAAAAAAAAATATTGATATGTGTTTTACAGATTATGTAACTGTCATAATGCCAAAGTATTTGGCAAATACGATGTTGATGTTTAATACTTTGACATTTGATTTGATTTCGATACAAGACATCACTTAAGTTAAGAGTTATCGTTGATTTCATATTGTATTTAGATTGTATTACCTATGTGCGGTGCAAACAACTTATGAAAATGTTTATAAAAGTTAAAATTTTGATGAAAAGTTTAGTAATAAAAACAATTTTATTAAATCGTAAAAATTAACATTCCACCACATAAATCGCCTTATAAGAGAGTATGTACTTTGAAAAGTCATTAAAGATTTACTTAAAATATTTAAGTCCCTACCTACATAAGTGTTTTGTTTATAGAATTAGATACATTATTTAGGTATGTCACATTGTATAAATTCCAGTCTTAATCGTTAGACTACATTTAAAGTCCAATATTATAAGTTACCGTATACTCGAAAACTATATTACTAAAACCATTATTGTTTTTATTTACATAGTTAGACATTTTAAAATATCATCCATTGCAATATGTTTACGTTTTAAAATTACTTTATGTATAATTTTGCCAAAATGTAAAGTCTGAATCTTGATTTATCTCTGCCCCGATCACGTCCTATAGAGTTTTTGAGCGTTTGAATAGAGGTCTTTATAACGCTTGTATTTCCCATTATGTAGGTATTGCGATTCTTAAAAGTGTTTCAATAAAATAAATAAATTCTAAAATTAGTAAATAAATTGTTAAATTTTTACATATAATGCCCACAAACAATAATGCGAAGGAATTTATAGTTTGCAAAAAAATAATTAGATAGATGAATAAATTACGATGAATAAACCATAAAATATTTCTCTATTATACCTTTGTACGGTAGTTATAAAATATTAGAATTTTTCGAAAACTCTCCCGTAGTCTCGTGGATTTCTCTATAAGAATTATAGAACTTTTTGAATAGTTGCAATAATCAATAAACCAACTTATTGAATACTGCTTACGGTAGCGTGTAGAAGAACAATATTTTATAAACCAGTAACGTAACGTACACACGACATATCTGTTTTATAGTAAATCTTTTCAAGTGGTACTTCAGCCTGTCGAATTTTTGTTTCTGGCAAGGTTAATAAAAAACAAAATAATCTTACACCGGATCTTAGAAAACCATCGACATGTAGAAAACTGATGGGTGCATCAGCTGAAAACAAGGCGAATTAAATATGCAAAACTAATCAGTCTATTTTTCATTGTAGTAAACAAAAAAAAAACATATATTTACCCGTTTATATAGTTTTCCTTAGATAGGTTTGAGCATTCCAAAAATATTATAGTGCCAAAACTGTCACGATCAAGTAAGCGGTGACGAACTTTGTATAATCACAATTTGATGTTTTTTGTATGGTGTATTTACATAGAAACTGTATTACTTTAATGTTTTGTAGTAGGTACAGGCTAATAAGGGAAAGAAGCAATTAAAACAGCTTTCCTATTTTACTATGGCTTAACGGTGTTGCTGTGTGTGCAAGAGGTACATTATTGACCGATTTAACAGAGTCCAAAGCTATAGCCTGTTTAGTAAACTATTTACCTACCTACCTGCACAATGTTATGTAAGTAAATTAATACGTAACATAATGTAGGTAGGTAGAATACCAACATATACAGGTCTATTTTTAAAAGAACAGCAACCTTCGGCTTTGGTGACCTGGTTCCTGGCATCATCAGCAATGTATAGACATTATAAATTTATAGGTTTATTTTAATGCCTTCTTTCCTAAAAAACTTGTGCTGACTGGCTCTTTATTGTGTGTCTTAAGTTTGTGGTAGGCTACTTACCTACCCTATTATAATTGTGTCATAGTCATAAACTTTTTAAATGATCAAGAAATTATTCCATTAGTTGTGTAAGTTCAAATATCAGTGGTAGCCTGTGCAGGTGCTAAAACTTTATAAGTAAATTTAGTTCGTTTTTCATCTGTGTGGTTTGGAATGTATCGTTGTAAAGATAAGAGCACGAATAAAATTTATTTCGACTCTGTGTACCTACGGCACGAACTGCCTTTAAACATCTATTGAAAATTAATCGTTCTTCGTGCACTTATCAAATATATTTTTCTTCGGTTACTTCACAGTATTGATATTATTATCTAATTTATAAATAGTCCTGTATATAATTTATTAACAACTGAATAAAATGATAAAATATTATAAATAACATGTTAATAGAACAATTTCATGTAAATAATAGAGTACCTATTAAATTTAATATCAGATAGTGCTGGTTTTATTTTACGAATTGTCGAGACCCTCAGTGACATAAAATTGATTAATTAAATTGTGGAAGGACAATTCACATAGCATCATCTAGCTAACCCCAAGCTAAGCAGAGCTTGGGATAAAGATACTAGGTAGATGTCTGTAGGTTTAATAGAAACAGAACAACAACAACAGTTACACACCTACGAATACAAAGTATAAAATATAAGTTAAAAGACAAACTACCACAAGAGAAGTCAACTGAACCCTTTTATCCTACCAACCATCATTCAACACAAACGGTAGGTACCGAATTGGCGGACGATATTAGTAACGAGCAGGCAGACCGTGGGTCGGACCATCCTGGATGAGATTTGCGCAGGAGCTTGTAAAGTGGCACAAGAGTTTAAAGGCTTAAGGCCATAGGTACCTACCCTGTGTTTTACCAAGTCTCCACAATAATCTTGTGCTTGTGTGAAAGTAGAATAGATGTTTGTTACCCCAAAGACACTGAAGGGGTTAGCCTGAAATTTTGCATGTTGGAATGCTAATCAAGCCGTAAATGGTGACATCTTTTTTTATAAAACAAAGTCGTGTTAGTTACACCATTTATAACTCAAAAATTATGGGACGGACCCATTTTCGTAGTTTTTGATTTGTTGGATTTCTCTTATATGACGACGCAGAACCGTTTAAAAGGCAAAAATGAATCGAATTATTGATTAAGCTAATTATTTAAGGCTAATTTTATAAAAGGCTCCTTAATTTGTTGATTTCAATTTAATAAAGCAGATTTTTACAGTCTTGTAAACCTAAGTATAGGTGACGTTCGAATTTGAACAAATCTTCAAGATTATTGTTTTACAATTGATTTTCACATCTGTAAATAGTTATTTAATTACGAGGTTAATTTATAACGCCAAGGCAGTGCTTTGTATTGCAAATCATAAGTTGTTGTTGGACTTGCGCACCAGGTGGCGCGCGCGGCGCGGTTCAACCAACAGTTATTAATGTTTAAACTAATTTGTAAGCCGAATCAATGGATTAGGAATAATTTCATAAATTACGTTAAGATTTATTACTTACATCAAAATTGTTTTGAAAATGTTATATTGCGCGACACGTGGTTTTCGAAACAAGGCGGCGCGCGGTAGCGGCGCGCCTCGGTCGAGGAAGGTTGTGTCTGGTGCGACAAAACTGAGTCTTGTGAGTACCTACTTGGTAAATCCTAACCTAGTTATAGTAGTTTAATTTAAGGTACAAATTTTAGTCTGTAGAGTTTAAATCATAAAATAAAGGTGAAGTGTAAAATAAATGTTTCCTTGAGTGCGATGAGCGATCCTAGTGAAAGTGGTGACGTTGGCCTTACTGGCACCAGCACTGATGGTGGTAGTTCGGCCGACGTCGCTATTTCAAAAAATCCCTTATGTCAGGGCACTCCGAGATATATGATAAGAAGTATTAAAAATATTGGAAAATTGACGAAAAAAATAACTACACGTGCGAAGCCCGGGCGGACCGCTAGTTATTTATATGTGATACTTTTTAAAAAGTGAGGCAGGGCGGCGCGGCGGGCAGAAGCCAGTTCATCCTTTTAGAATAATACTATCTTACTTTGTAGTTTGTATTTGAATAACGTGGTGTGATGATCTTACCCGTAGATGGATTTAAATAAATAAATAATGCTGGACAACTCACACAGTATTATCTAGCCCCAAGCTAAGCAGAGCTTGTGTTAAGGGTAGGTACTAGATAACTGATATACGTAATATAATACAATACATAGAAAGATACTTTTTATTATACATAGAAAACGACCTGAACAAATGTTTGCAGATCGAACACGCAGGCGGGAATCGAACCCGCAACCTCCTGCGTCGCAGGCAGACCTTCGCCCACCGCGCCACAGAGGTCGTCCTAGAGGGTTTATTTTTATTTTCCGCCAATGGTTGAGTATTTTTACGATATATTTATAAAGAATTATACGATATATCCCTATCGATACGGATATTGACTACACAGACACGCTATTGACTTCGTGATACTACGTGAGTACCTAGGTACTACATAGTTGATTGCAACGCAAGAGCCAACCTCGCGGCGCTAGGCAGAGTCTATCTCGTAGGTCCATCTCTTCGATTCTTCAGAAAACATTGTTCAGCCGTCGCACGCACTAACATGTCGTGGAAACTGTCTCCCTGTTCAGTGTAGTGTTGATACCAAGCGAAACCATTGGATTATGAGAAATAAATAGGTATCTTTAAATTCGACCCAGTAGGTAGGTACTTAGTTGGGTATCTTTATCGCTATACCCTAACTAATTTGGAAAATAAACATTTGCGAGTTTAAAAATAGCAGTCTATTTTCATTGAATCTTGAACCGACACTCTTCGATGCCCTGACCCACCGGAGGATCAGCCATGGCTGACGTAGACCCTATTCAGTCATTTATAGATACATATATTATTATATTAACCATGTGTGATGGATGGCTGAATGGCTCAAAGTGATTGTATGTGTGGTGAGCGATATTTTATCATAAGATGAAATTATAATATTATAGCATCTGCGTCGTCTGTCATACGCATAAGTACAAGACCATAATGTGACTATAATACTTATACTAATAACTTATCAGTATGAAGCTTTATTAGTAATAATATAATAATAAGATTCTTAAGGCTTCATCCGATTAATTTCGTGGTTTCGTGGCCACTCACGCGTCACGGCCGTAACGGGTATGCGGTGCGGTTTTAAGTTAAAAATCAAGTAAACGGATTTGAAACAAAACTTGACGTTGATAGTGACAGTCAAAACTGCAGATGGCATTTCACTGACAATGACAAGCAAGAGGCTTTTTTCTGATCTGGTCACGTATCTTCAAGCAAAAGGAGCGAAACTAATTTAGTTTTCCGTTAATATCATTTATCTGCTTAGTTCGTGAGATTGTACGGCCTTACTGTGTGTCCCTTGAAAATGCCGTCCATGAAAGTGGAAGGCGACAGTGATGGAGATGGCGATTTATCGGGGGGAGATACAGAAAGATCTGGGGGCTCCTCCAGAGGCCCTGACAGGGACTCCAGTGCTGAAGAGGCTGATGAACCAGACTCTGATGACTCCTCAGAGATGGACGAGAGTGAATGCGAGCGGCGGAGGAATGAATGCTTGGATAACTTAGGTTGGTAACTTTGAGGTTATGTTTACAAAACAATCTGATCTGACTGGGGTATTTTGTTTACATTGAAAGATAATAAGTTTTTCGCGGACTTTTACGTATTTTGTGCTTTATATAAATCTGAATGCGTTGTTTGATTTATCAAAATGGCACAAATCAGTAAGTAGGTCAGAACTTTCACAAAACTTGAGATGTTCAGATTTTTTTGTAATAGCTACCTACATAATATTATGTTGTTGAGTATTAAATCTGATCAAAACTATTTGAAGATATTTACTTTCAAACATACTTGCCAATCACGTTTTACCAATTTCTAGGTAGGCAATACAATTTAAGTGTGAAATAGTGAAATATAAGCATTAAGAATTGTTGGTTGAAAATCTAGTCGTGCTGTAAATTACTGCAACAGACATTCATCGTCATCTGTCAGTAGAAGTCTGTTGGACACAGTGAATACTTAATCTAAAAGGCACCAGACATGCTGATTATATCTAAAACATTGTTTATATAATGTTTCCAGCAAACCTGGAACGTCAGTTCACTCAACTCCGGGAACAGCTGTATGTGGAGAGAGTGAAACAAGTTGAACATCAGCTGGACGAGGTCCGAGGAGGACGATCGCAGGAGTACCTGGGACCCCTGCGGAGACTGCAGGAGAATATGAGGATAAGGTGATAAATTGTTTATTATTTAAGTGTTTATTTTTCTGCTTTCTAAGTGGACTAATAAAATTCATCCTCCTCAAATATATTTAAACTCCATGAATTCATTAAACTTGGAGTTTAAATCAGCTTTGCAAGAATTTAAAGTCCTAATAAAAAACCTTGAGTGGAATATCAGTTTTAAGATTTTTGTTTTTTTTTAATTAATCTTTTTCAATAGAAATAGGACAGAAAGGAAAATTTTAATTCTCACCTCCATGAATTCTTCTAAATCTAAGTACTACTAATTGTGACCTTGGATGTGGAGGAACTGGTAGATGATTCAGTATCACATTTACTGGAAAACAAGGCACCACATAATGTTCCAAATATATTTTTCATAGAAATAAAATTTCTCTTACCCAGTATGTTTACATTTTTTAAGTCTAATTTATGAGCTTACTTACCTTCTTTCAGTAATGTTATGCAATAATTTTTTAACAGAATTGAAGTGGCCGGAGTCTTGAGACAGATGCGCATAGAAAACATCAAGCACAAGTATGAAGCTGAGGACCAGGCTGCCCACCAGCATTTTAAGGTGAGTGCTAGATTTAATTCATGGAACAGGGGCTGATTGGCCTCTTAGAATGGTCAATTCTTTGTATTGGTACCCAACTAGTGAAAAATCAATGAAATTTTAAAATCTTAGAAAAGATAGTGGAAAAGCACGATAAAAAAACTGCTTAGTAACATTTGTGCCAAATTACTGATAAAATACTGCTCCAAGATGTATTTTTATATGAACATAAGTTTACCAATTTCTTGTTAACCTTAGCTCTATGTTTCTCTTTGTACCTTAAAAAATTCTAGCAATATTTGAAATCACTGTTTGATTTTGAATGTTCACTTTTTATATAGTTCAACAATATGAATTGAAGGAGACAAGGTAAGTGTTTTAGTGTTCTGAACTAGCTTTCAGAGCTTTGTTCAACTACAACCTAAATATTCACCTTCCTCACAAGATGGCGTTACTCTGCTAGACGGCATTTTCACAGCAAGCTATCGACGTAGCTTTGTAAACACTCAATAGATGTCGCTTTAGCGTGTTCGTGTTTCCTACTAATCTCAATAGATAGCGCTAGCAGCTTTGAAAATGCAGCTTTCCAACGTGCATTGGAATTTCGATGAGGTCGTTTCTTTTATTAATTTTTACTTTGGTTTCGATTATGATCTAAAGATAGTATTCCATATATTTTATGAGGTTTTTTCAAAAGCACAGTCGGGTAAGTACTATGTTGTTGTTTACAAAACAAACTAAGCGGAATCGTGGCAATTTCATGAAACGACTCGGGTAGCTGACCTTGCTCTAACCTTAGCTAAGGTTTTAATATTTTATTACTTACGTAAAAACGTTGACGTCGTCGAGTGGAATAAATGCCCTAGATTTGGTAAATAATTGTAGTCAGTCATTTATTTCAGAATACAGACAGGAACTTGTCGGATTTTTATCGTAAACTCATTTAATTTGATAATAATCGTTATCTGTAAAGGCTTTAAATGCTTATTTTGGTAATAAGGTCATCATTTCTTTTCACACATCATTATATGCATTTCAAAATTACTTGCAGATCATTTAATCGAACATTTTTGTTACTTTTCCGATCTTTGGCTATCTACGCTTGATTAAGTTTTCATTTCAAGTAGGTACCTAGGTATTTACTTCAAATAAGTATGTCAAACAAAAGAAAAAAACAAACCGTCAAACAGATGAATTTAAATTGAGAAAATATCATATGCTGAAGAAGATTTGTTTAGCTCAAAGTAAGTCATATTTTTTTACCTATATGCAGGGAAAATAATTACCTAATGATAAATATTGAATCTCATTTTTCTGCAATACCAATACGATACTTATTCTATTACTAGTGAATGTCTATTTTTTATTGGAGGCGATCCACTTGCAAAGAAAAGCATACGTAATGTTTATCCCAATATATATATTGCTGATTACCATAAAATTGCTTGATTACGGAAATTCAGTTTACTTCAACTCATATTCCCTTCTTTTTGCATATCTGTAGTCGGTTATGATCGTAGCAACTTTCGTAGCTACGTAGCACGTTTGTTTCTTGTAGGTATTGCGTAGATAAGTCGTTTTAGTATCTTATCTTATCAGCTTATTTAGGTATCTGTTTATAATGTAGGTTGTCGTAAGAGCCGGCTAAGGGGACCTACCAGAGGGTAGCAGATACCTTCTAAGTATTATTCAACACCTGCCCCCCTAGCATGGGGATTGTTGTCTTTGGTAGAATAGAGAAAAATTACGTCACTTTGTCATAGAATGCGTAAGTTGTTTGAAACGCATTCCTTTCACTTCAAAAATGTACGCAATGTATAGCGGTGCGATGTCATAATTGTCTATTCTACCATAGGCAACTATCCCCGTGCTAGGGGGGCAGCTTGGGGATCGTTCTAGAGGGTGGAATAGATAATACTGACATCACATCGTCATACATTGCGTGCATTAATGAAGTTGTAGTAATGAATTTCAAATAATTTACGCATTCGATGACAAAGTGACGTTTATTTTTATCTACTCTAGACAACCGTCCCCGTGCTTGCCATATTGCGGTCAATAGACTGCCTGCTACGCGTGGTAAATATGGCAACACTTACGTTAGACTTATGACATGTAATTTACATGTATAGGGTATTTAATCAAGGAAAGTATCAAGAGAAAGGTTCTAACACTGTTCAAACTCTTGATAATTTGAAAAAATTATACAGACTTCGAATTTTTACGAAGACTTAAGATTTTAAAGTCAGTCTTTATTTAAAGGAGAATTCGGCGAACATTCATAAAAAACATACCCACCATAGGTACAGCCGAATATAGAACCTCGTCCTCTTCGAAGTCGGTTAAAAACAGTTTTTGATCTCGCATTTAATCTTACGAATTTTGTAGGTTATTTTTATTGGGTCTCATTTGTAAAATCGAGATTGAAATTTGAATCGAGTTCGTTAAAAAATAATTAAAACCGAATAAAAGTCATTGTGTTTTTGTAATTACTTTCCCAGTATTACACCTGAATCCGAATACGAATTCCAGTTTTCAACCTGCATTCATTTTCTATTCTAAAAAATCGTCATTGAAACTCTTTTGAGGAGCAAGAACTGCTTCTGTAGACTTAAACTATTCATGAACCCTTTCCCAGAGCTTCAAACACTCAGACACGCCACATGGCGTAATTTATATATCCACGCGGGAGCTTTCGATATGTACGAAAATAATACAATGGGAGGTTCAAAGACCTTCTTTCAGAAAGCCACCAATTACTTCACTCGCTTTGAGAACTTACTTTAGCTTTTAATTTTGGCCAAATTTTATTTGTAACTCGAAGTTACAGACGCTTTAAAATTATTATAGGATTAATCTAAACAAGATCCGTCAAGTGCGAGTGTAACTCGCGCGCTGAGGGTTTCTAACGTTTGTCAATTATACACTAATGTGCTTACTATAGGTACCTACCGGTTAAAGATCTATTTCATGAATACTTTAAAATAGTAGGTACATTTCAAATGGATGGCTCTGGAAACTTCGATGATGAGGATAACACTTTCGTCATAACAAAATGTACTTACTGAAAATTTTCTTTTAATCTGTAATCGCGCATTCTAACCTAATATATTGGTTCAAAGTGTCCTTTCAATATCCAAGCTAAAGTTCAAGATCAGAAGAAAATCTACGCGGCAACTAACCGAATTGCCCCGCCGCGCCGCGCCGGTTCATTGTTTTGCTAAAGTTACTGAAAATTTTCTTTTAATCTGTAATCGCGCACGAAATGTATTATTATTTTAAATTTCAAGTTAATAGCATAGTTAGTTGCTAAGATATCAATAAGGAAAGAAAGAGGACGGGACATGTGAAAAATATACGCGCAATTCAATGCGCTGAATGTGTAAGCAAAGTTGCCGTCTACTTACTACTTACTACTGTACAATATATAGTACCTACTTTACCACACTATAACAAAAAACAAGTTAGCTTTCAAAATTTAGTACTAGATTTCCCGTTTTCTAATGAAATGTAACGCAGTTATGTACAAATAACCACGATTTTCTACAGTATTTATATACCTACTGTAAATACAGTCGTGTAAAACATTTGGGTACAGTACCTTTATTAAAACGTGCGAGTTGGACTCTCGCATCAAGGGTTTCGTAAAAACTTGGTACTCGTAACAAAGAAATAGACCCAGACCCACAGTTCACAAAAAAATCTGAGAATAGAGAGTTGACAGACGGACAACAAAGTGATCCTATAAGGGTTCTTTTTTCCTTTTGAGGTACGGAACCCTAAAAGTCAATGAAAATTCACACTAAAAATCTGAACGCGTTCGGCACCAGAATAAATGGAATCGGATCAAGATGTCCTGGCAAGATTTGATTTAGCGTTATATTTATTTAAATCTTTATATAGTATAATATAATATTTGTAGTACTTAGGTACGGTTGCGAAATGTGGCGATGCCAAAATCTATTTTACAAGCATTAAAACCGAAAACGAAATTTTTTGGGACTTATTTAATTTCTTGGAGATTACCCAGATTGCTTGGGCTTACGCAACGCACTATAATACAAAAATGTTAGGTATGTATAAAAACTTCCTAGTTTGACAATTAAGAATGTAAGCGGGTCAACTACGAACCTAGTTAGTGTTGACGGGAACCAACCAAGTGATGTGATGACAATGAAAAACTCTTGTTTGATAGTTTAAGAGAAAAATAGTAATAACTAAGAAACCAGATGTAACCCAAATTCGCCTAATTTACATATATCGTTGGTACTCATCGAACACACACTACTAAGTTCGTAGTTCAACCTGTAACATTCAAAATGAATGTCAAAAACCTGCTCTGTAATTCTGGAAAAAGACTATTTTTAACCCTGGTAAAGTGGTAAATCGTGTACGAAGCCGCGTACAAAATCTGTATCAAATATTCCGAAAATCCTTGGGTACTAGGTACATACTTTTACTTGGATCCTAGCAAACTTACCCCCAAGACGTAGGAGTAAAAAGACCACGTAAAAGACATCAACGCATACTTCCAAAGTACAAAACGGAGCATTGCTTCATTTCTATTGTAAACTTAGATAGGGATCACATCGATAGAAACTTGATTAATTGGTAGATCTAGTAGGTACCTGACCTAGAATAATAAAAACCGGCCAAGTGCGTGATGACTCGTACACGGAGGGTTCCGTACCATCGTACATAGGTCACTATTTCGCAAAAGGTTACACCTAACAAAGTTTCTTTTATCTAAAAAAGCAAAAAGGTTAAAAAGGGTAAAGCATTACGCGGTCTCCCATCCAAGTACTGACCGCGTCCGACGTTGCTTTAACTTCGGTGATCGGTACTCAACATGGTATGGATGTTAAGGCCCCCTTAATTATTAATTCCAAGCCCAAAAATACAAAATTTTCATTTTTTATCAATTCATTCACGATAGAAACATACATTTTCTTTCATATTATCTTTTAAGTTTGTTTTCGTTCACTTCAAAATGCTGTAAACAATAAAATAAGTTTTAAGGCTGATTAATTAATTTCAAAATATCATTAACTTACCTATGGAATGTAAATAATTTTGTATCCAAATTTTAAATCATACAACAAATGTGTTTTTTCCGTTTTTATAGATAATGGTACAGAACCTTTCGTGCGTGAATCTGACTCGCACTTGGCCGGTTTTTTGTTTCTTAATTTCTATTTTATATATATTATTTTAATCAGTAATGGCGCAAGAAATGTATTTATTATTATTTCAAATTTCATGTTAATAGCTACAGTTAGTTACTGAGATAATCAAGTAAGATCGGAGACTGACAGAGCGAGACCAAAAGGGTTTCGAAACCGATCTCGAAACTCTAAAAAGAGACGTACACCCGAATCTAGAAACTCCACCACTTTTATTTTACGTCTGTTAGAAAAATGGCTTTTCTCTCAAAAACTAATTTCCCCTCTAAATCGTTCACGTGCAGGGCGGCGGCGGCGCTCGCGCAGCCACAATGCGCACCGGACGTGACGTCACGGCATCAATGGCCGTGTGTCGATGACACCACACTGGGCACATTGTCCGACACATGTGCGCTTATCTGTGTGCGCCTCGTTAGGTTAAATACCTACACTGTAATGTACGTCTAATAAAGGTCAGCTGATAAAGTTTCGTGCGTAGAAGGGTCCCTGGTTCGACTGAGTTTTGGGCTTTCGGAGTTTTATTTGGACCACATTTAACACATTTAAGGCACTAACCCCCGAATACTCAAACGCATGTTCGATTTAAGCACGTCTCAAGTGACGAATTTTTGACAGATTTTCATTGAAAACTTATAAAATCGCAACTTGAGACGTTCTTATATCAGAATTGCATTTGAGTATTTGGGCGTAAGCTACTCGTATTTCTGGCCCTTTTACTTAGTCTCGTAGAGCATTACTAGGTCCAGTCAGACATAGACAAAATATGACGTTTCTAAGCAATTTCTAAATGATATTTACTATTCTGCTTAAAGAATTATTTAAGTATTAAGATGTGTATATATTTGTACTAGCTTCTGCCAGCGGTTTCAGTGTTTTTCCGCGATAAAAAGAATATACTATACGTTCCAGGTCTAGAACTACACTTAAGGCCCAGGTAGATGTGAATTGGGCGAATTTGGGTTATTTTAAAACAATTTTTCTCCGTCATCTTTTTTGTAAAAGCTTTGAAAAAAATACACTAATCTATGGGATACAAGGCAGGGCATATTCGACTCAAAAATTAAAAAAAAAAATCGGAAATACTAATTGAGCAAAGTAGGTAAGTACCTAAGGAATGCAATCTCGTATCGCCGAGATCCCGATCTCGCGAGATACCGGCCATATTTTACGAGATGTATCTCGTCAAATTTCGTACGAGATCTTGCGAGATAACGAGACATGTATTTCATGCCTTTCCGTACCTTGATAACTTCATCTGACTTCTACTTTAAACTTTTTTTATTTGATTAATACGATCTCACAACATTTATTTAAGAACTTGTGAAGTTAAGTTTTTGTTTTGTTGTTTTTATTTATCATAAGTAATGTTCCTATTACCTACTCTTAATTATTGAAACTAAAGTAATAATTTACAAAAGACTAAATATAGATAATTATTTTTGTTACCAATATTGTAATTTGTAAGAATTTGAACTGATTAGCTACAGTAGGTATAATAATTATAGAGATAAACAAATGTTATTAGAGTTAGAGACAAAATAATAAGTACTCTGTTGATTTTTAAAATAAAACTTACATTATTTTTATAACTAAGCAACGCAGTTTCTATTTAATTACATATCATGTCAATTACTAGCTCTTAAAACAAGCATTTGCATATGTTTTAAATGCGATTCTCCCAGTCTCGCGAGATCTCGCTAGGCGGAAATCTCGTACGAGATTGCATTCCCTAAGTACTATCTGTTTTTTTTAGTTTTTACAATTTTTCTCCTTAACTAGTATCAATCTCCTAAACTCTCAAAGATACGAAGTTGCCCTTGGTGGGCACCAAAATCTATCTTCGTATCTCTGCCTAAACTAAATAGAATAAAACTATTACTTACAGAGGAATTAAAAAAAAGCTTATGATAGGTATCCAAAACTGGAACATGGATTTTTGAAAATTCCTTTGTTAAACGGAATAATAACATAAAATAGGTGGCGGCGCTAGTTTGGGTGGGGTATGCGCCTTAACAAACTTCAGCCCAATTTGTTAATTAGGCGGTAACAAACATACATCCAAACTTTCTCATTCGTATTGTTAGTGTGATGTCGTGTGATCTTATTTCTTAATTCAATGATCAGGCGGCATTGTTATGTACATTGTATGAAAATACTGATAAATAGTTTTGTTTGCTCGTAAACATGTTAATGACAAAAGGGCTTAATTAATCTCTTAATGACCTTCCCAAACACAAAGGGAAACCAACAACTTGGGCAACGTAGTATTGGGAAATGTCCCAAAAACAACAATATATTTTGTCATTGAGGCGTACCTAGGTTAGAAATATCTTTCATCATCATCAGCATATATTAGTCCACTGCTGTACATAGGCCTTAAAAATAAAAATAATTTTGAAATATCTTTATCTACTCTAATAATATTATAAAGTGGAAAGATTTGTATTTTTGTATGTAACGAATAAACTTAAACTAGGTACTGGACCGATTTTAAAAATTCTTTGCCGTTAGAAAGCTACATTATCACTGAGTAACATAGGCTATAGAATGTACCCGTGCGAAGCAGGGGCGGACCGCTAGTATTTCATGTTTCAATAACTTTATATTTATGGCAGCCCAAAGATTGGTTCAAAGTGATTGGTCAAAGTGCAGGTTCAAATCTCGTCGGAAATGAAACCTCCAATAGGTTCAATATGAAATTCGATGACATCGCTATAAGGCCCTTTTGTACTTCCGCCTCCCGCGATTCTCGGCATTTCCTTTTTATACTGTTGTATTTTGTGTGGTTGTACATTTATTTATTTTTTTACAATAGTGTTATAATTATATTAGTATATGTATGTATTATTGTAAATCATTCTTATAAAGCGAGGTAGTCTTCAGCGTCTACAGAAAATTCGATTAAAACTATTCGTCTAATATACAATTTACACTAAAAACAAGTCTACTAGTAACAACTCTTCTAAAACGATATGTGGATCTTCCATTAACACAGAACCGACATACGGATAGGTTAGATTAGAAGGTTGTTGCAAGTTTTAGTCGTATTGTTTTAGACGAGTTGTTACTAGTCGAATTGTTTTAGACGGAATTTTCCGCAAATCTCGTCTCCAAAAACAAGGTAATTTTAGCAGTTTTATTCATTAAAAAAGAACCAAAAGTATTATAAAAAATGTCAACCATTAAAAGGTTATTTACTGAAAAGCTAAAAACAACCCTCCATACGTAGTCGGTTAAAAAGTTAGGCTTCGGAAACTAAACCATATTTAATCTACATCTACTCGTAGAACGGAAGGTAATGTCTTCAGGGATTTTTTTATTGCTTTCATGTACGAGTAGGTAGCTTCAGGAAATAGGGATCAATAACTGAGTGACCTGATTGATTTCCTCCTTTCGTACACAAGAAGTTATGATGGTAGAAACAACTCTGAAGTTATCGAAGTTTATAGATTCTGTTTATCTTCGAGAGTTGAACATGGTCAGGCTTCGGTGTAAGTTATAGTTTGTGTTTCCGATCGTGAGTTATAAATAAATGCATTTTATGGAATTTACGATGGGGTTTTTAACTCTAGTTTTTAGGTAAAACAAAAATATTTTTGATAAGACTTATACTTGCCTACAATTAGAAAAATACAGTGTTCGGCAGACCGTGTGCCATATAGAAGCTAGGTGGAACCAAGTATATTAACTTGGCGGCTTTTTTAACCTAGAAATGCCTTTCGGCTTTTAAAGATTATTTTTTTCTTCAGAATTTTTAACATTTTTTTTACAAAATAACATGGTGGTATACCATTTCGTTATAACTACATCTAGCATGTTAACCTTTACTATCAAAATCAACAATTACGTGATGTCTCTGATCTTCCAATTCAATGAAAACTTGGCTAGTTCATGGCCATTACACATTACAAAGACCAAAGGCTTTTCTTATATATTTTTATATTATAAAAGCATTTTCCTAAATGATTGCCTGTTTTGATACACAATAGCGTTGAGCAAAGCTTGGGCGGGCGGTCGTTTGCCACCCTATGATATAAGCCCCCTAAAAGCCAGCTAAGCTCTCGATTTAGGTCATTCATATTTAAAGTTTTCCTTACCTACGTTTTTTTCGCTACCTTATTCTTCGCATGGATTGAGCAACGTATTCTTCTGTAAATTGAAGACTGATGAGAAGTCCCAGAGGAGAGCAGAGATATTACTCTGCTCTCCCTATAATAATGCGGGACAATCCACACGGCATTATCTAGCCCCAAGCTATGCCGAGCTTGTGTTATGGATACCAGATACCTGATATACTAAATGTAATACTTTACATAGATAAATTTTATTGCAACGAATACGAGACATAGGGGCTAAAGTAAATATGTGGTATATGAAACAATGTATTTATACGGTTTACAATGTTTTATAATTTTACTATAAAACGCGCGCGTCTAGAACCGCACTCACCCTGAAGAAGTCCCTCGTTAAGAGGCCTGCGGATGATGATTTGCCCATACAAACGTTCTACCAAAATGATTTGTAATTCGAGCATATTTCCACCATATCATGTTGTTTTTTGTATTCGAATATTATTTATCTAGGTCCCTGGTAATTTTTTTCTTTGTAATACACACATATAATGAAATTACACAAAATGCGATTTAGCATATTTTTACGTCGAAAATGACATGTTTTCGTCCTATGTTTTGTGTTGAAAATAACAATATCTTACGTTTTGTTTGATAGGGAACATAGCTTACTTTGTCTAGTTACGGAATAGAAACACAATGTTGAAAATACAAATAGTTTTCAGTCATCATTTTTGGTATTACGGAACATCAAAATTTACGAACTGATATTGCGAGCACCTAGCGCCGGTTTCTTAAGGGATGAAACGTTGGTGTTCTTCCAACACAAATAAGGTTCGTAGTTAACCCGCTTACATCCGTAATGAGTTTTATAATTCATGGGCTTAGTGGCTTTTCATATTACCTAGATACTTACTAGCTCAGCCCCGCGGTGTTACCCGCTTGGATGTATTTGAATTAGTTGACACGGAAATACTGCACTTTTCTGGGATCAAAAGCCTAGATCTTTTAACTCGTGGATTAAGATTTTAGCATTTCATCCTGGAAAAGTGCAGTACGTATAAGCTATCCTGGTCCCAAATTTCATCTAATTCCTTTCAGCATGCGTGAAGGAGTAATAAACACACACACACACACGCATCCATACATATTCTCGCCTTTAATAAAAATAAGTGTTTATATTTTGATTTATTATATTTCGAGCTATCACGTAACAACCCCCTCCCTCTTTTTTTAGTTTTCTCTATCTCTTGATGTTGTGGGCCAGTTGGAACACGTTTCTCCATAATAATTAAGTCCCAACAACTCGAAACGAAACCCAAGAACTCGTGTTAACAAAGTGAAAATATAAGAATGTTCCCAAAAAAAACTTATAACTGTTATGGTTCATATCACTAAAATCACGTATACCGGGTTACTGGCCCCCAGCCCATTACCACGAACAGTTCTTCCTAGTTTTTTTTTGAGTGTTCGGCAACTACAACGGCCTATCTCATTATGACTATGTCCAAGAGTCCTGCAAGGTCTAAAGGAAATAAAGCTATTTGAGTTTTAAATTAGGACACAATGATGACGCAACAAACAAAATGTGTATAGTTGTTTTTTTTTGTGGCCATTATTATATTACATTGCCTGGAGATCGCTCTTAGCGATAAGGCCGCCCATTGTACATTATCTGTAATTGTTTTTGTTTTCTGTATGTTTTTTTTTGTAATTATTTAGTGTGCAATAAAGTATATTTGTATTGTATTGTATATTGCTTCTCTACTCAAAACGCCACAAATCGTGCTAAATCCGTTAAAATTGCATTCAGTTCTCAACTGTAAACACCTCCAAAACCAGCTCCCGTATTAATCACCGACAATTAATACAGTTTGGGTTTAGTAAGCGTATTGTTTTGCAACCGGCTCGGCGGAAGCAGTAAGTGGTACCTGGTTGGTACCTCTACTGCGGTGGCTTGCTGCTATTGTTTCAATTCGGGTCAGTACCTAGACCGAACTGGTACATGTGTGATATACTGGGGATATACTTTACCATGATACTCCTATGTATTGCTTTTACAGTCCAGGGGTCGAATTGTGCTAACCAATCGGTTTACTATGACAGTGGTATCTTCGCAGAATCTCTCTATCAATACTAATAATCTATACTAATATTAAAAATGCGAAAGTTTATTTGTTTGTCCTTCCTTCACGCCCTAACTAAGCAACCATTGATTTGGCGTTAAGTTAGAAAGGATGGGGATAAACATAGGCTACTTTTTTCCCATAAATCAGTTCCCAAGAGAAATAACCTGAAACAACGTCTACGAAGCCTTATAGGCAGCAGCTAGTCGTCCATAAATGAAAGAACCTCTAGGGCGTTTTCCTTTGTTAAAAGTCTTACTACAAAGTATCAAATTATCTAAAAAAGTGTAAAAAAAATATTGCTCCAATTCAAAAACTAACATTGTAAAAGGGAATTTTTTTTTGTTTCGCTTTTTACTTTGCCATCATCAAAAGATTGAAGCTGACAAAAAATAAAAGTGATCACTTCATTTTCTAGTTTTACTTATGTATTTTTTGTGACGTGTCCAATAGTCCTGTAAGGTCTAAAGGAAATAAAGCACTGATTTTTGAGTTTTTTATGGCTATTATGAAAACTTGCCCAGTCATAGATGTGAAGTTTGTCATAAAAACTGAATTTTCTTTCATCAAGAGATAAAATTACAAAATGTGTCATAATGAGACGATACCATTATAATGGTTACTAACGACCCGCCCCGGCTTCGCACGGGTACTATAATATTATGCATGTATTATACATATAAACCTTCCTCTTGAATCACTCTATCTATTAAAAAAACGCATCAAAATCCGTTGCGTAGTTTTAAAGATTTAAGCATACATAGGGATATAGGGACAGAGAAAGCGACTTTGTTTTATACTATGTAGTGAAGCGATTAATTTAGTGGAATTAGGGCCTTGACTAGTAGGCCAAGCATATCGATTGGGTGTCTAGGGTAAAATAGAGAAAAATACGGAAAAACGACATACGACAAACGAGTAAAATATTTAAAATCGTATTTTTATGAAAAAGAATCTTAGGCGGCCGGAGCTCTTTCAACTTTAATGATTCACGGCTCGTTCGCGACTAACAAAAACGAATCCTTAGGGTTACCTCTTATCTCAGGAACAACGCGTGGAGGGATTAAGTTCAAACACTCTGGTCCGTAAACTCTTGGAATGATGTAAATGAAACTTCTAAATCGACGCAAACAAATGTTACATACACTTGTGGCCAAATTTTTTTGAAATTTCTAAATGAATCAATACAATACAAAAACACTTTGTTGTACACCAGAAAAATAACATTACATATTACACGAGACAAGTACAATTGGCGGCCTTATCGCGAAGAAGCATGAATCACATCCACACAAAACCTGTGCGGTACTTCCCGTTGACCTAGAATCATGAAATTTGGCAGCAAGCAAGGTTTGATAGCACAAGTAAAGGGAAAAATCCGAAACCTTAAATTAGCATTTTATTCACGAAAAAAAAAAAATTATACATTCTCACCATGAACCAAAATCCTAAACCGAGTACTTCCAGTTGACCTAGTAATTTATTTTGAAGAGAAAACGGGAAAAAGATTTAAAAAATATTGACTGTTTTCAATATTGTTTTAATCTTTTTCCCGTTTTCTGTGATCGAAGCTCAACCGCCCCAGAGGACGCAAAAGACCAAACTTCCTCAATTTTTGTTATAACCTTAATATATGGTTATGGTGGATAATACAGGGTATTACAGGGTATTAAACTATTTAATTGCACGATTTTATGAGGACTTTTATTATTATTGATTTGATTTGGGATTGTAATAAGTATATCAATTATCTAGTACCCATAACACTAGCTCTGTTTAGCTTTGGGCTAGATAATGCTGTGTGAATTGTCCAGCATCGTTTATTTATTAATAACGCAATGATTTTGTTTTGTATTTTATTTGCATCGTATAAATAAATAATGCTGGAAATCCACACAGCATCATTAACCCCAAAGTAAGCAGAGCATTCCGCATTCATTCTGAGGTACTTATAAACTTGTAGTTAAGTTTCACGTAAGAGTAGTTGTTGCAAGAGATTTCCATCTAGTAACTTTAGTCTCTTGTCTGTGTTTGCTCGAGTTATTCCGTTTCCGTAGCATACACCGAAATGTTTTGAACATCAATCACGCTAAACAAATATTCCTTGTTTCGGTATTGATCACGATAGTTTCAAAAACAATTACGCTCTGTTAAGTTTGAGGCTAGATGGTGCTGTGTAAATTGTCCACCATATTTATTAATTTGAGTTTTTTATTGATACAGTGAATTTTGTATCAAAAGCAAAATATCCTATTCGGTCCGTATTATTGGTGGTACAAGAGTTAATGTATATTTATCCGCTACTTTTTCATCGCATCATTTTGAAAGTAGACTCTTTCAGACTGACTGAAGACAAAAGTTACCTAGGTAGCTAAAATGAAAAATTTAATTAGTCTATACTAATATTATAAAGAGGACACGTTTGTTTGTTTGTTTGAATTGATTAGGCTCCGAAACTACTGGACCGATTTGAAAAATTCTTTTACCATTAGAATCCTACATATCTGATGAACATAGCCTAAATATATACCCGTGCGAAGCCGGGGCGGACAGCTAGTACTTTATGTATCCCCTACATTCAAAGTAAAGTAAAATTTAGAATGTAAACTCAATGTCATAAACACTTGTTTACGACATTCAATTCAATTACAGATACATCAAAATTTGGTAAACAGTCAAAAGTCTCGAAAATCTCGATACAAAACATCCTGATCATTCCCTTTTCTATCTTCTTCCATTATGGTGTGACTCCACAAAACACAGCTCTTCAGACTTTCCGATTTTATTTTTTATCAGTATAAATTTCTGTAGAGGTGGTATTTCTGAAAATTAAACTGGCTACCTACCATAAATCGGTAACAGAGATAGACCTGTGACTGACGGAACTGACATACACACAGAGGGCTTAGGTTTTGTACTAGGGGCCTCGTTAACAGCATCCCGGTAGCATGAAGCTCCCTCATTTAGGATGTCTATATTTTTCTCCATTCTAGAATGATATTTAAATTGTCGTACAATATTTATGTTATTATAAATACTATTTAACGGGTATTTATCGCGTTTATTTACCTATTTTTCCCGACGTTTCGACAGGTTTACACACTGCCGTGGTCACGGCAATTTCTGCAGATCGTACACAAATTTGTTCCGAGGCGGGGATCGAACCCGCAACCTCTTGCGTCGCAGGCAGACCTCGCCCGCTGCGCCACAGGTCGTCGAGATAGACAAATTATTAGCGTAATAGTCTTTATCATTTTGTGTAATTTAATGCGATTAAAGTTTTTGCCATGGGGATTCCATGAATACTGAGCTGTAGACCTAGTTTAACAAACAATCCAGTCAGGTAAGCCTGCAGGTGGGTGGTATAAATTGCCTAGTTCTTGTGCGTTTTTCCATATACTACTATTGAGAAAGTTAACTCATGGTCACACGCTACGATCCACCGGAGAGACTTACCTGTTCTGCACAGGCACCGGAGCGTGTATGGGAAGTTTGCGATAGATAGACCTGTCCTAGTTTTAAACCTGTGCAGGCGAACGGTGCAAGATCGAAAATCAATTATCTCGAGTGACACCGTACAGTATCGCAAAAAGAACTGAAGACCGCTGCGGTAGGAACGTTCCGGAACGTCTCCAACCATGCTACCGATACTCACGTGCAAATCTGCACAAGGTTTGCAAAGGTTTGAAAGGAACAGGAGGCAACCCCTCCGGTAGACCGTAGCGTGTATGGCTTACATTATTAGCCTGCAAGATATTTATTTTATTTTATAATAGACCTTCGTTTGAGCTCAATCTCACGTGATGGTAAGTGACGATGATGTGGCCTACGGTGTATCACGAATGTCTAGACGGCACCTATTCACTCTTGTCCTGAGGAGATCCAGGTTGTTATTTAAAATAAATAAAATTAATTTGTTTCAGGTAACTACAATTCTTATTTTGTTAGTAACAGGGACTTTTATAATATTTTGTTTATTACAATAGCACATCCTAATAATAGCCTGATCCTTTTATAATGAAACTTCACAAGGATGTAATAATCGTTAGACTTCTTGTCATCTGGCGAACAACGTGACAAAGATCCGCAGAACGCAATTCTAAGCCAAATTGGCGGCTTTCAGAACAGTCACGTCGATTAATTCACTGTGAGTTTTGTTTCAAACAATGAAAAAAGTAGACAGAATGGTACGAATCTGTACCTATCACTTTGCCTTTGCTATCGTCGGTGCAAATGAAGTAGATGTGTGAGTGAGTACCTGCAAACTTCTCATTCTAGCTGGCCGTCACCGGACAAGATGTTTAGCGTCAACTATAAGCTACTTATTATCCCGGATTATCTTTTAGAAGGCCGCGGGCAGAAGCCAGCCCTTGATAAGTTCTTACTCAATTCTCTTTCATTATCTGGAGCTGAAGCAGAATTTAATTTACTGGCATTGATCTTATCGTCAAGGGTGGTAGCAACCTGTGATACACTATCTTATCGCGGCAATAATCTATACCTGATTGTGGTTTTATTTGTTCAATATTTGTGTATGTTACTGAAAGCGTTTCATCTGGGGCCGAATTCTGCTAACCAATCGCTTAAGGTCCTATAAAACCTCAAATCAACTCCATAAGATCTCCATATCTTCTAAATTACTAAATATTTAACTTTTTAATAATATATATATAGTAAAGTAGGTATATAAATAAATATTTAAGTTCAGGACTTACTCTATCGAACATATATTTCGAAAACACTATTCCATAAAATTTTCTCGATAGAAATAAATCGCAAAGTTACCTCATTTTTGCTGAAACTTTAATTTCTTGATAAATACAGAAGTTAAGATCTTGAGAATAAGCATGGTAATAGAACTCGGTATAAAGGTTTTATATTTAGCTTTTTGATTTATAGTGCGTTACTCGCATTAGGCAAATTTTCCACGAAAATTTAATATTATCCCAAAAAATAAAAGGGTTTGAATCCTGCCAAAATCGATCTTTTCGTGGAACATTTAACATGATTCGATTTTTTTAAAAAAGTCCTAATAAATAGCTAAAACAAGATTTTTGGGCTAGCGTTGCTATAGTCCGGTTCCGGTCCTATGAACACAAAACCCATGTCTATCCTTTTCACAAAAAATGTTATTAATTACTTTATTATTAATTACTTACCTTACATACCTTAATTATGACAATCGTATAGTTGGAGAATCTCCCATAGATAGATGTAAGAAACTCTAGATAGTGCGTGTGGTGCTGATTGCACAGAAAGGTTCATACAATGGCTTGCCTTGACATTTTTAACACGCGCCCCTCCATCTGCAGTTTCTTTCATCAAAGGTAAAATGTCAAAATGAATCGACCATCTAACTGAGACCATGGATGTTGTAAGAGCCGACTAAGGACCTACCAAAGAAAAGGCAGCTGCTTCTGTGTCTTATAACATCATTATTGCGATCACTTATTCCAGGCGGATAGGTGATGGCAAAATGGGATAGGCGGTTTTTTGGACACAGCTGAATGTGCCGTTCAGCTCTACTTGATGACCTGTGACCTGTGTTGATGGGGATGTAATTGTCAGTAACTTACATTATTACAGTACAAGAGAACGGTTTGTTTCCAAGTGCAATAAGTATGTGCAGATATGGGGCGATTTATGACGCCATTTTGTGAATAGCATAGGCATAGGATTTCGCGTTTGAAGGACCGGGATAGAGCAGAGCGGCCTAAGCCCAAAAATCAACGATTATTTGCTGATTACCTATTAATTAAGACATTTTTTGCAAAATAAGGTGCCCTTGGTATTCTTCTAATTAATAATATGTTGATGAAAATAAAAAAATCTTGTGATTGATAGTTTAGGAGAAAAATAGTATAAACTAAGAAAACAGATGATACTTTGTACAATTATTTCTGGTATTTAAGTGTTTTTTTTTTTCATTTTTGAAGGTGGTTGATTTCGAAAGAATGGTATCTGCCTCGTATCCCATACATAGGTATTTTTACAAAGCTTTATCGATAAAGATGACTGAGAAAAATTGTTTTAATGTAGGTAGCCCAAATTTGCCCATTTCGCATCTATCGCTACCTTAAGTATGTAAAACTATGTAAATATGTAAAACTTACAAATCATTTATTGTGTATAGAAAACACTTTTCTTACTAGATATAACATACTTCAGAATAAGGACGGTTCTAACTAGAAAAAAAGTGAGGTACTTAATTGAAATTCTCGTCAGTAAATTAATCTACATATAATATCTAAGTCTTCTATAATAAATCGACTTTATAATTAAATATGTAGTAGATACCAAATGTTTCACTTATTCGAAAACGTAAAAGTTACAATCAAAACACATTGACAGAAAACTTATTTCTTATCTACTAATATTTATCATTAATGACAGAATAACACCTAAAAACTAATAAAAATTAAAAGCAAACGGCACAGCATGTAAAACTAATATAAAATCCGCTTTATATTCCGAGCGGAAAGCGTTTCTGAAAGCGGGTTCGTTGACCCGAGAGCGTTGAACCTATTCCGGGGCAGCGTCCAATTTGGGGGTCACTGGTGCTCAGCAATTGGTAAGGGTTCATACAGTTCAGTGTGGTCGAAAATGGACCCAAATCCCACTAGATCACGGAAACTTGACCACGAGCTCGATTTTTGAATCGCTGATTTTTTGAGCGCTCGGTGTGGCTCTATTACTGCTGGATAGCCCCAACACCATCCTGCAAACTGTAGCTGGCAGGATTACTTCGCCAATATGCCAGCACTTTGTGCGAACAGTAATTTAATTTATTTATAATAATAATTGTATAGATATGATGATTTAATTTGATTCCTTTAATTTAACCCGATTGATTATATGCAATGTGATTGTAATTAATTTGATTTAATTTATATGTGCTGATTTAATTGAATTTAACCATAGTAGGTGCTGTAGCTAAGAACATTAACATTTATTAAAAGCCTCTGTTACTAACAAATTATGGATCGTAGTTATCTGAAATAAGAGCATTTTATTTTTATTTATTTACCGTGAAATTTGAAATTTTTTATGTTATTGTTAAGAGAGAAATAAGAAATTTTCCAATTTCAATTTTCAATTTATTCAATTCAATTGAAAAACATTTACAATGCACTTAAAATTAGCTAAAAATAACAATAATTAAGTTGCATTAGGTAGGTACGTTTCCAAGCGTCTTTATCTGCTAGGAAGTCTGATACAATAGTATGCTTTTTTGTAACGTCTTATTAATTATGTTTTTAAACAATCTTTCATTTAAGTAATATTGTTACTTTTTCAGGTAAAGTATAATAAAATCTAATGCAATTCCTTACAAACGATTTGTTAACCTTCGTAAACCGTGTAATAAAATCAAAAAATCAAAATCAAAATCAAAAAGTCTTTATTTCCATAAATACAAAAATGTACACTTAGAAAAGGTCAAATTCTTAAAATAAAACATTGACACGGAAATAAAGTGATATTTTTGATTTCGGTCACTTCGGTATGTAGACTAAAGTAAAGAAGCGATGAAGAAACCTTTAGCCTGTTAGTTGTTATTTTTCGAGTTGGAGCAAAACCCGTCCCAAGCTTTTTTATCTTCTAGATAATCTGATATTTTGTAGTAAGCCCTTTTGCACAGAAAGGTTTTTACAATTTGTTTGAATTTATTTATTGATAAATTTTGCAACTCACTAGGAATTTTGTTGTAGAAGCGTATACATTGCCCTTTAAAAGATACATTAATTTTGTGAAGCCTAGTTGTGGGCACAGCAAGTTTATGTTTATTTCTAGTATTTATATTATGTATATCGCTATTTTTAGGAAAGGTTTTGATATTTTTATGAGTGTACAACAAGTTTTCATAAATATATTGACAGGGAACTGTCATTATGTTAATTTCTTTAAATTTATCACGCAGGGATTCTCTGGGACCCACATTATAGATTGCACGAACAGCCCTCTTCTGCAGCACAAATACGGTGTTAATATCTGCAGCGTTCCCCCACAGCAGTATACCATAAGACATAATACTGTGGAAGTAGCTGAAATATACTAGTCTAGAAGTATCAACGTCTGTAAGATGACGGATTTTTTTGACTGCATACGCTGCAGAACTAAGTCTCTTCGATAGCTTATCTATGTGTGGTGAATAGGTTGGACAAGTCTATTTTTGGATCTCGTATCATACTGGTGGGTATCCGAGTGTTTACAATATCTTTAAATAATATGTTTTCTTGCATACATAATATATTTTAATATATATAAAGAGATGGCATTTTTATAATACCAATATCTTTAAAGAACCATATGTAGTGTTTAGCTTTGTGTACCTTATTTAGGATATAAGATGGTAATAACTAGAAAACATGTTAAATTTGTTATGCCACGTGTGTGCTATCTGCCGACGTGGCGTCCCAAATTAAAGAGAAGGCATCGGCAAGGGTATCTATATACCCTAGCGCCTTCCTCATCTTGCAGGGACATCAGTAAGGGCCGGCTCCGCAGAAACATCAGCGGAGTCCCTTAAACGGCGAAAATACGCTAATCTTGACCGAAGTTACCTCTGAGCCGTTTGAGATGGAAACCCTAGGTCCTCGGGGTCCTGCTGCACACGCAATATACAAAGATCTTAAAAAACTCCTAATGGAGTACACAGGTGATCGGAAAGCTGGCTTTTAATTCGGTTAACGGATTAGCATTGCCATTCAACGTGGCAGTGCTGCCAGCATTCTGGGCACTGGCAGAGCATGGTGAATTGGTGACCGAACTTATCAACGGTTTCACCGCACTGTCAACGGTGTGCAGCTAGGCAAGGAGAACCTAAACGCGGTGGCTACCTGAAATTACTTAGTCTAAAAGGTAAATATTTATAGATATAGTCTATATCTATAGAGAAAGTGTAAAATATAAATGTCTGGTGACGCTTTAGATTTTTAGGAAATGGATATATGTATACCGGAATGTGTATAAAGAATAATGAAGGATGCACCTAAGAAAAGTAACATCTTTCAACTTTTTCGGTAGTAGTCAAGCTGGTATTCACCAAAAGACTTGCCCGATTATCTGTTTGAAGAACAGCCTCATTTACTAATATCTATATTCGTGATTATCCGTGCTGCCCAAGCATGGGCCAAAAAGGGTCAAACTCAGCTATGTGTTGAACCACACTGGCGCGGATCAACGCTGGTTTTCAGTTTGACCCTATTTTGGTGGCATCACGCCAGAAGAGAAGAGTACAGCTTTTTCAAACATATATAATAAAATATTGAACTATCTATAAATATATATATATCTAATCGGCCCGCTGTATCTAAAATAGGGCAAAAGCCTCCATACGTACATCCCTGTCCAGGGAGTACGGAAGTAGTGTTTAATATATTCTTAAATAGTTGTTTAAAAGCGTGCACCATCTTAGACTAAAACTTCGCTTTCTTAGTGCGCGTTTGACGTTATCAATAATTGCAAAAAAAAAGTATTTCCTTAGTTTCTCAATAACTTGGCATTAAATGACATCGTCCACAAGGAAAACAGTGCTTTGGAGTAATTTTCCCTGTTTGTTATTTAGTTTTCTATTATTACCATAATATATGCGATTGTACGAAAAGTTGTGCCCACAACAATCCTTTACTAGATTAATGCAAGTATCTTTTAAAGAGCAATGAATACGCTTCTACAACAAAATTCTTAGCGAGTTCCAAAAATAGACAGTAAATAAATAATGCTATAAGAAATGAATTAGGGGAGGCCTATGTCCAGCTGTGGACTATTGTAGGCTGATCATGATGGAATAACGAACAATTCACACAGCATCAACTAAGATTTCTATTTGCAAGTTTCTTCGTAGCTTTTTTACTTTGGTCTACATAAAGAAACGACAAAAATAAAAAATATGTTCCTACTTAAGTATCATTTTATTTCCATGTCTATTTTAATTTTAACATTTTATGTGTAAATACATTTATTGGAAATAAAAGATTTTTTAATTTAAAATTGACACTTGAACTTCACTGTAGTATAGATACTACTTTGACCAGACTCAAGATCCAATGTTTGTAAACATTGGATCAAGTGGACGAACATTAACTTTCTTGTCGTTAATTTTTTGTCAGAATTTGCACTGTTTGTCGATTTGAGTACGTTCCTGCAGCATAATGCTGTCAATTATTTTCAAAATGGACGCCGATAAGATAATTGTACATTATCGTGTTGTACTTTTGTTTGAACATTGAATTGCGTATACGGTAATGGTAAATTACCGGCTTGAGTATAGACAAGACACTTGTACATGTGCAACCGTAGAAACACATAGGTGTTTCTAAACGAAAAAAAATCGGTAAACATATGTATGTACCTAGTAAATTACTTTGGGTACTAAAGGTAAAAAAACGTAACACTTCCAAAAGTTCAGCCAACATATTTCCAAAAACCGCGTAGATCGCAAACACCAACAAATATTTTAAAGTTTCGACGGCAAACCCACAACGAGCTTATAAGGGGTACTTCGGGGTTTCATTTTCGCTTTAAGAGTGGGAGCAGATTTTTGACAGCTTTCAGAGAAAATATCGCGCAGCAGGCGCTCCGTTCGAAACTGTCAAAAACTCGTTCGCGCTGCCTACGGATCCTATTCTACTAAAGTAATCGCTTAAGGGTGGTATTGTTGCAGAATCTGCATCATAGACTACGAGCTCCGCGCGCCAAGTAAGCCAAGGACTTGGCGCGCGGAGCTCGGAGTGGTATAACATCTCTGGTGGGACCCTGCCGGTGTTTGCTTAGAGCTCTCAATGTCAAGGTCGAGTATTGTGGTGTCCTGATGATGTCTCGTGGAGAGACGAAACTAGTTGACGTCTTGCTTTGATTTCGTTTCATTTTGTAGTTGGTGTGGTTTTTTTTTTCTTCTACAACACTGATTACATTTTGTTAGAGCTTATCAGAGAAGGTTTTGCGCGGAATTGTTACTAAATATTTTCATCTTTATATTTTACAATGGATTTCCGCAAAGTAACGCCTGAATCTATTTTTTTGTTTTTAATTGTTTAATGTATGCTCTGAAACTGCGACAGTTTTGATAAAAGACGATAAAATATAACAATGTAGGTAACAAAGCAGAAACCACCTCCATTCGCCCTATCTCGAGTTTATTGGCTCAATGTTTACTTGTTACATACATAACAATAGACTACTTTCAAATGACATTGGGTTACAATTACAATTTCAGTTTGACGCTTGTTATTTTGCATCCGATAAACAAACTAGTTTGTTTTGCGAAAGACTGCTGGATGCGGCAAGCTGAAGACAGGGCGCTATGGCGCTCGTTAGGAGGGCCTATGTCCAGGTGTGGACTAATATAGGCTGCTGATGATGATGATGATAAACAAGCAAGTTGATTGTTTTGAAAAAACTCAAAACCGACATCAAATTCCGTAATATTTTCAGTTCTTTGTAAGTTTTGCAGTACTACACATACTGATCCCTTAGAAATCTTTATGGGACCAACTCGGGGTCATTACATAAAAATCGGTCCTTAATAGACGGAGAAATCGACGAACATAATATAAAGGTAAATAACATAAGTACATATAACCGGACATATAACTTCCTCATTTTGTTAAAGCCGGTTTAAAATGGCAATGGGCCGAAGCGAAAGACATCGTGGCTTATGTCCAGCGGTGGGTTTGGGAAGGCTGATGATAACATATAATATATATACCAAACTATACCAAACTATTCATTAGGTAGGTGATGAAATTTAGAGATACCTGCTAGGGTAATGGTTTCTTCAGTGTTTTTTTCTTCTGAATGAATTTAAAATACAAAATTAGCTCAAATTGGCTGCCTTCTCACCTTATGTCGGTCCGAATACCCCACACACCCTGTTGATGTGATAATACTGTATATTCGGAACAAGAAAACAAAATGTTAAAAACATTCATAACATTATCTTTTGCGTAGTAAATAGTTATATTTTGAATCACTATCTTAAAAAGTGCGCGCAGCGTCTCTGTGTTAGGTCAACCTTTAGAGGGTTGATTTTGAGTTTGAGTGACAACTTAAAATCCTGCGTTTTTAATGGGCAACAACGCTAGCCAAAGTTGAGACGGCTTAAGGCTTCGGCGACAGCTGCTCGCAACTTCAATTCGTAAAGTATTGTGTTCCGTAATACCAAAAATGATGACTGAAAACTTTTTATATTTTCGACATGGTGTTGTTATTCTGTAACTAGACAGTATAAGCTATGTTCCTTATCAAACAAAAAGTAAGGTATTGTTGTTTATAATACAAAACAAATAGGACGAAACCATGTCATTTTCGACGTAAAGTTATGCAAAATTGCATCTTGCATATTTTTGCTTACATTTCATTATAGGTGTGTAATATTAAGAAAAAATTAACTAGGGACCTAGATAAATACTATTCGAATACGAAAAACAACATGATATGGTGGAAATATGCTCGAATTACAAATCATTTCGGTAGTAGGTTTGTATGGGCAAAACATCATCCGCAGGCCTCTTAAGGGTCGGTTCACATCTAACGGACGATGCGTCGAGCGTATCATCGGTCGCGTCTATTCGGTCAAATAGGGTGTTTTCATATCTGACGGAAGATGCGTCGTGCGAAACTTCGTTTTGCCACATTATTACGCGTCTATTCAGTTTCTGAGATGATGATAAATAAAGCATTGAAAACTAAAAGAGAGGGTAACTTAGCATTGTCTTTAAAAAAAATAAGCGAGTTTCTGATCTTCCAATGCACTAAAAACTTCTCTCGTTCAGTGCCAAACGATGTCACATGTGTCTAAGCGTCATACAATAAAGGAAATAACAAAAAAAGAGCTTATTAAAAATCTTCCATTTTCTAAATCCCCTAAATATATTTTTTCCCTCAAAATTCAACTAATTAATTGTATCCCCTAAACGCTCAAAATTTCTCTAAATCTAGGGGAAAATACTATAAGGTGGGAGGGAACACTGCAGTCGAAATACGCTCGACGCACTAACGCATCATCGGTTTTTTTTTTTTTTTGCTCTTGGTGGCTTTCGTGTCACTGCGGCCATGATGGGCCTATTGTGATCGCCACTTTATGTGTTCTCCCCTAAAGCTGCGGCGTTCAGAGTACGCCACTTACCCTTGCAGCTGCTAGGAACTGAAGGATTTCCTTCGGGGAGAAGTCTCGTAGCTCGTCTGGGCCGAGCAGGTGCTTTCCCAGATAAATACTACGTTTTTGCATCAGTGCTCCACACTCTCCTAGCAGATGGAGAGGCGTTTCGTCCGCCTCCTCACAGAATCTACAGGATTTTGTGTCGCATAGCCCCAATTTAAACATGTGCTTGTTGAGGCGACAGTGTCCAGTTAGGCCTCTTGTTAAGATGCGAAGGTTCTCTCTGTTTAGCGCTAAGATATGGTTAGTGTACTGTTTATCGAAGGCTTTTATCAGTGATTTTGAGTGATCCATGCCAGAGGAGTTTTTCCAGAGCTTGGTTGATTCCTCGTAGCAGGAATTTAAGAGGGTTCTTAGACTTCACTTCACTTATACATCATCGGTTAAGTCGAAGTAGGTTCGCTTTTTCGAGACAAGGACGAGCGAACACCGCGCGGTGTAGGCGAGAAAGGGAGGCAAGAACCGACCGGCGCGCAATTTCACTGCTTTTTATTTATAAATTTGATATTGCTCTAAAATAATACTCTTTCGCAAAAAAATAAAACTATAATCCTCTTAAGTGTTTAGTTAAGTAATTTTAGACGACATTTCATTAAAATATGTTAATAACTAGCAAATGAAAGTGGTGTTCCGTAGTAAAAATGAAAATTTAGAGGAAACTGCTATTTTTTTCTATCGAGTCAAGTTGAGTCAATCGTGTTTCGACTTCTATAACCCACTAACTAAAATCCTAAACTTTCGAAGATCATCAAAAACATTTAAAAAAATTGTGTTTTCTTGCCTTAAAATTGATTTTCCGTATTGACAAAACCTGGGTTTTGGGACCTACGTGAAAGGTTGAATGTTTTTTTCATATAATTGTCCTTTCTGACGTTACGCGACCGATGATACGCGACGCATCTTCCGTCCGATGTGAACCGACCCTTATAATGAAATCTCGTTCGCGGAGAGCAAACTTTTCATTCAAAGCTGTCTAAAATCCCATTGACCAAAAATTTATCCCAGGTAGTTTTCAGTTCGGATTTTAGTTTCAGCATTGATTTTCGTCTATTTTCTGTGGTTGGAATATTACAGAATTATGTTCTTATCTAGAAAATTAGAAAACAGTAATTTCTGCTTGCAGCTGCTTACACTTAGTTAATGTTTGCACAGTGGATGCGTTAACGAAAATTATTTATTAAAATAATACCCGTAATCATATTCTGTTAGTGGCATTCGAAAATGCTATACCAACCCCCAAAACCCAATTACCCTGGTCAAAAACAATTTATAATATCTTCAATGCGATTCCCTCTTCGTTTCATCATCCAAAATGTAAGCCGTTGTCGACGTGCAACAGAAATACATGATAACCACGCAGCACAATTAAATTATGTAGCAGGCCACCATATTTATAAATAACTCCGATGCGACACGCTCGTAACCTTGCTCCGACTGCCAAGTTACCCGCTAGATGGCAGGACGTGGAGCGAAAAGTTTAATAATAGGTAGGTACATTCTTTTCAGGTTATGTCACGAATTCACGATGTTTTTGCCTTTGTTGATCAAAAGTTTTGATATTATGAGAGCTCTTTACCCTGTGTACATACCTCTCGACTTTGTTACAAAGTACAAAACTAGCTATAATATACTTACCTAGCTCTTTTAAGGAGGGTGAAGCTTAGCAATCTATTTTTAAATGTGAATATAATATACCAAAGAGTTTAACTGGAAATTTCATTACATTTTTGGCTATTTGCTACTTAAACCCTATTTACGTATTCAGCAATTACCATTAATACGTTTTATGAGTATAATTTAACGTTTTACAATAACATTGCGACATTGATTAGCTTTTGATTCGTCATTGTTACATAATCAAACAGACGTCTTCAAAAACAACTCACGTTTTCACTGAAAATACCAAAAAATTGGCAAAATGAAGCGTGTTTTCAACTGTTTATATAATAAGCAACTGTCTTAAAACCGTCTTATAGCACTTCTACCAACCATTATACTTATGGCTTTAGAAAATACAATCGATGTCTAAAATATATAAAAAAACAATATTTTCTGTTTATTCGATTCAAAAAGTCCGTATTTAAAATCCAAATTTGTGCTTGTTGCGTTCGCTTCACGTTTCGACCTTTATCTAATCAGTAAATACTTTGAGATAATTTATTATGTATGAATTGAAATGCGCAATTGCTTATTACGTACGTAACAGCTGTTCTATGTATTCCTTTCCTTCGTTTACATGACTTTGCTTTCTAGAAGTTGATAGGTAGGTACTCATTTGTGTAAATTCCATAAAATGTGCAAACAAACTCATATTTTCACGGAAATAACAGTTTTCTCTTAGTGAACTGTGTTTTACTGACGACGGAAGGTTTTAAATGAAAAATTTCACAACTATTGATTTTATTTCAGTATTAAATTGAAGGAATTTATAACAAAATTCTTCTACACTAAGATTAATGCATTATCTTTCATGACCTTGTTCGAAATACTTGTTCAGAAATAGCGAATTTTGTTCTCGGACAAACGATATTGTGTAAATACAGGAACATTCTTAGAAGTTTCAAGATACCTAACTCAAAAGTTTCCTTCCAATCAAATCATTACAAACAAGTTAGGTTAAATTCTAAAATCCGCGATCTACGTAGAGGTCGTTAAAGACAGAAAACAAAGCAAAACTCTCGAATTGAAACAGCCTCAGCATCGCTTGCGCATGTGTGCGTGGGGTACGTCACCTTGACACGGCCACAGATCCAACAAGTTTCGTTGGAGTTGTCGAGTCTACTTACAGTTCTAGACTGTTTAGCGTGGCCGAGACATTTGCCGAAAGAGCTGTTTTGCAAAACTAAATAAGTATTATTTTGTGTGTAACGTTGCTGACAAATAGTCGCAGCAATGGCAACAAGGGGTCGTTTTCAAGAATTATTCTCCGTATGACAATAGCAAAAACCTTCTCACAGTCTAAAGTTTAGACTCTAAACATAATGCATTAGTATCTATTTGTATAAGACTATTTGTAAAGTTTAAAAATGTACACTGAGTCTTACGTTTCTTTATCCTTGATGAGACATTAACATACCAAAACTGTCGGTTTTCCTATAGTAAATTACAATACGTAGGTAGGTATTTTTGTACGTATGTATTTTTCTTAGAACGGTATTTTTAAAAATTGTTGATGAATAAGGCTGAGCAAGGTCTTTGATATCACAGTGCGTAGCCCCATTGGGAAATTAATAAATTTCCTAAAAAAAGGCCGAACAACTCGCTCAGCATCATCCAATCCCCGAATCAAACAAAACTAGAGTCACCAAGAAATTTCTAGAAAACACCCAGACACGGATCAAATATTTGCAGATAACAAACCCGCAACCTTCTATTCCCAGACAGACCTTCGCCCACTGCGCCAACGAGGTCGTCTAACAACAATATTACTACCATGATAATGTCGACTTCTTATAGACGGGCAGTCCCGCTCGCGCATTCGTAGCATAATATCTGTGCGCAAGAGTAGGACGGCGCGTAGACACTTTCAGAATGACTGCTAGTGCTACGCGGTTCACGACCGCCATTTTGTCGACGTCGAACCTCTGTTTGCACATGCCAATGCTTTTGCAAATATTAATTGATCAAAGTGAATGGGCAATTGGAGTTTATTTATGCTTTATGGAGGATGTAACAAAATTTAAGGACCAAACTATCGCAGGGGGTTCATCTTTTATCACAGAACACAAGTTTTTATTTTTAAATAAATAATGCTGGACGATTCACACCGCTTTATCTAGCCCCAAGTTAAGCAGAGCTTGTGATATTGGTACAAGATAACTGGTATAAATAATACAATTAATTATGCAGCCAGTGTCTTAGGCACGCTTCCAACTGGTATTGATATGGATCAGTTGAGCTACCTGTAGATTGTTTGCAACAGTTTGCAGATAGCTTAATTGTTTCTATTGTAAATACTAGTTTTAATTTAAATTTGTTATTTGATTGTTATTTTCTTTCTGAATAAACTTTTTCCATTAATTACACAAATAGATATTTTTTATTATACATAGAAAACGACCAAAATACCCTAAACAAATATTTGCAGATCGTACAAACATTTGTCTCGAGGCGGGAAACTAACCCGCAACCTCCTGCATCGCACGCAGACCTTCGCCCACCGCGCCACAGAGGTCGTGAAATTAAAGTTAGGATTGATAATTGGGTGTCGAAATAAAATTATGTGTTAAGTGTCTTAAAGGTTGAGAAATATGGTTTAATGGATTGACAAATGACGTCGTTGGTTTTAAATACTTACAGATTTGTATGTGAACGAAATTATTATTTATTATTTTTATTATTTTATTTGTTCCGTTGGTCTGGGTGTTTTCTATGTATAATAAAAAATATCTATCTAAGTAATGTATAATATTACGTATATCAGTTATCTAGTACCCATAACACAAGCTCTGCTTACCTTGGGGCTAGATAATGCTGTGTGAATTGTCCAGCATTATTTATTTATTTATTTATTTATTTATTATTATTTATTAGAAAAGTCTAATGATATTCATTCGTTCAACCTAAAAAGTTAGATTATTTATCGGGTATTTATCGCGTACCTTTTGCTTTCTTTTCCCCAACGTTTCAACCGTAAATATAATCTTAAATATGTTATCGAATCGCGAATGTTTAAAAAGTTAGGTTTGGATTATTTTGCACAAGAGACGGTGCGGCGCGTAGACCCTTTTAGAGTGAATGCAGAAAGTGCTTTCACGCACTACTACGCTGTTCGCGTCCGCCATTTTGTCAACATCAAGTCTATGTTTGTACATGGCAATATTGGCAATGCTTTTTAAAATAATAGCAAATAAATTGCTCAAGATAGTAATTAATTTGCAAGGGCAGTTTAGTTTGGTTTAGATAAATAATTGCATGTCCTAATTACATAAATTTATAACTAATTTGTTGTTTGTGGTTTGATGGATTTTCAATTAACAGCATTTCTTCTAGATACTTAGGTACCTACTTACTGATTATTGTACCTATACCTCAGCTAAACTGCTTGAAGATTATTTGTTTAACAAACCGGAACACAAATAACTAAAACTCACTTGCGTCGTGTCTCAAATGTAATTGTAAGCAATATTTATTATTTTGTTTAAAAACATTCTACAAAGTGTAATGCTAAGGTATAGGTACTGTCCTCTTCCTCCCCACAACACATAGGTAGGTAGGTACTTAGGTAGGTACGTCTAGTCCACTGCTGGATATGCTTCCACTAAATAAGGGTTTTGACATGATCACCCTAATACCATAGGTTCTTGATTTCGTGCAACGCCAAATGACAGTTTGCGAATATGGCATTATGCTTAATGGCACTAAGCGTTTTTGGTAATTTGAGAATCTGGTGCTTTGCGTGTAAAAAACATACATTTCGCGAAACGCCAAATGGCACTTTGCTAATTTGGTACTACGCGTCGAAAGGGTTCTTACTTATATTGGTATTTGCGCATAGGTACGCTTGTGCACTATAATTATGTTCGGCGCATGGTCCCTGGCTCTTTGGCCGCACCGTTGCTGAAAATTCGACTGGACCTGACAACATCATCATTTTGGCCATAGTTTGATTGTTTTCATTTTCAATATCGGTTCTTAATTGACAGAGACATCGTCAAACATACATACCTCCTCCTTTTTTCTAAGTTGGCTATAATGAGGGCTGTTCCATGTGACCTTTAAAAAAAAGTGGTTGCCATAGACTAAAATAGATGGCGCTGTATGAAAGTGTTAAAAATCTGCCAAAAAAACAACAAACTGAAAATTTTTTCGTTGTTTACTTTATGACATTGACACTTGACTTTTGTGCAGCGCCATCTAGTGTCAAAGAAAAGCGTAATTGTTTTTTTTAAAGATTGCACTGAAAAGCCCTAATTCACCAAACTAAGCAAGCATAGAGCTTGTATTTACCTACTTTAGAATTTTTGCACTTGAGAATTAGTTCCATACGTTTAGAAAAAACATCTTTACCTACTAGTTTACAATTTTTAAATAGGTCAAACAGAATGCTGGACAATTCCCACATCATCTAGTCCCAGGCTAAACAGAGCTTGTGATTATGGATACCAAGTAGGTGACTCATATATGTATAGATAATACAGTGACAATACATTACATATAGATAAGTAGATATTTTTTATTATAATAGAAAACATTCAGAACCTCGACCTCAACAGCCTATAATAGTCCACTGCTGGACGCAAGCCTCCCCCTGATTTTTTTTATCTCATAGGGGGTAATGCCTATAATCCCCACGCTGAACATCCATCCAGAACACCCGGATATAAATATCTGAAGATTTAACAAACATTTGTCGTGGGCGGGAATAGAACCCGCAACCTCCTGCGTCGCAAGCGAAACTCGGCCGCGCCACAGAGGTAATCAAATGTGTAATCAACCTTCAGACATTTGACATAGCCTCGGAGCTAAAACAAATTATGACGTATGGCGTTACGTCCAGCTCATCAAACTGAGACGCTGCCAACTGGGGTCAAGCTATCCGTACTACATAATATAAATCTATACTACTTTTATAAATGCGAAAACGTTTGTTTAATTGTTCTTCCTTCACGCCCTAACTAAGCAACTAATCGACTTGATTTTTGGCATAGAGTTAGTTGAAAGGATGGAGAGTAACATAGACTTTTTATCCCATAAATCAGTTCCCAGTTGATAAAAATAACCTTAAACAACGCGCGTAGCCGCTGGCTGCAGCTAGTGGAGAAATAATTATGTCTGTCTGTCTGTTACCTTTTCACGGCTGAACGGAACTTGAGGTGAAAATTGAAGTGGACAAAATCAATAACACCTTGTTTCTTATTTGATAATAATTACAATTTATAAACGTGTTTATAGTACCTATAAAATTTGACTTTTCTAAGTGCTTATTTTGTAAGCTTAAAGAAATAAATGTTATTGATATTTGATTATTTGAGGAAATTTGACAACGGACAGATTAGTATATGTCCTTGGGCAATGACAAAGGCTGCTTGTTATCTCGGGAAAACGCGTGGGAAAGCGAAGATGTCACCTCAATAATAATTTGTTGTGGCTAGTCGAGATTTTTCAAAAGGATCATAGTGTTTTTAAGCTTGACGAGATAAATACGAATAATCTAAATCCCTCGGGAATAAACTTTTTATGGGATCAATTCGGGATCGTTTCCTATAAGTACAATGGCCGAAGAATTTTTAATATCGGTCCTTAATTAGAGAAATCGACGAACATAATATAAATAAAACGTCAAGTGCGAGTTAGACTCGCGCATCAAGGGTTCCGTACAAACTCCTACTCTTTAGCAAAGAAATCAGTCAAATCCAGACGAATAAGGCACAATAATTTTCTGATTTGATAACGATTATGACGTAACTTATTTAGTCCCTCGAACTATTGGCGTCTCGAGATTAAATAAGTTACGTCCAACCCTAGTGTAACAATGTACTATTTTGAATGAATAAACCACAAATTTACGGTTTTCTGATTTTTCCCTTTAGTTGTGCTATATGTCATTGCTTCTTGCCAAATTTCATGGTTCTAGGTCAACGGAAAGTACCCTACAGGTTTTTGGTCCATGGCGAGATTCGAAAATTATTTTTTCTGTGAATATACTAAAAATTTACGGTTTTCGAATTTTTCCCTTTACTTGTGTTATAAGACCTTGCTTCTCACCAATTTTCATGGTTCTAGGTCAACGGGAAGTACCCTAAAGGTTTTTGGTCCATGGCAAGATTAAAAAAATATTTTTTCTGTGAATAAACTACAAATTTACGGTTTTCAGATTTTTTCCTTTAATTGTGTTATAAGACCTTGCTTCTCACCAAATTTCATGGTTCTAGGTCAACGGGAAGTACCCTATAGGTTTTTGGTCCATGGCAAGATTAAAAAAATATTTTTTCTGTGTATAAACTACAAATTTACGGTTTTCGGATTTTTTCCATTACTTGTACTATAAGACCTTGCTTCTCACCAAATTTCATGGTTCTAGGTCAACGGGAAGTACCCTATAGGTTTTGTGTGCATGTGATTCCCTAGGAAAATTGAAAAAAATAGACATAAACAGCTGTAACTTTTGATTGCGTTGACTTAGAAGTTTGATTTATATCGAGGCTTCAAGAGGTTACGAGCCTGCGTATATGATGTGAATATCAACTCGATAACTCTACGCGTTTCTGAGAAAAGTGGGTTGACAGACGGACAGACGGACAGACGGACAGACGGACAGACGGACAACAAAGTGATCCTATAAGGGTTCCTTTTTTCCTTTTGAGGTACGGAACCCTAAAAATGACAAAGGTTATTTAGTTTAGTTTTAGTATTACGTTAAAATAGCCCTAAAGTAAGCCCTAGTTCTAGTCCTGATATTTTTTGTAATCCAAGAAGAATGGTTACAAAATCAACGACATATTGCTAAAAAAATAACAGGGTGTCCCGAAACTCAACGTCAAGCCGAAAACGGAGGACAGGTGGGTTCATGGCGACCCAGAAAAACAAATTCATGGGTCAATCTCCAATGATTTCTGAGTTATAGGCTTTTTCCAGAAAATCAGAAATTCTCTGCCTGGCGCCGAACTTTTCTATGTGAGTTCTGTGATTTTAAAAAATTCTTTTGCCTTAGGAAAGCTACATTATCACTGACTAACATAGGCTATAGAAAATACCCGTGCGATGCTGGGTATTATAAATAAAAATATTTCGGCTGACACCGCGACGTACCTTTTCTCTTGGAACTATAGTCAAAGTTAACCTATTGAAAATGATTGATGCAAAAACAGAATAATATTTCGATTATCTTATTATTTCTTACAATTTTTTTTTTTTTATTAATTATTTAGTTAGTAATACAGAAAAGAAAATCACAAAACTTTGACATCTGTAGTCACAGCATAGAAAAGTTTCTCGCTGGGTAGAGAATTAATTGTGATTTTCAGTAAAAAGCCCTCGGAAGAGAAAAAATGACTGAAGTCACTGGAGATAGACCCATGAATTTGTGGCTTTACTCGGTCGGGAACCTTACTTCCGTTTTCGACTTGACGTTGAATTTTGGGACACCCTGAATGTGGTAATTGTATGAAATTGCAGAAGTTTGATGTATTTTTATAGCTTTCATTCAAAAGACCATTCGTTTTTCTTCCGTTTCGAAACTCAAATTTGATCACATTTCGCTGCATTGTGCCATTATTTCATTTGACGACCTCTGTGGCGCGGTGGGCGAAGGTCCGCCTGCGACGCTGGAGATTGCGGGTTCGATTCCCGCTTTGGGACAAATATTTGTAAGATCTGCAGGTATTTGTTCCAGGTGTTCTGATCGTTTTCATATACATAATAGAATATATTATGTATATCAGTTATCTAGTATCAATAACACAAGCTCTGCTCAGCTTTGGGCTGGATAATGCTGTGTGAATTGTCCAGTATTATTTATCTCCTCTCCCTGCGCTCAAGGCTACGAACTTTTGAACAAGTATTGATTGTGTTGCTTCAAAGCATCACTCTTCTACATTATTTCCTCGTTTTACTTCAGTTTTAACGGTTTAAGAGGAATAGTAAGGCAAATGACCTTTCCGCGCGCCTTTATGCAGCAAAGAGTGCTTGTTTTCGGTTCAGCATACTATGTAGTGCCATAATCAACCAAATAATAGGATCCTCTGCGGTTGGGCGACGTGTAACTGGTCAGGTTTGAATCACAGATTTTGTAGGTGCAAATACGTTTTTACGTTTGATTTCATTAATTTGACTGCTTTTCGAAGCTAATGGACCTCCAAGCGATAGGTATGAACTATGTGAATCACTATACTGAATTTGGTACTAATCGAATTTGAGACGCCGCCGATAAAAAGTGGGTTCGAAGCCGCTACACATACAGTATAACAACTACACTATAAATAATAAATAAATAATAAATAATGCTGGACAATTCACACAGCATTATCTAGCCCCAAGGTAAGCAGAGCTTGTGTTATGGGTACTAGATTGGTACTAGATTGCAGATTGGTGCAAACAATCTAAAGGTAAATCAACTGATCCAAATTGCTACTGGAAATTGCATTTGCTTCAATCAAGCAGGTGTCTTTCCTTTCAGGTTCTTTTATTTTTAGCATAGGTACTAAAAACCTGGATTCGTGACGTCAGCGTGGTTAAGAGAATGAAAAAACAAAAGACAATGCGCCGTTATTTAAAAAAATATTTCGAAAAATTCAACATTCTCATGATTGATTTTGAAATCGTACTGCCGCTCAAATATGAAATCTACGATTCTTAAATTCCTACACCTTATATTCCATTTCATTCTGTTCAAAAGCGCCAGGATAGTTTTTTTGACTAGTTGCATAATTATGTTGGTTGAAAAAAATATATCTTCAATTTTGATACATATTCGCCTTCTTCTCCGAACCAATATGACTTACTGACTTGATTTTATATTGAAAAAAAAAGCAAAGGCAATGTAACAGAATCGCCAAAATAAATATTTGATTACTTATACAGTACTCTTTTAACTACAGCAAATCTTCATTTTTGCACACGCGGTCTGCCCTGCCCCGCTCCTATAAACGCAAAATCCTATGCCTATCCTTTTCTCAAAATGGCGTCGTTAGCCCCTTAAGCGACTCCTTGGCTCTTATAACTAGGGTTTATCCTCTTTAGCGGGTTTGAAGAAGGTCTGCCTTCAACGCAGGAGGTTGCGTGTTCGATTCCCGCCTCGGAACAAATGTGTGTACGATCTGCAGACATTTGTTCAGGGTGTTCTGGTCGTTTTCTATGTATAATAAAATATATCTATGTATTGTGTGTATCTTATGTATATCAGTTATCTAGTACCCATAACACAAGCTCTGCTTAGCCTAGGGCTAGATGCGGTGTGAATTGTCCTGCATTATTTATATATTTATTTTATTTATTTATTATTTTATGCCATAATAAAAAAATATTTATAAATAAAATCTAGAAAACAAGACTTAACTAATATCCTGGAGCATAAACGCTCACGTATAATTCAAAACTGCACGAATTTTACATTCGATCACGTATATCACCAAGTGGAAGTTACTGGACTAAATATGAACTCGCGTAGATATTACTAAGAACTACAGGGTGTAACGCTAAGAGTGAATAATACTTTACCTACGGGTAGACATCATACATAACCAATCAGAAAAACTTAAAGTCCCACGGTTTTCGTTTTACTGGATTTTTTCGTAGTTTTCTCAATTTTTTACCCATATTGATTCTCTCATTTGTACCTACAGCTAGCAGTTACTAAAACAACAAATATTAAATTTATAAACTTCTGAAGTTATTTCCATTGAAAACTGTAATACAAGTAGCGAGCAACCGTTCAATAGGTACCTTTTACGTCACGGGGAAAATCCGATACGCTCTGATTTTCCCTCGTAATGGTCTGCTATTGAAAGATATTTTAAATATCTGTTAGTGTTGCGATTATACAGTGGGCTTGGCTTTAAAAATAAAATGCGGGAGGGTTTGTTTTTGTACTTAACCATGAACCTACATTATGTACAAAAATAGCTTGTTTTGAACCACGTGTGTGTCCGGGGAAGGAAAATCTCCGGAATAGGGTCGTTTCCTAAATAGGTAAATCTAATAAGTCCGTCAGGTAGTCGCCCCATCCGGTCGGAGGGCGTCCTACACTACTTTTGCCGAGTCGCGGTCTCCACTCAAGAACACGTTTACCCAAATGGTTATCGGTTCTTCGTGAGATATGGCCGGCCCACTGCCACAGTCTTGCTAATTCTTAGAGCTATGTCGATAACCTTGTTTCACTACATTTTAAGAAAATATTGAACATGTTTTTTTCTTTTGTCACAAAAAAATATAAATAAATAAATAATGCTGGACAATTCACACAGTATTACCTAGCCCCAAGCTAAGCAGAGCTTGTGTTATGGGTACTAGATAACTGATATACATAATATAACAAAATACATAGATATTTTTTATTATACATAGAAAACGACTAGAACACCCTGAACAAATGTCTGCAGACCGTACACACATTTGTCCTGAGGCGGGAGTCGAACCCGCAACCTCCTGCGTCGCAGGCAGACCTTCGCCCACCGCGCCACAGAGGTCGTCTGAATTGTGAAGATGAGCCAGATAAAATTCCGCGTGACGTCACGCCGTGCCACAGTTTTTAGCATGGCGGCGGAACCTTCACATCCAAAATTTGACGCGCTTTATCTTTGTAATTTTTGTTTGATTGACAAAAGAAAAACGTCCAAAATCTAACCAACGGACTATATAGAATAATATTTTATTACCCAGGAAACTGCCTGGTCTCAATTTTATTAGACTATTATTATTATAAATTATTATTAAGGCGCATACAGCACCTAAACTAGCGCCACCACCTACTTTATGTTATTATTCTGTTTAACAAAGGAATTTTCAAAAATCCATCTTCCAGTTTGTGATACCTATCATAAGCTTTTTTTTAATGCCTCTGTAATAGTTTTATTCTATTTAGTTTAGGAAGAGATACGAAAATAGATTTTGGTGGCCACCAAGTGCAACTTCGTATCTCTTCCTAAACTAAATAGAATAAAACTATTACAGAGGCATTAAAAAAAAGCTTATGATAGGTATCACAAACTGGAAGATGGATTTTTGAAAATTCCTTTGTTAAACAGAATAATAACATAAAGTAGGTGGTGGCGCTAGTTTAGGTGCTGTATGCGCCTTAAACCTTTTTTCTCGGACAACTATCCCCGTGCTTGGCCTGCATGATCGCTGTAACGCGAAAGAAACGTTGGAGAAAATAAAACAATAGGTACCCGATAAATAATCTTTAATCTATACTAAAATAATAAAGAAGAAGGATTTATTTGTTTGTTTAAAGTGCTCCGCAACAACTGGACCGATTTGAAAAATTCTATCACTATTATAATCCTACATTATCCCTGATGAACATAGGCTATAGAATATACCCGTGCAAAGCCGGGGCGGTCAACTAGTCTCTAATAATTTTGTTTAAATGATCGATCACACTCGTTCTTCACCCGGTAAAGGTTTTAGATTTAAATATTAACTTCCTCTACCATACCCCAGTGTTTTTTTTTGTTCAGGGGTTAACCTGTGAAAATATCTTTCACAGGAAGAAAATACCTTGAAGTTTTTTTATAAGAAACAATTTTCCCATATCTCTCAACAAAACTGCTGAACGACACACAACTCGTAGATACGTCTCAGCACTGCTACGGTTTCTTACAGTTTCGACGATCGATACCGTAACGTTATTTTTACGTGAACGCGGTACGTTGTAAAGGTCGATAGTAACTACTTTACGTATGACTTTATTACCACTTGGCGGTTTTGTTACTTGAACCTAATGTAATAATAAAAATCATTTATTTTCTTCACAGAGCTTCTCTTATAGTAGAGGTAAAATACAGGCATTATGTATACTAGATCGAACCTGTTTTGTAAAGACTGTTGCCTAATGTAAAAGGTTTAGTAAAACCTGTTTTACAGATCACCAGGGCTTCACTCTACGGACTCGTACAGTATCCGTGATTTTAGTACCTATACCTATCTGTTTTAGAGACTTAAAGTATTCGAGATACAGATAAAATAAAAAAACTTGTAATGTATCGTGACTAAGTTATTCATAAACGATATTAAATAGGAAATAACGGAATTTATGTTCTCTTCTTCGTAATCTTGTCAGTGGTTGTGGTCATTGTGTTTATTCTTGTTGGATGGCTGTTGTGATTCGCCTCACGATGTCTCGCACAATGTTAAAGTTAAGGTAGCAGTTTTGTTGAAATCTTTGTTTAGTTCTATCAAATTAAACAATAATAATTTAATATTTTTTATAACAGACCTATAACTAGCTGGCTTGACAAACTTCGTTCCGAATATTAATAATAATAATCGTTCAAATAATCTAGGGATAAATAATAACAATTACGATTTTGAAACGTTCCTGTATTAATAACATTAATAGCCTATCTTTAAATTTGTTATCATTAATGTACATAATATATAATAACCATGATTTTATGGTGTTTTGAATACTTATTAATTCGTTTCCCAACATTATTTAGAACCAAGAAGAAAACCTTATTATATTCAATCATTAAAAATGCTGCTTAATAATAATCCAGAGTGGAACGCTACGTATTATAACATTTTCCAAGAATAGCTTAAAATGTTTACCCCTGTTCCTGTAAAATTGTAATGGAGATCTGAGAAGCGTAAGAATACCGAGAAAATGGTAATTGCTTTCTAATTCTAATAATCTTTATTTCCAAGTCTGTACGTAATAATACTAATATTATAATTGCAAAAGTTTAGATGCTTATTTTATTACCTCTTTGCGCAATAACTGTATATCAAACAGATCGGTTTGATATTTTGTATAAATGTCGTTTGAGACCTGAAAAAGCCTAGGTTATTATAGTGCGTAACCCTTCGCGCTCGGGGTAATCTCCAAGACATTAAATTATCAGACAAAAAAAACTATTTTGGCGGAACTTTAACCCCGACCTACACATTGATAGAATTCCCGTACTGAGGGTTTTATATCTGAAAAAAGCTAGTTATGGTTTCGTCAGAGACTAAAACCTAACGCTCTCTCCGTATATTAGGTACAAATATTATTATGTAGTACTTTGTTAGGTCTGCTACAAAATAACTTTCTACAGACTGTTAATTTGTTTTGTTTTAACTCTTGTTTCATTTCTTGTTTTGTAATAGGTATATATACATTTTGTATAAAACATTTTTGCCACTCCGTACCACCACACCAAGGTAGGTCCTGTCTGAAAACCGGCACCGCTACTAGGTTCGGGTTGTAGCGGCATAATCCAGAGACAGGGGCTATTTTGGACTCCTGTAACAATAGCTACCTAGACTAGTTTAATTCTATTCTTTGTGTATAGTCATAATGTATCATGTATGTATTTTTGTATTGTAGGTCTACTCTTTGTGTTTCATTTCTTCAAATTTTTTTTTCTCGCATGAAGGTACAGTACCTCCGAGGTCTAGGTGAATAAGTCTAAGTTAAACTGTCGGTAGGTATGCACGTACATGCACGCTGGCAGGGCACTGCAAAAATTAGTTTGTCTTTATTTAAATAATATTATGTCGAATCGAATTTAAAAAAATAAGAACTAGAATATATTTTCAAATTTACAGGGTAGCCTTATAGTTAATTGTAGCTATTTTGTACCATTAAATGCATTTACTTACTTAGTTAAATTAGTACAAACACAGTTATATAGGTATAAATACGTATGGTCTATAAAACCTAATACAGAAGAAAAAAAAAACCACAATTTTACAATTCCATATTAATTTCATGCAAAAATAAACAATTAAATTGAATTTAGAAGCCAGAATGGACAGTTATTTATTAATTCATAATTAAGTTCATGTCATTCTAGTTTATCTGTGGCAAATTGATTTAATAGAATAGTAAAAAAAATATGGTAACTGGGCTATGGCTAACCAGTTTGAGATTAGTTGTGGATAAGACTATTTTGTTCCTATTCCGTCGATTATATTCAATATTACTGTCTTGCTTAGTTTAAAAAAAGTTTTGGTGTCTTATAATAATGAGGCTTGCAAAATATAAATACATGGTAATGTCAGTACGTTGTTCATGATGAAGTGCGCCTTCAGCTATCCCGTGTGGCTTAGTGATGGTGAGAATTCTTACACATTTCTTTTGCATGACAAATAGTTATCTATTCTTCGAACATAGAATTATTATGTAGTTTTATAGAATTATTATAGTTCCCATAACACAAGCTCTGCTTAGCTTGGGGCTAGATAATGCTGTGTGAATTGTCCAGCATTATTTATTTTATTAATTATGGCATAAGTCAGCCGTACGCATGATACGCAGATATCGTGATTAGTATTGGCTTTTAAAAATACTTCGGGCGCCAGGTACGTTTCTGGATTTAATTCACATAATGTATTTTCTTTCTTTCATAAAAATATCTAAATCGGTTTTTCCGTTGTAAGCTTGCATGCCACAGATAAGACAACAAATACACCTCAAGCATAAAACACCCCTCTGTTCACTATGGGCTATAAACACCTAAAAAGTATAAAGGTACGTTTCTCTTAGGTTGTAAACTTGTAACACACTCAAAAGCTCAAAATTGAAGGGTTGGCGTCCCTTCCTTGTTTGCATTGGTGTGGATCGATGCTAGACGTCTACGTAGGCATTTTCCTCTCGCCAAAACTTTGTCGATATATTTGTATCATATCATACATATGTGGACGGGACATATCTATATCTACTGGACATGGAATGGTTGATACTGGAAACCGTAGAATAAAAGTGGTCACACTAATCTTAACCATCTAAATTATACTTATATTATTAATTAGAAAGATACTCTGTCTGCCTGTCTGTTACCTTTGCACGTCTGAACAGCTGAACGGATCTTAATAAAAAAAATCAGGGACGTAAATGGTGTCCCGGGGACGGTCATAGGTTACTTGAAAAGCTGTGGGCAGCAACAAGTTTACACTTATATTGTAAAGAGTAAAGATTTGGCCTATTGTATGTAACGAGTAAACTTAAAACTAGGTACTGGACCGATTTCAATAACTCTTTTGCTGTTGGAAAGCTACATTGTCACTGAGTTACATAGGCTATAGAATATGTGAATATGTGAAGGTGGGGCGGACCGCTAGTAGTATTATAAATTAGAAAGTCGCTCTGTCTGTCTATATGTTACTTTTTCAGGCCTAAATGGCTCAGCGGATCTTAGTGAAATTTGGCGTAGAGATAGATGGTATGGCAGAAGCTAGTATTATAAATGAGAACGTTTGGATGTTTGTGTTTGTGATGGATGTTTGTTAACTCTTCACGTTTCGGGCTGAAATTTCAGTGCATTCAGGTAGTTCTTGGCCTGGAATAAAACATATAGGTATGTAAACCTAAAGAATTAAACACACACAGCATTATCTAGCTCAAAGGTTAAATAGAGATTGTGTAGTACCTACTCGATGATTGATAAACTTAATACAATATATGACATAGATATTTTTATAGAGAGATAATACTTTATTCACAAAAACATAAATCTAAAACAGCCTGGTAAAAAATAAGTGAATTGGCGGCCTTATCGCACTTTCATGGCGCAAGACGCAAGTTGTGCTCCGGATATACCATGTCCTACTAATATTATAAAGGCAAAAGTTTGTGAGTTGGGCCGTTGTAAATATTTTTGGCCAAAGTAAACGCTAAAACTGCTGAATGGATCAGACTCAAATTTTGCACACAGAAAGATCTGAACCTGGAATAACATTAGGATACTCTGTATCTAAAATAAAACGTGTGAGCCACGGACAAAAATTTGTACATACATATAAAATATTAGTTAAATGTAACATAAATAAAAATCAATAGGTATATGCTTTATCACGCACCGATGACAATCTACAAAAAAGACTGATGATGAAGCAGGAATGACCATAAAAACAAAGATTTGCTGTACCATCCAAAGTTTATTTGATTCCTAAAGAAAATTACAACCAAATCATATAATTAAATTGAAACTAGTATTTACAATTGAAACAATTGAGCTAACTGCAGACTGTTGCAAACAATCTATACGTAACTCAACTGATCCATATCAATACCAGTCAGAAGCGTCCCCAAGACACGGCTACATTGCCCCGCTGTATGACAATGCTGATGCGCTGTGCCAGATACGGGTCACGCGTCGCTTCGACCAGACGCTCAGATATTTTTTCAAACCCGAAAAGCCTCGGTACCCCACGGATCTAGGCTCTCGACTCCTAGGGGAGCAAATGCGTAATCTCTGTCGAGACCATACATGCGTATATGCGCTCCTTGAGATCTTCGGTCAAATCTGCCGCACCAGCCCCCACAATTTTGATTCCTTAAAATTACCAATTTATTTCACCGTCAAATTGAAGTCTGGTATCTGTTACCTTTTCCTAACGGCTCAACAGATTTTATTTAATACTATTTTACAGGGAGGTAGACGGATTTAGAGGACAGACATATGCTTTTTATCCTAGTAAAACGCGCACACTTAGTATTACATAGAAATGTTTGTGTTCTTGTGTGTATTTTTATTGTATTGTATTTTAAATGTGTACAATGTATGTATGTACCCAAATTTTACTTATTCAATAACAATGTCTAATAATGATATAGCCGAACAAAAAAAAATTATGCCAAGTGTCGTCTCGTAATACTTCCGCCGAAAAGAGTGTTGAGATCACGAGAAGATCCAAATCAGCCTTTTTATTACCTTCTACTGTAAAGATGGCAAATTAGAAGATGGCACCTACTCGAAACGAAAGTTATCCTTGACTTTGTTCGGATCTCGATCTCCTTGACTCGATCTCGTTGACTGTAGTATGACTCCTTGTGTACTGAGAAAGAAAACTCCTTTTTTCTTACTCCGGAACTCTGAAATAGATTTTAGAATTTCCCCATGTTCCTCATTTTACTTCTAGCATACCTATGCTTTACTTCTAGCTTATCTGTAGGTATGCTAGAAGTAAAACGAGGAAGAAACTTTAGGGTTATGTTTTCGACGACGGAACACAAAAAGGTTATAGAATTTCCCCATTTCTATCTCCGTTATTAGATCTGCATGTCTGTAGGTAAGGTACGCTAGAACTAAAATCAAGGAAGAAGCTTAGGGTTCTTTTATTCGACGACGGAACCCTTCAACCCCCAATTTCAGTTCAATTTTCCTTTCGTTTAGTCATTTATTCTACCTATATTCCAAATTTCACGTTTGTAAGCCTACTAGAAGTAGATACCTAAACATTTATATGATCGGTCAGTGAGTGATGAAGAAATAGCGATACTTTGAGCGGCGATATTTCCTGAACTAAATTGATTAGAAACTAATAATTATAGGAGTCGGTTAACTACGTTAGGAAGAATGCCTAAAACAAATTTCACCCCCTGAAATTCATTTGTAACATGATATCGATAGTTTAAAATTGCCTTGAGATGGTTCTAGAAAAGGTTTCCCGGTAGCAGCTGTATACTAGAATTGGCAGGTCCACTACCGTGGCCCCTGATTCCACCATAGCTTCATCAATAATTATAGAATAACAGTGACCTTTTTTTGCCCTTCTTTTACTTTACCAGGTAAAAAGAAACAGTGGCTAATAAAGTTGTATGAGTCGGCATTTTGGAAGGCAATTCAACCCTGCCTTCACTAAACCTTTCCCTGATTAGAATTTAGATCAGCCGTTTGAAATATACTAACCCCTACCTTTAGGACCTAAGATCCAGCTGTGTAATTCTTTAATTAGTCTTGAAAGTCGATTGTTGTAAACTTAACGTAGATTGTTGCGTTATTCTACTCTACTGTAGAGAAAATCAACTCCACTATTGCAGCGAATTTCTATAAAAAAGAATAAAACAAATTGAAACTTTATTGTGCACACTGATTGCAAGAAGTACCTTCAAAAAAACCATACACTAAAACAAATTCAAGACTGCATAAAACAAACTGACATAATATAAAAAAGTGCTTTAAATCTTAATGAAAAAAACAACGTGTATGTAGACTTCGATGAATGGAACTGGCGTTTCCCTAGTACTAAACGGGACCATGCTTATTATACTGTTACACATTTTCCTAAAAGGGGCTTCGCTGCTTAGATTGACAGGATAAAACTAGAATATTGACAGAAATAGGAGCTTGTAGAACGTAGAAGAGCATCTAATAATTAAATTGTTAATCTTTTTCCGGCAAAATTTTCCACGACTGCGCAATCAAATGGAGGGCTATATTAAGAAATAATAAATAATAATTTATTTCCAATTACATGGATAAAAACAGAATAGGTTTAAGTTTACATACAACTATTTTAACTTAGAAGTAAACTTAAAAGTACAATTTAAACACTATAAATGTTTCCTTCTTGGCAGTATGCAGAGAAATCGTTGCAATGACTGTTGTTTTTGTATCCGTATTCCGTAGGTATTACTCCACTATTCCATCGCTATGCTTTTTTTCGTACCCTCCCTCACACGAAGGAGACTTCCAATTCCGAAAATGAAAGTCGAAGTTTCTGATTCGGGGAATTAGGGGAAACTAATTATTTGCTCTTTCCCCTACTCAAAGTCATTGACATCAAAGCAAAATGAAAATTTGAGTCAAAATAACATGCTGATGTACAATATGACATGTCGTCATAGTAATGATGTATTATTTTTTGATACTAATAAATTTATTAGTAAAACTTTTTTGACTAGGGATACAATGTACCTAACCAAACATAGCAAAATAATAATTGCTAAATTGTTAGCATATAATATTTTTGATCCCGTTATAAATAGTATAACGCAGTTAACCGACGAGCCTGTATGTGTAGTTAGTAGTAGTACTAATGAGGGCATTAAAACGGCAGTGTCAGTAAATGCAAATTTAAACTGATCACAACGACAATGGGGAAGCAAAATGCATTTCATTTAGTCCATCAGAATATACAAGGCTTACCCAGCAAAATCTTAGAGTTAGAACTATTTTTAAATTATTTAAATGTAGATGTTATGTGCTTAACAGAACACTGGATTGTAGAAAATCAGTTACTTCCCTTTTATAATAACTATTGTTTTGCAAGTTCCTATAAAAGAAAAGCTGCAATACGTGGTGGCTCTTTGATTATAGTTAAAAATAGTGTAAAATGTAAAGAACGGAAAGATATTGTAAACCTTACTATTGAGAGGACTATTGAACTTTCATGTGTGGAACTGGAGCGGCATATCATAGTGTGTGTGTACCGCCCCCCCGACGCAAATCAGGTAGATTTTGAATGTACTATGGAAGAAGTTTTGTTGAAAGTATTTACATGTAGGAAAGATCTCATTGTTTGTGGCGACTTTAATATAGATATTTTAGCGAATCCTCTTGCCGATCGATTGCTTAATTTATTCAAATGCTTTAGTTTACAACATCTTTTCAAGGACCCTACTAGGGTAACCCCAACAACTGCTACTTGTTTAGATAATATTTTCTGCAATCAATCCCCAACCAACAAAGCAGTAATAAAGCATTTTAAATCAGACCATTATGGTCAGAGTGTCAATTTTAGTTACGATTATAACGATAATAACAAAGTTGAGAAATATACCTACAGGCCTATCACAGAGAGCCGTATTAGGAATTTCCAAACTAAAATACAACTAGCAGTAACTAATGTATCTTGTTCTGATGACCCAAATTACTTATTTGCCGAACTTTTTAATATTATAAACAAAGAACACAGTGAAGTCTTCAAACTTAAAACATGCATAGTTAGAGACAAGGTTGGGTTCACTGATTGGGCCACTCCCGGCATCTATAGAAGTAGGAATATATTATATGATCTTTATGGTGCTAGAGAAGCTATGTTACATGATCCTGCGTTTCTTTTGTATGTAACCAACTACTCTAAAACATTTAAGAAAGTCTGCAATGCTGCGAAATGCCTGTTCTTGAGGAAAAAGCTAGTAAATTCATCTAATAAAATAAAAGCAACATGGACACTAATAAATAACGAAACTGGTAAATCAAAGCCACGGAATAGAGAAATAAGGTTAAAAATTAATAATTCAATACTCATAAATGATAAAGATATAGCCAATGCTTTTGAAGCATTTTTTTCCAATATTCCTAAAGTTGTTACCGGGTCTTTAAACTCCTCACCTCCAATGGCCGTTAAATTATTAGAATCATCTGTTGAAAAATGTAAGGAGGTTTTTATCTTTAGCCATGTAAATGCTAATTATATAGTAAAAACATTTAAGTCGATTAACATCAAAAATACTGAGGATCTTTGGGGTATTTCATCCAAAGTACTGAGTTCAATTATTAAGGAAGTTGCTCCTTGTTTGGCCTACATTTTCAATAATTGTGTCGACGCAGGAGTTTTTCCTGATCTCATGAAATGTAGTAAATTGGTACCTCTTTATAAATCTGGTAGTCACACTGATCCAGCCAACTACAGGCCAATTTCAATACTTCCCACAATGAGTAAAGTTTTTGAAAAGATTATCCTTACTCAGTTGTCCTCTCACTTTAACCTTAATAGATTACTTCATAAAAATCAATTTGGCTTCACCAAGGGTAGATCGACAACCGATGCTGGTACAGCTCTATTAAAGCATATATTGGATGCCTGGGATAAGGCGAAAAACGCTATCGGTATATTTTGCGACCTTTCTAAGGCTTTTGATTGTGTAGATCATTGTACACTAATTGGAAAATTGAAACATTACGGTATTGACAACAAGGCACTGGACCTTATGCAATCTTATTTATCTGGTCGCGTTCAAAAAGTAGATATTGGTAAAGAAAGATCTCGGGGCTCAAAAATTGAATTGGGCGTTCCACAAGGATCAATATTAGGTCCCTTTTTATTTTTAGTATATGTAAATGATCTCCCTTTTTTTGCAAAAGATCTCTGTGATATAGTGTTATTTGCTGATGATACTTCATTGATTTTTAAAGTTGACAGAAATAAATTTAATTATGACGATGTAAATAACTCGCTTTCACAAATACTAGATTGGTTCACCTCCAACAACCTCTTACTAAATGCTAAAAAAACCAAATGCATAAAATTCATGTTACCAAATGTAAGAGAACTCCCAACTAAGATAATGCTAAAGGATGAGATCGTTGACCTTGTCGACTCAACGGTTTTCCTAGGGTTACATATTGATTCCTCTCTTCAATGGAGACCGCAAATTGATGCTCTCGCAGGCAAACTTAGTTCAGCAGCATATGCGGTTCGAACAATTAGATATATTACCGATGAAGATACAGCTAGGTTAGTTTATTTCAGTTACTTCCATAGTATCATGTCTTATGGTATTTTGCTTTGGGGACGGGCAGCCGACATTCAGACTATCTTTGTTCTCCAAAAAAGGGCTGTACGCGCAATTTATAAATTAAAGCCACGCCACTCTTTGAGGGACTTATTTAAAGATATAAATATTTTGACAGTAATATCGCAATACATATATGAAAATCTAATGTATACGCACAAAAACAAAGATAGCTTTTTAAAAAAATGTGATGTTCACAAAGTAAATACAAGAAACAAGAACAAACTGCTCATCCCATCATATAGATTACGAAAGGTAGGGAAATCATTTATGGGAAATTGCGTACGCTTCTATAACAAGCTTCCATCTGAAGCAACTGAGCTCCCTATTCGTAAATTTAAACAGTACATAAAACGAAATCTTATAAAGAAAGCCTATTACTCCATAGATGATTACATCAATGATGTAAATGCTTGGCCAGATGTCGCTCAGTTCCACACCGACAATGGTATATAAGGGATATAATGTTAAGCTTAGTTAGTTTTATATAAATATTGAGTTATATACAAATTAGATTATATTTAGACTGAGATTATGTATTAATTTTAAGTTTTATAAAACTTACTAGTGGTTTCTTTTTCGCTTCTTCCACTAGTGGACAAAAAATTGAGGCGAATAAAATCAATAACATCATATTTCTTATTTGATAATAATGACTATTTATAAACCTGTTTATAGTATAAAATTTGACTTGTCTAAGTGCTTATTTTGTAAGCTTAAAGAAATAAACGTTATTGATATTTGATATTTGATTCGTTTTTAAGCAAAACCAACTCTTATGTAACTTGCGTAAGATCGTGTTTTTACGAACACTAATCTGTAACTTTGATTTTTGCGTGTTTACGAGCACAGGGTCCAGGCTACAGTAATTTCAGCGTTCACTCGTGCAGAGTAACATATGTAACTAACTTATTGCATAGTATTAAAGTAAAGTAAAATGATTTTACTTTTGTAATAATCACACAAAGGAAAAAGAAAAGTTAAACATAGCAAAAAACAAATAAGTGACAAAAACAGGGCATCGCTCATCATGTGCCCAGAAGCTATACATATCGCTAATGCACGCTGGTTTTATAAGACTCCCATATTCAAAATCAAACATGTCTCTTTTTAGAATACCTAGTCATAATAACTGAAACGCACCGCGATGCCATGGCGACGTCGTCGCTTGCAAAGTATGCTTTTCATTCTGTATTGTATGTATGTCAGCTAACCACTCGGCAACAGTTTGGCAACGTCTTCTGTCTGTATAATTTGTATATCTACGTTGCCAGCGACTTCACCATGGCGTCCCGGTGAGATAGGGGCCCTAAAGGAAAAACTTGCTTAATATAAAGCAATAGTCTGTGGCATATGGAATGGTTATCCATTCCATCCATCACTCGTGTCGTTTTGCTCACTGCTAAGGCTCAGTTACCAGTCATATGCATTATCACGCCAGTCCTTGATTCTCAGATCTGCTTCCACCATGTCTTTCAACCGGATAAAATTTTCTCCGTGTTTTTGTCTTTCAAAATTTTCCACTTACATTTTGACAAACCAAAACGATGGATACGTTAGCTATACAGTACGTCTACCATGAGTTGTCATAGTTAGATCATCATCAGCCTATATTAGTCCACAGCTGGACATAGGCCTCTCCCCTAATGAGCGCCATACTTAAATCGCCTGACGTGAATACAGTAGCTACGTTAATACGCAGATAAAAGTTAGCTTTTTTGTTGGTTCCGTGAGCTGTGTTTTCTGTTGTTCTACAACACACAACATATAAATCAACTCAACAATCTACATTGTAGTTTACAGCGATAGACTATCAAGACTAATTAAGTAATTACACTGCTAGGAACCTAGATCTTAGGTCCTAGAGGTAGCTTTAGGCGACGACCTCTGTGGCGCGGTGGACGATGTTTGTACGATCTGCAGGTATTTGTTCCGGGTGTTCTGGTCGCTTTCTAGATATTATAAAATATCTATCTATGTAATGTCTAATATCTATTATCTAGTACCCGTAACACAAGCTCTGCTTAGCTTGGGGCTAGTTAATGCTCAGCTGCTAGTGTAGTGAATTGTCCACCATTATTTATTTATATGAATGGCTGTGTTTACTGCTACCGTGGCTATAGACTATAATGGGAAATGTGAAAGCACCCTTGCTTTCACATTTCCCATACGTATTAGCTATGTTCGTTCATGTTACCGTCGCGTGATTCACAAAACACAGTTGTCTAAAAACGTAGCAATTTGTTTCGATCTCTAAACGCACGCTTCGCTTTCCACCACCCCATCGATCGTACGATCGCAGCCGAGCGTGATGCGCGCGCGTCGATCTTCTGGGAATCTATTTGTGGACGAAAGATTTTCGTTCAATGCCTGTGGTTCACCTTTGTAGACCACTGGAAAAGTTGTGCACCAAACTCTACAAAATGTTATAACCATTAAGGCTAAGAAAATAATCTTGCTTTTCATAAGCATGAGAATGTAAAAAAAAACATCAATCGAGAGAGGTCAATTTAAAAATAAAAACAATAGTTATTTGGTACATGCAGACTTCATAAAATACAATTGCCAAGGGGTAACACAAGAAGTAGGGGAAAGACGATTTTAATAAAGTAGCCGGACCGGAATGGTTACGCATAGCAAAGGAACAGAGACGAGTGGAAAGCCTTAGAGGAGGCCTTTGTCGAAAGATAAGCTGAAAAGAAGATAGGAAATCGAGGGCCGAGAGCATCAATAGTAGAAAATAGAATATAAATGATTTTTTTCCCAGTAACTCATTCTGTGTTACTTTTTTATCATGGAAAAATGCATGTAATGTCGCGACTAGAAGCAAGTAGCAAATAACAAAAATAATACTATCATTAATTCTATTGAATATTCTAATAATAAAAATAAAGACGTTCAGACGCCTGAGTTACAGTATAAAACAATATATAACATGCAAAATGTTGAGCAGAACAAAATCAATAACAACTTCTTCGTAAACATAATCGAATCGGTAAAGCATTATTTTAATGTCGGTCGAACTATAAAAACAGCAAATAAGGCAGTGGCATAACAGCTAAAGTATAACAGATAATATTCAATGAACATGTTAATCCTACGTATAGATGGAGCTACTAGCAATAATATGAAACGTGGCTGCTGTGTTTCACTAACTACTGATAACCTATGCCTCACATTGGCTTCGCAATAACAATATCTGTGATGCTGATGATGCAATCATTTTCTTCACGTATCCGTCCGATATAATCAACAGGCTTTTATCAAAACTATGTCTACTAGCTGCTTGCCCGCGGCTTCGTACGCGCTCATCAAGTAAAGTACCCTATGGCTCTGGGATATCGTTTACCTTTTTGCCAAATTTCATTGAGATCCTTTCTGCCGTTTGGGCGTAAAAAGGAAACAGACAGACAGAGTTACTTTTGAATGTATATAATATTAGTAAAGATATGGATTACTCGAGCTTAACTCACTTCTCTGTCTGTTTTTAAATTGCTGCTGCTTATATTTGGGTTATTCGGGGAGGTCTATGTCCAGCTGTGGACTAATATAGGCTGATGATGATAATTTGAGGGAAGGTAAGCATTTTTGTAGGCAAGCTGGTTCTTATAGTGCCCTATCATCGTATCCTGTAAGACGCTAACGTATTCTGTATTAAAATAAGAAATTAATAGTTTGTTCAGGAGCCTGATTTTAAATACCCACGTTTTGAAATAACAATCACTTAAGGTGAAGTACGTTCGTAATTTCTAGACAAGGACGAGCGAACACCGCGCAGTGAAAGCGAGAAAGGGACGCAAGAGCCGGCCCGCGCGCAATTTTACTGCTTTTTATTTATAAATTTGATATTGCTCTAAAATAATACTCTTTCGCAAAAAACTAAAACCATAATCCTCTAAAGTGTTTAGTTAAATATTTTTTAGACGATATTTCATGCAAATATGTTAAGTAACTAGCAAATGAAACTGGTTTTCCGTAGTAAAAATGCTAAATTTAGAGGAAACTTTGCGATTTTTTTCTATCGAGTCAAGTTGAGTCAATCGTGTTTCGGCTCCCATAACTTACTAACAAAAATCCTAAGCTTTCGATGCTCATCAAAAAAGATTTAAAAAAATTGTGTTTTCTTGCCTTAAAATTGATTTTCCGTCTAGGCAAAACCTGAGTTTTGAGACCTACTTCACCTTAAGCTTCTTCAAAGCAGTTTAAAAAGCAATGTTTGGTTTTCTAAATTCATTTTCGCATCCATTTCCGAAAAACGGTCGACTATAAAATGTGCTTCAGAGATGACGTGTAGAACGAAAGAACGTGGAGAAAATGTTTCAAAAATAACAACAAATATCATTACTCCCCCTCCCCCGCCCCGGGCTCGCCTAAATTTATTTCCTTTCGACCTTATACGACTCTTGGACACGTCAAAAAACTCAGATTACATAAATAAAACTAGCAAATAAAGTAATCACTTAGATTTTTTTGTCCACAGGAAATCTTTACCTTGTTGGAATGTTAGTTTTTGAGTTGTTAATCAAATCTTTTTTATCCTTTAGTGCCATTATCTACGCCACAATCAATAGATTCATTAAATATACAAGCTAGATGAGAGAGTGAAAACACTTTTAGTATGATTTTGTCCTAGCTAGTCCAAACAAAGTTCCGAGGTCAAGCATTCGATTTTCCATCCATCCCCCTTTGAGCACTCATCGTAGACCGGACTTTGTAGTGTTTTTGTTTAAATAACTTTTCAACGATCCAATGAGTCATACAGAATGGGTTTAGCTCTGATTCAACCTCTCATGTGTGACTAATTGGAAACCAAAACTTATTTGGCATCTCACACCAGGAAACCCCAATTTGTTGGCTTGTTTTCCTTCTGTATTTAATAACAAAGCCATGTTTCCTTCTCTTTTGAGTATAATAAATTATAAAGTAATACCTACTTTATAATTGTTCTTAAGAGAAGGGAATAAAACGTAGCCCATGTTTTCTTTAAGTTAAAGTATTTTTTCAATCTAACCGGTGCGGTGGTGGTGGTTCCAAATTTTACCGAAAACATTACGATGAAACATAGGTTAGTATGAACCTCTCTCATCTATGGTACCTACTAAAGACATCTAAATTAAAAACTAATGCTTACTGGACAAACACACAGCATCATCGAGCCTTCCACAAGCCAATTAATTCCTATAGAACTTTTTAAAACAGACCTAGCATTTGTTTTCATTTTTTACTCTTCATTTATTTTTCCTTACTTTTGCAAAATGTCGTCGTTTAATTGATAGGTTAAAGTGCTCTTGGGTACCGTCCGAAAAAAAGACTTTCCATCTAGCATAATGTAAATTTATCATGTTACCTACGTCACAGCCAGCACAATCAAATGCACTGCCGTTGCTATGCTATACCAACTACCACCTATTCTATGCCCTAGCCAGTAAACTTCTGTGTACTTAATATTTATTCTGCTACGAAACCACTAGCATTTCAAATTTCAACTCCGGCGCATCAATACTTGACTATGCTGCCGCCGTGAACGCAACCCTTGTAGTAACTACTTAAGCATCTGCGCCTCGTAAAGCCTTACTAACTGTTCGATAATCTAGCTGCAGGAATGTGGGGCCGATAACAGCCGCGCTGGGCGGCCGGTCCGCCATTTTGTTTTATATAACTTACACGGCGGCGCGCGGCGTCGCGGTCGTGTTCGATTTTCTAATGATCGATTCATCAATTTAAATGTCAAACGCCAGTAAAGGGCACTGCCGTTTTTGTCTACGCGAATTTACTTAAATATTTGCGTTAGTACCTATGTGTAGAACTTTCCAGAAAACACCAAAACATTATAAATAAAGGCCGTAAGCAAAGTTGTTGCAAAATTACAATTTATTAACATTTTGAACAACAGAAACAGTGTTCGAGGAAATGTTTCAGGGTTATAGCACGATGACATTATTTATTGACGTTATCTTAGATACGAGCTGCATTCGAGCAGTTTTATTTATAGACTAGCGGAAATACCGCTATATGCTTATAGGTACATATAGGTATTCGTATAATGCCAGACGTTTTGCATTGCTATTAGAATTCATTGCAACCGTTTTGAATAAACATTATCTCTATAGGTAAAGGTAAAGAAGGTAAGTACTTATAGTCGCCGCAGTTATGATACTTGCCACGTTTTAAAAAAGCCATGCTTATTGATGGCGATTTAGTTTTTTTGACAAATGACACGTATTTCGATTACCGAATGTGGTATCTAACTATCCCCACTGTAACCTATTTAAAAGAATAACAACCAGCACTACAGAAACTTTGATAGTGTTTGCTCTCGTCTATTATAACAATATACACTTATAAACTTAAGTAATATTTTGTGTTATAATTATACGAAAATCAGAACAAACCATTAAAATTTTAATGGTTTGTTCTGATTTTCGTTCCAATAAGTAACTGCAGGAAAAAATACCAATTTTAAATATGAAATTACTTTGAAACGAGATCCATTGTTGTACGTGTAAACAAAACAATGCTAAAATATGATATAACTTCCTGATTTACGATACACGTCACGTTTGAAATTATAATTTTATTCGAGGTCAATTATTGTTTTACGAAAACTTTATTACTCGCACATAATATTAAATGATTTATATCCTCCCCAGATAACATTCTCCACACCTGAACATACCTCCGATGCCTCCCTGTGATTTTACTGATTTTTTTTTCTGACGTGTCCAAGACTTCTGTCAAGTCTAAAGGTAATAAAACACTTTAAAACGTTTGCCTTTATTTAAATAAATAAATAATACTGGACTATTCACACATCTAGCCCCAAGTTAAGCAGAGCTTGTGTTAGGTATGGGTACTAGATAACTGATATACTTACACAATATAATACAATACACAGATAGATATTTGTGATTATAAGTACGAAAACGACCAGGATGAACAAATGTCTGCAAATCGTACACACATTTGTCCCGAGGCGGGAATTGAACCCGCAAACTCCTGCGTCGTAGGCAGACCTTCGCCCTCCGCACCACAGAGGTCGTTATTATTAGTAATTAGATCTTGGTTGGCTTGGAATAGCTTATTTTTCTCTTTTTAATACCGAAAATGCGTGTGAATAAAAAATGCTGAAAAGCCTCCGATGCCTCCCTGTGATACTGCTTTTTTCTGACGTAGAACGTTAAGTACCTACCTAATTAGATCTTTTTTGACTTGAAATAGCGTATCTTTATCTCTTTTATCTCTCTCTCTCTCGCTCTATTTATCTCGTTATATCATTACCGAACAACGCGTTTGAAGCCAAGCCACGTGCATAATCTAATGAAGAATGTCTAACCATATAACAGAATTACAATCCAATTTAGGGCAGAAAACACCACGTAAGCGTCAGTTAAAATAAAACCTACACGTCCCTGGCCGGTAGATGTCGCTAGCGAACGCCTCTGGCATTCTTATCGTGGAATTCCTTTGTTTGTTCCACCCTGCATTCATGACGTCTTGCTTTTCATTATGATTCGACGTCTATAAGTAAGTGTGGGTAGTATAGGGTTCCTATATACCTCGCTTAATATTTATAAGTCACATGATGTGTTAACACTATTTTACTTTTTTATCTTTTAAAATGGAACATACCTACCTAATTATTTTATCCGCGGAGTAGAGCTCTGAGTCCGCTACACAGTTTTAACTTTTGCGGTAGTCAGAGTCACCCCGCAATTATTGTAGGGACGATATAAAATGTTAGATTAATATAATAAAGAGTTTTGTATTTTTTGCATTTTGTAACTCACTTATTTCTGTTAACATACGTGTTCGCTTTGGGAAATAAATGTACATGACTTATTAATTTATTCGTAGCATATAACAGTGCAATGCATTCGAAAAAATAAGAAGTGGTTCTGTGCACAAATAGGAGTAAGAACCAGAAACTTTCAAATTATTATGAAAGAGGATTGGACAAACTTTGGTGATCCATTACTAGCGTCTGTCCGTGGGTGAGCTCGTTAGATTTTGATTTTGTCTAGATTAGAAAATAATAGATACATACAATGTAGGTAAGTAAGTATAAATCGCATGGATAAAGATTGGGATTGAAAATAACCGCCTCTCTCATGCTGTCCTGCTTAGACACAGAGTAATTATGAGCGGACATTCAAATTAGTCTACAATTAGATCATATTTGAGTGGTATCGGTACGGTAGGCGATCATTTTTAATACCTATCTACGCGTCTTATACCTTAAATACACGTGTTCACAATGCGTTTTTTGTTTTTACAAAATCACGTAAAAAAGTGTTTTTTTTTTATCGTTGTCTTTATACAATCTTATGCTTGTATCGATTTGCCAGCAGTGCTCATTCAGAAACGCCAAAGATTTGTCTTAATATTTATCTTTCAAACACGAGGTGTTCTCGGTTTTCTTGCTTAGTAGGACCCACACCCAGCATTCCAAACCATACAAATATCGTACTTGACTGATTTTGTTCTTTATTTAGACTCTTGGACACGTCACAAAATCCAAATTATATAACATTATGAATTCGAAAGTAACTCTGTCTCAGTCTGTCTGTGACCTTTTCACGCTTAAATGGCTGAACGTATCTCAATGAAACTTGACAGAGAGGTAAATGGTATCCCGGGAACGGACATAGCCTTCTCGAAAAGTGCGAAGCCGCGGGAAAGAGATTAAAGGTAAAAAGTAAAGAAGCGAACAAGGAACCTTTACCTATCTTGTTCGGTTGTACAGTTTTCGAGGTCTCGGCAACTGATACATTAGGTCGTTGCCTATAGTCCTCGAAAACTAACTGGTGGTAATAGCGTCCACTGAAGTACCTTGTGTATAAATCAATAAATAATGCTGGACAATCCACACTGTATAATCTAGCCCCAAGCTGAGCAGAGCTTGTGTTATGGGTACTGAATGACTAATAAACTTAATAAAATACATTACATGGATATTTTTAATTATACATAAAAAATATCCAGAACATTCGGAACAAGTCTTTGCAGATCGTACCTACAAGCATAGCCTGGAATCGAACCCGCAAACTCCCGCGTCCCTGGCGGACCTTGGCCCACCGCTCCACATCGGTCGTATCTTGTTAATCTTTAATTTTGTATGTTTTGCAAATGTGGTAAAATCATATGAACTTACATATTTCTTCATATTCTCTAGACGACCTCTGTGGCGCATGGGGGCATAGGTCCCCCAGATACGAAGTAGTTAACGGATTCGATTCCCACCTTACTTGGGACGAATGTTTGTACGATGTGCAGCTATTTGTTGGGGATGTTTTCTATACATAATAAAACTATGTCTAGTACCTACAAATCAAGCTCTGCTTTCTGTAGGGCTGAGTGGATTTTCCAGCATAATCTTCTTCATATAACTACGACGGCTAAAATCCAGGCGTTCCAACAATGGTATTCAGGAAACCTGGCTAATCAAAGCTTAACGTGGTTTTAATGAAGCTGGCCCCATTATCGTTAAATTGACTCTGTTAATTAACATACCTAGCTACTAGTACTGAAGGTACCTACAGTAGATGGTTGCTCCGAGCAGTCAACTTGATTGCCATATCAGTTTGACTAGAACTGAGCTAATTTTACGAATATTCGACAAAACTTTCCTTTGAAACTCCGTTTTTGTGTTTTTGCGTTTTTGCCACATACACCTATACACACACACAGCCTTCACCTGTAGTTTTTCATACGTTTTTCAGGATTTATATAAAACTAACGAACCGCCCCAGTTTCGGGCGATATATTCTATAGCCTGTTGTTACTCAGTGATAAACTGAGTGTAGCTTTCTAACTTCAAAGTTTTGAAATCGGGTCAGTAGTTTATAAGTTTAATGGTTACATACAAAAATAGCGCATTTTTAGAGGTCAAAATCTTTTTTCTACCTTCGTTTGAGGGAAAACAAAGCCAAAACTACTGAACTGATCTGAATGAAATTATCTTCAGACGTAGTTGTTTCTGGGCAAAGGGTTCTCCCTAGTCTATCTACACGTCGTGACCCCTGAACATCCCTTTCGTTTTTATTAGAGTTTGACCCTGACCGACGAGAAACAAAAGAAGGGGTACTATTATTCGACATTGTATAATGTAGGTATGTACATACATATGTCTAATTGAATAAATAAAGCTATTTTGTTCATATTTATTTTATTCCTATGTATTTTAGTAACCGGCTTCAAAAATTCTAAAGAGAGGATGTTCTATAATTGGCTGTTTTTAATTACAGACCGATTTAAAAAAATTCTTTCGCCTTTGTATTGACAATGATTTCGAGGGAGTCCTATAAAAAGTTATTCCCGATGGATAAGTATTTTTCCAAATTTAAAATCCCTTAGAATGTAAATTTTTTTTTTTTCAAAACAATCAAATTAATTTTATTCCTACATTTTACGTACAAGAAAATTATAGAATTTAGCCGCAGGCCACTACTTACCCTGATTATCAAACTAGGTATGTCCGTGGTATAATATTGCTGTTTCAGTAAATTAATATTGTAAACGTGAAAGTAACTCCTCTCAGCCTTTACATGCCTTTTGTACCTACATGAGTAATCGGGTGATATGGTCTCTATTTTTGGTTTTGTTAAATAAAACTTGCGAAACCGCGGACAGAAGCTAGCACGTAGGTAGGTATTATAATAAAAGTAGGTAGTTAATTGAAAATAAAAACCCGACTCGGTCCTCGCTTTTTCACTTTTTTCGCAAAATAAGGGAGCAGAGGCCTACAAAATGTAGCTAAAAACCAAAGAAGTACAATTTTTTTTAAATAATTTATTTGTAGTTAATAACATATTAGGTACAGACGATTAGGTACAGATGACCTAATGTTACATTAAGAGATAGTAAATAATACAGATTACAGAAAAGAGATCAATTTATCGAAATTGATTCAATCGTTTTGATGCTTTGAGGTAAAAGTCTAAGTCAATCTCTTTTATTTCTTTAGGCTTACAAAATAAGCTCTTGGACGAGTCAAATTTAATACTATAAACAGGTTTATAAATAGTCATTATTATCAAATAAGAAATAAGATTTTATTGATTTTATTCGCTTAAATTTTTGTCCACTAGTGGAAGAAGCGAAAAATAAAGCACTAGTAAGTTTTATAAAACTTAAAATTGATACATTATCTCAGTCCAAATAGTAGTTAAGAGGGTCCGCCAAGCTCATAGAAACTCTCAAAAAATATAACTCTCTGGTTAGCTACGTCGTTATGACTTTTTTCCAATTTAAATTAAACCTTTTTTCCAATTAGTTTTTCATTTAATTTTCCTCGAAAGTGTCAGCTCTGTTGGCCAGAGCTGACTCTCTATAATAATAATTTCAAGCTCATTTTGCCGACAGCTATTTTCACTTACTTACAGTTAATTATTTGTAAGCTCTGCAGTTCGATTTCGGTAAAATATCCTATTCAATGGGTCACCGAGGAGACGGGTTAAGCGATTTCTGTTTCTATCACATAATGTTACAAAAAAATGTATAACTGATTGATGTTTCTATGTGGGTACTAGAAGTTTTCATAAATATATTGACATGGTAGGTACTGGATTCTCTGGGACCCATGTTAAAAATTGTGAAGAATGTGCAGAAGTTAATACAAAGTAAAAGTAACTTAAACTTCTTAGAAAGATTACATTACTTTAGCCTTAGACAAATCTAATAAAGCATGCAAGGGAAGTGATTCAGCCATAAAACTACACATAACTGTTTCGTAAGCAATAAATAGCACTTTATTAGGGGACTTGGTTTCTAACCTCCTTTTCAAAATGGTCTGCTTAATTAAACAGCTGCTAAACAGTCTGACTTATGTCAATAGAAGAAGACAGAGTGAGAATTAGCAATGTGCTAAGATAAAAAAACATAAAAATATATTTATTTTCAGCAAAAACACATTAGGTACAGTAGGTATTTAACTTAATGGGTAGGTAGGTAGAGTTTCATTATATTGTGATACAATGGCCTGTTAAACTGATAGAAGTTATTGCTGAGGGTTTGGAGACAATGTTTTTAACTTATAGATCTCGCACTAGGCGGAGCCTGATAGCAGACTATTATGAATAAGGGGGGTAATAGTCTTATCCATTTGTCTATAATAAATAACGCGGTTTTTTTTAAATTAATATTTTACGACATTTGTACAAAATGTTCATCCCAGTTGCCTATGTATACAGATAACAAAGGAAAAAATCTTAAAACAATACAGAAGAATATTATTACAAAAACAAAGGAGAATGACATTCAAAGGAAAATAACACAAAAACTGCTTTATGAATATTATTACCGAACAGTTAGTACCTATGAAGTGAAGTTTCCATTTGAGCGAGTCTTCGCTTACTCAAACAGGAAGTTAGCCTCGGTACTATTATAAATAAATAATGCTGGAAAATTCACACAACATTATCTAGCCCCAAGCTAAGCAGAGCTTGTGTTATGGGTACTAGATAACTGATATACATAATATAACACAATACACAGATAGATATTTTTTTTATTATATACATATAGAAAACGACCAGATCACCCTGAGCAAATGTCTGCAGATCGTACACACATTTGTCTCGAGGCTGGGATCGAAACCACAACCTTCTGCATCGCAGGCAGACCTTACCCCACCGCGCCACATCGGTCGTCAATTATATTTGGGTATAGTAAGATTCGATGGATAGCACCAATATTGAGAGTATTATTTTGAGCTCATCTAGAACCTGCTGGCGCTCAGCCTGGTTCCGGGTACATTCCACCAGCACGTGGTACACGCTTTACGATTCAGTGAAGGCACTTTGCCTATTAAATGAGTTAAATTTCTGAGTAGTAAGAGTATGTGTTCGTATCAAAGTCTCTGTGCCGTAACAACATCACTCCTATTAATATTCGCCTAAGAATCTTGAAACGAGGAGGCTGGCTTTGTATAATTTCCATATACCATATCTCTTTATGCTTCGTTTGTTGAAGAAAATTATTAGTTTTTTAATGTTAGTCCATCTAGTAATATTAAGTATCTGTACACACATTTTTTTACGGTACAATAAATTATAAAAATATTGCTGGAAATTCACACATTTTTCCCAATGCGGGAATCGAAGCCGCAACCTCCTGCGTCGCAGGCGGATCTTCACTTCACGCACCGCGCTACAGAGGTCGACAATGTAGATTATAACTACTTTTTTATACGATTCTATTAGATGGCATTGTAGTGTTTTGAATAAATAAACAAAAAATATTCACGACTATAATCAAAACATATACGCTTCTAAATAGAAGGAAGGGATAATTAAATAGAATATATCTGATCCCTCCGGTGTTGACGATCTATATTTATAACCAGGTATGTATATTATTATCGCTTGCCTTCACATAGTCAGTCTTCCATTCTAAGGGTTACCTGTTCCAAAAAACTCTACTGAGAATTCAACTGCAACAAAACTGAAAAAGAAAACAAACAAAATCGGTTAAAAATACGATAATTAGATTAGTGACCGAAGAAAATAAATAATATCCCAAAAAAAAGCATTTCGGCAGGACTTGAACCATTGAACCTTTGAACTTGTGTGTGGGCTTACGCAGTATAACAAAAAACCTCAGATTTGACCTGTTAAAGATACTGGCCATAGTTTTGTTTCGTCTAATGCCCACGTATCCTCACGTATTCGCAGACAACCTTGGACTTTGATTATCTTTATCTAACGAAATGACGCTCGTTGTTTGAACAATAGACGTGTTCAACACTTGGATAGAGTCCACTATTGTCTTTAATATTGAAGTTGAATGCAGTAAATGAATAAATTAATTAAAATGAAGTAGGATTATTGTGTTCGTACCACGTGCAAGTTAGGGTTTTTAGTTAGGAGTTTTTGAAAGGGCTCGTCCGTTGGAGCAGTATCAACCGTTTTCGTGCCAAACATCAGCTTTGTAGGTTGCATGTAGTAAAATGGAACAACTCAGTTGAAGAATTCCTGTCAGTCAATTTTTTGCATAACATAACCTAGCTAGACTAATGACCTCTATAGTATAGAGTCTATACCATTTAGATTTTGTCTGAATTATATACAAAAGAAATTACAAAAATAAAGATTACTCGAGAATCTTTTTGTATTTGGTAACTTCTTTTTTGATATTCATCATCATCAGCAAATTATTAAGTCCACTGCTGTAAATATGACTCCCTTTTTACATTATTCTTAGAATTATTCTATTATGATTACATAATTAGGATTGACATGCATGTGCCGATTACGTTTGACAATTTATATGAACGGCCAAAAACTCAGGTCAGGTCTCAGGTCAAAAAACGCTTTGTAGGGTACTTGTACTTACATGTACTATTGCCCTTAGCGTAAACAATGTAAGCAAAATAAATAAATCATATACAATTCACACAGCATCACCTAGCTCCAAGCTAAGCAGTGTTATGGGTACTAGATAACTGAATCAATATTATAAAAAAATGAAAAATCCTTCTATACTCCATTTAACTCCCACTCCTATTTTAAATGTGATAGTTTGGATGGATGGATGGTTACCTCTTTACGCCAAAATGAAAAGAATCACCGCATGAAAACATCGGACAGAAATTTTGCATTCGTCGAATATAACATAGGCTACATTTTATCCCATAATTCAATTACAATGATGAAAATAAACTCTAAACGTTTCCATAGAAACGAGTGCGAAGCCGTGGGCATATACTAATCTTTCTGAACTTGGCTGACGCTCTATCGCGTGTGTCACTTATATCTTTAATGATAGTGGTTCTGTTCCCACAAAACCTAAACTAACTATTCCAAAAACGTATCCGTCCCTTTTGTACGTTCGAAAAAAGAGAATCAAGAGAAACAGCAACATTTTTAGGTCAGTGAATTTAGGTTTTGGTGCCAACAGATTTCTGACCATTATCTGTGTCCGTGAACTGATATTAAACACACAATAATGTCTGTATGTTTCCTTTTCACCACTTAACTGCTGGAAATCTGTGTATTAGGTGCTCATTCCACTGATCCAATTTCTTTGTCCAATGTACATTTGATCAAAGAACTTTGACGACTTCATCCAATTTACGAGCAACACCGAGATTTGATCAAAGATTTGAATACTAGTTTCTGCCCGCGGCTTCGCACTCGTTGTTTCTATGAAAACGTATACAGGTTAATTCTTTCCATTGTAGCCTATGTTTTATTACACACAAGAGCTAATGATAACCTATGGAAATTTTCAGCCTGATCTGGTGAGAATTTTTTTCGTGAAGAAATAAGAACTTCCTTCTATCCTTAGAAATAAGAACTTCCTTCTATCCTTAGAAATAAGAACTTCCTTCTATCCTTAGAAATAAGAACTTCCTTCTATCCTTAGAAATAAGAACTTCCTTCTATCCTTAGAAATAAGAACTTCCTTCTATCCATACAAACTGTCGCATTTTCAATATTAGTGTGATGTAATTTCATTTGAAATCCAGTAGGTACGCAAATTACTAAGGAATCTTGGATAAAGATATTGGATGAGTGGGAATGGGCATCCATCCAAGAAATTTGATCAAATGTTTGACAAAGATATTGGATGACTGGAATGGGACCTTAGAAAACAAGGACCTACTCCGATTAAAACACTTGGATATTTTTGGTATAAGTACAAAGGTGTTACGAAACCCAAGGAATTATTTAACGACATTCAAGCAAAACACATAAGCTCGAATCAATTTTTTATAGAAGTTGTGTTTTGGTTTTTTGTGATAACTTTACTGTTACTTGTTGTTTTCTGTTATTGTTATCAATTTGTTAAGTTTCCATAATAAATGTCTTTGTTGACATAAAATATTTTGGATTCTGAAGTATGGATATTTTGGTGAAGGATCTATTTTTATGGTAAAGATTATCTGGATATACATATAAAAATGAATCGCCGTTCGTTAGTCTCGCTAAAACTTTAAAACGGCTTGACCGATTTGTATGACTTGTTTTGTTTTATTTTCTCTTATACAGGGACGGTTTAAAAGAAAAGAATAGGGGAAAAAAATCTAGGTAAATGACCCCGTGAGCTTCGTATCGAAGCTCACAGGGTCATTTAGTATTTTAAATAAAAATTGCATGTGTAGCCGCAGGCAGAAGTTGGTATACAATAAACTTATAAAAGCTCAACAAACAAGAGAGCTTTAAGATCTTCTACTCTTTCCCTTCAAACTGCTGAAGGGTTAGCTAAATAGTACACGTTTTAGTTCTAAATCTGAAATATTACATAGACATACAATCATCATCATCATCATCAGCCTATACCAGTCCACTGCTGGACATAGGCCTCCCCTAATGAGCGCCATAGCGCCCTGTCTTCAGCTTGCCGCATCCAGCATCTGCCAGCAGTCTTTCGCAAATCGTCATCCCACCTGGTAGGAGGGCGTCCTACACTACGTTTTCCGAGTCGCGGTCTCCACTCAAGAACACGTTTACACCAGCGGTTGTCGGTTCTTCTCGAAATATGGCCAGCCCACTGCCATTTCAGCTTGCTAATCCTTTGAGCTATGTCGATAACCTTGGTTCTCTGTCGGATGTATTCGTTGCGAATTCTATCCTTCAGAGAATCTCCGAGCATAGCTCTCTCCATAGCTCGCTGAGCGACTTTAAACTGCTGGTCCACAGCCCTACCGTGAGTGACAGACAAGAGAGAGTGTGAGACATACAATACACATACAAATTTTACGAAAATCTTTGATTTTAAGCTTTTTTATCCCGGAAAATCGCGTGCAAAGGCGCTCATAGAAATATGTAATCGCATGGGTCAGTGGCATCTCGTAAAAGCTCGTAAAAAAGATCTCGGAGTAGCTCCTCTCATCATGCCTATTGAATCAATATTGAAACAATGTGACAATGACAATGCGCATACTACCAACTACATACTTATTCTTCTCTACTAGCTATGTAAAAGAAATACTTGTAAAAGAAATAATCAAAAGAATCACTAGCGTCACGTAATCACGTTCCACCTTTATCCAAGCACCCTTAACTAAAGCTCACAGTCGATATACACAAACGTGTCGTAGGTTCGGAGTCAACACGTGTTCCAAATTGCATACGTATCTCTATTTCACTAGCTGTGCCCCGCGGTTTCGCCAGCGTTAAATTCGAACTTCACATTTCTAGGGGCATATTCCCGTAAATCTCCCACGGGTTTTTAATGTTTTACCACAAAGAGTAGTCTATGTTACTTTGCATCCTTTCAACTAACTCTATGCTAAAAATCAAGTCGATTGGTTAATTAGTCGGGGCATGAAGGAAGGAAAAACAAACAAAAAAAACACACGTTGCAGTGCAGCACGTATCAGTTAGGATTTCCATTTAAAAGTTGTAGTTTCAGACCTGGGATAACAAAGGTGTTATCCACGCACGATCAGAATCAGGCGGAAGCGGAACCTTGTCAAAGTAAATATTTTAGGTCATATTTCCCACGCAATGCGCAAAATCGGATAAAACCTTGCCAAGCAAATGTCAGACCGCTTTTGTTTCAGTTCGAAATAGTTCCGTCCTATTCTGAGTGCGTGCGGATTATTCCCGCTTTTTACCCTGGAAAACGCGTGCAAAGTCCCTCGCAGAAGCTGTGTTGTATTCTATAATCCAAGCACCCTAAAGCTTGCAGTCAATATAGACAAACGTGACGTAGGTTCGGGATCGACACGTGTTTCAAATTGCATATCTCTATTTATGGAGCCCTTACAATTACGCCCCTCTCTACAGCCCCTTCTATCCGAGCTATCTGATTTTGTTTTGAAAACAATCCCTTTTTAGTGTGCAATGTTAGAATACACGGTTAGATTTGACTTGGGTATCTAACCTAAATTGACCGAATTTTTTAACATAATATTAAGAATGAAGATACCAGCTTCATTCTTAATATTATGTTAAAAAATTCGGTCAATTTAGGTTAGATACCCAAGTCAAATCTAACCGTGTATTCTAACATTGCACACTAAAAAGGGATCTTCGGTTCTGGGTCGTTTCAAACACTTAGTAAGTAAGACCTGGTTTGCTTTGTGCTATGGAAAATTAGTGAATACATTATAGGTATCCTTACCAAAGTACCTAAAACACAAAAAACATCTTACCTTAAACACAAAAAATTACAAAAGTAAGTAGTAAAATTTTAAAATAACCCTAGGTCCTTGGAGTCCTGGGGCACACGCAATGTTCAAATAACTTATAATTATAAAACTTCTTATAGAGTCCACATAGAGTCCACATTCCACACGGAATGCTGGCTTTTATTTCGGTCAACGGATTAGCATTGCAAGTGAACGTGGCAATGCTGCCAGCATTCTGGGCACTGCCTTCTGGTGACGGCTCAGATTCTTAGGATGTAGATGTAAGAACTATAAATAATGTATACTAGTTGCAATTATATTAAATATTATTTATTTAATCATTTAATTTTGTTATTTCACATAGATTAGATTAGTAGAATTGTAAGGTCATTGAATAATTTTATACTGTAAAATTTTCAAATCTTTTATCCTGCTTGAAGCTCGCATCTTTCTAATATCCTTTCGTGTCACAAAAAACTTGGACATACGGGAACTAGTCGATATGGAGATTGTTTTGGTTCAAACTAAGGTCAAGTGCTGTAAAAACGTTAAACCGTGGATATCACGTGTTGAAAATATCGAGCACACGTAGGCGTCAATGACGTATGTCCACCTACGTCGCTTTAAAGTACCGCATACCTACAGTCTACACTGATGATATGACTATACCGAGACATTTTATTGTTTTATTTATTGACATCTGTCATTCATGTCGGCAGGTGCTGTTTACTCTTAAAAACAGTTCGGATCTCGACTCGACCCCAATATCAATTTCATTACTATCTTAAAAGTCAGTGATTTTAGAACGAAATGAAACGATTCGATTTTATTAATCCCAATCGTAGAAATTTTACAATATGAAGTCTAGGATTGTCTTCGACTTCGGCGGGACTCGAACCCGCGCCCCACCCTTAGTACGGGTGTGCTCTAATCAAATAAGCCACGAAGTCTCTGTCTTGTTGTCGATTTGAGATCCCTTCTTCAATAAGTATTGTGAACTACCAGTTCCGCACTGACAATGGTATTTAAGGGAAATAATGTTAAGCTTAGTTAGTTTTATATAAATATTGAGTTTTATACAAATTAGATTATAATTAGACTAAGATAATGTATTAATTTTAAGTTTTATAAAACTTACTAGTGGTTTCTTTTTCGCTTCTTCCACTAGTGGACAAAAAATTGAAGCGAATAAAATCAATAACATCATATTTCCTATTTGATAATAATGACTATTTATAAACCTGTTTATAGTATTACATTTGACGTGTCTAAGTGCTTAGTTTGTAAGCCTAAAGAAATAAAGTTATTGACTTTGACTTTGACTTATAACATTTAACCTGGCTGAAATCCAAACACGTGAATTTCAGTATTTTGCTAATATTTGTTGATTATACTAGTACTACAACAGTTTTCATAATTTGCAGCGATCTCTAAACAAATAAACAATATAAGTAGACTGCATACAAAATAGGTAAAACTAGATCAAATACGTTTAAAAAAGTCGACGATCTTCCTCACTAAATGGCAGCCATTTATAATTTCGCTTTCCCCGAGCTCCTACTTAATTCGTCATATCTCTTTATGTATTAGTGCCAGTAGTTCGCAAGTTACTCTATTTCATTCTTGGAAATATACCATTATCAACAAGCAGAATTGAAATTACTTCGGAAAACTATTGAAAATATACACAGAAACCCAAAAATTTGTCAAGTAGTTCCACATTCTTTCTGGTTATAATATTGAGACAGACCTATAAATTTGTGTACGTATTTCAATAAATAGGAAATTCTCTACAATTGAATACTAAAGGTATGGCTGTAGATCTTATACAATTGGAGATATTGTTGTTTGTATTTTGCATACTCGACCTGAAATTTGTAAGTATGATTTCAGCACGTCTCAAGTAAAACTCAATAAGAAACAAGCACTTGGAAATTTTATTCTATAAACACATGTCTAGGAGCTTTTGCATCATGCAGTGGTAAGACCAAGGCTAATAATAATAATGATTTAAATAAAGTTCTAGCTATGGTATCATCGAAAAAGGTTAGTGTTAAATAATAGGGTATATCCTTATTTATTGATAAATGGTAGGTAATCTGTGTATTAACTATTTCAGAAGCGTTTAGGTATATAGAATCTAAGGATCCTACCAATACCTACAGTAATATTTACAGATTCTAGAAGTTCGCTCCAACATTTACTAGGTGTACCTCGATTTTTCGAGGAATATCGACTGCCTACACAATACTGCGTATTATCCTGAATTTATAATCACAAAGTAGAAAAGTGGTGCTTCAATGGATACCGTCAGCCAATGAAATTGCAAATTATTTTGTTGGCCAGAGAAGCAATAAAAGACTGCATACCTGCATCCTTTTTATACAAACTGTACAAAACAATAAGACAGATTCCTATAACCAATGGAAAGTATATTTTAATGTGCGGTCTCGAAATATGTATATGGTATGAAATGTTCCAGCCACATCCTTTGAGTCTTCCACGACAATAACATTTTGAATCGTCGCGAAACTGTTATTGCATTAAAGACTCGATCCGGTTCGACTCACTTTAGGCAATATTTTTTTACATTAAATAAAAATTCATCTACACCGAATTGCCTCGTATGTAATTCAATAGACGATGATTTCATTTTGATGAAGTGTGTTCGCAACAAATCGTTTAGAAGTAGTATTTTGTTATTTCGTTTTAGGCATGTAGGTCTCTACAACAGAATTGTAGCTGAACTTGTTTCGGATACAGCAAAAACGCTTTTCAAACTGGCAATGTTAGGTAATTGGTTAAATTTGTTTTAGTTTCTAAGATTAGATTTTGTTTTGCTCTGTTATGCATCTCCGACAAAGCCATTGATAATAAAAAAAACTCTAATTAGATAGAATTTTTTTTTTGGGAACTAAAAAAAAGGTTTATAATTCGAAAATTAAACACTTTACAATATAAAAATATAAAGTTTAGCATCTGTATTTTTTAAAACTAATATTAGCACGCCAACTACCTGTATAAAACATGTGTTATTGGTCGGCAGGTAGAAAATGCCTCGGCATTAAGCCCACCCTTTGTACCTTAGTGCAATAAAGTTTTAAGTAAATAAAAATTAAGCTAAGCAAGCAATTTTCACGCATAGAAATAGTATCCGAAATTATTTTACATGAACACAATGTATACAAAACCAAATAGGATCTACCAAAAAATTATGCTGCACATTTCCACATTATCATCGTGTTACAAAGTAATCAAAGCTTGTGCTATCGCTCACAATTTGATATAATACATAACTACGACTCTATACTACAGGATGGCGCTATTTTTAACGCAGCTTCCTTCTCTTTTCAAGTTTATACATTGCCCCACCCTGTACATCTGCCTACCTGCAGTGCAGACCAAGCACATGGTTTGTTCTCTATGGTAGAATAGACAATGACCACGCATCGACATATTCGACATAGTACATTGCGTACATTACTGAAGTAAGAATGAATTTCAAATGATTTACTCATTCGAAGTTTCCCGGAATTCGTTGTGTGATCCCGTGAATTTCCTCACACGTCGCGTGAATGCAGACCGCTGACCGTGCTCTGCTAATCTAGGTCATGTGCTATGTATACCTACAGTCCTCAACAGCCTATATTGATCCACTGCTGGATGCAGGCCTGAAAAGCGCCTCATTGGCTTTTATCTCCTGGGGGGAAATACCTACGGAAATACCCATAATCCCACGCTGGCATTCGGGTTGCGGACCGCAGTTCGGTGGTGTTTATTGTTGTACAGGAGGCGCTGCTGCCCGCCCCCCGGTGTATGTCCCTAAGTTGCCTCGTACGACACCCACGGGAAGATTTGGGGTGGTGCAAATTCTAAGCCGGCACCACACGACTATACCTACAGAATTAAATAATATTATAACGTAAGGTTCTCACGCAGGCAACAGACGGATGGAGACGGCTCAGGGCCGTTATTGGTGACGTCTATACGGCGACATTATACCATCGGTGGTGAGCCTTTTTGACGATTTGTAACGAGACGTGCTCGTGATGTCTCATTTTCCATAGATTTCGGCACAGCGCCTCTATCGTGCGGAAAGGGAACTACGCAAATCTCATACAAATATGAGACCTTACGATCACGTCTACAGTTTACCGTCAAATAGATTCACCATTCTAATGATGATGAGAATCTTGATAAGTTTGCGTTTCATCGCAAATTAGGCCCTTTATATTTTACTAGCGGTCCGCCAAATTTTCGCATGGGTATATTCTATCGCCTATGTTCTAATAATAGATAATGAAGGATTCTAATGGTGAAAGAAAAAAAATTGGTCCAGTAGTTTCGGAGCCTATTCAATTCAAACAAACTAATCTTTCCTTTATAATATTAGTATACACTATTAATCCACTTGTAAGTACAAGGCATAGGTTTCACCTATTTGTTTTCGAGAGGAAAAACCTTACGTAGGTGCCTGTCTACATAATGAACTTTCAAAAATCAAAGCCATCATGATTTTTTTATCTTTGCAAACCATCAAAGTCATCGATTTAGACAAAATCGCAATCAATATCGTTTGTTTCAATAGCAGAATGGTCTCACCAGACACGTTGTCATTAATAAAGAATTCATTTAATATGATGATATTAGGATTATTACAGAAATGTGTATTTTTTTTATTTTCTTAATGTACCTAACAATAGTATTTTGTTTTCGTAGGGATAGAAAAACGTTTATCTCACTTAAAGTAGCATGCGGGTAGAAATGAATCTATATCTACTAATATCTGTACGATCACAAACAAACAACCTGGGACAAATATTTGTACGATCTGCAGGTATTTGTTCCGGGTGTTCTGGTCGTTTTCTATGTATAATAAAAATATCTATCTATGTAATGTATTGTATTATGTATATCAGTTATTAAGTACCCATAACACAAGCTCTGCTTAGCTTGGGGCTAGATAATGCTGTGTGAATTGTCCAGCATTATTTATTTATAATATTACAATTGCAAAATGTGTTTGTTTTTTCATTTATTTGTTTGTCCTTTCTTCTCGCCCTAACTAAGCAACCAATATTCGATTGATCAACGGATATAATATAACATTATATGATTATACCGTTCATAAAAGTTAATAAAAATAATTATCTTTGGACACGTTTGTGCATTCACAAGTTTTTCTACAACTAGCTTATCTAATCTACAGTGCCTTAATACAAAACCATATTACAAATCAAGTTTTTGCGTGCGACATCGCATGCGTTTTTTAAGGTTTTATTTCTATCCCATGGGAACAAATTTATGGAATAAAAAGTAGGCATTTCTAGACCTGGAACAAAACATAGGCTGTATGCAATATTTCAGCGCGATCCATTGAACAGCTTTGGCGTGTAGAGATAACACACATCCATACATCCAAACTTTTACATTGATAATATTAGTGTGATTGTTTCAATCAGCCAAAGCTTCGTCAATTGTATCGAAACTATTATTCAATAGAGATTTTTTTACAAATAAAAATTGTTCCAAGTCATGTTTGTTTCATATTTCTAAAGATATATCTACACTAATAATATAAAGAGAAAAGATTTGTATTTTTGTATGTAACGAATAAACATAAAAACTACTGGACCGATTTTAAAAATTCTTTGCCGTTAGAAAGCTACATTATCACTGAGTAACATAGGCTTTAGAATACACCCGTGCGAAGCTGGGGTGCACCGCTAGTTTTAATATAAAACTAATTTTAATTATCACTCATAGAATTTACGTTAAACCTACCTACATACATACCTACCTTACGTTTGCCTAGGTGGCTAAACATTGCACTTGCAATAATCAAAGTCAAGCCCTTTTTTCACCTTTTGCAAACATCTGAGATAATGCCCGAGTGTGTGTGTGTGTCTGTGTGGGTGATTAAGACATAGTCAGAATCAATACGCTTATATCCATAAATTGTTATACTAAGAAATGTGTAACATGAACAATAAATAGCATACGCAAACCGATTAAAAACATGCTTTGAATCAAACCGACGAAATATGATTTCGAAATCGGCAGCGTCTGGAAAAATACGTTATCGAGATGAATACATACGACCTTCAGCAATGAAGTTTACGACCATGAAAACATTAATCTTAAGTAGGTACGTCACTATAAAAGGATAGAGGGTCCTTAACTCAATCATCATCATCAGCCAATATTGTCCACTGCTGAACATAGACTTCCCCTTATGAGTACCATAGGTACCGCCCTGTCTTCAACTTGACGCATCCAATCTTTACTCAATAAAGTGGCACAATTACCACAAAATATCTCGTATTTCTCATATGTTTCATGATAAGATTATCATGAAATAAAAATATTCATGAAACAATAACAACAGAGTCTAAAAATCCAGTAAACAAGCTTGTGTTGTGTCATTAATAGCCCTAACAATTGTGAAATAATAATAATGGCTCATAATATAACATACATACTAAATAACAACATACCTCTTACATATCTATGTAAGTACATAACACTTATGTACCACATACCTATGTATACGTTGATCCGTGGTAACGCAAAGTAAAAAGCCATGAGATTTTATAGATAAGTAGTCTGGTTCCCAATGTCCGATATATTACCTCTGTAGAATACAGTCCCACCCAACATTATAACCTAAAAGATCCATTCATCGTCTATCACATGGTAGTGTCCTAAAGCGTGTCAAAGCTATGCCTCATAATCCTAACCTCTTACAGAACAAACTGTATATGCCCCGTACCGATTCCCATGTATTCAGTATTTTAAACACAGTGAAAAAGATATCCCATGGTACACTAGTCTTTGTTTCCCATTAAAGCCCAAAAAATTCAGTATACAAGCTCCTAACACGTGATAGTGTCCTAAAACGTGTCAAAGCTATGTCTCATACATAACATAACCTCTTACAGAGCAGTACGAGTATCTATACGTAGAAGAGATAACGCACAGTGTATTGGAAACAGTAGGTAAGCTTAGAACGGATGTTTGTTAAACATGATTCACAGTAGCTATAACAATCTTTGAATGTGTTACGCTTGTTTTCTTTGCCCTCGATTCGTGAAAATCATAATTACAAACCTTGTTAATTGCCAAACGGATTTAGGAAACTACTATTTTATTTATAACTTCTAGCCCTCAATCCCACTCTAGGATACAAGGTTTCTATTTTTTAAGTATGGTAATACCAATAGGTACCTAATTAATTATTTAGTATGGTTTTTTTATATTCATTCCATGTAATTACGAATCGGCTTCAAATTACCTTGTAAAGGTGCACAACCAAAAACTATCTCTAAAAATAAACTCGCTCTAGCGTAGGCTCCATAAAACGATAACTCATCTAAATACCAAACCATTCTCGAAATAAGACTACAAATTTGCCTGAGAAACTGCTTTGTAAGTCAATAAGGTTTTAAATTCAAGTTTAATATTCATTCGATTCAAGCCGTGCCACAATCACCTCTGCAAACCGTTGAATACATTCGTTGAATATAACCTATGTATGGTAATATTGTAAAGTGTAGCATGAAATCTCCCTTACTGAGCAACTGCAATGTCTACTGTGATGGAACGTAGCCGAGCCAAGTTAATAATAATAAACGAGAGAAAAAACCGCTCTCGACTGAGGGGCTGCGTCTTCCGTCGATAATGTAAATAGAACGAGGCAGTCAAAACGGCGAATGTGCGAACACGTATTCAACAGTTTTAAACCCAAATTACTTCGCAAATACACCCAGGAACCCGGACTTTTTTACATATTACGCAACAAAAATTACCAAGCTAACATAAAATGCTTAAAAACCAAGTTGAAATGCCTCGGAAATGGCTAAAAACCGAGGTAATTAACACAGTATGGCGCGCACATTCGCTGTGTTGCAATCGCATTGCGTGTCGCTCGGGCGTGCTCGGCCGTTTCCGCCGGGCGCTCGGCTAACGGCTCTTTTCCCGCACGGTGCGCTGGCGCAGACTTTCGCTACAAAAATAAACGCTCCTTGGCAGAGAATCAAGGCGACAGGCGAGCCTTCGGACTTATAACATTATATTCAAACAGTTTTATGGGCGACGTTTTGCATCTCTGCTTTATGACCGGCTTTCTCTTGAATTTGCAAACTCATTACAAACGACAGAGCTCTTTTATCTTTAATTTCAAGTTATCAGAGCGGATAGAACCAGTTTCTTTACAAAGTGACGAATGGCCTTCAGATTTGCCGCAGTTCCTTTTCGGATGAAATCTCTAAATAGGTTCTTATCTTGAAACTATTGTTGACTTGAGCTAGCACGTGTAGGCTTGTAATGTAAGTAGGTACGTATCTTTTTTCAAAGTTTACCCTATTATTGTCCGCATCTTGAGACTCACTAGTATGTAGTCGGACAAAAGAATAGCCATATCATGTAAGGTAGGTAAAATCTCTGCCAACGAGTTAATTCGGCTCGCTCTCTAAGTTTTGCAGGTTCGGTAAGTACAGTACCATCAGTTTTTCAGCATATAGTAAATTTGTTACGCTCCTACAAGCTGCCACAATGTGGTTTTTGTTCCGAAAGAGGTTCATACTGGATCCCGCCGAGTCAAGTGCTCTTGACATTTTATTGAAATCTGCTGAAAAAATATTACAGGTACTCAAATCGGAGTACAATTTATGTAGTGTAGTGAGAGAAAAGTAGACCACAAATCTTTAAGTCCTCCTCATACAGTAAAGATGAAGCTCGTTAGCATAGTGATTCGTGTGATAACTATTATTTGGTGAAAATCTTTCGTACAACCATTGCCTTTCTTAAGTTCACAATTCCTTCCATCATATGGTTGCCTGGAAGGGTCGCTTCTATTCTAAGCGAAGGCCGCCCATACTTAGGTTATGTAATGTTGTTTTCTGGTGTACAATAAAGAACTTTTGTATTGTATTGTACTATGTGTAACTCCGACCAGGTGGTATGACGATTTGCGAAAGACTGCTGGCAGATGCTGGATGCGGCAAACTGAAGATAGGGCGCTATGGCGCTCATTAGGGGAGGCCTATGTCCAGCTGTGGACTAGTATAGGCTGATGATGATGTGTAACTCAAAGTTTTGAATTCTAAAACTACTGAACTTGCAAATATGTTAGCCTAGTTTGAAAATAATCGCGTATGAAGCATAAAATTTACTAGATTTTCGTTGCAGTTTCTCACTGGACAAAGTTTTGACTTTCCCTTCCAATGGGAAGGGAAAAACAGGCATGTCTTTTATACTGAGCGCGCACCTATCGGCGCTGCAGACAGGCATTGGATCATTGTAGTCCGAAATAAAAGAATTTTGTTTATTTATTTATTGCCTGCAGTCATCACAATTCCTCGTGGCATTTTATTGAAATGCCGCGGGTTCGCTGCTGATCGGTGCGCGATGCTGCATACTATTTCATATTGAGATTAAAGAAAATTCGATAACTGCAGGGAATGTCGCGTCTGCCGCGCTGCCAGGTACGAGTTCAGCTTTAGGTACCTACCTATAAGAAACTTGACAGTTCTATTTTAAATTCACAATCCACAGGGGCGCATGGATGTCAATATTGGGGCCACATCTGTCGTTCCCGTATAGGCCTTACAAGTTATCTTACGTAGATTCCGAAAAACGAACACCTCTTATACCTTTCGTCGTCGATGTAAAGGCCATTGATGATGATGATGATAAGAAACTTATGGCTTTTATACATCTTTGTTTCGATCTTTATATTTAAGTTATGGTATGTTATGTTTTAATTATGGTTATGTAGGTGCTTTGTCTTTTAAGCTACTTATATCTGGTCCAATTTTATGTTTGCTAATAAAATTACTAGTTCTCTAGGATAAAGCTCATCCAGGTTTGTCCTGATTCAATCCCGTTAATTAAATTAAACTCCGGCGCTGCGTTATTGTGCATAATCTTGTTATTGTTGGTAGATAATTAAAGTGGGAGTAGTTTAGAGTCTGGTCATTTAACCCTAGCTCTCAAACCTTAGTTTCGTGTAACGTTATCATTATCACTAACCGTTCGTTAATTTACGACGAATTAAAACATCAATGTGTATATCATCAATTTTTATTTATGAGACATAAGTATAACACAGGTTGTTTTGTCTCATAAATAAAAATTAGTTAGAATGTTTAGCATTTTCTTAGTGAAATATCAAGGTCTATTTCGGAAATAAACCAAAAATAATAATTAGCCACAGAAACAATATGCTCCCTGCAAATGTTTGTTTGCAGCCCTTAGAGAAGTTCAAAGTTTTATGACTTTTGTAGTATTGCATTGATAGCTGCAAGTTTTGATAAAAGCTCTTGGAACACCCTGAAATACCTTATACCAGAAAATGATAAATTTCAGCGCTGTCTGAAATCTTTATCACACGATTCAATCATCTCTCGATTCAACTTATATCCGCAAAAAGTGACTACTGGTCGCTAATAACACGATTTATAGGTATCAGAAAAGGGTGGGGTGGCAGATGTCAGGAACATACCGAAACACTAAATGCTCCAGGTACGCGCCGAGCCGTCGTCGTTATTTTTACGAATGGTTAGTGATCTAGGGTTAAACGAGTACAACGTAGTACAGAACTAACTCAGTTATTGATTTTTTTTGTCTTGTAGTTTAATAAATGAAAAATAAACCACTAGTAAGTTTATGTATCACTTATTTGTCTAATACATATTTATTTTGCCTATCTAAGTCTAAATATAATATGATTAAGGTATGTACATGTCAAGTGTTGCCACGAGTAACTAAGCAAAGCAAAGCAAGGGTACTTGAAATTATACATATTACCTAGATAATTGTATAATATAAAGGCACTCAAAATATAAATATCAAAAAGTAAATGCCGAGAATTGCGGGAGTACAAAGAGTAGATAGTCTTATCACTCGAGCGATCTCTTCCAGGCTATGATTATCCCTTTATTTTGATGACCTTCTGTAAATTCGTAAAAAATATTTCCTCTTTCAAAAACCTATATATATAGACTTGCTAAATGACAGTTACTGATCTACCTATCGTTTGCAGAATCGAGGTCCTTATACCAACAAGGTCAGCCTTAACGTAACAATAGAAAACTCGTCTACAATTGCCGGATACCACATTAAATAAATAAGCTCATACAAAGCCCAACAACTCGATTCAAAATCAAACTCACAACATCGTACATACAGTTTAAAATTCCAGTCGCATGCGCGTGTGATTTTATGAAAACACTCGTGCGCATGTGTGCGTGGACCGTGGGGTTGCGTTGCATAGCGTGCGGTAGATGGCGCCTCAAGGCAGCTCTCATACAATGTCATGTCATACAAGTTGTTTTGGATGACGTGGTGGCTTGCACATATGCTATCGATGATTTGAGTCGCTTCTTTGTTTGATGAAAGAATATCTGAAGAATTTACATTTATTCACCGTATTGCCATGCCACAGACATTTTTGCATTTCTCTTAATAATAATGGGACGAATATGAACTCGAACAAATTAAGGTTAAATCGAAGCTGATAGGAAAGCCAAACAAAAAGAAACCTAAACAATCAAATTATTCGATAAACCCTCTATTAATGGACATTGTCAACACTAAAGTAATTTTAATTAGAGACAGTTTATTATAATTAATAAAGACTACGTGATAAGATTGTAACGTGAGTAAAACTTAACTAGGTCGGTATTGTTTTATTTTGTTTCTCAAACAAATACATATGTTTCGGAATATGTAGGTACAATTAAAAAATAATCATTTACTTAAATGAAAACACAGAAAGTCATATTGAGTAAGAGGTCGTAACAAAAATAAATTAATACATTAACACAGAAAATAAAGTATTATATTATTTGATACATACTTATTAACATTAAAGATGTATGTAATTATTGTTGAAAGAATTTTAAGAATTTGACAAGATGATTAAGAGAAGTAGATTACCCTAAGCAAACACCTTTCAAAATAACTCAATAAAATAATATAAAATTATGCTGGACAATTCACACAGCATTGCCCCAAGCTAAGCAGAGTTTGTGTTGTGGGTACTAGATAACCGATATACATAATACAATACATTACATAAATAGATATTTTTTATTATACATAGAAAACGACCAGAACACCCTGAACAAATCCTGCAGATCGTACAAACATTTGTCCCAGGGCGGGAATCGCACCCGCAACCTCCTGCGTCGCAGGCTTCGCCCACCGCGCCACAGAGGTCATCCGTTCAATAGATAAGTGAGATCAGTAGGAAGGAACTGAACTTGCCATAATTAGGTGTTAGCGCTACTCAGCCGTGATAAAATTGGCACTTATAGTTTCTTTTTCCCGCGGTGATCCATGTTCCTGCCTTGTTTTTAAGACATACACAGGACGTCCCACGGCTCAAAACGGAAGCAAATCAAAATGAGTTTTCTTATATTTTCTTCGTATTAAGGCGAAGTACGTTCGTATTTTCGAGACAAGGACGAGCGAACACCGCGCAGTGAAAGCGAGAAAGGGACGCAAGAGCCGGCCCGCGCGCAATTTCACTGCTTTTTATTTATAAATTTGTTATTGCTCTAAAATAATACTCTTTCGCAAAAAACTAAAACCATAATCCTCTAAAGTATTTAGTTAAGTATTTTTTAGACAATATTTCATTCAAATATGTTAAGTAACGAGCAAATGAAACTGGTTTTCCGTAGTAAAAATGCAAAATTTAGAGGAAACTTTGCGATTTTTTTCTATCGAGTCAAGTTGAGTCAATCGTGTTTCGGCTCCCATAACTTACTAACGAAAATCCTAAACTTTTGATGCTCATCAAAAAAGATTTAAAAAAATTATGTTTTCTTGCCTTAAAACTGGTTTTCCGTCTAGGCAAAACCTGAGTTTTGGGACCTACTTCACCTTAAGATACTTTTCATCCATGTGGCATAGCCGTGGGACGCCCTGTTTCTCTTCATTTAAGTTTTTCCGGAAAATAAATTAGAAGTGAAACAATGAAAATGTACGCAATATGCTAGAGTGGAAGTTTTATAGAAAACACAAATTTCTTACGATTGGTATAACGGAAATATTTCTATTAGCTTGGTGATTCTAACGCTGAAGAAAATGCCCGAAACGTGGGTTTTCAGCGGGCATAGGCTTAGTCAGCAATACGGCAGTAAGAGCGTCCGCGGATTTTTGGCAGTTATCAAACAAACGCTGTTCATATATACCTACATATGTATATTTGGACAATCCCTGGCTGGTCGCTTGCCGGCTGAGAGAAGCATACACTAACACATTCATGGCCTACCACATGCCCCTCGAGACCAGAATTCAAACTATTTTGTGTTTTTTTTTTTGTTTTGCTTTTTAATAAAACTAGCGATTAAGTAATTTGCCGCAAATCGTAAACCATTTTCTATGAATTTATGGTAAAATCACCTTTGATTAATTTGTATCATCAGTCATTTGGGAAAAATGTAGATTTTTATAGTTTAATTTGATCTTCATATCTCCTATCCTAATTAGCCAAAGGATTGACAAAATAGGCAATAATAAGTGACTTGAATAAAATTACAAATTTTGGGAATTTTCATCTCGGTACTATTAAAGACCGATTTCAGCAAAGAATAGCATAATATGTAGCACCTTTTTTAGGATATTTTGAAAGCTTAGGGTCTCCCAATTTTTTTGTTAACTCCCAGAAACCTTGGACTATTTTATTTTTTTGTGATATTGAAAATTCTGTGGCGCGGTGGGCAAAGGTCCGCCTGCGACGCAGGAGGTTGCGGGTTCGATTCCCGCCTCGGGACAAATGTGTATACGATCTGCAGACATTTGTTCAGGGTGTTCTGGTCGTTTTCTATGTATAATAAAAAAATATCTATCTATGTATTTTATTGTACTTATATGTATTTCAGTTATCTAGTACTCATAACACAAGCTATGCTTACCTTGGGGCTAGATAATGCTGTGTGAATTGTCCTGTATTATTATTATACATTTTATGGAAGTATTCATAGGGGTCATATGACATCAAAAAACCCTAAAACTCCACAAAAACTATAAGTAAAACAGTTTTACCCCTACCGCCCGAAAATTTACATACAAAACTTTAAAAAAATCGAAAATTATGAAAAAAATCGGGGCACATGGATTTTTCATTTTTTAATGACGTCACAGTTTGGTCCTCCCTGTATACACATAATAACTATAATGTAGATTGCATTAAACCAAATTATTAGGTATCTAATGTAATTGTTGTATCTTTACTAAGTTTGATTGTTTGGAATGCACGAAGAGCGTTGCAACACGGAGGCACCTACCTACAGCCGTGGCATCCTAACTGTAAACTACAGTACCGCAATAATACCTTTGCCACTCTTGCAATAAAGCAGACTTAAGTTGCTCACTGGGGATCTAAGCTCTGATTCTTTAACTTTTTCTTTCGTTAAATAAACCGTGTGTAAAAAACAAATCTACAAATGCTTTTTAGGGTTTGGAGATCGGTTTTACAGGATAAAACATGGTAGTCTGTAATTTTCTTAATTTCTAAGGTGGTTGGAAATTTTGAACCCGGGAAGGTACCTACCCGATACCCTATCTAATTAAAATAGTCATTTGTTCCAAAAATGGTGTGAAATTCTGTTATTTTAGCTTAGCTTTGGTTTAATAGCAGATATTGATTTAATTTCATAGACTGTCATACCTCAAAATATCTAAGAAAATTCTTTAAACGTATGACCGTTTTACTATTCAAATTAATTTGATGGACGAAAGATTTAGTTTTTACGTATTAATATGAACTTATTATTTGCTTTTACCCAAAAACAAACCAAAAAGCTTTATGGTTATAGCACCCTATGTGTTTTAATGTCATAATCATAACTCATACTTCGTAATTTTCTGTCATATTTGTTTTGTCTGCTTACCCAGGGTTATTGATCAGCCAATACCCTTCGTAATTCATGGGTTCGATTTCCGCCTCATGGATATTTGCAATGACAAATAAGCCGAAGGTTCCCTTGATATACTATTATTTAATACGATGACACTAAAAAAATCTTGTGATTTATAGTTTAGGAGAACAACGGTATTAACTAAGAAATCAGATGGTGCGCAAAATTATATCTGAAATTTAAAATAGTGTTATTTCATTTTTGAAACGAAAGAGATCTGTCTCGTATCCCATAGATTATTATGTATTTTCGAAGCTTTATTGATAAAGATAACAGAGAAAAAATTAAAAAAAGTTATTAACGTTAACCCAATGGACGTCAATAACGCCTCAATAAATTCATTAAAACATAGGTGCATGTATCTCTCATGCGTCCTGTATTAGTCAGCCCCTCGCCTCGGGCCTCGTGTTTTCCAAACCATGCGTAGATTTCAGTGGTAAAACCTAAAACACTCATTTGTAAAATAGCTCTCTATACTTTCCAAACAAAGTTGTAAAATGTGCGCTTTGCTCCTGTAAGCCTGCTTTAATCGGGTGCTATTTTTAGGGTTTCGAGATCTGTTTCGAAATCCTTATGGTCTCGCTCTGTCCCTCCCCCTTCTTTCTTTAATATTAGTACTGCAGCTATTAACTTGAAATTTGAAATAATAATAATACATCTTGAACCATTACTGATTTAAAGATAAAAAAATAAAGAATGAAAATTTACAGTAAGTACCAATTGTGATGTTGATATTTCAAAACAGAAGGTATCAAATGAAAGGTATCGGTGTGTTCTTTCATAACTGTTTTTGAAATTTCTGTAGGTTCATACGTTTCGAAATATATTAAAAAAAGTCGATAAATTTACAGTCTGAATTAAATAGCAAAGTTTCTAACCGGTACCTATAATGCATATTTGTATAAATGGCAAATTTTAGAAACTCTCGGCGCGAGAGTGACACTCGCACTTGACGGGTCTTAATTGTTAAGAAACGCCACATTGTTTTCTTAAGAACTTGGTTTGCTTGCATTGTATATGCATACCGTAAATATCTGATTTACGGTATGCCATACTATGCACTGGGAACTAATAGTTTTAGCCTATTAAAATATATTTTTAGGTCTTAATCACTGTACCAATATTTGGAGACGGATCAAGGGATTATTGTGGACCAAGGGAAATTATTTTCTCCCATAATAATTCAGGTGAAACACGAAGGTAGACCATGAGCGTCAATCTGGAAAGCTTTATTTTGAGAATATACCAATACTAGCTGAGTCGCCCGCGATTTCATTTGCGTGGACTTCAGCAATATCCTAAGTAGGTAATGTTGGTTTCATGTAGGTAAACTATCAACAGCAAAATTTTACTACCAATCCTTTAAGACTTTAAAGTTATTATATGAGAAAACCTATAACACCATGCGAATTTCCAAAAATACGTTCTTAGCCTATATCCTAAAAAGAAACTCCATTCAAAGTTTTAGTTTCGAAGCTCTTGTAGTTTCAGAGATCTTTTGATGAGTCACCCTGTTTACTCTTTTATAAATATAGATTATGGGAACGTTTTACAAACCTTCCGTCAATATACGAGTACGTAAACGAATCGTGCCTACCTCTAATATACTACCGAGTGTTATTTCCCGACTACCATGCGTTTGTACCCAGAGATAAAAGTTAAGGTGGAGTAGTTCTATTCTTAGCAAATGCTAAGAATAGAATTTAATTTTTTAAATAGGGATGTTAACCATAATCACAAATTAAAGTTTAGTGTTAATTTTATGATCATTTGTATTATTAGAATATCGAAAATCACATTTTTATAATATAATATAACTTATTGAATTTATTAAAAATGATTTTAAATGCTATATTTATAATCTGTTGTCAAGTGACTGCAAACGCCATTATAAGCTTATGACGTCACTAGCCGCAAAACAAGCTGTCGCACTGTTTGTTTACCTTTCTGCATTTTCTCATAACGACGAATTAGTCTGTAAATTACATAATATTAATACATGATGGAATCTGGATTCACTAAAGGGAATAGTTCCAACTTACCAAAAGTAGATTTGTTGATGGTGGCAAACTTTTTTGCAAGAAACGAAGACTTTTGTGGTTCAGAATTCAGGAACGTGAAAACATCTTTGTAGGTACACTTTTACGTTTAATACCATTTATCTATCTACGAATACATAAATAACAGTCAAGTACATGTGTAATAGATGATTTTCTGCTTTTTATATATTATAATTTATCGTGTTTAGAACATCGTTTAAATCACTGCTTACAAAGTTAGGTTATGTGCAAAAACAATAAATTCGTAACATATTTTGCTTATATTTGGCACACGAATAAACAGTTTTTCCGGTATAGTAATTGTTGTACTTTTACACAGGGGGCACTGCACAGGTTTTGTAAAACTTTGTGTTAATTTTGATTGTTTGTATTCAAGTAAAATTAAGAAAACACATGTCCTAATCGAACAATGGACATACAACATACAGTCATGTCATGAATCGCGACCAATGTTTTGCGGTTAGTGACGTCATTTCAGTTACGTGACAGTTGTTAGTGTTTTAGCGGAAGAGTTTAAAATTACTCTATTTTTGTACACTTCCTTATCGAAAATAGTAATATTTTTAAAGAATTTTTTTTTTTTATGCTAAACAAGAGTCCATCTTCAAAATAAAAGCAATTCCGAAAAATTTTTAACATCCCTATTACAAAAAATAAAATTCAAAAGAATTTAATTTTTTAAATTACATCCTAAAATATTTTTTTACGCAACGGCGGCCTCGTAGTTTTTAAAGTTCCTGACATGATAAGTCAGTGAGTGCCCAAACTTTGACTCCACACCCTTGACCTTTATGGGTGTGAATTTCATAAAACCCTGAATCTCGTTTCTGTTTATTTAAAGTCAACTTTCTACGCTTCGAATTTCGACGGGCCAACAGTTACGGTTCTGAAGTTAGTATAAAAATGACCTTGGACTCCATTTTAACTACTTTAGAAAAATAATTTCCAAGAAGCGGTCCAAAAAAATTCTTAGCGTGTCTACGTTCTAAAAGGAAACTATGCAAAATTTCAGCTTCGTAGCTCTTTTAGTATTTGAGTTCTTTTATATGTCACCCAGTTTTTTCTTTTACATACCAACATAGCACTTGTAGTATTAGAATCAAAGGGATTTATGAGCTCAAGGACCGTAGCACACTTCCGCTGCGAAACTGTAGCACCAAAACTGTAATACGAGTTCCACTGCGCAACATTACTACATTTTCGCCGTTCGAGTAGCAGAAAATACATTTTCGACTACTACACGCTATATGCGAAACAAAAGCGGTATTGCAGAAAAATGACGGACCAAGCGCGGCCAGATGAAGTTGGCGTCCGAGCAGATCGGAGGAATCGCGCGGGAAAGATATAAAATCATATTCAGATCTATGCGCTAGAACTGGTAGTTTCAGCTACGCTTGTCGTACAATAGACAAGTCATGATGAAACTACTGCAGTTCCGCTGCTACGGTATCGCGGCGGAGGTATGCTACGGGCTTAAGAAACTACACATATTTGCGTAATAAATGAAATACTGTCTCATAATTATAATTAATAATTTAACAATGTCTAATATTACTTTGACTTTTTTATTTAAGGCGAAGTACGTTCGTATTTTCGAGACAAGGACGAGCGAACACCGCGCAGTGAAAGCGAGAAAAGGACGCAAGAGCCGGCCCGCGCGCAATTTCACTGCTTTTTATTTATAAATTTGTTATTGCTCTAAAATAATACTCTTTCGCAAAAAACTAAGACCATAATCCTCTAAAGTGTTTAGTTAAGTATTTTTTAGACGATATTTTATGCAAATATGTTAAGTAACTAGCAAATGAAACTGGTTTTCCGTAGTAAAAATGCAAAATTTAGAGGAAACTTTGCGATTTTTTTCTATCGAGTCAAGTTGAGTCAATCGTGTTTCGGCTCCCATAACTTACTAACAATAATCCTAAACTTTCGATGCTCATCAAAAAAGATTTTAAAAAATTGTGTTTAATTGCCTTAAAACTGATTTTCCGTCTAGGCAAAACCTGAGTTTTGGGACCTACTTCACCTTAAACAAAACTAGACCCTAATGAATGCGTAAGGTTTTCCTCAGTCATGTTTTTCCTAAGGGTCCTGTCTGAAATAAGCTCAGAGCGTCATCTTCACATTTTGTTTTTATCTTACGCAATGACAAAGTAGAATGTTAACCTACTTCTGGATTTTTTATAACTATATTTTGTACGAAGATCAGATTCTGTAGTTCCACATTATTTGATCCGTTTGCAGTAAATATTGTCAGGTAAGTTCAGGCTGGGTATCCAGGTCAGCAGGCCGCTCCGCAGTTCGGATGATTTGCGCCGCGCAGACATGGAATCTGATGGATTACGTTTACGGTCGAGCCGTGAGCTTCGTATTTGTAACTAGCTTACGTAATCAATCCTGCTAGCTTTATCAGTCCCCTTGTTATTTCATTGGAGCCGTAACTTTTGATTGAGGTGTTTGTTGGAATGTGGAGGATGGAAAGGATTAACTGGACGGAGAAGGTTACTAATGAAGAGGTGCTGAAAAGAGTTCAAAACAGAAATGGGAGAATGATTGGACATCCTATACGAGAAGAAATGGGAGAATGATTGGACATCCTATACGAGATCACAGCTTTATAATTAACATCATAGAACGAAAAGTGGAAGGAAAACGATTCAATAGTTATTAAATCGCTTGAAAATGGATAAAAATTAATTTTCGCTCTCATTTAATGATACTTATGTATTTTGAAAAACTAAAAAGATACAAACACAGCTATTTCTTTTCCGATTATGTATGATATTTCATTAGAATCAGGGACGTAGTTTCTAAATGAATCGAAAAGTACGTTTGTATGGGGGCTAGGGTCTCCGTACGGCTCTTAACATTATTTAGAAGAAGAGAAGACCAAGAATCAACTATACGAGTCAGATCAAGGACAAAGGCGCTGTGATGTCGTATAAAGAAGTAAAAGAGACCGCATATGAAAGAGAAAAGTGGAGGAAATGTCATTATTGCACCGCCAAGAGAGAGAGCTAAGCTCTTTAATTTATTTACGGCTTTTGAGTGGCAATCACGTACCGGAAGGAGTGTGGGTAGGAAGGCGCGGTGGTCCGACGTCCTGGTGAAGGTCGCAGAAAACCGCTGAGTGTGGGCAGCCCAGGTTCGGTCGTTGTGGCCATATTTAGGGGATGCCTGATGCCTATGTCCACCTGTGGACGTTGATCGTTTAATATGATGATTAACTTGCTTTTTTAACTAAATTTTCTGAAGCTTATCTGTAAGATAGTAAACGAACAAACCTGTAAACCCAATCACAGCCTTATTTTACGTAAATTAAGCATTGTAAATTGAAATTCAGTAGCAGTCCGGATGAGTTTCACCGCGCTGAGATAAAATCTGATGGATTATGATGATCGTGCAGCTCTGTAATGTCACGTTGTTGATTTTCAATTTGTCCCATACGTGCTCGAGGAATTGAGGAACCTGCGCTGTAAAACTTGTCTCAAACATCATCACATGATAATTTTCACAATCATTTGTAACAATAGGGTTTCCATAGCAACGGGGTTAAACAATAGGTCTTAATTCGTCGTTTCAACCATCGCTCATCATATCCAACTAAATTCGGGTCGAATTTTAAATAGAAGTAGCCACTTGAAAAATTGGATCGCGCTATTGATCTATCTCTAAATCGCGTTATCGATCTATCTGTAGATCGCGTTATCGCTATCGATATCATTTTGTTTAGGAATTTGAAGTCTGTTTACAGTTTATTAAAACTCTCCAAACTATTAGATCTTGCTATAGATTAGTTAAGGGTTGCTGTGGGTGAAAGTGGAATTGCAGATCGATTTCTGTACCGCATCAATATTATGCATTTAAAAGTTTATATGTGTTTGTCTTTCACACCTAACTTTCTTTGTAGCATAGGTAAGGTACTTATTGTATCAACTAGGTATCTAAATACTTATTTTTTACCAGGCACTATCCACAAAGCACATGTGAAAAATTCACAGTCGGAGTCCAGAGTCAGAAGGCTGGGTGTTATACATCTTGAATACTTATTATTTACCAGGCAGTACCCACAAAGCAAATGTGAAAACACAGTCGGAGTCCCGAGTCAGAAAGTGGTGACTTCTTGAAACACGGTATGGACCTGCACCTGACCTCTTCCCGGTTGTATCAGTTCGTCCGTCCTATCGGAATATAAGAGTGAGGGAATAGGCCAATTTAAAAAATTCTTTTGCCGTTAGAAAACTACGTTATCTTTTCACTGAGTAACATAGACAGAGAATATACACGTGCGAAGCTGGGGCGGACCGCTAGTAATTTGTGTCTCACTCTTTTCACTGCTGTTCTCGAGTCCCCCGTGGTGTATGGTGATTAAGGCAAAATTCCTCTTGGGTTTGCCTTAACACTTTCATGGCTCAAGACGCAGAAGCCGTGTCCGGCTCTGTTGCAATGTATTGTAGCCGCCGCCGCCGATGTTGTGCGGTGAATGCGTTATATCACCAATTCAACACGCTTTGCGGGTGGATTGATTTTCGCAGTGGTTGTGTTAAATACTCAGTAGGAAGCTGTTGCCCTTTCTCTAGTAAGGTTTTCTTAGCCGGTTCTTACGACATCTACACAGACTGAGTTGAAGATGTCGATATTACGCCACACGCTTTTCAAACATAAAGCTTAAAAGCTCTAGAAGTGGTGAATGGAAAAGTAATCAATGCTTCGTATTGTAAGATACATTCTGTGCGTTGAATGCTCTGAACCTCCCTTTGAAACTCTCCACTACATTGTTCAGGAATTTCTCTCGTTTGAATAAATCTTTTTAAGATTGAAAATTTTAAATCCAGCAGTTTTGTTTGATATTGCTTTGTTGTATTTTGATCCTCCGTTAAAGGTTAACGGGAACAAAATCTTCTTTCACTAGTAGACAAAAACCAATACGGCTCTTATCAGTAGGCCTGCGTCCAGAAGTGGACCAATACAGGCTGCTGAAAGAGAGAGGGTGAGTGGACAAAAAATTTAAGTGAACGAAATCAATAACACTTTTACTTATTATTTGATAATAATTACTATTTGTAAACCTGTTATAGTATTAAATTTGACTTTTCTAAATGCTTATTTTGTAAGCCTAAAGAAAACTTTCAAACGAGATACCTCAGTATGAATTGACTGAAAGTTGTAAGTCTCTCCGTTACATATCAAACTATTGATATGAAACACGCATTGCAGATCACGAGGACAAACAGCTAACAATCAATAATTATTCATGCCAAATTGAAATACGTATGTATATAATTTACTTATATAATGTAATGCAGCCAGCGCGTCTTGGGAACGCTTTAGATTGGTATTGATGTAAATAATTTAGGCTACCTCTTTATTAAAAAGTTAAATAATATCCTAAAAAAAGAACTATTTCGGTGAGACTTGAACCCGCGACCTTTCCTCAATACAGGAGTGCTCTAACCTACTGAGCTACGAAATCAAGTAACCGCCGAGTCGAAAAACTTTGGTACTTCCTACGGACTTAAGGGCCGCAATTTTATTTGGGATATTATTTAAATTCTTAGACAAATTTTTTTGTAATAAAAATAGAAATACCTCTATATTGATTGCAACAGTATGCAGTTAGCTCAACTGCTTCCATTGTATATACTAATGTATTTAGTAATATTTGTTGTATTATAACAATCACAAAAGCTCGAAACAGTTTTTTGTTTAGAATAGAATATAAATTTATTTGTTAATAGACTTACACATACTTAACTTAGACAATTTTTTTGTTTATAAAGCTTTCATTCTTCATTTATTTTAGGTAGGTACTATACCTAAGTAGTTGTAACTATAACCTTACAGCTAGTACCAGCAAATAGTTATAATAAGCATCTCACCTCAACAGTCTATTATGGTCCACTGCTGGATGCATTATAATATAAGTACCTGCGTGACATAAAATATCTTGAATTTTAAAGTAGTAAGTAAGTATTATTACTTACTATATTTTGTAATTTTCTTTGTTATTAAAGTATTTAAGTGTTTTCAAAGTCCTCTCTTTTGGGTGCTATATGTTAGCTAGCTATTAGCTAAACATCCTCGTTTTATTAAAATAAATTTATTTAGAAACTTAGGACTAAACTGATAACAATTAGCCAAGTGACTTTAATCTTAGGTCTTAAATAATACATTTGCCTGAACTAGGTTAGATAAACCTAATAATAATCACATCAGTCAGTAGTCATAATAAAACAAAGCAACGATGTTTAAGGCCCAAAGTGGCGTCGCCACCTAATATATCTTAATTTTCAAAAAATCCATCTTCCAGTTTGTGGTACCTATCACAAGCTTTTTTTAATGCCTCTGTACTTAATAGTTTTATTCTATTTAGTTTAGACAGAGATACGAAAATAGATTTTGGTGGCCACCAAGGGCAACTTCGTATCTCTTCCTAAACTAAATAGAATAAAATTATTACAGAGGCATTAAAAAAAAGCTTATGATAGGTATCACAAACTGGATGATGGATTTTTGAAAATTCTTTTGTTAAACGGAATAATAACATAAAGTAGGTGGTGGCGCTAGTTTAGGTGGGATATGCGCCTTAAGCTACACATTATAGCTGTAACATATTTTTGGCAGGGACATTGCCTTGGCAATAAACCTTCCATCAAAGGTTTTCTATAAACAGCGCAACATTTGATCAAATACAGACAGTTCGATAAATTAACAAAAATGCCTGAAAATTCAGACAGCATCATCTAGCCCCAAGCTAAACATAGCTAGTGTTATTAATTTAGAGGATTATGTAGATCGAATCGCTATTATTTTGTTGCGTAGGAAAGATACAAGCGGAGTCGTGTGCAGCACATTAGTGTAAGTGCAATAGTTGGTTGGTTATTACTACTAATCGTGTCAAGGTCTATGCGGTGTTCAATTGCGCTCGGAGGGGACTTGAAACCTATTCAAGTAGTTTCAATGGCAAATCTGTTTAGAACTGAAACTATAAACGAGTTCGACAATATTTTTTAATGTTATAGATTTTGTCAGCTGTTATTAAATAAGAAGTGCGAGCCAGACTCGCCAGCGAAGGGTTCTGTACCATAATCTTTAAAACGGCAAAAAGATCATGTCTTTTGTATGGCAGCATATTTTAATTTATTAGTTTATTTTTAATCGAGCAAAAAAATCACGTTTGTTGTTATAGCGGCAACAGAAAGACATCATGCACGAAAATTTCAACTGAAATAGGTACTATCACGGTTCATGAACCGTAAAATTTTTCAACAGTCAGTCAGTTTTTCGTCTGTCAGTCCATCATCTGTGTATTCGTCAGGCTGTATATCATGAGATACAGCCTGACGGTTGGACAGAAGAGTCTTAGTAATAGGGTCCCGTTTTACCCTTTGGGTACGGAACCCTAATAAAAAGAGATATACAAATAAAGTAAACTGAAAACTAAATATTCAAAATAGCATAGCCGGTTTAGTTGTGTTGTAGGAGTCATCATTCTTAGTCAGCATCGGCAAGCATCAGATGTCCAGTTTCAGTTCGCTTATCTGAATAAGATGAAGCGGTGTTGGATTGCACAACATGCAGAAATTGATGACGGAGTCTAATTGAAGCTCGATCAGGCATCTGGTTACATCTGTGGACGGTTGGATCTTTTGAAGTCGCCATTGTTTAGTTTGTTCTTGACTCTAGTATCTGTTTCCATGTTTGGCTGAAAGTTTTTGCAACGTCAGCAATTTTTTTGCAGCAATATCATCGATATTTTTCTTGTTGACAGAAACCCATCTCTATTTTCAAAAAGTAACGTCTATGGCATATTGCATTCTTTCAATCAGTCTTTTTCACTCACCTGTCAACAAATACGGAACTTTAAAGTCGTGCATGTGTTAAAAATTAAATAAATACATGGACGGAGTACACGTATTCATCGATTCTGAAGAGGTCTGATAAAACTTTTCTTTTCCTATTACTCAAACGCCACCGTCTATATTGTTCTCTTATGTCCAGTCCATCCCAAGGTTGCCTGGAAGAGATCGCTCAAACCAATAAGGCCGCCCTTTGTATTTCTTTGATTCTGAGCATTTCCTTTTGTATTGTATTTTGTGTACATTAAAGTATCTATCTTTATTCCTGCCTTATGCCCCCATGAATTTATATTCTGTTTGAGATGCACGACTATGAAATTCCCTAACTGTTGACAGGTGAGTGACCGAATTAAGTATGTCATAGACATATTTACTTTTGACGATTAGAGATGTCTGGCGAATCAAAAAATGTCGGGAGAGGGACGAAAGTTTCGATTTATCGAGCCGACATGGTATGTAACGAAGATGAATTTTAAATAAAAAAGTATTGAAAATAGTATTACAATGTTAACCACAATAATTCAATCTGTCTTACTTCTTATCTCAGAAAAAATGCGTGTAAAGCCGCGGGCAGAAGCAAGCAGCAAATAAAACAACAAAAATAATACTATTTTATTCTATTGTAATTTCTGATTCAAGCTGAAGACAGGGCGCTATGGCGCTCATTAGGGAAGGCCAGCAGTGGACTAATATAGGCTGATGATGAATTTCTGAAAAAATAAAGTTTAATAGACGCCTGAGTAAAGTCTGTGACATAATTAATACACAATAAAGTAACCACCTAATCGAAAATCAAATCATTTAATATTTTAGATAATTCAAGTACATGTCACCAAAAGAGTGTCATAAGAGATCAAAAATTTTGTAGGAACGTTTATGCTTACTTGGAAAGTCAAAATCATAATTGATTTCAATCAAGTCGACCGATTTACCACAGCAAAATTTTGCGATATTTTTTTAGCCTATGTTTTATTCCAGGCCTAGGACTAGGTATCTGTTTTTTGCCGTGAAGAAGTAACAAACATCTATCCATCTAAATTATAATATTAGTGTAGTGATTCAAAAGAGCGATATTCGATCTTTTAAATGACACTGACGAGACACACACAAACTAAAACACGGGAAATAAAAAAACATGGCCCCGCACCCGGGCGCAACTCCGCTCGATCTGGCCTAACGCAAGGCCACCGTGAAAAAAACGTGTCCGATCGGGCCTTAAAAAAGTCTGGGGTAAACCCAAGAGAGATGCCGCAGTACTTCCCAAAGTTGCGTCATAAAACTAATAATAAATAAATAATAAAAATAATGCTGGACAATTCACACAGCATTATCTATCCCCAATTCCCCAAGCTAAGCAGAGCTTGTGTTATGGGTACTAGATAACTGATATACATAATACAATACAATACACAGATAGATATTTTTTATTATATATAGAAAACGACCAGAACACCCTGAACAAATGTCTGCAGATCGTACACACATTTGTCCCAAGGCGGGAATCGAACCCGCAACCTACTGCGTCGCAGGCAGACCTTCGCCCACCGCGCCACAGAGGTCGTCAAAACACCTTATCTCTTAATTGATAATAACTACTATGTATAAAGCTATATTTTGTAGCATGAAATTTGACTAAGTGCTTATTTTGTAAGCATAAAGAAATACAGTTATTAATTCCAATTCTTTGAAAAGTTGGTTCGTTACTTTTTTTTTTACTCGCGGGTGTCGAGAGAATCAGGTCGGTATTCAATCCGAAGTTAAAAAACTGGGCATAAAGGTCAGCATTTCATTTTCACTAATAAATACCACCCACACGAACACTCTAATAACCCCCACGCAATAATCTTCCCTCACCCAGGCAAAACGTTGAGTTGGAATCTTGAATTTGAGTATTTTTGCCTAATAGATAGCATATAAAAAGATGATTCTTTCATGAATATTCTTTGGATTTGGAGTAATAAAAATAATCTTATTTTTTATATTACCTTAACAACCCGTACCGTACCCGTATGTGTCTTGCTACAACTAACACCGCTTATGATGGCAGTGCAGGTGTTAAATATAATTGTTAAAAAAACTACTTCCAATCCCTTAATTTAACACTATTTATAAGTTTTGCGATACAAAAATATACAATGATGCGAGTACGGCAAAGATGCAAGGTGGCAATGTTGAAAATCCTCGATGATCGAACTTTTATGGGATCACTTCAAATTCAACTTTTATTAAAAATTGGCGAAGATATTATTAAAATTGTTGCAGCTAGTCGTGATTTTTCAAAAGTATTAACGTTGTGAATATTTTTATGGGACCGATTCGGCATCATTATCTAGAATCTAGACAATACCGAAATAATTCTAAACACAGTCCAAAATTGAACGAGATATCGACAAAAACAAATACCTACAGCCGAACATAAAAACTCCTCCTGAAGTCGATACGACTTTAATCAAATTCGTTTCATCTGTTTGAGAGTTACTACACCACTGTACGTAAGTGGTGTAGTAACTCTGCAAGTCAAGCGGTGTGGTGCCGGCTTAGAATTTGCACCACCCCAACTCTTCCCGTGGGTGTCGTAAGAGGCGACTAAGGGACATACTCCAAAGGGCCTGTAGCAGCGCCTCTTGCTGAATGGATCGACCACCTAACTGCGATCCCCAAACCGCATACCCAGCGTGTTGATTATGGTCATCGCCCCCATGACATAAAAGCCAATAAAGCGATTATCAGGGGGGAGGCCTGGGTCCAGCAGTGAACCTAAATCTGTTGAGGTTGAGGTTACGTTCCAATGCACAGATGCACGTTATTAATACTTACTTAAGTAACGTTAACCTGACCGATAATATAATAATTATAATAGCACCCCTCTGTTTGCGTCGAGGATTAAAAATCACGCCAGACGACTGTCCCCATACTCACGTATATTATATAGGTAGATTGGGAGTCAAGTTGTGCGCTTTACTTGCCCGAGTATCGACCCTCATTGTTGCCTCAAATTTCCCAAAGCCTCGTCTTATTGATTACCAGCCGTTAGTCAGTACGCTTCGCTCACCTAGTATTGCGTTTTGGATATAATATAACAATGTTAGATAATTTATTGTTCAGCTTCATGTTACAATTGCTTGTAAAGTTGGAGAGGTATTTATACTAAAGTATTTTAGCACTTTCATGACCCACGAGGCATTTGTTGTTTCGGCCCCGTGTAGGGCGTCGTCTCTCATTCGCGGCCTACGCTGGACAGTGAATGCAATAACACAGCAATAACTAAATATGCATAACGTAGCTCTGTATGAGACTTATGTATAATTTAGAACCATGTACGGGTTTTAGAAACCAAGATATTTATTGTAAACAAGGGTTGCAATACCAAAGAAACCAAGGAAGAATTCTGGGTGGAAAATAATTAGCAAATTGCAAAAGTTCGATAAAAAAATTATTTGTTGGCTTTTATTCGTCTCTCGTCCTTTTCAGCCTTAAGTAGGATAATTAAATAAAACACTTTTCCGAAACAGTGACCAACATCGGGTTTTACTCACATGTGAAATAATGTTATTTGTTCATTAAGTGAGCAAAACGATTTTTGTTGAACGAGTCTATATTAAATCCCTAGCTAGAGATGCAGTCGGTGCTAGACACGTTCAACAAAAAATCGTTTTGCCCACTTATTGACCAAATAACTATTATGAATAGTAATGAATCGGTAATGGATTATTATTTACGAGATCACTTCAATCGATAAAGCCGTTCATTTATAATCTGGCAAGCATTATTCGGTACCTATTTCTTTTCAATAGAGTTTTGAATTGTGTGTACAATTAAAGTCTTTCAATAGATTCAATACTCCCACAAGTAACAAAGCAACCCACTCAGCTTCAAAACCAAATAAAACTTGCTAACAAGCGTTTCTGCGAGTACATAAGCACTAGGCACATGAGCGCAGTACATAGGTCGCTGACGTCAGTCCTTCAGTTAGCGCCTGCGCGGTAGGCCTGACCCCTGCCTGGAATACAGCAATTCGATCAATCGGACCAGGTAAGGGACTGAAGAATATTTTTAATACCTATGGGCTTGTTTTGCTCGTGGTATATTAAAATAAACAAAACACTTAAAAAAAATAACCATGTTTTTTTTGTATTTAAATAATACAAATAAGTTGCTCCATGCTTAAATGATATTTTACCTAACTAAAACTAATTACTGACCGTGACTTCGCACTGATTTTTTGTATGGAAACGTTTTAATGTTATTTATGTTCTGGTCGTTTTCTATGTATAATAAAAAATATCGATCTATATATTGTGTTATTATTATGTATATCAGTTATCTAGTACCCATGCATAACACAAGCTCTGATTAGCTTGGGACTTGGTAATGCTGTTTGAATTGTCCAGCAATATTTATTTTATTTATTATTTTCCATGGAAACTGTATTATGGGATAAAAAGTAGCCTATGTTTGATTCCAGACTTATATCTATGCAAAATATCAGCCTGATCCGTTCTGTAGTTTTAGGGGTGAAGAAGTAAGTGTGATTTGATATCATAATATTATAAAAACCGAAGTATTTCAGTCTGTTTGTCTGTTTACTTTTCACGCCTAACGGCTGGTTGGCTTGGCAGGGTTTACCGTGTAAGGATCCCATGATCCCATATTTTTTTGGTCCGGAAAAGCGTGTGAAAATCAGCGGACAGTAACTAGCTAAACCAATGTGAAAAGGTTTGGAAACACGATTTGTGTTGGTAAAGCTGTAAGTTTTATTGAAAACCCGACAAGCAAAATATTACATTATATCAAGGTTCAATGTTACCGTTTGCTGCCAAAACAAAATTCTGCTACCACCTCCCCTCACCTCAACAGACTATAATGGTCCACTGCTTCACGCAGCCCTCCCCTGATAATCTAATAAGTCCAGCTGGATCGAGTTCAAATCTCGGTTTCCTATTGTGTGAGCTGACAGCTCTTAAACTCGGTTTAGGACTTGAACCAGATCAACTTTCTATCGGTAAAGTTCTGAACTCGTTTTTCAAGTTTATTTTGTACTAATATTAAAAATAAGAGGAAAGATTTGTAGTTTTGTATGTAACGAATAAACTTTAAAACTAATGGACCGATTTCAAAAATTCTTTAATTATTAGAAAACTTACTTTTTAAGGAGTGACACAGGCTTAGTTTTATCCCGGACTTCACACGGGAACGGGATGAAACCGCAAGGCGCTGCTAGTTTTGTAGAATTTGATTATATTTTATATTGAACGCGTTTAATCGCAAAGGTGAAATTGCACCTGAGTGAGTTGTAAGACAATGCAGGTAGGTCTTACAAATGAAATATGAAAATTATGTTTTAACATAATTTATCTGCATAATTTTATCAATAATTCATACTTAGATGCACAGGTTAGAGTAGGGATTAGGCTGACAGAATCAAAAGTAAGTATGCCTATCCTCAGAAGTGGGGCGTGCGCTAGAATTATGATGGATGATGAATTAAATTTATGATAGCGTATTTTTATATTGTTGGTTTAATGTTTTTTAATAATATAATCATCGTAATCTAAATATCTAATATAAATAGTAGGACTAGGCAATAGATGGCTCGATTCTAAAAAAATATTTTTTCTTAGATCGCCGCCGCCGGATCTCCAAATTTAATTAATTATTAATTAAAAAATAATTTTGGGGCTTGCGTTGGCCTGTCCCGCTCCTATGAAAGCGAAAGCCCGAAATTCAAAAGTCAAAATGCCTATTATTTTCACTAAATGGCGTCGTACGACGACGCCATTAAAGGCCCTTAAAAGAAGCTAAAAGACTTACTTTAATAATCTTAGACTGCGTTAATTATTAGCTACTTCGACTTATACAAATAAGTAAAATTTAATTTACCTACTTATGGTGTGTGTGTTTTTGCGTGTCTACGTATCCTGGAAGGTCTAAAGGAAATTTATAAATAGCTACCTATCGGTCCGCCCCGGCTATGCACGGTTAGTTATTTTTTCGTCAATTTTCCAATGTTTTTAATACTTATTATCCTATTCCGGACTAAGAGAAATCAAACAAATCAAAAACCATGAAAATCGGTCCCGTCGTTCTTGAGTTATAAATGGTGTAACTAACACGACTTTGTTTTATATTATAGATATATAGATTTTGATGTTTGACGTTTGATGTGTGACCTTACCCAAAACAATAACTGAAATCTATAGATGAGAATGAGGAGAGTTTACTATTTTGAAATATTTCCTATCCACAATAACAATAAAGAACGAATTTTCAGAACCAGTCATTTGAAAATTAATATAAACTAGATTGAAGTCGCAATATTATACGATGAGGTAGGAAATAAATATTTAAATTCTGTTGCTTCTAGTGCTGGAATAATCATTACAATTAAAAATTTCTAATAAATTTTAGATTTTATTTATTCACCTTAGGTACTCTCTCTTTTTTAACAGCAACATGAATAACTTATTCAATTGTAAATACAATATCTAATTTGTGTACTTTAACATATTCTTTGTGATTGAAATGTCATCAAATAAAAACCCAAGTCTATGTCCAGCTGTGGACTTACGAGTATACAGGCTGATGATGAAGATAGTGAAAAACCCAAACTAATTAATAATAGGTTCATAGGTACTCATTCATACATAGTAAGAAAATAAATATCTACATAGGTACAGAATACGATCGACCGCGCCGCCGTCACAGATAAGCCAACAGTAGTGATCGCCACAGCTTAGCCAAGAGTATTAGCACGCTCTGCGCATGTCAGTGACGCGTCTGAGGTTCACTCAGCATCCACACGGAAATAATGACAACTTACAATAAGTTTAAATTTACAACTTTACAAGTTAGAAATACCATTGTATTATCGTGAAAAATAACCATCGTTATTGGAAACTGGATCTTTTTGCAAGGATTACACGCTTTATTGTAGAAAGAAGATGAATAATTTAACCCTCAAGAAATTTTGTATGGTTATAATCTGAAATACGAAGTGAGCGGCGGCGGCCGGGGCGCTACAAACGCGCGTGCAACTTCACAAGGGTACGCGCAGACAGTCGAGAATTCGGCGATACTTTACGTCTTTCATCATCGAAATTGTTAAAGATTTTTTGCGGATCTACTTTAGCAAGACCAATCAACACTGATCTTTCTACTTGATACTTATGTCACAAAGAGCTTAAAGATGAAGCCAATTGAAGCCCAAGTAATATTGCTACGCGACATACAAGCAGTCAAGGACAAGCTATTCGGACGTTTAACCTGTGAACAAAGTCATCAAGAAAAGGTCGACATATGGAAAGATATTTGTGAAAAGGCAAAGTCCCTTGGAGTACTTGGACGCAATAAAGATTACAAGTACATGAGAGACGTCTACTGGCAAAACCTGAAAAGGAATGCCCTAAAAAGCCGAGAGAGACAAAGTATAACTACCAGGAAGTTTGCAAGGAGACCCGTAGTGAACTTAATCTTAGATATCATAGATAGCACGTCATCGTTGCATCAGGCTGAGTCCTCCCAGCTAACTCCGATTAGATGTTACACCAAAAAATCTCCTGAACCCACGTTCTTTCTGGAACCTATTAATAACAGAGGATATAACATGAATGAAGATATAGATGATACGGTTCCACCTCTAGTTACCGAACGTGTGCATGTGACAGATAGAACTATGCATGTCGATGACACCAAAGACGAAGCTGCTAATGGAATAAACCCACAGACCGCTATGATAGACCCCGTGAGTGCTGGTAATGTAATAGACCCACAATTCTCAATGATAGACCACTTGAACGCTGCTAAGGGAATAGACCTAACCCCGATTATAGAGGTCTTGGAAGAAGAACCAAATGAAGATGACTTTGCAATTCAACATGGATTAGAAGAACCATGTACCAGTAATGAACACGAAGAAGCACAAGAGGCGACAAATGATACAAGTATCATAGTTGTAGACGATGTCATCTCGGAAATTAGCGCAGAAGATAGCAATAGCAAAGATGATGTAGAGGAAAACGCGGAAGATAATGAAAATGATGTAAAGATTAAAATGAAGGGTAGAAAAGCACAGCTGAAGATTGATTTTCTAGAGTTGCAGAAGTATAAGGCTCAGTTAGAGGTTTTGAGCTTGGAGATTAATCTAGGCATTAAGCCGTCGAAGTTTACGCAGGCTATAGCCAATAGAATGAAGAAAAATAATTCGACGTACGAAAATAAGATCGATGATGATGTGCCAGATTTCAGCCTATAGTTTACATCTCCGACTACAAGGTTATTTTTTAGCAGTTTATTAGTATATAAGTGACTAAAAGGAATGGATTGTTTTTAAATTTGTGATCAATTTGAAATACATGACGTGTCTTTTCGAGAAAGGTTGTAAGAAAGTAGAGTTTTGGATAACTGATTCTTTATTATGTCGTTATCAAAAAAGTAGGTGTCAGTGAAATTTTGCCTTAGCTATATTTTCGTTTTTGTACTTACAAAAGGTGTTTCTTGATTTGTGACATTAATTAGTAATATTTGACGTGTCTTTTCGAAAACGATCTTAATAAAGTTAGTGACTGTGTTTTTTTTTTTTTACCAATGCCATATTTTTGTCTTAGAACCTACTAAATTAATAATTTTGAGCCTTAGTACTCCTTATACACTCCTATGCGAGATGTCAGTGCAGATCCCAGTTCCCCCACTTAGAGCCTTAGCACTTAAATATTGTATTCTTTGGTTGGCAATGGCAGAGTTGGCATTGTATACGAGTAGGTACGTATAATATTATAAATGTGTTTTGTAGTATTCATGGATTATTTTTATTTACTGCCTGCACCTAATTAGACACAACTATAATTAAAGACAAAAGCTTCAAGGAAGATAAAATCAATAACACTCTTTCATATATCATTGGGTTAGGTACTTTAATAGTATACAATACAATTCTACTGATTATTTTGTAAGCCTAAAGAAATAAAATCATAGCCTATGTCCAGCAGTGGACTAATATAGACTGATGATGATGATGAAAGAAATGAAGTTACTGAAATCTGAAATCTTACCCTTCTAAATTAACTGGATGCTTTGATTTTGAGTCCCATGCAACTGGTTCGAATTAGAGGAAATCTACATTAGGTACGTACGTAATATCCATCTCCATAACGTAATATCTATGTATTATTGATGATGATGCCCTCTTAGCCGAATTTGGGCTATGGCGGCGGCGGCGGCCAGTCTCAACGAACACTTGCCCATGTGCAAAAGACAATTTTAGTCCACAAGTTTGTGCGCAAGCGGCACAAACACAGACTACTGTGAATTTAGCTTGCTAGAAAGATCCTATCACAATTTTTGACTCGTTACGGAATTTGAACCCAGGACGTCATATCACCAGTTGAGCACGCGACCGCTAGACCAAGGAGGTAGTCATGACTTTGAATAACGAATCAAGGTACATAAAGGGTACTTAATATCCCTAAGGTGCCCATTACACACATCCAATATCTTTGTCCAATGTACATTTGATCAACTTGGATGACTTCATCCAATTTACTAGCAACACCGATATTTGATCAAAGATTTGGATACTAGTTTCTGCCCGTGGCGCACGCGCACGCGTTGTTTTTATGAAAACGTATGAATGTTAATTATTTACCATGGCATTTTATGGGTTAAATTGTAGCCTATGGTTTATTTCAGCATATGGAGCTACACCTATGCAAATTTTTAGCCCGATCTGTTGAGAAGTTATGACGTTAAGAAGTAACAATTATTCATCTATCCATTCTAACTTTCGCATTTTAATATTAGTGTGATGTGATGTGATGTAATTTCATTTGAAAGCAACTACGCAAATTACTTAGGAATCTTGGACAAAGATATTGGATGAGTGGAATAGGCCTTCATCTAAGTACTTTGATCAAATAACTTGCACAAAGATATTGGATGAGTGGAATGGGCACCTAACACAACGCGTGCGATGCAGCAGCCAGAAGTCGTTATGTAGTAAGTATTAATACGATGATCGTCCGTACATACTATACTCACGTACGTACACCGTACCTACCGTTGTATCGCGCTCGAACGTTGACCTTCCTGGTGCGTAGAGCTTCGTAGCACTGTTGCTACGAACTTTGTATTCGGTCTTTTGTAACGTTTCTTTTCTGGCCTATTATATTCTATAACTAGTTTCTGCCCTCGGCTTTGTGCGCGTTGTTTCTACGGATATGTTTAAAGTTTTTTTTTTCCATGGAATTAAAGTGATTTATAGGATAAAAACTACCTGAGTGCGTAAAATTATGTAGAATAACAAATTTCAGGTTGATCCGATCAGTACTTTTGGCGTGGAGGAGAAAGAAACATTTTGCATAATCTATTAGTGTTATATGACAAACTTTTATCCTATATTTTTTATGTACCTAACTATAACTCAAATAAATATTATTAAAAAAACTTTCGTTAAGGCTAGTTAGATTTAAATAATAATTAATAATAAATTTCGCAGAAACTTGTGTCTCTATTTAAGATACAATCCTCCACCTTTCCACAGACCACGGAAAAATCCTGTGTTGTAACTTTTTTATTGATAGAAACCTATATTGTATTGTTGTAACTTAAAGTTTCTCAAATAACTAACCGTAAAATAAAAAGCATTTTTCAATTATGGAAACCAAATTGTGCTTTATCTATTTCAATTTCCTTCACCAGTGCAGGTTGTATGAGAAGCCTTTCCAGGATCTTGCTTATTGTAATCCTAAGCGAGATTGGCCTATAATTACTCAGTTTTGACAGGTCACCCGTTTTATCCTTACGAATAGAAACTACCAATACATATATCGCTAATGCGCGCTGGTACTGGGCACATGCTGAGCGATGCCACTTTTTTGTCACTTATTTTGTTTTTTGCTATGTTTATCTTTTCTTCTTCCTTTGTGTTATTGTGACAAAAATAAAACCTTTTTACTTTACTTTACCACATTTCGCTTTAGGCCAATTGCGAGGAGCCCGTAGTACAAGCACGTATTGAAAAAGTACTGCAAGCACTCTACACTCATAGCCACCGTAGAGGATGTGCTCGTCACCAAGTCAGTCAGACTGGCGACTTCCCCTCTTCATCTGACAGTGCTGCAAATACGCGCTTCATCGGCCGTTCGCAGGTCACTGGAGTCGGATCCTCGGTTGGTCACCTCTGACCTACTGTCGGTCACATCCTCTCGCAATTTAATGGTTCTACCTTGAAATGCATTGCTATTAATTTATTAATAAATTCGCTATGTAACTGATTTTCAAGATTTTCTATTTTTACCGGATCATTATTTTTACCGTTCAGTTTCTTTAGACTATACCTACCGAAAAGACCAGAAAGTTGATTATTCCTGTGCCAAACATAACCTAGAAAGTTCGTCATTATAAGCGTACTATAAAACAGGACGGAAAATGTATTGATTTTCATTTCTCGCGCGTTTAGCAGGAGAGGAAATTGTATGGAAATCCATTTCTAACGTGATAATTTTTTTATTATGAAATAGCAGTCTGTAGCAATGGTTATTTTCATAATAGGTAGGTCAAACGACAAAAGTTTTTACTCCGAATCCGCCGCCGTATGATTTGGCCTCTTCCGTACTACTCGAAACAATATAATTGAAAAAAGAACCATGCGTAAATCGTACGCGCGTATTTATTGCATACAATTTTTACATAATTCGAGTTTACATTTTCAAATAACACGAGTGATTTTATAGATTTTTCCCCGTAAGTGTAGTATAAAGCACTATGTAGTATCACTCAGGAGAAAATGCAATTCCTACCTCGTGTGTTTTAAGGCCCAAATGACACACTCGATAGGAATCAAGCACATTCTCGCCTAGTGTACAATGTACTATTGTGCCTTTCCAGAACTGTACAAAATCATTCTACTCTCCGCTAAGATAATAATTTTCATTTGCTCCTCATTATTAGGGCACCATTTTAGCTTATTTGTATCTATGTAAATGATATAGATGTGAAGTGGGGGCACTGGTGTCTTGTAATACAGGCTTTCATTATATCGCAAGCTCCAGCTCCTCAATTAAACAAGTTAATTGCTTTTATTATAATTTTACAGAAAAAATATTAAGAAAACCTTTTTGTGAGTGGAAAATAAATGTCGTATAGAAATATAGTCATTTTTATTTATACTTCTACACTTAATACAATGCATTACTATTTGCTGTGTAAATTGTCCAGCATTATTTATTATTATTATTACAATACAAATAATTATTTTGATTTTTAAATATTTCTGTAGGTATAAAATATACCCAGAAATAATAACTGGCTCCAAACATAACAAGCAAGGGGTTATTTATCGATGCAACTCTCTGTACGTAGCCCCATTCTTCCATGTGACAAAGTCTATGTTTTATTGACACATACCACGTGAACAAAGCCACGGGAAGAAGCTAGTCATTGATAAAGCACCAGACTCGATAACAAGAGCTGATTCACGCCCGCTTCCTGGAACGTTGCATTCGGCGAGTGAGTCATTGGGAATATCGCAAGCAACGGCTGGACTCGCTGATTCCATTGTGGCTTGTTCATCAGATTTATTCAATTTAATTCAATTCAATTCAATTCAATGTTCTTTATATTTCTTTAGGCTTACAAAATAAGCACTACCACAAGTCAAATTTTATACTATAAACAGGTTTATAAATAGGAATTATTATCAAATAAGAAATAATGTTATTGATTTTGTCCACTTCAAGTTTTTGTCCACTAGTGGAAAATATTTATTTTCCCTGGGCCATTTAGGAGGTAATTGTACCTTTTGCTTTTGTTTTGATAAGTATTTATTTTAATGAATTATTGTCTGTTATTAATGATGACCTCGTCTGTGGCGCGGTGGGCGAAGGTTTGGTTTGCTTTGCAAGAGGTTGCTTATTCGATTCCCGTCTCGGGACGTATGTTTGTACGATCTGCAGGAATTTGTTCATGGTGTTTTCGTCGTTTTTTTGGTTTCTGTATGATAAAAAATACCTATCTTTGTACTGTTTTGTAATTATGTACTTATATCAGTTATCTAGTACACATAATACAAGCTCTGCTCAAGCTCTCTTATCTTGGGGCTAGATAATGCTGTGTGAATTGTCCAGCATTCACAATCATTGGTCTTATGGTTACCATGGCAACGGGCGTAAACAAGAGGTTCTACAAAGTTGATGGATGGCGGAACCCATAAAACGAAGGACGACCGAACCTGGACTAATGATTTTGTTAGGGTTTTGTACTCAAAAGTTTCCATATATCTTTTCACTTCTCTTGCTCAATAAGTGTGTCATTATAAGCGTACTATAAAACAGGACGGAAAATGTATTGAATTTCAAACTCGAGAATACGCCCTTGAGATAAAGTATTTTTTCTTTTTAATTTTTGTCTGAAACCACTCGACATTCGTCCTCTTGCATAAAGACTCGACTTTTTGGTGTTCCATTTACCATGAACATACATTTCATTTGAATTTGTTTCTGAAAATGGAACTGAAAGCGCCTTTTTGGTCATTGTTGCATGTTTTGTATGGTGATTCTTCCTACATGGTAGAATGCGTAGGTAGGTAGTAACTTTGCGTTGCGCGTAACAAAGACAAAAAAAAGTTAAATTAAAAAAAAACTACTTTAAATGAGGATGAATAAATAAAAATCAAATGAGACAGAATGGCAAAGTAATAATCAATATGATTCTATATATTGCGGTCGATATGGCATTTAAAGACGACGAACAACTCGTGAAGAACCTAAGTGAAATCGGTGTGGAATTTGCTGAAGGAAGTTTTGATTGTTCTTTTTTCTCAAACTCGAAGTGAAAAGTATCTTCTTTATTCTTCTAGGTCTTGTCATCCTTCCTCGCTACGCTCGGGAGTATAAACAACCTCGTCTATAATGGGGTAGTTTAGTTAAAAAAATATACTACATTACAAAGCCTTCTATCTTTCTGCATGTCTGTCTGTCCGTCCGTCTTTCAGCGGGCTGTATTTTATCAATATGCAGTAATTTGAGGTCGGTTAATTGTTTTTTATTAATTCTTATACGCGACCACAAAAAACTTATTCAACTATGTAGTGTTAGTAATAAGTCCCGTTGCCCAGAAATAAAACAGTCACATAAAATAAGGATCGGCGGTTAGATAAGGGTATTGGACGAGATGTTGTGTGACATTATATTTTATATTATTGTTTATATTGAATCAAACTATTCTTATTCAGACTTACCTGACTTACCTGCTGGTGTAGAGTTAGTATCGCATATATTTGATGCTTGGGAGAAGTCGCAAGATGCTATAGGCGTTTTTTGCGACTTGTCAAAAGCATTCGATTGCGTACACCATGAAACATTAATCAGGAAACTACATCACTATGGAATAATGGACTCCTCTTTGGATCTTCTTACGTCTTACTTGAGTGATAGGATACAGAGAGTTGAGATTAATGGGAAACGGTCTGCGGGGTCTGTAGTTACAATGGGTGTACCGCAGGGTTCTATCCTCGGTCCTTTCTTATTTTTAGTTTATATCAACGACCTGCCTCATCTTGTAAAGAATAATCACGAGATTGTACTGTTTGCTGATGATACTTCTTTAATTTTTAAAATGAAACGACAGAGTACAAATTTTGACGATGTGAATAATGTAATCTCAAAAGTAGTCCATTGGTTTAGTGTCAATAATCTTTTGCTCAACGAAACCAAAACAAAATGTATTAGATTTATTCTACCTAATGTTAAACAAGTTAAGGCTGATGTAAACGTAAAGGGAGAAACGTTAGAAATTGTTAAAAGTACCGTATTCTTAGGAATCACTTTAGATAATAAACTTCAATGGGGCCCACACATAGATAAGTTATCGAAGAGACTTAGTTCTGCAGCGTATGCAGTCAAAAAAATCCGTTTTCTTACAGACGTGGATACATCTAGACTTGTTTATTTCAGCTACTTCCACAGTATTATGTCATATGGTATACTGCTGTGGGGGAACGCTGCAGATATTAACACCATATTTGTGCTGCAGAAGAGGGCTGTTCGTGCTATCTATAATATGGGTCCCAGAGAATCCCTACGTGATAAATTTAAAGAAATAAACATAATGACAGTCCCCTGTCAATATATTTATGAAAACTTGTTGTACACTCATAAAAATATCAAAAGCTTCCCTAAAAATAGCGATATACATAATATTAATACTAGAAATAAACATAAACTCGCTGTGCCCACCACCAGGCTTCACAAGATAAATGTATCTTTCAAAGGGCAATGTATACGCTTCTACAACAAAACTCCTAGTGAGTTGCAAAATCTATCAATTAATAAATTCAAACAAATTGTCAAAACTTTTCTGTGCAAAAAGGCTTACTACAAAATATCAGATTATTTAGAAGATAAAAAAGCTTGGGACGGGTTTTGCTCCAACTCGAAAAATAACAACTAACAGGCTAAAGGTTTCTTCGTCGCTTCTTTACTTTAGTCTACACACCGAAGCGACAGAAATCAAAAACATCACTTTATTTCCGTGTCAGTGTTTTATTTTAAGAATTTGACTTTTTCTAAGTATACATTTTTGTATTTATGGAAATAAAGAATTTTTGATTTTGATTTTGATTTTGACCTATGTTGTGTTTTGTAACGGAAGGGTAAATAAATAAAATACATAATTTGTGAATATTTATTTATTGCATAAAAACACCTAGTCCGGGGTAATTCTATAGTTTACTTGTAGAATGGGACTAGCCTGAGCAGAGCCTAGCACAAATACACCGTAGACAACAAATTATGTCTAGAAAGGAAAAAAAATGTAGAAACATATTTACATTGCCCAACAAAACGAGATCGACGAACTATTCGTTTATCCGGGAAGCGTTGCGCAAATTGGTAATTATGTAGCTGGCCGTAGACTGGACTGGGAAATCGGGTTATGAAAACTGATCAACGTTTGACTACAATCTCACCTGATGGAAAATTCAATAAAAAACAATAACTTTATTTCATTAGGCTTACAAAATAAGTAGGTACTTACAAGGCAAATTTTATACCTTATATAACGGAATGAGACGATGTGGCCGACGATGTAGCTACCACGAAGGTCTAGAAAACACCTACCAGTCTTGTTTTGAATTCACCGGTGTAGGATTTACACAAAGGTGTTATTGTAGGTCACTAGAAAGTCTGGACTGGTCCTGTTAGAAACTCAAATTTATAATAATTGTTATGTTTTTAGGTAGGTACTTACATTAACTTCTCGAAGAATGTAATACAAACCAACTAAAATTTTCTACATACATTACATATCCTGTAATTTTTAGTTTTCGGGACAAATGCTATTCCAAGTATTCTGTGTTTATGTAGGTACCTACAATAGAATAAACGTATACAGATAATATCAATCTCATCGAAATAAACCTTTAAGGCTGGTCTTTCGAAAAAAATCTACATTTTCATGATCTTCTAGATCCTACTGCTGTTTAAATATGAAATCTAGGATTATTTTACTCCTACACCTAATATTCCATTTTATTCTGTACAAAAGCGCTAAGATATTTTTTGATTAGTTTTATAAGTCTGGTGAAGAAAATATCTCAATTTTGATAGATATTTGCATTCTTCTCCCAAACAATATGATTTACTGACTTGATAATATAAATAATGTATTATCGAAAAATAAAGCAAAGGATGGTAACAAATTCGCCAAAATAAATATTTGATTACTTGAACCGTACTCTTTTAATTTGAAGAAATCTTGATTTAGCATTTAGCACACGCGTTCTGCTCTGTCTCGCTCCTGTGAACGCGAAATTTCAATGCCTATCCTTTACACAAAATGGCCCGGGATGAGACTGATTAAAATTACACTAAAGCGAAGTAATCATCAAAATTGGACATCAATTAATATTAACGAAGATATCAAATCGAGTATACCTTAATATACTTAAAAATGTATGCAGAACATGGAACCTCGTTTTTCCTCCTTTTTTAAATTTTTGTAGTAATCTACAAAGGGCGCATCCGCCAGTATAAAGTCTGTGGTTACAAAACATTTAGCTGAATTGAAAACCTCCTTCCATTGTTTTGCGAAGGTTGAAAAGAAAAATCGGGTGTAAACTTACCAAAATCTTTCCTTAACAAAGAAAATTACAAACAACGAATAAAAATTTTAATAGGTAGGTTAGGTACCTACCTACTCGTTCTTATTTGTACCTTGTTTACAGTTACTTAATAATTAATTAAGTAGGTATCTATTTATTATATTAGGTAATTCGTTTCGTTTTTTTTTAATACAAAATTCTACAAATCGTTAATCATAGTGTTAATTAGTTCGTTTTCACAACAAAGTATTGTTATTGTCTTACTAGGTATCTAGCTCGTACTGCAGGTATTTGGTATTTAAATTTATTGGTACACATAGCTTCCTAAATAGGTACTAACTTAGGTAGGTATATATAAAGAAAGAAAATTATAATCACATAATATAATTAAATTAAAACTAGTATTTACAATAGAAACAATGAGCTAACTGCAGACTGTTGCAAATAATCTACAGGTATATAACATTTCATGTAAACGTTAGTCTAATTACATTTATCGAAGGCCCCATGACGTAAGCAAAATAAGCGAACGTCAATAACTGGCATGCTACTGCCAACATCGCAAAACCAATTTGCGAGCTTCAAACTCCAAACTCGCGAAGGTTAGACAAGATGGCGCTGCGGTTCTCGACCTCTCCGCGTTTCCCGGAAACGGCGCCGGCGCCATTTTGTGGACGATGCGCGAGCGCTTGCCTGATGCCCTCAGCCGGTAGGGTGACCATTTTTATATGACTGGGGACTTGAAGTATGCATAACGTTTTAGTGCACCAACCAACACGTTATCAAAGAAAGAATGACTATGTTCTACAAGGTTCTACATCTACTTTTAGATTACTATATAGGTATCTATCTATGGTGGTACTATGCCTACTTTAACTTTAGCTTTTTTGCTTTCTAGTGCGTTACTCGCACCGGGGAAATTTCCGATTTCGGCAGGGTGGGGCGCAGATTCGAATCCTACAGAATTCGAAATTTTTTAGGACATTAATAAATTTTCGTGGCAAATAAATGAATAATGAACATCAGAATTTTTCCCGAATCCATACTTCCATACATACTTTATAAATTCGAAAGAAACTCTGTCTGTCTGTTACCTTCTCATGCATGTCTAAACGGCTGAACAGATCTTAATCAAAATTGGTAGCGAGGTTAATGCCAGGGACGGACATAGGTTACTTGAAAAATGCGTGTGAAATCGCTGGCAACAGCTATTTAATAAATACTAGTGGTATAGTAAGGGTAGCGACTAAGGGGACTTGGCAAACGTAGTGTAGGACGCCCTCCAACCAGGTGCGATGACGATTTGCGAAAGACTGCTGGCAGATGCTGGATGGGCAAGCTGAAGACAGGCGCTATGGCGCTCATTAGGGAAGGCCTATGTCCAGCTGTGGACAAATGTAGGCTGATGATGATGATGATGATGACTAAGGGTAACTAAGGGTAATAGCCCCATATGAAAGACCTACGTGGATGAGGAGTATAGGTAAGTATAATATATATGTAGCCTAAACAATTTTACCCACGTTATGGCCACATCATTCAACACCGTCTCGGGTCACTAGACCTATTTACATAACTCTGTAATCAATTAACTGATAATACCGGAATCTGTATACTTACAGAAAATAACTAACCGCAATGTTGTATTTATTGTAACAAACATTACAAATAGGCTGGGATTGTGTTTTCTATGTGTGGTTATTTCTATATCTATTTATTCGCCCAGTGAAGTAGAGAAGGCACTGGCCTTTTCTCTATTCAGCTATCTTTTTCGGTCCAGTCAGTGCCTCCATAAGCCGTTGTCAGGGGGAGGCCTGCGTTCAGCAGGCTTTTGGCTTTTGACTCCATAGATGATTACATCAATGATGTTAATGCTTGGCCAGAGGTCTCCCAGTTCCGCACCGACAATAGTATTTAAGGAAAATAATGTTAAGCTTAGTTAGTTTTATATAAATACTAGCAGTCCGCCCCGGCTACGCACGGGTAGTTATTTTTTCGTCAATTTTCAAATGTTTTTAATACTTCTTATCCTATTCCGGACTAAGAGAAACAAATCAAAAACCATGAAAATCGGTCTCGTCGTTCTTGAGTTATAATTGGTGTAACTAACACGACTTTGTTTTATTATATGTATATAGATAAAAAATCTCAATAAGCCCCATTTTACCCTTCTTTAGGGGTTTTTGTGAAAATTCCTGAAACAGGTATTTTAATTTATTGCGTTTTATATACAAAAAAAATTCAGGTCAGTCAGTTCAGCTCAAAAAATTAAAAAGTTACAGCTATTTCAATTCGGAGCCAAACTACGAACCTCAACAACTTTAACAACCCGATCAAACCCATTTTCAAAAAATACCCTGAAACACGTGTTTAGTATTTTTATATTTTTAGTAGTCTCTGTAAGTTTCAAGCAAATCGAGCCACTGGTTAAAGAGTTACAAAAAAAACACCTTAAAAACTTCAACCCCCCTTTTAACCCCCTTAGGGGTAAAATTTCCAAAAATCCTTTCTTATCGGGAGCTTTTGTATTAAAAGGTACCTACCCTCCAAATTTCAGCTTTCTAACTTCAGCGGTTTGGGCTGGACGTTGCCCCCAGAAAATCGATTGTTCCTTTATATATTAAGATTGACTTGCTTATATATAAATCAGATTATATTTAGACTGAGATAATGTATTAATTTGAAGTTTTAGAAAACTTACTAGTGGTTTATTTTTCGCTTCTTCCACTAGTGGGCAAAAAATTTAAATTAAAAAATTGCTATGTTGACGAGTGATGTCGTCTGACCATCTCAGGCGGGTTGGTATGGTAGGCAGGTGTAGGTATGCCTTTACTGACGTTGACAGGGATACCGTCATTTCGTAAGCTTTGTTCCATCTTTTACATTTTTTCGTCTAGCCTAAAAATCTCTATGTATCCTACTTCCCATTTATATTATACGGGTGAAAATTAGGGTCGTTGTGAGATGTTTGGGTGAAGACTACGCCAGTCGCCAAAACTACTAAACGGAATTAAATGCAATTTTACACAAGAGTGTAAAATTAAAAATAAAGGCTACTCTGTACCCGGTAAACCTTATTCTATAACGTATTCTAAACTTCTGTACTAATATTATAAATGCGATAGTGTGTTTGTTTGTTTGTTCTTCTTTCATGCCCTAACTGAGCAACCAATAGTCTGATTTTTTGCCCAGAGTTAGTTGAAAGAAATGGGGAGTAACATAAGGCTACTTTTTATCCCATAAATTAGTTCCCATGGAATACAACTAGTACTACTACTAACTTAAACAACGTTGTAACTTGAGTACTTACTTATATCAGTCATCTATGTAGTTCCCAATACACAAGCTCACAAGCAAAATTTTGGATAAGTTTTTTATTGGATTTGGTTTAGCATTTGCCCCACCTCCTCACTAAAGGGAAAATGTGGATATTAAAATCGATAGGATGGCCGGCAGATAGGAAGGGAGAAGGGGCGCTTATGAGCGGACTCAACCAATATCGGAATAAATTAAGGTTCATTAAAAATACGTTGGACATTGCACTCATAATAGCGGCTTTTTAATACACTGTTGAAATTGTATCGCCGGGCCCAACCTAGACGGGCGTTTGGTTTCACCGTATAATATCAAACAGATGAAATTAAGAATTTATATATTCTTTATTTCTATACGGAATTAATATTATTTTTATACTGGGAATCGTCAAAATATTTTGAAACTTAATGATAATTCATTATTGAGAAAAAGAATGAAAATTGTAAGTTAATCTGTATTAAATATTTAGGTTTAAAGAATATTTATTTCTCAAAAGAAATTACATTTCACTTATTCGAGAAAACATCTTAAATTTAGTACTTAATTAAAACCTCGAGTAGCCAAACAATTGATGATAAACAACCTACTTAAGTATACAGTTACTTAATCTTGTTATGTAATGTAATACAAAAATTTTACAAGTTCTAATAACAATTACCTAATAATAAGTTAAATAATAGAAAGAATTAAAAGATTTACTTACAATTTATTTCTAAGCGCTAAGCTCTGCTTAGCTTAGGGCTAGATAATGCTGTATCAATTGTCCAGAATTATTTTTCAAATTTTTTGTCATTAAGGTCTAAACTATCATTATTTTCACCACAAATTATGTGGTATTATAGCAGATATACAAAGTTCTGATGTTTTATACTTAGTAAGACTTGAAAAAAATATGAACGACTCATACGCACTTTCTGATTCATGTGGGCTTAACAATAGTTTTGTTTGACTTACTGAGCGATAATAATGATTTTCAATGTAAACCTCTCAATGTGGCCCTATCGTACCAGTTGTATAGATTATTATTGAAATAAAGCTGCCGCAAGCCAAGTTTAGGTATTGTTGTCGAGGGAAAAATACACAAAAATTACATCGAACCCCCATACATTGCGTAAATAACTAAAATTGAATTAATGAATTTCAAACAAATATTTTACGCATTCTATGACGATGTGACGTAATTCTTCTCTATCCTATCCCAGCTATGGAGCTAGGGACAGAGCTATGCTCGGAGTTTCTCTGAAGGTAACGAGTACATCCGACAGAAAGCAAGGTTATCGACATAGCTCAAAGGATTAGCAAGCTGAAGTGGCACTGATCTGGCCATATCTCGAGAAGAACCGACAACCGCTGGGGTAAGTGTTCTTGAGTGGAGACCGCGACTCGGCAAACGTAGTGTAGGACGCCCTCTGACCAGGTGTGATGACGAAATATGAATGATTTGCGAACGACTGCTGGCAGATGCTGGATGCGGCAAGTTAAAGATAGGGCGCTATAGCACTCATTAGAGGAGGCCTATGTCCAGATGTGGACATAGGCCTCTAAAAGAACCAATACCTGTGCTTGACCTACTGCTAGGAGTGCTACAGACAAGAATGAATCGTCATATAATGGGTAAATGTATTAAAATCTTCATTTTCCTCTATTCTAGCCTAAGCCGTATGGCTTAGGCTAGAATAGAGGAATACATTGTGTTATACGATTCTCAAATATCGTTATCTAACTAGACATGCTAAATTACAAGCCTGAAGTTTTAGGATATCTGTGTTACAGAAGGACGTGCAATCTAAAATATGGGTCCTACCTAAAGAATCCCTACGTGAAAAATTCAAAGAAATAAACATGTCATATATTTGTGGAAACTTGTTGTACACTCATAGAAATAGGTTCCCTAAAAATAGCGACGTACATAATTTAAATACTTACTAGAAATAAGAGTAAACTCGCTGTGCCCACAACTAGGCTACACAAGATTAATGTTTCTTTTAGAGGGCAATGTATAAAAATTATCGATTAATAAATTCAAACAAATTGCCAAACGTGTCCTTTGTAAAAAGGCTTACCTACTACAAAATATCAGATTATCTTGACGATAAAAAAACGTGGTACTACTTTTGCTCCAACTCGAACACTAACTTTTTAAAAAGGTTACTTGTTCGCTTCTTTACTTTACCTTAAAAAGGTTGAAGTGAACAAAAAATCAAAGTGATCACTTAATTCCCAGTTTTCCTTTTGTAATTTGAATATTTGTGACGTGTCCAAGAGTCCTGTAAGGTGTAAAGGAACTAAAAAGAACTTTGATGTTTGATGGACCAATTATGCCCAATGATTCATGTAAAATATTCTTTCTTGATTAATTATATCATTCATTCATTTATAAAATACACACACTGCAATTGCCTAATATCCAAACAAGGCTAACGCTCACACATACTACAATTGCCTACTATCCAAACAAGGCTGACGCTCACACATACTGCAATTGCCTACTATCCAAACAAGGCTGACGCTCTATCACGCTTTTAGATTTTAGAACCATCCAAACTCCGATTGAAATGAATTCGCGGGCTGAATCTTCTTTAATATACAAACCAAAAGCAAACTGAAGGGAGTAAAGCATCATAAAAACACTACCCGTACTTACGAACAATACCGACAGATGTACAGTAGACCTGCTATTATTACCTACCTGTCTTTGTTACCTGCCCACAGACTACGTAACAGTCACCATCCTTTACAATTATTTTTTATTGGCATGGGGATCTCTTTCGTTTTGTTGTGTACATATTTTTAACTGGTGAATGGTCTTTTTAGGTTGGAATGGCTTGGGTTTTGAGATTTTCAGTTTTAAATGTGACAACGGAGTTACATTCGTTGACGGCGTTCATTTTGTGACGTTCGCGGTTACAATATTCAAGATTTTATTAGTCACTACATAGTATAAAACAAAGTCCCTTTCCGCTGTCTGTCTGTCCCTATGTATGATTAGATCTGTACAACTACGCAAAGGATTTTGTTGCGTTTTTTTTAAAGTGATTCAAGAGCAAGGTTTATATATATAATAAATACATAATAAAAAAAAAGTTTACTTTTAAAAACCGTTTTAAGGCTTATTTAATAGAGCACCAAAAAACAGGGTTGCCTGGAGCCATGACCCGTCATGGTGCACTGTTTGCTTGCTAGGCTTTGCAACATAGTTACCTACATATTGGCCTGTGACTTTCTTTGATTATTTAATTATATTAATAGGTATATATTTATATCCACTTCACACAGTCAGACACGCACCAGTTACATACTATTATTTATTATAATTTGTATTCAAGTGTATTACCTACTATTTATAAACACAAAAAATAACACTACTTACTCTAATTGTAAGCCTCACAGGGTCTTGTGATCATAATGGTTTCAGCAGAATATCAGCGCCTATCTACTTCAGAGTAGTAAGGCAATCATGCTGAGTCGAGACCTTTTTGCTGCTGTAACACAGCAGTCAGTCTTTTTATCACTTTGTTTTTCAAATTATATTCTTATGTGTGTTTTGTACTGCAGCAGCAAATAAATAAATGTCCATGTCTACATAATATAATACCCGTGCGAAGCCGGGGCGGGTCGCTAATACATAATAAATGAACGCGTCAAACAGATTTTATTATCAAAAGAGAATTACAATCAAAATAAGCAGCAAAACCTAGGTATAAGGTCGTATCCTAAGATATATTTGTTTTTGTGTAGTAGATTTAGGATAAATAAAAGTAATTTCATTTCAATCAAATAATTGAAATTAGAACTAGTATTTGCAATTAAAACAATGAAGCTAACTGCAGATTGTTGCAAACAGTCTACTGATAGCTCAACTAATCCATATCAATACCAGTCGCGCGCGTCCCCAAGACGCTGGCAATGCATGCCTTGCTGTATGGTATGGTAATGCTGATGCGCTTCGCTTGATAGATACTCACCAGCGTGTTAATAGCGCTTAAATAGAGTGTATTTTTGTGCGTCTATATAAGTAGCTCACATCTGTATAATAAATATGCATAAGAGTGAATCTTTGTTTTAAAATTTAGGTTTTTTGCTCTCCTTAATCGTAAAAAGATTTTTCCGATACGCCCTTGAAGATTTCCATTCATGATGTTTTTCTTTGTCGTTTCTATTCGGTTGGTCTTCGTGTTGTCACTTACGGCAAGACAAAAGACCATAGCAATATTATATATAGCATATATTAAAGGCTGATCTTTCTCTTTAGGATCCTGACTGGATATGGATATTGATAGTTTTCAAGTAATTAACTTAAATACATGTTGTAGCAATTTTAATGTCTTACTAATTGTGTCTTGTTATTCTCGATGTTATTGTTACAAATACGTGAATTTTATTTTCCGCCACGCTTTGTATTGGTGGTCGCGTCTGTTTGGTCTAGGTAGGAGAGGCTTAAACGGATAAAGTAAAGCACAAAAATATAGTTTTATTAATAAATAAATAAAACGTTTATTTTCTCACAAAAAAGGTAGGACATTACATGATAGTTATGTAGAAGTTTAGATTAAATTACTGGTGGATTTCACATTATTGCTTGTTTAGAGATAGGTACTAAGACCCGTATTATGAAAGATGGCACAATCATCGCAATCATCGATCTATGCTTGAGTACGCTTTTCTATAGCGTAAACGGTATAGATCTATAGACAGAGCAAAATTTCACAAGGCCCGTAGCCTTAAGGGGGCGATATTTGACGCCATTTTGTGAATAGGAGCGGGACAGATCAGAGCGGCGTAAGCTCAAAAAAACAAGTTTTTGCTTATTAACTATAAATCAATACATTTTTTTGCATAAATAAGCCAATCGTATTCTTCTAAATAGAAGGCGAGCTTAAAGCTCTCCTATCTAAAGTGGATCTCATCTTGGTAAGTTTATTTCACTGTGGAAACTAATTATAACTCTGTGGATAGAACTGCAATGCAATTCAATTTTAAGCACAGTTTTAAGTTAGCACTCTTAAACTACTAGCTTTGGGGTAGGCAGTATTGTATATTAGGTACATTAGAAGTAATGTAATGCATTTTTATAATTATTACACTACCTTACCTTAGAATAGTGAAATCAAGAGGGCGATTAATGCAAAATCAAGCAAAATGTAAATGTTCAGATTAAAAATCTTCGATAGGTAAGAAAAGACCTGTAGCGGAGTAATCGAATAGAATTTATAAAAAAACTGGTTTCATTACTGAAGAAAAATACAAATTTCGTATAATAACGGTTTTAATTGAAATACTCTAAACTATCAGCAACAACACCAGATTATTTTGTACGAATACATAGCGAGACTAATGTATGATTAGAGTAATCGTTTAGTTTTTCTATTTCATGCTTATATTTTGAATAATTGAATAAATAATAGATAATACAAAAACTTGATTTTTGCTCTTACATTGCTCTGCTCTGTCCCGCACGAAATCCTATGCCTATCCTCTTAACAAAATGGCGTCGTAATTCCGCGTCTCGGGCGGCGGCGACGCGATGGCTGTAGCCTTCAATCAGTCAGTCGGCCGCAGCGCGCCCGCCCCGCTGCCGTCTACGCAAACTAATATTGTACCAGAAATAACATATTGCAGCAAAAATGGCGAATAAGTATAACAAAACAAAAAAATATTCGCGATTGAAGCTCAAGAAACTAAAACTGAAGAACTTGAACAGGTAAGTTTTTTATTGATCATTTTCCACTAATAAGTATCTACATTATATACCTAGCCATCAATCGAAATAAAATACATACATAATTAATCGTCTGAACCAACCTTTTCCCCCTCAATAGTTGTTTAGTAGGTAGGTAGTGCATCTTGGGAATTAGCTAGGTTCCACATTGTGTTTCATTGCCTATATTTTTACAGAACTCGTGTCAATCGTGATGATCCAGCGCCTAAAATCGAGGCCGTCACACTGCCACAAACGCCAGAAACATCTGATGTGGCCCTAGTGGAACCTCAATCGGTGTCACCCGTCGAACAGACTCCAAAGAGGAAAACAACAAAGAAAGACTAAGTGATGGGTATCATCCAGGAAGAAGAAACCGTCGAACACGTTGGGTACACTGCACAGTGCACGGCCACAGAGGAGGCCAGACTGAAAAATCTCCATATCCTACCATTAAAGATGAATGAGCTATCAGCGTCTGTTTTCCCGCCAGAGTAATATTTTGGAGTATCCAAATCTATGATAAGGGTGGTGAATAAATTCCTACTGGGAAAGCATGCAATATCTTAAGCCACATCATCACTTATTCAAGTCAGATGGTAGCAAAACGCTTGGCCATGACCAATAAAAACATACCATTATAAAAGCTGAAAAGAAGCTGTCAGTCAACGAAAGTTCTACTCCGGTCTACAAGGTGTTGGCTAGTTAGAGCCTTTTTAGGCAGGAGGACAATGCATAATACACTCCCATGCGAGATGTCAATGCAGATTTCAGTTACCCCACTAATTTAGAATAAGAATGTTTATATATAATGTATGTATAATGAAGTAATAATAGAAATTATCACATCTAAAATACCTGTTTTCTTCAATGCCACCATATCTTGACCAACTCTTTTATTTACCTACGCATAGTATATTGATATTATTTTATATTATACTAGCTACTGCCCACAGGTTCGCACGCGCTTTTCAATAGCCTATGTCCGTCCGCGGTATACTATTATTTACTTTCCTGTCAAATTTCATTAGCCCTTTAGGCGTGACAAGGTAACAGACAGACAGATAGAGTAACTTTCGAATTTATAATAGTATGGAGCATGGGTGGCGGTAAAATATGTAAACGAAAAATGCATTCAGCAGGAATCCCTTATTTTATTGTAAACTAGTAGTCCGCCCCGGCTTTGCATGGGTATATTCTATAGCCTATGTTCATCACTCATCCATCAGGGATAATGTAGGATTATAATGGGGAAAGAATTTTTCAAATCGGTCCAGTGGTTTCGGAGCCTCAATTCATACAAACAAACAAATCTGTTCTCTTTATAATATACTAGCGTGCCTCGCGGTTTAACCCTCGTTGTTTCTGTTCCCGTGGGAATTCCGGGATAAAATATTAAGTGACTCCCTGAAACGTAAGCTTTCTAATGGGTAAAGAATATATTATAATAAAATTCCAGACCAGATAATATAAGGTATAGATATATATATGCGTCCAATGAGATAAATAGTCATAGGTATATCTTTATTTTGTTGAAATAATTTCCGAGCCTCTGAAAACAAAACATTGTTTCTCACACCACCGCGTATAACACGAAGCAAGTCTCGGTTCCCCAAGTCCTTCACCTTCACAGTAAACTCTCAGGTAAATGATAAACCGGTTTGGACGAAAATTGCCGACGCCAACTCGGATAAAGGATCTCTGAGACCTGAAGCGTACGCTTGCTTGGAACTGTCTAGATAGCTTATGACTGCGGGGTTGTTTTTATAATTGATTTACAAATAAATAAGTCAATATGAATGTGATAACCGAGTCAAACCTCGTTTCTTATGGTACTTAATTTAAATTCATAACGTGATTGTTGTTTTATTATTCTTTTATAGGCTTTGTCGCATATGCGATTATGACGCCCTGGGGAGTTTAACATGACAAAAAAAATCAAATTTTAAAAACTAAAACTAAATGAACCTCATTATCTAACAGAACATGTTTGTAGAGCGTTCTAGCTGTGTGCTAAACAGGGTCAGCTAGAACGCTGTTGCAGTAACCTATATCCATATAACTAAATGATAAAATAATAGTAAAATAAATCTAAACGATTCGTATGATTGTTGTTGTAATGGGAAAAAAATAAACAAAGATATATCCTTAGTACAAAGTTTTGTATGATCGACAAATATTTGTTCTTGGTGTTTTCTTTTTCTAGTAAAAATATCTGTCTACATACGTAATGTATTGTATTAAGTAATTATGTAGTATATCAGTCATCTAGTACCTACACACTACTTACCTCGGATGCTAAGTAGTGCTTGTGTTATGGACTTATAGTAGCTAGCCCCAGCTAGATGATGCTTTGTGGATTGTCTAGCATTATTATTGTTATTAAAATAATGGGCAATCTTCTGGGCGAAAAACCGGTAATATCCAAAATTCCCATATAAATATTTAAATACCAGAGTATTGTTTAGTTATAATGGGCAATCTTCTGGGCGAAAAACCGGTAATATCCAAAATTCCCATATAAATATTTAAATACCAGAGTATTGTTTAGTTAGCATATAATCTATCTGGCTTTATTTTTTAATGCCTTTTTACAGGCATTTCCTGAAACGACTGTTATAGACGAAAAAGCCATCATGACATTGTAATGATTCTTGTCTCTACGTTTTCCTGTGTTAGATTCCACATAACTAATATAACATTGCTGTTTTTAATTATGTTTCAAATGAGATTGATTTACACATTAGTTTCAACTTGAACTGAGAAGGTGCCAGTTTCTTTCGTTTATTTTCAAGAAAATCTAATGAAAAAAACAAGAGTAGATTCAAAACATAATTTTTAAAATGTATTTATTCAAATTCTAATAGAAGCTAAGATTGGCAAGCTCAGGTGGCATGTGGCAAAGCAAAAGCGGTTCCCGGTTACTGGTCAGCAAAATGCCAGAGAAATTTCAGCATTGATGACGTGATATCTATTTTTTAGCAACTTTTAAACCCTTCTCATAAACTTATATTTCCGAACATCCCCCTTTCGATCCTCGCTTGATTAATGAACGATAATATTTAAAATTTAATAGACATGCATCCACACACGTTATTTATCACTTTCGGTAATTTTATCCAAGTCAAATGAGACTGCTACCCCGACAAGAAACTTAGTAAGTACCTAGTGAATTGTTTTATTACCCACAAAAGTTATAATGAGGAAAGGTAAATTGTTGTAATGAAATTGTCAAAAACTGAATAAATAAATAAATGAAATGAAAACTTCTCAAAAGATCGTAGGAGTTCTTCTGTGTTCTCATTTCAGCAGTGTTTCAAAATAAATATTCGATTTTGCGATTAAAAACATTTACAAACAAATTATGTATATAATTATTACTATACTAGTTTTTATTGTACAAAAAGTAAATCCTGTATTGGCCTTATGTTTAGTCAATAAGTACCTATGTCAATTTTAGATCATAAGGGGTGTGGATTTTGTTGAGTAAATTAATAAATAAATTCTTTAATTGTAATTTTCTTTGATTAGTAACATTGCTTTAAAATGCCTGGTTTGGTAAGGTACTTTCTAACAAGCATCTTAAATCCTCCACGTTGATCTTATGTTTTCTGTTTTATCTATACGTATATCAGTATATAGAGGTAGATAAAACAGAATATCAGTTATCACTAGTACCCATCTTACAAGCTCTGCTTAGCTTGGGGCTAGATAATGCTGTGTGGATTGTCCAGCATTATTTATTTATCTAAACTGGATTATCCTTTCGTGAGTTTGGTCCATGTCACTAGACTTTAGTTCAAGGCGAACTACATTACAGCTTGGCAAACCGTTTAGTATTTTTTTCAACATGTTAAGCGAAGCCTCTATCGTTTTACAGTCTAGTTGTGATATTTTGGTTGTTGTGTTTTTTATTTACACCAATATTTTATGGCGACAAGTTTGTTAGTTTCGTTATCGTTATTTTTTTCGCAGACATTACGTTATATTACAATCATTTCTATACTATCATCCAAGATTGAATGTCATTATGAGCTACGCTTTCCTTTCCAGCCTGTTTTTAGTGGCAGTTTCTTCGGTTTAAACTTATCTCCATCCCTTGTCCTCAGAGTGAGAAATGGCTGGCGTACGAACTCCTGAAAGAAGAGATCATGGAGAAGATGCGGAAGCTTGAAGAGGAGAGACACACCGTGGACCTCTGGAGCGGCGGCGCTCAGGAGTGGGGGAAGAAGAGGCGGAAACGACAGGTGAGCCTAGTTACTTACTCCTGGGGGCCTACTTTGAAACTAAATACGAAGTTTCAGGTGACGGGTCTCACGAATCGAACAACCTTAACACCAATTTGCTTCGGACGCGTCGCTTACTGACACATTTCGTTTCTGATGTTTGTGAAATAAATGTCAGAATCATTTGCATAGCTGGGTCATCAAAAGAACGGATCGGTTGTCCGTCGTATTGTGCGATCCGTCATCCGTCAGTTTCGTTATTCATTTTGAAAGTAGACCTCAGCGACGCAAAGTAGTGTTTCTTTCATATCTATGATTATTTAATTTTAAATTAAAGCTGCTTGTTTATACTATGTGCAATTGATATAGATAATTTTGCGATCTTTAGATGTTATGGGACATATGTACATAATACTAGAAGCCAAGTTTAAATAAATGAATGCAGACCTTGGCCTCCGACACTACTGAAGACTACTCCTGGCACAGTTGTGAGCTGTCTCTCGCTATAAGTAGCATCAAGAGATCAGCTTCCATTTCGTCATACCAGTGACCTAGGGCGACCGACTCATCTACGCTCTGATTTCCCTCGTGCGCCTTTTCCAGCTTCAAAACTGTATTCTGTAGTGTAGGTACTTACTTATATATGTTGGTAATTTCTCGAAAAATGTAGACAGCCTTCTCTAGTTCCAAGTTTTTCTGTTTATAAAATAGATGAACAATACGAAAAACTCAGTTATTTCATTGCAATGCAAGCCTCTGAGTTAACTCTGTCCGTAAAATTTTCAAACAATGAATATTAGAAAATTTTACGGTTTTCTATTGAGTAGGTGCCTAGTAGTACCATACGAATGGTTTTTTTATAGAACAGGTTTCAACTACAGTCACTTTCCTTTTAAACTTCAGCTTTCTGAACTTTTTACTCCTAATAAATCTCATATATCACATACAAACCTTTTCAACAATATTTTTTAACCACATTACATAGCTACTCGTAATATCTGTCGTTGTGAACTTGGTGACTTTTGGCCAAGCATTATTTCTTAATCATCATCAGATAAATATATCGCTTCTTGCTAGCTTCTGCTCTAAAAGCGCGAGAAGAAAGCAGATACGATAAAAAGTAACATATTATGTCCGTCCCCGGAATACCATTTAACTTCATCTCCAATTTCAGTAAGATCAGTTCAGCCGTTTAGGAGTGAACGCGTAATAGACAGACTAGTACCTTTCGAATTCTAATATTAGTTTGGATAATTCATTAAATATTAGGTCTTCTTTTAAGGCGGGCACCTCTAAGCCCCCGTACAAACGTACTCTCTGATTCATTTACAAACTACGTCTCCGATTTTTATGAAATTTAAGAATAGCTATGTTTGTCGGTAGCGTTTTAGTTTTTTAAAATACATAATCATCATTAAATGAGAGCAAGAGTTAAAATCGCTTGAAAATAAATTATGAAAATGAAACACATTTAAGGATGTATGCTTATCTTTTTGCTTTATAATGCGTTACTGGCATTGGGCAAAGGTTCTACGAAAATTGAATAATGTCCTGCTGAATTAAATAAAATCCTGCCGAAAGCGAAACTGTTGGGACATTAATAAATTTAGATTAATATTAATAAATTCGTAATGTTTTTGAAAAACTGAAACGGTACAAACAAACGTACCTATATAATATCCGATGATGTTTGCAAAATTTCATTGTAATATAAGGTTAATGACTCGAAAAGTACATTTGTTTGGGAGAATAGAGGTTCGCACACACCATAAGAATCAAGTAATAGGTATTGTTGTTGTCCACAGGTGACAGTGCAGCCACCATACGTGGTGTACATGCTGCCTGATACCGACATAATGGAAGACTGGAGACTGGTCAGGAAGCTCCTGGAAAGGGAATAAGGGTAGGGTACTTCTTTTTAGTTATATGGATGTGAGGCACGGTCAATCAGCGACAAATTCATGTGTAAATTGACCTGCTAACGGAATGTCGGCCACAGCGGCCCGTCGCAACGGAGACTGAGCTGGGGATATTCATTATGTACACACAACACAGTACAAAACAGAACAGAGATGCCCAGAGTGCGGGTAAGCACTATAACAAAAACCCTTAGAACTTAGCAACGGCAAAACCTCTCGTCAAACGAACTAAATGTAACTTTATTCTTTGAACGTTGGAAACTTTAATGTTTTCTCTGTAGGAGGAGCCACCGGCGCTACAGTCTGTAAGAAGTCCCAAAGATTTTCGACGAAAACCGACTAAGACTTCGTGGCTTAGTTGGTTTCAGCACACCCGTACTAAGGGTGGGGCTCGGGTTCGAGTCCCGCCGAAGTTGAAAATTTTTGGAAACTTATTTCATTTCTTACAGTACAAAACATCTCATTGGGCATAATCATTTTCATAATTACGGTCACAGGACTATTTTACTGTAATGCGGATTTCCGCCCGGGCGCCGCCCGACACGTGCCACATATATATTGTTCCTGTATATCGAAAAGAGCTCTTAAGTGAACAAGGAAACACTAGGCAATTAGTGTGGGGTACATTTTGTGATGCAACGTTATTTTATAGAAGTTATGTGACGAATTGACAGATGGCGGAAATGTATCTCGATGTCAGACAGTTCTTTTTTTTAAGAATCAATGGGTTGTACTATAAAACTTAGATAGAACTTAATTATAATAGATAAATCAAACTGACTTTGAAAAATAATATTATAAAATTGGTTTCAATTCAATAGAACTGTTTTACGTTAAAGTACGAACCATAGTTATTTTCTTAACATATGAAAATGAAAACGTATATGTATTGTATACCGCTGAAAATTTTGCCATCATTTTGTCCCTACAAGCCTTTAACGAGATGTTTTATTACATAGTATATGTGAACAAACTGTAACATTTTGCTGATCAAGGAAAACTCGACTTTAAATTCTCATGATCATGAGTCATTGCAATGACGTTAGCATTACATTTGAAGGATGTTTGAAGCTCGACCACAGTTCGACCTAGTGTGAAAAAGCCCTCACATCGATTATTTTCCTTGATTTTATCCTTCAGTTCAAATAACTACAACTACAACAAAATTGTAACCTGACCTAATTTGTACTTGAAAAGGGTTCCATGAAAGCGACACTTAGAGGAGTAAAAAATGAATCACGCGCTAGAAACAGACTTGAGACCACACCATGCGATGCGAGTGATGCGACGTATGCGACGCATTATAAGATCTAGACGACTGAATTTGTTTGAAAGCAGATGGCTTAGTTTTAAAGTATTTATCGTACGCTACGCCATACGACGTAACCCATATTACAACGCGAACGTTGCGTGGCGTCGGATCATCGGTCAGTTTCTGTTCTGAAACGTGCTTGAGTCGTGTTACGGAGAGCGCGACTCGTCAAAACGGGTTCAAAAAGGTTTCATACATAAAGTATGCTTAGATACATATTAGAGCGACACATCACATAGGTATTAATAATGTGTTTTTAACAACGCTAGATGTATGATACTGAAATGCTTCTGACGCGTCGAAACAGTGTTCTTATACTTTTAGCATGGTGGCAAAATCCTATAAAAATACTGTTCGTCAAGATATGTTTTGTAGATTGTATTGGAAGGATGGTAATATGGCCCCTGCAGGTATTTTAACTCCTTTGATATTTCCTTACTGAAAGAGATAACTGAAAGAGATAATCGCTGAAATGTTAGATATCGTGACTAAATTAATTTTTACCCAAATCCGGCAGATTTGGGTAAAAATCGAGTCTTTATATATTTTTTGTAACTCAAGCAAGTCGTATTGAGTACCGGCGAGTGGTTGTTCAGGCGTGTTGTATATTTGTTTTCCACAATGGTACCAAAAAGTTATTCAGGGTGCACCGGTTCCATTGATTCTAGGCGTTGAACGAGTGACTTGAATGTTAGCAGATTATTATTCAATAACATATTTATTTAAAACTTTTGATGGCGTGGTAAGTGTCAAATTTTAAATAAGGTATGCTACCCTTATATATACCTATACCCTCCTCAGAAACCAATTAGATTACTACTTTTTAATTTATAAATTTTTTATGAATTTTTTCATATTATTGTATAATAAGGTTTTTGTATTTAGTTCGTAAACCCTCGCAATCTGAATAATCTCTAAGAAATTTAATAAGTCTCTAATGATTTTATCCTGCCTAAATAAATAAGTATCGAAAAATTTTCAGACTTATTAAATACAGGCTCAGACACGAGTAAACAGATTAATGAATCTGAATCTTTTAACGTATAATATTCATTTATAAACCAATTATTTAAAATTTAACACAGGGGCCATATTACCACCTTCTACTCGATTGATTTTACACAAATGTTTTAATGGAAATCAATTGTCTTATCCTAAGTGTGGTTTCTCTATAAGATAATCGGTCTATTAACAGCTTCCTCGGTTAACGATGACTTAAATATAATTACGAAAACTCGTGTTGAACTCCGTCAATTAAAATGTAATATGTATTCCGATTATCTTTTCGAAGAACACATGCCTAGTCTGTAAATACAAAAAGCTAAATTGTACTGTTCTTTAAATAAAATGTACGAAAAACTGTTGTAATCAGTATTGATTTAGTAATTGTTTAAATTCGTTTGTTCAATAATAACTTGAAATAATGCATCAGATGTTGAATGCCTCAATAATTTACTTTAAGTATGGCAATCCAATCAGTTGAGGTTAAAAAGATTTCATGATAATTTGAAAATTCTTATTGAATAGTCCACTTTTTAATAAACAAAATGGTGGTAAAGAATTCACATATTTTGGTGCACGATTTGTTTCTTAGTAGCGAGTCGTTATTGGCTGATATGTTTTATGGTCCGACGACCCATGTCGTTATTTATTTCGCTAAGTATAAGATTCAAAATTTTCTTTTAGTATCTTTTCATATATATTTGACGTCTCAAATTGCGATTTTTTACAGATTTATTATTATTTATTATTTCAATTGAAAACTGTAAAAAATCGTGACTTGAAACGTGCTTAAATGTATGGAAGTTGGGTTGACTTTTCGGGTGTGAATTAAGTAGGTACCTATTATTAAAAAAAGTAAATTATGTTATAACCTATCGGAGCTTAATTTGAATTTAATGAAGCAGAAGACAGATTATACCTATTATAATAGGAAATCGTGTTTGAAAACATCGTATTAATTTTATGCTAAAAACGAGAATCTTTCTTAATTCTAATATGTACTTAGGTATATAATAAACTATCCTGTGTCCGATTATAAGAATCGGAAAATGCCACTAATATTATATATATAAGAAATTTTGTGTCGTTGTAAAGATATTTGACCGATGACAACGCCAAAACTAAACTGAACGGATCCCAGGCCGATCCCGTAGGCCTCGCCAAATGACAGGGCTCATTTGGCGTTTGGATAAAAATATAAATAAACGTGAACCGAGTCGAGTTTGCTTCACTGGTCAGTTATCAGTAATCTCTTGACAGTATTTTTAACAGTCTGTTAAAAAAAAGGAGGTTCTATGATCGGCAGTTTGTATGTTTTTTATGTCTTGTTGTCAATTTCTCCGTCATTTATAGATCGATTTGGATGAATTCTGTTGCAGTTTTATACAGAATAATTCCGAGGTGGTCCCATAAAATTATTCCCGAGGGATAAGGATTTATCCCGGAAACTTTATAAACAGTTTAAAACGAAGGGATCCGAAGTCTTCTTTTAGTTTTTCCTTAAACAATCAAAGTACTTATTACTATACAAACTTCATAAATTATGGGAATTTTCCCGTATGACTGCTTTTTGAGTTCATAACCACAATAAGTTGCTCACGAAAACGAGAGCGATAGTTTTGTTTTAATATTTCCAGTTAGGTTAAAGACTGACTTAGTGTCGTTACTTAATACTGAACACTGTTCTTAAAACTTGCTTAGTAATAAATTATAAACATGAAAATTTCAGAGAAAATTATCCAGCTATGAGAACTTATTTTGTAAAATTAAAACTTGACATAAGTTATATAATGGTTATGGATATACACAAGGTTTACCTGAAAACGTATGCTATGAAACGAAAACAAGTAATTCAGGAAATACATAAATATTAATTGAACTTTTCAGTATTTGATCAGATTTTCTCGGAAGCCTCGTGTGTACAAAAAAGTGTATAGTTTTATGATAAATTTGCATTTAAATGTGAAATAAAAATGTGAAACTTCAGAATTGTTTTTCTTTAAAACTCCTAAACCTTCACACCCTACACAGAACCTTAGCAAGGCCATGTATACTCGTCATTACCTGAACCATAGAACAGGCAAGTGATATTTCTTCGTCAGCTACGCTAACATTACGTTTTTGAATGTTAATAAATTTTTCTTTGATTTGTCTAAGATAGCGAATTGTCGAGTCTAATACATTGATGGATCAGAGTGAAACTAGATGTAGAATCTAATCCATTGCTGGATCAGAGTGAAACTAGATGTCGAATCTAATCCATTGCTGGATCAGAGTGAAACTAGATGTCGAATCTATTAATTCATGGATCAGAGTGAAATTAGAAGTCGAATCTAATAATTGCTGGATCAGAATGGAAAAAAGTGAATTTTAATCTGTAAATAAAGTGGTCAGAGTCTAATAGGGCCTTATTTCCATTCATGTTTTTATCAATCTACTCTATCAACAATTCTAATATTAAAAGGAGGTAAAATTTGCTTGTCAATAGTGGGTAATCTTTGGAATTGCTGGTCAGTTCATGTTTTTTTTCCCTATAGGAAACTGCATTATCCTGAGTCACATAGGCTCTGTTTTATCCAGGCATCGCATGAGTGAAGCCGCGTGAAGACGCTCGTTATGAAAGAAGTAAGTTTTGTTAATGAAAGATATACCTAGCTATCACTTGAGGGAGATACCGATAAGATATTGGCATTTAAAGCCGATACCGCACTTCACACTTAGAATTATTATTGCGAAAGTTTGAAAAGGTTTGTTACTGCTTCACGCTAAAACTACTGAACGGGTTGAGTTGAAATTTAGCATAGATGTAGGTCTAGACGTGGTAACATAGGTTTATTTTTAATCTCATTTATAGGATAATAAAAACATATTCTCGACGACCTCTGTGGCGCGGTCGGCGAAAGCCCGCCTGCGACGCAGGAGGTTGCGGGTTCGATTCCCGCCTTGGGACAAATATTTGTACGATCTGCAGGTAGTTCCGGGTGTTCTGGTCGTTTTCTATGCATAATAAAAAAACTATCTATGTAACGTATTGTATTATGTATATCAGTTATCTAGTACCCATAACACAAGCTCTGCTTAGCTTGGGACTAGATAATGCTGTGTGAATTGTCCAGCATTTTTTATTTTAATTATTTATGTTACTCTCCATCCTTTCAACTCTACGCCAAAAATCAAATCGATTGGTTGCCTCGTTAGGACGTAAAGTCCTTACTTCACGTTTGTCGTTTGTCCTTACAAACAAGCACACTATCGCATTTATAATGTTAGTTAGAAAAGCTTACTTTACCGAAATGTAACATTTAATTGTATTTTAAATAGAAACCTAGAATTGAAAAAATACTTTTCTTATCCGGTAATCGAACCCTCTAAAACGCTCGACGAAAATATGTGACGTCGACGAAAGTATGAAAAACCGGGTTGCTGTTTCAATATTCAACCTAAATCTTAAGGCTAAACCTTACTTATAATATATTTTTATCAGTGCTGTGCAAGTTGTGAATAAACACAGAATAAAAACAAATCTAATCATGGTATCACAAACATCCTGTACTTTTATGATACTGATCGGTAGAGTCAAGTCATCAAAATCAAAGCTGGCATGTCAAATTAACATTTATAATACCATGAAATCTGACAAAAATTGGGAAGAGACGGCGCGGGGCGGGGCGGAGCTGTGGATGGTGGTAGGTAAAACAAATCATCTACAGTGCTTTTTGTCCTATTTTTGGCGGATTTTATGGTGTTCCTTTAATTTAATAAGCAATGTTTATTTGAAGGATTTGATTCTTTTGATTGACTGTACCGATCGGTAACATGAAAATACAGGGTGTTATATTTTTTAAATATTTTAGTGGGTTCGATAACAAAGCAAGTCATTTTTCAAAATTCGGTGACTGCAGTTCTCGTTATTTTAAAAATAAAAGAATGTTTCCTTTCGTCCATCTTCATTTATTCCTACTTGAATATTTCGGGTAGCTGCAGCCCTCCCAGGTATCGTACGTTTGTACAGCCTGAATAGTAATTATGGGGTCGAGGGTCTTTAACTTTTGTCAAATAAATAAAATAGATAGGTGTATTAGCCCAGTCTGGTTAGAATTTCACTTTGCATTAATATCCATCCCAACAATAATTGCATCAGCCTTTAGTCAGTCAGATTTCTGCATCAGCCTTTGGTCAGTCAGATTTCTGCATCAGCCTTTGGTCAGTCAGATTTCTGCATCAGCCTTTGGTCAATCAGATTTCTGCATCAGCCTTTGGTCAGTCAGATTTCTGCATCAGCCTTTGGTCAGTCAGATTTCTGCATCAGCTTTTAGTCAGTAAGATTTCTGCATCAGCCTTTGGTCAGTCAGATTTCTGCATCAGCCTTTGGTCAGTCAGATTTCTGCATCAGCCTTTGGTCAGTCAGATTTCTGCATCAGCTTTTAGTCAGTCAGATTTCTGCATCAGCCTTTGGTCAGTCACATTTCTGCATCAGCCTTTGCTCAGTCAGATTTCTGCATCGGCCTTTGGTTAGTCAGATTTCTGCATCGGCCTTTGGTTAGTCAGATTTCTGCATCAGCATTTGGTCAGTCAGATTTCTGCATCAGCCTTTGCTCAGTCAGATTTCTGCATCGGCCTTTGGTTAGTCAGATTTCTGCATCGGCCTTTGGTTAGTCAGATTTCTGCATCAGCCTTTGGTCAGTCAGATTTCTGCATCAGCCTTTGGTTAGTCAGATTTCTGCATCGGCCTTTAGTTAGTCAGATTTCTGCATCGGCCTTTGGTTAGTCAGATTTCTGCATCGGCATTTGGTCAGTCAGATTTCTGCATCAGCCTTTGGTCAGTCAGATTTCTGCATCAGCCTTTTGAAGATAATGTAGAGAAATGTAGAGAATAAAAAAATGCTCAACTTTAGTCGTAATGATTTTTCTTGAAAATTGAAAAAAGGCCAAGTTATTTGCAATAAACGTTTACTTCCTTAAAAACAAAATGGCGGCTAAAATCGGGGTCGAGGTTGGTCGTTTTGAATTTAGACTACTACTGACCCACGTAAACGCTGATGCAATAATTATCGGGGCGGGAATTAATGGGTTGCCTAGACACTTCGCAATCTGATGATATGTATGTCTATAGAAAGTAAGTACACATACCTACATTTTCAGATAGATCGCTCTACAAACTTCGGAGGCAATGGTAAAATTTCCGACTATACCTAGTCTTATGTCTTTCATAAAGTTTTCTAAAGTAAGAAACCTAGAAAATTGTCAAAAGCTACTTTGAAATTTACGAGTGTGACGTTATTTACGATATCTTTCATTTGATATCAACATAGATGTCACTGCTTCTTTTAAAAATTACTACCCCTTTTGAATCTTTTCAAAGAGAATTACAATCAAATAATAGAAACAAATAAGAACTATTGTTTAAAATTGAGCTAACTGCAGACTTTTGCAAACAATCAACTGATCCATATCAATACCAGTCGGAAGCGTCCCCAAGACACTGGCTGCATTGTCCCGCTGTAGATTCTTTTTCAAAAACTGTTCTACTTCTACTTACAGACCTCTCTTTTATATGTAAAATGCTGATATATTCTACAAATAACTAGGTACTTCTAAACGGTACATAAGTATCTATATTTCAGAAATTATATTTTATTGTAAAATAGTACATTACAATCGTCATGAAACTAAATTTTTATAGGTATCCATGTAATACTTAATATTGAATGACAATATAAAAATTAGTCATTCAGTCATATTTCAGATGTATTAATTTCAGATCCTATTTCCGATATAGCCTATCATATACCATATTATCAATATTTCATTTTCGCATTTTTTTCTTTTAACCTTTACAGGCATACGATATTTATCAACGATGTTAAATAACCTCATTGAAATGTATTATTATTTAAAATTACAAGTTAATAGATAGCTTCGGTAGTTGCTGAAATATTCAACAAGGATAATTTGCTGAAATATTTTAAAAGGAAGGACTGAGCGCGACTCTAAGGGTTTCGTGTATGTCAATGTCCCACAGTGCAACGCCTTATTGGCGTTGGACAAAGGTGCACAGCTGGACAAACCTATAAGTATTTTTTTTACTAATATTGTTCCTATTCACAAAATCTCTGTCCAATTTGTTGGACAGAGATTTGAACAGATTTGGTAATTGTTTTTAGGTAAGTATAGACATAAGTAGGTAAGTATCACAGTTTGTTATCTCAATAGAGCGATGTGATCGCTGAGCGAAGAAGTCCCTTGTATTTTGTTTTAAATAAAAAAAATCGGCTATTCGCTATCGTGGTTGAAGGTAAGTACAATAATATGGTCTTTATTCAGAAAGAAAATAACAATCAAATAACAAATTTAAATTAAAACTAGTATTTACAATAGAAACAATTAAGCTATCTGCAAACTGTTGCAAACAATCTACAGGTAGCTCAACTGATCCATATCAATACCAGTTGGATATAATAATATCAATAATATTGTATAAAAGCTACTATCAAATATTAAATTCATTTATAATATTAACCATGATTAAATTTTTAAGTTCCAATATTTCGGCACAGTTCCATTCCATGCGCCATGTACACGGAAGAACAAACTTTTTTTAAAGATTAAAACTGTTTTTGGAATATAATAAATTGTACTGAAACTAATATTTTGGTTAACATTTTCATCGCCCATGATGACACACATTCTGGTAAGCCATCAAGTAGTCATTGCCATCCGCACCGCGCTGAGACTGGGCAGTCAATGGATTAATCAATAAAGTGTTGAGGCACTTTATTACGTTCCTACCTGATTTTTGAAATTAATAAGATTTAATGAACAATTTTCACCAAACCCACTAACTGCGATCTATAATCCTGATCGACCGACAGTCGTGCATTGACGAAAACTAACGAGATATCGTATCATCGGCCGATCCAAGCTAAGAGACGAGCACGAGTCTAAAATTCTACCGAAATCCTCCACGTGTAACTTCTAAGTTTCTAAGTTTGATTTATTAGTTTATTACATATAAAAATTCAGTTGAATTGAAGAGTGGCTTAATAGTTATTACCTACGTAAATTAGATATGTTTATCAAAGAAAATTACAAGTAAAGAAAAGAAACAAATTACAACTTGTAAACAAAATACCAATACCAGTGAAAAATTGGTACCTATTGTATCTACTTAGGTCCGAATTCATAAATCTAAGCTCAGTCATGTCGACATGCGCAGCGTGTTCCTAGATCAAAGGTTTAGTAGTGTTGATTGTTTAATGAAATCGGGCCTGATAGGTTTAAATTTGATTTATAATATCATCAAAATTTACTATGTTAGTAAATAAAACTATTTTAATAGATATGAAGAGATCTTAGTATAAAAGACTTCAACGCGTGATGTTGTTCATTTGCCACTGAAATTCATAAATCAAAACTAAATAAGTAGATGGGTACCTACCTAATAAATAACAGAAGTACCTTAGTAATGTATTCTTTATTTCGTATCCAATTAAAATATCAAAATACAAACGGTACGTGCCTACAGCTGTAGGTAACGTTCATCAATGTGTAGAGAAAAAAGATAGAAAATACTTTTATTGCACACTTAAGCTAAAAACAATTTACAAATTAAACACATAAACAATAAGTGACAATTGGCGGTCTTATCGCTCAAGAGCGATCTCTGCCAGACAACCTGGACGGATTAGATTGAGTGGTGTACTACCACTCAATCTCAATCTCAATCATCTCAATTGAAAAACATCAAATTAATCTCTTTATCAACAACTAGCACTAGCAACTAGTCCGTCCCGGCTTCGTACGGGTATATTCTATCGCTTATGTTCATCAGAGATAATGCAGGATTCTAATGGTGAAAGAATTTTTTAAATCGGTCTAGTAGTTTCGGAGCCTATTCAATTCAAACAAACAAATCTTTCCTCTTTATCTTATTATTTATGTAGAAGAAAATTACAATCAAATAATAGAAACAAATTAGAACTAGTATTTACAATTGAGCTAACTGCAGACTCTTGCAAAAAATCTACAGGTAGCTCAACTGACTTCCATATCAATACCAGTAGGAAGTGCCCCCAAGACGCTGGCTGCATTGCCCCGCTGTATGGCAATGCTGATGCATTGCGCTAGATACTCACCAGCTCTCGGGTCACGCGTCGCTTCTACCAAACGCGAAAAAAAGTTAATCCTAATCCCACTATAATAATATAGGTACCTACCTAACTAAATACCAAAGTTTAGATGGATGAATGGATGTTTGTTACTTCTTCACGCCAAAACTACTGAATGGATCTGGTTTAAATTTGCACGATGAAGCTATAAATAAAAAATAAAATAAAATCACATTTATTTCAGACACAGTAAGTAGTTACACATACAAAGTCCATAGAACAATAATAAAAATCAGACATACACAGAAAAATTATACTAATAATACACTAATTTTAACATTAAACTTTACAATACAAAACCACAAAAAAAAATACAATATAGTTAAATTGAAATAGACTATAGACATCACATATATTAACAAGAAACTAACAGAAAACATGAGCCTTCGTCCAGTGCTGCATGAAGAGAGAGGCTGTGTCCAGCCTTCCTGCAATGACCTGCAGGTAGCCGTTGGCGCTGCCTCGCACCCTGCGCATCAGTGATGCCGTTCTTTTGCGCAGGATCGCAGCGAACCCATCGACCCGCGCGTCCGCGAACATATAAGCCTGGCTGGAATCAAACATAAGCTACTTTTTATCCCATAAAACAGTTCCCATGGGATAGTAATAATAATAACGTTTCCACGTAAACAACGCTTCCACTCCTTTCTACTAGTGAAATTATATAACTTGTAAGCCTAGGTTCACCGATCTAAGAACGTCAATGCACGTCCTTTCTTTACGTCTACGGCTGAACGTGGCTCCCCCAAACAAGGGGGGATTTGTCATAATCACTACGCTTTGCAGGAGGATTGGATATCGCAGTGGACGTCTTGAAAATACTCGGAAGGAAGCTGTTGCCCTTCATCTGGTAGGTTCCCTTAGTCACGTCTACGACATCTTCGGGCTGAGCTGAAGGGGTCAGTTCTTCTCCGCGCACGACCACCGCCAAGACAACTACATACTTACTAAACCATATTATAAAATAAAAAATAAAAAAAAACATTTATTAAATCAGACAAGATTGAGTCCATTAATTTATTATTAGTGAGCTGTCTTAAAAACTGTTAAAACACAATAAATGTACAATATTACATGACAGAGAAAGGTGTAAGGACCGCTACGCTTGTCCTGAGCAAGCTGCCTCCCGATCCCCAATTGACTCTCTACTTGATCAGGACCCGAATAAAGGCCTTCTTATAGGCAGATCGTAACAATCTGGAATGACCTGCAGGATGCTGTTGGAACTGCCTCGCACTCTGCTAAGCAATGAGGCAGTTTTCTTACGGATGATGGCGTGAAAACCATCGACCCGTGCCTCCGCAAACATGGTGGATGCACTGCAGAAACGTGGCAGTCCCATCAGCATCCTAAACCCATTATTATGTGATGGTGATAAAATTGGATGAACTGAAGGGATCATTACTCCGAGCCATATTGCAAAAGCAAAAGAATAGTTCGATTTCTGTAAGAAACTGCTATTCCTAGTGGATTTTTGTACAATGACAGTTAGTTTAGTAGGTCCATTATGTATTTTTGTAAAAACCTCTTGATTAATCCTAGATCCAGTTTAGGTGCTTGTGTTTTTTCTGGTAAATTACAATATGGGTCTCTTTAAGTGTCTTTTAGAACATCGTTGGCCACATCGTTACCATCGGGGTGAGAAGCTAGTCAAACAAGGAAAATATTGTGTTCCTCCTCCACGAAGTAAGAACTCCATAATTATGTAAATAAAAATACGTTCGTAAAAAATATATAAAAATCCATAAAAATGTAAATTCTACGTAAGCGTAAGTTAATTTTATATTATAATTACCTACCATTAGTAACCAAGTTATATGTACTTATTAACTAGGAATTTAGATAAATGACCATTACTATAATCGCCGACACTACACCACAGACCATTCCCGTCGAATGGTCTAATCATGGAGAGGCTCTACACTACAAGATAACAAAACTAACTGTTGTTAATCCTCGGGTAAGGCTATTAAAGCCAAAACGTTACATATTGGGCAGTAGATCTGCCTGTGGTGATCTCTTTTTATCCTATCAAAATCCTTGAAACTTATCGAGCCGTACTACGTACCTGGCTACTAGATCGAACCACCTGCCCACCCTCTTCTGAAATAGTTCCTGAGAAGCATTTATTATTACTGGCGTACTGAGAAACTAATTTTTGAGCTCGTGAAGGAAAAATATTGCCCTAAGATGTTTTATGTTAGGTATGCACCGTAATGGGGTGCGTTTGCCATCGTTAAGTACCTGGGTGCCTTAGTAGAATAGGTATAAGTAACTAAATGGCCACCAAAATTGTAAAAGGTAATCTATTTACCTTGCATAAGTAAAGTACATGTTAGCATAATAATTAATCGGAGAATATCTGTTAGCTTAGATAGGTAGGTACTATACCAAGGTAGGTTCCTACCTGCATTTGGTAGGTGTAGTTAGGTAGGAACCTACGTACCTACGTCCTTCACGTACGTAATGAACCCATCTCCTATCTACTGACAAACATCCCTCTACATTACAATGGATAACTTTACCTCATAACCTAATAATGATTTAGCTAATGCAATTAATCAACGTAGCGTAGAATGAACACGTGTCCACTGAAAGCGTCTGACCTTGAGCATCATTATATACCTACCTAGGTCGTACCTACCTCGTACATAGTTACGTAACCATGAACGAACAATCGAACATTGATTAGCTCACCGAGCTACGATAACTTTAAACTTTCAACAAACGATAAACAACAAATAGCCACGCCAAATTGTGCAAATAAATAAATGTTTCAACAATAAATTCCGAATCTAACCTATTTATTTGCGCATAAATATCGTTTTCGTCGTGAAAAGTGTCGTGGCGTATAATATACGCTCAAACGTGCAGAAAAGTTGCTTTTTAACAAAGACAAGGCAGGTAGGTCGAAAATAGGTACAAATGGTGAAGAGGCCCACCACAACAGCACAACTCGGGCGGATGTCGTATAGTTATACATGCTAGGTAGAGATAAAACCTTCCGCCGCGGACAGCGCCCCTAGCGGTGGCTGAATAAAACAAACTTCATGCTCGTGCGTACACCCCTCCACACAGCTTTCGATTGCCTTTTAATGGACTTAATTTTTTTTTACTATAATTTTTTTATTTTTTGTATAGAAATATCAAATATACCCAATGGTCAGTAATGCTAGGTTTGACGGTACCTACGAGTATGAACACTCTTGTGCTCTCGGTCAACCTACTGTGGAGAGCGGAGCGAGCCTCAGTATTGTTAAGTGTGCTTAAATTTAACTAGAATTAAATGTCTTTCAAGATTTTATCTTTTTTTAATTAAATTGGCATAAAGAAAGGTGGTGTCTTATTCTGAGGGTGTGTATTATTATTATTATTGTAGATTATATTTTTAATAAAACAATAAGTAGGTAAAAATAATAGACATATTTATTCAAACTAAAGTAATGTACCTAGGCACTTAAGTTCATCTATCTAAAAACCTTTGGAGAGTGCCCATTCTTTAAGATCATTAACATAATCTCCTTTAGTTTCAATAAATTTTGCAACTTCGTGGACTCTGGTTTCTATGTATCTATTATTCTTCTGCTTTAAATATGCTTTTATTTCATCATTCATAAGCCAAATGTCTCCTTCAATTTTTTTTATCATTGATATTTTACGATTTCCTCGGTATGTTATTTTCAAATAAATCGGAATTTCGTGATTCTTATTTCTTGGAATGAAATATGGATGATTGAGTGCTTCTTCTTTAGGGGGCACCCAGCCTGAGGGATAGCTGTCCTTTGGAGTCACTTGCGGAATAGTCTCAAAAGGCAGTAGTCGCGCGACGTATTTCCATTCTTCGGGATTTTTTACAACGTCGAATTCATATTGCTCTTTTATCTTCGTAACGAACGGCGAATGAGCATAATTTGAGTATTTCCGAAAAACCTGAAACAAAAGAGAAGGAATTTTATCTAGTCATTCTAGATTTTTTTTGCCGCCGACACGCACAACTCTATATTTTCATTTACCAAATATATTTATATCTGTGAATTTGTAAATAAATTATTTTCCATACGGTAAAAAAACTAGTACTAATTTAAGTAGTGCCATAAGGTGGTACCTACCTAAGAAATAATATTTTTGTAAAAGAAACTTGCGTGGAGGAGTGTACACCCATCGCTCCGTCACATGTCAGGGACAAAGTAACATTTCTACGAGAATCAAGTGAAAATACAATAAAATAATTACCGATTTTGATCCCGGAACAAGTTTTATACCCGAATCAATCGCGTTGTTCAGGATTTGGCCACTTTTTCCAGCAAAAAGCCGTAAAAACGCGCACTGTGATCGCAACACGGTCGCCATTTTGAATAGCGAATAGAGCGAATTGCTACAAGAGAGCAATAAGAACTATATTATTCGTTTCGAAGGAAACATTATGGCGGACGCCTGCATAAATTCGGGCTTTTCAAAAATCGTTTTCTAACTTTATTCGCGTGTTTTTATTGAACTTTTTCGCATATTATGGTGCATTGTGTATCAGATTAGCTGTTTATTGTGGTTTTTGGAGGTTCCATTGGATAAAATGTGAGTATTTTGTGAGGACATATCGGAGGTGCGCCACGGCTAGGGAAATGATTTGGTGCTTTCGTTCGTCGACGCACACGCACTCGCTCAGCTGGTAGGTGGCGTTGGATGTCACTCGACCTCAAAATATCAAAACATCAAGTTTTTCATGACTTTTCCGGCGCGATTTTCTGTGCTCTGAGCAACGTAAACAAGAAACTTGTTTCATATTCAGCTAATATATAGTTTTAGGAAGCAAAATAACTGAAATAAACCACGATTGTTATGGAAACTAAAGCGTAAATAATGCGCGAACTTGTTGATTCCTCAATGCTCCCTTTTGTTTATCATGACTTTTAGACTTGATTTTAGCTGGGAATTGGTTAATTTGAACGATTATTTACTGTACATCTTAATAAAATAAATATTTTTATTTGTTTTTGTGCTAAAAATCAAAGTTTTAATCGGTAATTTCTTAGCTAAATAAGTATTATGTGCAACAAGTCATAACTCATTACCAAGTAGGTAATTAAATTTTAATAATGTTTCTGTTATTTGGCTTTTCAGATTCCGATGGCATATTCCTGTGGCGTCTGCTTTACAGTCGTCCCAATAACCAACTGTTGAAACAAAACCAAGGAAGGAAGACAAGAAAAGGAGTTTTGTATCTAACTCCAGGTTTATCTTATATTAATTTAATTAACTTCAAATAACTAGGTAATAATAAGTAACAATAAGTCTAGTACTTCCAAAAAACTCCAACTACAAGATCGGTTGGTTGGATAGCAGAAGAAAAGTTGATAAGCCCTTACCTGATGTCGAATAAACGGGGTCATCTCCCACCACACATTCCATCATGAAAACTAAACAGATTAAGGAGGAGCAAAATACTGAGGAAGAAACAGTCATAGAGCCCAAGACACGAGCTCGTAAGAAAGCTTCGGACATCATCAATGATGAGAAGAATAAAGGAGGACAAGATGAGCCTAAAACGTCCAAAGACACTAAGAAAGTACATCCAAAACCTAGAGCAATAGTCAAGAAACGTCCACTGGGTATACGGAAAGCACTAAGGAGTAAAAAAGGAGCCACAGTCAAAGAAAAAGTTACAAAAAATGTCATAAAAGCAAAACGAGGCCGAAAGCCCATTGTTAAAGTTGAACCAGAAAGCCCTCAAGATAAGGAGGCCCCGCTGATTCCTGCCGCAGAGATCAAGAAGGAGCCAGTCGAAGACACTTCACCCAACTCCAGGTCATCCAGCCCAAAAACAGCGGGCCGCAGGGTCCGGGTCAGCTCCGATATGGCCATGATGAAGACCATGCTCAGTGACTCACCTAGCACATTGGTCCTGGGTCCTAGGACCAGTCCATATTCCATGCGCTCAGAGAGGAGTAATAGTCCATCCCTCACCGAAGCCAAGAACCTTAGAACAGGAAAGCCAAGAAAAGTGAAAAACTTACTGAGCGAAGTTGTCATCAAGGAGCAGAAGAAGAGACGCAGACTGCTCTCAGATTCGAAGAATCCAGAGACATCTGAGGATCAAGACTGCAAGAAGCTGAAGCGAGGCCGCTCATGCTCCCGTGATGGAAGCGAGGTCTCAAAGTGCTCCGACAACACGGAGTCCGACATCAGCATGAGTGAAACTCTTAATGACTCCGACTCTAAGGAGACCAACAAAAAACTAGATAAATCTAAGACTGACCTAGATGTAGATATTGAAAATAGTATTCAGATCCCTACTATTGACAAAGTGCCTTCTCTTAATACTGACTCAAAATCAGCAGAAACCACGCTTGACCCGGAGACCAGCATTGTATGTGAAACAACAAAGAAATCGAGCTTACAAAGAAGTACTTCTCTAGACTCTGACAACAATAATAGTAATAGGTTAAAGTTAGATGCTTTAAATTCATCAGACATTGACATTGAAGACAATCTACCGTTTAAGACTGAAGATGAAATGCTTTCCGAAGCTCGAAGTAATATACTGACCAGTATGTCGATGACATTCAATTCAAAAGAGTTGTCTAAAAATATTCGACGCGCGCGCCGCGGGCGAAAGGCGGCCGAGGCACGGCGCCCCTCGCGACCCCCAGCGCGCCACGCGGCCCCCAAGGCTCCCAGCACCATCACTGAGCCAATCGACGACAAACACGAGACCATCGAGACACTCTCTAAAGACATTGATGACCTCATCAAAAACCTAGACCAAAACATTGACGGAGATCACGAGATAAACGCGGAGGCGGGGACAACTATCCCCGCAAACGTAAACATACCTTCACTGGAAATATCCGAGGTCGACAAGGTCTGCGGCCTGACTAAACCGCTGAACAGCGTCGATGACAATGCTATGGCGGCCCCCGAAACTCCAGTCAAGGAGAAGGAGGCACTCACCTCTGTATCCATTGAGAATACTCCTTCCAAGTTGGATGACAGTGAGAACATGAGACTGCATTACGAGGAAGACTCAATAGACAAAACTGACAGTGCGATTACGTACACCAAGCCGGTGGCCAGCATTGACAAACTCATGGACAGACTGAAGGAATTCGAAGAGTTCGACAAGAGAAGGCAACGCCAAGAGTCGGAGTCTAAGCCCAGCGACAGCAAGCCCGTCATGGTCACTAACGACGTGGTCCTCATTCACAAATCCGGCGCGGAGTTCAAGCCTCTCGACATACAATCTGTCAGATCTCCAGAAAGGACCATCGAAAAAGAAAACGTGCTGAGCTGCTTCGAGAACAACTCGGCGATATCGATCGTAAAACGGGATCAAGTCAGAAGATCTGTCGATGTCGATCTTCCTAATTCTGTGACGCTGATCAAGAGGAACAGCGTGAGTGCGCGCAAAGAGTCCACTAGCTCAAACCACTCGCGGGAATCAGACGCTGTGACTATCTTCGAGAAATCCTTAGGAAAAGATGTCACGTTGACTGAGATACGCAAATCGGTGGATAAAAGTGGGACATCCATGGACCTGCATCAGTTCGCAGCGCTTCACCCCGGCAACGCGAGCCCGGCGGTCTCGAACATGATGCTGGATCACAGCCAGATATCTATCACCCGAAGCTCCGAATCCAAGGTTCCCAGCACCGATTTCCAAATCCCGAAGAGAAAGTCCAGAGAAGATTCATTGTCACAAAAGACAGAGTCTTCTGATTTGGAGTTTTCGGCTCTTTTGGCGGAGATAAGAAAGATATCGCCTTCAGCGTCGCCGTCACACCAACCGCCTTACCTCATCGCGCCTGTGCCGGTCGCCATCAAGTCTCTGGAGGCGGTCCCGGTCGAGGCCGAGGCGTTATCGCCTCCACTTGAAACTATTCAACCGGCTTTGTTTATTCCTGAAACACCCGTATTTCCAGAAACACCCTTATTTCCAGAAACATCCGTATTTCCAGAAACACCCGTAGAACTTAAACTACCCGAAGCACTCGAAGTAAAACCTGAAGAAATAGCGGAAGCGATCGCCAAAGTTAGCGAGATCCTCCCGGAAATAACAAGCATAATTCCTGATTCTGAAAAACCGAAACCTGAACCCATGGAAATTGAGAAAACCCCGGTTATTGTAGAGGCTATAGTAGAAAAGCCGGAAAAAATCGTAGAGCCTATCAAGGAAGATATAAAACCACACGAAGAGCCCAAATCTATCAAGAAATCATTACGCAATTCAATCGAATCCTTGCCTGGACCAAGCAACGCTTTTAACGAAACCCCTGAATGCCAGAAACGTAAAGAAAACGTGCTGCGAACTCTAGGTCTCCTAACTCACAAAGCTGCGAAAGAAGCAAAAATAGAAAAGGCGAAAGAGAAAGAGCGAATATTTAGCGAGAGGATGTCCAACAAAGGCAAAGCGGCTAAATCTTCGGGAGACTACACAGGGACCTTGAAGACGGTGATAAAGCTGAATCGGGGAGGGGAGAAGAAGAAGCACAGGAGTTCTTTGAAGATGACCTTCCAGAAGAGCAAGTACCGCAGCGGCAAGCCAACGCCGGAGGTGGGCGAGGCGGCCGCTGACGACAGCCCTTTCTACACCATTGAGCGGCGGGAGGTGAGTACCTTTAATACATGTAATCACCACTCGTATGAATGAACTTTTACGTTCCTGCACTTATAGACAAAATCAATGTTTCTTTTATCGCACGTCATCATTATTTTGTAAAATCCAGATAAACCAGCTCGATTCTAGAATCTAAGAAACGTTTCATGTGAGTTTTATGTTTCCTAGCCCGTCCTTTACTTCAGTGCTTGTTTTTTTTTTCATTTTACTTGTCGTTCTTATCTGACTTTTTTCCTACGGGTCCTTTTATTCAGAGCTCGTTTCAAGCTTATATGTGTCGGGTTAACTGTTAAACATACAAATGTATTGCGTTAATATCTTGTTCATGCTGTATCGCGTATGAGTAATTATTACCATCTTTGGTAGAGCCGATCGGCGTAGCACCCCCGTAGCACCTATAAATATGTCTCAAACTACATTGTAGCATTATTTATTGAGCAATTTAAACGTTCACTCAATCAGAGGAATTGCATTTAACCGCCTTTTACTTTATATGGATCATACATAATTACCTCTAAACACTCTACAATTTTCTATGGAAATTTACACAGCAGCGTCAAACTCAACAAAGATTATCCTAAAATAAACCAAGAGTTAGGTATATGTGTTAGGAACCTGGATGTTATCTGATTGAATAGACAGTTCATAGACTAGTGCAGTTTGGCAAGTAATGAATCCCTTATTTCTTGAGTACCTTTTGCCCGTGGCTTCACACGCACGCACTTTTCCGGGATAAAAGAATAACCTTTCAATATCTATTTCCCTGTCAAATTTCATTGGGTTTTGATAAGCCGTTTTCGCCATGAAAAGGTAACAGAGATACAGAATGACTTTCCGATATATAATGGTTGTATGTACGGCATGGAAACGAATAGGCATCACGACTTTTGAAAAAGTCGAAAGTCTTTTTAACCGACTTTGAAAATAAGAAGAGGTTCTATATTCGGCTGTAGGCTTGTATGTCCGTCGATTTCTCCTCCGCAAATTCTTTCGCTATTGTATAGAGAGGTAGTCCCATCAATTTTATTCCCGAGGGATTATAAAGTCCCGCGAAACTTAAAACAGTGTAAAACTAACGCCCGAATACTCAAACGCAATTCTGATATACGAACGTCTCAAGTTGCGATTTTATGAGCTTTCAATGAAAATCTGTCAAAAATTCGTCACTTGAGACGTGCTTAAATCTGAGATGCGTTTGAATATTCGGGGATAAGGGATTCAAAATCAGTTTTTAGATTTTTTAGCAATTGAATTACCTAGAACTATGGAATCAAGCAATATTAAATAAATCTAAGGCAGTCGCATGTATCCCTAAACTGTTCTCCAAAACTGAGCAGGTACAGACTATTTTTAAAACTCATGGTTATTAACATTAAAGTTATTTATAACGGGATATTTTCGAAATATTGGAAAACTCAAAAACCGAATCATGGTAAATATCCCTTTATAAATGACTTTAAGGTACAGCCTAAACAAAAGCACTATTAATTACTAGTAAGTTGCTTTTATACAGTTATCTCACCGTTGGCTCGTTGTCCACAGATCGCGGCAGCATCTTCAGCAGATGGTGGGCAAAGAAAGTCACATTACAGTAATCGCCTTAACCACCATGGTGTGTGGATATTCACCCGCCTTAACCCTTAGATACGTGCAAACATAAAACAGCTTTAATATTTTATTTGTGCCCAGAAACCTAACATTGTAGTCGCCAAGACTTTACCAGTTGCGTTCCATATCGCAAGCTTTTACAATTAACTTGGAAGTGACATGGTTTTCGAACTAGTTAGAGTAGACAGCGATAACAGGAGGCAGAGCTAAAGTACCTCAATGTTCTGCCGCACAATTTACTTATTTATTACTTTTAGCAAATGATATTATCATTTTGTTTTCTTTTGTATAGCGATTTACAATGTATGCAGAGCTTAAAGCTCTCAATGTCTACAATATCCTAGCTTCGCGAATACTACAAGTAAAGTCAAATTTTAAATATTTTATTGCTGAAAAACTTGTTTTTGTTGGATCATATGTTTGCACGTAGCTAAATTCCGTCAGGATAATCGAAGTTTGTTCAATTAGAAAGAATTAAAAAAAATTGTATTAGTTAATTTTCGTTTCTCTGTTTTTTATTTATTAGTTGTTTTGGTTTTCCTTATCTTCGATAATCCTGACTCATTTGTAAGCTAACATATTTATAAACTTTATGGCCTGAGTATGAATTTTCACACGTCTGCTATTTGTCTAAACGCAAATACACTACTTAAGTAAAACCAGTTTAGCTGATTAACTAGTGCTCCTAACATACATTGTTACATTTTGCTTTAAAAATTCATACACATGAAACTCTTTTATACTCGGGCCATACTGCTTAGATCTTTTTAAAGGCATTCGTTTCCACAAAAGATATTCACACACACGGTGATGTATAGAGCCATGTTCCATAGATACGAAGTCATAGATAAGGCATGAAATGACACTAATTTTTGGTGAGAGAACTGAACACTCAGAGGTTCTAGCATGTATTTATCTAGTACCATGACTATCATTGTGCACATAATCGAAGCAAAACCAAAGCATAACGCAAACCATTTCTAATCACATACAGTCTATACTGGTCCACTGCTGGACACAGACCCCCTGATAAGCGCCTCATTGGCACTTATCGTTTGGGTGGTATAGTCCATAATCCCCACGCTGGGCATGTGATTTGGGGATCGTAGTTCGGTGATGTAATTGCTCTGCAGGAGACGCTGCTGCCCGCCGCCCGGTGGATATCTCTTCCTCGCTTCTTAAGACACCCGCGGGAACAGTTTGGGTGGTGCGAAACGAAACAATTACAATACTTACTTATTTTTCCATGATTCTGAAAAAAAGAAAAGAGGACAGCAGTATATTATGGCGAGGGTTTATCTATGGTTTAGCTTCGATTATGTTCAAAAATATTAATGTTATCGACACCCTGATTTCGGTGTGGGAGTTTGAAAAACGCTTAAAAAATTGTGTTGTCTCTAACAGCATGCCATTTGTATCCAAAGTGTTAAATTGATATTACATACAATCTTAAATTATACTTAACTACAGAATCACCTCGAAAGCTCGTATAACTCGAGCTTCTGTTATCAAAATGGACTTCCACAGATTCGGAACCGGCCCCGGAACCTTCCGAACCGAAAGAGACCCTCAATCTGGTGATTCCTGAGAAGGCTTCCTCGTTCAGCATCCACCCTGGCCGTTTGTGCATGGACCAGTGCTTCTATTGTGGGGGGAAGTTCGGTCTGTTTGACACGCCCTGTCACATCGCACAGATCAAGAGCTCGGAACGGCAGAAGAAGGTTTTGGACAGTAAGTTGCATTTCCTTTTGTACTAGAACTCTTTTTCAGGAAACATACTTATTATTCCTGTAATTACCTTAGCTATCCAATGTGGATTTTTGGCCTGAGGTGCCAAATCGAAGGAAGCCTCAGGATCAAGTAGAATTAAGAGTTTATGTTTTAATTATAAGATGATATGTCCGAATTCTAAATAATTAATTACTCTACACTGGTAGTTTTGTCATGCAACGCCTAAAATTATTTTTGATGTATTAATCATTCCAGTAATAGTAAAATCTTTCTAAAACTAGCTTTTGTAAAAGCTAAGGATTGATATATTGGAATTAGTAAGACAACAAAACTTTACACGTCGAATGACAATCGTATATACAAAAAGGTTTAAAAACCCCCTGTTTAAGGTCGAGTCTTGCCAAAATCCTTAATATCTTTCCCCTTTAGATGAAGAGAAGCTGACCATCGACAGTTGTCTCTGCGACGCGTGCTATCGACACGTGGACCGGCGCGCCAACTGCCCCTCCTACAGGAAGCGACCACTGCCCAAGCAGAGCGACCTGCCCAAGAGCCAGCCGCCCACACCGTGAGTAAACTATTGCTACAGATGAAGAGAAGCTGACCATCGACAGTTGTCTCTGCGTACGATTGCCAATCCGTATAGCTTACATTCGCGAAAAGTTGAAAAGTTGACGATATGAGTTAAGTATTTTGGTCTGTCAACGTGTAATCTATTACTTAAATCGTCTTTTATTTCTGTATCAAAGTTTGCTTGTGTTTTGTGTCTTATAAATAATTCCTTCTTTCTTTATAAATGATTGAGTTATCTGACAATGACAAACCTAGCTTAATCATAAGCTCGATTTTACACTAAAGCAGAAAGAAATGAATTGGATATGCGTAAAAATAACCAATACCATGGCGCGGCGTCGAAATAGCGAAATAATAACTTGATCATTGGTAGAGAGAACCATTGTAAGAACCTTTTCTCTGAGCCCCTTGAACGGTCAATATGATGTTAAATGTTAAAACGCAGTCGTTACTTACGACTGTGGTAGTTAAATCCTATTTCCGCATTTAAACTTTAGATTTTGTTATAGCACCGGCGAAAAACCCGCCAGCCCGCCCCTAGAAGAGGAAAGCGAGTCGGATTCCACGGGCGCCGCCACCGGCAGAGTAGCCACCTGCCACACGGAGGGCTGCACGGCCGCCGGGGACTACTCCATCCGCAGGAAGTGGCTCATCAAGATGAGGAGCTCCGTCAATAAAGTGGTACGTTACAACCAAAACTCACAAAATCAACAACGCACTGCTTTATTAAGGTCCTAAAAATTTTCGATTTCGGCAGTAGGGTGGGGCGCGAGTTCGTATTCTGCCGAAATCGATTTTTTTTGGGAGATTTTTAAATTTTCGTGAAATATTTGACCAGTTCGAGTAGAAAGAGAAAACAAAAGCTTCGCAGTGCTTTATTTCCTGTAGACCTCACAGGAGTCTTGGACACTTAACAATATTCAATTATTATTTTTATGATATTATTACTATATAGCCTAAATCCGGTCTACTGAACAATAGATTAGATTTATAGGTAAGGAAAGGCGTTCCTAACCTTTTTTGCAAACGTCTTCAAACTTTTAACGGTCGTCAACAGAAACGGTAGCCGAAATATTACGCAAACATTTGATATGACGGATGTGGCATTAAAAAAACACAGGATGAAAGATAAAGCAGATACAAGAGAGAATAATTGAAAAATATATTTTATATTAATTACGGAAGCGCGTGGATGGCTTCGCTGCCTGCATGCGCAAAAAAACGGCCTCACTGTTGAGCAGAGTCCGCCTGTCCACTAACAGCATCCTGGTGATGATAGCGGATAAGCTAGATGGGCCGCTATATAAACACAGCATTGCTATTTTATTAAAATAATATTTCAATCGCCAAAGTTAATCATAATTATTAAGACAATTGTAACTAACTATTATGGATTTGTAATTATCTGAATTAAATGACTATTATTATTATTAATATTCTGCTGAAACATTTGAAAATTTGCAGGGAATACTAAAATATAAAACCATAGAAACGATGGTTTTATATTTTAGTATTCCCTGCAAATTTTAAGCAAATCGGGCCACTGGGTAAAATAGTCACAAGAAACACCAATAGAAACTTCAAACCCCCTTCAACCCTCTTTTCGCCCCCTTAGAGGTAGAGTTTTCAAACATCCCTTCTTAACAGGAGGTTGTGTTGTAAAAGACAGTTCGAGCTGGGTTTTCAATCAATTTTTCCCGGAGTATCCGGTTTAATAGTACTAATAATATGTTCAGATCGCGTATGTTCAAAATGTTTAAGTAAGTGTATATCAATACCACAGAATAAGTATAGTACATACTAAGGTAACTGTATTATTCGTGGACTATACTATGTTATATTGTTTCAGTTGAAGTTAAAAGGCGACTACCCAGGTCTTCACACGCTGCCGCTGTGTGGCGCGCACCACCGCGTGCTGGCGCCGCTCATGGCCTGCCAGCTGTGTCGGCGCAGGCTCACCAAGCACCACAACCTGCACTTTATACACCATGTCAGTATTACCGACCACTATGTCGTAGATGGTCGTAGAGCGCTAGGCGTAAGGTGGAAATGAAAGTTACCATTCGCGATTTTTTGTCAGTTTTCAAATTCAAAACGTTTCAAATTATAAGTTCTTGGCCGAGACCTTTTACATTTGAGTATTCCAGCGTGAACACATTTATTTATTTTTGAACTCGCAGGTTATAAAACATTTTTGAACGTTGTACATTTGTGTCCACAGGGCTACCTGGATCTGAACCCGCTGCTCACAGCTGCCAACCTTCCAGTCCAGTTCAACTCGCGCGTGGTTCTCTGCAAGGGATGCCGCTACTACTGCTCGCTGTTACAGCGGCCAGGGCATAACGACGAGTACGCTAACGGATACAGGCGCAAGTGAGTTCTATTGTACAGCCTACCAGTCCAGTTCAACTCGCGCGTGGTTCTCTGCAAGGCCGTTAAAAAGGCAACATTTCCCCCCCATATTTTGAACAAAAAAGATATTAAGTAGTTGTTGCTGCACGCATTTGTGTGAGATTTTATTTGTTTATTTATTTGATGGAAAACCAGAAGCTTTTATACACAGATTTTGAGGCTAGCTTCGCTAGTCACATTGGCTTTTAAAAGAGGGAACTGGAATTATATCGATCTGTGTCAAACAAGACCATTCCCGCTCGAACCCATCAATGTACTGCTAAGCAATCATTAAATAATCACAGCAGAAATAACCAGGGCAAACGCCAATTATTACTCTCAACTTATAAAATCTTCTCACAAGTTTCAGTTTCAAATGGCCAGTGCTACTCTTTTGTCATCAAATTGTTAGCTATCGTCCCTATAATCCAACCTTTCTCCCGCAGATTACTACAAGTTTACAACATAGAAGTCCCGCCCGAACCAGAGGGCAGTACCTCTCTCGGCAACCTCTCAATCACACTCAGTCTCGACCCCGGCAAGATCAAGAAGAAACAGCGAAACAAATCCAAGCAAAGAAAGTCCACTGAACCAGACATGAGCAGCGAAACCTCCTCAGAGAAAACTAACGAATCCACCCCTGAGAAAGAACCAGAGAAACCTATAGAAGAAGATATCGAAAGCCTTATCTCCTCCAATAAAATTCTAGTCCCTATAAAAGCACCGGCGAACGACGTCCATCCCAGCGACGGATCGGATGAAAACTCCGGTGAGCTGCCAGCCATCGTCAGCAAGCAAACAGAACTACAGTACCTCCTGCAGAAACAGAACAACCCAGCGCAGTTCCTCACGCAACCGAACCTAACGCTGAAACAGAGAAACATTTTGAAACTACAGACCGTACCGGCTGTACAGAAACCTGCATCGCAACACAGAATCACTGAGAAGAACTCCAAAAAGATACACAAGATTGGACAACAACTGTTGAACAAGGAAAAAGTTGCCGCCAAACGAGATGAAATGGAAATCTTTGAAGAGAAAAATAAAGATGGCAACGCAGTTCTACAGAATCTTAACCTAAACGACGAATGCACGATTGAGTCGATTCCGCCTAAACGAGCCCCCGATATCAACACGCTCAAAAACAAATGGCAGATGTCGGAAAGCTTCACGCAAGTCAAGAAAAACCTGAGCGAACTGTCCAAGAAGTTAACTGTCGAGAAAGAACCTAAGAAATCTGAACTGAAATACACAAATCCTGTTAAAAGACTCGAGACAAACCCATCTATATCTGTCCGGGAACTATTCCCGGGCGAGGAAGAAATGAACTTGCAATGTAGCGTTGAATTCAACAATGTGAAAGGTGTGACCCCGGAAGGCTGGGAGAAGTGCAACACGACGATACAATACGACAATGAGACTAAAAGACTGTGGACCGAGCTGCAAAGGCCGTACGGAAACCAATCCAGCTTCCTACGACATCTCGTGCTCCTAGAAAAATACTTCAGATCTGGTGATTTAGTTCTATCGCACAACGCGTCGCCTCCAGCCGCTAATTACAGCGATTCAGTGCAGAGTCGACTCCGGGCCTACGACAATGTGGTAAACGATACGCCAAGACGCGCGGAACCCGCTATCAGCCTGATAGAGTACCGCAAAAAGCCGTCAATCAACGGCAAAAGCTTGCTCAAGTCCAACCAAATGGACGATAAAGAAACTAAGAAATTCATGCCTCCGCCCTCTGGCACGCCTAAGTTAAAACAGAAGGATAAAACGAAGAAGCAACTCCCTCCGGAACTGATAGCCATTAATACTCCAAATGCTCAAGGCCGGAAGGCGATCCAGAATGTCCTACACAATATCCAGCAGCTTGTGAAGGGTGTTTCGGCGTCGGATCCGACAGAGGTCGCCGCGGCGCCGTTGCCGAACTTACCCCTGCCTGCGGTGATGCCTGGTCTACCTATCCCGGCCGCTTTGCCAATCCCAATAGCGCCTCCCAAGCCCCCTGCCTTACCCGTGACGCCTTCCGCCGCTAAGCCAGACCCTCCACCGAAGGAAAAGAAGGAGAAATCTGAAACGCCTAAGAAGTCGAAGCATAGTAGTAAACCGTGGCGGCCTACGCTAATGCCTATCACTTCTGTGAGTATACATTTTATAAAGTCAGTCTCAAGTATAAAATATCAATAACGTTTATTTCTTTAAGCTTAAAAAATACTAATGTAAAAAGTAAATAGTTACTAAAGTCAATAGTTTGTGTCAAAATCTATAAAAGGAGGGAAAGGGAAGGCCTTTGACAACAGGATTCAGATTCAGATTTTTTATTCACAATTGTCATTACATGTCACTAAATTAATACTTAGTAAATTATAAAACCCTATTAATTGTAAAAAACATTTTTACATTTGTTTAAACAGGCTGATTATAAAAGATCTTCGATTGCAATATCAATAAGTTACGTTATTTTAGTAGGTCTGATTTCATGTTTAGAGCAATGTCCTTTCGAGTCTATAATTATCAGATTGTGTATTAGTCTAAGCTATTTATTCTAAGCTGCTAAAGCTCCAAAATACATATTGTACCTACTCTACATTTGCTTACTACTTTTTTAGTTAACTTGTTCCTTTAATTTCACAATTTTCTTGATAGGTACAACCTACGATATAAGTAAGACCTAGTATTTCCACAACTAATTCACTTCTCTAATCTTTCCAGGAAAACATCGCCAAAATAGCGCGCGAGCCAACCCAGCTCGCGGTCGACGGGCGTTCGCTCCCCAGCCTCGTACAAGTCATGTCGTCCGGCAAACGATACCACATCACGTTACAAGACTACAACAAGATGTGCATCATGCGTCGGGAAAAACTACAGCAACTACAAGATGGAGAGAAGAAACGACCAAGCCTAGACGACAGCACGGTCGTAACAGAACTACAGCCGAGTACGATGCTCGGCAACGGCGGTACAGTCACGCAAATCAACAGCGAGGAAAAGAAAGATGAGTACACGTCAAGCGCGGCGACGATACTCAAAAACGTCGGACTGAAGAATATAACCATAGCTCCAATCCCGGCCAAGACTGCGACGGTCACGTCCCCCGCGCCGATGATCTCCTCCCCGCTAATAATTACGTCGACGCCGATAAAGTTCCCGCAGTTAGGACCGGCCGTGTCCATAACGAGCGAAACGGTCCTAACGCCTAACCTACCCATTATGACTAGCACGATGATCATGCCTAAGATACCCAAGTCGTTGACGATCGTCCCTCAGACAGTGATGGCCAGCGTTCCTCAGAATATAGTGATGACCTCACCGCAGGTCCTCCAGTCAGAAGGACAGAGGCCCTAACGAAGCTTCTTCGTGGTTTTAAGACCACCGCAAAAGTGACCCCACCAACAGACAGTGTAGTTGTGTGATGTGAACTATATATTTTGAATAGTGAGATGTTTAGTGATGGTATGTGATCACCGGTTGAGCCTTAATAATTATACTGTGTACATATAGACTAGGACGAAGCTGTGAGGAATGATGTTGTTTGTGCAAATGATATGATAGATTGCCTCAAATGTTCCTCTGTCTTGTCCTATTTACTGATTATTTTGTGTTAGATCAGTGAATTGACTTGATTATTGTGTTAGAAGTAGAGACCTGACTACACTCAAAGTAACGTCCTATTGGATGACCAATTCTAAATTCTCTAGTCAGGTTACGTTGCATTTATAATTTATTTAAATCTCATCATTTCACAACAGATCTCTTGTATCGTTTGCGCGAAATAACTGGTAGTGTATCGAACTTGTATAGCTTACACATAGTGAATATCGCGCGCATATTTTTCCATTGTTATTATGTGTAATTAAAACATAAAATTATAAAAAAAACTCATAGCAAATTGTAGTGCAAAATGGAAATAAAATTCAGATATGTTTTCAATCCTTTTAATCATGAATATACCTATATAATAAATGGTTTGCTTACTACACCATACATAATTTAATAATAGGAAAGTGAATAGAATACAGAATAGTAAGAGTAAGATGGGTATCTCTCGCAGTATATAGAAGAGGGAGATAGCAATAAATGCTTCCTGAACTTACGTTTATTTACAAAGTAAACATAGGTAAAACTTGTAACTTAAATGTCCCCTTAGTATAAAGATTTACAAGCTTTTTACACCAACCGACGCGATATTGGTTGGTGTAAGAACTGCTCTTCTAGAACTCTAGTTATTAATTCAATATAACTGTGTAGCACATAACTGACTAAATTGGTCCAAAAAGAAATGTAAATTGATTAAACATTAAAAAAAATCTATTTAGATACAAACAGGATATTTGTACAGTTGGCTTAACGTTACAGTGAGTAACTTATGATAAGGAACAGCTTGTAGGTACTTTTCAGTACAGTCGCTCAATATGATATAGTAATATTTTTGACAAATCTGCCATCGGGCCTGGTATTTTTATAAAAAGCTACTCTGTAAATGTATAGAAACAACCTCCAGAATAGTTGGTTCAGTGTAAATAAGCAGTAACAAAAACTAGTACTTATCCAAATTTCAAGTATGTGAGTGGATATTCGTGTCTGACAGAATATAAAAAAACACAAAATAAAAGTGCACTGTAAATAAAAATAACAGCATACAAAAGCTGGTGATTTTTATAATAAAAAATTGTCTTGAATGCTCATCGTTAAAAGTAACTTAGTACTTATAAACTTTGCTTTAAATCTAGAAAAAAATCTGATTATATTGTAATGAGATTTCTTAACTTATCAGCAATATTTATTTGATTGAGTTTCCTTTGAGACTCAAAAATAAAAAAGTACAAATAATTAAAAGAATGAATTCAAAAATGATTATTGCTCTAAAATTTAAATTATAAAAATAGCAACGCTTATAAGTACTAGGCGATGTTAATACATATTATAATATTGTTGAAATATAAGTATTTTATTTGGTCCATTATTTTAGGATACGGCCCAATGTTACAGTTTGAACTTTGTACAGAAAGTTTCTGTTGGTTTGTTAGGCGATGCTACCGTACCTATATTTTAAAATAACATATTAATTGTACGAAAAACCAATCAGACGAGAAAAATATATAATTTGACAATAATAAAAATAAACTTTTTTATGTCATAAGTTTTTTGTGATTTATTCGACTGATTTTTATAAACTGGATTTCTAATCGAATATTTTGTGATTTATGAAGAAGGGTATATCGCCTAACGAACGCATGTTACGCCTAGCTTAATATTTGGAAGTACCAACAATGTTTTGATTTGTATACGTGAGATTCTGACGCTTTAGCTTCAGTTAGATAATACCCAGGAGAGAAACAATAACTAACAGTAACATGCATCATTCGAAAAATTATGAAGAATTCAATATTGCGTCAAAATTCTGGGCAACATATTCACAAATTGGTATTGGAATTTAGCATAAGAATTCTTTCTTAAATGCATACTTATTGCAAAACTTGCTAAATCTTTTTGCATCCAAATTAAACACAATATAAGACTGCAACAGCAAAACGGCTTGTTACATAGCTACATAGAGCTTTTAGTAAGTAGGTGCAAAGTGTTAGCCCAGGAACTAATTTACATCAAAGTTTCTGATTACATATTCATTTTAGATTTATTTAAATACGAACTCTGCTATCTACCCTTATTTCGCTGACTGTAAGCACAGTTCAGAGTCAATTTCTTCAGTGCTGAAAATACCAGCTAATTGGGTAGCTAGTTCAGCGACCCAAAGCGCTTGCTTGGTTACTCTAGAGACTTAAAACTAATACTTTAATTGCCTACGACGCTCATGTGGTTCTAGCACAGCTTGTTACCGCGGCCCCTGAGAGTCGTCGCGCCTCAAAGTCTGGGCAGTGAAAGCTTTAAAGCTCAGTTACCTATAGCTGGCTGGATCAGTGTTCTAATCAAAATGATTGCTCCTCCCTGTATCTCGCCAACTCTGGCTGTACTACCTAAGATCAACTTATAGAACATATTATTATGCAGTAGTGATTTTCTGAGTTTAACTAACCGACGTTAAAGTGTCTGAACAAAGCGGTCTCACGCAGCCCAGACGTTTCTTCCAAAGATAGCGAGTTAATTTACAATATTTTAGTTAAGAGGACGGGGTGTCGTCTAGAATAAAGTTGTCTAATAAATAAACATATCCTTATCTCCTGAAAGCTTGTGTTTGTTTTAAACATTTATTAACCTATCGTATAGATAGAGTACCTACCTTTCTACGCTTGACTGTAAATTATCGTTTGACGACTATCGTTTAGCTGTTCCCACTGATATAATATGACATTGCCTTGACGACCTCTGTGGCGCGGTGGGCGAAGGTCTGCCTGCGACGCAGGAGGTTGCGGGTTCAATTCCCGCCTCTGGACAAATGTGTGTACGATCTGCAGACATTTGTTCAGGGTGTTCTGGTCGTTTTCTATGTATAATAAAAAATATCTATCTATGTATTGAATGTATATCGTACCCATAACACAAGCTCTGCTTAGCTTGGGGCTAGATAATGCTGTGTGAATTGCCCAGCGTTATTTATTTATTATTATTATCTATCGTCGCGGCATTGAATGTGCCGGGCCGACACTTAATAGAGTTATTCCTGACTCGTCCCACTTTAGTCCGAATCCAGTGGGACGAGTCAAGAAACTAATCTGCGTCAGATTATGGTGCAGTCACAGAAATGTATATACATATTTATGTGGGTGCAGATGAATTTGATTTGAGTAAATTAGATACTGATGTAGATGTATTAAATCCCTGCACACGGAGACCAGCTCTATGGCATGATCTGCTCCACCATAGCACATGCTGAGTGGAGACCTCTATCACAGTTTTATTTTGTATAGTTTAGGAGGACATGCAATAATTGAGTTTAGTGGCCACAAAGTGCAACAATGGTGGCGATTCTGTTGGCATAAAACCTAAACTAGCCTAAAATTGTTGACGTCTCTATTTTTTTCGATCGAACAAAAGGGGACAGCTACATTTTTACGCTAGTTTAGTTTAGGTTTTGTGCCAACAGAATCACTACCATTGTATCTCCTCCCTAAACTACAAAATAAAACTATGATAGGGACATTGATTTGATTTGATTATCAAACTGCCCATTGAAAATTTTGAAATTACCTTTGTTCAACGAAATAATAAGATAAAATAGGTGGCGGCGCTAGTTTTGCTCGGGGTAGGTACCTACCGTCTTAAGCTTAGAGCAAGGTCTTAAGATATAGTTTTTTTATTTTATTTTTTGTTTAGATGGAAAACAAACAGCTTGAAAAACTTAAATGAGTAGAAACAATATTGAAAAAACTAAAGCTTAACAATTTTCACTTATAGAATTTAAATATGCTTACCTATACTAAAAATTTCATTCAAATAAGGTTGTACAAGTAATTTACATTTATTTATGGCAAAATAAAAATATTTTGATTTTTACTCTTATATTGGTGGAGATTCCTACTCGTATTTATTCAATTTGGTTACATCATTATGTTTTGATGCAGGTCCCAAGCACCCTCAATATTGGAACGCAATTGAAACGAAATTTACAGTACATTCTTAACCACATCTCTACACACACCCTTTTATGCATTAATATACGGTACATTCTGCAAGGTAGGTATGCCTTAACTGCAAGCAAGGATGTTCTCCGAGATAGATTAGAATAGTTTTTTAAAAGTGGCATATATTAAACTATGTTACTACCTACATGGGGTTATTGTTAGTTTCTTCCTTCTTGTGTTTGGAAACGCCCTTAGTGCGCTTCCATTTCATCCGCCGGTTTTGGAACCACACCTTTACCTGCGAAAAGAAGAGATAGTTACAGAAAATCTTTTGTTGAAATACAGGATGTATGGTGCATGCATCGTTTGCCAAAATAACATGGGGGAGGGGGTTTTTGCTACCTTCTAAACGCCTTCAAAAATTCCTGGCCCACGTGGTAATACAACGATCTTTTAGACATAAATTTGAAATTTACAAATAATGTCTGAATTTCAAGTCTGAGAAGCGTTCGTACCCATAGAAAAGAAGTTATTAGACAGAGAAGTTTTTATAATAACTCGAAGAACATAATATATTCTTGAGTTTTAATTTTGCTCAAAGTTGAGTTTTGAATTCAATTTCGATTTTTTTTTAACTTTCTTATACGTTAAAAAAAACTAGCTACGGCTAGTTAGTAATTTTGATTTCGATAGAAACGTACAAAAACACAAATACAAACAAAACAAAGGAGGCTACACCGCATTTATCTTTTTTATTCAAGTTTAAATCACAGACTTTATACTGGCGGCTGCGCCCTCAGGTTTAAATGCACTTTTTTCAATTTCAAATAAAATTAAACATAAAAACCTCTGGCTGGAGCCAGGAACTTTTTTACGGGGTTAAGAAGGTAGCAAAACTCGATTTTCGACAAACGATGCACCAAATAGGTATTCAGGTATTCAAGGAATTTTCAAAATCGGACAGTTTTGTCCAGGTAGATAGAGACGCTAGTTGCTTGATGCACATGCATCTGCCATCATGGTGGCCTGTGGTGCAATGAATCACGACGAAGAAGTGGAACTTCCGGTGTCTGATATATATAGATATTTGCCCAGCAGTGGAATGGAACACTAATATAAATCATAAGTTTCAGTTCTGTACCTATGCAATGATACTGCAAGCTGACTAACCTGTCTCTCAGTAAGACACAGCGCCACTGCTATCTCGTACCGCCGCAGCCGCGTGAGGTAGTTGGCTCTCGAGAACTCCGCCTCCAGGCTTCGAACCTGCGCCTTCGTGAACGCGGTGCGCTCCTTACGTCCGGCGGATGTCGGGCGGGCTTCTGTAAGGAAGTTCCATAACTTTATTAACATCTGGGATACTGTGCTGATTAGGTAGGTACCCACAAGTTCTTCAATGCCTAATTTCGCTTCTGCAAGCCGCCGCCGTTGCCTATGAATGATTCTCGTTTTCAAATAAAACGTCAAGTGCGAGTTGGACTCGCGCATCAAGGGTTCCTTACAAACTAGTAGTCGTATACAAAGAAATCGACCTAGAAGCACAGTCCACAAAAAAAACAGAGTTTTTGGGTCTCAATCGGCACGGTCACAATTACATAAAGGATCAACAAAAAAATACTGTTCTTAGATTTTTTCCTTTAGGTACTTGTGTTAATATTAGGTACTAGTGTGAGACCTTGCTTTTTGCAAATTTTTATGATTCTAGGTAATCAATCAATCAAAACTCTATAGGTTTTGTGTGCATGTGATTCCCTTGGAAAATAAAAAAAAATTGGGCATAAATGGCTGTAACTTTTGATTGCGTTAACTTAGAAGTTTGATTTATATCGGCCCCCATAAGGTTACGAACCTGAGTACCTACCTATAGGGGACAGTGGGGCATAACGGGGTCGCGGGGCAGAACGGGGTTTCCCCCTGTAGCCGCAACCGCAAGCGGTAGTCACGTGTTTTATCCACCGTCGGGCGGCCATTTTGCATCGACGCTTAGTACGTAAGCGACTACGGGCAGAGTGCATGCGTTAATTTTTTAGAGGTAGGGGACTGTGGGGCATAATGGGGACGCTAAGGAAAAACAACGATAAAAGTATCAAAAAGTTATATTAAAATAAAAACATTAATCACAGCCTGTTTGGCATTTATTAAAGTAGCATTTGGCATATTCTTCGGTAACGATAACATTTAAATAGAATATTTTTTTTTACATTTACTAAAACCTTACTAAAACCCCATTATGCCCCTACCCCGGGGCACAACGGGGTACTGGAAACGGGGCACAACGGAGTACCTAATAATGTTCTAATTATTCTCGCAATGGATGCAAACGTGAATCTCTTCAGCATCAGAATTACTAACGCCAGCACAGGCCGTATGAGACCAACGTCCGCACAGCTGCCAACCGACCCAATCCTCTGTTGATTTCAAATAAGTGTTATTAACATCAAGACAGTAAAGACATAGAGTATCTTCGTGCTCCTTCTGTGCTTTGGAAGCAGTCTTCTCAGTCTTCTTCTTACTATTTTTTTTAACCGAAGATCATTCGGATCTGCACACTTTTTTGGTCTTTTAAGAGCCTCTGGTTCATTTTTTTAAGGCGTTGAAGTAAGGATGGAACCGTATCAATTGCCTTTTTCATCCTTTCCCCGACCAACTGTTTCTCGAATTTTTTTTCATGTAATTACGAACCATTGCATATCTAAAACAATAGAAATTAAAATAAACATGAGAAACCCCATTATGCCCCGTAGCTACGTCCCCGTTATGCCCCGATGTTAACGTTTCTAATAAAACATCAATAACAAAATCAAATGAATAGATAAAGTATTATCGTCCTCAACTTGACAACAACAAAGAACTCAAGAAAACATAGGAATTAAACCATACAGTTATCATCAAAACTCACCTGTTAACAAGCAATTCAGTCACAACACAAAATTAGATAGAATGTCGCAAAAAAATATAAATAGGGGACAGTGGGGCATAACGGGGTCGCGGGGCAGAACGGGGTTTCCCCCTGTAGCCGCAACCGCAAGCGGTAGTCACGTGTTTTATCCACCGTCGGGCGGCCATTTTGCATCGACGCTTAGTACGTAAGCGACTACGGGCAGAGTGCATGCGTTAATTTTTTAGAGGTATTTATATTTTTTTGCGACATTCTATCTAATTTTGTGTTGTGACTGAATTGCTTGTTAACAGGTGAGTTTTGATGATAACTGTATGGTTTAATTCCTATGTTTTCTTGAGTTCTTTGTTGTTGTCAAGTTGAGGACGATAATACTTTATCTATTCATTTGATTTTGTTATTGATGTTTTATTAGAAACGTTAACATCGGGGCATAACGGGGACGTAGCTACGGGGCATAATGGGGTTTCTCATGTTTATTTTAATTTCTATTGTTTTAGATATGCAATGGTTCGTAATTACATGAAAAAAAATTCGAGAAACAGTTGGTCGGGGAAAGGATGAAAAAGGCAATTGATACGGTTCCATCCTTACTTCAACGCCTTAAAAAAATGAACCAGAGGCTCTTAAAAGACCAAAAAAGTGTGCAGATCCGAATGATCTTCGGTTAAAAAAAATAGTAAGAAGAAGACTGAGAAGACTGCTTCCAAAGCACAGAAGGAGCACGAAGATACTCTATGTCTTTACTGTCTTGATGTTAATAACACTTATTTGAAATCAACAGAGGATTGGGTCGGTTGGCAGCTGTGCGGACGTTGGTCTCATACGGCCTGTGCTGGCGTTAGTAATTCTGATGCTGAAGAGATTCACGTTTGCATCCATTGCGAGAATAATTAGAACATTATTAGGTACTCCGTTGTGCCCCGTTTCCAGTACCCCGTTGTGCCCCGGGGTAGGGGCATAATGGGGTTTTAGTAAGGTTTTAGTAAATGTAAAAAAAAATATTCTATTTAAATGTTATCGTTACCGAAGAATATGCCAAATGCTACTTTAATAAATGCCAAACAGGCTGTGATTAATGTTTTTATTTTAATATAACTTTTTGATACTTTTATCGTTGTTTTTCCTTAGCGTCCCCATTATGCCCCACAGTCCCCTATGATGTGAATTTCAACTCGATATCTCTATGGGTTTTTGAGAAAAGAGGGTTGACAGGCGGACAGACATACAATAAAGTGATGCTATAAGGGTTCCTTTTGAGGTACGGAACCCTAAAAACAAAAAAAATATTAAGTACAACTAAAATCATAGGTACACACACACCTATCGATTAACACGAACATTAATAAAATCTTTTATTTGTCAATTTCAAATTCTCATTTATGCTAGGGCAGATCTCAATCGGTGACATAGAGGATACCTCTGGTAATAGCTACCAGATGCGCAAGCGCCGCCGGCGCTAGTCTGTTTACGGCTAGTTTTATGGAGGAGCTACAGCGCGTCCTGCTCAGGTGGCCTTTATGGGTTTCTGTGTTTACAACATGAAATGTAAAACTACCTACAAACTTGGTTCTAGATAGCTAGCTACATATTAAAGATTGTAGAATACCAATGTGCAAACTAGTGAAAAAAAAGAAAACCCATTTGTGAACCCTATGAAAATTTACTACTTAGGTACTACCTCTATACTTTCGTAAATGAAACTAGGTAGGTATATTTGAAGGTAAATGAAAGGAAGAGGAACAAAACAAACTATTTACCCCTCAAGTTTTATGAAAAAATCCACTCACCTTCTCCCTCCTCACTGAAGCTAGTCCCTTCTTCCTTCACGGGCTCCGTCCACTGGTACTCCCTGGCCGGCTCCTGGCTCCAGGGCCACCACTCCTGGACCTCGGGAAACTGCTCCTCCAAGTAGAACTGGTCTTCCGGGTGAAACGGGAAACTTGTTCTGATGAACTCCATAGTGGAACGAAGTGATGTTTGTGTTATGTTTTTGATTTTTAGATCATGTTATTGTTTCGATGTTTTTCAAATCAATGGCTGATGGAATTGGAACAGCTAAGGCTTAGCTTGGAATGTATTACCAGAAATGACTCTAATAGCTAGAGTCTAACTTCGTAGAGCCACCTGACTATATAGTCCTCATAAATTCCTTCAAACTCAGGTAATATTTAAAATGGGTGTTTATTTAACTGGTTTAATTTTTCCCCGTTATAGATAAGTAGATTTGTATTAAGAAAAATTAATATATTACAACAATTAGGTAGGTATAGGTTTAAGCCCTTTGCCGATTTCTTAGACAGATTTTTTTTAAAACGACAGAGGATTTTGTTAATCGATGTTATTTTATTGTATATAAAATACTTCGAATAACGCGTAACGTTCACTAGTGTTCAGTTTCAGCGATGGAATACATCAGCTGAAAGTTAAGAACGATCGTGCGTGCGCGCAGGACGACGGTGGGCGGAGCCTGGCAGGCTTGGGCGGGGAATTGTTTATATGGGTCTATAAAATCAAAGAAGTAAGTACCTACTACCTAAGTTACTCTATAACACAAATATCAGATTAGATGATCTGATATTTTATAGTAAGCTAGAAGATAAAAAAGCTTGGGACGAGTTTTGCTTCAACTCGAAAACTAACTTTCTAACAAGGTTAAGGTTTCTGTTTCTTGTTCCCTTCTTTACTTTACCTTAAAAAGATTGAAGTGGACAAAAAATCATCACAGTCAAGATAACTTTATATTCTAGTTTTACTTATGTAATCTGAATTTTGTGACGTGTCCAAGAGTCCTGTAAGCTCTAAAGAACTTTGAAGAATTTTGAAAAAAAAACGGCTAAGTCGATATGTAGCAAGCCGCAAGGTACAGAAAGGAAATTTCATCGTCTTCACAAAAAAAAAACCTAGGTAGGTACCCTGGTACGGTTCCAATCCAGAAATCTGACAGTGTCTAGTAGTTTTCTTTTTTTACCACTTAACTATGAGAAAACTGCGCGTTTTCACAGTAAGGTGAGGTATTTAGGTACCTACCTACATAAAATATCATGCATGATATGCCGCTAAAGAAAAATTACTTACAGGTTGGCTAGTTAAAGGTTGGCGAGATACACATAATTTATATTACATAATTAATTACAGGATAACGTAGAAATTAGCATCTCAATCAAAAAATCACCGGTCGTCTCTACACACACAAGGGTAGGTAGGTGTTATTATTCTTGGTTATAACACAAATACTTACCAGTTAATAATTTCAAAAGATTTCTTTATCTATTTCTTTATCTTTTTCATTGTCCAGAATTATTTATTTATCTGCTTAGGATGAAAACAGGGACGATAAAATTACCTACATGGCAATGATCTAATTAAAAGGACTGGTTATAAATAGGATTTTTTCCATCTTCAAACAACTCTTGTAAATCCAATCAATCAGTCAATTACCAAATCAAGTGATTTAAGTGTGAACATAGTCGGAACTTGTCGAAGGGACTAGGGATAGCGAATCCCGAGGGACATCGGTTCCCACGCCAAGCGCCCTTTAGTCGGCTGGGGTTGAGTGAAAGGTTTATGGATAGGATAATATGGGACGATGGAAATTAATTCCTTCCGAATTTGTCGATAACCTTAGTTCTGTGTCGGATGTAGGTATTCGTTACGAATCCTAACCTTCAGATTTCGTTTTCAAGCATTGCGGTATGGATGACGAGAAGACTCGACGTAGTTTGCCAAACGCTGCCCAACCTAGCTGGATCCTCCTCTTGGCCTCCTTCTCGAAATTGTTTTTACCCAACTGCAGAGTCTGCCCAAGGTAGGTAAGTATAATCGGAAACAATTTCGAGAAGGTGACCATGTACGAAGACCGGTCCCGGATCAATGTGGCTTCTAACTACTAAGCCTAAAATAACGTATACCTATGTAGGCTACTTTTTCAAGCCGCGGACAGAATATAGTTTAGTTTTCTAGCCTTATTTTAGGAAAGCTAGGAAGGTAGGTACGTGAAATTACAGTTCCTACCTATCTAGATGTAATAAAGACTTCATCCGAATAGGCATTTTGTTATTTGCTTACTTTACTAGTTAGATACCGACTTGTTTTGTTATTTAAAAGTTTTGCATAAGAAATGAAAGTCACCATCCACCTATAAAATTGACAAAACATCATAATATTGACGATCTGTTTCTTAATGTAGGCAATTTAAAAGTAACAATGAATTTAAGAAAAAAATTAATCAAGCGATCATTTATGGCCTAGCACACCTCTTCCGATAGATGGATAATCAGTTTCTACTAATAACGAACTCCTAGTAATGCACCATCAATTGAACGGTCAATCTAATTAAGCCAATAACAAATCAGTGAGTCGAGAGATGAATGGCAGCCGACTACCGCTGGTTACACGCCTCGCCGCCACTTCCCAGCACTGGAACTGGAGTTGCGCTAGATTTGACCTGCAGAAGTTCATTGGACCATCATCATTATCATTGGCATCTTTATTAGCCTGCGATTTCACGTGGACTTCGACTAAATAAGTAGGTACCGTATGTAATGTTGGTTCCACGTAATTGATTACGACCCCTTTTAAACTACTTTTAAAAACTAATTTCCAAAAATCCGTTCTTAGCTACGGCTACGTCTTAAAAGAAACCTCCATGCAAATTTCAGCTTCGTAGCTCTTCTAGGTAGTTCCTGAGATCTCGCTCGTGATATTTCAGTAAGTCGCCTAACTTAGAGTCAGCACCATTGACCTTAGGGTGTGAATTTCAAAAAACCCTGAAACATGTTATTTTTGGCCATCTTTCTACGCTACAAATTTGGTCGGGCCTGCAGTTACAGTTTTGAAGTTATTATAAAAATAACCTTTGACCCCATTGTAATTGTAAACAGCTTTGAATACGAATGTCCAAAAATCCATTCTTAGCGGGTGCCAAGTGTGCCTACGTCCTAAAAGGAAATTCCATGCAAAATTTTAGTTTCGTAGCTCTTGTAGTTTCAGAGATCTCTTGATATGTCGCCCAGTTTTCTCTTTTAGCTAGTAGGTATTTTAATGCTAACTTAACTGCGCTCCAATCTTTAGGACACAGAGTTCATCATCATCATGATAGCTGTCACCAGGGTATATTATTAAAATTTATAAGTATTTTGATATTTATGGCCTAGCTAACATTCAAGCAAGCCGTTAATGCATCGAAGTAACCAAGTCGCCTAAGCCTTCATATAAGTACGGCAGAATTTTATCAACTGAGGCACTGCCTAACGAAGAGATACCTACTCATCATCATCATTCTGTATTGTATTTTTTGTTCGTGTGGTACAATAATGAGTTTTCTATTCTATTCTATTCATCCATAACCCGATTGACTGACCCACTGCTAGGTACAGGCCTTCAAACTCTTGTGGTCCACACCGTCCTGCGAAAATCTCAGACGGTTCGCCTCGAGACGTTAGAAATATCGTCCGCCATTCTCGTTGCTGGACTTCCGACACTTCTGTACCCTGATCTTCGACGCCATTCAGTTAACACCGTACTCCACATATGTCGTCTTGTAGAACCTATCTGTGCAAAGTGTCCTGCCCTGCTCCATTTTAGTTCCATGCGATTCCCAACATCTTTCACGGGTTTAACATAAACAAAATAATGTTGACTGTCTTAGGAAGTTGTCATTCTTTGTCATACCGCAGTTAAAAAGACAAAGCTTGCAGACGCGTGCCTGCGCAGTGCGCACCCCTCCCGGCTTTGTTTTGGCAGCTGCGCTGGAGCTGTGGTTGGAGCGACCTGATGATCGCTATATCGACTGATATTGCTTTGCTTTTGTGTGTGTTTTTTCTCAGTATGCTGATGAAAGGTAAAGCACTTGGGTAGGTACCTATATACTTACTATGTACTTAATTAATACTTTACCTTCCTTAAACTTCTATTGTTGAATCATAGTAAATAGCGAAGCTAGACTTGTAAGCATATCAAACAGTTTTTGTCAATCAGTTATCAGATCCGACTGAAATTTCTTATAGTAGGTAGTTAACTACTTTTCCTACTGTCAAATAGAACACAGAACTACAAAATTACCAACTAAATAGAAGTAGGTAATTAAATTTGTAAGCAATCATTTTAGGTCATTCGATATGAATAATAATTAATGTCGTAAGTAGGTATTTATCTTTATCTGATAGGGTTGTCACTCCGACCGATCTCTCAACCAGAAGACTACCTATTGTCCCAAAACCTACTCCACTAACTCCACCTTAGCCAAACTCCTTGTAGAATTTTTGTAAACAAGCAGCCCATACTTAACCTAAAAGTCATTCTGTTGCTGCGTCCTTTTATACGCAATTTAGGTACATTAATCGTCGATGGGAGAGAGCGTCCTGGCGTCTTCACGAACGTGTTCATAATGATGGGCAGAACCTGCAGTTCACGCATTGTCAATAAATTACCAATAACCCTGTAGGTATGATAGGTACCTAGTAGGTACTAGGTAGGTAGGTACTACCTACCTAGTCCGTCCACTCGTTAATTTTACTTTTACTCCCTAGTTATACCTAACTAAAGGGTTGTGTCGATTCGTCCGTTCCATGTGGACTCGAGTGTGCGCATGCGCAATAAGACGAGTGCATCAATAACACGGAACATAAAAAATAAGATCAATAATAATATTATCCGCCGCACATAGTAATAAATAGAGTTCAATGGTCGCACATGCATGACATTTCTCCGTTGAGTGAGATTGGCTGTCATGGTCGAAAATGCGGCTAAGATTTTTTTATATAGGTACCTTCATACTCAACATTTCCACTCCGGCGCGCGACACTTGTACAGTTTACCTACCTACTTACCTGATAATACAAAGAGGGAACCTTCTCGTAGGTTCCTTATATTCAGCTGTTATGACTGTAAGTAGGTTTATAGTTTATTATGTATATTGTTTCATACTAAACCAATGCGTTACAATAGTAATAGTAGGTATGTACTTAAATCCAGAGCCGAGTTGAAGGGCTCGATTCTTACACCGCGATCGTCACTTCCATTTTCATTGCGTGACAACCCTACCACTATCAAAATATCCCGCACTGATGAGTTTAGCAGCTAAACTCATAACCCGATTATTTATCGCCTTCACATCATAACGCCGAGATCGGACACTCCATGTTTCGGCTATTTCGACGCAGATGATGCCACTCATTGTTACGAAATTAAATTCGTGAGATGACTAACATACAATACCTACATCTATGTACACAAGAACGTTCTATACAGGTGTAACAAAAATGAAGAACCAAACTTTGAACCCCCCTCAAAGTTTGGTCCTTCATATTTGTTACACCCTGTTTACTTAGATCTACTTTACTGTTCAGCAATAAATAAAGTCACATAATAATCATTAGGTAGGTATGTACCTAATAATAAATACAAATGTAAAAGTTTTGATGTTTGTTTTATTACCTCTCCACGACAAAAACACGGACCAAACTGGGCTGAAATTAATCTAAGCCAGGGAATAACACTTGAGTTACTTTTTATCCAGAAAAAACTGTGCGAAGTCGCGGGCAGAATGTACCTAGTAGTTCAATAGGTAGTAGATATCCGAGGTAGGTACCTATTCCTCCTAATATAGGTACGTTCTTGTTTTATCAGGAAGTAGTGTGCACGTAACAGATTTTTTTGTTCCGTGGTAGTGTGCGGTACCCCAGCAGAAAATTATCTTCTAAAATGAAGCGCGAGTTACATAAATAACTAGTGCGTTATACGCTGAGAATATGTTTCATGAAAAAATAAATAGTGCATGTCCCCGTTTTGGAATAAAAAGTATAGATTCATTATAAAAAGCTCAGATTGTAGAATAGAAACTATGAACAGGTAACAGGTAGGTACAACATAACTTACGTACAAAGTTAAGTTTAAGTTTTGAATCAGTTAAGCACTTATAATTTGTGTAAAAGTCCTTCCTTGATACTCTTCGGATTTTGGAGAAATTAGGGATCACCTAGATATTTTAACTTAGCACTAAATTGTAACCTAAACCCTAGCCTAGGGTAGTAGTACTGGACTAGGGCATCTTACTACAGTACCTAGCTACGACGCTAAAAGTAAAAAAACAAAACACAGTTTTTAAGCATTACGAGATTTATTAATACCAAACGAGACGATAACTCAGTCCAATATATTTTACATAGATCACAAACAAGCTTCCCTAGAAAAACCTAATTCTTATAATTGAAGCTTTACGAGATCATCACATTAACAAAAGCTTAAACTACTTAATATACTTGTACCTTTATCGAAAAGCGTATAATTTTCTGCAGTTCCCAAAACTGGTTAAACTAGATCAAAAATTATCGACGAATACATATAATACCTATTACCTATGTTTGCAAAAGTCGGCAGAACATCTTCCTAACTAAATGACAGCCATTTAAAAATCGCTTTTCTCGAGTGGTTTTGCTCCTACTTAATTCGTCATATTATCTCTTTATGTATTAGTTTCAGTGGCCTACAGTTACTCTATATCGCTCTTGGAAATTTATCTATATTTTTTTGATTAATTTGATTATCAACAAACAAAATTAAAATTATTTTTTAAGACTAGAAAAAATACACAGAAGTCCAGAAATAATAGGTATGTAAACGTTCCAGATTTTTTCTGGTTATCGAGTTCCATTGTAAAATTAAATTAACCATAGGTCAACACTTGGGTCAACAGCCTCGTTTCTGCAGAACCAACAAAACCTTATACTTACCTACTTTTTTATACATTTTCAAGTTTCTGTGTATTTTTCAATATAATTTCACATTTGATTTTCAAAGTAAAAAAGTATTCACCGCAAAAGACATAGGTAATTATAATAACATTAGTTGCACATCCTTAACTAAAATACACACAATACATAAATAATAATATAAAATACTACAATGGTATCGATTCAGCTGGTAGGTACAATACCTAAACTAAACTAGCCTAATATTACTGACGTCTCTTTTTTTTCTATCGAACAAAAGGGGATAGCGACATTTTTACGCTAGTGTAGTTTAGGTTTTATGCCAACAGAATTACTACAATTGTATCAATAAATAATATTTCTAAGAATAAGATGAGGTAGGTAACTTAACCTCCTGAGACCCAGGATAATTTTTTTCGGACTATGTGTAAATAAACTATTTTTTATGAAGCTCCATAAAGTAATCAATAAAAAAAAACAATTAAAAAAAATCCCCCCTCCTCCCTCCCCGTTTTATATTATGTGCTCATATGAGGTCACTCGGCGTTAGTCCTCGAATGATGACATAGACTATTCAAATCGATTTATATTTTATTACAATAATTGTAATTGTATTGTTATTATACCTTGAATAAAAGAAGTAGTTACAGGTTTTATCATTTATTAAACTTTTATTGAAACAACAACATCTTATAACGATCGATCACAAATATCAGACTTGGTATCTTACTAACTAAATCTCAATCAATACCTCTAGAAAATAAATTGTAACAGTCTAACAATAATACTTTACGTATGGAAACTTTGGTAGCAATTACGTTCTATAGTGTTACACAAATAAATGTTACATTTATAATGTTGAATATTTTTAGCTCTTTCAAAGTGAGATCTGATCAAAGCTGACAGGACAGCTGTATCGAAAACCGGCAAATCATTGCCGGTTGATTTGCCGGTTTTTGATACAGTTGTCCTGTTGCTAGCTAAAACCATTTTCTCCAAAATGTCATCGTCTATATATTTCAGCAAAAAATCCATAGAAGTTCATTCCGATCGGTCACGGATTAGGTACGCTGGTTGCTGTAAATCGTTGATATCGGGCGTGAAGGAAATATAGGTTCATTCTTAGTTAGTCTGCTGGTTTTCGCGCTGTTGAACACGTCGACTGATACCTCGACTACGACCACGTCCGCGTCGACGCACGACACGACTCCGAGTTGATGATCCGAGTTGATGATCGTCCAATACATCTTGTCAAAGTTCTTCCTCTACCTCTTGCTTGAACTAAAACTGGTGGAAGGCGAGGAGTACTTGTACTAGCAGTAACTTCATTCGATGAATATATGTTTTCAGGCTGTCTTGGCAATGTGTCACTGGTGCTTCCTTCGTCATCTGAGCTGGAATCCCCTTTGATAGTGTTTGACGCCACTGGACCTTCATGCTCTCCCGCAAAAAATGACTCTCTATCAGATTTGTCCAGCCATTCCAAAATATCTGCCTCCATATCTATAAAAAAGTAACCAAATTGAAAACTGAAGTGATCAAGTGATGACATTAAAAAGTTGGAATTGAGAACTAGTGTCATCGAATGATGACATTAAATGTGAGGTTACGGTATTCACAACAAACTAATGTTTTGCTTGAAATAATGGTTTAGAAATGTAGATAAATATTACCTCTATTGATTTTATACAAAAAACTATGAAAGTAACGTAATTTTATAAGGATTCAAATCGATTAAACTCACCCCGCGACATGATGGCTCCTCTTCGTTACACTGTCTCCGTCGCCATGACAGATAGGCGTTCAAAAACCAAGTAAAGTATTTTTTTTCTTGTATTGACACTATTGACCTACATCGTAGACGGCGCCAAATTTAAATTTGTGCTAATAGGTGAGCTCCAGATTTTTTGTAAGTTTATGTCATCGCTTAAGTACTCAGGGTCTCAGGAGGTTAAAACCTATTGAGACTACAATACTAATACTACAGACTAATACTTGAAGAGTTAACACGAATTCAGTCGAGCATTCCCCGCACTCGTGGTAAACAACATAATATCAAATGGCTGCCATTAGTGAGGTGGTCCTTCCTGGCCACTTTTACCAACATTTTTCATGACCATTTTAAATCTAGTTTTACTTATTTTCGAGTGTGCAGATATTAGGGGGACACCCTGTTTATTAAATAAAAAAATATTATTATTGTAGTATTGTATCCGAAAACACCTAGGTAGGGGACAGGACTGTTTCTTTTGTACCTATTAGGTGTCCATCTCCTCTTTATATTCGTGTAAGAATTGTATTGTATCCGAAAACACCTAAGTAGGTATTCTTACAGGATTATTTCTATTGTACCCATTAGGTGTCCATCTCCTCTTTTGACAAAAGCATTACAATCAAATAATAGAAACAAATCAGAACTAGCAACAATTCAGCTAGCTGCAGACTGTTGCAAACAATGTACAGGTAGCTCAACTGATCCTTAACAATACCAGTAGGAACAGTCCTCAAGACGCTGGCTACATTGCCCCGATGTAGGAGCTCTACGTATACGTCGTATTAGGGATTAATTCCTGTAAAATAATATTTAAAACTGGCAGGTAGTACCTTCCTATGTAAGTTAAATGGAGTGACAAGATAGCGTTTTTATATTAAATGTGCACTATTGCAATATTGCTTAAAAAAATACTGCTTTATATTAAAATATAAGGTGCTTTTACTATAGTTTATTTATACGGCGCGGCGGCATACGGTGAACAGTTGCTATTTCAACATTTTATTTAAATTTTATGTCATCAACAATCGTTGAAATGCTAAAGATGGTTGAATTCATCTTGTTAGCTGTGAACCTAGACAACTACAAGGACCCCCTTATTTATAATAAACGATGCTTATCTTTATTTGCATATGACTGAAGTTTATACCTAATAAGGCTTTATTTAAACCATTACATTCAAGACAACAAAATATCACAAAATTGCTAAAGCTTGAGACATGCTTGAGACCAAGCAACGCGCAACGTTTTTTTTAAGGGGGGGGGGACAATGTTTGTCTCGAGATTCATCGAGGAACATACATTATAATAATGTTATGAAGAATTTACTCTTGATAGGTACATAAAATATCCTTATAAGAAGGTATGGGACCTTAAGACCTAGAAGACATTTTAGGCCAGAATATGGGTGAGAAACGACTTGAAAATTATTTCTTTTACTAAGTAGGTTTGCTTGAATTTTCACTGTTGTTAAGTGAACCAACTGAAAAGATTTAGACTTCATCTCGCCAACCAGACGTCAGGAACGGAAGGCCAGAATTCTGACGAGAGTAAGGGTGGTGTACATCAGAATGGTTCGGCGAGGGGTCGATGGTTACCGGGGAACCCCCTGAATGGGTTGATCCCTCTGGAACGTCTGCTGATGATCCTGGGAATTACTGAGCGCGGACAGAGAGTTTGCGCGTTTCATGCTGTGAAAAAAAGAGAAAATTAAATGACAGATCTTTATGAAACAATTACAAATAATAAAAACACCACCACAGAACTAAAATAAAACATCACTTACCGTTTTTTGAACTGAAATTACTAGTACGTAGTTTTAAGATCTAGTAGGTATGCAAATCACTTTATTTATTGCTAAGCTAGTAAGTAGCAACTAAGGGGAAAGAAGCGCGCGCATCCTTGCAAAAAGGTCCTACACGCAGAAATTGATGGACCTAGCCAAGACTTTCAAAATTTTATTGGTTCTGCAGGTGAATAATCCAACAATGAACTGAAATGAGTCTGTCATTCCTGGCTTCCCGATTCACTACTGTAGTTTCATTATCTGCAACATCTGTTGCGGGTGTTCTGGTTTTCTAAGTATAATAAAAACATCTATCTGTGTATTGTTTTGTATTATGTATATCAGTTTTCTAGTAACCATAACACAAGCTTCTGCTTAACTTGCGGCTAGATAATGCTGTGTGAATTGTCCAGCAATAACTATTATAATAAACTCAAATATGTAATTTTGCAAAATTATTTTATCGGTTTAAGTAAACGGGTAAACGTGTTCTTCAGTGGAGACCGCGACTCGGCAAACGTAGTGTACGACGCCCTCCGACCAGGTGGGATGACGATTTGCGAAGGACTGCTGGCAGATGCTGAATGCGGCAAGCTGAAGACAGGGGGCTATGGCGCTTATTAGGGGAGGCCTATGTCAGCAGTGGACAAATATAGGCTGATGATGATGATGATGATTTTATCGTTAAAACATTTCCTACGCGGAATTTTTTACTTAGGTATAATTGAAGTGATTTTTTGCACAAGTCCAGATTTAACACTGGACGGAAGATAACCAAATAGCAAGGGAAAGCATAACTCTCTGTTATCCATGAATGACTTGGGCCCACCCACCACATGCTTTTTGTTGAATATTTATTATACTTTTAGGAAACCCTAAGCCCAGCCGCTCTTAGCGTGACTTGTATTAAAAAAACGTGAAGCACCTGTACTTTTCTGTCTTTTTGAGGATCTGCATTTATGAGAACAAACCCCTACAACGCAAGTCGTCGCCCTGGCTAGGTCCACAATTACCTTTCCGGGTCAGCGTAGTCTAGATCAGGCAAATGCGCAGAGTGCCTCCCCGCGAGGCGCTCCAGCAGGCGAGCGGAGGAGCGCCGCAGCGACTCGCGAAGTTTAGAGAAACTCCCGCTCCGTTGCACGGTTACCTGCCCCGTGTTATGCAATTTATAACCAGAAAGCTTTATCATCGCCAAAAGTTTTTGATTCCAAGGAGAAGAGTGCTTGGTTAAACGTAGGTACTTTCTAGAGTAATGCCTTCTACCTTTACCGAAATAAGGACAGGCGCGAGCAAAAAACTAATCAAATACTTCGTTAGATGTTGTAGTGGAGAGAAGACGAGAACATGTCTTTGCGGAGCTCTGGTGGGAATAATTAACAGGAATAATTTTTGTTTTTATTGTCAAGCAGAGTCTCAGATTAAAGTTTTTTCATCTAAGCTAAAGGGATATCTAAGGGAGCTAAAGAGAACATGAGATAGAGAATATTCATTAAGAAGAATGACATGATCACTTTTATTTAATCCTTCTAGTTGGTTTAGAAAAGATACAGCATCTGAATCTTGCAAATAGGTACTTTTAAATTTAGGTAGTGAGGGATCAGCTAGTGACTAGTGATGATTTCGTGGTCAGAAAGAAATGTTGGAATCAGACAGCTTGTACACTTTGAAAGTTGTGAGAAAACTACACGAGTGCAACTAGAGAAGGCAAGCAAGACATTTACAGAAAATAATTAATATCTGAAATCTTTTAACGTTTTGCAAATATTTATAAATGAAATCACAGCTGAGCGTATGTAACTAGGCCGTAATAAATAGCTGCTACTGTTTTTTTTCACTACGATGGTTATGAAAATGAAGTGCTTACAAGTTTCTGATGTATTTAATAGTAAGAAATCTAGTTTGAGGGGTGAGATGAGATGCCGCCATGCATCTATAGGGCTAACATCGAAAGCCTCCTATTTTTCTACCACAAAGAAACTCCCATGGCCTATAAATTGCATAACACCGTAGATTTACCAAATAAAAATAAAATAAAACAAAACGAATGTTACAAATATTTATTTTAACAATTTTAAAATTATTCTTTATCCGACATCGAGACGTAGTAAAAATTCTAATAACATCAAAATTGTGACAGAAAATTGTAGTGATTAAAATTGGAGATTCGTTTATAATTTGCGGGTATTTTAAGCCGAATTCTATCTTGTATTTTATATTAAAGTGTAGTACATTATAGTAAAAAAACTCACATTAAAAGCACCCACATACAGAACTCAATGTTATATAAAAATACTATCACCCCTCTCACATAAAGCTTAGACCGATAAACTGGAATGAAAGTTTTATATGCGTAATATTACTGACAATATGACGAAAATAAAATAAATATAAGTCGACTAAGCGACAAGGCTTTTCATGAACGTGGCGAAAAATGGATCCAAACCACCTGTCACCTTTGACAGGACTTGAAGGAAAAAACGACCCGTTTGACACGTTCATGGAAAAACCTTGCCATATATAAAAACAGACGTTCACATAATAAAATTCACTCATGTTCATGCATTCAACAAAGAATACAAAATAAAAATAATATCAGCAAATTAAAATTGAATATTGTAAGCGAATAAAATCGTTGTGTAACCATGCGCAATTCAAATGTGTATTAATATTAAATAAAACCCGATTCCACAATAATAATAAATGCGATTTATATTACTGCAGTTTATACATCCAACTTGCTATTCAACATTTCAACTAATAAACCTATATCGGATGTATAAAGTGCATTTTAATTAAAATATGTGACTAATTATGTCATCGATTTAAAATCTTATTTCGCCGCCATAGTGTTCATAATTATAATGTATATTAAATTATTCTTCTGCATATATTTTACGGGACGGCTTACAAACATGCTTCGATAATCTCTATCACACTTTCATTTGTATTTTTTTTATTTTTCATTCGTTACTTATATTTATTCCTATCAGCATGCTAATAATAATAAATAATACTAAACTAATATTAAATTCAGCCATCTTGATTTTTGTCATAAAAATCAAAATGACGACGAATATTTAAAATGTGTTCCGAACGTGGTCCTTTTAAACAAAATGAGCGAGGGCTTGGTCTCAATAAAAATTAGAAACAACGGGTTTTGAAAACAGACTATAGATACACTTGATCAAAATCTTCCCAAGGTGTAAGGTAGGTTTAATTTTAAGAAGATAGCTTCTACGCTAACTCACAAAAGTTTTTTAAGTCTTGCAAAAACCGTCGCTTCGACCAAGCCCAGACAAAAGATCCACGCTCGCAGTAAGCGAGTGACCCTTACAATAAGCCTACGGAACTAATCTACTGGTGCGGAGCGCTCGTTGTGTTGATTCCTAGGGCATTGAACAGCTTAGACTTTAGATTGAGGCGCGGTTCACTCGCCGGGTTCGCACCCTACAATGGAAAATAACATAAAATAAACGCAAAATAAACAGTGGAAGCGTGCTGAAAAGCAACGAGACAAAGCCTGAAAATTTGCCTTATAGGTTTATTGTAATACGTATTGATGTTATTTCAGAAACTAAACTGCTTCAAAAAAATTAGCTGTCAAATTTGTTTAGGTACTAAAAATGTTGCTTTCCTCACTTATCGATCGAAATAAGAAGGATCGTAAAAAAAATTATCTGTCAAATTTGTTTGGGTACTAAAAAAATTTTTTGCGATCCTTTATATTTTGATCAATAAGCGAGAACAATTTTAGTGCTGGCTAATCAGTTATATTTTTGTAACATCCAAATGGACACCATTAACACTTCAATTCAAAAGGTGTTTATAAGCTGTTCCAAAAAAGCTTGCTAAAAGCCTGCAAATTGATTTGCAACTTTGTAACGTTTTTTTTAACAAGCTTTATACTATTAAAGATTTACGTTAGGCCACAGCGTTTTCAGGCTTTGTCATTTAAATAATGTTTACACAAAATAATGCATGGTGTTCAGTGTGATATGAAATCTGATAGATAAATATTATAAATGTGAATAATATAGATACAGTATGTGAATGTGTTATTAGTAAAATATTATAACACAAAATGATTGCAACACTGCCGTGATATTGAAATTATGATATATGTATAGACAAGTAAAATTATGATATTTTAAATCAACGTGAAGTCGTTCGATTCCCAGAGTTCTTGGGATAATCCCTAAGAACCAATAGTGTAATGAATCTGTTATCGATGGAGGAGAATATGATGAGAAATGAAACGATGAAGACTTCCAATGCCCTTAGCAAAGTGCATTGAATGAAACGTGCCAATCGGTTGAAAAAGAAAAAAAGCACCAAAAGACATAACACCAAAACGATAATCTAAATTCAGACAAGACATTTAAAACTTTCAAGCAAGGAGATGGCTTGGTTACTTAATGATAAATAATTACCCTCTTATTCATAAATCTCTCCCATTCTTATGCAAGAGCTAAGAGTCCAAGATTCAGTGTTTTCTTCTATTGACATAAGTTAGAGTGAGCAAAAACACTGCTTAGCAATTGTTTTATTTGTAGATTATGTATAAGGGGCTTCGTTAGTGTCCCAAACCATCTTAATGACGAAACATTTTACAAGACACGATAAATGTTCCATTCCGGTTACATCCAAGCGATTGATTCAATATTGGTCAAAGGCTGAAGCTCATTGATACGGTATTAGTACGTCTTCGATTTAACATGATCACCTTCTTAAAAGTTTTACATCAGCGTAGTGTCCGAATTTAAGGTCAAAATGTGAGAGCAAAAACTACCTTAGTAGAAATAAATTATTTTGAAAGTTAGCAAAGGTTATGTTATGATAAAGAATCTATAATTTTTTTAAATGCTGTGAATTTTGTTTGATTATTGAATTAGAAATTTTAAGAAAAGTTGTTATAAATTAATAATTATTTCGTAAGCGCACTAATACCGTATCAACATGACACTGACATAAACATCCACAATGACATTGACAGCTCACTCCGCGTGGGTTCTAACCTCGTCGAGGTGGTCCGCATGGGGCTCCATTGTGTCGCGACTGCCGTGACGCGCCTGCCGCACGCGAGACTGTTTTACGATGTCCAGGGCCTAGTAACGAAGTATCTTTATCACACATACGTAGGTACTCACTGCTGCACCCCCACGAACGAGCCCACGGTTGGCCATAACCATTACGCTTTGCAGACGGATTACAGATCGCAGTTATGATGTTGAATAAAAAACATTGTCTCCAAATCCTCAGCAATAACTTTTTTCTATCAGTTTACCAGGCCATTCTGTCACAATATTATGTAAATCTACCTACCTACCCATTAAATGCCTTATATACCTACTGTAATGTGTTTTTGCTGCAAATCAATACCTATACTCAGAAGGAAGCTTTTGCTCTTCCTCTGATTCCCTTAGACTTCTATGGGCTCAGATGGAGTGAATCGCGCGAATGCTGTAGTACATTGGACCTTCTTCTAGGCCTAGTGTCTAGAAGAAGGTCCAATGTACTACAGCAGTCTACATTTTCTATGCTAGTAGATGCCTAGTGGATCAAATGGGCCTAGTAAGTAATGTTGTAAGAGACACCTAATAGTACATTACTACATTAGCTTCTTACTTGTAAGGCCTAGTGGAGTAAAGAGATTGTATTTATGTGATAATAATGTATTGATTAATCGAAATACTGAACAGATTGTTAAAAAATTGAGTATTAAAATCAGTGCAGTAAAAACCATTGTTAACAAACAAAAACCTCGGACTGTGTTTGTAGATGCTCAACGTTCATCATAATATGTCAGAAATGACTAAAGGATATCTCCTCCGCAATCGGGTTTAAATAAAAGGAATATTCTCTAACTATGGCCAAATTAAAGACAATTTCTAAAGTTTTCATTATAATCTGGCTGAAGTGACTTACTTGCTGAACGTGCTGGTATGGCGGCGTGCAATCAACGGACAAAAGTTAACTCGTGCGGGGCGAAAACTCGCAGTGGAAATACGGATAATATAATAATCATCATATCAGTACATAATATAGATAAATCTTAATTCGTTTGTGTTCGTATCTATTGTGTCGCAGAGGAAATAAGTGTCAGTACCAGTACATACCATAGTTAAAGATGTATGTCGAGGGAAGGCGCGAGTTTCTATTTTTTTTACGTGTGGTTTTTAAATTTTTCTGCGTTCCACAAGCAATGAAACTAGCGTAAAGTAATGCCGCAAATCGTAAAGTATTTTCTATAACTCATGATAAAACCAACTTCGACTCACTGCTATTTTTGGAGCATTTAGGAAAATACGAAATGATGTGTCAAAATCTACAGATATTCCCAAACTAAAAATGAATCATAAGTTCATAGAAAATGGTTTATGATTAGCGAAAAATCTAGATGTTCCCAAAATAAAAATGAATCACAGTTGATTTTATCATAAGTTAATAGAAAATTGTTCTTGAGTGGAGACCGCGACTCGGCAAACGTAGTGTAGGACGCCCTCCGACCAGGTGGGATGACGATTTGCGAAAGACTGCTGGCAGATGCTGGATGCGGCAAGCTGAAGACAGGGCGCTATGGCGCTCATTAGGGGAGGCCTATGTCCAGCAGTGGACTGAAAAAGGCTGATGATGATGATGAATAGAAAATGGTTTACGATTTGCGGCAAAGTAATTTTTAGCTAGTTTTATTGCTTGCGGAACGCAGAAAACCAATTAAAACCACAAAAAACATTTGAATCACACGCCAACCCGCGACGAACCACCGTAATATAAATAGTAATATAATAAATAAATCATAAGTATTTTGTATCGTTCGTGGTTGTGTAATATGCAATTAAATAATGTGTGTTATATTATAAGCTGCGTTAATTAAAGAGTATATTAGAAATAAACTACGAAAAAATTATATTATCTCAAATCGTTGTGAATAATGTGATTGACAAAAAATACGGAAAATAAATTGTTTTATCGTGTGCATGTAGTGTATTAGAGTAGGTCTGAGTATGAATAAAATGCATGAAAACAAGCGCGCTTATGTCTCACCGTAAGAGTCAGTTGGCTTGGCACCGAGACAAGATGCGACACGACGCGAGGCTTCTCGAGACGCAGCGCGAAGCCGCGAGGAGTTTTCGTATTATGTTATTAAAATTTGTATCTTTTTGCGTAGTTAACAAAATTTTATTTTGAATGACTTAAAGTGTGTCTCATCGCTTTTCGGTGTGAGCAGACCGAAAGCTACGTTATATTCAGGGAGCCTACTCGGAAACGAAAATCGAAGTTTCTGATTAGTTTTCATGCATAAGAGTTGATATGCATGAAAACTAATCAGACGACATAAGAGTCTTATGTCATCATATGGCTTAGATACCAAGTTATAAGTCGTGAACAGATGCTTGTTGTAAATATATTCAACACGGAAATTGAAAAGTAAGCGATACCACAATGTTTCAAATTAATCTTAAATCATTTGCTGATGACTTTCTTGCATTTTTCTGACTCAGACCTCTAATAAAGCTGTAAGAATGTTCCACGTGTATAATAAAGCTAGAAACAGACTGATTCCACGCAACGCAACGTGCGCGACGAAGTGGGTAACGTCGGATGGCGCGGCGTATGATTAGTGTCTCTAGGCCATCTGTTGCAAAATGCTGATATAGGGACCCATTTTACTCTTTGTTTAATAGTTGTTAGATTTATTGTATGTACTTTTTCTAGTTTACATACTTATAGTTTCTGTGTTTTTTTGGGTTAAATAAATGAATTTATATCACCTTACCTGTTTTATACAAATTCAAGCTTCCACATCTCGCATACGTTGCATATCAAATATCAATAACGTTTATTTCTCTAGGCTTCAAAAATAAGCTCTTAGACAAGTCAAATTTGCGTGGGATCAGTCTATTTCTAGCTTAAAGCAAAACGTGTGTGAAATATGCACTAAGGTCACGGCCGCACTGCAAGAGGTCAAGCAGGGGGCAAGATTGGCTCGTTCTTTTGGTGGTAGCTTAGTGGGTATCTTCGACGGTAGCTAGTGGCTTACCTATTCATAATGGTCTGCTAAGTAGAGGTATTTCTAGGTGTGACATATGTCAATATAAGACTGAGTAAGAATAAGCAATGTGTTAATAATTCTACGGATGCCAGTCAAAACTACAATGCGAGGTGCCGACAAAAATCGGGCCGACTATCGTTCGTTTTCGCGCGATGGCGTTCAAAATTTGTCATAAATTTGGATGAGTTCCGTAATAACAAAAATGATGACTGAAAACTTTTCGTATTATTCACATTGTTACTCTGTAACTAGACAATAAAAGCTATTTTCGTTATCGAACAAAACGTAAGATATTGTTGTTTATAATACGACGAAAACATGTAATTTTCGACGTAAAAATGTGCGAAATGCCATTGTCTTACATTTAATTTCAGGTTGATAAGTAGATATTTAAAAACAGGGACCAAGATAAATACTATTTTAAATACAAAAAATAACATAATAGTGGATATATTCTCGAATAAAAAAAAATTGATGTTAAATTTGTATGGGAAATGGGAGCTGGCCCCTGAAGTTAGCAGACTAATATGAATAAGGGGGTCGAGTTGAGAATCCCATCTGTCAGTCTCGCTACAGGTCAGTTCATACCGAGACAATACGCGACGCGACGCTGCGCGCATTTCGATTCCTAATATAACTTTATTTGACGACCTCTGCGGCGCGGAGGGCGAAGGTCTGCCTGCGATGCAGGAAGTTGCGGGTTCGATTCCCGCCTTGGGACGAATATTTGTAAGATCTGCAGACATCTGTTCAGGGTGTTCTGGTCGTTTTCTATGTATAATAAAACATATCTATGTATTGTGTTATATTGTGTATATCAGTTATCTAGTAACCATAACACAAGCTCTGCTTAGCTTGGGGCTAGATAATGCTGTGTGAATTGTTCACCTTTATTTATTCATTACTACAGGTATACATTTTATTGACATAATACGAAACTCCTTAGGGCGGCGCCGCGCTTGCGCCAATTTGTATCTGTTTGCGTATTAAAAAAAAGATATATCTTGAATCAAAGTGCGCGCAGCGTCGCTTCACGTCTCTGTGTGAGCTGACCCTAAGAGCGGCATCACACGTATGAGCGGTGACGACAGCATGACGTCATTGTCAATCCCATTTTTAAGTCCGCAGGTTATGTGCTGGTTTACCTCCTTCCGGCTGCGAAGCGCGCAGTCCTCGAGCGTCTCAGCGGCCTCGTACTTGCCCTGGCGCCGGTAGAGGGCGCCGAGGTTCTTGAGGGTCGTGGTCACGGTTGGGGAGTCCACCTATGGGAATATATTATTGACAGTTAAATTAATCAAATTAGTAAACGGAAATCTTTCATTACTTCTCTTCACAAAAGTAGAGGGGGATAAATAGTATCCCGGGAATGGACTTAGGCTACTTAAAAGCTCGTGCGAAGCCGCGGGCGGTAGCTATACTACTCTATAATAGGAGTAGCGCATAAATAACACTTATACCATACCAGTCAAAGGGGGAAAGGTTAATAGATTTTAAGCACTTTCTAGTTTATTTAGGTATATGAAAAAAAAGTTCAGTAAAACAACACAGACACACAAAAGTAAAGTAAAGTAAAAATATTTTATTTTTGTCACAATAACACAAATTAAAAAGAAAAGACAAACAAAGAAAAATAAGTGACAAAAAAGGGGGCATCGCTCAGCATATGCCCAGAAGCGATGCATATCGCTAATGAGCGCTGGTTTTATGCGACTCCCAATGTGCGCAAGCAGCGACTCCGCCGTGCGTGACACAAAAAAAGTATTAATCCAAATACACAATTTAAAATGATGTTATGTTAAACACACAGCTTTTACGACCAAAGACTTTGGGGTGAATGTAAATAAGTGAAAAACAACAGTAATGATAAACATGTATTTAAGTAAATTCAGGACAAATTTACGAGACTAGACCATAGACAAGCCAAAAAATTTAAGGAAATTGAAATTTTTAGATAATTTAGATAAATCTGATCTTTGAATCAGAAATTAAGTCTTCAGTTGTATAAAATGAGAAGCGATTGGGACATCACAAACTAAAATGTATGCAACACAAAAGAACAGTGACACACAAAAGTGTTAATCAATAAATGCACTAACAGCACCCACCTTGGCCGCCTTGTGCCAGCCCCCGTAGTCTCCGTAGGGCGCGTTCTCCTTCTGCAAGTGTTTGTTCTCCTCGCGCTCCTCCGCCACTTGCCAGATTGGTTTGTTGTCGCCTGTACAGAGAGAGTTACGTTATTTTAAGGTTATATGATAAAGAGGGTAGATGCAGTGTGGAAATGATCGTGCTATATATCAGAGCCATAATCTTAAGGTTCACGCAATTAACAAAAGATTAATATAAAACCAAAAAAGAAACCATCGTTCGTGGATATAAAGGCCATTGATGATGAAATGAAAACTATATTTAAAACACTCGACTCGGTCATCGAGCCAAATGAAAAGGTAAAATGCAACAAAATGTAGCTAAGAACCATATTATAGCAAAACAGACGAGTATTCTGATACTTCAATTATCACTTCAAATTTTCAAAGTGGAAAAATGATTTTTTTTGTTTATCGTCAAATGTTGTCAATAGACGTTCTTTTGACCACGGAAAGTGGTCAAAAGAACGTCTCATCTGGAAAGTGTGGCCAACGATGTATCACGAAGGTCTAGAAGACACCTATTCACTCAGTGTCCGCACCACATAGATAATAAATAAATAAATAATGCTGGACAATTCACACAGCATTACCTAGCCCCAAGCTAAGCAGAGCTTGTGTTATGGGTACTAGATAACTGATATACATAGTACAATACATTACATAGATAGTTTTTTTTTATTATACATAGAAAACGACCAGAACACCCGGAACAAATACCTGCAGATCGTACAAATATTTGTCCCAAGGCGGGAATCGAACCCGCAACCTCTTGCGCCGCAGGCAGACCTTCACCCACCGCACCACAGAGGTCATCAACACACATATATATAGATACACATATTTATTTATTTATTTAAGTAAAACAAGAAAATATCGGCTAACGGATATGTAGAGGCGTATTTTCAATTGAGTGAATCCTGAGGTTATGGCTTAGATAATAAATCCGCTTTAAGATGAATAGAAACGAAAAGCTAAACACAGTAACGAAATATCGTTATTAAGCACAATGTAATTAATGTCTTAAATGATTTAAATAAGTTAAAGTCATAAATCAAAGCAATAGAATGATAACACACTCCACAACCAGAAGAAAAACATAATTCTGTGACACAAGCCGGGAAGGTGTGACACAATCGGCAACGTAATAACAATACTACAAATAAAATGTGTAAAATAATTCAAATAAACTTATTGTTTTGCCTTTCCTACCTGTGCCACGCGAAATCCAAACTTGTGTCACTCACCTAAGTCTCACTATAACAACGCCCAATAGCACCAACCGTGTTTATATTTGAACCGTAGAAAAATACATAGAAAAGGAAAAATTCTATGACATTTTCTAAAATTTCTTTATAAATAATAAACAGTTCAATTTACAACACGATTTAATATAGAGTTCGAGTAAAATAACATACATAAAATTCATTCTATATAAAATAATAAAATTTCAACATTCACATAAATTGACATACTTATAATTAGTATACATGAAAAATCATAAATACAACAAGTATTTTAGCTAGGAACTAACAACTTTTGCGTTCTAGGCAAGATAAATACTACTAACTACATAGAGAAGCTTCATAAAACAATAACCTAATAATACTAACTAGCAAAATCACATAGTTCATAATAGCGCATAGTTTGAAATGCGTTTTACAATAAGAAAAATACGTTCAGCACAGTTACCTTTAGAAATTGAGCAGTTTTACTCAATTTAAAAATTTACAGGTAATAAGATTTACGATCTATTTACCGAAATTAAAGAATAAAAATTTATCATGCTTTCAAAATCAAATCTCAAAAGCCGTAGGTGGACAGTTTGTGGAACCTATCATAAGCTTTTTTAATGCATCTGTAACAGTGTTACTATTTTTAGTTGAGGCAGAGAGGCGAAGTTGCTCTTCAATTTTCAATTTCGATTTCACTCTAAAACGGCACAGTGGCGTCTGTCTGTAAATATTATAGTAATTCTATATCATCAAATCTTACGAAGATTTGATGATATAGAATTACTATAATATACTAAAGAATTATTAGTATAATATTTTTTAAGTAATTTTTTCTTTTTATTTAACAAAGATAATACAAATTAGAACTAGCGTATTTACAATATTGTCAAGAAACCAAGAAGGCTATTGATTGAAGACAGTCAGACTTTACCATAGTTATTCGTGTAGTTTGCATTACAGAATTAAGTGACGACATGATGTCACGCCTCAGTATTCTCTCTGATTGGTGGTCAACGTGTCATGGCGGATTGCTATTTTTTTGTAGTTTTATTTTATAAAATAATAATTAATCTCGTTCAAAATTCTGTCATTTTCGATCAATATAGAAAACGTAATACCTTTTTTGTAATCTACGGCTCAAGTAATTGATTATTAAATTTAATTCAGTAATTACATAATTTTGGTGATTCTTAGTTACTGTCATCATGTCTTTTCTACTTAACTTGCAAACCATTTAACTTTACTCCGACCAAAGTCAAGATAAATCTCTTTCATAATACTATTATGAAAGAGATTTATCTTGACTTTGGTCATAATACTATTTATCAAGCAAATCATTGGCAACAATCATAGCGTTTTAACAATCATACAAACTGCCTTTCGCAAGAAAAAGGCGTTAGAGATTGTCTATACTGTAAAGGGACATTGCTTTTATGAATTTGTAGAATTCATAAGCAAGTTTTGTGAATTTTAACATATTTCTGACTACCTACAAGGTTAAATTAAAATATATAACTAACAAAACTACTATACAACTGAAAATTTGGAAGACTTTCCTGCTGCATTTTGTAGAAATGGATATAAACTACAAATTTACTTAAAATTCTCTTTTTTATATAATATATTTTAGATATGATTTCTGATAGCTTAACTTTTTTATGGCTTGCACAAGCTTAGCGTGACACGTATAACAAATACATAAATAATTTACAAATAATAACTACGAATTCGAGCTCAATGAAATGCAATAGAGATCGATTAAATACAACAAATACAATAACTATACTAATAAGTGCCATATAGGTGGCAATACAGGTCGCTGACCTCCCTCGCATAATACAGGAAAAATATCGCTATTCCGTCTTTTTCCATACAAACCTGTAGCGATACCGATATTCAATTTAAATATCCTTTATAATGCAAGATTATAAGTTGTGTCCGTTTTTTATTTGGTGACGGAGATAGGTCAACCGCCTGTATTGTCAAGCTATCTGGCACCTAGTATAGATAAACAATTCATATTTGGACTGGACAAGCAAAATTCATGGCTACCATTCTTGGCAAATATAATATACTCAAAGGTTGGCAAAAATAAACTATAATTAAATTGTAATTGGTCTATATTGCACCTTACAACTAATAAAAAATTAATATATTATAACTAAGGCATGCTCTGTCTAAATTATTAATAATTACAAATCTACTATCACTAAATCTCACTAATATTTTACTGATAACATGCATTGTTTTTTGTCTTTTCTGCACATCATTTTCTAAGAAACCAACAAAAAGAAATATAGACTTTACAAATATATTACAATTTTGCATTTTAAGGCACAAAAAACCCTGAGTGAAACTCATTAATATACCATATATATAAAAAACATTTTGTGAATTGGTTCTTATAAAGTGACTGTAAATATTTGAGCTAATGTTAGCAAACTTCATTAAAACAGATAAAATTATGTAAATTTAACATATCAAAAAATATTCTTAACAATTACAGCTTCAAAATCTGCCTACAGTTTCTCGACGTAAAAGTAAAAACGGTTACTGTTTCCAATATCCTCAGTTCCGTGTTTTACATGTATAAAAATATTTCGGAATGTACAGATATATAATATTTTCTATTACGCATTATCTACACAGATTGGTGCAGGGCGGTTGTTACGTTTTACTCTTATTATTTAGTGCTGTTATATACTCTGAAACGGTAAAAAGTACGATGTATAATAATTGCGGAAAAAATATGAAGGTAAATAAATATTAATAAATTAATAATGCTGGACAATGAGTTGTCACACAGCATTATCTAAATATGTCTTAATTCAATTTGGCGATACTTTGCCTTGTTAGAAGTAATTTCAGGGACCTTAACTTCAAATAGGCTGTTATTTATGAGGTGGATAAGAAACATAAGGGAGTTAAATAGTATGTATAGAATGTACAAGACTACAATTTAGAACCAAACCAAAGAGACAAATTATACTAAACTGCGATATAATAAGCTAAAATAATGAAGTAAGGTTTTCAAATTCTCAATGAAAACTAGACGTACGACTTTTTGAATAACACTGGCACATTCTCTTTCAATTCAGTCCTAAATCACAGGCCGTAGAGTTGAATTAGCATTGTCATGTTATTGTACACTTACCGTCAATGGTTCCGAATTCCCTCTCGTGAGCTCTGGTCAGCACTTGTTTGTATAACGTCTCAGCTTCCTTGTATTTGCCCTGCAGAGAAAACCTTGGTTTAGTACTAGGTGTAGTTCTTTGTATTGTGACCTGTAATACTTTCACTGGAAGGCTACACAAGCTGTCCTAGATGAGCATCACAGGCGCTTAATGTGTTAATAATTAACACATTGCGCTTGTGATGCTGCGAGCTGCGCGTTAATTGATACCTTTATTAATTATTATTATTAATATGATACAAAATAATATGATAATAAAGGTATCAATATAATACCTTTATTAATAATACCTTTATTAATTAATAATAAAGGTATCAATCAATTAACGCGCAGGTCCCGTAGAATTGTCGACATGAAGCTGTTCTCTGCGAACGAATACTCTCAGCGCCTGAAGATGACAGCACTGAAATGACTAGAGGCCTGAGAAGTCTTGTGTGATTGTGTGCCTGAGCCTTGGTTTTCACCAATAAACAATACTTGTCTAAAACACGACTGTTTTTGTAGTGAGACGCTGTCAATGTATCAGACAAGTTTGAAACATGTTGTAGACAAAAGTGTAAACGCAGATGTGTTTAATACTTGTTGACAATGCGAATGAAAGTGTTTGAGACAACCAACTGATAAGTTTTGTATGCAACTAGTTGTAAACATGTTTGTTAGTGATAACGAGAGGTTAGATCAACATTGGTTGGCTTAGCCAAAAAGTGTCATTTAAAAATGATCAAGGTACCTGTTTGAGATAGCATGAGGCGAGGTTGTTCTTAGTCTTGGCTACATTAGGGTCGTCCGGTCCAAGCTTGCTCTCGTAGATCTCCAGGGCACGCTGGTAGTATTGTTCCACCTCCTCGTATTTGTTCTGAAAGGGAGAGAGCGAGAGAGAGTAAGATTCAACATTTTTACTCGGAGAACAAACGAGCAAATGAGCAAGGATTATATATCTCTGTCTACATAAAATTAGGAAAGGCATGGTGATGCCATTATAACTGTACATCAGTTGTTTTCCAGCTAACCTTTTATGACAGAGATGCAGTTATTCATATATTTGGTCTTCGACTTGCTTTTCCGTTTGCAGCATGGTCGCTAACATCGCAAAATGGCGCTTATAATGACAAAGATACATTTATTTGGCAAACAGGTACGTATACACAGGTATACATACAGCAATAATAATAAATAGTTATAAGTAGGTACATTTACACAAAAAGGGTACAAGCAGAGAGTAGGTAGGTACGAGAAAATAAGTGAACACAGTTACATGAGACGAAGACACTTAATCATGCCCGCACTACACAATCTATTGCCAGTGCTATCTAATCTTCCTAGCTCCATTTACTGCAGTTTGTACCTAAGTGGCATTCTGTGATACAGATTACAGGTGTCTTTATACGACGGCTGTTGGCCAAAAAGGGTCAAACTCAGCTCTATGCTGAACCACGCGTGCGCGCGGATCAGCGCTGGTTTTCAGTTTGAGCCCTATTTTTAGTGATACCACAAACACGGAAAAGAGAACATTCTCAGAACAAATCATCGTCAAACGTCATCTATGACGTCACACCACACACGACAACGTCGAGCTCAAAGTGATACGGAATGCTTGTGAGCGCATTAATATCGATTTTAGAGTAATTCGGTTTGCACCGATAGTTACCTGGTTCTGACACAACAATGCCAAGTTATTCAGTTGTTTAGCGACGTCGGGGTGGTCGCGGCCGAGCACCGCCTCGCGGATGCACAGCGCGCGCTTGCAGAGAGGCTCCGCGTCACGGTACTTGCCTGAAGACGTAAAACTTGTGAGTATGCAACTAGATGGCGCTAGTCAATTTAAACATGTTTGAAAAGTTAACACATAAGTAGCGAAATAGGTGGTGCGTAGCGTGGTATCGAATGTATCATCATACTGTATGCCCACGACTGAACACAGGCCTACCCCTATCTAATGTATATCTTTATTACATTTAATATCACTCTTTGAAGGAATTGAGGCCACTCACTTAATCAACTCAATATAGCTCACATTGAGTAGTGCTTTTAGTGAGTGGCGATCACATAACAGAAGGGTAAACTTAGGCAGATCAACCAAACAGTGGACCGATAACTAAATAATAATAATTGACATTTTCCACAGCTCCACCTAGTGGAGGTCGCGAGAAACCGATGGATACAGGTAGCGGATACCGGTCTTTTTCAGTCCAGTACCCACGTGACTTCTTTTAGTTTCGATGCATAACTAGATCTTGCTTGTACAAGTGTATGGGCTCTAGATCGCACCGACGAGAACCCACTATCTCATCATTATCATTAGCCTATATTAGTCCACTGCTGGACATAGGCCTCCCTTAATGAGCGCCTTAGCGCCCTGTCTTCAGCTTGCTTTACGCACGGTCTAGCTAGAACTATATAGTTTGTAAGGAAAAAAATATTTAGTCTACTCCGAGAGTTAAAGTTGTTTTATTTACAAAAACTCCTCTTCAGTACTCAAAGTCGGGGAAGGGCTCAAACAACTACTCGTGGCGGTCTTTGGAGGATGCCATAGGACCAGCAGACGTCTTTTGGCTGACATATTGTATGAGGACTAGAAAAGTGTGTATATTTACCTCGTTTCCCGTATAGAACGGCCAGGTTATTCAGAGTAGCAGCCACTGCAGGGTGGTTTTCGCCGAGAGTCTTCTCGCGGATTGAGAGAGCGTCGTTCAGGAGATTCGCTGCCTCCTTGTATTTGTTCTGGTCTCTGGAGGGGTAAATTAGACATTATTAGTATGAATTAATTAATTTAGAAAAAACTGTAATTCTTTTTGTAAATCACCTTAAATACGTCAAGTAGTTATAGCATCGACTTATAGTTAAAAAAACCTGTTATGATGTTATGTTAATGATAAATTAATAAATAAACTTTGTACGGAAAAGGGGAAGTTTTAGTTTAAAAAAAATGTTATGTCCTGACGAATCTTATACTATCCAAATCATAATAGAATGCTTTTAGATATAAGAGCTAAACTACACTCGGTTATGAACAGACAGAAATGTTGGCCCTACAAGAATTTTATTATCAAGCACAAGCTTGCATGCTAGATAGCTATTTTTGTCGGCAATCCCAATTGAATAATTCGATCTAAAGTAAGTGAAATAAATATAGACTTCGAAAGCTATTCACTTCGAGCGACCAGCGGATGGCTCTGTGAATAATTAAGCATAATCATAGTTTCGAGTAAATGCCTCTCGTTAGTCTTCGGCTAACGACCGCCATTATGAATATTGCGTTAATAGTGACCATTTATTCAAACACTTTAGTACCTTGTCGCTCTAAAACACTCCCGTAATACCAAAAATGATGACCGAAAACTTCTTGTTTTTTCGACTTTGTGTTGTTATTCTGTAACTAGACAATGTAAGGCTATGTTCCTTATCAAACAAAACGTAAGGTATTGTTTTAATACAAAACAAATAGAATGAAAACATGTTGTATTTGACGACTTCTGTGGCGCGGTGGGCGAAGGTCCGCCTGCGACGCAGGAGGTTGCGGGTTCGATTCCCGCCTTGGAACAAATATTTGTCGCCACGACGACGATTTAAGTGTAGATTTGTATGCCGAAATAAACGTGTATGTACAAAAACCTTACTGCTGTTAGCCATCAGACTTCTGAAAGCAATGTATATTGCAACATACTGCTGAGTCATACTCCATTTCGTAGACCGAATTTGTTGACCGAGGTTATTAATTCAAGGAATTTACATTGTTTATGTTATGAATCAAGATTCTTTTATCCATTTGCTACGATAACAAATCTCGTATTAATTCTCATTTAGCAGTCTATGACATGTAAGATATTCATTCAAAAAGGAAAGACTCCAATAGACAGCTGAGTTAAGTTTAAGCATGGATAGGTTCATACGTTAATAGTAAATGGGTTACAAAAACACATTTTTATTTCTAAATTAATCGAAGTAACCTGTAAAAACCCTTTTATACACGCGTGGCATGACGTACTTTAAAGACACTTTCTAGACCAGAGAAAGCATTGTAGACTTTCCTTGGATTCGTCCAAGCTTACTAACCTGTAGACCAGAGCCAGAATATTCAGCATGGTGGCGACATCCGGATGGTCATGACCCGAGGTCTTCTCCAGGTCTTCTAGTGCTTGCTTGCAGAGCGGGACGGCCACCTGTATAGTTATATTAATAGTTAATGCGGGTAGTTCATGAAAAGTAAGGTGAAGATGAAGTGTAACCCGATAAATTATGTATATGCCTAGACATACTTTTGTTAACGTGTTACCGTGACATAATCCGTCATGTTCTAGGAAGGCGATGTATAACTCCTTATCAAATGGTGTGGCACATGCAGTGACAGCGGACCCAAAGATCCGTAATGACAGAATGCGCGGCGCCACATATTTCCTGTGCTGTTCGTAACCAGAGTTTCGGACTTCCACGACTTCTGTAACTTGATCTTGGCTACCACTTGTAAGGTGACATACTATAAAATAACACACTAAGCTTCACAGCTTTCGGGCTTACGGTCAGCAAACACAGAAATGCGATACGACGCTACGTTGCGCGCACTTTGATTCATAATTATAACTTTATTTACTACGCAAAAAGGTACAAAATGGCACAAGCGCGGCGCAGAGTGGCGCCGCGAGGAGTCTTCGTATTCATCATCATCAGGAAAATTAGTCCACAGCTGGACATAGGCCTCCCCTAATAAGCGCCCTGCCTCCAGCTTGCCGCATCCAGCTTCTGCCAGCATTCTTTTCAAATCGTCATCGCACTTGGTCGGAGGGCGTCCTACACTACGTTTGCCGAGTCGCAGTCTCCACTCAAGAACACGTTTACCCGTTATCGGTTCTTCGCGAGATATGGCCGATCCACTGCCGCTTCAGTAGGCTAATTCTAATTCTTTCTTCGTATTATGTCAGTTAAATTTGTACCTTTATGCGTAGTAAATAATGTTGTATTTTAAATCAAAGTGCGCGCAACCCTCAAGCTTTTGATAATAAAGAAGTACAAACAGTACGATACAATACCTCATAGCGACCCTGAGACGCGTACTGTATGACGAGGTTGTGCAGCGTGCGGAGGCGAGCCGGGATCTCGTAGCCAGCGTTCACCTGCTGCGCGAAATGGAACGGCGGGGTAGGGGACATGGCTGGAACGAAATACAGCTAGCGTTACAAATATCAACAATCAGATTGAAGGAAAAGTCAGGAAATATGTAAGATGAAGGCACTACTCCGACCCAATTAGCGCCTCCACCTATTTTATCTTCTTATTACGTTGAACATAGAAAAATTAAAAAAAATCGAAGGAGTAACGAGAAGGGAATAACTAAGTTGCACTTTGCGGCCATAAAACTCTATTTTCACATCTCTTCTTAACTATCCAAAGGCATTTAAAAAAACTTCTAAAAGGTATCATAAGCTGCCCAATGAAATTTTTGAAATTCCCTTATATGATAAGATAAAATATAGGTTGCGGCGCTATTTTGGGTCGGGGTATCGCCTTTGTTTGAAAATTAGCCAATTCATAAATTCCTTAACATCAACGGACCTACGAGTAATATTGTAGTGCTCATGTTTGTGAACCATAATATCTAGCGCACCTGGCTAGTCTCCACTGAGACTGGCCCCCGTTGCCGAAATTCGGCTAGGCGGACATCATCATTTGACTACTTAATCTTTTATTTCTGTTGTCCTCTAGATCATAGAAGAGATCGACCATAGAGTCACCTGTCTTCTTCTTACGAGTCTCTCGAGTACCGGAGCTATAATCGTTAGAAGTATTTGCTGAGAAATAGATAGATATCATAGTTTTTTCGCGGACGATTACCGGTTGCAGCACATAGTGAGTGTCACACGTCACCGACACCACGTGCTAGTAAATAGGTTTATTTTATGTATGTTAGATTAAGGTATATATTTATATGGGCCGTAGTTTTTAAGTATTTTACATACTGTACTAGACTGATGTTGCCTGAAATAAATGATTTTATTATTATTATTATAGTTAATACTTTATTGTACCAGATAATAGTAGTAGTCGCGATCTCTTATAGGCAACCTTGGGATGGACTGGACATGTAAGAATAACAAAGATTTTAAGCAACAAAAATTTAAGAAGTGTTTTTAATTTATATATTAAAATAAAAACGAAAGAGACCAATTATACTTACACTACATACTATATACCTATATTATCATAATGATATATGATAATGATAATATCATCATATATTGTGGCGTCGTATGGGGGAGGCCTATGTCCAGCAGTGGACGTGTATGGTCTAATACCTACATAAATTATAATAAACTTGCATATACATAAAAATAAGGCTGTCTAATTTTAACAACTATAGATAATGCTAATGAAGATTTTTTTAAAGATACGGAGTGATTTGAGAGGTTTCTTTGAAATCTTAGTCGGTTGCGTCGAAAATCTTTGGGACCTCTTACGAAACCGACTAAGATTTCGTGGCTTAGTTGGATAGAGCACGCCCGTACTGAGAATGGGGCGCAGGTTCGAGTCCCGCCGAAATAGAAAATATTTGGGAACTTAGTTTCTTAGAGATTACCCAGAGCACGATGGCTTACGCACTATAATACAAAAACCTTTTTTGACTCCAGATCATATCATTTGAATACTCACTCTTGTTATTCCGGTTGTCCTCGTGGTCATCATCAGGGAAGAGATCGACCATGGGGTCGTCCCGCTTCTTCTCGGTCAGTCCGCTGCGGTTGGAGTCCTGCTCCTCATTGATGTCGCTGTCGTATTTACTGGAATCAACAAATATCGTCAAGGGTAAGGTCACACTTGAACACAAGAAACGCAGAAGACTAGGATGACCGAAACGCAAGGAGGTCACCCAGCGTTGGGGTAATAATATTATGACAAAGATAGTTATCCAATGTCCATTCACGAAATTTAAGACCGTTTGTTTTCCTAGCAATGAAAACAGTAAATAACGTAACAAATAATTAGCACTCACTATCACTTACACTGAAATATTTCTATGTGTCAAAATCACTAATAACGACGACCTCTGTGGCGCGGTGGGCGAAGGTCTGCCTGCGACGCAGGAGGTTGCCGGTTCGATTCCCGCCTCGGGACAAATGTGTGTACGATCTGCAGACATTTGTTCAGGGTGTTCTGGTCGTTTTGTATGTATAATAAAAAATATCTATCTATGCATTGTTATATTATGTATATCAGTTATCTAGTACCCATAACACAAACTCTGCTTAGATTGGGGTTAGATAATTCATTTATCAAATTTATTTATCATATTTATTTATTTATCAAGGGTTAAAACGCTTGGGAAGATAGGATTGTAGACTCACCGTATAGACGCCATAAAGTCCAAATGCTTGTTCTCTTCCTCCAGCTGTGCGACCCTTTGCTCCGAGGCCTGTAGATGCTGCTGGGCGGCTGCCAGCTCGTCTCGGAGCCAGGCGTTCTCCTGGCAGAGTCTGCGGACCTGTGTGCGGAGCTTCTGTTTCTCAGCCTCCACGGATTGTAAGTGGGAGGCTAGGGCCATCATCACCTGGAAGGTAAGAGAAAATGGAAAGGTGAGTTGATGAGTCGATGTTCAAAACCATAATATGGCGTCCTGTTACACAGATGAAGCGGTGGCGCGATAATGACTGGGCGCATCTGGCACAGGATTATTGCATGGAGAGATCAGAAGGGAGGTCGGTCTTTTGCCCTAACGGGGGGGGCGTTGCAGGTTTATTAGTACTGGCCACTTTGATCTCAAATAACTCCTCTTTGGTTGGGAATTCCAAATTCATGTTTATGCAGCAATTTTTTTTGTTTTATTTACATTGCATTAAAATTTGTGTTTCGATAACCATAATTCATTTGTTTTTCCCCTTCGGCATTTTTTTTGCGTCACTCAGTTTACAAAATAGAAAAGATAAAGAGAAAATACAAATGTGTAAGGCACAAATGAAATGCAACTGATGCCTTTTATGTGGTCAGACGTGGTCTTGTCGGATTTAATGTTTGATTGCGAAAGGACGATAGATCACACGTTTTTGTAGAATATTCATGTTTCAGCCGTACGTTTGTGGCCGAAACACTTTATATATCGGTGAAAAAAGCGATCGAATCAAAAAAATCCGAATGTAAAATAGCAGCTACTAATTTTTACAACGGTACCTACTGAATTCGAAGTTTTCAATACAAAAACTTCGCATCCGAACTTCTTACCACCTATTCATTACCTCAAAAGAAACTCTGTTAAAGTTAAAAGAAAGTTAAAACATTTATTTTCACCGAGCAAGTAAAAACAAAAACTTGTCACTCAACATTTTCCCCTATCGTCAAATAGAAGCTCTTTCACAACGTTTACCCCAACCCTCTAACAACCCAGGCTACACATTACACAACACACCTTAACGAGTGCTACCGGCTAAACTTAAGGGGGTATATGACAACATTTTGTGAATAGGATAGGCATAGGATTTCGCGTTTAAAGGAGCGGGACAGAGCAAAGCGGCGTTAGCTCAAAAATCAAGTTTTTGCTGATTATCTATTAATTAAGACATATGTTTGCAAAAATAAACCGAAGGTGTCCTGGGTATTATCCTATTTAATATGGTAATGAAAATTAAAAAATCTTGTGATTCATAGTTTAAGAGAAATATCGTAAAAACTAAGAAAACCGATGGTACTTTACACATTATTTCTGGTTTTTAAAATAGTTTTTTTTTCATTTTCGAAAAGAAGGGTATCTAATCTACCTTGTATCGGATACATTATTAGGTATTTTATACAAAGCTTCATCGATAAAGATGACGGAGAAAAATTGTTTTAATATAACCCAAATTTCCCATTTCACATCTATCGCCGCCTTAAATGTTTTTTTCCTGTCTTTATTTTTTTGTTTTTTCATTCAAAATTGCATGAATCAAGGTCCTTAACTCGGGCCGAAAAATCATCGTTAACAACTTTGTCCGGCGTAGCCTTATTTGCCGAACATCTCTCACATAGAATTTATTTTGCACAGACCTTTTTCTTTATCGTAAAAGTAATAAATTTATAATCAATAAAGTAAAGAAAACAGTAAAAGAAATTTTCGGTTTCAGCAGGATTCGAACCTGCGCCCCACCTTACAACACAACAGTAAAAGAGTAGGTTACTGTTACATGTACAGCTACATCTACACTATGGAAGAATTTTTGTATTTGACTTTTCCTATTCAATTCTAATATCAAATCAAGGTATAGAATATTGTCTTCAAATTACAGCCACGGCTGCATACAAAACACCACCTCCTCACAGGAGTACGTGTATGTCCGTACTTTAGTAAGGGACGTGTAAGGGCCCATACAGTACGGTACTGTACAAAGAATGCGCGCCCTCTGTGGCTAAAACAAACATTCTCACGTTCATCAGCTAGTTGTTGAGTCAAGCACACGTCCTGCCAGTCAGCGGGATTGGCGTAACTATAGGAGAAACGATTCTAAGAAGTTTCGTCAGTTAGGTTAAGAATAATAATGGAATAATCTTTATTTATTTATTAGAAAGGAACGCCAACAGCGTATACATAAAGCATTCTTAAATATTCTTAATCTTCATTGTAATATAGTTACATCTCCGTATGGATTGAAAAAAATAGATTTTGGCTTCTTTTGACTTCTTTTAGTCAATCTCGCTAGCGATTGCTAACAAGTTGTTTGCATGGAAACGTTTTAACATTATTTCTATGCCATGGCTATGGGAACTGAAATACTATACTTTTAATGGGATAAAAGTAGCCTATTTTATATCCCAGGTTAGAACACCTGACCTAAACCCACCCCAAACCTATGCATTTCATTCCAGTCTGTTAAGTAGTTTTGGTGTGAAGAAAACACCTATTCATCCAAACTTTCGCATTCATAATATCATCATATCGTGTGACAATTGAAACGTCCAGAAGTATTGGCAGATTATTTAAGTTTTCCAGGGCTCTAGTCGGAAAAATATGCCAAAAACATAAAGACGTCGTTGTTTTACAACTTTACTTCGTTAAATCCAACATTTACTTTTTAGGCTCTGAAAGAATCATGAACCATAATTCCGCAATAAATCTTTCCATTACCATACGGAACCTGCCTACTCCTGTCCCGCTAAAGTCATCATACCAACATAAAAGGAGTGAAGAGGCCTTTGTGCGGAACCCCAAGTGGGTTGTAGTGTCTTGCACCGACGTACGGAACTCAGTGATAGTGACGTAATTTAGTTTGCTCTCGTGTCGCGTAAGTTTGCTGTAAGTTAGGGTGACAGTTTTGCTATAATGGCCACAATGTGGGAACTTGATAAAGTTCAACTTGATGTTACTTGCTATTCATTCCCCACCAGTAATTTCAGTGATAGCCGTGGCGGGAGCGGTATTAGAATCCACCCCTCCAGCTCAGCCCGTTTGGTCGTTGTGCAACATATCTCTGCCTTAACTATACAAAGTAAAACGATTATAGAGGCATTAAAAAAAAGCTTATACTTAATAGGTATCACAAACTGCCCATTGAAAATTTTGAAATTACCGTTGTTCAACGAAATAATAAGATAAAATAGGTGGCAGCGTTTGTTTGGCTCGGAATATAACCACAATTCCTAATCAGTCTTAATCAGAATATAAAATTTCATTACTTAGTGCAAAAAATTTGGTGATTAAATACATCGTTACATTAGGCCCTTCCAAGAAAAGGATTTTGCACATTGTATCCGCCAAATAAAAGCCCTTAGATATATTAATTCTATTCTCTCGCCCCGCGCCGTTATTAATCCTAGGCACTTCATAGGCCCTAGTCGATCTTTGCTAGGCGTACCGCTCAATGGTTACGCCTCTGTTGATAAGTATTTCTTATTTCTAACAAAACAAGAGAAATACAGATATTTTATCATTTCACTATCTTGAAATCAATGAATTAGTGACGATCCTATCTTAACGTATGGGTTAGATAACCGCCTGCCAAGAGAGTTTGGTGGTAAAGCCTAGCTCTGCAGTTTTATTCCAACGCCAAAGGCCTTTTCATTGAAAGCGTTTCCTTTCACACTTCTGAAGCAAGGTGTGACCTAAATTAGGCGGAGTCCTGAAGGCTTTGAGAGAATGTGGGGCAGCCTTCAGGCGCCAACTAACATAGAGAACCTTCTGACGATGAAGTAGTATCTTTCATGTCTTTTGAGGTAACATAATGAAAAAACTTCAAACTTAAAATAAATAACGCTACAGATTTTCACAAAGAATCACCTTGTCACAGAGTAAGCAGGGTTTGTGATAGGAACAGTGAATGCGTTAAGCAGATATATTATTTGCTAATAGATTGCATTAAATCTCTGGAAAAGGTTTAAAGTTTATCCCAGGACAAGGATTGAGTGATCGCATTCGTTAAAAAGTGACCAAGTGCGTGACAGGTCTCGCGCATTGTAGGATTTTATTCCACAGTCATTACTTATACATTACTTCTTTTTACTTTTCAAATAACATCTATATCTTAACATTATAAAGAGGAAAGATTTGTTTGTTTCAATTGAATAGGCTCCGAAACTACTAGACCGATATGAATATTTTTCACCATTAGAATCCTACATTGTTCCTGAATATAAGCTATAGGGTCTAGGTATGGCGAAACTATAGGGTCTAGGTATTTTTGTTGACTACGGAACCCTTGAAACTTCGTGTAAGTCTAGCTAGAGTCGTGACCACAAAACTGCATTCGCATGGAACGTGAAACATGCCATGTGTGAAAGGAACTCCAGTCTACCTCCAGACCGCGAGATCACGTTTATCCTATTGTGTGAACGTTGGCAAATTACTGTCATTTAATGCATGCTCCGCGTTTGCCGGAAAGTTAAAAGAAGCAAATTTTTAAGTATCCCAATTTTAGTTTGAAGTTGAAAGAAGCTCTTTCAACTTCAAACTAAAATTGGGATAATATAATTTAAGGATGGAAATAACATATAAATTAGAGTAAAGAACTAAAAAAGTCATTGACATAGCTCCAAGAATTAGCAAGTAGAAGTTAGCCGGCCATATCTCACGAAGAACCGACAACCGCTAGCGTAAAAATGTTCTTGAGTGGAGAACACGACCTATGAAAGACTGCAGGCAGATGTTGAATACGTCATGCTGAAGACAGGGCGCTATGGCGTTAATTAGGACAGGCATATGTCCAGCAGTGGACTGACATGGCTGATGTTGCTGATGATGATGACTAACATGGAACATAGTTCTAAGAGTACGTCTCCAGTAAAGCTTTCAGGCAAGGATATTGTAGACGCCTACAGCTAGCTGTTAAGCTGACCATAATAAGAGAAGTGCTGAACCGTGTAAGTCATTAGGAGTACTTTCATGTTTACGAGCACACGAGGAATTCCTAAAATCAGTAAGTATAAAAACGTGCTAGCAAAACTGTGAAATATAGTCGTACTAATGGCAAACACCGCCTGGTACCAGATGTGTTTTACAGATACGCGATTTATATCTTGCAAGACACGGTCGAAATATTAGGATGGTGTTTGTTGTCGCTATTTTATATAAGTTTTATTCTACGTTAACTTTTTTTCCTGTTTTGTTCTTCCCGTTAAGTTTCAGAATTTGATTGTTACTGTCATGTACTGGCGAAGGGAAAGGGAGTTAACCTAACTTTGAAACAGAATCAACCAATCCCGCTTTAGCAGTTGTCAAAAGTTAGCTAAGATTGAGGCAACAAGGAAACCCTATAGGCCCACTCATTAATTATTCTGTTGCTGAAACCCCGAAGTGGGGCTTGGCCTCCGTCTTCTCCCGCTGATGATCTGTATTGACCGATAGTCCAGCTAACAGCTACATGTGTTCTGCCCTGTTGATTTCTACCGAGCTGCAAGAACCCTATGTTAAAGTTACCTGTGCTTCTCCAAGTCCAAGTTCAATAGCGTCAATGCTCTTCTTAACAAGGGAAGTCTTCTCCTGCTCATGGTCTGTGTTGGCTGCTAGACCAGCTAACAGCTGCGTGTGTTCCGCCCTGAGGGCCTCGAGGCCAGCGGCGACGGTGCGCGCGCCAGCCACCATTTCCTCCTGCGTCATCGCCGTCATCCTTCCCAGGGATTCGATCTTCTTTCTGTGGACAAGAGACAGACAAATATTTAGTATGAGATGGATTTGATATAATATTTTTGTGGTCAGGTTCGTCAGCCGTGTGGACACGCACACACCAAAGGTTCTGTCAGAATACCAGCGTTGCTCAACTTTCTGTGGAGTAACATTTAGCTGAGACAGGACCTAATTGGTTCACATATTAAGGTATATTTTTTACGATTTTTTATATAAGTTTTGTGTACCTATTGTGTGTGCCAATAAATGTATTTTCTTTCTTCTTTCTTTCTATATATATGAAAAGATATGTTGCGAGAGGTTAAAACGGATAGGGGATATCAAAAAGACACATAAAATACGCCATCTACAATAATATTGTAGATGGCGTATTTTCATATCATCATAATTTATGATCCCAACAAATACCAGCGCTGATGTCAAAGTCATCAAGTTCCCCTTTAATTCTGCGGCTCAGTGTGCTAGCAGTTTTGGTGCGAGTTACAATACTTTTGTTTTGTTTACTGTGTTTCGTATTGATATGATCAAATTTGATCCAAAATAAGTATTCTATACTGAACAAGATCTTTGTTAATTTCATCTTAATAATACGTTTATTAGTTGTGCTAGCGTAACTTAAGTACTGTCTATAGCTAGTTATGTAAATGTCTGTGGACATCACCTTTTATGAATTTGATGCGTCATTCAATCATCATCATTATCATAGAGCTTCTCGCAATACCTAATACTTCAGCAATAGACAAAATGACCGTGAACCGTGTGGTACCGGTTTAGAATTTGCACCACCCAAACTCTTCCTGTGGGTGTCGACGGTGTCGTAAGAGGCGACTAAGGGACAGGGCGGGCAGCAACGCCTCTTGAAGAATAGATCTACCACCGTACTGTGATCCCCAACCCGCTTGCCCAGCGTAGGGATAATGGGCATTACCCTTCATGACGACTCCTTTACTCTTCGAAACAATGACTATCGCGAACAATCTCCATTTTGAGTTCAAACTGTAATCAGTTTCATCCAATTCTATTGTACTATTAAGACCAATAAAATTAGCATTTATTGATGGAAATTGGCAAATTTGCTTATATATATATAACTATAACTCCCTCACATTCTTGCGTATCTACATAGTTTTTTAAGTTTATATTCGACCAGCGGACCCAGCAAACTTAGTTCCTTTCCGCCTTAGAATCAGAGACGGAGTTACATACGAAAAATGCAGGACAACGATTTTATTCATTTTTTCCGTCGTGAATTTATCATAACCCAACATATCAAAAATCATTGTTATCGGTTATCGGTCTAGCCATTTCTGGGTTATAAATGGTGTAACTAACACGACTTTATTTTTTATTTACAGGTACGCAATTTTTTGCATTAGTAAGTAGATCCTAGATTTGATATGTTTGGTGTTTCAAAAACGAATTTAATTTATTCTGCATTGAATGGACCATTCATTCGATGTATGCATACGTAGTCTTATGTGATTCAATACTTTGGTAAAAAAAACTGGATTCTACAAGACCAAATTTGGATGGTATATTTACAAAATCCTGAACTAAATGAGCCGCCACGCCATGCCATCTATAGCAAAAAAACACGCAGAACGCATGGTATATTTGATGCAGATCGGAACATCCAAGATTGAAACCCCCTGTATTGTTGCCATGACTGATTTAATCATGCACAATCAAATTGACCCTCCTACTGAAGACAAAGAGTTTGACCTCCAGTATGTCTCAGCTCAGCTACTGTATTTTACATGATGGATGACTGATGGTATGTTTGGCCAAGGTTGCAAACCAGGCAAACACGAAGAGCCTATCTATACAGATACCTACTACAATAATATATACTCACACGAAAATTTAATGTCCCAAAAAATTTCGATTTCGTAGAAAATTTGCCCAGTGCGAGTAACGCAGTTTAGAGCATAAGGCTAACTACAAGTAGGTCGAAGCGTCGGAATCTAGAATACATATTATTATGATGTCCTACATTTTACATTACGCGACGATTCAGAGATTCCTTTATTTCCAAAACTTAATTCGACGATTTATTGTAGCTTCCCTTTTTCCTTTACTACTTACTTTGTTTGTTTTGGTGGTTTAGTAGCATCGCCGACGGCTCATCAATCATGCATGAGCAATGCCTTGATTACATTACACGAGTACAGTGGCGAGAGAGTAAAATTATACTTAGAGGTAGGTAGAGTTGGTAGGCGAGTAAGGAGGACAATCACTCGGTCGAGCACTCGGCACAGTGTTCATATACCGAGCAGCCGGCCGAGTGCACTGTGTCGTGTAGTCAAGTTCGATTGCTTTGATCGATCAGTATATTCGGAATACTACCTATTCAAATGACAAAGCAACCCACATTCAGATTATTGATATGCGTATGAAAGGTCTTACATTATGGTAAAATGGACGTATAATAACCGAGGAATAAAAAGAAAAATAGACAGGCCTGAAGGTCAAAAGGTTAAGTCAGATAATAGAATGGAAGGTAAAGCTCTTTCAGAGAGAAAATATTAAGTATTTATATAGATGGATAGAAAATTCTGTATTGCACACACTAAGCTTAATAATAATAATTTACAAACGAACACCGTTTTAGAATAATCAACAATTGGCAGACTTATCGCTCAATAGCGGTTCTACCAGACAACCATCTACAGGTAATTGAAGCAGCGATGGCTTACAGGTCCAAGGTCCGACTATTAACCACTCTGAAATCAATAAACCGTAAAAGTACAATCAAAAGCTTGCAAATCTATCGCTTTGACGGCAAAAAATTGACTTGAAAGGCTCGCTTAGTAACAAAGTTTCAACCTTTTAAACTTTAAACGAACAAACATCCTTTCACATGGTCAAAAACCACACCAATAAAATCAATAGCGCGCATATATTTCGCAACCATCAGAGTACCAGGGCATCATGACCGGAAGGAAGCGGCACACCCAATCAAAACTGACTGCACTCGTGACAGTTGCGGGAGTGTCGATATAGGACGGAGTGCGCCGTGAGAAAGCAAACCCTGCTAGGCAAACCTGAGCTGTATTCCAAGGAGCTGCTGGTTACCGCGTGAAGTGGTTAATTTATTGTGATTCAGGAAGTGATTGCAATAACTGGCATCCTGGTCGGTGCAATCTTTAGGAATGACAAAGTCTTTGGTGATGTTGATAAACAATTAGAAATAGAATAGAAATAGAAATTATTTATTTGTAACCTTACCAACTAAAACAAACATGACTTAAAATTAAAGGACAAAGCTTCTGTCGATAAGAGTCACAAAACGGTCTCTGTCTCAGCATGAGCTAGTTGTAAACACGTTACAACACTTACAACCAACGCTGGTCTTCCGACAGAGCCGTTTCTGTGACAATGATGATTTAACAAGAATCATTTGTCTAAATTACGTTGACTGTGATTATAACTTCAGTAGTTCTTCACATAAATTAAGAACAGCGAGCAAAGTAGATTATTTGACAAAAGTACTACGGCATTACATAATAAGAAGCCTACAGGGAAACCTTATAATCTGGCATTGTTCGGTACATTTCAGATGTACAAAATATTTGACCTAAACCTTGGCCGAACTAACAGGATAACAAAAGATTAACTTAAAGCTAACTTGATAAGCTAGTTACTTATCACAGGTAACAATTCAGTTAATTTGATTAACGGAAACTTACACGATGTGAACGAAGTCCGTTTTCAGAAAGATAGAGATAACAGATAAGAAGAAGAACAGGTCACAAAAAGTTATGATTTAGGAATTAGTATAGTAAACCTTATAAATACTGTAGGTAACCCTAACGTTACGCATGACTCACACAAGATCTATGCAAAAAAACCAATCACAAGTTTTTTATGTCGTAGCATAAAAAAGATCAAATTTCGAGCTCGTAAGAATTCCCAACGTAGCTTCAAACGTGACAATGATGTCAAAGTCTAAATTAGTATGCGTAAGCCTTCACAAGCGTAAGATATTCGCGATCATCATTAAAATTCTAATAGGTACCTATAATAACTAACTGTTGTTGGATAAATTGGAATCAGTAAATAACCTAACGTAACCAGCCCATACAAAGAGACTACGAGTATGTCACTAGAACAGGAATGTTTTGGTAGGAAACGGATGTAGGATCGGCTTTTAAGTAGTACCTATGTTGATTCTATTACAATACTTATTTTAAAAGCTTTTATAAGAAGGTTAGGTATACATAAACCAGGTCAAAGGTCTGAACGAAGACACAAATAAAAACGAAGTGGAACAAGCTACGATAATAATAAACTATACCGTGTCAAAAACGATAATGTTTAACAAACAAATAAACTTTGAGCCAATATAGCCAACTTTAGTACAACATGTCTTGTTAACGGTTGAATACGCAAGACCTTCAAAGCATCAAAATAAGGTGTCAATTAAGTATATGTAATTAATTATAGTATATAATATTTTATAGAAGACAATTTGAAGGCTAAAATATTTTAGCAAAAGGATAAATTATTAAGCAAAGAGCACATTCTACAAAGAGTACAAAAAACTAATTTCTTTTGAACAGAAAAAGTAAAAATGATAAAAAGTCACAACGCTTGTTTATGCAATTGCAAAGGACACTCTTGCAAATGAGTATCGAAAGCTAACGATGTCGCAGTGCGGTGAAATACAATACAAAATAAGGAATACAATAGGGAAAGGCCCCCGGAACACATAGAAGACCTTTCGATAAACCCTATTGATTGGATAGTAAGACTGGTGCACGCAAATAATGTAAGTTTATCTACTACAAAGGAAACAAATGAGGGGTACACCTCTTTTAATTATCCTATTACCTTTATCTCTGCATAAATGTGCAGAAAAATCCTTAAGATTACATAACAACATAACAACATAACTTTACATTTAATAAGAGGTTCAGAGTTTTTCTTTTGTATGTTGCGTGGCGTGGCAGTCGGCAAACACGTCCATGTTCTTGATACATCAACATAACATACTTGTTATCAAACCAGAATCTAAATATTTCGGCCTTGTGATTGTGACATAAGCAACTCGGTCAGTTCGCTTGTTTACGCACCAACTAACGTGAGCGGGAATTTTATTTTTATGTAAATAGATTAGAAAAAAGGATTAATTTTAACGTTTAAAAAAATTACTTTCGAAAAAGAAGCAAGTTAGAGGGCGAAGGGCCTTCTGCGAAATGCTTAATTTCCTTTAGTTTAGTTCCGTTAGACCTTACAGATATACATAAATAATTTCAGTAAAAGTAGAAAATAAAGTGATCACTTTGATTTTTACTTCACTTCTATCTTTTTAAGGTTAAAGCGAACAAAAAATCTTTACCTTGTTAGGTAGGTTGTAGTTTTCGAGTTGGAGCAGAATTCGTTCCTAGCTTTTTTATCCTCTAGCTAGATAATCTGATGTTTTGTAAAAATACTTTTTACAAAGGGATAATGTTTGATAGTTAGTTTGGATTTATTTATTGATAGTATTTTTGCAACTCACTAGGAGTTTTGTTGTAGAAGCGAAATAGAATATATGTATATATATATATACCCTTTATGAAGGTACATAAATCTTGTGTAGCGTAACCTAATTGTGGGCACAGCGATTTTATTCTTATTATATAAATTACGTACCTATATCAATATTTTTGGGGAACCGATTGATATTTTTATGAGTTTACAACAAGTTTTCATAAATATATTGACATGGTACTGTCATTTTATTATGTTTATTTGGGATTTTCTGGGTAATAGAGATTGCACGAACAGCCCTCTTCTGCAGCACAAATACGGTGTTAATATCTGCGGCAGTATGCCACAAGACAGAGATAATATGGAAGTAGCTGTAGCAGTGAAATAGACTAGTGTCGGATTTTTTGACTGCATTTGCAATTTATCTGTTTTGTTAAATAGAGTGTTTGGCGGGGAACTACCGGAAATCCGCAAAAAAATAACCCACGCCTCGAGGGCAAAAGGGCGTTAAAAATTCGTAGTTTCTACAAACATTTTTAGAATTCTTAATAGCACTGCTTTTAATAATTCTCTGCTTACACGATAAACAATGATACTATTCTCTCTTCAATTTCAATACATAAACAAGAGACAAGTGGGAGTTGAATCAGCAAACCATATTGCGGACAAAATATTTTCTTTAAAGTGTTTGTTTGTATGTTTGCTAGCGGGTTGATTAAAAAAGGATATATATGTAATAAGAACATTAAGGCACCTCATTCTTACCAGTTCACACAAAAATAAACATGGTTTCATCATTCCACGTGAATTCATTGTTCAAATTCCTTTAATTCATCCAATTTCAGACCTGAAAGAGGCGACGGGGGGTAACCTTGCCGAAATGTATCCTCATCGGAGGGTGAGTGAAACGTGGGACGCATAAAATCTGAGTTTCCATGGAAACCAAGGGCGACAACCCTCCAACATAGTCACGTTGAGCCAAAACAGAGAATAAGAATTTTGTAGACACAGACACCGCATGGTAGTATTTGAATTAGGTTTATAAAAAGTCGAAGTTTTTTATTTGGATGGATTTATATTATATTTCAATGAATAAAGGTATATGATGTGAGTGGTGCTAGGTCGCTGAACAATGTTGAGTAAGACAGAAAAGTTTCCTAGGGTCAGGGCGGGAATATAAAGATGAACCGTTGTGATGAACAATGGTTTACACTTACAGTATGTAACAGACCACTAACATTTGCTTAGTAGGTGGCAGGTGTGTACATATTTTTACCCGACGTTATGTTCATAATAAGGTTTACTTAAAAAAAGTTTAAACGAAAATTAAGATGAAGTGCTTTCATAAAAAAGAAACGAGACATTTTATACATCCATTTTAAACGAAGTTTGTTCTTATTTCTCGGAATCCATTTCACGCTAAAATGAGAAAATTTTAAATGGAAGTAAGGAAGCAACCGTGAAATGTCTAGCTGGTGTTTATAATTTAAAATTTCAGTTGCTATAAATTCTGCAGTGCAATAAAATGCGAGCTGCAGGGGATTAGAGTAACAGGGGTGTTTCAGTCTGAGGCCATATAGTAAAATCGGTCAAGTGCGAGTCGACTCGGCCAAGGAGGGTCCCATCCCATACCATCGTACATAACTCTTTCGGAAAAGAAACCCACACAAAACTGATTAAAAATAATAATTTTAAAAGATACTTAGGAATTATGAATAATATATTTATATTTATATAATAAATATATTTTTGGAGCCTTCACATTATTTCCACAAAAAACTGTCATACATAGGAATTACTCAAATCTACTTAGTTCGAATTATTTTTTAATTTTATCTTTTAGTATTATTTCCATTTTCAGTCTGTCAAAGCACAAAATACCCGTATGGAATCGGAATTTAAGTAGGTTAGGTACCTATAATTTACATAAGTAATTTTTAAGTTATCTAAGTTTATCTAATTTTTTTATTTTTTTTTATTAAAAATTAAGCTCATTGTGAGTAACTGTAACTTGTAACAGAAAGCTTCCGTTGTAAATCTCGTTTTTTTAGCTATTTTAAAGAGTTAAGTGTGTCAACGCCGCTCCGTAGTCAATTCTGTCATTCATTTCCATTAACGTATTGTAGTTTTTTTTTATCTTCCGTGACGTCACCAAACGGTCTTGTCGGAAGAACAGCGTTGGTTGCAAACGCGACTAACATTATGCTGTCTCAGCATAATGTGGAGGATCATTTTGTGACTCGAGCAAGTTGTTTATTTTTGTGCCTCTTTTATTATTATTGTACGGGTGCCACATAAAGTTTTTCTATTTCTATATAGCAAAAAGCCATCACAGTGCTGTTTTCATCCAAGTACTGACCGCGCCCGACGTTGCTTAACTACGGTGATCGGTACTCAACATGGTATGGACATTGCTCCCCTTGATTATTTAATTTATTTCATTCCGTTTTTACTCTTTGGGTAAGGAACCCTAAAAACGGTTATTCCTGGACACATGCCAGACTGTGATATTGAAACAGAGACTGTCTAGGTAAAATAAGATTTAACCATAAAGACTGTTGGTTAAAATCTGAATGGGTAAAATATCTATTTTAAAGTCCGTTATAGCAAAAGAGCCTTTCAATTTCACCAACAACTAAGCAAAGCAAAATAAACTTTGCCCTTACGACTCCATTCTTAAAAACCCAGCGCGGAAACATTTCGAGGCGAACCTTTGAAGTCCCTTCTCAACGGAGTAGCAGGATTAGGCTCACTCGTGTCCAGCCCAACGGGCTTAAATAACTCAGCTCTGATAAATCTACTCAATGCTGAAATGTATTATTAGGTCTCGCAAAGGTCAAACAAAACAAACCTTTTGAAAAGATAACAAAAGTTGTTATGAGTTTGACACGTTTATTGGAGTCTTGAAGACCAAAAAGGATCTTTACGTTGTCGACAACTAAGGGGAAAGGAAAAGAATGGCATGATTATTTATCTAGCAAAATTACCACGGCCTGCCTGCCGGCTAGGAGCCAATGAGCCAGAAAACAAAGAATCTAATGCAATTACACCACACGTAAGGACAAAGCCTGTGCAAATCGATATGTCTAGACGTATAGTTGGCACTGTGGAACCGCTTGCATTAAAAATTGAACTCTTCTATTGAGCTAACTTTAACTTTATTGGTATACGTGCTGCAGTTGGGTCTAAAGTTGGGCCACTTGAAGTTATTGCGTTTGGAGTAGGTAGATAATCAAATATTTAGAGCACCAGTCGGGTGTATCAGAACTCGAGTGGATACCTAGGTGAAGTTTGTTTGTGGAAGTCCACCAGTAACCAGGAGTTTATATCCGATTTTGAGGGAGTGTATTGTGTGTGAGTTAGTCATACAACTCCTGCATAAAGAAAGAAGTTATCAAAGAAATGTGTTCATATTTTTTTTTTACAAATACTTTGAATGACGTTTTCAACTTTTTTAGTTAAAAATTAAAGAGATTTATATTCTCATTCCCTCCTTCTTTTATATCGGTGTTTCTTTTTGCTTAATTTATTAAAAATACGCCGTTGGCCGGTTTATTATAGTTATGAGGTGATTTGTGTAAGCTTAGTGCGAAAACTTCTGTTCCATTCCTATTACTAATTGGGCGTATAAATCTTGAAGGGTAATTTTGCAAAAGCAAAGACGGGAACAATTTTATTCGAGTGATATATTTCAAAGGGAATATCGAAGGTTCTGGAAGCAGGGAGCGAAATGGAGTATAGTATTATTATCAAGGTCGAGGGTTGCTAAGGGTTCTATGGCGGGCGGATGTATCTACATCTACCAGTTAGAAGCCTTTTCAAGGCCAGGCTTATAAAACCCTATGGATATCAAAGACCCACAAATTCGACGACGACCTTACAATTTGCAAGATTGTAGAGAAAGGGTCTAAAGATAAAATATAGTGACTGAAGAATGGATGAAAGACGGAAGTTTTGTTTTGAGGCATTCTGTACATAAGAAGCTTGTTTGAAAATACCTTGCTCAGCGCTTAATCGTCAATTTCGAGTCAATCTATTGCTTTTACATAATATATTTTAATACCACGTGTGCTTAGAGCAGTTCAAAGTGCAACAGAATAACTATATAGTATGACAGCGCTTAGTGCATCGAAGGTATTTGTTTGAGTTTGTTGCCCGACGCTCGAGAAAGTGGCACAAGAGACGCTGGAATTAATTTAGTGTGCTTCAGCTCAAGCGATTTTCAAAGTGCCAGTAGGTTGCTTTAGAGCTGCACACTCATTAAGTTTAAACTTTGGCTTCTAGCAGTTAAGTATGTATATTTATGTAATGTGATCAGACCTTTTAATCATTAGCTTCACATTGCTGGGCAAAAAAGGCAAGTTTCATATTAAAATTGATTTGTAGAGGCAAAATGTATGTTTTTGCTGAAAATATTACGCTCGGAATTTCATAAAAGTTAACATAATTGCCACTCTCTGCGTTATTAAAATGTAAATACTTAATGCAACTATGCATTTGCTTCACTTTCTTTCTGAAAATAAAATCTTGATGATTTCACTTTCACTAACGTTATATAATATTATTAACTGAATTACGAATTAAAAAGCCTACTAAAATGTGATAATCACGATAGTGGATAAAATTCATATTAAAAAGCAAATGAGACATTCTTTACGAAACACGAATACGAGAAATGTGGAAAAGAATTTTAAGAACATATTTTATATTCTGTAGTTTAATATTTAAAAAAAATAGATAAAGGGACGACATCTTCCTGTAGCTACTTTCACAAATGCCTCCACCATACACTTTAACTGTACCAATTTTGAATAAAATTTACCAATTCGCGCCCTGAAACTACTGTCCCTAGGCTCATCATCATAAAACCTGAGGGTCGTAAGGTCCTCGCCCTCAGCATCAATTAACAAGCAAAGTGCCTGTTTCCGATGAATTACCTTCCTAACAGAAGCTAGTAGTGGGTTGGTCAATGGCAGGCTGTAATTGCCAATCTGCCTTTTCGCAATTTTCATGCAAACTGATGAAGAATGGAAACGCCTTTTCGAGTATTTAAGTTTTGTCGATCGGCAGTTTGGATTGAGGTTAAACTAATACAAGATAACACCAGAAAGTAGAGATATCATTACTACATAGTCGTTACGGAGCATGATAATATATTTTGTCGACCTCAGTGGCGCAGCGGGCGAGAGTCTGCCTGCGACGCAAGAGGTTGCGGGTTCGATCCCCGCCTCGGAACAAATTTGTGTACGATCTGCAGAAATTTGTTCCGTTGGTCTGGGTGTTTTCTATGTATAATAAAAAATATCTATCTATGTAATGTATAATATTACGTATATCAGTTATCTAGTACCCATAACACAAGCTCTGCTTACCTTGGGGCTAGATAATGCTGTGTGAATTGTCCAGCATTATTTATTTTATTTATTTATATAAGTTTAATGAACTCGAAGCTCCAGATAAATTTACCGATAAACATTAGTTATTAAAGTTCTTTAAGGTAAACCACAGAGTAAGGAAAACACTATAAAATATTAAACTAAAACAAAAAATCTATAGAACTGCATACTTACATTCTGTAGGCGTTAAGGGTCTTCGACATTATACAATTGAAGTCTACCAACAAACACAATTCATTTCACTGCACTAACATGACGCGAATGACGTCATTATCACAACAATAATACTAGCACTAATAAGAGTTTATAAAAATACTAAGCCACTATAGTCGAATTGATATAATACTGTCCACTGAAAAGATTAAAATTTATGTTAATCACTTACACAAGACCTTGGAAGGCTAAGCTATATTCGACGAAGCTGAAGCTAAAGTAACAAAAATAGACACGACATAAGCCTTTAAAGAGAATGACGTCAACGGTGAAAGTTTTGATAACTCCGGTAGCAAAAGCATAAAAACAATCTGTTATTTATCTACCCGGGACTCAGGTCATCCACGTGTGTTTTGGCACAGACGCGAACGGAAAATAAAAGTCTTGCCAATTCTTACACAATTCCCGAAACGTCGAAAAGGAGATACAAAGAACGCAGGAGAATGAGCGAGATGGATGTAAAAACTATGTTGATAGAAATAGATCGACTCCTACGCATCCCGGTTGGTTCACTTGTGTCGTTGATCTCTTTGGATCTGTCGCCAGATCTATTGTTTGTTATTGTATCTACGAGTACATGGACTACCTGTTTTTGTTAATAACGCAACATGTGGAAGCGGTAAATGAATTGACAATCACAACAAACATGTTTCGATAAACAAACGGCAACAAGGAGCATAAAAATAATGTTACTTGCAATATTACACGCATGACATGACCAAAAAGATGCGATTTAGATCCTAAACCTGTTTTAGCTACACAAGTTCAAATAACACGACATCTAACAGATTAAACTTAAAGAAAGCTTCGCTAATAATTCAAAGCATGAAACCCAATATCTCTTGTTGAAAATGTTAGGGACTCATTATTGTGGGTAAAATTTTACTATGTCAATAAAACAATTTTTACTTTTTACTTTACTTTAAGTTATGTGGTTGCTGACGTAGTCTATTCGTAGCTGCCTGCGGCTAGAACTCAGGAATTTGAACCGATATAAATGCAGAGGAATTTACGACTGACAATGCATGTCTGGTCTGGATGAAAGGCGATAATTGAACCTCTAGCACGCGTGTGCAAGACAATCAACGGTGTTATGACTTATTACGGAAACTATTTTAAGTTATTTGTGGAAAAATATTTTTTTGATAATACGTGTGTTATGTTATGTCATTTAAATTCCCATCAGGCGAGTAATGGCAGGTGCGAACCTAATTAATCGAATAAGTAATTTACAAGAATACTTGTATGTAAAACGTTTAAATATTACATAGCTCATACTCGTAACATAATACCTACCATAACGATTTCTATATCAGGTATATTTGAACAAAGTTGAAACTAACTAGGATTTTCCTAGCTTAATTTCAAAGGAAACTGTGAGCCGATGAGCCGTATGATATCAAAGACTTTCAAGCTCAAAGTAAGTGCTGTACTATCCTCTAGGGAAATCCCGAAGAGCTTTTGATGAAGCCTTCGAAGAATATCTTTAGCAAGAATTCAAATAAACGATCTTTGAATAATGTATTGAGATAAGAGATAAATATTTGAAATTCTTAAACCGGCAAGAGATCCGTTTGATAAATATGCCCATAGATCTTTCTTGATAGAACATTTGTAAAGATTTGGATTTGAGAAACGATGGAATATGAAAAGAATTGGACAGAATCAACTATATTAAAAATACTCTGCTAGAATAAAATAAATACCTACAACAAATCTTTAACCTCCATTTGTTAAAGAGCTACATTTGATAAAAATGTAATAGTTATTCATGATAGTTACGAACATTAAAATTTCAATAAGAAAATGAGTAACCGGATAATGAAATGAGCTGCATAACATTTTAGTTTCAAACAAGTTTTCATAGAATTTTGACGAAACCTATCAAATTTTTTTGACGAAACCTATCAAAACTATAATAACCGATAAGAAGCAAATAGACCCGACGTCATTGATTACAGAGATGAGCGTGAAAGAGCAAATAGAATTGGGGCAGCGGGTAATGAAAACTCGAAGATATTGACTGGAGCATGTTGTGTAACTGAAATAGGTCAGCTTTGAGACATAATTATCTAATTTAAAGGTTTTAGTGCACTACAGGCAATCTTTGAGAATACATTTCATACGTAAACTGGGAATAATTGAAATATTATATAGAATTAGACGCATATTTCCATTGGATTTGCAAGAGTAGAATAGTAAAAATACATCTCACCCAGTTAGTACAAGAAAATCTACATTCACTAATATACGCTTTTTATAATGATACATCAGAAATTTCAATAAGAAATGTTATCATGACAGCAGGAGGTAATTTCCATGTACTCCAATTTATTATGTCACGCGCGGCGATGACACGGAAAACATAACAATGGGTTAAATAGAAAACTCATTTCAAAGAATTGCATGAATATCAACTTTTTATGTAAGTCGTCATCAACAATTATGTGGCTAACCCCCGAATATTCAAACGCAACTTAGATTTAAGCTCGACTTACGTCGCGGTTTAACGACATAATTTAATGAAAATGTGTAAAAAAATCGTCACTGGAGACGTGCTTAAACCTGAGTTGCGTTTGAGTATTTGTGTTATATAAGTGTAGTATTTATGTTATATAAGTGCTATTTAAATAAGCAATAAAAAGTACAGAATTCAGAATTTACAAGCGATGACTACATAAAAAATGTGATGATTTTGATTACAAAGTAAAAGTGTTAGAAAGCAACTCTGATCCGTCTGATTGATTTCGCGACAAACGAGGTGTTAGGAATTTTAATTATAGTTCGAAGCGATAGGCGTTGATAAAATTGTTAATTAAAGATTTAGACCATCGAACTGGACAAATTTAACGTACGTGCTCTAACTAGGAAAGAAATGTTATTGAACAATATAAATTAGATCAACATACCTATGTAGGAATAAAGAATATTTGTGAGAAAACTAAACTACACAACGAGCTTGTAATCGATAAAATATACAAGACCTCGTTTACCAACACGCGAATACGTAAAAATTTTATACACAGGTTAACGATAAGCGAAAATATATATAGAGCGAACCAAAAAATAAAGTAATTGAAGCTCAATCCAAGTCTTGAAAAATACAAATAAAACACTATCACTTCATGACCATACGGACGGGTCTTTAGGACGCGTAATGTTGTCAAATAAATTTAAGTGCCGGTTCGGCGGTGGTGAGAGCAAAACGTCCGGCCGCTCTGAAATCTAGATGCGTACTAAAGTGAATCGACTCGACTGGCGAGCTCAGCGGTGGTCTAGGGTAACACGCAAGCGCCGCGATTAAAATCATCGAGTCGATAGCTACAAAAATTAAACCTACAAAACAAGTGGATTGACTCTATAATCTATCGTTAAATTGGGTTGAATTATCGTTCATTTTCGTCTCGAATGTAGTTGTGAGATATCGATTAAACTTTTTTGTTTAATAATTTAGCTTACATTTCATTTTTTTCATTTTATTTATTTACTACATTATGAAAGCAATGATACCTTTTTATCAGTATAGTAAATACTTTAAATTTTTAAAAGAGGTTCTAAATAATGGCTTCGATATTTGGTATGTATAGGTACAAACTTTCTAATCGAATTAATCGATTTAAGCATTTTTTTGTATCGCGTTACTTCAAGTCTTCAGTGTAGATTTCTAAATAGAGTAATATTTTCTTCCTCGGGGGTTTGTTAAATTAATCACACAATAAACTAGCAGTTGCCTGAATCGGAGCATTACAAATAAAACAATTTTTCGATTATTATCGTAGTTTCCCCGCTCTAGTTCGCCAATCGCGTTAACCACCCCAACCCCTCACACACACGCAGATTGTGCAACACGTACACACATCTACAAGCGCAATGCAGGGGTGCCCATGAATCACGAGTAAAAAGTTTTAGGGGGACTTTTAAATCGATATCATCTCAATTATGAATGTGTATTAAAAATGGCTTGCGTTTTAATTGAACATTAGGTACAGAGTTAATTTAATAGGGTATATGCATCGATTTTTGTTTTAATGGATTTTATAATAAGTTATTTCATTACCAAAATAGGTAATATCTATAATAATATAATATATGATAATATAATATCTCCGGAATTGAGACCCATATTTTTTTAAATATTAGGTTTTATTACAAAAAATAAAACAAGTCGGTTTCGGGTGATAAAAACGCTGCCCCTTTTTCTGTGACGTTGCTCGCTGTTCAGTTTGTCAACTCAAAGTGCTTCTGAACGTTGATTTGACAACCAAAATATAATAAGTAACAAATAAATTATTAAAACTATCATGTTTTTTTGTTTTTATGCATTTAGCTTTATGATATCAAAAGTATATGCATAAACCCTATGGCTTCCATACGTATTTTGTAAATGATTTTTAAAACTATATATTAAACATTCATAAATGCTGATTAATCTCTAAAAGACCTCGTAAGCAAGTCTTGCTTTAATGATTTAGGTTTTCAATGTTCAAACCGCAATACGATAACCACTAAACAGGGACATACCTATGTTAACTATATTTCTAAAATTACACTAGTAGATACATAACACGGCAGATAACATGCTACGATTAGGGCATGGCGGTAATGGGCTAAATGACGATACCGGTAATTTACCGGTATTCAAATTTTAAAAACCGGGATCCCGGTTTTTCGGTATTTTTTCGGTATTTCACTATAAATACTAAAAGAGCAGAAAATATTTTTTTTACTCCATTTTATATTGTATTAGACTGAATAAATGTACCAAGAAATGTTATTTGAAATCAGTCTAGCTTTTATTGATAATTTTAAAATGGTCCTTTCTACATTATGGTCTTTCTTTTACTTAAACAATCAAATCGAGTTAAAATATCTATTTGGATGGCAATGTCTGCTACCTATATCCATGCCTGTCAAATTTGGGAGCTTAGATATTCGCAAAAATGTAGCCCTGACTTCTGTCTAAATCACTAGTTGATTTTTTTTAGAGCCGTCTTATTTGGACCTGGAATTTCATTCGATATTTAGTTTTTAGGCTAATTAGAACGGTTTGGCATAGTGCTTGCCCCAATGCTGCTCCTCCAAAATATATTTTGTCGTCATGACAATAGGACGGGCTTTTGTGTGAGTTGACACGGAATTGTTTGATACAAACGTGCTCAGCTGTGCAGATCGTGCCTGTTTCCCAGCCGTTTCTAAATGGGATTTTTCGAATATTAATAGCAAGCACTTCCTACATATAACACTGCCACTTTATTGGACCCCGTAACTTTCCGTATCTTCAGTTTTGTGTGCAAGGTGTTGCGCGTCTCATCAATGCCAGTGCAATACTGCTGTCGAATAGCTCATTACGAATTGTCGTGTGTTATAGGGTCGCCAGTCAGATATCTTTCCATGCCATGCCACATCATCGGGCCTTTGTCACCGCTAAAGTAAAATCTACTCTCGAACCCAATGGTATTTTGCATTACGATGGTAGGTAAGAGGTCCGACGACGACAGTATGAAAGTAGTCCCATGGGAGTTGAGTTGAGGAGCCCATTGTGTGGGACGCTACTTCAACATACTTGCGCCTTTTCATCTTCCCGGACTTCCGTGAGGGTTAGTGCGGCGGCAGATTTGGCTTGACGATCTGCTAATATGTAGATCTCGACAGATCCTATGCTGCTTAGCCTACTTTCAATTGTAAATACCTACTAATTCCATCTTTTTCTTTGTGTTATTTGATTGTTGAAATTACAGGAACTCGTAATGCGCTCGCTGCAATTTCCACGCACACATTGACATTGATTTGAAGTAAAGATTTTACACAATGTAAGATGAAACACGGTCTTACACTATTCTACGCGCATTTATTTGTTAATTTACTTTATTTTATTGTCGAAAGACTCGTTTGACCACAAACTCCAAGTGAGTTTGTGGTGAAAAGAAGAGAAGAAGAAAGAGATGAAAAGTGAAGATGTGTCACGAAGGTTTAGAAGATACCCATTTACTTTAAACTTTTTGTCTTTAAGACACCTAAGTTGTTATTGACGACCGATGTGGCGCGGTGGGCGAGCGGTCTGCCTGCGACGCAGAAGGTTGCGGGTTCGATTCCCGCCTCGGGACAAATGTGTGTACGATCTGCAGACATTTGTTCAGGGTGTTCTGGTCGTTTTCTATATATAATAAAAAATATCTATCCATGTATTGTATTATGTTATGTATATCAGTTATCTAGTACCCATAATACAAGCTCTGCTTAGCTTGGGGCTAGGTAATGCTGTGTGAATTGTCCAGCATTATTTATTTATTGACGGGAACAACAGCAACAGTGAGCTCCTAATCCCAGCGGTACGAATGATGAAGGCGGTGGAAAACCGTTTAGTGCGAGTGGACGGTATATTCATCAAGTACTAGGGGTACTTGATGAATATACCGTGGTAATGTGATATGCGTCTTGTCCTGGAGTGGAAAGAGGATGCGCGTTGGTTTATCAATTTTTGAAACCATTATAATAAAAACGTAGACTGGCTATCAATTTTACAATCATAAAATGTATATGTTTTATATAGAAGTTGTTTGGTAGGTATTTGTGTAATTTAGAGCCGCCATAAGAGTTTTCTTCACGCATATTTATTAATCATAACTTATTTTTTCAAAATACCGAATTACCGGTATTTACAATTTCAATACCGGTATTCGGAACTGCCTTAAATCGTCCGGTATTACCGGTTTTTCGGTAATACCGAATACCGGTGTCCATGCCCTAGCTACGATATTACATAAATGAAGATGGAGGAGCCAATTTCATGACTGATAACAAACCCCATTTAGAAGGAGCTAGGGGAGGCGATCAAGAAGCTGAGGTAACCCATAATGAGAAGTCGGGTGAAAATTAATTTGGTACAAGGTCAGATGGAATCGATAAGGTAAGCAGAGCAGACGCCAGAACGTCTAGAAAGAAAATTGCAGTTTTAAACTGAAATCTACTGTTTGTTTGTAAGATGACCTGCATAATTTTATTTTACTTCGTGGGAAAGTTAATTTATCATTGTGGGGCGATGGCTGTACTATTGTAATGCTTTGTTATGTGATGTGATGTGTTCAACAAAACAAAGTTTCAGAGGATGTCTAGGTTAACGATTGACAGATAATAATTTGGCGTGTTTTAAAAAACTGTAACAGACTTCAAATTCCTGAATAATGATAAAATATAGACCGCTGACAGGCGAACGGACAGAAAGGCAGGACGTTTAGTAATAGAATACCTATTTTGGTTTTCATAATCAGTCCATAATTGACGGTGATATCGAGAGGGTGTTAAAAAAAATGAAGTTGGTAAAAATTAGAACAGCACTGGGAACAGAGAACAGCGTATCTCACTGTGAAATTGCCTCTTTTTTTTTAAACATACAAAGTAGAAGCTCATCCGAACTCGGATGCACTTCATTTGAAATTCAGCAGCGAGTTCTCGGGAACGGGTTAAGTTTATTTAGGTTTCTGATCCAGCTACGGTTTTCATGACTACGGTTGGACATAATGGAAGAACATAAAGCACAACATAACTTGAGACTATAACTTGATAAGATATTGGAAGCTAGTTTTTCTTCGGAAAGATAGGATTTTACTAGACATTGGTCAACAGAGTTATTGTTAAAGAAATACGCTTTGTCATCTGGTGTAATTTGGCAAAGATTTCAGAAAAGGTCGCAAAAAGTGAACAACCATGAACAAGTTAATGGCTTGGCCAGGCTTCATTCTGTTCAATGACATGACACAGCTGATCAACGAAGATCGAAAATACAAATTATTTATACACTTGTCCAACGATATTTTTTTTGCTTTATACACGACTAAGTAGTTCCCTTGTTGATAGGTGAGTGAATGAAGACTGAATGAGGTAAGTATTTCATAGACCTCGAAAAATATGGAGACACACGAATGTCTCGATTTTTATCGAGCCGATATAGTATGTAAAGAAGATTATTAAATTTATAGTTCAACACAGTAACTCAATGTGTCTTACTTTTACTCACGGAAAAGCGCGTGTAATGTCGCAGACAGAAACAAGTAGCGAATAAAACAACAAAAACACTTAATACCATTTTATTCTATTGATTATTCCGAAAATAAAGTCATTTAGACGCCTGAGTAGTCTGTAAAATAACACAAAATGTTGAGCAACAATAACAAAATCGATTGCAACTTCTTCATACACAAAATTGGTAGCCATAAAAAATCGAATCGGTAAAGCATTAGGACACGACTATTTATTTGACTGTCAGTCGAACTACAAATAATAAAATAGTTTCCTGGAATAACTATAATGGGATATGACAAATAAATGTATTTTTTGTTATTATTATTATTGGGGATTTATTATTTTATAAACATAAATATGTAGATTTTTGTCTGGCTAGCATCAAATTTTAATATCATACATAACTAATGTGTGTGTATTTAAGACAGCGGACAAGAGTGAACCTTGGTGGAGAAGGCAACGTTTTAAAATTTAAAATGTTTAACAAATGATCACAACACTGTCAATTTAGTAATAAGCTGATATCATAATCCTTGGTCGATGATGACAACAAGCGGCAGGAACTGATTAGCCGCGCACATAGAGAAAGACCAAGTTTTCTTACTCTTGGGACTCTGCTACATGCTTATTTTATGTGTTTTAAATTTTGTTCCCAAAAATTTATGTTATTCATTATCATGTAGGTAGGTACCTATGTTTTTTTTATTTCTCTTTTTTGTACAACATATTATGTGTGGCTATGAATAAATTTCTTTATTCTTTTAATCCAAAAAAAATGTTGTCAACTAACTTTATTTTAAAGTGTGCAGCACGAACTATTATTAGTATTAACCAAACTAATAATAGAACTTTTATTAGTATCGACCATACTAATAATATGTCGTACCCTTTGCTACGTTGCAAAATTTTTACCGTATAAGCCTAGTTTCAGAATATTGAGTATCGAGATCACGTACAAAACTGACTCGATAGTTTCGCGACCTTTAAAGCTTTCCTGTTTATACCATCAGCGGAACACCATATATGTTATGCTTAGGAAGTGGACTTGATACCTAATAGAATTCCAATATTATGTACGATATAACGCAATAAGAGTTCCGAATACGGTATTGTATTTACTTCGGCATCTTTAGAAATTCAGATTATACCTAAATCGTGAGAATGATCACTTGTTACTTTGAAAGTCTGAACAGACACAATAGCTTTATTAAACTAAATAATACCTTAGCGAAATCTCTGAACAAAATCGAATTATTTAAACAAAGGTAACCAATTCAGACGAAAGTAATGAAGTCTGAGAATTTGAAGCAAATTTTCTTTTAATCCCATTTGATATCGCAATCCGAAAATGTAATAACAGTACAAAGGCAAGACATTGATATAAAACTCCCACTCACAAACAATGAACTTTCTCTATTGATCCCGAATAGAAGTTATGTAAGAAAGAACTGCTTACATAAGAAGCGGGGAACGAAATTTTTGAATTTGAAGCATGGTAAACGAAAAGTGCGACACTTTTGTGGCAAACAAAATTGAGTTCAAGTTCATATACATGGAACTTTAAATACAAAATCCGATTAATAGACAAAGGAAAATCCAACAGTGAAGAAAAATATACTGGTAACGTATATCACGTTACACGATAAACATAGTATATTGTTTTCAAGACCTTATGTAAATGACCATGGGCAATGATTGTAACGATCTAATAAGCAATGTTACTTTCAACGATAACAAACCTTCGGTAGCTGTGGCTATAGAAGCCAGCCATATTATCGAAGTTAATCTAGTTATACCTACAGCGTGTGACACTATCCAATGGAGTTGAACAAACCACGGGAGACGCTGCTGATTATAGCAAAGGGACCGGTAATAAAGCAGCAAATACTTATAGAAAGATAAACCTGTCCACGACGACGTGCCTCGTAAACTAAATCTTCGCATCTTCAATTATTCTCTTGTTTTTATTATGAGACACTGGAGACGTATATTTATGGTAAACGAGATGAGATGTCAGTCTTTGTTGGGGCTATTATAGCTCCACATATTAATGTTATCTCGTGATCTAAGAACTGCTAACAGGTGATATTTATAGCTCACGGGAAGATGTTTTCTGTGGTAGAAGTTGCATTAAACACGACATAATTTGCAATGTATGAAAATGGAAGCATCAGTCGAAAAAAACGCAAAAAGTAATATTTATAGGATTGAGTTATCATAACTCACTGAACTTAATTAACCCATGAACTCATTGCCGTAATTTGTTAACAATGGCAATGAATTTAACAAAAAATAAATTTCCTTTCCATCCAACTAGTTCAAAATTATCAGTCTACGTATCATTATTAAAGCAATAAGATATTTCTTATTGCTATTAAATTTATTCTACGAATCATGTTTGGAGTTCAAATAATGTGCATCAATCGAAGAACTTGTTAAGATGTGTTTAAAATTTTTACTTTGTACAAGAGAGCTGAATTTGACCTTCGTAAGTCTGTTAGATATGTAATTTGTGCAACTTCTCTCTGATACATCTGTCATCTATTTACCTAAGTACCAACTCCTCAATTTTTTACCTAATTTATACCTATATGTCTTTGCTGTTATGGTTGAATCAAATAAATGTATCTTTATTACTTATTCAGTGAGCACACTAAGCCTTGTGTAAAATCAGCACATTACTTTGTCTGAAATGCGGTACATTATAGACAAGTCACAGAGTTATTTCTTACCACTAAAATTCCACACCAAATACTTTCCTCTGGCGGCGACGCCGGCGACTCACCAAAGTAATAAGTTCCTACACTATTTTCTCGCGAATGCACGCCATGTTCCGCCAGAGCGATCGATAGTGACTCACGCACGAAGCGGTCATGGCCATTGTCTCATTGGATTCTGTTTAAATTATTTACACAACAGTCAAACGACAGACAGAAAGACGCTGTTTACTTGAATTTAATTCGTCGAATAGTTAGATTTTTCGAATTGCCGAAGAGACTGTGCCGAGCAATGGGATGGCTGTATGTATATGCTGAATAACCTATCTATGCTATAATGTTATAATTCTAATGAGAAAGTCAAAAGACAGAGAACCTGGATTTAATAGACGTTCAAGAAAGATTAGACGTCTCCAAGCATTAATATGAATTCATAGGTAGACCACACGAACGAAAGAAAAGAAACAGAACCATCACTGGGAAGTAATAACTAATAAGGTAACATTAGTTTCTCAAGACATTTTGCATCATAAACAATATGCGTAATGTCAGGAAGGCGTCACTTATTAACTGAAAGCGACCATTAACATTATAAACTGCAAGTGAAAGAAAGCAAATGAAATGAACTATCACGTAGGTCGTAATAACACCGTGTCCGATGTAGAGATAAATCTAAATTACAAAAGGTATAATGAAGAGATAGATGAACTATGAAATGAAGACTATGACTTTATTACTGGCAATTTCGGAACGTAATAAGTTATTATAACGATTGATCTTAATGTTCAAATAGAAATCAGAGAATTAGTTTTGAGAAGCTTTCGAAGGCGTTTCATATAATATTGGGTATGTACTTATACTAATGTTATAAAATAAAAGTAACTTTTATCTGTGCCCAATTCTTCAGACACGATCTGATTTTGTGCTTGATTCAGCGATAGATTTCTAGATATAAGAACAATTAACAGACTACAAAACAAGCAACCAAATACGTGAATTAATGTCTGACTAAACTGAATTAGAGTCCAGTGAAACTAATGTTCTCTGAGTGAGCCATTCTTTTACAAGAAGCTAATAACTTTCCCTTTTTAATTTCTTCTTTAAACATTCTTTGTTCCCCTGCAGTTATCAGTATTGTATCTAAAATTTGTTAGTACTTGCTAATCGTATTTGAAGACAGATTAATTGGTGTTTAAATTTCTCTTTACGATTTATTGTTTACGAGATATAATGAAAAGGAGCGGTCGTTCGTAATGTTTTGTTGCGTAAGCCACATGAGGGTTAGTTAGCATAAATTTCATTAGAATTTGACACAACACCATCGAGTGGTCGTTAGTTATATGGAAAACTGCGCCTACAACATGAGAATAAAAATCCAAGGTTACGAAGATGCAAAGATAAAATTCAATTCAAGAATCAATTCAGAATTCAATTTAGAAACAAGGGTTTATGTGAGAAGTGAAAAGGGACTGAACGATTAGGTATGGTTGAGAGAGGAGAAAGTAATGAAAAACAGGAAACAGTGTAGACAAAACAAAAGTGATTTAACTATGGAGGATCATTAAACTTGTCAAGGACAAGGCTTAAAATAGCCAATTGAATGTGCGCGACGCGACAAAAACTCGAAGTTTATTCTATCTCTGTGGTTAGTACTTTGTTGCTACGAAAAACTCGATAAGACAAAGGCAATAAAATCATTTCTATTCGATAAATAGTCATATCTCCCTGATCCTTAAATAATCAACTATCTACTGAGTAGTCTTAGGATTCCGCTCAGAATACTTGTAAGATATTCCCAAAATTGATTGGTCGCAAAGTAAATAAATAGATTTAATAGGTTTCACAGCTCGGCAGAGAAATGAAAACAATGGAAAAATGTCTGAATGTCTTTTCTAAAGAAGCTACAGTCTAGAAGTTGTTTTTTTGTTGATTCGTTTATGTAATTTTATGGTCAAAACAAAGATAGGACCTAGATTGTCTAACTGACTTTTCTCTACGGCGACGATATCTTCAGGAATGATAAAGCATAACAAGTAACCTTCAGGATTTAGAAATTTGTTAGGTATAAATGGTATAACTGTACAGACAGAAACATAAATGCAATTAAAAGATACAAAAAATAATCGACAATGCAGAATGCAGAGGACATGCAAATAAAAACAACATGCCCCATCTCGATCGCAAATAGCTCAACCGGTTCATCGAGCTCGACAATTTACGACATAGATAGGTATCTTATCTATACATGACAAGACAAGCTTTGACAGTGGAAACCCATGTATATTACTAGCTTATAGATCTTGCGACATTTTATCCAACTCTGTCTATGATGCTAGATTTTAGCGACGACTACATTTTTAAGGAGTTAATAGTAGCATCTCCCTTTTACTAAACATGGCATTTCGATACCTGCCAGCCGCCGGGGTCAATGACCGCTGGTAGCTATTCCGCGTACTGTGACAGTGCACAGGTGCATTCCCGATTGTGACCAAGTGCGGAACCGTCACAGGTATCAGGCAGGTTTCCTTTGAAATTGAGCACTACGTCTTACGTCATTTGATGTGAAATTAAACCGAAGTACCTATCGGAAACTTGCTTCTGACAGTCAATGAGGCGGGGAAGTAGGTAGTCAGGCTATTTTAATGACAATTTTGTTACAAGAAAGAAAATGGAGATGAAAATTTGGATATTTGTCTGAGCGTGAACAGGGTAGGAATAAAATATTATAATACCTAGTCTTAGATTTAAAAATCAAAGCCAATGTAAAGTAACTTTGGTTCTTGACTGGACCCAAGCCCATTCAAGATCTTGTTGTTGTACAATGCGGAAAAATACATACGTGAAACATAAGATACCTTAAACTTAAAGACCGACGCGACGCCGCGAAGGCTAATCAATTAAAACGTGGAAGTTTAAGTCGAAATTGGTGTTAAGACGAGAGTTCAGGGTAAGGGCTCTTACTCAAGCCAATTAATCCGACTAAGTGCACAACTACAATGCGAGACCAACTGGCAAGAAGATAAATATGTGCTAGAAACTATATTTGACTAAAAATAACTATGTTTACTTGACTTTAGTTGGAGCTCAATGTTTGTTGGCATACATAAATGTTTTTTGTTTCCACATTTGGTCTCGATCTGGGCTGAATGTGAGCTAAGCCAATAATCGAAATTTTTTCGTTGATCCTTATTTCAAATTTTTAAATTCTGTACTTCAATCAAGCCAATGTCGGAATAGAATAGAAGATGTCGTATAAGTCTAGAACTAGCGCCAAATTTAGAAATACCGAAAGATTAGAAAAATGACTGAATGTATTGATATCTAATCTAGTCTTTATTCTGCGCTCGATAAGGTTCACGGTCGGACGACACCCGCGTCTCCGTGCCAGCTGGCGCGATGCGCAAAGGCAGCCCAATGTCTCTGTAGCACTTCCTTTGTTTCAATGTCAGTAAAAATCGCTATATCTCTGCTTCTCGCCTAAAATTAACTAAGCCTTTTGTAAATTCGTTTATAACAATGATGTAAAACTTTATTATGTAAAGATAGATTTTTTTCTTTGTTTATTTATTGTAAATACTACTTATACATAATACTACAGTTTCGAGTTATTTTTTATTTGTAGTTTTGTAAAAAGGTTTTTTGGTTCATAGTAAATGTTTTTCTTTAATGTAAACACTACTGTAATTTAAATTTACTTTATCAATGTGAATACACAATCCATAAATAATGCTTGCAATGCTACAAGCAAGACGGACATTGCATCAATGCAGATGCAGAGCCATCTTGCAAGAAATAAAGTTATTAACCTTACCCATACATATTTAAATTAACTAAAACAATGGTTATTACAGCATGTTCTTATGACTCATGTGTCAGTGCATGTTTTGTTGCTAAGCAAAAAACATTGGCTCACATTCAAATACTACAAAGTGTTATTGTTTTCTTAATCTGACAAGAAATGTTAGTTTGTTCTACTAATGAGAATTAAATTAGCTCTTTTATCATTGTTTACCATTACTATGATAATGCCTCGAAAATGGGACATAAACAAGAGAAAGACAGCAGTTAAGATGTGAAGGCAAGTTAAAGCTCTCAAAGTCCCTGTTTTGAGGAAAATTGCAAGAGATGGAAAGCTGGAAACCGAGGTCTAGCACACTGTGCTAAGAGGTACCTATCATGTATTGTTAAACTTTAAAAAAAATTGAACACAAATTTAACATGCAAAATCATTTTTTTGTATTAATTATTTAATCCTGCTGGTTAAGGTGGACATTATATGTGTGGTTTTGTGTGTATCAAACAAAAGCATATATTTTCAAAGCTTAGCCCAAAATAACTGCAAGGTAAACTTTCAGGCGACTGAAAAGTCTAGGTCTTGTGTCAATTTATAGCAAATCCTATTTACCAATTAAGATACAAGAATTTTATTTGCCTATTTAGGAGATAACCAAGATGGCATATTATTCCTTCAAAGAAATGGGATAAGGTTATCATATTGTTCCGTTATATTTCTATAAAGGAAAAACATGTCTTCATGACATCATTTAACATTTTTTGATGACTCATATCAAATACAACAGCAGATTGTTTACATCTAAGTTTTGCACTGACATTGAAGTAAAGGCTGTTTGGAGTTGACCTATGTATAGGAAATGATGTGACATTAGCCAGTAGTAATATTACATATTTAGTGCTATTTTTAAACTGGACTTTTGTAAAAGCCCTAACAAAGAGTTTGAAGACCTAGCCTTGAAAATCATACAAAGGCTATGGTCGTTTATTAAAGATTTCACTACTTGACTTAAAGGGTAGTGTACCAACAAGCTCAATGATGTCTGATTATGAAGTCAAAGGAAGATTCAAAGACAGACAGACCCACTATGTCTTGAATCATACGAAGATATTCATCAGTTCTACACTAAATAATAGACCCAGTTAGTGCGATTAGTCATCAAAACTGAAAGGAAGGTAGGTTTTTGATCATTAAGATAAAAACTTTGATTATTACTACAAAATTCAACTGCTTTCATCATCCTAATTAATAAAGTCGCAGGTTTATGGCTTTTAGATAAAAATTTAGCCCAATGACGAGAAGAATACGAAAAAACATTTCTGAATCGGTATTCTAGTCGGAAAATGGCGTTACAATTTCTCGAATAAATTTACTCCTGTAGTGCAGCAAATGGTACAAACTATTGTAAATTAGCATCGCCACTAAAGCTATAGCATCTGCAAATGAAAATACACTAAGAAAACCAAAGAAAACTCGAAAAATAACTCACCTTTCTAAATAAATTGACAGCAACACAGCACCACAAAATTCACTTTATCAATTTCAATCCTACCAACATTTGAAAAATAGGTTTTTGACAATCGAAGCGATGACGGGCTGTCATAGGGATGAACTAAACTTGGCCGGTTGGCCGGTTATTATCCGGCTAATTATTTTGTGCTAGGACTTTATCTTCTACTGACTTTTCACTGGAGCAGGTAGGAGTTTGTGAGTTTCTAAATCTGTGACATACTGCTGTGATCTTCTTTGTGCATCGAGCTAAAATAAAACACTGCAAAATAAATTCAAGTTGTGTGTGTGTCCAAACTACCACCTTTTTCTGTCACTGTTATTAGCATGACGTTTGGTTTGTCAATGACAGATCAACTGAATGTCAGTTTCATTCAGAATTTCAGATTCAGTTCAGTCATTCAGTTCACGTCAGTCAGTTCAGTCAGTTTCATTGTTTTTCAGCGGTGTGTTATCGCATAATCAGGTTTCTATTAAAATTTGGTGTACAAAAACAGTAAATCGTGATTTATCTGCTTTGTTTGTGGGTGTTTTTAATAATTATGCTAACAAACTTGGTGTCGTCATTTGCGGTCATTGTAACCCTGTGCTGCATGAAATCCTTAAAATTTCCGATGACCACCGACCCTTCTTACGTTGTTGTTGAAAAATGCTTAATCCTTCTTTGAGTATAGTGGTGTACTTATTGGGCGTCCTGTGGGGGGCAGTGTTTATTCTCTGCTGGGTAACTATACGCACTAGGCATAGCATTGGTAAAATCGCTATTTTAGTAGCAAGCGTTATTACTGTACTCGTGCTAACCTTGCCAAAAATAGAGATCCAGTTGATTGCCAACCAGTTATGGTATGACAAATATGTTATGGCTCGCTGCTGCACCCTCTCCTTTCTGCTGATAAGTGTTATCTTTGGTTCTGTTTGTGTATATTACTGTCATTGTATTGAACCTAGGGAAAACCTGAAAGTAAAAACTTTTGGTAGCTACTAAATACTGGTAGAAGACTGGCTGGTAAGTTGTGCTAAGAGTCATACATTACAGATTTTCATAATAAATTGTATGATTATGCCAGTCATTGATTGGGTAATTTGTCTGTTAAATTCTATGTTAAGTGTTGGATGGTGTTTGGGTTAAACAAGGTCAGAAAAATCCTTAAATCGACATGAGTATAGGCCTCAGCAGTGTTGGAAATCTAGCTGGATATGAGGATGATTATATTATGTCTCAAAACAAGTTTAAAAATCATTCTATGATCTCTTTTTAAGGCGGCACCCAGACTCTCACTAGCATCACCGACGACATTGACGACCTCAGTGGCGCAGCGGGCGAGAGTCTGCCTGCGACGCAAGAGGTTGCGGGTTCGATCCCCGCCTCGGAACAAATTTGTCTACGATCTGCAGAAATTTGTTCCGTTGGTCTGGGTGTTTTCTATGTGTAATAAATAATATCTATCTATGTAATGTATATTATTATTATGTATATCAGTTATCTAGTACCCATAACACAAGCTCTGCTTACCTTGGGGCTAGATAATGCTGTGTGAATTGTCCAGCATTATTATTATATTATTATTATTATTATCACCACCTATTTTATTTTATTATTACTTACCTATGTTAAACAAATTTACAAAAAACCTTTAGGCAGTTTGTGATAGTTTGTGATCATAAGCTTTTTTAATGCCTCTGGCACAGTCTAATTTTTTCTAGTCTAGTCTAGATGTGAAGTTGCTCTTGGTGACTACCAATTTCTGTTTCTAATTTACGCATGTCTGATTCTGATTAATAATTTGTAATAATTTAGATAAATTTATCAGGAAACACCTTATCAAAATTATCTTACAATAATTGTTATCTCTTGTATAATACATACTTATCTATTATCTATGTTTGAGTTTTATCTTAAAAGACTGAGTTCCTCTTGTTATCTATTAATAACTGTTTTGTTTGCTTGTGTTATTGAACTTAGTGAATGGTAGGTTACGTTGAAATTAAGGCGAGGATTCCCGGATTTCGGAATTTTTAACTGTCTGTACCTCAATAACTATAAGGCTTATAGTTTTGAAATTCATACATATTATAGTTGAGGATATTTTCTAGTGCATCACTAGACAAAAACACGATTGGTGATATTTCGCACGATAGAAAAAAATTACAAAGTTACCTCTAAATCAAACTTTGAATGATCAGTGTGAATAGAAAAATGAATAAAATGACACAAAATGTATACCAAAACATTGCAAACGTTATTACGCAGTGCATCACTAGAAAATATTTTAATATGCCATACAAATATTTTTCAAAACACCTAAATACCTACAGAATCGTGCTCGGCTGCCTGCGCATCGTCTTGCTCAGTAGTACTCGCCGAGCTATAGCATCGGCCGCTCGGGAATCCTCGCCTTAAACGCAGAAGATAAATGAAAATACCTAGAAGTTACTACTTTGTTTGAACTACAAAGTAACATCTTAATCTATTCATGTATGCTTCTAATTACCATTTCATTACGAATTACATTCATGAAACATTACTAACATTATCAACTAAAATCTCCTTTGATGTTGCTGTTTGAATTTTTCTCTGAAATCATAATTCCAAACCTGTCCTTAATACATACATTTTACATTTACTCTACTTACATTGTGGGTACGAAATACTGTGTAAAACAGTCCTGCATAATTATAATTCTATAATGTATTTGTGTAATTCCCAGATTTTTTTTATAGTTTATTTGTTTACAGGGAAGATGTCAAATGTAATTTGCCAGGGCCTCCGGTCCCCAATCAGGACCCTCTCGAGACTGAGGAAAGCCAAGGCCATATCTACTTCAATAGTCCACAATGAGACCATAATAGTCAAAAATCATGATGAATTTGTTAATAAGGTAAGGAAATTATTATCCCGTGTTTATAGACGTGCCGGTAGCGAACACACCGTGGGGTCGCGGCGAAAAAATCGACCCGTCAGGGCTCGTTTCTTTGAGACTAGTCACCGTGGAGTAGGTATCGTATCTCACGTACATTTAAATGGAGACTCGCACACTACGATATCATTATCCTACGCGTTCGCTACTGGTCTCGCGATACTCTAGCTGGTTGCCCGCGCTTATCGTCTCATAGGTACTGTGTCTTTGGTGTATTGCGGGTTTCAATAATCTTACAACATGCACAAAGAAATCTTAACACATTCTGTAAAATGCAAAAAAAAAACGTCAAATGCGAGTTAGACTCGCGCATCAAGGGTTCCGTACAAACTTCTACTCTTCAGCAAAGAAATCAACCCCGACGAAATAGTGCACAATAATTTTCTGATTTGATAACGATTATGACGTAACTTATTTGACGACCTCTGTGGCGCGGTGGGCGAAGTTCTGCCTGCGACGCAAGAGGTTGCGGGTTCGATTCCCGCCTCGGAACAAATGTGTGTATGATCTGCAAACATTTGTTCAGGGTGTTCAGGTCGTTTTCTATGTATAATATAAAAAAACTATCTATGTATTGTGTTATATTATGTATATCAGTTATCTAGTACCCATAACACAAGCTCTGCTTAGCTTGGGGTCCCTCGAATTATTGCCAAACCCCGTCTCGGGATTAAATAAGTTATTTCCAACCCTAGGGTAACAATGTACTATTTTCTATGAATAAACTACAAATTTAAGGTTTTCAGATTTTTCCCTTTACTTGTGCTATAATATAAGACCTTGCTTCTTGCCAAATTTCATGGTTCTAGGTCAACGGGAAGTACCCTATAGGTTTTGTGTGCATGTGATACCCTTGGAACATTAAAAAAAATAGTCATAAACAGCTGTAACTTTTGATTGCGTTGACTTAGAAGTTTGATTTATATCGCGGCTCCAAGATATTACGTACGATCCTGCGTGTATGATGTGAATATCAACTCGATAACTCCACGCGTTTCTGAGAAAAGAGGGTTGACAGACGGACAACAAAGTGATCCTATAAGGGTTTCATTTTTCCTTTTGAGGTACGGAACCCTAAAAACTATCATCTTGGTGTAGTTCGCGTGCTGCAACAAAAGCTAATATTTATGTTTCTTTCAAGATAAGGATGAATCCAGTAGGTTTTTTTTCCTGCACTAATGTCTGCAGTTTCTATAAAATAGCCAAACTGCAAATGCTTCTTAATCACTAGAATCACTCGACATTATTTATGTGGATCTGTCCTCTCAATAAGAAGTGTATGCTGCAAATGCCGAAATTGACGAAATTTTCAATACTGTAATAAGCGGACCTAGTCTCGATCGAACTAGTATTCAACTGGTATTCGACTCGTGTATTGTATCGTAATGAGCATAGAGTATCGTAAGAGTGACTAGCTAACCTATAAATGAAAGGGCAGGCTTCCTTCTGTCTATTTTTGACATTTCTACTGAAATCTCTGAGCGTGTCCGGCCAAGCGTGGTGATATGATTAGCCCCATGGTTTGTTTGACAGAGGCACATTCAACGGTAGACACAAGTAATGTGTGCTGAGAAGTAACACAAAAATTTTAATGAACAATGGTAAAATTCCAGGTAATGAACAGCGAAAAGTCTGTAATAGTAAATTTTCATGCTGACTGGTGCGAGCCTTGCAAGATTCTCACTCCGAAGCTGAAGGAATTGATCGAGCCTCTAGATAACTTGGACTTAGCTGTTGTCGATGTAGAAGATAATGCGGATTTAGTTCATACTTTTGAAGTAAGTATTATGATATCATGACGTGGGGATTACCTATGGGAGTGACACCAGTCGCCATCCACCATAATGGTGGTTATTTTTTTAGATAAATGCCTACATCAAAAATATTAAGTGCCGGCCTATCTGTTCAGTAGTTTTTGAAGTTGTCTGGTTACAAAAACATATTTCCTCCCGGATTCGCTACCCACAGTAGTAGCGAATGCCGCGTAGGTCTATCGGAACTTTGGTAGGGCAGTCACAAGTTTTGACTTTTATTAGCCCTAAGGCAACGGTATATGTAAGAAGGTATACATATAATAGAATAAGGTAAGTACTAATCTAAACATTTTGTTTCTATAACTACCTGTGCTATTTGTAGGAGTTTCGGCAGGTTATTGTAAAAAATGTCCACGCTATTCGCAGATAATAATTATATTGAGCAGATGCTCAGGGATATTTTTTATCTGTCTAGATAGCGAGTATAGTAGCGGGCAAACAGGATATTTTCATCCTTATACAAGATGCCATGTAACATAACATGTGTTTGTGTACTAAGCTGAAAGAGGGTGATTGAAGAGAATGATTCCAGGCCCTGTTGTTATTTCCGTTTGCATTATTTAAAATTAAAATATTTCACCAATGTTTCTTTGCTTGTTTTTTTTTAGCAAAACCAATGATTAAACATTACTTTAATATTTCCAGGTGAAAGCGGTACCAGCGGTAATAGCAATTAAGAACGGCCTAATCGTGGACAAGTTCATCGGCCTAGTCGACGCGGATATGATCACAGGTCTTATAGACAAAATGTCGGGGAAAAAGAAGCCCGAATCTTAGAAACTTTGCACTTGAATAGCGATAAGTAGGAACTTATAGTGATTAGTGAAATATTGGCCTTACAAATGAGCTCTTGACCTCTTCGTTAACTCGTCTTGGGCCATGAAAGTGTTAATCTTCAATAGATTGATAATGCTGGACCATGAGCCCCCATGAGGCCAATATTTTACTATTTGTAAATACGCGAACCTGACTATTACAATGTACTGTAAGTTTTTATCAAATGTTGTTTTTGTTGATGCCATATTTTATAGTGAAGTGTTATTATTTAGGATGTTCGAAATGTTAAAAGAAATAATGCCCTATCTACACAAGAGTCTCGTTAGGAGCTTAGCTGCATTCATTAGTTATTATATTATCGTCGAAACTTTGAAACACTAGTGGAGATGGGACATAATATAGAAAAAAAGAAATGTATATAATTGAATACCTATTAGGTGATTTAAAAGTGATGTATAAATTTTACTATAAAAAAGGTCTTACGAATTTATTATGTTAGCGGGTTAACTACGAATCTAGTCTTTGTTGAAGAAAAAAAGTAAGAAACACATATTTTGGCGTAGGTATCTGTTCTGTTACCCTGCGTTTGCTTTATTTTTCAATATAAAAATCAAGGATACAAGGAAAGAAAAAAATGAAGTCATAATGGTTCAGGCTAAAATATTTTAAATACCTACCTATTTTTTTCATCAATTATATGCAACTAATCAAAAAACTATCTTAGCGCTTTTGTACAAAATGAAATAGAAATATTCCATTTCAATCTGTATATATTATTATACTGTACATAAATAGCATAAGAAACCTATATTTCATATTTGAACAGCTGTAAGATCTCAAAGATCATGGAAATTTACTTTTTTTCGAAAGACCAACCTAAAGGGATGAAACTTTCGATTTCTTTATTCTTTCAACACAAACAAGTTTGTTGCTAACCCGCTTACAATTATAATTAATTGGTCTTATATTATTTATTTTCAATATAATTATAAATAGTAGTATAAATTTACCATTATTGAATAGATAGTTACAATAGATATCTAATAAGGTGTTACTTACTATACTACTATAATTATAACAATTTGGTAGCCTAAAATTTCTATCAAATGCTTATGAATCAAGGGGTATAAATAGAAAATATCAAGAATAGATAAATAAATATAAAAATGTAAAATAATTAGCCCAAAAATAAATACATTTAAGAATAGTAAAATCTTATTTTGAGTTATGAGTAGGTGAGGTCCGTTGATCTATTCACAGACTTGCGTTGGGCTTCACGGAATAAGTCTAGATTAATTATTATAATGTTGGTACTGAAGACATTCTAGTCTTAAATTACACATTCAGCTTTAATAATGGATGCAATGTGTGATTGCAGAGTTGCCGTGAAGCTACACGCAACTTTATATTTTACGGACTAGGTATACGTTGTAGGTTAATGTACGTCGCCGCCAGATTGTAGAATCATCCTTTTGTAGAATGGCTAGGCCGATTGAAAAACTGCGTAAGTAAATTAATTACCTATGCCGATTGGTTCTAGATCAACGATATCACTAAACGTCACTTAAACATCTCGTCAAATGAAAAATATTAGATATTTCCAATTAGCGTTCGTTTTTGTTATCCGCCCAGCCATTCTATTAACGGGCTGATTCTACGTACAGTCGGCGACATAGACATCAGGCTACGAATGCAATGACAGGAGGCTTGCTTATCGACTTACGACTATTTGGCGACTAGCAAAGGCGCCAAGCGCGCCTAGATGGAATATAGGCTCTATGTGCCGTCTGTCAATGTGTTTGGACCCTTTTATGTACGATTCTCACTTGCCGCCGGACTGCATCGGAGCGCAACGCACGCGCCGGAAGCCGACCGGAGCCGCCTGACGGGTGGAATCCGAGTGCATACGCGCGCATGCTCGCATCCCACGGCAATATCTCAGGAAGCAACTAAGTGCTACCACGTCGCAGTCAGTCTGCCGAACCGACCCAACAATAGTTGCGAGCAGCCGAGAATAGCCGACTGTGTACGCGAGTGTATCGCGGAGTTTCGGCGCAGCCGGCCGGCTTTAAATCCGTATATTGTATTCAAATTTTGAACATAACTACTTTAGTAGTTTTTGTGTTTCAATTTCCTCCAGCAAATTGTAAAATGCGCTTCGACGCGCCGGTAGTTGAGATTCGTACTAGTTCAATATGTAATGTTATAAAGAGCTTCATGTGTTGTGTATAGGTGCTTGACTATTCCCTCCCTTGGATGTTTAGTATACCCTATTTTAAAATATTTGATGTTATTGATTCAAAATATTGACAAATTGTTAACTTATGACAGTTATGTATGAGTAAGAAGTTTGCTTGTTACCTTTATAGTGTGTAAGCCTCGCACTGGGGCAATTTTCTAAGAAATATAATAATGTCCTTTAAATTTTTTTCTACTTTGACGGGACTTTAATCCGCAACCCTCTCTCAGTACGGGATTCGCTGCCAATTACGAGATCAATTGAAGTAGGAGTCGAAAAACTCTGTGACTTTGTTCGGACTCAAGCTTGAACCCAGAGTTTTTAGATTTTTTTTGACATTATTAAATTTCTTAGTGATGATCTAGCCTAGCGTGAAGGCAATGAAAGAGCTGTTTAGATCAGCGCAGTATTTGCTACCAAGAGCGGTAAATTTCGCTTTGATTTCGCGTTCAGTTTCGCGCTGTCCGCAGTATTCCGTATCCGTAACAAGGATTTCGTTGTAGCTCGGGGGAGCGAATACCGCGAGCGGATCTGAACGGGCCTAGAGAAGTAATCTTCAGAAGATCTAAGACGATGAAAAGTGTTATAGCTTTATCAATCACACTGGCGATTTGCGAACGATTTCCAAGCGAGGCCATCACGCAGCAAACTCGACGCCGCGGTTTCGCTCGCATCGTGCAACTTGCGTTTTGAACTCGCCTCGCTTAGAAATCGCTCGCAAATCGCTAGTGCGCTAAGGCCCCTAGGGTTCAATTTCGTCTGGATACGCTGTAATAAATCCTTACAAGATGCAATTTGCACGAAGTCCAACTAGTTTTAAAGATGAGTTCTTGCCTATTAAAGTTATCGTGCATAGGTTCAGTCGCCTGAAATAACAAGTAAGCTTTAGAACCGTGTCGCTTTATAGTACACTGAAAAAACGTGTAGGTTAAAAATAAACAAAATACAGTAGAAAATAGCCCAGCAAGTTTGTCAATATAGCACCTGCAAAGTTTGTAGCTAAAAACAAATAAGTCAACTTTGCTATCATTGCTTGATAAATTTTAACCGTTACAATCGGTTAAAAATATTTCAGTATTAATAACACAATTGTCTACATTAGTAACAACAGAGTAAAGTTGGCTGCGTTTAGCCAATTTTACTATGTAACCTGAGAAATGTCACCAATCAACTTAATCAAATACAGCAGGCTTACTCGGCATATAACATCAGTGTTACATTGTAACTATAATCGGTTCACTCGGTAGCTGCTGCAATGCTACTCGGTTGTCTCAGCAAATTTATAGGGTTCCTACAACCGATTCACTCGGTAGCTGCTGCAATGCTACTCGGTTGTCTCAGCAAATTTATAGGGTTCCTACAACCGATTCACTCGGTAGCTGCTGCAATGCTACTCGGTTGTCTCAGCAAATTTATAGGGTTCCTACAACCGATTCACTCGGTAGCTGCTGCAATGTTACTCGGTTGTCTCAGCAAATTTATAGGGTTCCTACAACCGATTCACTCGGTAGCTGCTGCAATGCTACTCGGTTTTCTCAGCAAATTTATAGGGTTCCTACAACCGATTCACTCGGTAGCTGCTGCAATGCTACTCGGTTTTCTCAGCAAATTTATAGGGTTCCTGCAACCGATTCACTCGGTTGCTGCTACAATCTTATTCGGTAAATACAGCTAGTTTATTGGGTAGTTCTAGAAATGTTATTCAGTACACGACGAAACCAATTCATTCGGCGTAACACGGTGCAGACTGTATTATGAATAAAAAATATTATTAAAATATTAAAAGTAGGTACCTAAATCAGTACGTAGTTTCAAATATTTTATTCATAATTAGTTAAATATTTTTATTCATAATACAGTATGTATGTCTATGTAACAATTAAATTGGTTACGAGTACCTACTGAATAACATTGCTGTAACTACCTATAGATACCTGTAGATACACAAACAAGTTTTTAAATTAGTTTAGAATACTAAGTTACCGAGTGACATTGCTGTAAAAGAACGTGGGTTAAGGCGCATACCCGAGTCAAAGTGGCGCCGCCTCCTATTTTATCTTATTATTGCGTCTAACACAGGAAATTTCAAGTCCTTCGTACATTTTGTGATGCATAATATAAGCTTTTTTTGATGCGTGTAATAGTTTTATTATGTATAGTTTAGATAGAGAAACGAAATTGTCCTTGATGGCCACCGAACTCTATTTTTGTTTCTCTGCCTAAACTATACAAAATAAAACTATTACTGAAGCATTAAAAAAAAAGCTTATTATTATGTATCACAAACTGTACGATGGATTTTTGAAATTTCCTGTGTTAGACGCAATAATGAGATAAAATAGAAGGCGGCGCCACATTAACTCGGGTATGCGCCTTAGGGGATCTTTGGAAATTTAATACAATCATAAGTAAAATGATACTGATTTATTTTTGACTTACAATATTAGGTACAAAGTATTTAAACTTAATAAAATCCTAATAAATAAACCGGTACAACAACCCCAAGTGTATTATACACTTGGGCTTGTTTTACCCGTGAAACTGAATAACTTTCCCTAAGAAATATACAGCGAATTTTATAAAAAGGTGGTTTCCCGTAGTAAATTAGTCAGCTAATAGACAATTTTGCATAGGATTAGGTAATTTTCTATGGGAGATCCGTGAATGTAACAATAATAATTTTAACAATAATTTCCGACGAGTAGCTGGTACATTTTTACATCTCTGACAATACAAACAAAAAAATACTACTACAAGGGACTTCTCAAAACTATGTACTGCTTACCATTTAGTAAAATACTCTTAGCATTTGGAATCGGAGAAAGTAATGATTCATAAAATACAGTGCAATAGACCACTCTGTCAGGAGTTTTGACAAGGTATGCATAATAATAATGTTCATCAAACTCTACACTATCTAACAACACACCTGAAAAATTTACTGTTTTTCGTCGTACAGGTAAATTTGTTTGACCATTAAGAAATTGTAAAGATATTCATCATAACTTACACTATGTACAAGTATGCATCCTATGTCATAACGTAGAGAGGAACTCATAGCCCAATTCACACTTATTAATGATTTTGAAGAATCTAAATTTAATTTTGATTGAAGTGTCTTAGTCTCTGACTGCAAAACTTTTTTTTTAGGTCCTACTTTTAGTACCTCACTTAGACTGCCACGGTGAAATATTTCATTTAGTTGAAGTTGGTGTCTGATAGCCGCAGATGGACGCCAGATTTTTTTGTGGCAGTTTTTCAAACGCACACTTGTTACAGCCAAAAGTGTAGGGATCAGCAATATGCAGGCAATGTTGGAACTCTCTTCTGATGCTGAAACAAAAAGCTTTTCTTAGCACTTCTGTAGTTACAAACAGACAGACAACGAACATCCTATACGGGTTACTTTTTTTCCGTCGTACGTATCCCTAATAAAACCAGTCAAGTGTGAGTTAACAAACACACGAAGTGTTGTTATTTCGCAAAAGAAAGCCTAAAAAACTGACAGTTATAAAAAAGGCCAATATGACGCGGTCACCCATCAAAGTACTGACCGCGCTGAATGTTGCTTAATTTAGGCGATCCTTCTTCAAAAAGACATGGCCCCTTATAAAAAAAATAATAATATTTGTTTTGTCGTTTTAGCGGCAAGAGAAATACACATTCTGTGAAAATTTCAACTGTCTAGCCTGGTGACAGTCAGACAGACTGACAGACGCCAGACAGACAGCGGAGGCTTAGTAAAAGAGTCCCCCTAAAAAGTATTAAATAAAAATAAAATAAAAGATTTTAGAGTGTACTTACAATCTTGCAAGCCATTTAGAGTTGTGTCCTTGTTGTGAGCACTATTTTTTTTCTTGGCCAGTATAATTTTTTTTTCTTTTAAAGCAGGAAATCTCTCATAAATTTCTGTGTAGTTGCCAGCATATAACTCTTCAAAGTCCTTTTCCAGCTGAGAACAAAATAATAATTTTAGTCTGAGAATAACTTAAATATAACTGTGATGTACTTTTCCTCTATGTAAAACAGTTAAGCTAACTGTAGATTGTTGCAAACAATCTATAGGCAGCTCAACTGATCCATATCAATACCAGTCGGAAACATTGAATGGTTATCTCTATTCCATGGGAACTGATTTATGGGATAAAAGTAGCCTTTTTACCCAATTACCAATGGAGGGTTATAAGTTTGGCATACTATGTTTGTATGTTTCATTCATATACATATACAGATGATAGACTAGATACTTACCAATACATATCCAGTTGATTTCCTGTAATTTACGGACAATTAGTAAATTACGGACCTCCTCATCCATAATTTGGTATTTTTGCACTTTTTCACTTGATTTATAATTATTTTGGTGGAGCGCGGACACAGCACAAAATACTACTTTAGTACTATACTTATAAATCTGTGAAATACTCTAACCTCTGAGACTCTAACGAAAGCGCGGAGTAGCAAAGAGAATATAAAATAAAACCAGAGACTAGGCGCGAGTCAACGGGCAAATGAACGAGAAAAAGAGCGAGACGAATGTTTTTGTATCGGACGGAGCCGAGCGAAGCTGCTACTTTTAAATAAGTGTCTCGGCTGTTTTCTATCGAGTTCAGTACTCGGTTAAATTTAAATGACATTACTAATTAAGAATTTACTATGGTCATTTGCTAGGACCAACCGATTAAATTTACTTATTTAAAAGGAAATAAGTAACTTGACTCAAATTAAATAAGTTTAACCCATGTATTGATAAATCAAATGGTGTGTAAAAATCAACCGAATAATTATTCGATTAAAATCAAAAACACTTCGTTTAGATTCAAATGAGTTCAACTTATCTAAATTTAAATAAAAATGTTTCTAAAAATCAACCGATTGAAATGCTTGTTTAAAAACAACAACATGCTCATTAAATATAAAATAATTCTCTTAGTAGATTCGGATCAAGTTCGAAAGTGTTTGAATTTACAAGATAAGTTGTTTGAAAATTATTAATATTTTATTTGTTAACAGCCAAGAATATGTAACAATGTACACAAGTCTACTATATACCAAGTTCACTTATAGATTTTTAGACGTGTCTTAGTTAAAATGTATCGATATAATTGTAACCGAGCCAAAAAGGTACTTTGTTAAAATAATATTTTTTCAGTGTAGATGACCGCGTTTAGTCAGTCAAAAGCTATCTTTTAGTGTGACAAGGTACTAAACTACATCTATTGTATGCGACTGTATAAAAGTACGATTTAGAGAAGCTTTTTGAGTAGTAAGTAGTGTGCGAATTTAAATAGAATCTAATTCGACCAGCGTTGGGTCCATTTTACCCTTGCAGTAATTCCCAAAGGGCCCAAACTGATTTTGGCCTGTAGATAGGTAGTACTTAGTAGGTACTTTTGATTTAGATCATTACTACGATAGTCTTGGGATAATAATTACTGATTTACTTTCTAGAAACTGTAACCTCATTTAGTGTAAGCTTTACTTTTTATGGAATAGATTTGTATGATTTAAATGAAATATCCATTTAGGGAATTGTTTGGTAGATTATGTGGGCGCTAATTTTGTACCTATGTAAATGATAGTAGGTACAATACAAACTATTGTATCGAATTCTTTCAAATTTCATAATATATTTTGAAATACCTACCTACTGAATCTTTTCTTTTATTTTAAATAATGACCCGCAATATGTGCTGCGACCGGTAATCGTCCTGAAGAACCGCTTTGAGCTATGTCGATAACCTCGGTTCTTGCCCACCGTCCACCTCCCGAGACCTGGGTGAACAGTTGAAAGTTTTTTTACTACCGTTCACCTTTGTCCACCTGGGTGTTCCATAGAAAATTTTTAATTTCCTCCGTACACCTTGCTATCAAAACTCCATGTTATCAGAACTCTTCAGATTTCAAGTTTCTCCGAAACTGTTCTATCAATTATTTATAATACACGGCGAGTTTGGAAGCAGCATGACACAGACGGCAACAATCCCTATAATATATGTTCTGATGCCTAACAAAAATGTTGGTAAGAATCGAGTTTTGTAATTTGTATTGCGGTAGTTAAGGCCAGTAGGTACTAAACTGAGGTGTACCGTCACCAATATAAAGTAAGGCGCGTTTAAGTCTAATAAGAGGTGAACCGTTGTAAAAAAAACTCCACGGTTCACCCAGGTGGTCTCAGGGAGGTGGACGGTGGGTAAGAACCGATAAAAAAGCGGCAACCGAGTGAATTTTAGGTTAAGTATAGGCGATTTGTTTGCAAACATTCTACAACGACTTTAGCTAAGGTATACTAGGTAAAAATAAAACAACAAATCTCCATGTACCATTTTAATTGTGGATAAACCGGATATCATTATTGTACCTCATGAAACTTTAACATTTAAACGGCGGTTTTCACATCTCATTCATTAACTGCTTGACTGCCTTTCTGTACCCTTTTAAGCCAAAGATACTTGTATCTTTGGCTTAAAAGGGTACATCCCTTGGGATATGAAATCTTTTGATAAGATAGCTTTACTACAAACTAGCTTCTGCCCACAGCTTCGCATGCGCTTTGCCCCGGCACAGTGCATGCGAAGCTGTGGACAAAAAGGTAAAAAGTAGCTTATGTCCGTCACAGGAATAGGTACAGTCTACCTCATATCGTCTGCCTAATATCCAGACCAGATCCGTCCAGCCTTTTAGGTGTGAAAAGGTAACAGACAGAATTACTTTATATTTAATATTAGTAGCTATGGATCACCTTTTAAAAGGTTTCTCTATAAACTACCTGGAGAATTGGACTCTTTAATGAGTACCTAACTATCGAAGTTATAAACATGAAACCAAGAACGGGTCCAAATACAATTTTGAAATAGGTAGGCAAGCAGACTTTAATTCACTAGATGAAATGCAGTTGCACCTACTTACTTTTTCATGGACGGATTATTCCTCCTTTTTCTTCTTATGTTTTATAAATGACAGAATACTCTAATTTTCCCCAAACGATGATTTCAATTCAGTTGTCGCGGAAATTAGGTACACTAAAAATGCACTTAATTATGTTGCCATCCCTTTCACGACGATCGAAATAAAAAGGATGGCATAATTTTTAAGTGATGCAACATTTTTTCTAGTCTAATTTTATTTCTAAGGATAAGTTTACAGCATCCGTTTTACAGTATCCATTTTTTTAATTGTAGGAGCGAGTTCGCACACCCCGCAGATCCAGTAGGTAATCGACTATTGCTAGTAGCGAAGGATTCCTAAAAAAACCGGCCGTGAAAACGGATCCGCTGCGTGAATAAACCCTTAATTAGAGAGTTTGGTAAAGGGAAAATGGGAATACTCCGCCAAACCATGTAGATATTTGTATTTTCGAACACATGATTGAATACTTGCATGATTTTATTTTACAACTATAATAAAACTTCAATTTAATTCACTAATTATTAGGGAGTGAGTGTAAAACCGCCTACTTACTGACAAGAATGAAATTAGAAATTTTCTTGACAAGGTAACAACTTTTTATATCTCGATTAGGTCGATCAAATTAATAAATTATACATATTGTATACCTATTAAAATCTTTCGATATGCTTTAAAATTCATTTAAGAACAGCTATAAGGCTCTAGACAGACGGACTGCATTTCAACTGCACTCACTCGGACTGCACGATTGGTATGCAGTTTTATTGCAGTCGTGCATTTGAAATGAGTCAGTCTGTCTAGAGCCTTTATTACCCTCTTCCTTATAAAAATCTATCATGTTTAACCAACGCACGGCTAATCAGTAGTTTTTCGATTTCTGCCGGATGTCAACAGAAGAAAGCGACTATCAACACTTTCATGGCCCAGGACGCAGAAGACGATCTCCGGGTCCGTGTAGCGGCCAGTGAATGCGTTAAGGTAGGACCACACTTTTGCGGTGTAGTATGGTGTTACGAGCCAGTCGGAAGCATATCGGTTTCACACATTGTGTCGCTGTTTTGGGCACTTACGAAAATGTTTTTTAAAGCTTATCGATGCGGTCGCAGCATGAAAATCGTAGGTACATTGGGACTTTGGGAAACCGAGAACGCCCTGAGGAGACATGCATCGGAGTGAGCAAGCTGCTGGCTTTCCTAGAGGACATGGTGTGGTTAGACTTATATCCCCCCCCCCCACCCAGACACGCAAAAAGAGCCCACCTGTGGCCTAGTTGCGGAAACCAGTCCAGAGAAAAAGAGAAAAGTTACAAGTAACCCACTGATTGTTTGATTGTGTTGTTTTAAAATGGGTTTAGCGATGACGCGAGATCACACCACAATAGTGTGGTTCTACCTTAAGCTATTAGGTACTTTAGTTGAGAGAGTTAGATAAGTAAGAGAGCATTTTGTATTGCAATTTTCTGGGTTTCAAAGTTGTCACTTGTCTAGGATACTTCTTTACAGACATAAGAACATAATTACCTTAACAGTAGGTGCGTAGTACTTCCACGTGTACATATAATATCGGTTAGATACGCTCACGATTATAAAATCAGTCTAAAATGTATTAAGGCAACTTCAGAATACATAATAAACAGACTGTCCACGTTTACATCATTTTTAAATATTAAATTTGGTTAACTTAAACATTTGGTAAGCAGTGTTTTTTTCTCACTCTGACTCAGGTTAATAGAAGAAAACAAACTACGTTTAGCTGTTGGGTCATGTCAGGAGAGGTTTATGAAAAAGAGGACGAGAGGAAAAGTACCGTATTCTTAACTTTGTAATACAACATAAAGGAGAAAGAAAGAAATTGCTGAAAGTTTCAAATTTTCAATTGGCCCTGTTCAGATAACTTTGTCGTAAACTGTACCATAGTAAAAACCAAAACCGGTCATCAATGAAATATACAAATATACTAAATTACGTGATAAATCAATGAAAACGCAGACAATCCTCGACACACAGTGCCCTATAGCGTTAAATGCGGGAATCCCCCCTTAACTGAATCCTATTTTCCTTGAAATTTATTGAATTTACATAAAATAAATTTAAAAATTTGTGGCCAGCAAAAAATTATAAAAATGATTACTTATGTAGAAATATATCAGGTACTTACAATTTCTGAATTATTTGATCAATAAAGTATAGCTATTTAGGAAAAAAGTAAACAGCTTTAGAGGTCGCATAAAATTTGAAAATATCATGTAACGATTAGGGGAACATTTCTAAGTTCTTATTAAGCGAATTTTGATATTTATTTACCACCAGTTTCACATGTAGATTTAGTTTAGTTCTCAAAGACCAAAGACCCTGAAAACTAACCTTAAAATCACTATAATGAAATATATTATTAGGTTTTTAAAACAGAATCTGGAGGCTTACAACATTTATAACACATATATGGAGCCAGATCAGGGTTTATTTGACTACGTAGACTATTAGTAGACTCGCATGAGCCCTCATCAGGGCTACCATAGTCGTAAAACCGACCCTGATTTGGATCCAAACAAGTCTAGGGGTTAAGATAGGAATCTCGAATCCAAATAATTTATGAATGTAGGACAATTTAAAGGCAGAAATAAATCAAATGACAATTAGCTTAGTGAATTTAATTTTGCTAAAAATTGCTCCCCATTAAATTCGTGAAACACAACACTCTATATATGATTTTGTTAATTTACTACATAAACAATACATAGATATACGTCACAATTACATAACTAACAACCAACAGTAACATATAGCACACACTAGCGAAAATCTTTGTGATATTTTTAACGAGCATTACAAGAATTTTCAATTAAAATTTCCTCCGTGTGAACCTAGTTTTATCTACATACAATTTCATAAATAATTTTAATACATACAATCATTTGGCGTCAGAAAGACTAAGTATCGTTTGGGAGAGATTTTATAAAAAAAAACTAATTTAGACAAAAAAATAACAAAATTAAAAAAGTTTTACATTAGTACATGATGTTTTACACAAACGAATACACGAATAACACCTTGTTTTTTCTCATAAGTGCTGAAATGCATATGTTATATTAAGATACGATATATTTAGTGATTAATTTATACAATATTTACATTTATTATATACAATTTTAACTACCCACGCGAAAGGACGAACAAATCAACAATATCTAAGTCCCGTTTCTTTATTTTTTTTTCAATAAAATTGTTTCTTTTACCAATTTAACATTTTATTTTTATTTAATGTTTTGTTTCAAAATACTCTGTAATTTTCCTAAGCTAACTATTTATTTATGAACCTTGAGTGGATAATTGTTTAACGGTATACGTTTATTTACATGAAATCAGCTTATTCTAAATTAAATAGTTTATATATAGTAAATATACAATTGGACTATACTAAAGCCGACTGCACACCGACGCGGCAGTGTTGTAGAGTTAGCTTTGATTTCATAAGTTTTCATAAGTAATATTTTCAAAAATCTTGAAAGATATAGCCGCACCAAGAAATCTGTGACCAGAGCTTTGAATTTGAACTCTCGATGGTATCAAGACGTCTCATTTTTGTATGTGATATGTATGGTACGGTACAGCGCCTCTACAGTGCGTACATGGAACTATCCAAATTACATTAAAAATGGAACGTCTCGATGACGTTCCGATACTAGCAAGAAAATAAAATCAAATCAAACTCAGGGTTCTGATTAGCGTCGCTCGTATCGGCCGCGTTCACTTTGGATGCGAATTTGTTCGCACGTAAACATAAGTGCGAATCGAATGCGCACACTGAATAAGTTTTCTCTGACAAATAGTAAGACAATGTCACGGTGATATCGCGTTCGTGAAGGCCTATGTCCAGCAGTGGACTAATATAGGCTGATGATGATAAAGTCATCAATGAATAATCTGTCGACGTGACGACGGTGTCGTCGTCATCGTTATCGTAGAAACGAATGGGGAAGCGAAATATATATAATAAAAAATGAATTCAGTGAATTCCATCATAATAATGTCAGAATTCAGATTTTAATTTTAGAATCAATTTGAATACTCAAAGATTTTTTTTTTAACTTTACTACCACCATGCCTAATTCACGAATGTGTGGTCGAATTCGGACGAAAACGTGTCCCGAAGTGAGCGTGGCCTAATGGTTGTTCACATTATCGGAACTAAACTAAAACGTAACTCTTGCCGTAACATATTGCCGTCCTCCTTTTACTTTTGATTAGAAAGAGATGGCAATATGTAATGGTTTTCATTTGCAGTTAGCTTTGGTATGCTCAGATTTTGATCAAGAGGCGAATATGTGACTTATTTTGAATTCTGCCAGTTCACAGATATTTTGGTTGTATGCAGTCTATATAACTATTTGAATAAATATAGAAAAGTTTACACTTACGCTAAGTGTAAACTTATCTTTCAATGATATTTTCTCAGCTTATATTCGAAGTTAACGATTAAAGTATTTAATAAAGCACCAATAGTTTTGGTAGTTTTTACATGTCATAAAAGCCTCTGCATTGTATATTAATTATATCACGGCAAGCTAAAACATAGGTTAGTGTTCGTCGAAACTTTAAACAAGCGTTCAAGTCATTAATAGCTTGACAAAAAGTCGATTCTTGTTTAAAATTTCTGTCTAAATCTTCGATTTTATTAGAAACGATATAATCTACTCAATCTTCATCTAAGGGCCGACCTTCACCCACTCTGCCAGAAAGGTCGTTTACGTAACGAACACAGACCAGTTAAAAGCTTTAATCATTTATAACAAGGCTTTTTCACTATTTTTGCATTTTCGTATTCATTATTCTTTGTTACTTAAGATGACATATTTTTACAATTTTACGGTGTGTATAAGCAAGGAACTAAAACGTTTCAATCATAAGAATTTCATAATGCAATATAGACCTTATCACTATTGCAATAACGCTACTGAGGCACGCGCTGACAATGGAAGCTACAAACCAAAGGTGATCCTTTTCTAAAGTATGGTTTCTCTTTCTAATGCCGCCATCTTGAATGCATCGCGCGCCTGTAAAAGATTTGCCAGGGATCAAAAAAAATAGCAATAACATAAATCTTTATTAATAAAGAAAATTACACTCAAATAACATAATTAAATTAAAATTAGTATTTACAACTGTAACAATTGAGTTAACTGCAAACTGTTGCAAACAATCTACAGGTAGCTCACTGATCCATATCAATATCAGTCGGAAGCGTGCCCAAGACGCTGGCTGAATAGCAAGGCAATGCTGATGCGGTGGCACAGCGCTCACAGTTCACCAGCATACTCACCAGCTCTCGGGTCACGCGTCGCTTCGACCAAACGCACAGATAATAAAAAGAAATAATAAAAATAAATAAATTCAAACTATTTCAGGCACACATATCGTGAACAAAAAAATGCAGATAAGTATGAAAAGTATAATAAGTATGTATATGTTTTTCAAATTTGTTTCTAATATTTAATTGTTATTTCCTTTTTAATAAAGTAACTTTAAGTAGGTATCTAACACTAGCGGTCCGTCACATCTTCGCATGGGATATTCTATAGCCTACGTTACTCAGAGATAATGTAGCTTTCTAACCGCAAAAGATTTTTTGAAATCGTTCCAGTATTTTTTAAGTTTATTCGTTACTTACAAAATACAAAGCTTTCCTCTTTACAAAATCAGTGTAGATGTACCTTGTAGGACACGGCAATGTAAAAAGTTGCCTCAAGGTGGTAACTATTTAGAAATATCATTTTTAACCTTTGTAAACGGCTTACCATTGCTGTTGTCATACTTCGTCCCCCAAGTCTTGCACGCAGTTCTCCGCGATCGGCACGAACTTGTCTTCTATCTGCAAAAGCAGGATCGTCTTGTCCACGTGAGACCTGAGGCGTGGGTCGAAATGGTTCGGGGTCCATTTGTGTACCACCTGTAGAAAGGGTATGGTTATTAGGGTATTCATCTATTTGAGAAAAAAATTAAAAATACGAGTTTATTATAATTTAGCCAAAAAGCGGTAGGAAAATATTAGTTTTTTATACGTATCAAAGTATCATGAAGGACAGGATACTAGGCCAGCAGTGGGTTTGGCTTACGTACCGTTCCGTCCATTCCCTGGCTAGGCACCCACGCGTCCCACACGTTCCGCCCGCCGCGCTCCCGCTGGTACTCCGAGGGCCACTGCACGTCGATGCGACGCCCCAAGTTTATGCAGTCGTAGACTCCGAGAGGCTCCACTATTACGCACTGAAACAGTACCGTTCATTAGCCATACGTATGCCTAGTAGATGCTGGATGCGTCAAGATGAAGACAGGGCACTATGGCGCTTATTAGGGGAAGCCCATGTCCAGCTGTGGACTAACATAGGCTGATGATGATGTGCGTAGTAAGAATTAAAATTTAAGTGTTTTAGGGTATGAGATGCGAACTGTGCGAGCCTGAGACAACACACGCCACGCGCCATGAGGTCTTGCGAAGGGAGCCCCTTGGCACACCAAACCGAGATGGCATATCGTTCGATGGGTCGGCCTCGACTCGCTTCACTCGCCACGCGGTATCCGTACATCACACTTCACGCTAATATTATAAATGCAAAAATTTGTTACTTGTTCAAGCGGCTTCGCACACGTAAAAATGTTTTTTTTTTATCTATGGTAACAGATATTGGGATAACAAAGATGTCTATGTATTATTCTATGTGAAGACCTACCCTACATCTAGGCAAAATTTCAACCCGATCCGATCCATAGTTTTGGCCTGAATAAGTAAAAAACACACATGCATTCATCTAAACTTACACATTTTTCATATGCGCTTGCGAAATACCTTTAGGTGGGTACCAGTAACCTCTAAGCTCCCGCACAAATGTGCTTTTACGATTTATTTGGAAATTACACCCTTTATTGCAAAAATGTTGCATACATAATCGGATAAGAAATATCTGTTTGTAGTTTTAGTTTATCAAAATACATAATCAATGATTATTATGTTTTTTGAAAACAAATGATAGGGAAAATTCATTTCAATTAATTTTCAAGCGATTTTATTACTTTCGCTCTCATGAAATGATGAAATAGGTTTTTGAAAAACTTAAACGATGCATACCTACCCCTATTTCTTATCCGATTATGCATTTCATTAAAATCGGGGACATAGTATGCAATCGGACTCGGAAGGATGACTCGGAAAGTACGTTTGCGCGGTGGCTTAGAGGTTCGCACCGCCCTTAAGAACCATTTACTCCAAGTTACAAAAAACAATTCTATAACACTAACCTTAGACCCAATCTGAACTTTGACCTACACCTCATTTTGTCCCGAATCGGACCGTTAAATCTTTATATTAACATCCTACCCCTTGTCCTTCTTCAATATACTCTCCTTATGGGCCAAGTCAGAGTAATGCATCGTTTCCTTAGCAGGACTCTAGCTACTGGATTCTATCAATATTCAATAAGCCGTTGACCAAACCTCTATTTACCTTAGAACTCAGTAGATGGAACTTTCTAGAGAAGATGTCATCGCAAACTTTGGACAGTCACACATCACATTCACACTATATACTAGTCCACTGCTGGACATAGGTTTCCCTTTTAAGCAACTTAATAAATAAATAATAATAATAAATAATTACTCTTATATTAAAGATTATTTTATCGGGTATTTATCGCGTACCTTTTGCTTTCTTTTCCGGAAAAAAGAAAGCAAAAGGTCGGAAAGCAAAATCTTTAATACGTTAACAAATCGCGAAAGTTTAAAAAGTTTCTTAGGGTAAGGTGTTATACTAATTTAATTTGACATAATTATCATCTCACGACAAAAAGTCTATTTTTGTCTGGTCGAACTATTCTTGAACAATTATAAAAAGACCTCATTACACCAGTTAACAGAAAGTCAAAACACTAACCTTAGACCCAATCTGAACATTGATCTTCATCTCGCTCCGTCCAGAATCCGACCGTTTAATCTTCATCTTAACATCCTTCCCTTTGTCCTTCTTCAAAATACTCTCCTTATGGCTTAAGTCAGAGTAATGAGTGGTTTCCTTAGCAGGATGGCCGGTTTCCTTCGCAGTAACCGAGTCTGGTTTCTCGATGTATCTGCCGGTTAGTTCCCTGTATGATTCGCGCTCGTGACGGATTTCCTTGCTGAGTTTTGATAGGTCTTTTGATGTTCCTTCGCTCATGTAGTATCTGAAATGTAAGATGTTGTATGGTAAGGAAAAAGTCAATACAAAACTCATACTTACCTACATACATAATTTTGATCGTTTTAGAAATACTAAAAACTGACATTAAATCACGTTGCCGTACACCTAAGAGGCAACAATCTATATATTTTAGAAATTCTAACTATTGTTGTTTGTGTCGTTTAAGTATATCATAGACAATATTTCGGCGTTTAACATTAATTTGATTGAATATTTGGCAGGAATAAAAGTAAATATGTCTTCCAATAAACAAACTTCTAATAAACAAATTGAGCTTCTTTTAGCTAATTAGATTGTTTACAATATTTTGCCGACTGTTAGACTAGGCAAACGTAGTGTAGGACGCTCTGTAACTGCTGCCAGATGTTAGATAAGTCTACAGCCAGGGCGCTATGGCGCTAGTTATGTGAGGCCCAGCAATGGACTAGGGTAGGCTGATGATGAGTATGTTACCTGTGTGAATGTAGAGGCTGTAAGCTGGCCGCTCTATTGGCAATGATCCGGCAGTCTGGCAGGGAGACGTCCACGCCTTGGCCAACATCTTCTAGCGATGACCCGGAACCAGCTCCGCTCACCATTGAAACCTAGACGTTATTGTTTTAAGCATAGAGTATAAATTGTCAGAGCCAATAAGGCTCTTACCAGGGGAGACTGATTTCCAAAATGTTGCACTTTCATTAATCGAAATGATGATAGTGAAAAGGATGTGGCTGGGGGTTGTGGTAGATGGTGCTGGTTGTCCCTCAAACTGCCCTTTGAGGTTGATAGATTGTATGGTATGTGGTCGAGGAAAAGTCACTGGTATGGTATGGTAAGACTGTATTCAAAGGACACTATACTGGTAATTAATCTACTAGTAAGAATGGTATTGTTACACCGGTGGATTAGACCACAAACTTCAGATGGCAATTTGAGTGCTTTAGAAGCGTTTTCAGCAGGCTGAAAAGTAATTTCGGACCGTTTCAGGAGTAGCTCTATCACATAGTGGAAAATAAAAAATTCACCCATGTTGCCGTCGTTTTCAGGCGCCTGAAACATGTTTTCAGTCCGTTTCAGGCCACAGTTCTGTGTTAAATTTGTAGAAAAATTCACTAATTAATCCACGAACCCCACGCTCGTAACAGTATGAAATGGTTTTAATGGTATTGCTTTGAACCCGCGACGATGGCGGTCGATCGCGAACTGAGCTAGTTTGGGTAACCGCGAGCAAATACACATTCGATTGCAAGCGCAGCTAAAATGCATATTTGCTGCGTGGTCGGTTTACCCGAACAGATAGCGTAATTTTAAGTCCTTTTGGTTTTGGGGACATTTGAATAGATGATCAATTCATATGAAGCTTATATTTAAATATTAATAAAAGAGTTTACATTTATTACCTTCTCACTAGCTGTCCGCCGAGGTTTGTCTCGCCACCCGCCCTCCAATAACTGTAATATGTAAATAAATAATCAATTCATTCCAAACAGTAGGTAGAAAGAAATTGCAGGAAAAGTTTATTTTGCGCGCGTCTTATTTACATGAATATACTTCATATTAGACCTCGAATTGGAACGCAATTTGCAATTTTTTAGTTACGCTCTCATGATGCACTGCATTATGTGGCTAATTATTATTTATTTAAAGTCTAAAATATAACTTACGTTACCGCAAGTGACAGTTCAGTACCGACATGACAAGTTAAGTCTTGTGTCAGAGGTCAAGATTTTTATCGCTGAGCCACAGTAATAAGGAGTTAAGCCAATCATAGAAGTTCCTATAATAACCGTCAATGTTCTTGACCTCCGGCTAACCACGTGACAAAGATGCGTAGAACGCAATTAAATTGCTGGAGGGCCTTCTGGACAGTCACGTCGATTTATTTATTAAATTTTTGTTGCAAAAAAAAGAGCGAAAGAGAAGAAAGAAATAGGTACAGCTATACGAAGCTGTAACTACCTCTTTCGCCTGCTTGCGTTATCGGCGGCATATAAATGGTATCCGTGAACCTGCGCAAACTTCATACTCTCGCTGTTCGTCACCGGACAAAATGTTTGGCGACCACTATACCTGTGAGTCAGTGGATTCATTATGCAGCGCCTGCGCGCGTGCGTCGGCCCCCAGTAGCCGGAACGAGGCCGCAGCGCGACCGCGCCTGGATCGGGATCCGCCACCCTGTATCATAACATAAACAAACATCGTCTAAGGCCCTCCGCACATGGAGCTACTCAAAAAGAACTAGTTACAAACTCAAATTACTAAAGAGTTACTTGAGCGTCACCGCCCATACATTCTCGCACAGGTTCGCACACGACGCTACTAGTCAAAAACCGGTTAGTAACGCGTTAGCAACTGATCACGAGTGACGCGACGTGCCGGTCGCCGCGCTACTAGTTACAGACTTTTCTGTTTTTTTGTTGTGAAAAATGTGAGCAGTAGCTCCATGTGCGGACACATGGAGCTACTCAAAAATGACGGAACTAATCAGTAATTGTAATTACAAACTAGTTAGAAACTGTACCTCGCACACGACGCTACTCAAGTTGCATGGTTTCAGTCACTTCTGATATTTCTGACGGCCTAAGGCTTCTATACTGTAGATGTCTGAACTACAGTATTACATTTCTTTTTTTTTAAATTATAGTCAATAGACTTTCGTTTGACCACAATCTCACCCGATGGAAAGTGAAAATGTAGCCAACGATGTATCACGAAGGTCTAGTCTAGAAGATACCTATTCATTCTTGTCTTTAAGAGACCTAGGTTGTAATTGACCGGAAAAACAGCACCAGGGAGCGTGTGTACCGCTGGCAAACCCCAGCAGTACGAATGATGAAGATGGACAAAAACCGCTTAGTGCGAGTGGACGGTATATCCACCAAGTAGGTAATGCGTTGTGCGTATGCATGCATGCCTTGGAGTGGAAGGGGGATGGTGGAATCAGGTCATGTAGTTCCTGTGAGCATTCTCGGAAATGTATTCTAGAAGCGACCTATGCTCGATCCTTTGGACCTTAGTCTCTGCAAGGTCCTGCTCGTCAATGATTCTAAGATTTGAAAGGTAAAAGTCCAAACAATTCTGTAAACCTCGTTTCGCGAGTCGTATTTTGAGTGGGATACATATAAAAATACGTCGGTCCTTTTTTGTCTTCCCGTATACATAATCATGTGAGCGAGATAGCATGAGCCTCTGTTTTTGTTGACTTTAAAGCTTAAAGCAACGCAATAAAGTCTACTATATCGACGGCGTTAGCATTCGTATTCAATCGGGTTGAAATGTTGTCTTCTGTGCAGACGAATTTTGCCGATGCGACTTATTAAAGTGGTCGACCTGTACCTGTCTGTGTGGTTCCTTGGGCGGGCGCATGCTGCGCTGGCGACCTCGAGATGCACTGCGGCGCTGAGTCTCAGTGTTGTAGGCTACGGCAGGGTATGATGATGTATGCACTGTGAGTAACATAAAGATCAAGAGTAAGCCTCACCTGCGACACAGAAGGTTGCGGTTTCGTTCCCGCCTTGGGACAAATATTTATACGATCTGCAGGTATTTATTCCGGGTGTTCTGGCCGTTCTCTATGTTTAATAAGAAATATTATCTATGTATTGTATTATGTATATGAGTTATCTTGTACCCATAATAAAAGCTCTGTTTAGCTTGGGGCTAGGTTATGCTGTGTGAATTGTCCAGCATTATTTATTATTTAGTTTCAAGGTCACACACAGTAGGAATGCTTGTCAGTTGCGTTTGAGGATCCTTAAGCATTTATATATGGTGTGGTTTCTACAAAAAGAAGTGTTCCCAAACCTTGCGTATTCTCCTCTTGCGTCCTTTCATGCGAGTGTTCTCTCAGCAAGCCGGCGAGAGACGCCAGTGTCGACGATGTAGGTTTCCCAGCGCTGGCCAAGCTGCCTCGGGTTCCCGCTGGAAACATAAATATAGGCAGTAAAATACTTGTCCTCCGTAACCACTACAAAATAAGAACGAACTTAAATCTCCCGTAACGACTTTAAACTTGGTTTACGCTTTATCAAAACCTGACACAAAGAGCTGATACAATTAAAATTCGCTCTCGACCATTAGAACCTGTTCGGGTAAACCGACTGACAATGACAAGAGCAAAAAACTTAAGATAACTAAATTACAAAAATTCTAGTCGAATAATTAAGCTTTAATTACGAAGCTTTAGCGACACGACATTGTCTAAGAACAGCGTGTGAAGCCGTGGCAGTCAATGTGTTAATAAGGCATAAAGGTCATCGTCCACTTACCCAGTGACGTCCGCGACAGTGTGAGGTTGTGTCTCGGCGTGGCGGTCCGCGCAGCGCCCGCCTCGGCCTGCGCCGCCGCGCACGCGCCTCCGCCGCCGCCGCTAGAACAGCCCTCGCCGCAGCGACGACGGATCCTGTAAATCTCATAGTTAGACCACTGTTATAGATAGAACGACAGTTGTCGTGGCGAACACGACAAAGCGCACATATACACGTGCCTGAAGCACGCCTCATGTGCCCATTCCACTCATCCAATTTCTTTGTCCAATATACATTTGATCAAAGATCTTGGATGACTTCATCCAATTTACTAGCAACACCGATATTTGATCAAAGATTTGGATACAAATTTCTGCCCGCGGCTTCACACGCGTTGTATATATAAATCGTATACAGGTTAATTATTTCACATGGAAAGTGAAATTTTATGCATATGGAGCAACATCTATGAAAATTTTTAGCCCGATCTGTTGAGAAGTTTTGGCGAAAAGAAGTAACAATCATCTGTCTATCCATCCAAATTTTCGCATTTTTAAAATAAGTGTGATGTGACGTAATTTCATTTGAAATCAACTACGAAAATTACTTAGGAATCTTGGACAAAGTTATTGGATGAGTGGAATGGGCCTCCATCCAAAAACTTTGGTCAAATATTGGACAAAGATATTGGATGAGAGGAATGGGCACCTCAGCCAGAAATCACAGATGTCGTGGCAAAACGACATAGCACACATATACCGCAAGCTCCGACACTGAAGCGACTCATGCGATGGAGGCGTGTCTGAAGCACGCCCTTCAGCGTGCCAGAGGCAACAGCTAGCCACAAGCTCGCTTGCTACAAACGGTCAGCAAAGATCCGCATGAGTACATTTTGCTTCTCGTGAGTGCGCGCTGTTGCCACTGGGCCGGTCGGTTTGCAGATAACGGTTAGCAATGCGTACCAGAATGGTTAACTTGCAGGGGTCGCTTGCCGCACACTGTCTGCTATTTTATACTGACAGTTTCTTTATCTTAAGATGACGAGTTTAGGCTCATATTTGAACGCAAATGGCATTGCGAAAGACTTCTGGCAGATGCTGGATGCGGCAAGCTGAAGACAGGGCGCTATGGCGCTCATTAGGGGAGGCCTATGTCTAGCAGTGGACTGATATAGGCTGATGATGATGATGTTTAGCAATTTAGATTAGTTATTGTAAGGTAGTTGATCACCTTCTCCACAAGCTAGCCAGTTTGTCCCGGATAACGGACACGGTGACGGCGGAACCCAGTAGCTCGCAGAGCGGTGGTGAGGTGTCGGCGTATGAAGTGGTTAGAGGAGACACGTAGATTGGGTAGCCGATTGGTTGGTCGCAGGACGAGTTTATTATGTTTCGGAGAGCCTGTGGGACAGACGGATTTTATTTTATACATCAGCGCTGATTCTCCTGCTGGGTAAAGATCTGATACTAGTTCATAGAAAAGAACTAACAGTATTCACATTACAAGAATACACAATAAGACCATAAAAATAATTAATTTCAAAATACATAGGCATGCAAAGTGACTCTCGTAGTCTACGCACCCAAAACCGCCTTTCTTATTGTGTGTTCCTATGGTTTAATAATGAACTAATTGCCATAGCCCGTAGAGTGTAAACACCAGAATCAGTAGGTCGCTGATAAGTAGACAAAATAATAATGCTGGATAATTCACACAGCATTATCTAGCCTCAAGCTAAGCAGAGCTTGTGTTATGGGTACCAGATAACTGATATACATAATATAACAAAACACATGGATAGATATTTTTTATTATACATATAGAACGACCAGAACACCCAGAACAAATGTCTGCAGATCGTACACACATTTGTCCCGAGGCGGGAATCGAACCCGCAGCCTCCTGCGTCGCAGGCAGACCTTCGCCCACCACGCCACAGAGGTCGTCTCGCACTGATGACTGCCTTAAATTTTCATACACTGAACTATCACAACAATAGTGCGTAGATTCCATTAGAGAAACAATTCGGCGAGTTTGATACCAGAAGATTTATATGATTACCGATATTTGTATCTTAAGATAAGATATATTAAAATAGAGTTGCCGTGTGCGACGATAATGTCTCTCACCTGCTTAGCGTTCTGTATGGAACCTCTCTCCGGGTTCCGGTTCCGCAGATACACCAGCTCCTGCTGTTGCCCCGCCCACAGTCCCCTCACGCACTCGCGGTTCAGTTTGATCACGCGGAACCCTAAATGTCTCTTGTTCAACATTATTATCTTGTAGTCGTCGTTGCCTTCGTCCATTACGTGTCTGAAGGAAAAATGGAAAATAATTGTATCGGTAGAACAACAGGAGTGCAGGTGGGACTTTGTTCTTATTAGAATAAGGTGTATTTAATGCTAAAAAAAGTTTATCTAAAAAAAATTATTAAATTTTCTAAGACTATCTGCATAATGTTTTATTACACTACTATTGTACAAAAACTGTTGTGTTCGAAAGATCCCAGGCATTTGGACCAGATTAAATTTCCCCACAAGAGTAGACCATACTACACAAGTGAATTAACATAACCGAAGCATGGGACGATGATGAGACAATGTGCCTCACCTCAGCGCCAGTAGGTGGTCCGCCCCCTGCAGTACGTTGTACCGCCAGGCCGGCGCCGCCTCGTGGCAGATGACGAGGCGAGCCGAGTGCCGCGTTATGGCGGAGTGTAGGGCTGTGCTGCTGCAGTATTCTTCGGGAAACATGAAGTGGTCCTGGGGAATAAAACAACATCTGAATGATACCTGAAACGATTAACAATTCTCTCTATCTATCCAAAATCCACCGTGCGGCATAATTAGCACGCGCCAGTCTAGGGGACATTTGAAGAGTCGGAGTAGGCCCTGCGATAACCGTTCCAAACGGACCGTGGGTTCCATGTCGCATGGTTCATGTCAATGACGAGCTGATGTTTTTTTTTTCATGATCGATAGACTTAGTAATCTTAAATGTGAACAAGATCTATGCGGTTAATCCGCAAGGCTTGCATCCACGCAGATTCTACTGTCTGATGGATGACCCTAAGAGCGGAACCTACGTAGGTATAAATAAAAACCAGTGAAATTACGCGCAGGTCGGCCATTCCGCGGCTCTTGTCTTTGTTTCTCGCGTTCTCCGCGCGGCGTCCGCTCGTCCTTGTCTCGAAAAAGCGACCCTATTTCGGACTCTCATAAAGTTAGAATTAGATGATCGCCATTGTAAATGCGATGCTATTGTTTAACACGAGATGTGTTTAGGCTCTAGTTAGATTCATCTTTTAGTAGCAAAATGGGACACTCCAGTGTAATGCACAGAAGAGCAGCGCTTTTTAACAAATTAGTTACAGCACTTGTATTCTTTTTGAGTCGAATAGAAAACTTGGTATTTTAGATCGAAACTCATGAAAACTGAGGTTATTTTGTTTTATTTTATGACTGAAAAGAAGTGTGTGTAGTACCGAGGGTGGGGCGCGGGTTCGAATCCTACCGAAATCGAAAACTTCTCGGACATTATTAAATTTTCGTGGAAAATTTGCCCAGTGCGAGTAACGCACTATAAAACAAAAAGCTAAGTTGTGTGTAGGTTTTATTTCAGACTTCAGTTGACACCGAAAAATATTGACAGGTAGGAAAACTAAAATTTCTATGGGGTACAAGGGAGACTCCCAAGATCTTGTCTCCCAAGCCAACCTAACCTGCACGTGGTGTACCCTGCTAGATAACGAACTAGGCTCTGGTGAAAATATCAACATTCTTTATAACTTGATAACTCATATTTTACTATTATTTTCCATTACTTGACACTGGCAGAAAAGAGTCCAACCAGACTCATATTGCCATTAACAAAGAATCATCATCATCATCATGACCAGCGGCCCTCCAAAAAGGCCGTCGTCTACACCCAGTCTTGACATTACCTGGTGCAATTTCAACGCCATTCTGACAGCGGGCGCTAACACAGCGTGCAGTAACGACATGTCCGTAAACACCCACTCGTCGCGCGCGCACGTGATGCGGAAATCCCCCTTGAACAGGGAGTGGAGACCGTAGAGGAAGAATTCCACGCTGGAACAAAATATAATCTTAGTTAAAGATACCTATTGTTTTTAAATGTACTTAAAGATAAAGAAAGATAAAGAAACATTTATTTGACTTAACAAGAACAGCACAGACAGACATACACACACAAGGTAGAATACAAATTTTGAGGATTGTTAGGTAGGTACATAGGTAAGTACTTATGTGGATACATGATTTTACTTGTCTTTATCTTGCACGGTCTCAATTTTTTTTCCGGTTTCTGTCACTGAGCATTTTTTGTGCATACGGCAAGACACGTTCGGCTTGAACAGGTGCCGACAAAAAGGGCTGTTACCTTCTTCTCAGCATGGTAAGGCAAAACTGCCCAATTGCTAAAAATGTGACAAGGGCCTAAGGACATCTCTGGTGTGTAATGCGGCGACGTTTCGCCGCATTACACACCGACTTTTCGTGTGCTGAAGCGCGAGGCTAACGCGGAGGCATTTCCCGCTTGCTACAGAGGACTATCCACGGTATACGTTAGATCTACTGAAGATACCTTGAAGCAGACACGTGTTGTGCGGCCGCAAGCGCGCGGCGTCCCACGAGACTCAGCGCGAAGCAGAGCGAGGACAGAGCGGAGTCCTTTCCAGCTCGCCGTCGCCAGCCAGCGCCGCGTCGCATGCTACAGTGGACTATCCACTCTTGGTATACGGCGCAGAATCTACTCCTGAAAATGGAATAAATCTTTAGGTACTCCAAATGTAGACCAGAATTCGGACATTGACAAAAAAAAGGTTAACGGAAGAAAATGCTGATGCTGTTAAGCGCTAACAATTAACAGTTAGGCAGACCTCCATATGTTCTGATTTTTTTCTAGATTCACAATTTACTGATGATCGTTTCCCTTCCCAAGTCAAGTCTGTATGTAAAAAGTGAGTCGGCAACTTAACACGCCATAAAAGTTATCTGAGACATCTGGTTCGTGAGAGCTACTTAAAATTACGCTACAGAAATAAAGCCTTACCTAGTAATCCCTGAAGCTCTGAAGTCGTAGTCCTCATCCAAATTCACGTTGAATATTGGATCAAGATCCACAAAATTCCTCTCGTTCATCGGCTTCAATGCTTCACCTAATATGGGCGAGCTCAGCCATTCTTCTAGCTTGTTGGACTGGATTGTGTAGTAGATTATACTCTGTGAACATGAGAATAAGATTCATTATAGGATAGCAATTAAATAATTGAATTCAAACACATTATACGGGGGTTTACGATTTGCGAAAGACTGCTGGCAGATGCTGGATGCGGCAAGCTGAAGACAGGGCGCTATGGCGCTCATTAGGGGAGGCCTATGTCCAGCAGTGGACTAATATAGGCTGATAATGATGATGGATGACATTATACGGAAAGTGTGGTAGTCTCAGTCTAGTCTAGACCATTCTTTATTAATTATAATGTACAAGTAAAGAATAAGTGCGCAGAGATGCACTCTCTTTTTCTTCACTAATAATCCGATGGCATGCATGATGCGGCAGAACGACACGATTTTGGGGTGGTCAGTTACAGGACCAACGGCGTAACGTGCTTTTTTTTTTGTGCTTTTCCGTGCAAGGGGCTGTATGTAGCGGGTTCTATTCGCGTCTTGGGACAATATTTGTACGATCTAGAAATATTTGTTCTGGAGATTTTCATTGTATTATAAAAAAATTGTGTAATGTTTTTTTACTAAGAATATCTGTCAAACGTTAAGAGTACTAGACACTTAACACAACCTCTACTTAGCTTGGGGCTAGATGATGCTGTGTCGATATTCTAACATTATTGATATTTATTTACATTTCCTGATTTTTTAGGAATCGAATAGGTAACGATTTTGGTCTGATTTGTGTTTGAAACTTACCTTGACATAGTAGGTAAGAAGAACTTTCCTAAAATCGAAGGCCTGCAGCATGGACAAAGCGCTGTTGTCTGTAACGCTGTAGCCCTCTAACACGTATCGCGTGGAAGCGAGCTGCCACGCCAGCCAGCGGAGCGCCCAGGCTGAGCCCGGGGCGAGTACACGGCCCGAGCAGCAACCGCACCACCAGCCGCCGGCGCAGACACCGTCTGGGAAAAACAAACACACAATAACCACTACGAATATACAGTCGTGGTCAACTAATTAGGGACTTTCAAGATAGTGAAGAGCAATAACCGGTTATGTACATATAAATATAAAACCATATTGATTTCTCAGCACCTATTATTTGCATAATTTGGTCCGATTATTATGCTATAAATGGCTGTAAATAAAAGAATAAATAAATAGAAAAAAGTATTTAATATCAAAGGTTGAACATGTATTCAATTTTAAGGTATTATTCTGTAGCTGGACATTTAATTAAGGACAGTAAACTATAATGAAAAATAGAGTTAAACAAAACTAATAATCTGCAGTATTATAATATCTTTAACAGCTCCATTTCATTGCGTGTAAAATCAGTACCCAGTAGCAAAACCTTTGTTAGTAATTACCGCTTGACACCGATGTGGCGTAGACATTATCAGTTTCTGGCATGTTTCGACAGGAATGTTTGCCCATGCCTCACAAAAACCTTCATTAAGTTCATCTAAAGTTGTGGTACGATAAGTGGCAACTTTTTTCTTGATTTCGTGCCAAAGGTGCTCGATTGGGTTAAGGTCCGGGCTATTTGCTGGCCAATCTAGCACCGATACTGACTGACTGGTAAGAAACGACTTGACTGAACGGGCGGTATGTTTCGGGTCGTTATCATGCTGAAACGTCCATATAATAGGGAGATGCTCCTCAGCATAGGGAAGCATCGTTTCCTCCAATATTGCCTTGTATTGATGTTGGTCTAAGTTACCCTGAACTTTCCTCACAGGTCCCACTCCACGTCCAGAAAATGAACCCCACATTTTAATGTTTCCACCGCCATGTTTCACCTGCTTTTTTGTGAATCTTGGATTCATTTCCGCTTTTACTGGACGCCGTACGTATTGCCTTCCATCTGAAGAAATCAAATTAACCTTGGACTCGTCAGAGAATAATACATGTTGCCATTGGGCGTAGGTCCAATGTCCATATTTACGTGCAAACGCCAAACGAGCATTTCTATGTTCTTTCTTCAACAACGGTACTTTGCAAGCCACTCTTCCGAACAACCCTGCTTCTACCAGACGTCGTCGAACGGTCCTCGCTGAGACACCAGCTCTTTCGTCTGTCCCAAATACTTCGTGTTTAATTACAATAGAGCCTAGAAACGGATCTTTCTTAGCTAACCTGGTTATCATTCTATCTTCTTGCGGAGTTGTTTTTCTCGATCTTTTTGTTTTGGGCACATTTAAAGTTGTGTTATTGCGTCTGACATGTTGCACTGCATTGTATACCATAGTTTTTGAACAATTTCAATGTTCTGCTATCCTTCGGTATGGCCAACCATGCTCGACAACAAACTTCATGATAATTTTTCGTAGTGTTGGATCGCAACTTTTATTTTTGCCCATTTTTCTTCAAAATATTTTTCAAAACTTAAAATAAAAATCGGGATTGCCGCCAAAACTACCACGAAACAATAAGAGAAGAAGTAAAAAAGTATTGAGATTCAAACTTTGAAAATAGAACGCAATATCTCAGTGTCCCTAATTAAATGGCCAGCCAGCAATATTTGAACAAATAGCACTATGATAATCTATCAGCTATACTGTAAAGAGGTTTTATGTTTAAGAAGTTGTTATTGTTTGTATAATCGGGCACATCAATGACTAATTATACTTACATGTAAAAGATATGGAATATTTTTAAGACTCGTTGAAAAAAATAAAAAAAAATCACAATTTGGCCTAACTAGAGATTGTCCCTAATTAGTTGACCACGACTGTATATTTTTTAGGCTTTTATAAACAGAGTTACATACTGATAAATACCATTAAGCTTATCAAAAAAATACCAATAATGCAGTCAAAGGTTTTCACGGGTGAAATCAGAATCGTGGTCACAATTAAGATCTTGAGGTGGTGAAGCATTCGTGATTCATGGAGAAATATTAATATAGTCTAGATTAAAGAGCCTAGCTCTTGTCGTTGCAATAATGCAACTTCCTCCACGTTTCTCGTAATATACGTTCTTAAATGCCTCAAAAGCATTTGATAAAGCACCGTCAGCTATAATACATACCGATGCTGTCCATCCAAAGGTTGCCTGGAAGAAATCGCTGTTAGCGATAAGGCCGCCGATTGTGCTACTAGATATAGTTAGTATTAAGGTTATGTTAAGTAATTCTGTAAATTACTGATTTTTTATTTTGATTTTCTTCGGCCGTACTTTTCCACCGTGTAACATGATTAAGACTGAAAGTCGATATGATTTTTAACGACATGATTTTACCTGACGTATACGTCCTAAATAAGTGATCGATACCCGTCCAATCCAATATAAAACAAATGTGGGAGTACCTCAGGGCTCTGTATTATCTATAGTGCTTTTCCTATTGCACACCAACGACATAAATCTCAATATTATTCAAGCTTACCGCTGCTTTCCTCCGGCCCTTCCGAGATTGCCTCCACTTCTCTCTGCTGGCAGTAAGTGCCCCTGAACTCCAAGCCTCGCAGTTGGAAGGAAACCAGTCCGTTGCCCATCTCGACTATGTGGACCAGGCAGTTCAGGTAGTCTGATGCTAGTACTGTAGGTAGAGGAAATAGGAATGGTGGAAGAAATCAGTTATTAAAACTTAACATTTTATAAGTTCGATAGGTAGTACCTGTTGACATGCGGTGTGTTCCGAATTACGGTATAATCTGGAAAAATATTTTTAACAGGTGTTTTTGGGTATTTTCTGTGTATATGTAATAAAAAATATCTACCTATGTAATATATTGTAATAAGTATATCAGTCATCTAGTACCCATAACACAAGCAATGCAAAGCTTAGGGCTAGATGATTCTGTGTGGACTGTTCAGCATTATTTATTTTAACAAAAATATAAATATGGATGTTGATTCATTTGTTCGAAAGTTTGTTCAAAGATTGACAAAGGCATCCATAACAATACCTTTTAGTAATCTGCCTACGCGTTGAATGAGCCTTCTGATTTGACAATCCGGAAATTATGTGTACTAAGCTTAAATCAGAAAAAAAGCTTAAAGCATAACACATTTTAAGCTTACCAAAACAATCTCCCTGTTGCACGGCTCCCCACCTGCCCATCATGAGATCTCCGCAGAGGTAGTGTTGCAGAGATCGAGTTAGATGCTCGTAGAATATCGAGTTTAAATTGTTATCATCTGTAATATAATCAAAGAAAATTACAATCAAATAATAGAATTAAATTAATATTAAATTATATTTTGCTTTTGTATTTCACAGTAGACATTTAAATTGATCGAATAATATTGTTAGTTCATTAATACATTATTGTCAAGAATATTGTATAATTATTATAAGTACCTAATGCTATAGTTAGTATTAGTTCAAAATCTGTAATTTAGACCTAGTTTTATCTTTCTTTTTTAGTGTTATGTTTAAAGCACGCCTTTATTTTTATGTTGACCCTGTGTGGTTGGCAGGCAGAAAATGCCATCGGCATTATGCCCACCAATTGTGTACTTTTTAAAATTGTGTGCAATAAAGTGTTAAATAAATAAATTAAAATAAATAAATTAAAACTAGTATCTCCAATTGAAACAATGGAGCTAACCTGCAGACTGTTGCAAACAATCTACATGTTGTTCAACTGATCCATAAAATACATATAATTTGTAACATTCGTTAGTATTGCAACAGCTTTTACTGTAGCAAAGGTGAAATCGGAACGGGAAGCATCGTGGAAAGGAATTGTTAAGGATTTTTGGACATCTCTGAGCTGAGAGTACGGGAAAATAGAAGAAATGAGGTGCCTGAAAATTCTGAAAATGCATATAGGTATTGAGGTTTTCAAAATGTATTGATTGGGCGCGAGTATTTTTAACGAAATGTTTTCAATAAATGTATTTTACCTGCTCCCAAATTCCTTTCCAACTGCGACGATAGCCTAGTATTGCTTTGATCGACTCTTTTCGTGTTGTAATCTCGTTCCCAAAACTTGACGGGTCGGACGTAAGACGTCATAAATATTGCGCTTCCTGTAACAAGACGCAAAATGCTCAGAGATTACTCCGCGTGCGAAGGCTTACGTTCTTTATAAGAAAAAACGTTATTCAAATAGTTTCATACAGCTAAACGCAAAGATGTCATTGGAAATGTTTTTTTTATCAGTTTCTTCTGCACTTGTCGGGTTTTCTGCTGTGAACTTTAGAGGCACGATTATCAGTTCAACAGTTTTTTTCTCCAGGTGAGCCTGGTTTAGTGGGGCACTGAGAAGGGCTGCGCAAACGCATGGAACGCACTGCCCTACGTGATCTGTATGTCACATCTACAGTTACTAGCAGTAGTTATAGTTACCTAGAGCGGGTGTGAGCGGCGACGACAGCGTGGCAGACATGGCTGCTTGTAGAAACAACATGGCCGAATGGGGCACTGAGAAGGGCTGCGCAAACGCATGGAACGCACTGCCCCACGTGATCTGCCATGGGGCTATGTATGTCACCACAAATTGTATCTGAAAGGTGAGTAATTAATCATAAAGATTATGCACCGAGGGTACAAATCAGTATCTTACGTCACGCGCGTCACTGAATCCCGAGCACATGTCAGGATTCCAGAATAACTCACGAGCAGAAAACTTACCTTCAATAGAAACTCGTACACCTTGCTAAATATAACTGCAGTGATGAAGTAATCGACTAGAAACGTCTCCGATATCTTCTGACTGCTCAGATCCCTTTGGAAGAGCAGGACGGCGAATACAAGGATCAGGTATTGGGAGTCTGGTTCGGAATAGGCGTGTCTTAGACCTGGGGACAAAGTGTATAATGTTCATTTCCTGTTTTTCGATTGATTATGTCGGCGGTTTTGAATAAAAACAACCTTTAATGTGTAACTTTTCTGTTCAACTATTATAATAATCATTTATGTTGTGCTTTCCTTCAGTTTTTGCGCTAAATAATGATTTATTCTATTCTATAAGCGAGACGAGATTACAGCTTCTGAGAAACAATGAAATTGTGGACCTACTACAGACGTTTCAAAAGAACGAAAGCAAACTGTATTTTACTCTGCACATCACTGCAAATTAAATCTAACTCTTACAACTGAACAAGTCATAAACTCACATTTAAATGCGTACACGCACATGAAAAGCACGATAACGCCGTCACTGTATTTCTCCGCTATACCTATCTTGTGACACCGACCGCTGCTGGATAAAACTCAACCTAAGTCTTAACTACATAAGACTCACATTTCAATGCGCAGACGCAGATGAGAAGCGCGCCGACGCCGTCGCCGTATTTCTCCGCTATAGCGGGTGCGTCTTGCGTAGTTGCTGCGATGACCACCGCTGGGTAAAGAACGTTGCGTTCCAGAAAACAGAGGTATACGAATATCTGGAAAGAGAAGATGTTTGTGTATAAATAAAACCGGACAAGTGCGAGTCGGACTTGGGCACGAAGGGCCATTGCCTATAAAAACGGCAAAAAAATCACGTTTGTTGTATGGAAGCCCCCTTAATTTTTGTTTTTAGTATTTGTTGTTAGAGTGGCAACAGAAATACATTATCTGTGAAAATTTCAACTGTTTAACTATCACGGTTCAGCGTGAGCAGAAAAAATAATTTTATGTATGATTTTTTTTCCTAAAATATGAAGAAAATCGTTTTCTCATACATCGTTCGTATGTAACGCCATCTCTGATTCTAAGACGGAACAAAGTTGGCTGAGCCAGCTAGTTTTTTAGTTTTAAACAAAAAAAACTTGAACCCTACAATATATACAAAGATGTTACAAAACTCTTAATAGAATCCACAGGTGATCGGAATGCTGGCTTTTATGTCGGTCAACGAATTAGCATTGCCATTCAACGTGGCAATGCTGCCAGCATTCTAGGCACTCTGCCTTCTGGTGACGGATAGATTTTAAAAAATAGATGTAGTTTTAGAAGTGTATATACTATTTTATTCAATAAAACCCTCGAAGATTTCACTTTAGAAACACGGGTACGAAGACGACCCGCCATCAGATCCGGAAACGGCTACACTGAATTTCATCGAACATACTGGACTTGCGTCACCCAAATACATTACATGCTTGGCAGGTAGAATTGTGATCGCAGTGGTAGTGTTAAAAAGAAGCTGCTGCCGTTCGTCTGGTATTTATTCCTTACTCAGCTCTTACGATATCTACGGGCCGAGTTGGGGAGGTCGATTCTTACGTAGCGACCGCCATTGAGAGTACTTGGCGTGACGCAGTGGCCCAAGTGGATCTTGGTCTCAAACACCAGGGTCGCCAGTTGCAGAGTTGCGGGATCAGGTAATGCAGACCCAGCCTGATATTATAGCTACCTGCTCAACCAGCATTGTCTTCTGCGGCTCAGTGACCTCATACATGGCATGCTCGTGAGACTTCAGCACGGGCCCGGCGAGGCACAGCCAGGGCTGCTGCTTGCGGAGTTGTGGGATCAGGTAATGCAGGCCCCAGCCGAGGATGCCCGCTATTATCCATAACACCTGGAAAATACATGGTTTTAAGACTTTTTTTTGTCATAGGCCTCCCCTCAGAGCTCAATAATCAACATATTATAATAATGATTTTCCGGAGTGATAATTTGACTCATTATAAAAATTTATACTATTGACCGAGTTCCGCTTGTTACGAAAATTATAATGTGAGGGATAACCGTAATTTTATAAACGAAATGCCTTATCCAATCCATTTCATAAATGCTAATAAGAATATAAAATGCGGTTTTATTATAAAACTCTCTATTTCTGACTTGAAAAGAAAAACTGATGGTTTTATTTGATTTTCTTTCACCATTTCCGATTCTTTTGGGTACAACGGAACGAACAGTTTTTGGAATCAAAAGAGAATAAAGATGAAAATTATATAAGTATAAATCTCACCGTATTTAGCTGTGGCCGAAGCGTAGTAAACACCGTGGTGCAATGCAGTCCAAACACAAGCAGTCCAAGAAAGGTGCAAACGATGACGTCATTCTTAAGCCGCGCGTTTACTGTAGCCTGCAACTTCTTTGGCAATGGATCTTCCATATTCTCCTCCGACATTTCTGGAAGCTCTTGTTTATCTTTATCTTTACACTCCTTTTTATCTTCTCCTTCGGTAGTTTGGTCCACTTTGAGAGAAGACGTAGAGTTTGTATCGCCACCACGTGGATCCATTTTGAGAGAACTTACACTGGATGTTTGTGATCGTTTTTGTGTTTTAGCTATGTTAGTTTCCGAGCTGAAGTTGATCTTCGATGCTGAACTTCCTATTGAGTTCTGTTTTGATATATTGCTCTCAGAATGCTGCTTTTTATCGTCAGTTAACGCACTGGGGTCAGGTTTTTCCAGTTCTGGGTTGCATTCTGGTGTGTGCATCGCGTAAAGCTCGGGCGGTAATAGATGCTTCTTTATTAAGCTCCAAATAAGGCTGTAATCACTAGCGGATCTGCTCAAGTGGTAAGAGATAGGCACTAGTAGACCGCAGAAGATGGAAAAGAGAATGTTATGCTTCTGATGGTGAGACTTCTTCCCTTCAACGAGACCGCTGTAAGCGAAACCGTAGAGCACACCTATAGCAGCTACCGACCGTACTATGCAGTACACTGCTGCACTCAAACTGCTTGTAGCGTTTCCCCCAAACACATGCATGTCTATTTGCTCCAAGAAGTACATAAGAAATGTATTCACTTGCGGAAACAAACCCAAACTGAACGCGATGGGAAAAAACAGCAGAAACTTCGTCAGAATCTCTTGGATGATGAATAAAAAATTTCGTTCGTTGATTACTAATCCGTAGATCGTCATCGGTTGTTCCAGATCCCGTCTATGCCTAGAATGGATATCATCAACAGGAGCCGTTTGCTCCAAATAACTGTGAACTCCGCATAGCAAAGCTGTGCATATACAGAAGTATACAGGTCGCGAGAATACAACCATTTTGTTGAACCCGTGGACCGGTGACGCGGAATCGGGTTGCACGCTTTTTATTAAGGAATATTGACTACCAGCCATGATGAAACAGAACCAGAAAGCGAAGACATCTTTGTAAAATCCGAGGTTTAAAACCATTGAGCCTAAAATAGCTACCATTATAGCTAAGACGATGGTGCAAAACGTGTCGCTGAAGCTCAAATTTCTGTCAAACAAAGCCAATAACTGCAAACGATCCATTTTTACTTTGAAGTTGAAGAATTTACAATTTACTAAGTAGTAGCTCTTTGGTTTTGGCTGGTTTGCCTTTTCTATTTCGTCCATCAGTTTGGAGAACTTGCTTCGTATGTTGTTTTCTACGCTTTCTTCGCCGATCGAGGGCATAAGGCTGGGAACATTTGCGGAGGCGGTTTCAGCCTGTTGAAGGGCTTGTTGCTGCGCTCTTTGCTGGCTCATGAGGTAATTGATATGCATGCTCGGCAAGCCCATTCTAGATTGGCGTTCGGCCTCAATCTGCTCCAGTAAACTATCAGTGACGTAAGCAACGGGGGATCTCGGTTGATCCGTGTAAATGCCGTTCCCAGTTCCGCCGTCGAAAACGTAGAACCTCTTATTACTCGTGCTATTCGTTGTGATAGGGATAATGGAAGCAACGTTATTATTGCTGGCTATCAGGGGGTTGTTGCTGCCTTGGTTCGAAGAGCTTTGGTCGGCGCTGTCGGCACGTTTCGGCTTTGGTATACACTCGCCGTTTCCCGCTTCGGTCTCTAGGGAGCCGCAGCTGCCTTCGCCGGCCGTTTCATGTGAATTATCAGGGTTAGTGTCGAGAGGTTTGACTCTGTTTATCCGCATGCCGTCTTCTTTATCTGGTAGTGGAATGGGCTGGACTTGGGGTCGTCCCAAAGTGTTCTTATCAAAGGTGTACGACATCCAGTTGCCATACTCATCCATAAAACAGTGTATAGCTCCGTCAGTTGTGTCTTCGTGCGAGGTCGCGAAGTGCGCCCGATTTGAACTGTTCTGGACGTTTTCATTGTTGGCAGGGCGATCTTTCCTATCGGGGTTTTGTGACTGGGGATTATTCCTCTGTCTGGTTGAGCGTTTGATTTTCCGTACCCTGTTTCTGTGGTTTCTATCCATTAGGGGTCGGAGTCTTGGGGTTTCTTCTGTGGTTTGCGGCGCTGGTTCTGGTGAACCATCTTCGTTAGTGGCGGGGGCTACATTGGCTGCACAACAGGGTGAGAATTCTACTCTTGAGTTTAGGAAGGCAGCTAGAAGGGGCATGGAGGTAGGGAGAAGGGTGTTGGCTGAGTTTTGGGCTACTTCCTCGATGGAGCGTTTTCTCGTTTTGTGCATGTTTTCTCTCTCGCCGCGCAGACTCTGTCGGTGACTGCGTGACCGCTCCTCTCCCCGGTTCGCTTGCGGCATAACAACGGTATTCGCGTTCGTCGCGGCAAATAAACATTCCAAGCCTTGTACCAAAGCAGCCTGAGCCTCCACCGCATCCATGAGAATTCTTTCCTCATTCTGGTTCTCGTCTTTCTCCTTCTTAGAATCTCTCTTCTTGTTCTCCTTCTGCGATGAAGCTCGCGAACGCGCTAAGTTTTTTATTTGCTTTGGTATGGCTCCTAAGTTTTTTGGAACGTTGGAAGACGTTTCGCCGAGGGCGGTGGCAAGTTTCTGGCAAGTTTCTTCTGGTAAGGCGCATGCCTCTTCTTCTTTCCCGCTGGAACCCTCTTGTGCCTCTTCAAACAGCCAGTCTAAGCTGTACGTGCTCTTTTCGTCTGAACTTTTGAATTCATCTGACTGAGCTTCTTTTATTTCTCCAGCCGCATTGTCTTCTTTGCAGTCTTGTTCTGGTGGTTTCTCGTGGTTTATGTCACTACTACTGCTAGTGTTAGATATATCATGGTCCCAGAGTTTTTTCTCTACGGCTTTATCATCAGTTTTCTTATCACTATCAGGGTTTTCATTGGATTCTAGGCTAGACTTCTCTATGAGTAGATCTTTGGAGCTCGCACTGGCTTTATCGAAGTAATCTACTACGCGTATTGCTGCTACATCGCAAGTCGGTGCGTGTCGCTCACGTTTTGAGTCGCACTGTTCGGTTTTACTCTTTTTAAGTCTTACAGCTTTGCTTTTTTCGTGTGGATTAAGATTGTACCTATGGTTGGGCCGACGATCGGCGTAGTGTGATGTGGCTCTAAATTCGCGTGTATTAGATCCTTTCACTATGCGCTCTTGAGCTCTATCTAACAGCGGCGATCGTGAGCCGTTGTTCTCATAATCGCTGTCACTAGACCGTAGAGCCGGTGACTGCTCCGCGTCCCAATCGAAACCTCGGAACTGCTTCTCATCCTCGTAATCACTGTAGCTCTCGCCACTCGAGTCTAGATCTGTCTCTTTTTGTGACGTTTGCATTTCATCTGATATCTCAGCGATGGGGTAAACTATCTCAGAGCCGTATGTTAGGTATGGATAGCTACACCCTTCGCCGGATTCATTCTTAGGGTATAGATTCAAGTGTGGGCCGCGGGTTAAGCTCTTGCTGGGAGGGGGTATCACAGCACTTTTTGGGTTTTTTAGCATCTGACCGCCGATCGTTTCGGCGCTGTTGGGGTGGGGGCATAAATTCGATACACTAGGAGGAGGGCAGCCAATTTCTAACGCCGCGCTTTTTATTCGTCGTACTCCTGGGCTTTTCCCTTTCGCTTTTTCGGCTTCCCCAGACGGCGCTTCCGCTTTCACCATCATATATTCTCCGAGCTCTACGCTGGCAAAGAACCCTGTATCCGCGTTGTTAGAGTGCCTCCTCATATGAGACACAAGCTGGGCTGTGGAGTTTAACAATGGAAGTTGTATCGTCGACATAGTCGAGTTTAAATTTCTCCTAATATTTGAAGGCTGGGCGGTCGCTAACGCCGTTGCAGATTTAGTGCAGCTCTCTTCCGGATAGTTGTTATACCTACGCCTATGTGCCAGTCTTTTCTTCGGCGACGGAGGACCGACGCTAGGTTCAGAGTTGTCCCTAGAATCGGAGCTGAGTTGCCGAGCGAACTTTGACTGGTACGGTTCACCGGCCGCTTCGGCCGCGTCGAGATAGAGCCATTCCTTGAAGAAGTCTCGATTGCTGGAGCCGCGTCTGTGAGGGCACTCGTGATACCGCCTACTGACTTTGGCAAAGGGTCCTTCATCGACTAACATGTGGACTGGAAGGTTGTTATCTACTACTCTGGGGCTCCTGGCAGCTTCGAGTATAAGCTCTTCTATTCTAATGCTGTGGGTTCTTCGCTTGGACGTGCGTTCCCGCCTGTGGCCGGACTTGGACCGGCTTCTGGTTGGACGGTACTTGGGATCTCGTTCGGGCGCCTCAGCACCGTCCACGGTACATAAGTCATACTTGGAGGCGGCTTCATCTGGCTTCTTAATGGATATCGCACTGTCTTCCATGCTGGATTCTGAGCTGTTTTTGCGGTGGACGTCTACTTTGAGATCTGGAACAGACGATTTAGAATAATATGAATAGAATTTCACGCATTAGAGGCAGCATTCGTATTTTACTCGCTATTTATCTTAACGTCATGTAATTAACCGAACGGTAAGGGTACTCCTGTCTGGCGCAACTCATCAGCATTACCATACAGCAAGGCAATGGAACCACCATCATCTTGACGCTTCCGATCGGTATTGATTTGGATTCGTTGTTTGTAAACAATCGCGCGCGCGTCTTTTTATATGATACTAGCGACCCGCCCCGGCTTTGTACGGGTACTATATTATGCATGTATTATACATATTAACCTTCTTCTTGAATCACTATCAATTTAAAAAAACCACATCAAAATCCGTTGCGTAGTTTTAAAGATCCAAGCATACATAGGGGAGGGACAGACAGACAGCGGGAAGCGACTTTGTTTTATACTATGTAGTGATATAATTACTTGTCGATTTGTTATTCAGCCTTTAATATATATTGCTTACAATTATATCTGAAACTCGACGCCCAGCAAGTGAGTTTTGTGTCGTTATGAGTTTACAAATATTCAAAATCCAGTTTGGCTAGTATATAGATTGTTTTCAACAGTCTGAAGATAGCTTGACTGTCTCATGTATTCATTATGATTTTGATAATAATTGCACCTATTAGATGTATGTAACTTATGTAAGGCCCATATATTATGAAAGCTTGCTCAATCTTAGATCTATGCTTGAGTGACGTTTATGCCATAGAAAAGTTTTACTCAAGCATAGATAGATAACGGAGCAAGCTTTCACAATATGTTTCTCGATCTTGCCTCCAGGCAATATGGTTAAAAATGATTGTTCAACGTGATTTAGATAGCAAACAATTTATACAAACCTATGGTACTGTTGTTAGGTTTATGGTACTCCAAGGAGGTGATGGACTCGTTGTCGGAGCCCCCGGTCGCCTGGCCGCCCATTCGAAGCATCTGCATTTCTACACCTTCTATTGGGCTACAGATCATAAAAGTCATGTAAGATTCCGATTACTAAAAATATAAAGATAAAGATACATTAAAATTTATTTGAATCAACACAAACAGTTTTTTTTACCTTCGTTTGACCACAATCTCACTTGTTGGAAAGTGAACGTGGCTGACGATATCACAAAGGTCTAGACTACAAGATACCTATTCACTCTTGTCTTGATAGTATTGTTAGTTAATGTTTTGAAAATTTTGTTCCATTACATTAAAATTTATATCCAATAATTATGGAATTGAAATAAGTACTAATGATCAAATATTTAGCATAAATATTTCCTGGATAGTTAGAATTTCCTTTTCAATGTCAAATTTAACCTCAACCTCAATGCATATAATGGTCCACTTTTGGATACAGGCCTCCCATGATAATCACCTTATTGGTTTTAATCATGGGGGGCTATAATCAATGCCCATAATCCCCACACTGGACCTGCTGGTTGGGGAATGCAGTATTAAATATCAATGTATTTAATTTTACTTCAATTAATATAATAATGGTAACATATACCAATTACATTAATTAAAGGAAAGATACACAGTTATGATTCATTGAGTTAATACGAGTATTATGATAAACAATTTAAATATAATTAAATGAATTTTATTTTTTAGTGTAACAAAAGTTCCTTACACTTTGAAATCATAACTTCACTTTTATAAAATTATGAACAACACTAGCTTCTGCTTGTGTCTTCATAACTCCAGAACTTGGATAAAATATAGAGGAATAATGTATGTAGCTACCTAATATTAGAGGAGAAATTATTAAAAACAGACCAGTAGTTCCTCTTATCACAAACACAAAATTTATAGAAAACATGATACCCTGAACAAATATCAGCAGATTGTACAAACATTTGTCCCGAGTTGGGTATTGAACCTGCAACCTTCTGGTGTCATATTATATTCATTTATTTATTTCTCATAGGCACGTTACATTGCACTTAAGAAAGTCTTACGCGTAAATTAAAATAACAGGTAGGTACATAATAGGTACATTCATCAAACAAAAAAGTAGTGTTGTCTAAGTGATGTCGTTCCAAAAATTGTGATCTGAGAGATAACCCTTTATGTCGTAGTAGGCTCTCTCAGTGAGGTGCTTTTTGATGATGGTCCTAAATGCCTTTTCGCCAAGATTGGTAATATTGGCTGGCAATACATTATAAAATCTAACACAGTTTACTAAAAAAGATTTGCTAACTTTCGCTAGTCTCATCTGAGGTAATACCAACTTAAGCTTTCCTCGCGTCTCATAATTATCAACACACAATTTTTGGAATAACGTTTCATATGTTTCTTTATGTACAATAGGTTAAGATAAATGAATAGCGATGGCATAGTCATAATGTTAAATTTATTAAAAATGTTCTGCAGGCTTTCCCTAGGTCCGAGTCTATAAATAGCTCTTACTGCTCTTTTTTGCAGTATGAATATTCTTTTTGCATCTGCAGCATTCCCCCATAAAAGCATTCCATAAGACATATGTGAATTTGGGTGTCACACAGACCTTCGCCCAATGCACCACAGAGGTTGTATTAGTGTAGAGTAGATAACTGAATACATACGAGAATCAATGAATCACATAGAGCATAGATTACTCATCCAAATCAGTTGTTTTGTTGTTTGCAGGCAATGAGCATAATCTTTGATATTTAGACTGATTTTTATGATCAACACAAGGCATTCATTGTAAACTAAAAAAACAGACTCAGTTTATAGCAGCTTTAACTTGTTTTATGCACACCCATGTCTCTTGTATACAGGCAATAAATTTGGACTAACACAGAATGTTATGAAATATTTGTAAATGTTTACAACTTAGTTACTTACTCAGACTTCTCATTGCCCGTGACAGGGTCTGTTGTTTGTTGAACTACTATGCACTCCTTGGTGTCATACATGTGATGGAGACCATGGTTTATAAGCTTCAGTGCTGTGAACACAATGGCTACCAACACACAGTAGATTAACCAGCCGAGACTAGCTGGAGGAAAATACTGTGGACAATGAAATGTATGCTTTATTTACAGACTTATCTTTTATGCATAAGTATCCTCATTCCTTCTTTTGAGTATTCTTGTAGAGAAAATAAACATCAAGAGCAAAAAAGAACATTTTAAGATAACCCACTGCAAGGTCAAAATAATCAGAACCTTCCTCAAAAGAGCATTGACACAATGACTCAAATATTTTACTAATCACAACATCATCTACCATAACAACTTGACCTGATTACAGATATTTACAACAAAGCTTTGCTATGTGATGCTACTGAGCTTTAAATACAATAAGGTACTCACTAGGTATACGGAGAATGGTAAACATAGCAAGAAAAGCCACACGTAAAGGTGTAATGTGTTGCAAAACAAATTCTGATGAGGGTCATAGAACCAGCCCCCTGTAAGAGAAGCCCAAACACCCTGGCGCAGTATCTCCAAAGTCTGCGAACCCATCTTACACGTTATGTCCACATTTCCACGCTTAGCACATCCACAGATACCACACCATCAAATAATCATAAAAACACTATTTCGCTGCAAATTGTTACTGCCATTTTGGCTGACATTGTTCGATACAAGCGATTTTATGCTCTATCGACACAGATTCTACCGCAATGATCTCTTCCACAACATTTAAACATTATTTTATCGATCTAGAACGAATACTCTCATTTAATTTAACTACATGGAATATTTACAGATTTAATACCTAACACGCAACTAACATTGCTAAGTCTAAATAAAATGTACGGAAATTCACAAATCAACATTTAGTGGAAGTGTTTTGTTGACAATGACAGCTTTTTCCTTAGTTGACAGCAAAGCTGTATGTCATGTCAGTCAGTAGGTTTTTGTGGTGACATATAGTGATTTTCTATTTGCATTTCGAAAAACCGGTAAATATTGCAGTTCACCAATCATTCGAAAATCGATATCGAGTATTGTGTAGCGAAAACCGAGATGAAAACCATCATATAATTTCGTACGTCCATGGACAAGCTGATATGATAACAGACATAAATAGTGTCAGTCAGTACTATTTTTGTTGCTTTGAGTTTTGTTGTGTACCTTTTTGTTATCTTCATGTTCCAAGAAAATACACACCTACCTACTTCATGTTTACATTAAAAGAGAATACAGTATCTACGTAATTTACATAATTTTATCAGAGTATTCAGATTTTATGCTGAATACATGGAAAGTTTAGTTGTGTTCTATGCTGGTACTTAGCAGCCGGCTTGGATTTGTTATTAAATTAATTTATTCAACAAAGTGAGAATGTCTGACTTAGATAGACTATTAAAACAAGCTGCTATGCAAGTTGGTGCTGGAGGAAGTGCAGGGTTTATAGAAGTTTGCATCATGCATCCCCTGGATTTAGTAAAGACTAGACTGCAAATACAGTCAACAACAAAACCCCTAGGAAGATCGGATCCACATTACTACAATGGTATCGTAGATTGTATGAAAAAAATGTATAAACATGAAGGTATGCCGTCCTTTTGGAAAGGAATATTACCTCCAATACTTGCTGAAACCCCTAAACGAGCTGTAAAGTTTGCTACATTTGAGCAATACAAAAAGATATTTATGTTTGGTTCAAGTACAGCAACACCATTGGTATGTAATTTTATTATTATTTATTACCTAGATAAATTTAACCATGCATGTTCATCATCTACATCATCATTTATATGCTACTAATATAAATCAAGATCACTGGATAAAAGCAGGTAATAACATACATAGGTAGATAAAATAATATTACTGAACACAGCTATCACTTGGCGATTCTAATCCCAAGTAGGTAAAGGTTTATTCATTTTAATTAACCTTGTAAAGACCTTTACAACTAAAATTGTAAAACAAGGAGACACGGAAAAAAAATAAGTACCTAAACTTTAAAATCAGATTTGAATTTAAAAGTATTTTTTTTTACTGAGTAGTACTCAGTAGTAGTCGGTATGTATTAGTATTCAATTAGTTTTAACATTTAAAGTAAATGTCATAAAAAATCTTTTATTATTAGAATAGAATAGAAAACTTTTAATTGTACGTACCACACAAACACAAAATACAATAAAATAAAGGAAGTACAAAGGGCGGCCTTATCGCTTTGAGAGATCTCTTCCAGGCAACCTTGGGATGGACTGGACGTATAAGAACAATATAGACGGTGGCATTTGATTAATATGAAAATAAAATAAATACATTACATTATACATACATTACTACCCACTACTGTTAGAAATTGTAAGTAGGTTAACATAAGTAAATTCTATGTTTATTGGAAATCATAAGATTTGCTGTATAATATTATGAAGGTACAGTAAGATTCAGCAGATGAGCATTATTCTATGAGATCAGCCTTTATAAGGCGTGGTTAAATGTAAATTCACGTTAATTGGGTTAAGTAAAACCTTTTCTCTCCGTAATCCATAATCGAAAAATCTTATGAAAATAATACATAATAATCAACCAATGTAGAGCGGTGGGCGAAGGTCTGCCTGCGACGCAGAAGGTTGCAGGTTCGATTCCCGCCTCGGGACAAATGTGTGCACGATCTGCAGACATTTATTGTTCGGGTGTTGTGGTCGTTTTCTATATATAATAAAAAATATCTATCTACGTATTGTATTATTTATTATGTATATCACTTATCAAGTACCCATAACACAAGCTCTGCTTAGCTTGGGGCTAGATAATGCTGTGTGAATTATCTAATGACACGTTTTTCTGTGATAACGGCGACGACGTGTAAATGACGCAATCAGAGTGTCAGCTGGCGACGGTGCACGGCGGTGTCTCCTTGCAGGCGGCCAGTGAACCGTCGGAACTTGACACCCATACGGCCAAAACTCTGCGCTTAAGTAGGTCGAGAGATGTTGAGTTGGAACTCTGACTGACCATAAATGAATTGAAGCTCACATTAAGGCGAGAGTCCAGCTCGACGCGCATCGAGAGTCCCGTTTTCCGTTTGATGTACTCCTCCACAGCTTTAGCCTCCACACAGTAGTGAACGCGTGAGACGTACAGCTGGGTAGTTGGTACTTCCACTCGGAATCCAGATTCCAGGTCTTTCGGCCCAGTACCGCACTGATTCCAATTGGCGGGCTTACGGCTCTTGCGAACCACCACGGTAAATCCATCCGCGTCACAGTTATTATCTATTGATTAGGATAATAACGAATAAGTCGAAGGTTACCCTTGGCATTCTATTATTTAATACGGTGATGACTATAAAAATACGTATATAATACTATGTAAAAAGTAAATAATATCTTCTTTTTTCCAGACTTTCGCATTAGCTGGTCTAGGTGCTGGTTTAACAGAAGCAATTCTAGTCAACCCATTCGAAGTTGTAAAAGTGACACTTCAATCTAATACGGCGTTATCAGCAGAGCTACCCAGCACATGGTCTGTCACGAGACAAATCATACGCGAGCATGGCCTTGGTTCTAGAGGGTTGAACAAGGGCTTAACTGCCACAATCGCGAGAAATGGATTATTTAATATGGTCTACTTTGGGTTCTATCATAGTGTGAAGGGATATGTTCCCGAATATGAGGTAGGTGGCATTGATTAATGAAACAACAATTATTACCTTTTTAATTAAATAATATAAAAAATAATATAGATAAAAATCGTTAGGTATCGTAATAACCTCCATAGTTTTTTTACTTTATAAAATGCAACTCTATGTATTTGCTCTGTATTTTTACGCTATCACATAATCTACTTTATTACCGACTTCACGATAAGGTTCTATGTTCGGTTGTAAGTATATACTTTTTATGTTTATTTCTCCGACAATTTATGGACCTATTTTAAGAAATATTTCGCCATTGTATAGCAAATGATCCCGAATATAGTAGGTATATGAAAAGGCAAGCGGCAAAAGAAAGAAAACTTGTGAAAAATCACGAACGACTAGCTACAGCAATTTTGGAGATATCTGAGTCAATTCTTGCATTGATATGTGCGCAGGATATAATCATCACATGATAATTGTCACAATCGGAAAAAAATGATTTTTGGCAAGAGGTCTTTTCATTTGTCCTTTTATCCATGAGTGTTATCCAACATTCATTTTAAAAAACTAAATTGAACTCTATTTTTAACCTGACATCGCAACTTGAAAAATTAGATCGTGCTATCGAAGTGTTCTTTCCATATTAGTTTTCACTATTAGGGTATTTGCAATCGGTTTATAGTTTTTTATTACACGAAAAATTATAAAATAAGTAAACTTTAAAAGCTGCAACTATAGTTATTGTAGGAAAATATATGTTGATACCTACTTTGTAAAATTTTATCACTAACTATATACAACTATGATAAGATAAAACTACCTAATATTTATTTTAGGATCCACTTCTGGAATTTGGACGCAAAGTTGCCATCGGATTTACATCAGGAGTTTTAGGATCTTGTGTAAATATACCGTTCGACGTTGCCAAGAGTCGGATACAGGGGCCACAGCCAGTTCCTGGTGTCGTGAAATACAGTTCTACGAGAGGAGCCCTTACTTTAGTTTATAGAGAAGAAGGGTAAGTAAAAGAAAATCTTTAGTAAATCGAATGACGATTTACGAAAGACTGCTAGCAGATGCTGGATGCGGCAAGCTGAAGACAGGGTGCTATGGCACTCATTAGAGGCCTATGTCTAGCCGTGGATTTCTATAGGCTGCTGATTATGATGATGACTTAACTAGGTGAGAGAGGAGAGCCCTAATCCAGATGAAAAAGACCCTACTAGTTAACTTCGAATTGTGTAATCATCTTCATCATTCATCTAATCTTGTGTGTATCATCCATCTTGTGTTGGGTTCACCTCTTAAAACTTTCCTTGCCTATTGAATTGAGAGACGCACTTTTAAAAATGAATTGGAGCATTTCCAAGATAACTAAAATACAAGTTCAGTAAATCGGTTTCATCGATCCTGCACTGGGCATTTTGCCAAGTGAATCAGGGTAATGTTTTACATTTAGCTCGGTTTGTTGCAATGGATTCCTAGTAGTTATTGTCAGGAATGTGGTTAAAATAATGCATATCGTCTAATACTTACTTAGTAGGTCCTACGTAGACCCATTACTACCAGGAACATGCCTAGTCATTTTTTTTATAGGTATTAATAATTTCTTAGTTGCGGTGTGACAGAAACATCCAATAAACTCATTCTTTCAATTTACCTATTTCAGATTTCGTGCACTGTACAAAGGACTTTTGCCCAAAGTGCTGCGCCTAGGTCCAGGCGGAGCTATAATGCTGGTGGTTTACGATTACGTTTACAATTTCCTTGAAAAAAAATTCCAAAATTAAGACATTAATATTTTTACTGTTTTATATCACAATTTATAGCCATCAGGTAAAAACACGTCTCTGATTGATTATAATAAGAGTGCAGAAGGGATTTAGGTAGGTTGGTTCCTTCCTGCCTACTTTCTTTTAGTGAAGTGCTGCTAGATTAAGTTTGACAAAAAAATAGGTAGGTATTTGACTAAAGTCAATAAAATAGGAACATATATTTTCTGAATAAGATTTTGAGATTTAAGCAGAAATGTTGACATGATAGTAAGTTTACAGTAATGATTTATTCCAGATTACCTAGCTTAATTAGTGCGTCTTCGATGAAATCACTGATGTTTCACCTGAGTACCTGCATCGGTATCACAATTTTTGAAAAATACCAAACTTGTAAATCTTTGTTCTATAGGTACAAATCAAGAAATTTTTATGCATAAAAATTTCTTGATATAAATACCTAGTCTTATTGAGTTGAAGTATGTCAAGAATTGAGAAAAGTTGGAAACAAACGGCATTTTATTTTTACGGCCAGTGTAGGTTGATTGTTATATTTGTTATAAATTACAATGAAGAAGTTTCTGTTAATTTACATTTTAATTATTTAACATAATAAAAATTAAAATATTATCCCCATATGACTGTCTTACTAACTCAATGAATGCACAACGATTGAGAAAGCTACGGAATCTTAGTAGGTACAAGCTGAACTTATGAAACCTTTTATTCCATAACTATGTGATCCGTCAAGTACCATTTTTGGTTGAGCGCATAATAAATAATACTACCCATGCTGAGGTGGGGGACCGTTTTTTTCCATTTATTTTTTCATCTCAACATGAAAAACATTTAGCCCCACTTGCACAACAATATTTAAATGTCTAATTTTGATTAACTTTGACGTATTTGTATGGTTTGACAACTCACTAATCAAAATTAAGAAAGTTAATTATCGTTGTGCAAGCGGCACTAAAGATGCGGAAGGTTAATTTTATAAAAGAATTACCAACTATTACCTATTATAAATATACCTAAGTACCCAATTAATACCAATACCTAGGTCCAAAGCTGTTCTAGGTACCTACAGGCTAAAATTGCACATACATAACACAAAATCTTGTCAGCTCCTGGGAAAGCGTGCTCCATCCACATAGTACTTTTTAACCATCTTCAGACACCACAGGCTGGTTGTTATTTCTAAAATTAACTCGTATAACACATCAGCTGATCTTCGCATTTCCATTATAGGGTGATTGATTAAACGCTTTATCGATGCCATTAAAGAAAATTCGCTCGTCCATAGACCAATGATCTACAAAACTGAAAAACCGGTAATCGAATTCTTTACAATGGACATCACTAGAAATGCTCAAAAATACGTTCCGTTTTGTTCCAAAGTTGGTATAATAATCCGACCATTTTTAACAAAAAAGCTATTTTCGACGGATTTTCGTTATATTCTTGTTTGATTTGTTATCTGCGTGAAATGAAGTTTACTATTAGTTGTTGACAAAATGCAACAAAATGTTTGTTTGGTTTGTTTTACAACTTTTACATTTACATTGGAATGGAAGTTAGTTGCGTGATTCTTTCGCTGTACCATTGAATCTGAAAATATTGAAAACCTGTTTGCTTCCCATCAATTACTTGTTTTAAATTCATTGGGATATTTTTTTTGTGAATGAAGTTAACGTGACTTCTTTATATGTATCGCATTAAGACGTACTTATATACATATTGGTAAGTAAACAGCTCGTAGCGTGTAGCACCTTTCACTTCTTTCTTCGTAAAATTCTGATTCCCCTTTGAATTTAATACAGAAAGGGTCAGGTAAAAGTTTTAAACCATTGGCTTTGACGAGTACCTAACTAACCTACCTATCATGGTCACGAGATTGTCTGATACCTTTTCAGACACCTGAAGATGGATCACATACAATCACACATACCGCAGCTGGTTCAGGTCTACCAGCCGCCTTCAGACTCCAAGATACATAACCCTCAGATTATCCACATCGCTCACCCTGGCTTGCAAGCCCAAGGGAAAGTGACTTACCAACAAACAATCACATCTGACATCCACATCCCGATGACTTCACTCCAGAATGAGATGATCTCGCAGAACCAGATAGTGATGTCATGCCAGCAAACCCACCTTCAGTCCATACAGCCTCTACATGGCCAAGTAATTCAAGGCACAGACCTGACGCAGCAACTGCAGATAACTTCACACATGTTATTGCCACCTGTGCCTGTATTCAAGCAGCAGATACTATTGAATGAGGTCCAACAGTATTATGGGTATGATTATGGAAAGGAGAGTATCATCAGTAAAGTGGAGGCACAAGATCCACTACAGCTTGATAAGCCAAATGAGTAAGTTAACTTTGGAACATTTGAAATACGCAGTCCTTTCAGTGTTGTTTTATAAAGTTAAACTGTATTTAAACAAACTACCTGAAAATCTAAAATGCGAACCAAAATATAATATTTTTATGAATCACTTGAAAACTATATTATTACTTAAATGCTACTACTCAATTCACAAATTTTGCTCCCATTATAGTTTAAAACAAATACCTATCTGAATTTAAAAAAGTGTATTAGCTGCTAAATTAATTAATTCTATATAAAATCTCAAAGTAAAATTATTAAGCTAGCAAAAGCGAACCCAAACTGTGTAATTGTTGCGCCTTAACATGGTTTTTATGCAATGAGTACCTGCTAACACTACCTACACCTAAGATTAATGGTGAGAGCTTTTTTCTTAGTATTCATTAAATCTGCACTGCAACCACCAATCAGCCTGCCAATTATGGTATATAGGGGCCTAGGGGGCTCCGCTTCTATACACAGAGGAAGACATATTCAGCAGTGGTACTGGAGGCTATTGATTTTTGAGCCTAGCAGAATTGGATGCCATAAAAATTTCTAACCAACCAACTGACATTTCAGGTGCAAAATAGAAAATGAGCCTCAACCAACACAGGGTGAGGCAGAGACAGCAGAATCAATCTTGAAAATGAAGCGAATTAGAAATCTCACACCACAGCCCAGTACTTGGGCCAGCAACATCAGGAAACTAAAACACCAGAGAGGGGAGGCGTATATCAGTCGCCGAGGCAAATTCGTACCGGAGAGACAGATTAAAAGCACTAAGGACTGCCTGCAGAAATGTAAATTCAAATGCAGAGAACAAATATCTGATGAAGACAGAGAACAAATATTCAAATCCTTCTATTTACTCAGCAACAATGAAAAAAAGCATTTTATACTCAACAGCACAGAACGAAACACTGTTAAACGAGGCCTCACAATTAATGCAAAACGTAAACATTCTTTCAAGTACTCATTTATTGTACGGTCACAAAAGTACACAGTTTGTAAGAACTTCTACTTAGGTACATTAGCTATATCCCAAAAACCTGTGTACAATGTTCACAATGGGAAATCGGACACCAATATCCCTAAGCCTGATGGACGAGGCCAGTCTGAAAATAGTACCCATGCTTTGCCCGATGAAGTCAAAGAGAGAGTGAGAAAACACATACTGTCATTCACAACTACAGATTCCAAACCTGTAAAGCAATTTTCTAAGAAAAAGCAGTTTTTAATGTCGACTTTAAGTATAAAACGCATGTACACTATGTACTTTGATCAATGCAGCAAAGATAAAGTGGAACCTGTCAAAGAATCCATGTACAGAAAGATTTTTACTAAAGAATTTAATTTACACTTTACTAAAATTAAGAAAGAAGAACCACTGTGTTGTAAATGCAAAGGAAGTATAAAGAAGAAGTGATTTAGTATGAGCATTTGATATGTGCTTACAAACTAAAAGGTTTGCCGTTAAAGGTGCACCGATATCCTTGTCGCTTCCAAAAACAAGAAGGAAGTAAGAAGTCCAAAGAAAGATTATTTTGGTTTTGATAACCATGTTTTGGGATTGAAAGACAATCTTCAGTGAGAACATGGAACTTCTACAGCTCATAGAAGGTAGGAATACACCAGCTCTTGAAAGGTACCTATTCAATTTTTTTTCCAATTTCATCAGGAACTGTCCAGACTATGAGTGTGTTCGGAGGTCAGGGATCCAGCCTTTTCCTCCTTTCTTGCAAAAATCGGGTTATGTGGTGTCTTCAAATATTTGACATTGAACTTGCTATGTAAATACAGTCTCGTATTTTCTTGCTAATAAAAATTATAGAGTAAGAAATGTTTTTATAATTATTTGCTAAGAGTTCAAATTATAACTTTGTCAAAAGAAACACTTTTCATACATTTTAACCTTTCAAATAAGGAGTGGGTCTGAGGTATAAATAATAATGTGATAAAAATATAATTTATTCTTTATTATATTAGACACTTTAACAAAATATCCTTCAAAATTTAGTAATATCACGAATAAAAGTACTTACAATTAATCTATGCTTATTTATTTGGTTTTCCAACATAAAACCAAATTTTATGGTAGGTAATAGGTAATTGATGATTTGGTAGGTACAGTGTCGATTATTGTTAGTGTACCCCCCTCATATGTTCTAAGTCTCGTAATTATATCAGCATTGGTTTTATTTCATTAAGTTTGTTATTTTTATATAAAACGACTATCTCCTATAAACAGTAAGATTCTAGTTGTAAAATAGTTATGGATTCATAGACATTGTCTTCAAATGTTACGTTTGCTAACGCTAACAATGAACGACACTGTACCTAAAAAAAAGCTTACGCAAAAATCACAGCAAACAGAAATCTTGAAATAGGTACTTATATAAAACATATAACTAAACTTTCTTTTTTTCAAAAATTTAAATGACATCTCTGAACTTGCGTTCAGATTTAAAACTTTATTCAACACAGAGTGCCATATTTACTTTATTAATACGTAACCGTAACTGAAGCTTGATATGCTATCATGAGACGGACATTGGAAAAATATAGCGTCAATCCAGACGCAGAGCCATCTAGCAAGAAGTTGAAGTTGACTGGAGTGACACATGCTCCCGAGAGGCTGGGGAGTTAATGATACCATGGATGATGATCAAAATCGGTCTGCTGAAGTATGTTGCAACAAATAATTATTTTGGTGTACTATGCATGTTCTAAACTCTAAACCAACTGGCGCTCATTAGGGGAGGCCTATATCCAGCAGGGGACTAACATAGGCTGAGTGATGATGATGATGTACTAAATTCGGTAAATCTCGCCCAGCACTACTTGATCCTAGCAGGGATGAGGACACAGACCAAGTCATCTCCATTTTCATTCTTCAGCTCCCATTTCACGTCGACTTTTACTTGAGGGTAGGACTTTTGGACGAACATTGTAGTTACGTAGCTCACTTTATCTCCGCTCTGAAAAAAAGGTTTTATTTTTAGATTTTCTGTATGCAACTAATGCTAGATTTTTTAAAACAAATCACCCTATTAGCTGTCACGCTCACGGTAATTTGGAACGCGTGTGACCGCGAGATGATATCGGTTTTAGCGTACTCAGAATATGATATTGTAATGACATTGACGCCGCGCGACTCGTAAGCGCGCTCATCATGAGTCTTCCGAATTAATGATAGCACTCAACTGTCAATATCGTGATATCTAATACGGTATGTATTATTTATGCATGTGTCTTTAAAAAGATAGATTATTTTATTTAAAATATATATTTTATTTCAAAATTAAAAGATGTAAGAAGTCTTATCTATTTACTTTTAATATAATAATTTAAATATCAGTTGTTAATTAATATAATTTGTTATTTTTATTACATATTGATATACAAATTTGGCGTCACCGTTCACCATATACATACGTACGTAGTACGTACATATACGTACATTGTCATGAAACCTTTAAAGGAATATCTTTTTTGAAAGAAAGAAAGAAAAATATTTATTAGACAGCACACATTATAACAAACGTGTTGGTTCTAATTATTTATTTGTTACTAATTTAATTTTGATTGAAAAATCAACGAACCGACAGAAGCACTTTGCGTTGACAAACTGAACGGTGACGTCACAGAAAACGGACAGCGTTTTTACCACCCGAAACTGAGTGCAGTTTTAATCCTAATTTTTTCCTCGCAAATTCAATATTACACCTATTCATTCTTAAATTGAAGTGATCCAGGTTGTTAGATGATTCTAAACAGTACCTACATAATCAGTTGCAAAAGACTGTTGAAAGTTTTCTTGACTGTCGATTCACCGTTCCGTTCGTCTACTCGTATTACGCTTTCAGTGTTAACCGAAAGTTTTAATTGCTCTCGCCTTTCAAACTGCAAACTAATAATAATTTGAAGAGTAAATATATAGGATGGAATAGATGCACCCCCTCGAATTAATTGCAACTCAATCTGGCTGTTCATAGAGACGTGAAATTGAAGTCTATTGATGAACTTTAGTTTTGCTACTTGTATCATTTGCACTTTCAAACTGAAATGAACTAATTAAGTACCTAATTTGTTGGGAGCCTTGTCAAATATCTAGAAGGAAATTCTCTTCATACTTAAATTGTAATATTTTCATTGTAAATGTCCCAAATCATCTATCATTGCCATTTGTACCGACTTCAAGAGGAGGATCTATGTGCGTCTGTGTGTTTTTTTATGTATTATCATCTAGATTCTAGATATCAGTTCTGTGATAATCGATTTCTTTTTCATCATTAATCATTATCAATAATACATAATCGATAATCATGATCGATTTTAAAATTATTTTCGGTTTTGTGTACAATAGCGAAAATATTATCTAAGAATAGAAAAGATCCCGAATCGATCCCATAAAAAAAATATTACCGAGGGATTAGTATTTTTCTCGTCAAGCTTAATAAAACAACATTGTTATTTGAAAAATTACGACTAGCCACAATAATTTTGGTGATATCTTCGCTGTGCCCCTCGGGTGCGGTCGGTCTTAGCGCACTCGAAGCGCGCTCGCTGCACGTAATCGCCTCGCTTTGAACTCTCTCACAAATCACCAGAGTGATAAGTGGTAGATAACTGTGATAAGGCCCAACGTGCACCTAGACTCCATTAATAACCGTGTAGTAAAACATCGTGTATTACCTTAAGTGGACACACGAGGTTGTTGTCCTTACACCCATCAGCGTTTGGCAGCGGGAAGGGAACAGGCAAGTTCATGATGATCCCGTGCACCTCTGTCTCGATCTTTGACACGGCTACAGCTGGGGGCAAAGGACTTTTGTCAATTATAGCCTTAAGGTTGACCTATATCGCTGGTATAAAACAAGGAAAGAAAATCCAGAATTGGACTTGTATAAAACTCGGTATAGGCACATCAAAAAGTGGGTGAATCCCACAGACTTTATACTTGTGGCTGCGGTGGTGAATCCAGAACTGAACTACGAGTCGATTTCGCCACGTGATCATGACGACTCATATTTGAAACCTATGTTATTTGCGTAGGTATATAAAATATTTATACACTAGGTAATACAAGCGTATATAATGTATAGTGCCGCCGACAGTGTAATTTAGTCCGCACCAAATTTGAGATCAAAGTAAAAAAATAATGAAAAGTTACCCTGCGCATTATATAAGTATGTACAGGGAACTTAAGAACCCAGTCCGCAAGATGAGGCGAGATGTAGTTCAAAGGATAAGCAAGCTGAAGTGGCAGTGGGCTGGCCATATTTCAAGAAGAACCGACAACCGCTGGGGTTTACCCCAGCGGTTGTCGGTTCTTGAGTGGAGACCGCGACTCGGCAAACGTAGTGTAGGATGCCCTCCGACCAGGTGGGATGACGGTTTGCGAAAGACTGCTGGCAGATGCTGGATGCGGCAAGCTGAAGCCAGGGCGCTATGGCGCTCATTAGGGCAGGCCTAGGTATGTCCAGGACTGGTATAGGCTGATGATGATGATGAAGATGAGGCGCTGTACCTAAACCTATGAAAAAATAGGACGTCACAATCACGTCTCAATAAATCTTCAAACTGAGTTCTCGGAGAGCAGATCACTTCTAGAAGGGCCATTTTAGGAAATGGTCACAGAACGCTTGAACTTCCGCCACAGACGACCGACGTTTCAAAAGTTGGGTAGGAACGCTAGTTTTAGTTGTCTGTAGGACTATTGACGTAATTTAGGTGAATAATAAAAAATCCGACGTATGACCGCCCTCAAAATCAAAGGAGGTTAGGATTGTAACTCGATGAAGGAGGTTCCAAGTTAGGAAGTATACTAACACGGTGTGAAGACTATACTAATGGTGGCGTTGGTGTTTCTCTTGAGGATGCATTCTTTGGCGTCGTCCGCGCAGCTGTTGACACCCACGCTCTCAATGGTGGCTAGCTTCGATCCTGCAATAGGTATTAAAAAATATTAATTTAATTGCTTAGACCTACAATAGAATACCAATACTCCATATTGCATACCAAGATAGAGAAATTTTATTAAGGCCCATACCCCACCGAAAGTGGCGCCGCCACCTAATTTGTCTTATTATTCCGTTTAACAAAGGAATTTTCAAAAATCCTTCTTCCAGTTTGTGATACCTATCATAAGCTTTTTTTTAATGCCTGTGTAATAGTTTTATTCAATTTAGTTTAGGAAGAGATACGAAAATAGATTTTGGTGGCCACCAAGTGCAACTTCGTATCTCTTCCTAAACTAAATAGAATAAAACTATTACAGATGCATTAAAAAAAAGCTTATGATAGGTATCACAAACTGGAAGAAGGATTTTTGAAAATTCCTTTGTTAAACAGAATAATAACATAAAGTAGGTGGTGGCGCTAGTTTAGGTGCTGTATGCGCCTTAATATGTATTTGCATAATACAATGTAAATATTTGTACCTACAAAGTAAACAATATAGATACATAATTATGTATCTATCTTATATCTATATTGTTTACTTTGTAAATGTTTGTAAATACAAATTAAGTAATATTATTTAAATTTCTCTCGATCTGCAGATATTGGCTATTCTGGATGTTTAAAAAAATTCCTATGGATGTTTACACAATTTTACAATAATTATATTCTTATTCTGATTTCTTATTCTTAAAAACTTATGAGAACAGTCTTTTATAATCATCTAGGATCTAAAAACATAGCCCATAAAGGTAGACTTAGGTACCTACCTACGACTGTATTGTATGTCTTAGGTACCTACCTACAACTGTATTGTATGTCTTAGGTACCTACCTACAACTGTATTGTATGTCTTAGGTACCTACCTACAACTGTATTGTATGTATATTAAAGATAACCTGTTGAAACTGTAGGTACACATTATACATAAGATCTTTTTTGTACAACAGTTAACAATAAAATTATTTCTGATTCTGATTCTGATCAGAGTGCTTGGGAAGACAAATCCAACCACGAATCCTACGACCCAAACTCAACGGGCCTAACTCGATGTACCTACCTAGCTAGAATGTTTGTAACTATGAACTCTGTTATCATATCACATTTCCTTCTCTAATCGCCTGCAGCTGGGCAAAGACTACGCCTGTACCTAACGCCATCAAATTCAGTTTTGGTAGTTATATCATTATTATCATTTTATCCCAAAGAATTTTGATATATTCCCAACTACCCCATTGACTTCCCCATCAATGGGGTGGTTGGGAAAATAAATTCCCATCCACCCCATTATAAAAGTCAATGGGGTGGATGGGAATTTTCACCCCATTGACTTGATTAAAATAAACCTGACTTTTTTACTATGGAAATATTAAATCTCACTATTTACTATTTACATAATTGTATATATGTATAAGTAGGAATAGTCGGAAATAAAAAAGGCAACTCTTTTGAGCAAATCAAGTTCTGGTTTATTGACAATCACTGTTGGACAATAAAAAATTATAATTGCCAAAGTACGTAATAATTATGTCTCTTTCGTTTGCTGTTTGACCTTTTCACACCTAATCGGCTAAACGGATTTTAATGAAAATTGGTAGGCAAATAAGACGATATCCCGGAGTATGGCATCTACGAAAACTTTTAAAACTATAATGGTTAATAACATTAAAGTCATTTATAACGGGATATTCTTCCGTGATCATGGCGCATGAAACTGTGCCGAAATATTGGAAAACTCAAAAATCGATTCATGGTAAAACCTCTTTCTATATTATTAACTGGATATTTACCATGTAACTATTTTATTTAAAGTGCACACCATCGTCGTCTTGTATAATTAGTAAGGTCTATTTGATTATTTTATGTAATATTAGAACTCTTTTTGCCTGAAAAACGGGTTATCACCTAGTTCAGGCACACGCATTGTTTTAATTCCCTAAAAATTAGATTATGTACTTCTTTGTTATCGTTTTGGTCCTAAGATATTTTGAATAAATTATTTTATTTATTTTAAATTAACCTAGCCCATGCCATTAAAGTCGACGTCATCATCATCAGCCAATACCAGTCCACTGCTGGACATAGGCCTCCCTTTAATGAGCGCCATAGCGCCCTGTATTCAGCTTGCCGCATCCATCCAACATCTGCCAACAGTCTTTCGCAAATCGTCATCCCACCTGGTCGGAGGGCGTCCTACACTACGTTTGCCGAGTCGCGGTCTCCACAAGAACACGCTTACCCCAGCGGTTGTCGGTTCTTCTCGAGATATGGCCAGCCCACTGCCACTTCAGCTTGCGAATCCTTTGAGCTATGTCGATAACCTTAGTTCTCTGTCGGGTGTATTCGTTACGAATCCTATCCTTCAGAGAAACTCCGAGCATAGCTCTCTCCATAGCTCGCTGGGCGACTTTAAACTGGTGGACCAGCCCTACCGTGAGTGTCCACGTCTGAGCTCCGTAGGTCATGACGGGTAGGACGCACTGATTGAAAACTTTCGTTTTCAAGCATTGGGGTAATGGTTGACGACAAGACTCGACGTAGTTTGCAGAATCTATAAACTATGTAGTTATACCTAATGCGTGCAGCCAAAGATTGACGGATCACGTATTTACCTGCGCAGGTGATAGTTCGCAGGCCATTTTGGCGGTATGCGAGGCGAGAGGGGAGGGACGGGACCGTTTTATATATAGATATAGATTAGGATTTTGAGCGCGACTATACCTGAGCTAAATCCCATCTACTAGCAACTGATGATCTGACAGATCTCATCTTTGGCTGCGCGCATTGTAATAGGTGTATGCTGGATGCGAAAGCTGAAGATAGGGCGCTATGGATTAGTGGAGGCCTATGTCCAGCAGTGGACAAATATAGGCTGATGATGATGATGTCCAGCAGTGGATTTTGACAGCTGATGATGATGATTTATAGTACCTACTAATATAACAAAGAGGAAATATTTGTTTGTTTGAATTGAATAGGCTCCGAAACTACTGATCCGATTTGAAAAATTCTTTCACCATTAGAATCCTTTATTATCCCTGATGAACATAGGCGATAAAATCTACACATGCAAAGCCGGGGCGGGCCGCTAGTAGGTAATAAGTATACAGGGCTGTTACCTACTTAAAGCTATATGCTAGTTGACATAACTAATGATTTAAATTTTTGGAATTTCCTAATGAGAGAGATAAACGACTAACCATAGGTAGGTACATTCATTATTTATCGATCAAAATACAATAAAGTATCATTGCAAAATGATGAGCAGTTTGTGATGAAAATAAGCTATTTAGTCATTACACTAATCACCGACTAAATAGGCACTAACCTTCATAGTCTTCCTCAGGATATGACTAAATAGTGATGACCATAAGTAATGACCACATGGTCAAAGAACGTGACCACCTGGGCCCCAAGTACAAACCATCTGGGGATAGTACCGACCGAGACGTGATCGTTTCGTCGTCGAAGGGGCCTCTTCCCAGGTCGTATTGTGAAAAGGATAGGCATAGGATTTCGAGTTCATAGGAGCGGGATAGAGCAGAACGCGTGTGCCAAGTGCAAAAATCAAGATTTCTTCTAATTAAAAGAGTACGGTTCTAGTAGGTAATCAAATATTTATTTTGGCTAACCTGTTACCCTGCTCTTGCTTTATTTTTCAATATAAAAATCAAGTCACTAAGTCTAATTGTTTGGGAGAAGAAGGCAAATATGTTATCAAAATTGAGATATTTTAGAAAAAAAATTCATCAAACATAATCAACTTATAAAAAACTATTTTGGCGCCTTTGTATACAGAATGAAATGGAATATTAGGTATAGGAGTATAAGAATCATAGATTACATATTTGAACAGCAGTAAGATCTCAAAGAACATGGAAATGTTGATTTTTTCGAAAGACCAGCCTTTCATTTGCCTCTATCGCTGACAAGGAACTATGCAAATTCCATTAATGATGAATGAGTGCCTAGCGCCCTGTCTTCAGCTTACCACATCCAAAATCTGCCTGCAGTCTTTTGCAGTAATCCCACCTGCCCCAACGGCGTCCTACACTACATTCGCTGAGTAGCGGTCTCCACTCAAGAACACGTTTACCCCAAGTGGTCGCCGGTTCTTCGTGAGAAATGGAAATGGCCTTCTCACTGCAACTTTAGCTTGCTAATTCTTAGAGCTGGTGGATAACTTTGGTTCTCTGTCGGATGTATTAGCTACGAATCCTATCCTTCAGAGAAACTCCAAACATGCTCTTCTCATAGCTCGCTGAGCGACCTTGAACTGGTGGACCAACCCTACCCTGAGTGTCCACGTGTCGACAATAGCCTAACTACCAGCTTTGGTACCTTTAGCGAGTTAGTACATTACATAGGTAAGTATCGTGTTTATAACAGACTAGCAGCGCCTCGCGGTTTCAACCGCGTAGTTCCCGTTCCCGTGGGAATTCCGGGATAAAACATAGCCTATGTCACTCCCTGAAAAGTAAGCTTTCTAATGGTTGAAGAATTTTTTAAATCAGCCCAGTAGTTTTTAATTATATTCGTGACATACAAAATACAAATCTTTCCTCTTTATATTAGTCACAGATATCAGAAACAATGATAATTAGTGTAGATAGTAGATATCTATCATATTTCTATGTGTGGTTGTCTCTTCTTTGCCGACATTTCACCAAGATTTCACTGTTACCTTGAATAGCAAATTTTAATCCTATAAAATCATATTATAGATCCGCTAATCCGAGCCATCGAAAGAATTCTGTACAAACAAAGCATGCACCTACCTCGTATCGGTGAATAACCGACCTCATTAGCTATGTTGATAAACAACGTTAAATACTGTGGTATGTATGTATATTTATGGTACCTAGAACCTTTACCTTCTTATGTTTTAGAATGTTCTAAAGTGGGTTTGTTTGTCCTTCCTTCCCGCCCTAAGCAACCAATCGACTTGATTTTTGGCATAGAGTTAGTTTAAAGGATGTAGGGAGCAACATAACCTATGGTTTATGCATACCTACTTTTTTGTTTTTATCCCATAAATCTGTTTCTATGTGATAGAAATAACCTCCAAGGACGCGTGCGTATTCGCGGGCAGCAGTTAGTATATCATAATATGATTATGAAAAAAAAGTGTTCGAATCCCTTAGTTTTAAAGTTTTTTTTAATTTGCGGGTCAAATACCAAAATCCGCATGCCCAGCATGGGGATTATGCCCTCCTCAAGATAAGCCGATAAGCAATTATCAGGGTGAGACGTGCTTTCAGCAGTGGACAATTATTTATTTATTTATTTAACACTTTATTGCACACAATTATAAAAAGTACACAATTGGTGGGCATAATGCCAAATAGACAATTAGATATAGGTTGTTGAGGAGGAGGAGACTAGGAATAAAAACGAATCCACAGATATCAGAAATAAAGAACGAATCCCTCGGGATTAACATTTTATATGGCCATTTCGGCATCATTTTGTATATAACTGCAAAAAAATCATCCAACTCGGCCCATAAATAGCGGAGAAATCGACGAACACAAAATAACACCTACAGCTGATATAGCCGAACATAAAACCTATTCCTTTTGTCGATTTCGGTTAAGGTGGCGATAGGTGTGAATTGGGCGAATTTGGGTTACATAAAAAAAAAAAAACTCCGTCATCTTTATCGAAAAAGCTAATTTTTTTTAAAATAACAATTATTATCTATGGGATATAATATAAGGCAGATCCCCTTCTTTTTGAAAATGCAAAAAAAAATACCGTAAAAATTGTGCAAAGTACCATCTGTTTTATTAGTTTTTACATTTTTTCTCCTAAGCTATAAGGATTTTTTTATTATCATCACCATATTAAAAAGAATAATACCGAGGGAACCTTCGGCTTATTTTTGAAAATAAATGTCCTAATTAATAGATAATCAGCAGTTTTTGCGCTCACGCCGCTCTGCTTTGTCCCGCTCCTATGAACGCGAAATCCTATGACTATCCTTTTCACAAAATGGCGTCATAATTATATCGGCCCCTTAACAAATACCTACTTAGCCGCGATTAATTAGTAAAATGACTAACAACGTGGATACGTAGTAGTATGGGCATGGGTGATTCGTTATGGGTAAATCAACCAACATTACCTACCTAAATAAGTATTTAGTAGTAATGTTATGTACCTAGTAGCTAGGTAACGTTTTTAAATTTGTTTGCTTAATAACCGGGTTTGTCCGCGTTTCCTCCGAGCCTTATGTTTTGGTCTAGAAATACCCCTGTAAAATTTCAACTCGATGCATTAAGTAGGCAACTAGATCTGGCGTCAAGATTTTTAGTGTGATGTGATGAGACTTCACTACCTAGCTAGGTACTAGATATAGAGCAAAGACTTAAATCTTTGCAAGAGGGATGTAACATGTGTAGGTTTAAAAGTTTTTGCCAATTTGCTTCGCGGATAAGGTATTAATACTGCTTATAAATAATAAATTAAAGTATAATTAAGGATAAGGTTTAATATTGCTTATAAGTTATAAGGTAGTCAATTTATAAACGTCATGTAAAAATATATACTAATTTAACAAATTCGAAAGTAACTCAGTCTCTGTAACGTTTTCACACCTAAACAGCTGAACGAACCTTAAATGGTATCCCGGAGACAGACATAGGCTAATTGAAAAGCACGTGCAAAGTCGTGGGTAGCAGCTAGTCTATACTTATATTATAAAGAAGAAAGTTTGTTTGTTTGTTAATCATAATAATCCTAATAACTTTATTAGGTAAACTTTATAAGGTAAAAATGGTAATTCAAAGGTTAAATTTTAGGCTTTAAATTGGTTTCACATATTTTACCGAATTGTTTGAATTGAATAGTAACCATACCTAATGTATCACACGTGAATAAATGTACCGTCATTCGGGGTGACTATGTGCCACTTTTTGAGGTTTTCCTGATTTTCAGAAAAACTAGAGCAGTTTCGCTGTCTAAAAAAATACACTCACGTTAGCCAACCATTTATCTATGAGAAGAATGAGGTATCAAACCCGTATCTGTCATAAATATTACCCGGGACATAGTCACATTAGTCACCCCGAATGACGGTACTTGAACGTTAAATTTCAAATTCAAAATTATTATTTTTTGTTGATACCATGTTGTTTGTAGGTCTTGTAATAGAAAACAGTTCCAAAAATGACCCAGCTAGGGCACTTCAATAACAATACCTACTTGCAAAAGTAAGTTATAGCTTCGGTAGTTGCTGTTATTTATATTCAAGAGGGAAAAAGGGTCGGACAGATCGAGACCATAAGGGTTTCGTTCGAAACCCTTACAAGAAGGATAGCGAAACAAAAAACTGATATTAGACGCCATTTGGGCGGCAAATATGGCGGCGTGAGCGGCAAAGATACAGTGGCAAAGTTGAAATTCGGAAACAGCACATCGAAATCTATAAAAATCCCGGTAAACATTATAGGTAAAACTACCAAATGACTGGAGTATCAAAGTTTGAAATTGTACGAGAAAGAAAACAAATGTCTGTTTTGTTATAGGTGTCTATTGTATTATGTAGTAGGTATATCAGTTATCTAGTACCCATAACACAAGCTATGCTTATTTATTTATTTATTTTTAAATTTATTTATTTGTTATAGACACACTACAGGAGCGTAGTACCTATGATAAACACAATTTAATACCGACTATTATGTATCTCACAGATAAGGTAAATAACGTCTGTTATTTGAATCGTTACATACTTGCATGGCAAGGTATTGTCTAACTATCGCTTGCACTATATCAAAGACGAAACACTTTTTAATCTGCGATTACGTTTTACGAAACAGTGGTAAAAAACTAGGCCCCAACCTAATAGGTAAAAATTTGTAAAGTAAAAACATACCACAATCCGTGTAAAACTTCGCCTGAGCACTGGTCAGAAGAACGGCAACTGTCAAATAGAACAACATTTTGAAAATTCGAATTTCTTTCGCGCGCTAACGTGTGATCGACTCGCGCGCTTGTGTAAGACTGACCAATGACCACTCATCAACGGATGGACTATTGTGGTCTGACCTTTATTGCTTTATAATGCGTCGGGGCAAAGATAAGCGCGGAGGTCAGCGCAGAATGGCTAAGTTAAAAGATTGTTAAGGTTGTTTTCGCAAACAAAGAGTCAATGGCCCTTTTGTGTCTTTTGACACGCAAATTATAATGCACGCAAAATTACGTGTGAAAGCTATCATATTTAGCCAATACACTTCGCTGCCGACTACCCGGACGAGCTTCCCGAGAGCCAAGATGTATGAAAAAATAGGCTTGGTTTAGTCTAGCTTTATACTTACAGACGATCTTAGTTTCATCTATCTATTTAATCTCCTTTTGCTTTTGAAAGACTTGTCCATGCATTTTGTTGAATTTTGAAAATACAGAAAGATAAAATAAAGCAATTTATAAAACAAATAAGACTATAGAGATAATAAAACATTCGCATGACCCTGGAGTTATCGAAAACTATGTACCATCATTATTAATTTTAAAGAAGAGGATTTTAGCGAGAGTTACGCGAAAAAATAAGTTTCTAGCGAACAATGCCCCCCCGAAGTATGATATAATGCCGGTAATGTCATTTGGGTCCTTATATCGATATCTACATTAGGTACTCTAGGTACCTCAGAAGACTCTACCTACTATTTTTCTACAAGTGTCAAGCGAATTATAAGATTAAGTATATTTCCAACAGCTATTTAACCAAAAATTTCGCTTATGCTTTGTAGGTTGCTATTGTAGCAATACCTCCTACATCATAATCTGTACACACTCTTATTACGCGCCATCCATAGGTTATTTCATAGTTACTATTGTTAAGCACAACCCTAATGTAAACATTACTCGCCAGTAACGCATCGGACCTCAATAAAACAACACTTCAAATAGCATTGCATAAAACGTATTTCATTTCATAATATTATCTTCGCAAATAATTAAATTTGGTACAACAACCCAAAATACCAAACTATACTCCCAACCTGGAACCAAGTAAATCTATTTAGTATGTACCTACATTGCAAAATTTACTTACCTACATATTAATGAATGTTTTATTATAGGCCATATCCACACTGTACGCTCGCATACTCTTTGTCAGGCAAGTCAATCGACTGGAAGCATAGGTAGGTATAACTCGACTCATGCGCATGTTTCAGGAAAACTAACAAACATTGCGAATTCTGTACACAGTTTTGCGCACTTTGATACTTTGTTTCGGACAGTCAGCATCAAAAACAGGCCTTGAAAAATATTTATTAGTCATACATAGTCATATCATGGTATTCGTACTCATCAATTTACCTTCAAGCACTGTGGGTGGATAACCCAGTAGCATATGAAAAAATATCTTAGAAAATTATCAACCAGTAGGTAGGGCTTATTCCACTAATCCCCGTTGAAAATCCCCGTCAACGGGGATTAGTGAACTTTTTGTTCATTTTTCCCCGTTGACGCCGATGCGAACTCGTAACGGGGATAGAGCCAGCGTGGTCAACGATTTTACCGATTCTTTTTTATTAAAAACTAGTAGTCTGTCCGGCTTCGCACGAGTATATCCTTATAGCCTATGTTCATCACAAATAATTTTTCAATTATTATTTTATTCAATTCAAACAAACAAACCTCTTTAAAACTAGAATCTTTCAAAAACCAATTTGTGCAGGTTAGACGTGTGGACGGCAAGACCGTAGCTATGACCGTGTAGGCTGTGCAATACGGGATGCGTGGCTTTAAAAAAAACATTTTTCGCCGCGAGCGGCAAATATTGGCGGGGTGGCAAAGTTGTAATTCGGAAAAATGACATGGAAATCTATAAAATACTCATTTTCAAAACTCCCGAAACTTTACGGGTTATACGATAATACCTACTAACAAATGACTGAATATACTACTTAAACAAAAATATAACAAATAACTTGACTAATAAGCACACACAATGGGTTTTTTTTTTTTTGTAGGTATATTAGGGGTATGAATGTAACGCCATGAGGGCCCCTAGGCTTGCAGGGCCCATGGGCCCGGGCCTTGTGGGCCTTGGGGCTAATCCGGGCCTGGGTATACTACCTTGATAGTCTAGTAACACTTTAGCAGTAGGTACTTCACCTACCTACCTACATTAGTGAATCTACTAATGTCACAGTTCTTATTACAGCCTTGGATTTTATGTTTGCAGTAATTTTATAAAAGATTTCCTTTTTAGTTTTTGTTTGCTGTTTTGCCTTCCTTATTCATGGAACGGCTATATCATAAACAGAGGATATTCAATTCAGATTAACTTTCGAAATCCGCTGTCAAAATTTTACTTTGAACAGTTTGAACCAATATCATCATAACATTAGAAATTCTAATCAGCCAACGTTCTATTCTAATTTAGAATAGAACGTTGGCTTCACTGATTTTCTCAAACAAATAATTTGAGTGATTTAAAAAATCTTTTTGTACGTCGTGCCTGCTAGCTAATTATCTAACAGGCAGGAGCCTGTCCCTAGTTCATAAAACTACCAACAATGAAGTTACAGCGTCACTCACAATTCGAGTAATCTCACAAACCTTGCGACTTTTCCTACGAAAACATAACCACCTTTATAACCAAGCGTGGGTGACAAGCAAGCAAGCCCTAATAACTTAACTATGGTTCTGGAAATAATGGGATTTTCACGTCTTCTTCCAGGGGTAGGTGTTTGTGCCTGAGGTAGAGTGGTTCTACTTATTCCAGGTTGCTATAAAAAAAACACAGTTTTACCTAAGAACAGTAAATAATACTTATACTATGTTTTTATTTCAGACACAAAAAGTAAAAAAAGTAAGAAGTAAAATATATACTTAAACATCTCGTAGTATAAAAAACAAATAGTTTGTTACTACCGGATGGGAGGGTTACCGTCAACGCTCCGTACCTTCTTTGTATGGAAATAGCACTCTGTGGTGTTCCTATAACCATTTTCAAACGTCAGTTTATCTGTCAAACTTACCATCCGTAACTACTCGTTATTGGTTATGTGGAAACTAGTCGTAGCTTTTATATTATGACTGTCCGTTGAATATAGAAACTGGGCATTAAGCAACTTTATCTAGGGTTTTATAAAAAATATCTGAGCGTCTCTGGTTGTAGCGACGCGTGACCCGAGAGTTGTGAGTATCTGGCAGAGCGTATCAGCATTGCCAACCAGCATCTTGGAAGGCTGGTATTGATATGGATCAGTTGAGCTACCTGTAGATCATTTGCAACAGTCTGCAGTTATCTGAAAGGTACTTTAATTGACTTCTATTATTTGATTGAATTTACATTTTAGTAGGTAACAGTTCTAGTAATTATTTTACACTTATTATTTTAAGGTACCTATACTTATTAATTTACATTATTCAACTTTTCTTTACTTACTTTGCTGATAAATTACCTATATATTTTTCTTTCAACGGCTAATACATAACACTTAATATATTGTAACTGAGTGAGCTTATTTACTTTTTATTTTTTTTATGTAATATTTTATAATCACAGGGTCCTGTGATTGTTCTTGTTCTGGTCTAGGCAGAATAACAGCGCCTTCTGTTCATAACAGTTGGCATTATGCTGAGCCTGGGCCCATTTGCTACTGCAGCACACACTGATAACCTAATTATACCTTTTTCTATTAATTTTCTACATTTTTATTTAACTAGTTTTTCCACTCGCAATATTGTTCTTTATTTTTTATGAATGTGTTTAATTTTTGTTTCAGTATTGTAAATTTATGTTGTGTGTAATTGTAGTGGCAAATAAATGATATGTCTATGTCTATGTCTATAAATTTGTTTTTTATCTGTTAAATATTGGAAAACTCAAAAATCGAATCATGGTAAAATATCCGTTAGAAATGACTTTAATCTGTGTAGTTAATCCTTTTTGACCGTATTGTTATATATATTATAATGGAAATTGTAACTCTGTGGTTTACCCCATTATAATTTAATCTATACTAATATTATAGAGTTTGTGAATTGTTGGTAACATTGTAGGGAGAAATCTCTGGATCTACTGAACCGCTATAAAAAATTCTTTCACCATCAGAAAGCTTACTTTTGCTTATGTTTTATCGCGGAATTCCCACGGGAACGGGAACTACGCGGATGAAACCGCGAGGCGCTGCAAGTATATAAAAATATATATATAAATTTATTACAGCTAGGTAAAAGCCGTGGTCACCCTTTTAGTTGTATGAGACGTTGGTTCAGGACTGTAATAAAAGTTATGCTGACCACTATCTCAGATTAAGTAGAGGAGGAAGGTAAAGCTCTATGAAGGAACAATTTGATATGATGCGGTGTTCTATCTAAGGCTTTGGTCTCTTGATCACCACGCAGTACGCCTTGTAATGTCAGGTCGACTGTCTGTGCAAAGTCAAAGTCAAAAGTCTTTATTTCCATAAATACAAAAATGTACACTTAGAAAACGTCAAATTCTTAAAATAAAACATTGACACGGAAATAAAGTTAAGTATATTTTTTATTTCGGTCGCATCGGTATGTAGACTAAGGTAAAGAAGCGACGAAGAAACCTTTAGCCTGTTAGTTGTTATTTTTCGAATTGGAGCACAACCTGTCCCAAGCTTTTTTATCTTCTAGATATTCTGATATTTTGTAGTAGGTAAGCCTTTTTTCCTTCCACAAAAAGGTTTCTACAATTTGTTTGAATTTATTTACTGATAGATTTTGCAACTCACTACCTAGGAGTTTGGTTGTAGAAGCGTATACAAGATACATAATTTTGTGAACCCTGGTGCTGGGCACAGCAAGTTTATGTTTATTTCTAGTATTTATATGATGTATATCGCTATTTATAATCGGCGAGTGATCACAGACGCAGCTATAACATAGGTAAGTATATTTTTATTACGTCAGCAAAATATGTCGGCAGATATAGCACGATAAATACCTACATAATATACCTACGTCCATCCACGTCTGAACGTCCCTCCAACAAGGGGGTGTTTTACCAAAAACACATACACAGGATTTGTGTTAATAATTGGAGGTGTTCAGATGAGAAACTAAAACCGACTTAAAATTCAGGTTTTTGCTTTATAGTGCGTAGCGCGAAAATTTAATAATGTCCCAAAAAATTTCGATTTCGACAGGAAAATTTTTGGGACATTATTAAATTTTCGTGGACTTAAAATTCCTACGTATTTACACTGATTTGTCAGTTCTTCGGGACAAATACTCTAAGTATTTGTCCCGAAGAACTGACAAATCAGTGTAAATCGATGGTAAGTACCATAGTTTATGGAATAAACTATGGTACTTACCATCGATTTTTAATAGTTTATTCCATAAACTATGGTACCGCTTCGGGAACGTTCTCCATAGGTACAATAAGAAAAAAAAACGAGAGAATTTTCCCCAACAGTCTTTATTTGACGAAAAAATCGACGAACATAACGATAATATAATATTACGTATATCAGTTATCTAGTACCCATAACACAAGCTCTGCTTACCTTGGGGCTAGATAATGCTGTGTGAATTGTCCAGCATTATTTATTTATTTATTATTCATTTGTTCGAAAGTTTGTTCAAAGATTGACAAAGGCATCCATAACAATGCCTTTTAGTAATCTGCCTACGTGTTGAATGAGCCAATACATAGATTGAGAATTAAGACCTGGCGATCTTCGAATCTTCACAAACGTGTTTGTGATGATGGGCAGAAACTCCAGTTCACGAAGTGATAGACTATCATACAGGAGTGCCTCAGTAAGGTGGATCCAAACGGTATAGAAAACCGCTGTATTGTGTTAAGCTGTACAAAAACAAGCAGGTACATACATACCTACATTATTCACCAATGAAACAGTCAATTCCCAATTGTCATCAATTCATCGAGCGATTGTGATCACATCCTCATTGTGAACCAATGATCCGTGATGGACACAAATTGATGTTATTTGGGAACTTTAAATAACCTACAGACTACGTGGTATTTCTTTTTCTAAGAGTCTTAGGTATATTTCTTTATTAAATGATTTTACTTTGATCTTCGTTATTTTTATCAGCCTGTGTTAGTCCACTGCTGGACATAGCTCTCCCCTGATGAGCGCCATAGCGCCCTGACTTCAGCTTGACGCATCCATTTCAATCCTAAGTCTTATAATATGTTATTTATTTTGCCAAAACATAGAGAACCACTCTTTGCGACACATCCTGTATACGATAGGTACTTACTTTAACTATCTAATTAAATTGTAATTGCGTATAATATTAATAAGAATTTTAATTCTAAAACTCTAGAAAGTCTATTATTATAACTGAGTATATTATTCTTATTCGTATTGTGTAGGTATGTCTTCTTTCGATAATAACTAGTCCTTGTCTAAGTGCTAATTTTGTAGGCCTAAATAGCCCTAAATCAGTAAAGTTATTGATTTTGACCAAAGAGTCAAGAAACTCTTTTGTACAAATCTTTTATTATTTACGAAATACTGTAATAATTTACTTCCTACAGACCGAACAACAACTTCACTGTACCTACTTCACTTTTAGAAATGTTGACACTAAGCTAAATAACTATTCTCATATTTACATATGTGACTGTGTCTATTTTGAGAGTTAAATCTTTAAACCTTACCATTTGGGACTTATTTGATTGCACCATCTACCTTCCACTCCAGGACAAGAAGATCTACCTACATTACGTGTTGTGCATGCCTGTTGGAAGCACACATTCTATATATACTATGAAAGTTTATAATTGTGTTTATAGCTCATGTTTCATTATAATAAATTACCATCCTTATCTTGTGGATATTCATCCCTCCCAATCGTAGGTAAAGCAGTTCTCCTCCACCTTCATAATTCGTATCGCTAAGGCTTTTGTTCTAACTTAGAGCGCAGGTTCGAATCCTGCCGAAATCATTTTTTTTGGGACTTATTTAATTTCCTACCTCTAAGGTTTAGAACTCGCGGCCTGCTCCTGTTTCATGGCCAACAGCCGTGATCAGCAGCTGACCACAATAGGTACCTACAGCCTGGATCTCTTTAAGACATGACTGATAGGTATGGTCTTGTATATCTCCGTGATACATCGTTGGCCACCTTGTCTCGTATCAGGTAAGGTTGTTGTCAATGTAAGTCTGAGTATGGCCTTCCCAGGCTTAGATGCAGGTAAAAAGGGGACATACGTTCTTCCAGCATTACTTGTTACCTTAACACTAGGCGCATACAGCACCGAAAGTGGCGCCGCCACCTAATTTGTCTTATTATTCCGTTTAACAAAGGAATTTTCAAAAATCCTTCTTCCAGTTTGTGATATCTATCATAAGCTTTTTTTTAATGCCTCTGTAATAGTTTTATTCTATTTAGTTTAGGAAGAGATACGAAAATAGATTTTGGTGGCCACCAAGTGCAACTTCGTATCTCTTCCTAAACTAAATAGAATAAAACTATTACAGAGGCATTAAAAAAAAGCTTATGATAGGTATCACAAACTGGTAGATGGATTTTTGAAAATTCCTTTGTTAAACGGAATAATAACATAAATTAGGTGGTGGCGCCACTTTGGGTCCGGTATGGGCCTTCATGGCTGAAAACACAGAGTGCGATATGCAACTACTTGTACCGACGACGGCGCGCCCCTGCGGATCGCACCGCCGACGCTAGCAGTGATCGTGTTAATAAATGGCTGATGTTGTGTTACAACCAATCAAAAAAACACACGCTACATATTTTAAATTTTGTGCAATTTACCCAATGAACCACACATTTGGAAAGACGGCATTATTTTATTAGATGGGAAGTTATGATACCGAGGTAGTTTGTAAATTGTCATAATCATTATGATGTTACCCACAGTCATTTATTTGAACGTGTACAGTCATTTTACCATTGAGTGAACTCGTCATAACCTAAATCGATCTTATCCACTTTATAGCCACATTGTCCACCCACAACTACATTATGTCAAGGTCGGATTTCTCCAAACAAAACTATTTCAGCTTGATCGAGTTTAAGGCCTGTATTATGAAACTATGCTCAGTCATCGATCTATGCTTGAGTATCGCTTTTGCCATAAAATCTATACTCAAGGATAGATAGATGACTATGAACAACCTTTTATGATACGGGCCTTAGTTTTCATACTCATTGCTTATACACATTACTTCTTTGTTATCCTTTATTTTGAATAAATTATTTTATTATTTATTTATTTTATTGACGTAGCTCTTTATTTGTTTTGTCTTTTAAAGTCTTGTTTATATGTACTTTTTTTCTTGCTATCAAGTGTTTATGAATTTTAGGATAATTGTTCTTTATTTTATGAAACCGTGTGATGCCGGCTTAGAATTTTCACCACCCCATCTCTTCCTGTGACGAAAGAGACGACTAAGTGACATACACACGAAGCGCGGGTAGCAGCGCCTTTTGCAGAATAGATCTACCACCGAACTGAGATCAACCCGCATGCCCAGCGTGGGGATTATAGGCATCACCCCCATGACTAAAAAATCTGGGTAAGGCCTGCGTCCAGCAGTGGACCATTATAGGCTGTTGAAGAGGCTGAGAGGCTGTTCTTTGTTTGATACTATTGTTTTTAGTTGCATTTTGAGCTCTGAACTGTCTGCTGTCTAGCTTACCTGGTTCAAGTGTTACTTAAGTTAAATAGGAATGTTTTTATTCAGTTCAATAATAACTGTATGTTTCCCAAATATATATAAATAAATAAATACTCGCTGACCTGCACAGCTGTCAATTCAGATAAATATACCTACCGAGATATAATCATGACCTACGTAAGTTTTTTTAACCTTTACTATCCCATTTATCCCACAGCTGGACAAAGGGTTAATAACCCCTGTATTGATAAACTTCTTTCATCTTTACGGAATAGCTAGAAATTGTTTCTTTTCTATTGACCTACGTCAGAGTGAGGAACAACATAAGCTACCAAAGTAACCATGTTTAAAATAAAAGAACTTGGCATTTGAACGTTTATTTATTATTAATTTTCAATAGTACAGTAAAGATCATATAATTTATAAATACGTAGTCCTTATTGTGCATTTCTCATTGGGTCTAAGTACTTACCTATTATAGTAAGGTTTTTTCGGTTTTGGCTATTAATGCGTCACTTGCACTGGGGCGATTTTCTACGTAAATTTAATAATCTCAAAAATTCCGACTTAGACGGGACTTGAATCCGCTACCCTCCCTCAGTACGATATGCCGGGGTCAAGTGACGTAGGAGTCGAAAAACTCTGGGACTTTGTTCGGACTCCGAAGTGGCGACAGGGGAAACATTGAAGTTTATCCAGACCTGTTCAAAGGCTAAAGTTACCCAATATAATGTAAATCCAATTTGACAACTTGTATCAAATGACGACGGCCATATTTAATATCTTTAATTACCTATATTATAATTTTATTTGATCTTAAATTCCCAATGAGCGAATGCGTTCTATGTACATATTATATAAGTAAGTTTAAAACGAATACCATGATATAAATATCTTAATTATAAAAAAAAATACATTTTTTTCTACTAAATTATAACCAAACCTAGTCTAATCTACAATATCAATATCTATAAGGATTATTATTTTCAAAGTAAATGACACTATTCGTTTAACTTCATTTACTTTGAAAATAATCCGTAATTCTGTGAAGAATAGATTTACAAAATTCGCATTCAAAGCAACTGAAAATTATAGTTAATTTAAGCGCTTGACACTGCTTTTGAATTAATCACATACATACTTTAAACTTATTTACGATACAATTAATATATAAGTCTATCTAGTTGCTAAAGATAATATCAAATTCAAAATTATGAGTACATTTTATTTATAATCACAATAAATCATTAAAATAATCATTGACTGCTTTGAAGTGTTTAGTAATTAGGAATTAACGTTAAAATTTAACACATCGTGTGTTTTTTCCTACTTTATTTCATGAGCAAAACCTGAAAGAAGATTATTATTATCTTGTTATGTCGATTTCAAAGAAAAAATAAGGGGCTTTATTTTTTTGAAGCTAAACACTCAAAAACTTATTAAAACTTGTACAATTTTCAAAGAAAAATAACAATTTAAGAGACTAGCTTAAATACAGGACTAGGTAGATTAGATACATACAAACAAACGAAAATAAGATACCTATACTCTAGCTATTTTAAGATACAACATTTGTTATCAAGACAATCTATTAATATCATTTTCTGTCAGCATTTACTTTTCAAGACAGATCTCAAATCAATAAGTAGAGTAGTGCAAATTCAGTCAAAAAATCAACTGAAAGAAAATGAAATGAATTTTACTTTCAAATAAGTAATTCATTAATACCAATAATATAACACTAAAGATGTCTCCAAAGGTTAGATTAGGCTTTTCGACAAATATTGTACCTTGCCTAAGTTAAGGATGACTCACGCTAGACCGTGCCGGGTCAGGACCGAGTTTCGACCGACTTCTCGTTCGTTGTTAGTTGGTCCGCCGTCACTCGGTTGCTGCTCGGTATAGCGTGTGTGTCCATACACAATATCTATAATATTAATTGACCGTGCTACGGCCGACACTCGGCTCGGAACATTCTAGTGTAAGTCATCCTTTACACTTACATATTTTTAAATATTTTAGTTACATAGTTACATGCCCGGACATGTAGAGGCGCGACGTTTCGCTGCAATCGAGTGACCGGACTGAGGCTCTGTTATGTTAACCCCACATTTACCCTTAGATAACCCGAGTCAAAACCAGATGTTAGGTTGTTTGTAAAGTTATAAGTGATTGCACGATCCTCGTCGATGTGTGCAAGGCGCCTTATGAGTTTGGCATTCAACTTCGTTATCAGAATTATCATCATGAACAGTTTTCTCATTAACAACCTCACTTTTTTGCCTCGGGAATCTATAATTAAAATACTCTCCCAGAAGCTTCTGACCATGCTCAGAATCTAATGGGATGGCATTGTAATTGTCGTGCTGAGCTACATCATTCTGAACCTCGTAGTAATTATCAGAGAAAGCAGCTGGGTCTAGATTTTCATAGGCCTTAAAATATTCCGGAAACAGGATTGGTAAAACTTGCAGTTTCGTGTAGACAGATTCAGCGTTCGTGTTGTAGGTATCCCTGGGGTTTCTCGAGAAGCGGAACCTAGCGTGGGGGTGGGGGTAGGCAGGGAAGGCTCTAGCGTCCCAGTCCGGTCCACAGCAGCCCTGGGTCGTGGCGATTCGCGTTCGGGTACCCATCGGCCTCCACAATTGATCTGCGGTTGTAAGATCTACGTACAACGGTATTTATGATTAAACTTTTTAGTGATTATTGACTAAAAAGTACAATTGAGTCATACATAAGAGTAGAAAAACATTAAAATTAAAAGTAATTGCAACACAATTTTATCGTACTTTTTTTTATCTTTATTTACCTACCTAGTATTTTCCAATTATCCAAATATTTTATTGTTTTGATAGGTACATTGAGAGTTGAGTCCTAAGTTCGGTTACGCAATGTATCGAGTCAAATAATAGAGAATGACGAACAAATAACACAGCTTCATCTACCTCCAAAGCAGAACTTGTGTTATAGGTACTAGATGACTGTTAATCTTAATATAATAACTACATAGAAACACCCAGAACTCATGAAACAAATAACTGCAGATCATACAAACATTTGTCGCAAGGCGGAAATGGAAGCCGCAATATTCTGATTTGTGTCTCTGAAGTCTGATAAGTAGCCGTTGTTGTATGGGTTTTGCGTAGTTCCATACCTATGTAGAGGAACAAATACCTATCATACAGAAATGAAACGTCTCGACAATGCGACGACTCGATGCTGTCAAGTATCCGAACATAGGGCTCTATTGTCTCTCCTATCCCAACTTCTCCCTTAGATTATCCGAGTCAAAACAAGATCCTACTGGGGAGTTTGTATAAGTGATTGTAAGCCCCACGTAAAAAACGGGGGTAAGGTATTGAGATTTTGACATTCAACGTTTTTTCTAGTAAATCGGAACCTAGCGTGGGGATGCGGGTAGGTAGGGATGGCTCTAGCGTCCCAGTCCGGTCCAGAGCAGCCCTGGGTCGTGGCGGTTCGCGTTCGGGTACTTATCGGCCTCCACGAATGATCTGCGGTTGTAAGATCTACGTACAACGGTATTTATGATTATACTTTTTAGTCATAAGAAGAAACTACAGAAACAGATTCCAGAATTCGGTTTGACGGTAGTATCTGGACGTCGTCGTCAAACTGAACTCTGGGTGGCAATCTATCTACAGGATGGAATAGGTAAATGAACGTTACCTGCACAAGCAGTGACGGTGTGGCGTGGGTTAGTACCACGCTACACCACCACTGGGCGGTTTTCTACCAAGCAGACTCAAAACAAAAATACTGAACCGGCTTGGAGGTTGATATTCCCAACCGTCAACTCCTAATAATAACAAGTGCGAATGTACCGGCGAGCGCGCTTCGCTAGCCGGTACATTCGCGAGGTTTTTAGAGTTTTTTTCGGATTTTGAGGGAAAATAAGCAAGATTACGTTAAACAGCAAAAATGATAGTAATTACCCGAAATGCTGAAGATAGATTTCATCCATCATCAATGTCACAAAAATATCCAACATAACATGGCTCAAGCCATTTTTTTTTATTATATGACACATACAATACAATACACAACAATATGACACGTACAATTTAAAAACAAATCCTACCTATTATACCTGTATTTCGGTTAGATATTTCCCCTGATACCCTGCAGGTAACAATCGTTCATTTTAATATTATATTGCTGCCTAAATAAATAAAATAAATAAATAATGCTGGACAATCCACCCAGCATAACTAGATTATAAATTGATTGATTGACTAGATTTACTAAAACTTATATTTTAAAATTAACCAAGTTACAACAAAACAAACACAACATGCACGCACAGTCAGAGTTAAGACACACTGAGAGCGAATCGAAGGGAATTTAAAAAGACTGAGAGCATATTGACCCCATCTCCTTCGTATCAGATAAAAATACGCGCTATAAAACCTCAGAGATGCGCTTTCAGTGTACCTTGACCTATAAAGCACATCATAACATGGTAAATAACATGGTAAATAAATAGAAAGCTGGTTAATCTACACGGCAATATCCCGATGTGTCTTTCTAGTGTTAGCGGGAAGTGTGCTATCAATATGAACAAACTACACTACTGATGATGATTACGATCAGTTTATTGAACTCTATGTCAGCCACGGCAACAGTGACTGAATGAATAGAAGTTCAGGGTATCAACCCACAGTACTCATTAGGGTATTGGTTTTCTACCCTTTGTTGCATTCTCTGATATTTGTATTAGTCTGTTACTAAAGGTAATCTTATAGCCACTTGGCATAATCGACAACAAGCAACTTGCTGCTGATAAAAGTTTAAAATATTAGTTAAGGTTATTGGTCGACAAACAGTCCTATTTAAAAAATGTCGAAATTAAGTAAACCGTGGAGTCTGCAGATGGCCCTTAGAGGATTTCTAAGCCCCAAGAGAATGTTCTCTCTGTGAGTTAAAAAGTACAAAATTAAAAGAAACTCCCTTTTGGGCCAAATTGTAATACAGCGGAATGAGGGCTGGAAAGGTTGCAGTGTAAATAAACAAGTGGTTGTGTCGAAAGTCTAAGTCAGCTGATAGAAGAGTGGCTGAAATACAGGTTGTGCTGTGCCTAGAGTGGGATAAGGTCAGGAAGAAGAAAATTGTCTAAGTATACAAATAACCACAGAAAAGGGGAAAATACTACGAAATAACCAATATGCCCACCTGATGTTCCCGGTCGGACGCAGAAGAGGACGCAGGGCATGGAACCTGCGCATGCCAGAGCCGCCGCCACCGCCGCCTGGTGGATAAGAAGATGCCTACTTTTATACGAACAGTTAACATTGACTGCCATCGAAGCTCTGCTGCTCTCGCCAGGTGTTGGTGTAGCAGCGACGACGACGCAACAATCGCATTGCTGAAGCTCTGCTAATAAGCTGAGCAGTCAAACAACGTTCAAGTTGAACAAAGACACACCCTTTTCAGATCAAATATCAAATTATAGAATGAAATTTGAAATTTTCCAAAACTTGTTACAATGGTGAAACCGCCCCACCTATAAGGGCATAATGGGTAGGAAGAAGAAGACCAAACGAAGACAGAACTTTCCCGTTCGTTTTCTGGAGACTATAATTTGAACAGAAATTAAATGACGAATTTTTAACCCTTTGTTTTCATAAGCACAGATTCTCAAAAAACAAACCCTCAACAGAAAAGAAGTGTTTTGTTTAAAGATAAATTAAGGTATTATGCATCCAGTCAGTAGATACATTATAACATTGAATGTGTAAAGTGCAAGCTTGCTCGACTGGGCGGGCTCTACTGCGTGCGAATGCTTATCGCCTCGGTGTCGCCCACGCGCATCTGAGACGCGACGATGATGGTACTTAGGACGTAAGTTTGTTTTTAATTAATTCGTCATTCGTATTGAAATTCAACACGCTCATAGACCACATTGTGAAAGTGATTTTCATTGTCAATTTCCAATAGATTTTCTTTAATTAGTTTTAAAAAACACTTTAAATATCCCGAATATTTTACCAGGTTCTTTGGCCGTGGAGTGATATAAAAAACTTAAAAAAATTACTGGGCGTGATACCTACTGTAACGTGGATCGCTTTCCATCGAAAGTAGAATCAAGTTGCCTATGGAATACGAAACCTAAAAAATCTACCAAGACCAACTGTCTTGAAATATTTTGCATGAAGGTTTTTAAATGGTAGCTACCAAGTAAGGAAAATAACAGGAAGTCGTGAGAAATAACGCAGTAACTCAGATAGACGGTATCTTACAACGATGCGTCAGAGACCTAATTCAAAACTTACATTGCACATCACATTGACACCACCAATTTTATTCACACCTATTCCTGAAGCAGTAAGATCTTAAATCCCGTGAATGGCCATCGACCTTAAATGTTACCATTGATGTACGTCCGTTGAGTGTCAATTAGTATCGTTTAAGGAAAGTTTCGGCTTCCTACTTGGAAGGAAGCAGGAAAATTGGACATTGTCATATGACTAGGTACATATGACAAGCGTGTTTACAAGCCGCGCGGCAGCCGTGAAGGAGGTAGGTAATGAATATTAAGATGATGGACTTAGAAGACGAATTTATATTTAACTTACGAGTTTGACGAAAAAAGCGCCAACGGTGAGTATAAGCTCTTAGAAATAGCATTTTTATCTATTCTTATGAAAATAGTCAATATCTTAAATAAAAAGTCCAGTCGGGTTAGAATTTTATTTCACTTTGCATTAATTCCCATCCTGATAATTATTGTATTAACCTATATTATTATGGGTGTCAATTTCAAAATGGCGACCAACCTTGACCCCGACTTTAGCCGCATTTTTGGTTCTAAGTAAACGTACCTAAACGTTATTCATTAAAAACTTTGCCATTAATAAATTTTCGAGAAAATTCACTTTGATCATTATTCGATTCTACTAACTACTACTAAACTAAATACTATAACTAACTGATACTAAATTTAGTTCCTTACTCATTTTTATACGACCGATATTATTCGAATTAAGCGGCAAAAGACGGAGGGAGTGTTACATTGAAATAGGTACCTCATTTAATATTGATTTTGCGGCCTTAGTGTAAAGAAACAAAGTTGGAAAGGAACAATTACCTGTAGATTACTTGCAACAATCTGCAGTTAGCTAAATTGTTTCAATTGTAAATACATGTACTTAGTTCTAAGTTGTTTTTAATTTTTTTATTGTATTTAGAAAATACAATAAAGAAATAGAAACAACTGTTATTAAAATATTAATAATATTTTTCAGTACCTAATTAATTAATTCCCCCATTCTGTCATCTAAATCGACTGGGCGAGTAATAATGTGATATTTTTGACAAAGTCGCTTCGATATTATGTCGAAAAAACCTTTAGCCATTGTTATTTTTCTAGTTGGTAAACTCATCGACAGACACACTATAATTAGTTTTATTTCTAACCTTATAACGTGTAAATCCTCGACGGCAATAGGTATAGGATATGTAGGAACCAAAAGAAAAATAAACTTCCGATAAACTGCGCATTTCAAGTAATTACCTACAGGTATAGAAACTAAAATGCGCAGTTTATGAGAATACGCGGCCTTACTGAAATTAATACCTATTTTCCAGAACGACATAGGTACCTGTACCTACCTAGTATTTCGAACAGGTACTAATAAATAACTAAACTAAATATGAAAGTTGCCACGTCACCAGCTTGTTTGACAAGTTTTGGCCAAAATAAATTAACAAAAAATTTACAGAGACCTGAAAATGTTCATTATGTAGGTAATATAATTTGTTTTTTGTAATTTATAAAAAGGTAAACTTAATTGACGTAGGTTTTAAGGCTGTTCATGGACCCGTTGGGAGTCCATGTAGGAATATTTGAAATTAAAGTAAAAATTTTCATGGACTGTTTGGGAATTAAAAAACAATTGAATTATGGACCTCTGGGAATAAGCTCAAGAGAATCATGGACCTCTGGGAATAAGCCGTTCGTTCACTCTATCTTATTACAAATCAACAAATGAAACAAAAACAAGAAGTTGTACCTATGTAAAATGAATAACCGTGTGTATTGTTAGAAAATGAATTGAAATGTCATCTAAAAACAGTTGTGACTACCTACCTAGGTAACAAACTACATATAACAACAACTAACCTCATTTAACTTTGATCGCAACAATATTAAATAAACTCCCGTGACATCAAACAAACAAACATTACCTGACGCTGATAAAAGTTCTACCATGTTGCCAAAGTACAACTTACTACCTACGGAATGGTAAAGTCAGTGTATCAGTGTAGGTAAATAGTGAGAGTAGGTTAGTTACATAGAAAAATATTTGCCTACGTAAGCCTCCAAATTTTGAAAAATTAGGTGGTTACCAGGAAGGCTTACCAGGTAAGTAAGAACTATACGGTAAGAATATTCTCTGAGCTTACTTGAAATCGTAATTACACCCAAACGTATGTATTTTGTTTTGTTTTATAATTATAAGGCCTTATGAGTCTCACTCAGAGAAAGCAGGTAGATTTCTATAGTTTTAACAAAGTTGATCAGTAAACTGTTCAAAAATCAGGTAGATCTACCGCAAAATCAGTAGTTCTGGCAACACAGTTGGTAACCAACTCTATGGTGTCACATGGTATTATGGTACCTGCCATAAAGTTACATAGTACGAGATGCTTCCTCTAAGATATCCTATTATTAGTATGTCTATGTGCTCCATTGTAATTATTGTCAGAAATAAAAGGACAGCCCTACATACAAGATATAAGGAAGATAACATCTTTATTGAAGTAATTTATTTTTCCGAGTAGGTAGGTACATCTTTATTGAAGTAATTTATTTGAGTAGATAGATTGATTTGTCTTTTTGGTTTTTTGGTTACCCTATTTCAGCCCCACATCTAGACAAGGTCTCCTCCATATTTTTCTAGTCATGCCTTTCCTTGGCCTTTTCAAGTTATCAAAACGTCCCGCTTATAAATATAAAATGTCACTAAAAAAAAATAACACGCAATTCTCTGTAGGTACTATATCAAATCAATCATTAAAATAGAAAAGGCTATTTATGTCTACTTTAAACTAAGATGTCAGATGAAAAGTCAACATAAACATATTTACTCTGGATTTTTATTTATTAACGGTACACAAATGAATAGAAGGAACATAAAGAATAGCTTAGAAATGAAAAAAAAAAAAAATTAGTTGTTTATTCAAAAAACATACATACAATTCTTTTTCACCCAAATTCGAACGTGATTTAAATAAAAATGTCCAGGCGTGAGTCAACGAGTTTATTGAGATGGTTCCGTACACTTTGTAAACTAATCCACGAGCTAATTACAAAACAAGGAACCACTTTACCTGTCGTTTCCACTTGGTAAAATGCAATCTTTTCGGTAATTACTTTGGCCCATTGAATTGTTCATAAGAAAAGTTTGTCAGTAAGAAAATCTTTGCTATCTAATCTAGGCTTTTAACCCAGTGGTGTAAATAAGTTAAGAAAAACTGCTAGGCCATAAGCCGGTTGTTCGAACGATGAGATATTGAAATAAGTTATGCTAACTGCCAAGTATAAATAAAATATGTTTAACCACTCCCGTTCAAAAACGATGACTGTACTGTAAGTTTTGCTCACATGTGAAAGTAATTTGATTTCAGAATGTTGCTCTAAATGCGATGATGTATAAAGTGAATAATTGGCATTCTATCAACGGTCCCGAAAAACAAAAAACTACGTAATCTGCACCAGGGGAAGTCCACTTCTCACGGAAAGAAGCGCCATTTTTTGAATACTTTGACAACTTTGCTTGTGAAGTGATCATTCTTCTATACGGACAGGCGCCATCAATAAAGCACCTGATTTTAGCTCATCGAAGGGAATGAGGTTCGTTCGACCGCATTCAACCTTCATAGATAAGAATAATTCTGTTCGTTCACGGTTCGAAAGAGATTTATAGCAATCTAACACTCCAATTTGTTGACCAAAATGAGTTACTGACATTAGACCCTTCAAAATAACAAAATATTTTCTCGCTAGTTGAGGTGAAAAGTTGTATGTTTAACTCGAGAACAAATGGTTTTTGTTTCATGCCTTTTAAATCCCTCGCTAGCTCAGCAGTCTACTTTAGAGCTACTCTACGCTCGTGACTCTACTACAGACAGACTGCATCGCTAGCTCGGGAATCGGGATTTAATATCGGCCCGTTTAACAAAAAATCGTTTTGCTCATTTGTTAAACAAAGAACTGTTGTTGTGGGAGACGACGTGACTAAATCTAAACTTCCACGAAAACGAGATTATATCACTTGATATCCTGTCGCGGAACTCTAAAAATAAATGAGATGTCTAATGAATACCGGTCCTCTCACACCACAGGGCCTGTCTGTCCCGACCCGACACAGTACTAATTGAATTCAAAGAAAGTTCACTGTTGTGGAACAATCTAATCAAAGTACCTACGTGACTTAAGCTCTTTGAATTCTGCTAATGGTGACCTTCTCATCTTGCAGGGACATCAGTAAGGGCCGGCTCCGCAGCAACATCAGCGGAGTTCCTCAAACGGTGAAAATACGCTAATCTTGACAGAGAGAAGATACCTAGAAGTTACCTATTTGAGCCGTTTGGGGTGGAAACCCTAGGTCCTTAGGGTCCTGGAGCACACGTTATCTATAAAGATCTTACAAAACTACTAATAGAGTCCACAGGTGATCGGAATGCTAGTTTTTATTTCGGTCAACGAATTAGCATTTCCATTCAACGTGGCAATGTGGTGGCAATGCTGCCAGCATTCTGGGCACTATGCCTTCTGGTGACGGCTTAGATTTTTAGAAAATAGATGTAAGTATGAATATTTGTTGTAATTATTTTTAGCTGTTAAATAAATAATGTACAGCTCTGAAGAATAGTACAAAATACGTAAATACTTGATTTTGAAATTAAAATGGCCACCCAGAACAAGGTAGTTTAATAAAAATATAAAAAATGTTGTGTGTGTGTTTTAGTCTTAGGGCAATGAACTACTTATAAATCAAATCAAATGAAATCAAAAAGCCTTTATTTCCATAAATAAAAAAATGTACACTAAGAAACGGTCAAATTCTTTTAATAAAACTTTTTTTTTCGGTCACTTCCCTATGTAGACTTAAGTAAAGAAGCGACAAAGAAACCTTTAGCCTGTTAGTTGTTATTTTTCGAGTTGGAGCAAAACCCGTCCCAAGCTTTTTTATCTTCTAAATAATCTCATATTTTGTAGGGGCCACTATTCGAAGACAATTGTCAAAACCTATCAAAACCTTTTAAAATTGGAAGCCATGACACGGATTATCAGGGTGTACATTATTCGACCGTACAATAAATTGTCGTACATTATAGTGAGCCTTTTGTAGTAGGTAAGCCTTTTTGCACAGAAAGGTTTTGACAATTTGTTTGAATTTATTTACTGATAGTTTTTGCAACTCACTAGGAGTTTTGTTGTAGAAGCGTATACATTGCCCTACATTAATTTTGTAAAGCCTAGTTGTGGGCACAGCAAGTTTATGTTTATTTCTAGTATTTATATTATGTATATCTCTATTTTTAGGGAAGCTTTTGATATTTTTATGAGTGTAAAACAAGTTTTCATAAATGTATTGACAGGGAACATACATTAGTCATCAACGATATAGATTTACCTAGTAACTACAGTTAGAAATGACGCAGTAATAACAAATCTCGTTATATTTCACCCTATAAAAAGATATCTTGGAATTCTGCTAATGATGACCTTCCCCTTCTATTTATATTCTTATCAGATAATAATCCCACGTTTCCAGAGAAGTGTATTGATTGAGAAATAATTTTTCAAGTTCATTTTCTATTTCAATTGAACTTGTAAGAAAATCTATTTCTATCGTATCCGTCCAGGAAGTAATAACTATTTTGTATCTAGATAAGATAAAGTTTTCCGAGATCTATATAATTTAATTAAGTTGAAGTGTTTGAAAAGTTCTTCTCATTTTAAATGATAGGGATGATATTGAATAAACTCTTTCTCGTATTCATAAGTGGCATCATTCATAGGATCAGAAGAAGAGAAAGCAACATTTAACATTCGTTTACAAAGTTCAGCAAATACGAAAAAGGTTGATAGATAAATCCGACGCAAAAGAGACAAAAACGAACGGTATCTACTCGTACTTGCACCGAACCTAAGTATTTCCTCTGCGTCCTATGAGGATTCCAAGTCTAACTCAAATGTGGATGGGGTCTGCCGCGCTTCTGTAGCGCGTCAGGCATGTTCGCGGACGCGCCGCGGGTCGACGGGTTCGCTGCGATCTTGCGCAAAAGAACGGCGTCGCTGATGCGAACGGTGCAACAGCTATCTGCAGGTCATTGCAGGAAGGCTGGACACAGCTGAATGCAGCACTGGACGAAGGCTCATGTTTTCTGTTTGTTCCTTTGTTAATATTATGTAATGTCTATTTAAATTTAACTATATTTTAACTATGGTTTAATCTAAAAATTTATTTTTATTTTGATTTATTAAGTGATCCATAATGTATTGTAACTATTAGTATTTTTGTGATTTAATTTAATTAATTTAAATATGGAAGTTGGTTCTTGTTTAACGAAGAGTCGCCTATTGACGTTAGAATGCTCTACTGGCTGGACTCGGAACCGAGATGCCTGGAGAAGGGTCACTATTACCTACGTATAGTCATCACCATAAAGAGCTGAACTCGGTAAACACAAAACCACAGCAACCGCTAAACAACACCATTCCTAAAGCCGCTAAACCCGCTCGACTGCAGAAGGTGCTGAACTTTCGATGGCCGAGGATAGATAAAGGAACGCTAATTTCACATCAAAACGTAAATCTTCTAATGCATAATACTTACTTATCTATGACTGTGAATATGACATGACTCGCACAATATTTGCATGCCTGCAGACTGAACACAAATGAATTAAACATTTATACTGGACATGTTTAATATTATGTATATTCTTCAATAAATGATTGATTGACTAAAAGCTCTCCCAGACATGCGGCCTGCGGTGGCGGCCAGCTTAGCGAATAGAACGGTAATTGTCGTACCTATCACTGGCCGCGTCTATCTGGGAGTGGCCGCGAATCCAATAACACTGCCGCACAACACAAAAATGAACATTCAAATTCGGGCTTTTCGTTATACATATTTAGATTTTTTTCGTAAGCTTTAGATACATTTTAGTATAAAAACTATCGTAGTTTGACGAATTTATTACGGATGTAAGCGAGTTAACTATGAAATTTATTTGTGTTGTGTTGACTAATTTTTCTTAAGGTTAATTTTACACAGACAAAATTATGGCATACCGCAGTCCGCAAGCTTCAAGCGAACTGTCGTTCTCAAATGCCGCCAATATTAAGGGGGTGATCTATGACGCCATTTCTTGAAAAGGATAGGCAAAGGACTTTTTTACGCGTTTATAGGATCGGAGCAGAGCGGCGGCGTAAGTGCAAAAATCAAGTTTTGGTTGATTTGATCTACTTGTTACTTGGTATTGGTTTCCGCAACTAGGCCACAGGTGGGCTCTTTTTGCGTGTTTGATTTGATCGAATAATTACATGACATTTATTAGCGGAGGGTTCCTTTGGTAATTATTATTTAATACGGTGATTACAATAAAAAAAACTTGTGATTGATCGCTTAGGAGAACAACGGTATTAACCAAGAAACATGGATTGCAGGATTATTACTGATCAATGATTCTAGGATCCTACGTTGAGGTATACTAGAATCTTTATTTCCGATATTTATAGTAGTTTTTTTCATTTTTGAAATGAAGAAGATCTGACTTGTATCCATAGATTATTTTTTTTTTTTTAAGCTTTTTTGATAAATATAACGGAGAATAAAGGTGTTATCGTAACCCAATTCCCGTCAATTTACAAACATCCACGCCGTAAATGCAACTAGGTACACTATGCACTATGAGATATTACGAGTTAAAGCCCATATTTTAATGCTCATTTTTGTTATTGGCGGACCAGATCTGGAGGAATCTTAATAATTGTGACGCAATCACTTGGGCAGTGGATTAATATAGTCTGATAATGATGATAAACCACTTTGGGTAGGTAAGTCACACAATTAACAAGAACTTACCGCTAGATGGCGCGTTCACAACCGATGGTGTTCCCTGGAACAGGGTGGATCGCTGGGAGGGTGTCAATGACGTCAGGGTTTCCAGGTTGTCACGGAGGGAGTCGAAGAACGAGCCTACGTCGTTGAGCACACCTGGGGAAAAGAGATTTTCATTAGGTATATATTTTAATTTATAATAGGTACATCAATTTGTAAATAGCGTTAGCTCCCATTTTAGGATAACCTGTGTTGTGAGCTACCCTTTCGTGCAAGAAATGAAATGTTTGTAGGTACCATACACTAAAATATGGTGCAACAAGTATGCTAGAGACAATTTGTGTTAAGGGGACACGATAGGTAGGTATGGAATGATTGATTTGTGGTCTCTCCCAAGGTCACTGGTCTCGTACGAGTCTAGACAACTGAATAGATCACAAGGCTGGAGGGAGGGAAGAGAAATGTAGGGTGAGTCGTGTCTTACATCTGCCATTGAGTGGATAAAATACAAGGTAAATCGCGCAATGTCGCAAAACATACAAGGGTCAAGAGACTGAAAATTGTAGACCTTACAAAAACGTTGCAACGTACGAAAAATAATAAAAACAAAAGCGGTACTCGGGTATCGTCAGGAAGTTCTTCTCTCTGCAGCCTTAGTCGCGAAGAAGCCCTGGAAGCTAGGCTCAAGCGGCTACGTGATCTACCGTTTCGATATTTTTTCTACATGTAGGCTAGTTTTCTAGTGTATAAATTTTGAAATATTTTGTAATGGAATAATTTTGTAACATTTACTATTATTTCAAAAGCAAAAAAAAAAAATTTTTAGCGACCTTTTAAATAAATACTCATATTATGTCAATACGGCGATTATCAGGAAAAGCCTGCGTCCAGCAGTGGACCGTTAAAGGCTGTTATGGGGGCGGGTGGGGTGAGTCAAATATCATAATTAAGTCATAAATCATATCAATGTCACAATAATAAAATGATAAAATATGTTGATAAAAGTTAGTAAATAAATTGATTTGAAATAAATCGATGAATGTTCTGTGCAATCGGATGCATGTGCAATTTATTGAAAGTAAAGCTCACAATTTTACTTAAACTTTTCTGCTCCGTTTCATGTGGAGTTGATTTTATTTATATCTCGAGAAATCAAACAGGAGTTGGTTGGGTTACGACTTTGTTGGGCTGCTTATTGTTTCATTGACTAATAAAACGAGCACTTCTGAGTTTATCGACTTGTTTACTCTTTGCAGATAGGCCCTAGTTATCTTTATTTGTTTCTGGGCCAATGCTGCCTTGCTATGACATGAGCCGTTTGGAAAAGACACATCAACAAAGACGGTTCCTAGAACTGCTCGTATTTATAATGAACTAGTGGATGTCCACGGCTTCGTAAGCTCTTTTCAAGAAGCCTATAACCGTCCTCAAGATACCATTTACCTTCCTGCAAATGTTAGTTAGATCCATTCAGCCGTTTAGGCGTAAAAAGGTCAGAAAGAAAGACAGAAAGCGTTACACAGACAGAAAGAAAGAGTTACTTTCGACTTTATATGTATTTAAGAACGGATTCGTCAACTTTTTGTAGTAAAAAAAAACACATCGTACCTACTACGTATAGGTATGTTGAATCTTCTGTCTTTTCCTTGATCGTAATTTCTCTGATTAATTTTTGTTGGTAAAGTCTGATCCTAGAGATATTTGCTTGGCTGTTTTTGGAGTAGGTTTCAATATTTCACTATTATTACTATCGGTTATTTGTGCAAAACTCATGTAGTTACTACATACATCACATTAGCAGGTAAAGCAAAATGAAACTGAAATGTTAAACTTGTAGAGCCGCGCAAATTGCTGGGATGCATCAATGGTAAGAATACTGAAAAAGGGTATGGGTGCTACAATTTACTTTACATGTCCGATCAGTCCTCTTTTATAGGAAGCTAAAAGCATCTACTAAAAATAGGAGTTATATTAATAGTTATGATTAATTTATAAGTGGATTACGATCTACTGTTATACAAACGACATTCGGGGGCCGAGTTCAATCAACAGACTAAGACCTTTTTCTAAATTAAGTAAGTTTTTACCCGCGAGGTGTGGATTATGTTTATCGAATAATATGTTTACGGACTCTTTTTATTAACCTTATTACTTCTTATTATACGCTTTATGAACTCTTTGACGATAAGACTATTGATGTGAAATGATGTAAACTACCCTATCTATTGCCTTTGCTACACCCTGACCGGGTACTTTATAAGCTACCAACTAAGAGTGTTTAAATTGTAAAATGTTTATGTATCTATGAATAATTATGATTGCAATAAATGAAATATGAAAAAAAAACATCTAACATCAAAACGGCTAAAATTATTTTGATAAATGATGTATAAAAATACTGGTTTACTCTTCTAATGATTCTTTGCTCCATTTAGTAGGCCTTTGCCTTTCATTTGGCGTAAAAAAGTGGAGTAAAGTCGGATTTTTTTTAAAGTTTTCAGTGACTCACTCAAAACAGCTGCCAACGCATTCTTTGTTTCATTCACAAAGTCGGTAAAACTAGGCCGCTTTTGTACGACATTGATCAAAGATGTATGTTGTAGTGTATTGTTACTACCTTCTCTTTAGATTGAGACCTACCTACCTAGGTAAGTTTTGTTTCATAGTGCAAGGAAGAATACACACTCTTTTAAATATACTTACCTACCTATTCTGAGATTTTCTTGAAGATGCGACATCGAAAGAAAGATATAAAACTACAAATAAATGAAATTGAATGGAAAGTTGGAAAAGAAAGAGAAAGGTTAACAGTAAACTGTTTGTCTTGGGTATATCTTAGCCGAACTCTTTGTAGATTTTTTTGTAAACAAACCGCCCATAATTAACCTAAAATTAATTCTGTTGCTGCGTCCTTTTATACACAATTTTAATTACTTATCTATGTGAGATCCTTACTTCAATAAAGATTACTTACTAATATCTGAAACTCGACACCACGCAAGTAAGTTTTAGTTATTTGTTTCATGGTTTGATTACAAAAACTCTTTTAGGGTTTGTCTAAGGTATAGGTTAAATTGTCTACGGTATAGGTAGGTATTTTTTTATATTTGTTTGACAAACTCCACAGCCCCAAATAACATTATTTACCTGCTAGACAATACTTGACAAAAGTTAGGTTTGATGATGATGATGCCCTCCATGCCGAATTTTGGCTACACCGGCCAGTCTCAAAGGATATAGCCATGTATGCAGATCATTATAGTGAACTTGTGTAACACAGGATCTTTATCTATTCTCATATTAATATATTAAATATAATATATTCTGCTGGGACGTTAGACGGTTCATTGAATATGAAGCACGACTTAGCTATTTTATAGCTTATCAGATTCTCAAAAAACAACAATTCCTTCAACAAAAAGCTTTAGAATGTTTACGAAAAAATTTAAAGATTGCTCTAGATAAGCATGTCTTTCTTAAGGTCGTTTACTCCAACTACCTATTAACGCTGATTACACGCAAAATATACTCTCGATTGGGAAAATATCCTATTTATCGCATAAAGAGTTTGACAAAAACCAACCAATTTGTCTTTATCAGTTTTCACTTTATTGTCCCGCGGATCATCCAATAAATTACCCAAGGCTCATGTTCAAGACTGTTCAGATGAAAATCTTTTAATAGCCTCCGATATTTTCAATCAGTATGTTTTCTCCAGATTTTTTTTTCTTGAATTTAATGCTATAGAAAGGTAAAGCACGCTACCTTTTCGTTTTTGTAGGTCGTATTTTTCCTACGCGCTGGTCTTAAAGAATTTGTATACCTACTTTTAATAGAAATGGGATTGTGAAATACCTGTTAATGTTTTGAATTGAACAGAAGAATCAATTTAAGCCAATTGAAGAATTCGAAGGGAATTTCAAAATCATTTTCTGTAATTTTTCTCTTTGTTAGGGTTCCGTGAGTAATAGTAAAAGTACTTCTGAAAAAGATTTTTGAACTTATCCTTGATTGAGGTGAGGTGTGATAAATTAAGTCTTTAAAAATGTTGTTTGTTGATGCGATGTTGAAAAAGTTTGTTTAAGTTGAAACTTATGTACAGAAGATTATTAGACATTCTAAAAGAAAACTGATTATATTTGTCCTGCAGCGGGGACTGAACCCGCAACTGCGCTTAAGTTAAGTTTATTAAATGCAGGTAGTTAAGTATTTCACATCCTTACCAAGTGCCGCCGCGCTTCGTCGGCTAAGCAGGTATACACTAGTCTTGCAGCCGGGTCAAACCCACAACATTTCCGTTTCAACACACTGCGCCAGGAGGCTAGTCAAAACCTAGTGTTCTGCATTGCCTATGCTAGTCCACACACTGGACATAGGCCTCCCCTAATAAACGTTTTTATAGCCTTGGCTAGGAGGGTTATCCCATAAACCCCATACTGGACACGCGGGTTGGAGAAGTTCTGTGGTGGATCTATTCGGTAGGGAGCGTTCAGCCCGCGCCCCGTTGAGCCCTCATGATACCCGCGTGAAGAGTTCGGCTGGTCTAAATAGTTAGCCGGCACCACTCGGCAGTGCTTACCGACCCCCATATATCTTGGGACTGTCTTCTTACCAAGCGCCGGCGTGGGCTGGCGCCGTCTGCGTCCTGAATTCAGCGCCGTGGCCACTGCTGAACGCTTGGAGCTCATCCTGTGGACAATTAATACCTCATTACAAAGTTACTTCCCAGTGATAGATTATTGTTACCAATGAACACAAAGTCACTTCCCAGTGAAAGATTATAGTTACCAATGGACACATTGCATTAAAACACCTATGAACAGTTTTAGTGGGGTCGGCGTTACAAAGCTTAATCGCTAACGCAGACCGGGGCGGGATAGCATAGGATTTAAATTTTTACCAATGAACATTCAAACGTATTGATATAGAAAAACGACATAAATTGCTATGTTTTAAAACGATGCCGCGGCATCAAAACGGATTTTTACACTTTTGTCTCGGGTAGGGAGAGAATTACGTCACTTAGTCGTCGAATGCGTAATGTTTGAAATTCGTTCCTTCAGCTCCAATAATGTACGCAACGTATGACGATGTGATATCATTATTTTCCTTAGACAATTTAACCCGCTGTCAATTATTTTCTATTCTAGCCTAAAGAACAATCCCCTTGCTCGGTCTTCGTATTCGTCTTATTATGTAGACCTATCAGGGCCCAAAAAATATTTTGAGTTTGTTCCAGTTACATCTAAATCTTACCTGAACTCATCATCATCGTCGTCGAAGGGAATCCTCGAGTCAATTTCTGGAGGTCTTGGCTCCCAGCGCCCGTACGGCCCGGGGGCCCAGGGCTTAGAGGCCAGGAGACGGAGCAGGTCCATGGACTGGTCTTTGTAGTCGCGTTGCGCATTGCTGGTGAGAACACCTGGGAAGAAGACCAGAATATTATGGCATAATGTTAAGTGACGATTATGCCACAGAAAAACGTTACTCAAGCATAGATCTATGCTTGAGCAAGCTTCAGAATAATTGAATTGAATTGAATTTAGGCTTAGATAATATTAGTTTATAAGTCATATACACAATTACCAGTGGTTTATTTTCCACTTCTTCCACTAGTGGACAAAAAATTTGAGTGGACAAAATCAATAACACCTTTATTTCTTATTTGATAATAATTACTATTTATTAACCTATTTATAGTATTAAATTTGACCTGTAAGTGCTTATTTAGCATAAAGAAATAAACCATATTGAATTATTGAATGCGGGCCTTACTATGGCAAGGTTCGATCTCATTTTCACAGCGTGCGGATTGAGAGATCTAGGCTCTAGGAGGGCTAGGTTGAGCCATTCTACAAAAAAGACATAACTATGGATACAGGGTGTCCGTCCAATACAAGCGAAGGGGTGTTCAGAGATTTTAATCTTTATCGAACACATTTATTATCCTAACAAAGGAAACTTAATCTCGTAGAAAACACTTTAACGTATTATATGACTGATTAGGGCTTTGAAATTTTCAGTTTTTGTATTTAGATAAAGAAATATTCACTCAAAGCTCTGACTCATTGGACAAAAGGCATACCTATAAATGAATGCATATTTATAATTTTTTTAAAGGTAATCTTATCTTTACAATTATATATTGTTAGCTAGTAAATTTTTGCTAATCGAGGGTCTTTTGGGAAATAAGTGCGAAAACCATTATCAAAACACCATTAACTGTCATTTAACGACTCTAAACACAGGTTAAACTTATTTAAAGATGGTGTTTGTTGTCCCCTAAATAATTACTCGTTACCCTAATAGTCACAGATAAGGGCTGTTTAGGGGGAAATTTAAGTGATTATCGGGGTTAAAAACTCTTGATGTTACTTGGTTTGTGAATTTAATTATTTATAGTAGGTTGATAAATCCCCAACCCGCATGCCCAGCGACGGGATTATGGGTATTTCCACCCAGGAGATAAAAGCCAATGAGGCACTTTTCAGGGGAAGGCCTGCGTCCAGCAGTGGATCAATTTAGGCTGTTGAGGTTGATTAATGTTCAGCACCAAATAGTTTCTATTTTATTTCCAGCTGCAAATAAATTGGACAAGCCCAACAGCGGTACGAGAAAGGTTAGAGAACAAGAGAAAAAACGACTTATTATCCTTATATTATTATTCCGTAAGAGACCGAATAAATTCTGCTTCTGTCTGTCTCTTACCTTTTCACGCTTAAACGGCTGAACGGATCCTAATGAAATTTGGCAAGGATATAATATGGTACTAGGAGAAAGACATTAGCTACTTGTTCATGAAAAACGCGTGCGAAAACGCGGGCAAAAGCTAGTGATATCCATAATTACTAAAAAACGAATGTAAGTAATTCTAGACCTCCGCATGTCTGTAACCTCAAGTCAAAATGACTGAGCGGATCCTAATGAAATTTGACAAGAATTTAGGCTATCCGGCTCAAAGGACCAAAACCTGTTGGGGTTCCTACAGTTATAGTTAATAGTTAAGGGACTACTAAGGGGCTAATTTGACACTGATTTATTATACATTGGTAACAATAATACGTAGATAAGAAAATTGGTGTAAAGCATGTGTTTAAGTAGGTAAATCTGCTTAGCTTTATGTGACCTACTTTATTTACTCTACCTATCGTGCCGTATTCCGAGGAAATAGTCTAAGATATACAACGACCTTCACCGAGATGTTTATTTGATGAAACGTATTTTATCTTTAATTTAATATGTCAAGAAATATATTACATATGGATTGTCTAACAAATTTCAAAAATTTTTTTTTTTTAATTATTAATTAATCATATCCTTTATATTACATAGACCGCAACCTTCTGTCGTCAAAGATACCTATCATTATGTACCCTATGAGAAGCCAGGACTATATTAATTTCATTAAATCAAGTCCTTGGCTCCGGTGAAGCAAGTTGAAAACAATAACTTCTAATTTTCCTAGTTAAGTTAGTCAGTGCTGCCAACTTTTTAATTATAATTATGATAAATTAATTAATTAGTGCAGTTAAGAACATAAGCGACTCGTAATTTGTTATTTATTTTAGCGCAGTGGGATAGGAAAACTATAGGTACTAAAAAAGAAGGCTAAGAAACTACTGGACCAATTTGAACAATTCTTTCACCATTAGATAAAACTGTATTAAAAATATTATAAAAAAATATGATTTACAGTAACTCAATCTGGCTTGATTTTTATCACGGAAAAGACGTGTAATGACGTGGGCAAAAATAATACTAATTATTTTAATCAATTGAATATTCGAATTCCAAAAATAAAGCCATTTAGACGCCTGAGTAAGGTCTGAAAATTATTGTTCTATTATTTAAGAATAAATAAATAGAACATATTACGAAATGTTGAACAAAAATAGCAAAATCTATTAAAACTAGGTACTTCATTAACAAAATCAATAGTTATGAAAATTAGATCCGTAGAGCATGAACAAATGTGTCTCTGTCTCATCGGAACTACTTTCTGGATTCTGATTTATATGCGCCTATGTTTTATTCCAGGCCTAAAACTACATCTTTGCAATTGCCCGTTCAATTCAGTAGTTTTTGCGTGATGATTGATGAAGTAACAAACATCCATCCATCCAAACTTTCGTATTTTTTAAAGAAGTGCGATAATTGCCTCGCCTTTTGCCTACGCTCCGATTTCGATGCAGTAAATGCGCAACTTAGTATTAAGTACCTACACGTGTACCTATGCTATCGTTTCTTTTCACCTCCATCTGTCAGTCCTCCGACAGGACACAGTTGCGCGTTTGTACACCCGTTGTACCATTGTGTACGTGCCATCAGCCTCCATCAATCTGCCAGGATGACGTGGACAATAAAACGAAGTGGGTGCATCCGTTTAATGGATGAAGGTAAGTGCAGTATGAAGGAGTACTTAGGGCATTTTATTTTATGAAATACCAAGGCACTTAGGTGGGAATGGTGGATATAAAATATGTACAGGATACTGGACAGGTTCAAAGAATCACCCAGCCTCAAAAGTAAGCAGAGCTCGTTTTTGAGAAACTGATACGGTTCTGTTTGACGATATAGCAATGAAGTATTTAGCGTTTTATTATAATATGAAGTATCGTGCGAGACGTCATCATCGTGCCGTTTTATTTTTGTATAGGATTTAGGACGATTTATGACGACCTCTGTGCCGCGGTAGGCGAAGGTCTGCCTGCGACGCAGGAGGTTGCAGGTTCGATTCCCGCCTCGGGACAAATGTGTGTACGATCTGCAGACATTTGTTCTATCTATATATTGTATTATATTATGTATATCAGTTGTCTAGTACCTATAACACAAGCTTTGCTTATAGCTTGGGGCTAGATAATGCTGTGTGAATAATTGTCCAGCATTATTTATTTATTTGCGTAGTTTTAAGTTCGCACGATAGAGGTGCTGTTCGAACGTCTCGGTAAGAAAAAATTAAATAGTACCTATAAAGTTTAATTTAATAAAATATCATTTAAGTAATAATAATAACGCATGTAATGCTACTAGCCGTGTGGCTAGGATATACATAGAATTGCATCTGAATTGTTTTTTACTAGGCCCTGCCGCCCTTTCCCCTCGCGGCCCCCGAATATAGCGATCGGTTCTTTACGGTCGCTAGGTATGTAGAGACTGCATGCCCGTGGGCGTCCTACACTACGTTTGTTAAAGTCAAGACCACTCAATAACACGTTTACCCCAGCGGTTGTTGTTTCTTCTCGAGATATGGCTAGCCCACAAGATAAATTAATTTAGGAAAATTTAAAGAATAGGTAAACTACTCAGTTAACGTCGCTGCGTAACCATTTTCTCATTTCAATAAAGCAATCCCAAAGGATGCTTGCCTTTCATAATTTATCAGGCGGTACCTAGAAAATAAAAGATTTCAGCTTTATAGGTAAGTACACAAAACAAACTTTAAATGTGACGTTTTAGATCCTGAAATCGCCTAAACACACAAAATAAAAGGTAACAACTGTAAAATTCAACTGGTTTTGCTTCACAACGCTTCGTGACTTTACTTAATAACCCTGCCTTATTCTTTTACTCGAAAACCAGTACAAATTATTTGCAAAACGAAAAATTAAAAAGAAGCTGGCAATATTCCACTGGCAGCCTTTATTAGGAGTAGATTCCGTTAGAAAGGGTCGGTCACGGCGCATACTCTCAACGGAAACTGGTCATGTGAGCAGAAAATTATGATTAGTGCTTAAGTGTTTGCGCAAACACATATGTACTGTCTGTCTATTCCTCACTATCATAATCCGATAGCACGTATGGTGCCGGCTTAGAATTTGTAGTCGGAACTCTTTTTGTGTATTTTAAAAGGCGAGTAAGGAACAACACCGCGGGCGCAGCATCAGAACAATTCTTCCACAGAACTGCGATCCTCAACCCCCATGCCCAGCGTGGGGATTATGGGCACTATCTCCCATATAATTAAGCCAAAATGCGCTTATTAGAAGGAGACCTGCGTTCACCAGTGAACTAGTATAAGCTGAATTATGATAATGATAATCCGATAAGACGGTAGATCAACACGACGGGGAGCGGTCAGGCGCTGGACCAACGGTTTAGCAAATAGGAGAAAGTAGATCTACCTACTCATACAGCTAGAAGATCTTTCGAGTGCTACTACATTTTGCTTGTAATTTTGCTCAACGGAACAAAGCTATCAATGAAAGCCTTGAAACACAAAACACCTCGATTTTCCGTGCGGCCTATCATGAAGTCATATTACCTACCTTCATCATATTACAATCAGATAGACGAATGTGACGAGTTGGAGCCCTTTGAGTTAGTATCTGACCCTATTCGGCGTGAATTATTGTCCTTTCCTTGGATTGAGTTACAAAAGTGAGGGTAGGATGGAAAGGGAGCAATCGACTCCCGTGTGAAAAAACTAAAGTGATAGAAGATTATTGTTTACTCTATGATAAAAGATGTTAGATATCTTTTTTTAAAATAACTAGCTGACTCGACAGACGTTGTCCTGTCATTCAATTCAAACTGACAACTGACAGTTATTTCAAACGTGTTTAGCAAGGAGTATAATATAACACTGGGGCTAAGGTTAAATTCAAAAAGTTTATAATAAATAAATAACGCAACAAATGTCTGAACTTATTGGTCCCGTGGCAGGATTCGAACCCGCAACCTTCTGCGTCGCAGGCAGACCTTCGCCCACCGCGCCACATCGGTCGTCAATAATAAAGATGTCGTTAAGTTTTCTTTAATTTGCTAATTTTCCGCGCCATTTTATTATTTTTTTCTTTTATAAGTACCCTCTCCTGACAATAACAAACACAACAAAAAAAGAATTAGTAAAATCGGTCCAGCCGTTCACTCGTGATGGCGTGACCAAGGGAAATGGGTGATCAATGGAAATAGGGGTTCCTTTTTATATATTATAGATTAAACTATCTGCTACCCGCGGCTTTTAAGCAAGTCATGTTTTCCCGAGGATACCATATCATACCATAGATTTACCATAGAAATCTGTTCAGTCGTTTAGGCGTGAAAAGGTAACAGACAGACAGATATTCCCTCCACCATCCCATGGTCCTTCCAACCTTGCGGTTATACGGACCGAAACTGTGAGAAAAGACCCACTCGGGTAGCTCTAGCCTCTACAAATCCTATGCTCCATGTCCCGAACACTCTCCCCCTTCTGGGGCGAGCCACATCACATCACAGACTTCATTGCCGGGCTGCTCTACCCCAGCTCGGTACTGCTCTGTGCCCCCCCCGTCCCCAATCAAAAACGTGCCCTCCTCAGCGCGCCGCGATTTATGCCATAGATGTGCAAATATTTTGAGTTGTGTGAAATTATGCGGTGAGTCTACGAAACTGGTGTGATATATCGGACCCTGATGCTCCCGCTCTATGCTGTTAAGCAATATGTCTCTCCCTGTGGTGTAATTTGGACATTCAAATAACACGTGGTCCCTAGTTTCTGAAATGTAACCGCAACTACATGCCGCCGTGTCGTGTCGCTCAGCCGCATGTCGCTCAGACGCTTCCTAAAGCACCCGTGGCCCATCAGGAGCTGCGACACCTCGTGATCAGGTTCGACCCAGTGCGCTCTCATGCGCTCTCCCACGTTTGGGAGAGAGATAGACGGACCGAGTCACGTTCGAATTTTTAATAATAGCATGGATGGATTTGGGTGGAGTCGTTTGGTTGGTATTAGTTAAGTTTGTAGCCAATGGAATGTGGAGCCCACTAGAGTGTGTGATTGTGACGTCACGCGTTTGATTTGGGATAGGGTTGCAAGTTCTGATAATTACCCGAATGTGTGGTAAATTCTTCGACCAAATTGACCCATTAATTATTCAGCCATAACAGCAAACTCGTGAAGATTGTTTGTCTGATTAAATTGTTTTGACTGTGAACTTATTCGCTCTTTTGACGATATTAGATATATTTTTTTATAATTACCTTATCTAGTTTTTGTCATACTTGGAAAAAACTAATAAATTTAAAATAAATAAAGTGTGGCGTGCCCCTTTTAAGACCATTATATAAAGTGTAAATAAAGACTTAAACTCCAAATGATTTGCAAAAAATATCAAATAGTAAATTCAAACAAATCATCAAACATACCCTTTGTAAACAGGCTTACTATGCAATATCAGATTATCTCTAGAGGATAAAAAAACTTAGGTCAAATTTTGCTCCAACTCGAAAACTAACATCCTAACAAAAGGTATGGTTTCTCGTTTGCTTCTGCTTCGAAGTGGACAAAAAATCAAAGTGCTCACTTTATTTCCTAATAAAATTAGGAAATAAAGTGAGCACTTTGATTTTTCTTATGTAATCTGAGTTTTTGACGTGCCCAAGAGCCTTAGTAGTTATAAGGTCTAAAGGAATTAAGCGTTTCAAATTTTGAATTTTAGAACCATGCTATGCTAGCTGGTGATGAAGGCAATAAACGTTATTTATTTCTCACAACCAAGCATAAAACAAAGGAACCTTTGTTAGGGGTTCCTACGTACCCCGTAATTAGTTAGCTCGTCAACAAGATATAAAGTGCACCTACGCTCACAAAGCGCCTACCTACGCATTACCTACTCGTACCCCAGTTGTAGGTACCCCATAATATATTGGCTTTGGTTTGGCTTTGACGCTCAAGCTTCGGATAATTTATACATCTTGGATTAATAGGGGATAGCGAGCATTCTCTTGAAGATCGAGGAAAAATTAGACATTGGCTTACTTTGAATGTTACGTGGGGTTATATTGAGCAGATTTTTCATTTACTGTTAACTAGTGACCCACACTGGCTTTGCACAGGTACTATATTTTATGTATGTATTATACATACCTATAGACGTTCCTCTTGAATTACTCTATCTATAGAACTTTTTTTAGTCTATCTATTGAAAAAACATCATCGCGCATCAAAATCCATTGCGTAGTTTTAAAAATCTAAGCATACTTAGGGAAAGACAGACAGCTGGAAGCGATAATATGTTTTATAAAATAATAAATAATAAAACAAATGTTACCGAGATATCACAGGTTAGAAGCACTCTTTTAAAAAGCAAAGTGGGGGTCTAATGCACCCCAAATGCGATCTCCCACTACAATAGTAAAGCGCGTAAAAGCACCTAAATGTGAATGCTTTGCGAGACCTCGAAAGTCCAACTTCACCGTTGCAATTTTTCACGAGCCACTTATGATATATGCTCAGGGCATTTTACCGGCATAAAGTTAATCCGGTTCAAGCGCTAAACCGAGTTCAAGAGCAGTCACGTAATCACGTTACACAATACAAATTATGAATTAGAACTCGATCAAGCTTGTTTTAGTTTTGTTGATCTTAGTTCTGGCAAACTGTGAAATTGGACCTAAGAGTCAAGCTGACCCTTTGTTTGACCTATCTGCCCTTCATTTTACAAAAATAACTCACTAAGTAACTGTAGGAAAAACCATTCGTCAAAAATATGTCTCGGTTTGTTCTCACACGTGTACATTTAATCATGAAATGTATTGTAGATGCTAATGAATGAGGTACCTACCTATTGTCTATCATTATTATGGAAGCGACGTTGGCAACCCACACAGCACATTATTAATTTATGTTTATGCTTTTTGTTCCATAACTAATGGGAAATTTGGAGTTAATTTATATGTTGGTATGTCTCCTTATCGCTCACTGCTGAACGTCTCTCCCGCCAAACAAAAAAAGGGGGGGGGGGTATTGTCTAATTATGACAATGCACCTGATGACACCACGCTTGGAAGGCGGCTTGGTGAGCGCCGTGAAGGTGTTAAAATACTTAGAAGGAAGCTACTGCATTTCCTCTGGTAGGTTCCCAGTCGGTTCTTACGTTATCCACGGACTGAGTTACAGGGGTCGAAAGTCGATGATTGGGCTAAGTCTACCTACTTATACACTGAGGTTTTAAGTTTAGTATTACTATTATATTCTCTGCCTAATGTAATAATAATTATATAATTACTTTTATGCTATTATATTCTTATCCTAACGATTGCTAGTCTCTGTAGTACAAACATACTTGTATTAAACCTATTACGGTCAAAGATAATGACACCTTGCTCTAACTATTTAGACACAAGGGCCTCCGGCGAATTTTAGGCTTACTGGCTTACTTACTTGGAGCAAAATTTTACAGCAAATTAAAAAATACTATGTCTCATTGTTTTCCTCACGGCTCACTATAACGTGTCCGCCATATTTGGTGTGCGCTCAAGAGGGAAAACGGTAAATGGTCTAGGTCAAGAATCATTGCAGGTATCAGGCTACTTTAACGGTAGACCACCTCTAATACCACTGCGTGGATGAAGTCGCGGGTAACAGCAATCACTTTTATATAAAGAGGCTTGTGAAATGACTTGAGGGGAGAGCCTTGCCCTGATTTTAGCTATAGCTCTAAGGTGCCCATTCCACTCATCCAATATCTTTGACCAAGATTCCTAAGTAATTTGCGTAGTTGATTTCAAATGAAATTACATCACACTATACTAAAAATGCGAAAGTTTGGATGATTGTTACTTCTTTACGCCAAAACTTCTCAACAGATTGGGGTAAAAATTTGCATAGGTGTTGCTCCATATGCTGAAATAAACCATAGGCTAGACATTTCAGTTTCCATGGGAAATAATTAACCGGTATACGTTTTTAGAAACTAGTATACAAATTTTTGATAAATTAACGGTGTTTCAAGTAAATTGGATGAAGTCATCCAAGTTCTTTGATCAAATGTACATTGGACAAAGAAATTGGATGAGTGGAATGGGCACGTAAGGGATGTTTTAAAACATCACACGTCCAATACCCTCTTTTCTAAAAGTGGAAATCGACATACATCCTACAAAAGGCGATGGATTCAAAGCTGGTTCATTTCGAAGTGGCTCCAAAACACTTCACACACAATACAACATCAGGCATCAGTTATTTAAAAATAAATCTTTCACATTGTAAATATCAATCGAGATGGAACTTCAAGCCACAAGCCATGCATACTGTTTTGCTGTTCCTTGACGTTGTATGGGAGAGCTTTCAACTGTTTACATAACATTTCTTACGTACTTTGATAAGTTTAGCACGTGAGTTTTTTTTATGAACTGGAATATAAAAAATTCTATAATAGACATAGACATATCATTTATTTGCCACTACAATTACACACAACTGACACAACATAAATTTACAATAAGTACTGAAATAAAAAATTAAACACATTCATAAAAAATAAAGAACATTATTGCGAGTGGAAAAACTAGTTAAATAACAATATGTAGAAAATTAATAGGAAAGGAAGAAAATAACAATCAAATAACAAATTTAAATTAAAACTAGTATTTACAATAGAAACAATTAAGCTATCTGCAAACTGTTGCAACAGTTTGCAGATAGCTTATAGGAAAAGGTATAATTAGGTTATCAGTGTGTGCTGCAGTAGCACATGGGCCCAGGCTCAGCATAATGCCAACTGTTATGAACAGAAGGCGCTGTTATTCTGCCTAGACCAGAACAAGAACAATCACAGGACCCTGTGATTACAAAATATACACATCGTACTGTATCTTCATCTATAATATATAAGTAATATATAAGTATATATAAGTAAGTAGTTGCTGAGATATTCAAGAAAGAAGGGGGACAGAGCGAGACCATAAATCGATGTCGAAACCGATCTCGAAACCCTAAAATTGGGGGTGTTATTTATTCGGTAATGGAATAACACTAATAATCGAATTAAAAAAATCGGTACATTAACTTTCATTTAGTACATGATATGTGACATGAATAATTGAAATCTGTTTTTTTGGTTACTAACATAGTACCTAACTATCTAAGTAGTTGTACTAAACATTGTTTTATCTGTGGTTGTAGGTACTAACGATTATGGTAAACAATCGAAATAAATAAATTGAATTGAATTTGAATACACCTTATTGCCCTACCTAAGTGCCAACTAGAAAAGTCGTTATATCGGTGACATAGGCATCATCAAGTAGGTGGTGAAATCCAATATCAGCAGTAAACTCCGGAGCAGGTTCTCAAACACAATACGTAGGTATTAAATAACTATGCCATGGAATATTTGTGCCGGCTTAACGGGAGAACCTGCACGTTGTATCTTTACATCAGTTGGCGGCGTATTAAAGATCGCATTGGAGGTGTTAAAACTGTACCCATTTCAATTAAAAGTTTACCAAATGGGAAACAATACATGTCATTACTTAAATGTTTACGAAATGGGACTGAATGTATGACATATAAAATGTTTACCAAACGCAACTTTTTAGTAGGTACAGTTTGAGGTTTACCAAATGGGAAGCTCACCAAATGGGAAGTAGCCAAATAGATTAGTAGCTGCTGCCCATACTTCGGTAGATTCCCGGCTCTTAAGAGATCCACCGGCTGAGTTTGACATACGACCACCTCTGTATTTTGCAATTTTAAGCTTTACGCTCTTTAATCGAAAACTGCTACAAACAGCACAAAACGTGCATTCAATTATGGGCTTAAAATCTTTAAAATTTTGTTTAATTTTATAGTTATAAAAGACTTTCCACAAGTAAACGCGAGCTCTCTGTCATCTGAAGTCGTCAATATAAAATTCATCTAAACATTAGTAGTTGAAGCCCATATTTGCACATACACATTTTTGCACAATGCGCATTTTTATGCTGCGCTTTCCAGGTGTGCGAAATTTCATTAAGGCTTCGGCGACAGCTGCTCGCAACTTCAATTCGTAAATATTATTGTGTTCCGTAATACCACAAATGATGACTGAAAACATTTTGTATTTTCGACATAGTGTTGTTATTATGTAACTAGACAGTATAAATAAGCTATGTTCCTTATCAAACAAAAGGTAAGGTATTGTTGTTTTTAATACAAAACAAATATCACGAAAACAAGTCTATTTCGACGTAAAGTTATGCAAAAATGCATCTTGCATATTTTTGCTTACATTTCATTATAGGTGTGTATTATTAAGAAAAAAATTACCGGGGACCTAGATAAATACTATTCGTATACGAAAAACAACATGATATGGTGGAAATATGTTCGAATTACAAATAATTTTGGTAGTACGTTTGTATGGGCAAATCATCATCCGCCTCTTAAGTGCGGGAACGATTTTCTTTTGTATTTTCATAAAAATGACTACGCTGGCTTTTAGCAGAAGAGGCCTGCATCTAGCAGTGGACCATTACAGGCTGCTGAGGTGAGCTGAGGAGGACTATGCTGACGACTGTCGACTATACGAAAAACAAAAGATGGGCAGTAACGCTGGTTGCGCTATCTGATAGGTGTCTTTATGTCAAAGGATTTGTGTAACCCGGGTGACCCGGATTTGTCACAAAGGATTCATAAAGGGCTACGTGTAGTTCGAGCTTTATGCGAATTTTAACAACCACGTCAGCTAGACCTGTATCCAATAGTATCCAATTTTAACTACACATGTCAGAAAATTTATAGAATTAACAGTCAAGTGCGTGTATGTGTCGGACCGCACAGAAAAAAGACTTTCACTTTGATTTATATCGATTTTTATCATTTTGTTCAATGATATGAAAGGAGTTGTGTGACGATACAATTAATTTGAAAAAAGACGACGGTTAGAACGTAGGTAGTTAGTTTTTTTTCCGTTTACCATTTGGCACCGGAGCTCTAAATTGCTTGAACGAAATAGTTCATAGTTTAATTTTCACAATTATGCAAAATGCAAGACCATTTCAGGTCGAGAGGCGACTACTTTTATGAGTTTCATGAGTCGGAATTCAAGACTAAAAGGGTAAAATAAAGTTTTCATCGGACATATGCTTATTGCATGCTTGTGCATTCACTGCCCAGCCTGTGTAGTGCGATCTGATGGATACGGAAACGTGCATCATGGACAGTGAAAGTATTAAGCGGAATAATTTTTTTATTGTTTTAATGTCATAAAATCCTTTAATTAGAAAAACGGTACACTTACGACCACTCTATTCTGTTATTTTGCATTTTACGTGATATTTTTGTTACTTATTAAATAAATAAATAAACCCATAGTAGGAGAACATTTAAGTAGTTTGCCAGTTCCATCTGAGATGTTCACTTATGGGATTTATAATGTCTTAGGACTTTAAAGTGTGTTAATATTATAATAAAGTTAACAGAGATTTATAGAAAACCCAGTGGAATAAAATCTGTACCTATATCGCAAACTGTTCATGTCACAGATTAAATAATTAGATAGATAGGTAATTTTCACGAAACCTAACGAGGCAATAGAAAATGACGAGCTGATTTCCCAATTGGAACTTTACACAAGTGATAATAGAAGTCATAGACAGATACCACGGAGCTCTTTGCATGAGACGTTGTTGCATGTTTAGTAACAAAATAATAGTAGATTATTACCCAAGGGGATAAAGCAATACCTTACGTCACGAGCGCTAATTGAATTTCATTTGCACCTCAGAATTCACCTCAACAATTCTGAGTTGCACTCACGACCGAAGCGAGGTAGTTCAAAGTAATGTAGAATCCGAAGTATATAGAGTTAAGGTCCATATAGATGTAAATTGAGCGAATTTGGGTTACATTAAAACAATTTTTCTCCGTCATCTTTATCGAAAAAACTTTGAAAAAATACACAATAATCTATGAGATATAAAGCAGATTCCCTTTGGCTCGAAAATAATAAAAAACTATTTTAAATATCAGAAATAATTGTGCAAAGTACCATCTGTTTTCTTAGTTTTTAAATTTTTTCTCCTAACCTATTAATCACAAGATTTTTTGATTTATATCACCATATTAAATAGAAGTATACACAGGCCACCTTCGGCTTATTTTTGCAAAAAAAAGTCTTAATATATAATTAAAAGATAATCAGCAAAAACTTGAATTGTGAGCTTACGCCGCTCTGCTCTATCCCGCTCCTTTAAACGCGAAATCCTGTGCCTATCCTATTCACAAAATGGCGTCATATACCTGCCTCATAACGGCCGAAATCGAGATTTAAATTTTACGGCCGACCTGATTGTTTTGCAATCTCAGCGGGATGGCGGACAATATTATGGTTTACGATGTGATATCAGCCGTTAACTACGTTAATCAATATGTAACGGCTCATTAAGTTGACGCAACCGCGTGGGAAATAGCCAGGAAGAGAGAAGAGGGACCTAGATTTCTGTACACCTTAGCGACCTCTATGGCGCGATAGGCGAACGTCCGTTTAAGACAGATTTCAGTTTCGAATATTATCGAGGGTTTTTCTTTATGATCTGATCTGACAAATATTATTCCAGGTCTAGATGTCTAAACCTGGAATAATATTTGTACACAAAGTCTGTAAAGTTTTAGGATCCCATTTAAACAGTCTAGCATTACCTTTCTAATTTGTTTATTTTAACTACCTTCTCGGAACTTACAAAATTGGCCGCTGCCTTCCGTGAATTATTCAAAACAATTTCACTTGAAAGCAAGACATTTTAGTTAAAAGTCGAGCTTAATTCTGCGAAAAAAAAGTGAAACTTTGTTATCCTGGAAGTTGATTACCTAATCAACTTTGTTATGAATGAAGCAGGAAGACGGATAGCTTGCACGAATGTTACGTAAAAAGAACCACAAGCACGTGTATTGCGTTCTTTACATCGTCAAGGGGAAACTATCGAGGCGTAAGTTTCGTAATTTATTTAATCCTTCAGAATACCAACACAAATGATTATAGCTAAGTAAATATAGATTTAGAAATCATGCAAATCCCTTAAGACGAACCCAACCCAATCAATGGTTTAAGGTGGTTTAAAGCTTTCGTAGGCTTCTCGTACAATGAAATAGACACGCTGATTTACGAGATTAAGAATCTGACTGAATATGTTATCAGGGATCTAACTTTAACTAGTAAGTAGGTACATTACATCATGAGAGGGCTTAGAGGGCGAAGGTGTTATTGGCAAATGCACAAAGACCCTCTTTACCCGACAACGGCAGAGCCAAAAAGGATAAGTTAGATGTTTGTATTGTATTTAGGTACGGTCCACCGTTGTGGTATTTGGAAGTCAAGATAGGTTGATTTAAATGTGTAATAAGTATGGATAATAATCATTATATTCAAACTAAAATGGAAGTGGGCGGGGCATGTTGCCCGTATGCAAGACGGGAGATGGACAAGAGCAGTGACACAATGGGAAGGTCCAAGAGGTCGGCGCTGCCCTGGAAGACCATACACACGATGGGATGACGAGATAAAAAAGACGGCAGGGCCGCACTGGCTTCAAGTAGCCCAAAATAGGGAAAAATGGACGGCTTTGGAGGAGGCCTTCACCTGCAAAGGGTTCTTGCCAAACATAGTAGAGGAGGAAACTGTAAATAACTAGTTAAGCTTTACTAATTAATATTTTTAAGTTTTTTCTATAAGTTAGTCTCTAAGCATTATTGTGTTCAAGAAATAAAAGGCTTTTTTTTTTTTTTTTTTTTTTTTTTTATTTGTATTTTTTTATTTATTTTATAATAATCATTATAAAAAAATTAAAAAACTGAAGTAAATTTTGTTCGAAAGATTCTGAACGCGAAAACACACCAAACTATACAAAGTACATCTATAGAAGTTCTTGATATAGAGTCTCGAGATACGAAACGTGACAGTTACGGTGTAGACCGCTACGAAAGTTACGAGCTACGAAGCGTAGACTCTAATCTACGAATATCAAGTCTTTACAAAATAAACTAAGAAAATATAATATTCTTGTGGTATTTTGATAAATTTCACCTTTAAAACTACTAATACTTAAAAAAAAGCTTTATTCCAGTGAGATTTAATAAATCTAAATTGTACAGACTAAAGACTTAAGACGACAAAGTATCTAAATTTGTCAGTTTTGGAATTCGATGTTGTTAAACTTTAAAATTGAGTTTTGAACTTCAACTTTATTTGCTTACGTTTAATCTATACTAAAATTATAAATTCGAAAGTGTGTTTGTTTATTTGCCTTTCCTTCACGCCCTAACTAAGCAACCAATCGACTTGATTTTTGACATAGAGATAGTTGAAAGGATGTAGAGTAACATAAGCTATTTTTATCCCATAAATCAGTTTCCATGGGATAGTAATCACCTTAAAAAATACGTACGAAGCCGCGAACATCAACTATAAACGTTTTATACATAAATGTCCGTTCACATAAACTTTTATAGGTAGGTACAACAGACGCCTTGATAGTTGAGGTACATCAACAAATAGACTTACCACTTACACTCGTATTCGTATTATGACGACAAGGATATTCACTGCGGATAATACCATCTCGGCATAAACACTGGTCTCTGGCATCGTTATCGGCAGATGTGCTGGGCCCTAATTCCACTAAATTATCGTCTCAGAATGAAACATTTGGTCATTTTACCTTTGATGAAAGAAACTACAGATGAGACTAAGTGTCAAGGTTGAAATAATTATATCAGTTGAGCTACTTGTAGATTGTTTGCAACAGTCTGCAGTTAGCTCAATTGTTACTGTAAATACTATTTTTAATTTAATTCTAGTATTTGATCGTATTTTCTTTCTTAATAAAGTTTTATCACTCCTTTCAAATAGCGACGCATACACTCGGTTTTTTTTTGTTTTACAGAAAATACTAAAAATACAAAAGCATTGAACACATACTTCAAGATTTTTAAATATATTCATGAATTTTGTAAATGCGTTTGGAAATTGTAAAACATCACGAAATGGTTTTTAGTGGGGGTATAAAGTTTATGTTGCTTTATTTATCAGGTTTGTAAGGTGTAACGTGATTTGCAAAATCAGCATTGATAAGTACTAAAAGTATTACTTTATTTTAAAACAGTTTTGAGGAGTTACTGACTCTTATAAAAGTTTTTAAAACTATCATGGTTATTAACATCAAAGTCATTTAAAACGGGATAATTTACCATGATTCGATTTTTGAGTTTTCCAATATTTCGACACAGTTTCATGCGCCATGTTCTAAAGTCACTGCGAGTTGGTTTTTATTGGCAGATATGTCGATCTACCTTCATTCTTTGTCTTTTGCTACGAATGTTACCACTAAAAAACTCAAAAATCGAATCATGGTAAATATCCCGTTTTAAATGACTTTAATGTTATGAAAGTTTATTTCAATAGCCTTCTCTGTATTATGTTTTTAAACATTTGACATTACCAAGTGTTCCAATGTGTGTTTCTATTGTTTAATAAAAATGAACTGAATGAACTGAACTATAACGGGGTTTCAGCTGATCTTGAGAAGCTTTTTACACTAAAGTAAAGGAGAATGAAATCGCGAGCGGGTCAGCTAGTATAATAACAAAAGAATAGACCGAAGGATACAGAATGGAGCCTCAAATATAATATCCTTACTTTACGAGTGCTGTTACTTTGGGGATAATTCGTGAGCTAGTTTTTTCTTCACATAACGAAGGTGAGGTCTATTTTCGTAGGTAATAGAGAACAGTTTTTAAGACCAAGAATTGAGGCGCTTTGTTTGTTGACGAGATGAGGATGAGAATTATTAGGTTTGAAGTTGAGTGTTTTTGAGGTTCGTCAAACGCGGTTGAAACGTCAGGAAAACAATAGAACTAGATTTTTCTGTTGATGGCGACAAGATACTCGATTCAATGATAAGCATACAGTGTGGACCATGGATGTCTGAACACACTGTTGGAATACTTATATTGTTTTAAATTTAAGAAATATGTATGTCTACTTGAACAAATAAAGTTATTTTATTCTTATATACATATGTATAATATTATAAATTCGAATGAACTTTGTCGGTTTGTGACCTTTCCACCCCGAAACGCCTAAACAGTTCCTGATGAAACTCGTTAGGGAGGTAAATAGTATAAATAATAAATAAATATATAATAAAAACTGTATATATCGAGTTCTTTTTGTAAACTGTAAATATAGAAACCATGTTAAATTTTAGGGCGAAAACGACTTTTGAATTTATTTACACATGTCTGTTACAGAATAAGTAAGTAAAGGTGTGAATAGTGCTCTGTACTGCCCACGCTTTGTTCCTAGTATCGGATTCGAGCTAAAAATACCTTAGACAATTTAACCCGCAATACGAATTTCGATTCTCCAATTCTTCGTATCGTGATTGACTTTTGCTCAAATTTTTATTTGGTTTCCGATGAAGAGAAAATTTGATTTTAAAATCATAGACAATATTTTCTTTGGTGCAGGGTGGATAATCTAATGCATATCGCAATACGAAAATTATATAAATTTTAATAAATTAATATTTAGAGTGTTTACTAAGTAACCATTGCGCCCAGAACTTAATCTAAAATTGATGAAATTGCAATCTTTTTACACAAAGTAACACCAGAAATTTAGTCTATGATTTATTCGTGCCTTTACTAACTAAGAAATTACATGATGACTTAACCGATTTTGAGATTTCCGCGCTTTGTTACTAATCATCAATAGTCATTTTGTTCAACAAGAGGCCAAAACTAATTTTTGAAGGAGTCTATAGTAGTCATGAACGTAGCGCGTGGCTCTAGCAGACTGCTGAAGTGCTGAAAGCGAGCGATTTAAAAGGCACGAAACAAAAAACATTCTTCAGTTAATCATAAAACTTTTCATCTTGACTAGCGAGAAAATATTTTGTTATTTATAAAAGAGGTCGAATGTCAGTAACTTTTTCATTTTGGTCAACCAACAACCATGGAGGGTTACAATGCTACGAACCACGACCGAACGAAATTATTCATTTCTATGAAGGTTGAATGCGGTCTAGCAATCTTCCCTTCGTTAAGGTAAAATGCGAGAGGTGCAACTCATATAGAGAAAGTTCATATACCTGGTTGTTTGGGAGATTATTTAAAAATGGCACAGTCTGCCTAGAAGAATGATCTTCAGAAGCTAGTTGGCAACGTAGACAAAAAAATGGCGCAGCCTTACTTGAGAAAGTGGAGCTGCCCTAGTAGGTACAGATTGCGTAGTTTTTTAATTTTTTCGTCGTCCATAGAGTATCAATAACTTATTACACCATCGAAATTTAGAGCAACATTCTGAATTCAAATTACTTTTTTCAACAAGTTGAACAATATCCTTCAATCCACATGTGCGCAAAACCGGAGTATGCTCATGTTTTTAAGAAGCAAAGTCACAGTATGCTCATGTTTTTAAGCAGCAAAGTCACCGTTTTCAAGCGGGTGTGGTGAAAATTATTTTCTCCAATTTTCTGTTTTTTTTTCCTTAGCTTTTTAGCTTGACTTCTTTTATGACTAGACAAGCGAGTACACCGCTGACAGCGGTGGCGCGGCGACACCGCTGTGTTTGTGTGCGTAAGATTGTCTGAAGCGTGCTTATAAATAACTAACTGCGGCCCCGGGCTTCGCCCGCACCTTTCAAGTAGCCTATGTCCGTCCCGGGGATACTATTTATCTCCCTGCCATATTTCATTAAGATCCGTTCAGCCGTTTAGGAGTGACAAGGTAACAGACAGACAGCTAGTTACTTTCGTATTTATAATATTAGTAGGTATGGATTTCATTGCAAGTTTTAGAGCACCAGTTTTAGTGTCTAGGTTAACCCATATTAGGATGTTTCAAGACAAGATACTAATCAGAAAAGCTAGACAGAGAAAATGTATTTTTAAGTATTTTTAATAATAAACATTAAGTCTACTTATCTATGTTGTTAATGTGTGCTCTAATCGAAATTGTTTTTCGCCCAGAATTCCAAGCAGCGCAAACGTGGTTGTTTTGGTCGTGTAATCACGTGGATTTGTCTAAGGCATTGGATTTCGTGATAGTGGAGGGTTTAGTCTGAATAAATAAAATGTGAGGTTTTCTTTGTTTTGTTGAAAGGGCATGGAATGTGGGTTCAAATTAATGGTACATGGTGCAAATAGCAAACTAAGTCAGTGAAGATTTTCATTTGTTGCATGTTATTTTGCCTGCCTTTAAAAACTGGGACAAATCCGGAACGTTTTCAGCATAAAATTTGAGTTTCCAGACTCGACCCACTTTAGGCCGAATCCAGTGGGACGATTCCGGAATAATAATAATAATAATAATAATGCTGGACAATTCACACAGCATTATCTAGCCCCAAGCTAAGCAGAGCTTGTGTTATGGGTACTAGATAACTGATATACGTAATATTATACATTACATAGATAGATATTTTTTATTATACATAGAAAAACACCCAGACCAACGGAACAAATTTCTGCAGATCGTACACAAATTTGTTCCGAGGCGGGGATCGAACCCGCAACCTCTTGCGTCGCAGGCAGACTCTCGCCCGCTGCGCCACTGAGGTCGTCAATCTGTGGTCGTAATCGACTCGTTACTACATACTTTATTATTATTATGTAATCTCTTATATTAAACAGCGTCTCGTGGCAAACTGGTGCCCTAGGTTAAATAGGTCTCATACTGTATGAGGCTTTGCAGATCCTTTGTGACTACAAACGGTCCAAATCAGACCTAACCTAACCTGACCTGTTGCTCCACGTAGAGGTAACAGGTGTGTTACTTGGAACTTTCTAACTAAAACTACTTAAGTATTTGTTTAGGCCTACGTATTTACTGAAATAAGTTCCAACTTATTTATTTTTCCGGTTGCTGAGCATGTGATTTGTTTGGATGGTTTTTGGGTTGCGTGGTTGTATGTACATGGAACCCTGTGTATTTTACCTTACCCTATTACGGTAACTAAGGTAAGATTAAAAACTAACACAAAATAAATTATTACGATAGTAAAATGTTTTATGTTAATTTTGGGAAAATTGGTCTTAATCTGTTTGAGATTTATGGTTACCACCTTGATTGAACGGATCTCAATCAAATTTCAATTTGAGGTTTCATCGTTTTTTCGTGATGATGGGTCTAAAAAGGTACGGTTTGACTTTTTATCTACCACGTGAGTGAAGACTAGAGCAGGAATATTTTTGGATATAACTCGTTTGAACTCATTCTCATCTAACGTGACGATGTGGCCAATCTTGTCACCTGTTCAGTCTTGAAATGAAATAATATTCAATAATAAAGTTTTTGTTTGAAGATTTTATTACGCGCGCCCTCACTCAATAATGTGTCTTTATATTATTCACTACGGACCTAAACCAATACGGACTATCTATACCACGAACGAAACCATATTACCATAGAGGCACCTTTAATTTTCCACTACAATAATAATAGGGTTACCAGGGTGGCATAAATGTGAAGGAAGTAGTTTCAACCTTTGATTTTACCAGTAAACCTTCAAATATCTAAATGTATCTGTATTAAACCTATGCTCTCCTTGGTAATTTTATTATCACGCATTCTTAATGTGGGTGAATTTGGGCCGTATTTGCTATCTACAGGGCCCTGCAGTGATAACCAGGCTACGTATTATTCTTAATTTCTTAATTCTTTATTGCACTAATAAAACCTTATTTAAATCTTATTACAAGAGTATCGCAAAGGCGAGCTTAACCCTAAAAAGAGTTCTCTTCCAGCAAACCTTAATGAGAGAGGGAGACATGTGTGTACAAGTATTATCTAGATTTCCTTCATATTTTTTCACAATTTACGGTCTTTTGTCGTTCTTACAATGATCAATTTTAAAATGAAACTGCATGGACCCAAGGGGTCTGATTTGGTAAAATGTCTTCTGGCTTGGTTAAAAGTCGGTCAAGGCCAGGCTTAGGTTATTGCGATGGCATTAATCCCAGCAGTAATTATGGTTAGTGCATATTTCGGTAACTAGTAAAGTTGGTAGAAATAGTTCCAAACGATCGTCATATTTTGGTATACGGAGTTGATTTTTTTACAGGCGATTTTACTTTTTTATTTTGTTTCAAGAGTATCCGGCTCGTTTGTAACCTGACCAGTGTTATTTAAAGTGTTATGTCCTTTTACAATATCAGTCCGAGAGAGATAGAGAAATTGAAGAAAAAGTACTTGAAGTCGGTTTTGGTTTTTACTATAAAATATTATATTCCTGTCATTTTTGACATTTGCTGAAACTTTGACATCATCACACAATGGTGCCAAAGTGCATAAAATAATGGTGGGACGAATGTGAAACTACTTCAAATTATTTGATATGGTGGGACGAACGACCACCAACATCCATTGATGACGGTTGGTGGGACGAACGGGATATAATTTTAATTCAGCCTATCATGTCACTTTCATGACTGAAAACACAGAGTGCGATATGCGACCCGCAGGGGCGCACCGCCGGGAGCTAGACGCTAGCAGTGATCGTGTTATACTAGACTAAAACCCTATTCGTCCGTCTAGTAGGACGAAGCTAGTGAGAAGAACTTGATATCACGAAAATAACTATGACACGGTAACGTAAATAAATATTCAGATATGGGTGACGTTTGAAAATGTATGCATTAACTAATATTTTAAGTGAAATTGTGTCAACAGAATCGACGCCATAATCTAGTAAATTAAACTTTTTATCACTGACGTGACGTGAGTTTTTCAGTTAGTTATTCGTGCCATCAGTACGTACGATAGAATAGTAAAACGGTAAACTTTTTGCAGAATGGCTGTTAGAAAACTGTAGTAAGCACCTACGTTACTGCTTTAACGAAAGATATTTATTAATTTTTAATCGAACAGAAAAAAGGAGATTCTCAATTCGACTGGTTTCTATGTTGTTGAAAGCTTTACTCGATCATTTCGAGATTTCGATGAATTTATTGTCATAAAAGTATCGTTAGCTGATTTCGTATCTCCTAAATTTAATAATTGGTTATTGAATAACATGCCTTTTTCTATTCTATATAAATAGATAGAAAATAATTTATTCATCACCTCTTAAAAAACAGATTGTTTTAAATTTAACATATTAAAGAGAACAACAATTGATTTGTGGCCTTATCGCCTAGAGCGATTTCATCCAGGCAACCAAAATTTTACCTAAAAAGTAAATAAACGTTTGTTAATTTATTGGTCAAAGGGCCTTGCCATAGATATACGAGTAACATGTTTGCATCCAATCATTTTAATGTAATTTCGTTATTGGGTGACTAGCGTTTCCCCAATTTCCAGAACCGATTAGGCAAAGCCTTATTTGATTAAGTTCTAATAAATTGGTACGAGTATGTAGAAACCTTTAAAACAACAAAACAATTTTAATTTTCTATGCTGTTGTTTTATGTTAGAGAAAAGATGTTTTATTTATAAAACCTACGTTTCCCTCTTACTCTATAACGATCCTTTTCATTCAAGGTGATCTGGTAGTAAGTAAGATGGCTCTTGAGCGATCCGAGAAAATCGCCAACCCACCCAGTCATTTAGTTACTAAGTTGTTTTGTGGAATTGTTTTTATTTAAATTGCATTAAAAACGTTTCCTCTATTTATCTATTTTAAAATGGCATTGTTTATAACTAAAAAAATACAGATAATGTTTATTTTTTATTAAATGTAGAGGTAGTTTTTCTCTTTTGTAAATGTTGGTTTTTTTTAAAGTAGAACTCAGAAAACGTTACACTTATACACTTAAACAGACAAGCACTTACCTTTAAAACACCGCATACCACAATGAATAAAAATAAATTTCAAATCAAAATAAAATAGACATGAAACGGAGACATAGAAAAAAGAATGATTTAAATTGTAGGAACAAAGTAAAAAATACCATTGCCTATTCAGACGATTATGAAATATTGTGATTTAAAAAAATTTACAAATGAACGATGAAGCAGCAAAAGTTGAAAACTGTGGAGCTGCCTCATCGCCCGCCTCCTTGGCACAACATAAACTAATTTTACGTATATACATAATATCTTGATCTTAAAGTTATTGAAAAAAGAATTAAAAACAACATAGAAAATATTAATAACGTGGTAAGCATTAATTATATTAAATTTATGAATTTAAACTACTCTACCAACAGAGAGAGAGAAAAAGAGTAAAAAGAAACATTGAAGACCAAAATAAAATTCAAAAACATTCTCAAAATTGTAACTGAAAAAAAAAACAGAATTCGAAAGAGAGCAAATCTTGAGCAAATCTATTAAAATTTAATGTAATTAAATCGAAGGAGGTACAAAAACTAAATTCAAAAAAGTAATGCAAACTTTGAAACTTACCGGCCAGGAGCAGCGCCAGCACGGCGGTCGAGTAAGCTGCGTTGAACTTCATGGTTCCGAACTGAATGCCGCAAAAGGTGTGCGCGCCGCCTTATATCTTAAGGGTGGCTCGTGTTCGCGCCCCGTGAACAGACCCTGACAGTTGAAACGAATTTTCCAGATTTTTCACTACGTTACGCACATATTCTGATACCTATAGGTGTAGTTATTTGGTTCTGTATGTAAGCCATTGGTAATTCTCAGCAACAATTTTTCCTAGAAATTTTTACAAGTTGCATAGATGCAGGTTCCTGCACTAAAATAGAATTAAATTAAATGTTATACCTCTAATAATTAATTTTCTCGAACTTCTTATCATCGTGTATGCCAATGTATTAATACCTACCTACCTACCTATCCTCAGGCAGATTTCTATTATTTCAAATAAGAAAACATTTTAACTCGTAAGTAGACCATGAGTAGAGCAGAAAAAATAAGCTAGCATAAAGAACCGCAAATTCTATAAGAAATTATCAATATTTACGTTCCATTTTGGGTACACAAATAAGATTATGACAGTAAATTAAATGAAAAAAAAGAAGTTTAAATTTCCGGCATGTGAAAAATTACATCCCGAAAATTTTAACTTTCGCGATTAGTAAACTTGTCAAACTAATCACTCATTCTTATTTCTGCACATGAGAAAAAAATGCACCATTGATAATAATACTCATCTGATTGTCGCGTGTAGGTAAACGCGTTTAAAAAATAATATAAAAAAATTCCTTTTAAAAAATATTAACAATTTTTATTAGGCAACGATTTGATAATATAACATAATAATCATCAAGTGTAAATATTTGTACTACAAAATATTTAACAAGAAAGAAAATTACAATCAAAGAATATAATTAAATTAAAACTAGTGTTGTGATAATGGAAACAAAGCTATCTGCAAAATGTTGCAAACAATCTACAGGTAGCTCAACTGATCCATATACCAGTCGGAAACGTGTCAATGTGTGTGTTTTGTACTTACCAGTAAATTGTATATTTGTCCCCTCTGTTCAGTTGCTCCACATGGCATCCTCCTTGCTGCAAGGTAAGGTTCACGGTTGAAAAGCCATAACATTGTGTAATTTTAATAGGAAATAGATTTATCTTCGACTAGCTGCTGCACGCAGCTTAGTACGCGTTGTTTAAGGTTACTTCTATCCCATACCCGTGTTAAAAGAATGGCTAATAAAACATAGTTTTTATACGACACAAGAGTTTCTCCCCAACTCTTCCCGTGGGTGTCGGAAGAGGCTACTAAGGGACATACACCGAGCGGCGGGCAGGCAGCGCCTCTAGCAGAATATATCTACCACCGAACTGCGATCCCCAACCTGCCTGCCCAGCGTGGGGGTTATGGGCATTACCCTCATGAAATAAAAGCCAATAAGGCGATTATCAGTGGAAGGCCTACGTCCAGCAGTGGACCGTTATAGTCTGTTGAGGTAAGAGTTTCTGTCACGTAAATTTTAAATCCTTTTTTTGTCTGATATTTTATCGATTCTGACCTTATAATATGAGATGATATTTGTTTTTTTATATATCTATTATTAGTTAACATACACTATACTAAAAGTCTAATATTCACATGCCAGATGTGGGGAGATATGAGGATCTACTTTTATTTACCATCTATGAATTATTGTACCTTATTTTATGAATAAATTTATTATTATTATACGAACTGATTTATAGGATAAAAAGTATCCTATGTTACTCTCGATCATTACAACTATCTCTATGCCAAAGATCAAGTCGATTGGTTGCTTAGTTAGGGCGGGAAGGAAAGACAAATAAACACACTTTCGCATCTATAATATTATTATAGATATGAATTCCTAGGTATAAATTGAAATACACTCATTGGAAAGTATGTCCGTTTGTATAAAACACATACTTGTGTTTTATACAAACGGACATACTTTAGCTTAATAACAAAACTCAAAATCGCTTCTTGAAGTATCAAGAAGCGATTTTGAGTTTTGTTATTTAGCTCGATAAAGAAAGGACATTTATACCAAAATTCTAGTAATGGCGCAAACGGTTAGGCACACTAATATATAAATGCGACAGTTTGGATATATATATGTATATATAACCACTGAATGAATCGACCTAAAACTATGAATACAACCTAGAATAACGTATAAGGCTGCTTCAATCCAAATAATGCTGAACAATTCACACAGCATTACCTAGCCCCAAGCTAAGCAGAGCTTGTGTTATGGGTACTAGATAACTGATATACATAATACATAACCTTAATTATAAATGTCTGCAGACCGTACACACATTTGTTCTGAGGCGATCGAACCCGCAACCTCCTGCGTCGCAGGCAGACCTTCGCCCACCGCGCCACAGAGGTTGTCAAATAAAGTGCGCATGCAAAACCGCGGGCTGAACTATATAATAATTTCTATATCTTTGCCTCGTGGAAGTTGCCAAGGTCTTTCTATCTTTTTAATCATACTTTAGGTATAATATGTACCTCAACTCAACATTCTATAAATGGTGCACTGCTGAACACAGGGTTCCCCCAGATAATTGCTTTATTGGTTTTTATGTCATAGGAGGCCATAATCCCCACGCTGGGCATGCGGGTTATTGCAGTTCGGTGGTAGATCAATTGTGCAAAAGGCGCTGCTGCCCGCCCCCCGGTGTATGTCCCTTAGTCTCCTCTTACGACACCCACGGCAAGAGTTCAGGTGGTGCAAGTTCTAAGCCCACACGGCATAAGTACCTACATGAATACTATTTTTTTTTCTAATAATCTAATAAAACTTGAGTTTACCATTCGTAGAGAATGGTCCTACATAGGTATGTATGGCTATGGATACATAGTTATGTAGCCCAGCACTCCTAATCAGAACATATATGTGTATTTCAGAGAGCTGGCTGTTGAGAGCAGTTGTGGTATTGTATGAATATCCACGGGCTGAGTTGAGTGTTCAATTCTTACGACGCTACCGCCACAGCTGCAACGTCCGCCCACACCTCACAAAACAAAAAGCGGAAACGTTATTTATGAGTTATACAGGTCGATTATTATTTTTTCCCACGCAATATATCACAAATCGTTTTAATACGATACCTATTGCATTTCTTGAACATCGTTACAGCAATTTATGGGTTTTTCAGGAAATGAGCAACTATTTATTATTCTACAAGCTAATGTCTACGATTTTACACGCACTATATCCGGATATAAAGTACCTATCATGTTATCTAATTCCAGGTACAGGCAAAAATCAAATTACTTTATTTTGTTTTGCGTGAAGGAGTACTTATAGGTAGGTAAGAAGAGATAGATCAAAGATTATAGTACGTAGGATCCTAGGACCTTTGAGATAGATCAAAGATTATAGTACGTAGGATCCTAGGACCTTTGAGATGGATCAAAGATTATAGTACGTAGGATCCTAGGACCTTTGAGATAGATCAAAGATTATAGTACGTAGGATCCTAGGACCTTTGAGATAGATCAAAGATTATAGTACGTAGGATCCTAGGACCTTTGAGATAGATCAAAGATTATAGTACGTAGGATCCTAGGATCTTTGAGATAGATCAAAGATTATAGTACGTAGGATCCTAGGACCATTGAGATAGATCAAAGATTATAGTACGTAGGATCCTAGGATCTTTGAGATAGATAGATAAAACTTTATTGTATCACAAAAACAAAAAAGTACAGAAATTATAATACGAGTACACGAAGTACAAAGGCACCCTTATCGCTATAAGAGAGAAGGAGAGGAGGAGAGGTGAAAGAGAAATAGGTGAGATAATGACGCCCCACACTATAACCATCACGATATGTTGAAGATATTATTAAGATATTATAGATTATTTTTATTGCTTTCACTTTTTGACTCATCATGCTTTTACGCTTGACATATGCAAGTACTTATGCATTCGAAACTTTTTTTTGGTTTTATTTAACCCATTTGGCCTCTCTTGCCGCTTCGCTGGAAACCGGGATGTATTTTCCAATGGTTCGTTCACTTTGAAATCAGATTTCACAGCAGGAAACTACGATGCAATCGTTACAACGTAGCAAGCTACATGTAGCAAGCTTCTGCTCAGTCGCTACGACGTAGCAAGCTACTGTGCTATTGCTACGACGTAGCAAGCTATTGTGCTTTTGCTACGACGTAGCAAGCTATTGTGCTTTTGCTACGACGTAGCAAGCTACTGTGCTTTTGCTACGACGTAGCAAGCTACTGTGCTTTTGCTACGACGTAGCGAGCTACTGTGCTTTTGCTACGACGTAGCGAGCTACTGTGCTTTTGCTACGACGTAGCCAGCTACTGTGCTATTGCTACGACGTAGCAAGCTACTGTGCTATTGCTACGACGTAGCAAGCTACTGTGCTATTGCTACGACGTAGCAAGCTACTGTGCTATTGCTACGACGTAGCAAGCTACTGTGCTATTGCTACGACGTAGCAAGCTACGGTGCTGTTGCTACGCTACGACACAAACAACGCGTAGCAATAGCTACACTGACGCTGTATCTTTTCTATTGTTGTTTTTATATCAAACACAGTATCGTTATTGGCTTCTAAGCGATTTAATCCGCCTTCAGATTTCGTCTTTTCTTTAGAAAAATGCCATTCGTTCACGATAACGAAAATGGATTTAACTTGTAACTAGATTCTGCCTTCGACTTTGCACACGTTGATTATGGTTATTTCTATCCCATGGGAACTGATTGAAGGATAAAAAGTCCTATATTTTGTTACTATTATTATATCAGCATTTGAATGTACTGATACTGATAGCCGATGGGGAGTAAAAGTTTTTGAGTGGCGGCAGCAATGCAAAGCAAAACGGAGTTTTGGAAGAACTCCACTAGATTATCCGACGACATCGTAGCGGTCACAGGGAGTCGATGGATGAAGGCGGCTTAGGACCGCTCTTTGTGGCGTCGTATAGGGAAGCTTTTGTCCAGCAGTGGACGTGATGGATTGATATGATAATCATGTGCTGATAGTGAAATATCCTGTAATTGCCTTGAGGATTCTTCAGCAACAAAGGAAACCTGCTTGGCGGCAGAAAATAAGTACTATTGAAGGCCCTATTGAAGGTCGTGAACCATCACGGAGACAGCTTTTACCGTACGATATCGAGCCATCTGCTCCAACTTTCAGCGACATGTCTTGGCGACCTCTGTGGCGCGGTGGACGAAGGTTCGATGCGACGCAGGAGGTTGTGGGTTCGATTCCCGCCTTGGGACAAATGTATGAACAATCTGCAGATGTTCGGTTATGTTCAAGGTGTTCTGGTCGTTTTCTATGTTTAATAATAAAACATATATATCACTGTAGGTATTATTGTATTTTGTGTATCAGTTATCTAGTACCTATAACATAATCTCTGCTTAACTTAGGGCTGGATAATGCTGTGTGAATTCTCCAGCATTCCTTTTTTTATTGTACCGCTTTTGAAATGTTTATGTCGGATGGATTTGTTAGATCAGCCCATTGGGCTTCTTCCCCTCTTTCTCTCTACTTTCCCCGTAACGATAAGTTTTTGGAGGTTGGCCTTGCGGACTATGTGATCAAAGAACTCTAGAATCCTTCGAAGGCACAACGTTGATAGGCATTGATTCCACTCTAGCCTGAGCGCCTATTGAGTATCGAAAGATTGGTTATATGGAATACGCAGCATTTTCCGCCACCGCTACATCTCACAGGCGTGTACGCGTTGGTGATCTTTGGTTCTCAAGGTCCACGTGTCAGCTCCGACAATCCACACAGCATCATTTAGCCCCAAGGTAATCAGTGCTTGTGTTATGGTTACTAAATAACTGATATACTTGATACTACATACATAGAAACACAATATTGAAAACATCCAGAATCCCGAAACAAATATTTACAGATCCTATTAACGTTTGCCCCTAAGCGGGAATCGAACCTACAACCTCCTGCGGCGCATTTGGATCTTCACCCACTACGCCATATCATCGGTCATACTGTAAGTACTTTGCTAGACGAGCTCTTTCACCAGAAGCCCTAAAAACTTCACTTACCCGTCACGCCACATCATCGGTCCTGTAAGTACTTTGCTAGACGAGCTCTTTCACCTAAAACCGAAGCCCTAAAAACGTCGCCAAACTTGCCACTTGTCTCCATTTCTCCTAACCAGGCCGTTAATCTCGAGGGTGGACGTTGATTTAACAACTTCAACAAAAACTTCGCCATCGTGACTCCGCGGTACTTCAAAGGGTTACAACATAAAAGGTGAGCTTAGGCGTGGGACTCTTATTAAATATTTTGTCACTATAAACAGGCCTTTAAGTTTACGCTACCTCAGTTTTTATTGTTCTTGAGGTTCCGTACATCAAATGGGAAAAGACAACCTCTTTGCATGAATCGTGTTTATTTGTTTGTCTGCCATATACATATCTGTCAATGGTCTGTCAAGACACTATTGAGCGATTGTCATTTCAGATGTCCGTGCTACTCATAGACATAGATTTTTTGCACTACGGTCCTACTTTGGGCCGAATCCAGTGAGACGAGTTCGAAATAACTCCTATTTTAGTACCTAAAAGTCGTTTTCACGCTATCAAATACAATAAATTTGATCTGGCTGAAATTTTGCAACGTAAATTTCGACCTGAAATCGCTACTATTTGTATTTTTTTGTCTTGTCTTCAAGCTGAAGACACGGCACTATGGCGCTCATTAGGGGAGGCCTATGTCCAGCAGTGGACAAAAAAAGGCTGTGATGACGATTCACTTTTTGACTCATCATGCTTTTACGCTTGACATATGCAAGTACTTATGCATTCGAAACTTTTTTTTGGTTTTATTTAACCCATTTGGCCTCTCTTGCCGCTTCGCTGGAAACCGGGATGTATTTTCCAATGGTTCGTTCACTTTGAAATCAGATTTCACAGCAGGAAACTACGATGCAATCGTTACAACGTAGCAAGCTACATGTAGCAAGCTTCTGCTCAGTCGCTACGACGTAGCAAGCTACTGTGCTATTGCTACGACGTAGCAAGCTATTGTGCTTTTGCTACGACGTAGCAAGCTATTGTGCTTTTGCTACGACGTAGCAAGCTACTGTGCTTTTGCTACGACGTAGCAAGCTACTGTGCTTTTGCTACGACGTAGCGAGCTACTGTGCTTTTGCTACGACGTAGCCAGCTACTGTGCTATTGCTACGACGTAGCAAGCTACTGTGCTATTGCTACGACGTAGCAAGCTACTGTGCTATTGCTACGACGTAGCAAGCTACTGTGCTATTGCTACGACGTAGCAAGCTACTGTGCTATTGCTACGACGTAGCAAGCTACGGTGCTGTTGCTACGCTACGACACAAACAACGCGTAGCAATAGCTACACTGACGCTGTATCTTTTCTATTGTTGTTTTTATATCAAACACAGTATCGTTATTGGCTTCTAAGCGATTTAATCCGCCTTCAGATTTCGTCTTTTCTTTAGAAAAATGCCATTCGTTCACGATAACGAAAATGGATTTAACTTGTAACTAGATTCTGCCTTCGACTTTGCACACGTTGATTATGGTTATTTCTATCCCATGGGAACTGATTGAAGGATAAAAAGTCCTATATTTTGTTACTATTATTATATCAGCATTTGAATGTACTGATACTGATAGCCGATGGGGAGTAAAAGTTTTTGAGTGGCGGCAGCAATGCAAAGCAAAACGGAGTTTTGGAAGAACTCCACTAGATTATCCGACGACATCGTAGCGGTCACAGGGAGTCGATGGATGAAGGCGGCTTAGGACCGCTCTTTGTGGCGTCGTATAGGGAAGCTTTTGTCCAGCAGTGGACGTGATGGATTGATATGATAATCATGTGCTGATAGTGAAATATCCTGTAATTGCCTTGAGGATTCTTCAGCAACAAAGGAAACCTGCTTGGCGGCAGAAAATAAGTACTATTGAAGGCCCTATTGAAGGTCGTGAACCATCACGGAGACAGCTTTTACCGTACGATATCGAGCCATCTGCTCCAACTTTCAGCGACATGTCTTGGCGACCTCTGTGGCGCGGTGGACGAAGGTTCGATGCGACGCAGGAGGTTGTGGGTTCGATTCCCGCCTTGGGACAAATGTATGAACAATCTGCAGATGTTCGGTTATGTTCAAGGTGTTCTGGTCGTTTTCTATGTTTAATAATAAAACATATATATCACTGTAGGTATTATTGTATTTTGTGTATCAGTTATCTAGTACCTATAACATAATCTCTGCTTAACTTAGGGCTGGATAATGCTGTGTGAATTCTCCAGCATTCCTTTTTTTATTGTACCGCTTTTGAAATGTTTATGTCGGATGGATTTGTTAGATCAGCCCATTGGGCTTCTTCCCCTCTTTCTCTCTACTTTCCCCGTAACGATAAGTTTTTGGAGGTTGGCCTTGCGGACTATGTGATCAAAGAACTCTAGAATCCTTCGAAGGCACAACGTTGATAGGCATTGATTCCACTCTAGCCTGAGCGCCTATTGAGTATCGAAAGATTGGTTATATGGAATACGCAGCATTTTCCGCCACCGCTACATCTCACAGGCGTGTACGCGTTGGTGATCTTTGGTTCTCAAGGTCCACGTGTCAGCTCCGACAATCCACACAGCATCATTTAGCCCCAAGGTAATCAGTGCTTGTGTTATGGTTACTAAATAACTGATATACTTGATACTACATACATAGAAACACAATATTGAAAACATCCAGAATCCCGAAACAAATATTTACAGATCGTATTAACGTTTGCCCCTAAGCGGGAATCGAACCTACAACCTCCTGCGGCGCATTTGGATCTTCACCCACTACGCCATATCATCGGTCATACTGTAAGTACTTTGCTAGACGAGCTCTTTCACCAGAAGCCCTAAAAACTTCACTTACCCGTCACGCCACATCATCGGTCCTGTAAGTACTTTGCTAGACGAGCTCTTTCACCTAAAACCGAAGCCCTAAAAACGTCGCCAAACTTGCCACTTGTCTCCATTTCTCCTAACCAGGCCGTTAATCTCGAGGGTGGACGTTGATTTAACAACTTCAACAAAAACATCGCCATCGTGACTCCGCGGTACTTCAAAGGGTTACAACATAAAAGGTGAGCTTAGGCGTGGGACTCTTATTAAATATTTTGTCACTATAAACAGGCCTTTAAGTTTACGCTACCTCAGTTTTTATTGTTCTTGAGGTTCCGTACATCAAATGGGAAAAGACAACCTCTTTGCATGAATCGTGTTTATTTGTTTGTCTGCCATATACATATCTGTCAATGGTCTGTCAAGACACTATTGAGCGATTGTCATTTCAGATGTCCGTGCTACTCATAGACATAGATTTTTTGCACTACGGTCCTACTTTGGGCCGAATCCAGTGAGACGAGTTCGAAATAACTCCTATTTTAGTACCTAAAAGTCGTTTTCACGCTATCAAATACAATAAATTTGATCTGGCTGAAATTTTGCAACGTAAATTTCGACCTGAAATCGCTACTATTTGTATTTTTTTGTCTTGTCTTCAAGCTGAAGACACGGCACTATGGCGCTCATTAGGGGAGGCCTATGTCCAGCAGTGGACAAAAAAAGGCTGTGATGACGATGATGCTGAAGTAATTTGTGTATTTTCTACCCAATATTATCTATAGAGTACGACCACCAAAATGTTATTTTAGTAGGTATTAAGTAATTTCTCATGTAAGTGATTTATTTATTACCTGTGGGAAAAAAATCTCCTTAACCTGAACCTGAAAATTAAGTCACATCATCATCCGATGCGTAATATATTTGAAACTGATTACTTCAACTTTAATAATTCATCCATTTAAAACACATATAGCAATATACGTCATATATTACTTTCTATTCTACCCTAGACAATAAACCCCGTGCTAAGCCTACAGAGTTCCAGTACACGTAAAACAAAAGGGGATCGCGTAGATAAATAACTGAATACTGGAACCCTCCTTTCATAACGATTTTTTGTTAGTGGGTGCATCCCTAATATACTCGTAAGTGTGACACAACACTAAATCTATTTTATATAGTCTATGGATGTGAGCATTGTATTAGCCATCTTGTCGAGTAAGCTATGTCCGAAGAAAATGTAAAACCAGAGTTAATAAAACCAAGTTGTATAAAGAAAAGCTTTAATTTCCTCCTCTGCGCATTTCCCTATACCCTTAATTTTTCGGTACTTTAATCGAATAAATGTGCAATATTTCATTTGAGCTGAGCTCTTATTCACTAAGAATGATGATACTAGCCCTAGATTTTCTATTCTAATTGACACTGAATTTTGGTTCTCAAAATGTTTTAAAAGTAAGATTAAAATGTATAACAAAGTCAGTCATAAAATTCGTTTACCTAAAACAGCCTTTTGTAAGTTAGCTTGAGTAACTACACGTCGAGTTTTGCGCGCCTGCAGATCAAAGGAACTAGATTAGGCCTTTAGTGACGACAGATTTGTGACGTCAGCGTGGTTAATAGTATGAAACAAAAAAGACCATCGCACCAACTTTTAAAAGTTTACACAAACCTACAGTTCTTTACCTTAGTTTCTGATTCCACACAATTTTATTATTTATTTATTTATATTTATATTATCTAGCCCCAAGGTAAGCAGAGCTTGTGTTATGGGTACTAGATAACTGATATACGTAATATTATACATTACATAGATATATATTTTTTATTAAACATAGAAAAACACCCAGACCAACGGAACAAATTTCTGCAGATCGTACACAAATTTGTTCCGAGGCGGGGATCGAACCCGCAACCTCTTGCGTCGCAGGCAGACTCTCGCCCGCTGCGCCACTGAGGTCGTCAAGATGAGATGATGCTGTAAATCCTACATTGTTTATTTTACAAGACTCGTGGCACAAGAAGTCCTTGCACAAAGTCTTAGATAGGAGGACCTATCACACTAATATAATTGCGAATGTTTGGATGGATGGATGTTTGTTATTTCTTCACTTGAAAACTACTTAAGAGATCGGGTTGAAATTTTGCTCAGGTGTAGATTTAGAGATAGAATAACAAATAGATATAGAGTAAAAATAAATGCGCTGATGTGTCAGTAATTTGCAACCAAATAAAAAGCCTTATTTATTTCATGATAAATTTCATCTTTATTGTTTTTATCCCCTTTTTGTTTTAAATGCGATAAAAATAAACTGAATTCAAAATTAATATCCACTTGCATTCTTTTACTTGATAAGGGCGCCGAACATGAGGCGTGGGGTGGGTTCTCCTATAGTAACAGTTACTAGACATTCTCGAACGATATGTAGTAAATTCGTAACATGACGTCTCAAAATCAATAAAATACTTTTATTATTCTTCATGACAACGTATATAGACGTTAGAACGCCCACCATACGTTACCAATTCGCACTCACAACGCATTTTATTAGATATGTTATCTATTGAGTGTCTAAGATGCACATGCCCTGGTGCGAAAACATGGCAGACCATTACAAAAAATATTACGGACATGCCTTACAGTTAGTATGGGACAACTCACCCTAACTGATGTGTGAGAAGCGCGTTGGACAAATTAAAACACATTGCAGTGTAGTGTGTGCTTTAGCTTTATCATCATTAACTTTAATTATGGGAAGATAGGTATTGTTCTAACAGGAGATGAAGGTTTTATAGTAAAACTAGCAGCACCTCACGGTTTCACCCCCGTTTCCGTGGGAATTTCGGGATAAAATATAGCCTATGTGCAATTACAGACTATAATCTACCTCTGTGCCAAATTTCATCAAGATCCGTTCAGACGTTCTGATGAATTTTCGCTGTTATTTAATGATGGTTATTTATTTTTCAATCTTTTTTTTAGCCGTGTGGCTTAGAATTTGCACCACCCCAACAAAATTGAAACTGCTACGGCGTAGCAAGCTCTACGCTACGCTACGTCGTAGAGCTTGCTACGCCGTAGCAGTTCAATTCAATCATGCAAATTTCTTAGTCCATATCTTTTACCTTTATTCTATATACTCGTAATATACATCCTATAATATCCCACTGCTGGACGCAGGCGTCCCCTAGATCCTTATCATCTGTAGGTACCTACCTCATAACACCAATTTTTCACATGCAATAATTTTATTGTTTTAAAACATAACAAAAGTTTAGAAAGATAGATGGATAGGTGGATGTTTGTTGCAATCACGTCAAAATAGCAGCACAGATCGGGATGAAATTCTGCAAAGAGATAGATTATAGTCTGGAATAGCACATATTTCATATTTTATCCCGGAATTCAGACGGAAATGGGATCTACTCGGGTGAAAACCCGATGCGCTGGTAATAAAAAATAAATAATTACATGGAACCTCTTTTGTTTTACCTTTTTCGGTTAGAAAGGAATGTTTTACATACGGGTCAGCTCACACTGAGACGCAACAACACGTGACTCTTAGTGCTAGTGGACGGTATATCCACTAAGTAGGGATGGTAATCAGCTGTGCGTCTGCTTGTCATGGAGTAGAAGGGGCATGGTGGCATAAGGCAATGTAGTTCCTGTGAGCATTCTCCGAAATGTAGCCTAATATTGAGAGACAAGCGACCTTGCGGCGGTGCTCGAGACTTTGGACCTTGGTCTCTGCTCGTCAATTAGTCTGAAGGCTTTTCATTCTATCGAGTCTTAGGTTGCAAGCTGGTACTTGGCCAAGCCGTCCCAAACAGCAACAATACTCCAAATCAGACCGGACCTGAGCTTGATAAAGGGATAAAAGCTGTCCCGGTGTGAAGTTTAACTTAACCTTGTTTATGATTCCTAGCTTCATGGCTGCTGCTTTGGCCTTTGACTCGATGAAGGCTCCAAAGTTTAAAGTAGGTGAGCGTGACACGTACATTCTAAAGTTTGAAAATCTTCAGTAAAAGTAATTTTTGGAGCCGAAAGATAATCACGAAAAACATCAAGTGGACTAAAGTACGTATTATTTGATAAAATTCACTTCAACATAGCACCTACAGCTCTCACGGTGGTTAGGTGCCCAGGAACTTTCTCGGACCATCAAACCCTATCAAGTACAAAGAACTCATCAAGCATTTCGTTGAAAGTTTTGACCAAATTCACGCGAAAACAATCATCAGATAGCTATCATTACGTTCTGTGAAAACACGTCATCCATTGCGCAGTTTGGAAGATCGGAATCTACACTCGTAGGTCACGCTGGTAGTATTTCTCTTTGTGAATGGTGAAAAGGAAATTTGTTCTACCTAAAACGTCGTTCTAATTCTATAGTGTTAGTATTCAGAAAGAAATTTTATCCTGATTATAACTAAATGAGTTCAAATAGGAAATTAATAGAGTAACGTAGAATAAATCTATGAGTCCAGTCTTCCAATGCACATCATCATCATCAACCTATAGTAATCCACTGCTGGACATGGCCACCCCTAATAAGAGCCATATCACCCTGTCTTCAGCTTGCCGCATCCAGCATCTGCCAGCAGTCTTTCGCAAATCGTCATCCCATCTGGTCGGGCGTCCTACACTACCAGCCAGCATACTGCCACATGCCTGCATGAGTTTTATTTATTTAAGGACTAAAATCAGAAGATGGTCGAGTGTTTTTCCAATAACAAATGTACTATTTATCTTTGCTACTAACTATACTTTTATTTACCTCCAACCCTTTTAACAAATAAATAAATAAATAATGCTGGACAATTAACACAGCATTATCTAGCCCCAAGTTAAGCAGAGCTTGTGTTATGGGTACTAGATAACTGATATGCATAATACCAATACAATACATAGATAGATATTTTTTTATTATACATAGAAAACGACCAGAACACCCTGAACAAATGTCTGCAGATCGTACACACATTTGTCCCGAGGCGGGAATCGAACCCGCAACCTTCTGCGTCGCAGGCAGACCTTCGCCCACCGCGCCACATCGGTCGTCAAACAACATGAAACAACCAGTCATTAGCCATTTATCCATTACCACCCTTGTGGATATACAACCACTAGCATTAAGCGGCTCTCCACCACCTTTCAAATTCATACCGCTAAGGATTGGTACACGCTAGTCCTTCAGTAGGTACCTAGATAGATACTGGCAATTGAATTAGTGCAGTCTACCTACCTTCCTATGGCTCCTCGATAGCATATTTTATTATGTCAACATCTGTTTACAAATTGCGAAAACTTATTTGCCAATCTTTGTAAAGTTTTCACGTTTTCGCGGAACTTTGATGTTATTCAGAATATAAATTTTAAATTCCCGAAAACCATTTGATTTGTTCCAAGTAAAACTAGGCGTTTGTTAGGTTTCTCAATCATTTCGCAATACGAGGAAAATCTACCTTGGTTTGGCGTAATAAAACTTTATGGGTTCTTGCGAAATAATTTAAAACTTCAGGTAGGTAGGTTCGTCAACTCAAACATCCGGTTTTGAATTTCAATTCAATGTATACCAATGACAAAAACTTTGTTTCGAAATAATTTATAAAGTATTGTTAATAAATAATAAATTTTTAGGGTTCCGTATCTCAAAAGGAAAAAGGAACCCTTTTAAGATCACTTTGTTGTCTGTCGAGGCATTTTTCTCAAGAACGCATGCAGCTATCAATGAAATTAACATCAAATACTTAAATTAGTAACACATTCAAGCTGTTAAAAATCAAACTCATAAGTCAACGCAATCAAAACTTAGGTAGTCGTTTACTGACATTTTTTGTTTTTTCTCGTGCATTTTTTGTCAAGGGACACAAAACATTCCTACGTAGAAAGTGTAGAATACTGTATTTTGGCAAGAACTAAGGTCACGCAAGGTCCTATACTAAAGAAAATTTTGAATTTTTCCCTTTACTTGTGCTTTAAGACCTATAGCACTAGTAAAGGGAAAAAATCGAAAATTGTATGTAGGTCATTTGGCGAAATCTGTCGATTTATTCGTAACTCTCGTACCTGACCTACCGTATGTTGCAATTTGTTTTTACAAACTTTTCTACTGGCCGTGTGATTTCGAGTGTGACAAATTTTTGCAATTGAATTTTAGACGTTATTTTCACCGAATTGAGCTGAAATTGCATGTACCTATGTAAGTAGGTAAGTTCTGAGATAATGAAATCTTATGGCATTTCTGGTCTGATGATGGAGACAAAAGATTTTTAATATGTGTGGGATAAATCTAGCAACCATCATCATCAGTCTACATGAGTCCACAGCTGGACATAGGCCTATACTTATGAGCGCGTGTGATTTCGAGTGTGACAAATTTTTGCAATTGAATTTTAGACGTTATTTTCACCGAATTGAGCTGAAATTGCATGTACCTATGTAAGTAGGTAAGTTCTGAGATAATGAAATCTTATGGCATTTCTGGTCTGATGATGGAGACAAAAGATTTTTAATATGTGTGGGATAAATCTAGCAACCATCATCATCAGTCTACATGAGTCCACAGCTGGACATAGGCCTATACTTATGAGCGCCACATCTTCAGCTTGCCGCATCCAGCATCTGCCAGCAGTCTTTCGCAAATCGTCATCCCAACTGATCGGAGGGCGTCCTACACTGCATTCGCCGAGTCGCGGTCTCCACTCAAGAACACGTTTACCCCAGCGGTTGTCGGTTCTTCTCGAGGTATGGCCAGCCCAATGCCACTTCAGCTTGCTAATCCTTTGAGCTATGTCGATAACCTTGGTTCTCTGTCGGATGTATTCGTTGCGAATCCTATCCTTCAGAGAAACTCCCGAGTATAGCTCTCTCTATACTGCCGTCCGTTATCTAAAAAGCGGCTAAGTGACATTTGGTCAATTTTGACTTTTAAATGCCTCGATAGACAGTTCAAAATTCTCTATCGATCTGTCTAGGACACGTGTTCGTATCTTTTATAGTTTCCGATTTAGTGATGGGAAGAAAGCCGTTAAAAAATGCAAAATATTAAAATTCCAACGCTAAATCACGGCTATCTGCAAATACTTAGCTAAAAAGCATTTAAACTAATTTAAAGTCATATAACTAGTTTTGTTTTTCTATTATTTATTGCAGTTCTAAGCTACAAAGCGGTTATGTGCAAATTACTACGCTACAAAGAAGTTAAAGTCTCCTAACCACTTTATAGCTTTGTGTTTTGATTTGATTTTGATACAACCACAATACTATATGGCGGTTATGTCGCACTCCTTCGCTATAAAGCCGTTATCTACGCTCGGCCATGCGCCATCCCACCCCCGCGGCTACGTTCCGCCAGGTTTTTGATTTGATATTTAGTGCAAGGAGCCGTCGCGAGTGCACTCCTGTCACCGTAAGACGGGATAATTGCAGTGTCCAAAATAAAAATTGGTTGCAGTATTCGTTGTTAGTACACTTGATAAATAGTGATCTAATTGCCACTGAAAGTATCATACTGTATTATTTTGAACAGTACATTGATGAGCGCTGACCAGGTACACCACCAAATAGAATTAGCAATGAAAAGGAAGGTGAAGATATACTACTTTTTTAGATTTCGAAGAAGCAGTGGCTACAATAAATAACTCTAAAGTGGTAGTAAAATCAATGACGCCAGAAAATTTCATCAACTTCTTAAATATTGTATCTGATAGGCGCATTCAAAATTCTACCCCCAGAGAGTATTTGAAAAATATGGTAGAAGTATGTTTCAAACGAAATAATTATGATCTCCTGTACAGAAACGATTTCAGTGAGGATTTTAAGTCATTGAGATTTTTAAATGACCGTTATTTAAAGAATAACAATATGCCGATAGTAACTTTCTGATCAGAGTACAAAGGTGTGCAGCCTGTAAGAAAAGAAGCTCTTTTGAGCAAACTCTCTACAATTATTCCACCACACAAATTAACATTTTGGCAAAATTTACCTGTCCGCTAAAATGCACAGACAAGCACTCCTAGGAGTAGGAGAACACTATAATTTCTTAACTTATAGATTAATAAGTAGTAAAAAAGTGCCATTTTATGTAGAAGTAAGAATTTAGTGGATAAGAAAAGAATGCATGTTACGCAAAAAATGTGATTATTTTATTTTTAAGATTTTTATTGTAGCTCTAGAAGAGCATACCTAATTAAGTACTTAACCTACTATGTGCCTTGATTTAAAAGTACCTTCCTAGCCAAGTACAATTTAGTATAAGTTTTGTTTAACTGATTTTTTGATAAGCATTCAACATTTTCATGGCCCAAGACGCGCTTGTTGATCCGGAGCTCTGTGTTGCGGCAGCGATACTGGGACACTGTACGCGATAAGTACGTATCTTGTCTAAGAGATTAGTCTGTAAGTACATAATTGATCTTTGAAAATTTGATTTTAAGTAATAAACCATTGCAATTTGCATTTTTTTTTTTATTATTTTAGCATTTAACGTTGTTTATTAGTAGAAACCCTGAATTATCAATAAAGGAATACTAAACTATAAAGCGGTTATTAAAACAGGTTTTGCATGTAGCTGCCTTTTAGTCATGTGTATCAAGATATAAATAATAAAAAATACAATTTACGTGCTAATGCTAAGCTTAAAAGCCGTAAAATACAGAAACCCTGTTTTAGCTTTGCAGGAGCCACAAGTCAAAATAAACTATCCTACGCAATAAAGCAGTTATGTGCAAATCCTTAACTAAAATGCCGTTATGGTATACATAGCCGCTTTATAGTGGTGTAAACTTAGCATTTTCATTAAATCATTGCTAAAACTAAATGCAAAAAATCATTTCGTGAATTATTGTTATCAGGAATTGAGTTTATAGCGAAGCCATTCGATAGTACTCACGTCATTCTGTCTTTCAGTGTCAAAAAATCTGTTATACGAATTATAGTAATCAAATGGCAGCAATTTCAAAATTCTTGCCGCGTTTTTTGCGTTTTTCTCGAAACTTGGTTTTGCGACTTAGCCGCTTTTTAGGTAACGGACGGCAGTATAGCTCGCTGGGCGACTTTAAACTGGTAAACCAGTCGCTCTACCGTGGTCGCTCTCGGTACACTTCAAAGCCTACATACAGTCCCATTTCGGAACTTTTAGTCTTAGATAAATATTGACCTGTATCTAAATCACATTATATTTAGATAAGTTGTTGTTGTCCTCGTCGCACTCATTGGAACATCAAGTGAGTTTTTATTATATTTACTAAAGTTTTTCAACTGACTTTTAAAAAAAGGAGGAGGTTCTTTATTCTATTTATGCAAATAATTATGTACCTATTAGTTTATAAGTCATATTATACTTAGGTACTAGTGGTTTATTTTCCAATTCTTACACTAGTGGACAAAAAATTAAAGTGGACAAAATATACAATAACACCCAGTTTTATGACATAGAAAAGCGTTACTCAAGCATACAATACAATAAGTTTATTTTCCAAAAAGCTTATAAATACACCTTTATGAACAAAGAGTTACTTAATTTAATATACTTCAGTGGTAATAAATATAGGTAGGTACTTAAAAAATTAAGATTAACAATGACCCCCGCACTAGGCTAGGCCTGTTTCGCGGGGTATCGAGTGCATAGTTTGTTTGCCATCATAAAACAGAAAAAGGTAGTGCACTAACAAATAATCTAGGAAATAAAAAAACAAAAATGAAAAAAATAAATAAATAATCTTGGAAAACAAAAATGAAAAAAAAGCATAGATCGATGACCGATCAAGTTTTCATAATACGGGCCAAGGATTGCTCATTTCGGTCGATCCGACGTCATCCGTCTACTTAGTTCGGTTTTCAAAGTAGACCTGTCGATATAAACGTCACAACCTGTGTAGATTCTCGTCGGTCTGTTGTATCCGGGACTCAGTGCTGCCATCTGAGCGTTTGGCGATCACGTGCCATTGTTTCTGATTCAAAGAAAATAAAATTAAAAATTACTGAAAAAACATTCATTGCATTTCTACATGGCACAATGTAATTTACCTAATGCCACTTTTTACACTAATAACTTTTATCAAACATTTAACTTCAAACTAAACTTTTATCAACGTTAGCGATAAAATTTCACTTCAAATTGACATTAAAGAAATCCTACATTGTCCCAGTTTTACAATCAAACTTGTGGAAACACGTTTGTCGCAAACTTTGCAGCAAAGATTCACATCGAAAGTAGTAAAAATTCTCTCCGGCGGGTCCATTAATGACAATTTAACATGTACAAGTACGCGCACCTCCAAATGACACTAGGACCCTTAAGCGAATGTAAGTGGAAACTGACCATGGGTGTCTTTGTACTGTACATACTTCGATAAAGCTCGTCAGATGGCACTCATAACAAAAAAATCTCCGTTCTTTGTTTAGTGACGGTTTGAAAATAAAGGTGCGTGCGATATATCTATCTAAGGACGTTATACCTTTATCATACGCGCCCGTGTCTCCGCCGCTGCTAAAGCGTGCTCGTTGCAGTCCACAGTGAGACTGGGCACTCCGTACCCGAGGCACAGTGCCACTTGCAGGTGGCCTCGGCCGCCGCCGGCCTCCACGGAACACGTGGCCTTTGTGGCATCGAATAGCGATGCCACTAGCTGGGACATCGTTTGAACCTAGAAGCGATAATATAATATATAATGCTGGACAATTCACACAGCATTACCTATCTAGCGGTAAGCTAAGCAGAGCTTGTGTTATATGTAGGTACTAGATAACTGTTATATAGGTATATAAATGACCGAGCGAGCGAAGCGTTTCTGCATCAACTACTAGCAAAAATATGCATTCTGTCAGAATGTACATACGTACTAATAGTGTAGAATCTATACACAGTTTCATCATTTTCCTGTACCTCTACAGGTCGTATTTTACGACCGATCTGGACGAAACCTTGTGTACAGATTCTACCATTTTATAGAGTTTTTTGACCGTCGGGGTATTCCGATTAAAGGCGTCAAAAAAATGGCAAAATGGGGGCTATCGAATATCTCCGCTTTAAGACATTTTTTGCGAAAGTGAGCGTAAACTCCAGCTCTATTTGCCTGGGAGAAATCGCTCTCATAAGGCAGCTTTTTGTACTGTTGTTTTTTATTTAGATCTTTTTTATTCATTTTAATTTTTTAGTATAAACAGTGAATTAATGAATGAACGTATGAAAACTTTTTTAATTCGTTCATTCAACTTACTGAAAAATTTTTGTTAAGCGGAGAAAATTGCCCCAGTGCAAGTAACGCACTATAAAGCGAAAACATAAGAACAAGGAAAACATAATCTTTTACATGGTTATAATTATAACTTACTTCATAGCTCTTCTTCTGGTTCATAAACTCTGTGACAGCGAGGTCGTGCTTCACCGTCCCGCCCCAGTCCTCGATCTTACACTGCAGCTGTTCAGTTGACAAGCAGAGTTGGTCGGTGACGGTCACGTAGTGGCTGCGAGCGTGCGATATCCACTTCGATAGCTCTGATGTATCACCTGAAAATATAAAGTTATACCTAAGTCGAGCTAGAGAATGGAATTAATAATAATATTAACTTTTATTGATCAACAGTTGCTAAAAGCTAAAACATTCATTTAACGCTAACTTAACCTATTAAATTATGATCTAAATTATACTCAAAAAAATGGTGAAAAGGTTACGGTTCCTACTACCCAGTTAGCGTTCTTAGATTAAAATAGTAAAGAAAATTGCTCAATAGGTATATACTTAGATTTTAATAAGTATGAGTATGTATTAGGTAGTTTACAAATTGCAAAGAAGTGATGCATAGCTTGCTCGTGACTTCTACCATCCATACTAGTTTAAAAACTAAGTTACGGCCGTGTAGGATCATCGCTCACAGTGACCAACATAAGTTGCAACGTGAATTCAAAAGTCAAGTCTTTATTTCCATATATACAAAAATGTACACTTAAAAAAGGTCAAATTCTTAATAAAACATTGACACGGAAATAAAGTGATATTTTTGATTTTGGTAAAAATTTCAGGCAAGGATATTACAGTTTGGAAAGAGACAATCGGCTAATTTCGGGTTCGTAGAGCGTTATCTCTGTCGCACGAAATACTAACAGCCCGGTTGTATGTTAGTTAGGAGCTGTTAAAACAATAATGATTTGCTTCTTTCGTGTGGTTATAGACCTACGCCACTCGTACTGTAGCGTTTCAGAGCGAAATTACCGTCACCACCGATGCACGAGCATCTGACAATACAGAATGACTATAATATTGTAAGGAGAAAATCTGACCTTACATTACATATTGTGACGGTATGACGTCACCCCTCAGTATTTTCTGATTGGTGTTCAACGTGTCATGGTGGATTGCTGTATTTTGTAGTTTTAAGTTTTTAATATTATGTGTATGTTAGTTTTAAGGTATATATTACTATGGACTGTAGCATAAGTTAAATAAGATCTGTAACTTTTCTATGGTCTGAAATAAATGATTATTATTATTTTATCAAAATAATAATGAATCTCAACACAAACACCTACCATTATTTCCCTCAGTACTATGACACTGCCAAAACTCCTCAACAGCTTCCCCCAGCCCTTTTCCATCCAAATAGCACTGCAACGGCTCTGGTAATAAGGACCAGTGTTCTCTGGTTATGAATTCCACCATGTGGGAGTTGGCAATAGGAAGCAGGGGTGTCAGGTAGCTTGAGATGGCCTTTATACTGTTGGTAAGAGCTTTAGTCGTTGCCATTCGGTTGGAATTGGAATAACCTGTGAATTTAAGAAATGCGGAAGCAAGGCAAGGCATCATGTGGCCGGGCTGAGCCTGAGTATACTCAGTGTTTACAAAAGAATAGAGGAGGAAAGGTAGTGAATTTATTGACAATGCATGAGCAGATTTGGACAGCAACCTATAGATGCATGGAATTAGAATTATAGATGCATGGCTAGTTTAAATGAGACACTTTACTTCACCCTTTGACATGCCAGTTACCTAAACGTATGATGTATGACTGTAAGATTGATATCTGTATGGATATCTATAAATAAGCAGTGTAGGCACTCGGGGCAGTGCCTACATGGCTGAATGGATTTCAATTATATTTGGTAAGGCAATAGATTATATCACGCATAGGCAGAGAATAACAATGCGGTGGCTACTTACAATCACAGAAATATGCGTTATTCTGTAATAAAAGCAGCCTACATCCATGCCAGAGCCAGAAGCTGGTGTGAATTCAACATTAACCTAGGCCATAGATAATTATTAACTGATTAAATAAAAAAACTTACTTGTTTTAGAACGAGACATTGGCATCATATGGATTAGCAGATGAAATCTTCAGCAGTGCGCAAGTCTTCTTATACTGTGCTCGTATAGTCTCTGCTAGGCCAAGAATATCTACCTCTTCACTATTATCACTAGGGAATGAGTTGATGAGGTCTTTGACTTTTGTCAGCTGGGTAAAAATTTTGTCAGAGTATTTTGTTTCCGCTTCTGCATTTAAGTTGATGTGGTGTGTTACTATTCCTAGATAGTAGCCTGAAAATATAGAAAAATCTGATTTTATCGTTGAACAGGTGTTTGGTTTGAGCTTTTAACATTTCCATGGCCCATGATGCAGATGTGCATCTGCAACAGCATGTGGCACCGCCGAGGCTGGGCAGTGAATGTTAATATATTTTAAAATCGACAGGTTAGGCCATTTGAAAAGTTCGAACGAATACAATGCCAAAATGACTGAATGAATCGGGTTGAAATTTTGAACTGATAAAGTTGTGCGCCTGGAATAAGGTATAGATTAGTTAATATATATAGCGAACAACACGTGCGAAGCCACGGTAGTTACATACGATCGCCAAATTGAATTAATACTTTTTGGTTTCTTTTTATTGTGATAAGTTATGTGCACACCTATCTTATTGCATAATAAAGAATACCTATTCTATCTAACTAACCAAGTTCCCTGCCCAGTTCAGCCCCGCGGTGGTATCCTAAATGGTACCCTTCAGGGTTTCCCGCGTCTGACCCAGCTTGAAACCCTTCGCTGTAGCTCTGCTTATGTTCTCTATTCTCTGAGAGAAAGATATCGTCTAGCACAGCATTGAAGTCATCTGATGCATCCATTAGAATATGATATACCTAGTCACACTTTTTGCTATGAAAATAATACAATTACAATGAATCGCAATCGCATGCCTTCTTGCTTTGTTTTTATTTTGATAATTTTTTTAGGTTCAAAAACTAAGAAGTCAAGGCAGGCAAGGCAAATATGCCTGCCTTGACTTCTTAGTTTTTGACACAGATGTACTACATTAGGCATGCTAACGCATGTTTTTGATAACTGGTTACATTTTTTTTTCTTGGTTTCGTGGCTTTTGTTTGTTGGCACGCAATTTGAAGATTGTATGGGATTGTATATGCGCGCAGCCAAAGATAGTATACAGTTATTAGAGAAGATTTTTTTTGCGCAGGTACAGTCACGCTCAAAATCCCAATCTATCAATATAATAAATGTGATAGTCTGTGTACACTGAATGTTTGTAACCACGTATCTCCGTAATTACTTAACTTATGTAGATGAATGTAGTTAGATAAGGTACCAAAATAGGACACATGCTAATTTGCACGAGGTGGTTAAATTAAAAAGGGTGGCAAAGTATGCGCGGACACCACACCTCGCCCCGCACGCTCCTGTCTTACCCACAACAACGGTCCCCCCCGTCCCTACCAGCTTGCCTCACATACCGCCAAAATGGCCTGCAAACTGTCATTTTATAGCATTTATAACCACGTGATCCGTCAAGACAAGACTCATCTTTTTTATTTTCTTGCGCATTTTAACAGGAGCCCTAATGATGAAAGTGTCCGTGATGGTAGCGTACACATAACCGAATTCACGTTTGTTGTTATGCCTAATATATAGAGTGTATATAGAGTATAACTAGTGCAAAAGTAAAATAAATAGCGCCTCCTTGGTTTAAGAAATAATGACCATTGTTTGTGGGTACGCTAGCATAACGTTATGCTAGCGTACACACGACCGTTCTCAAAAACGGCTTATACTATAGCAACAAAATTTATACACAATTTAGAGTATAAATAGCGTTTCAGCTATGCAAAATTTCATAATGATTGCTCTCATAGGAACAGAGATATGGAACAAGACTATAAAATAACACCTGAGCTGGCGTTATGCTAGCGTACCCATTAAAAACCGATGTAGTTCCTATAGAAAACGAGGTTCTCTTAATGTAAATGTTATATGTATAAATAGAGTGTGAAATCCTCTTTCTCCCAGTAGTCATACTTTATGCAAATTCGTAATCAAACACTATAAAAAGTTGATGTAACAGGAAGAGCGAAAACTGTAGGTAAATAACTCTAAAATGAGCGCGAGTGACGGAGCACTGCTGCCCCGACCATGACGACGCATTATCTCTATCTCTTTCACTTCCATGGATAATTCACATGCATCTTTCTCTATCTTTCACGTTTCTTGTCACGTTTAGCGCCATCTAGCAGATCACGGCGGAACTACATTGCAACGGAGAGCAATATCCCATAATCTTCGATTTTTATTTTTAACTACATCTACTTACCTACATACCTATATTTTCGGATGAGATTCTTTGATTAGTTGTACGAATGGAATTGCATATCGTTATTCCTAGATCTTGTTTGGACTCTGAGCAGTAAGCAATGTAGGTATTGGTCACAATGAAAGATAGAGAAAGATGCATGTGAATTATCCATGGAAGTGAAAGGGATAGAGATAATGCGTCGTCATGGTCGGGGCAGCAGTGCTCCGTCACTCGCGCTCATTTTAGAGTTATTTACCTACAGTTTTCACTCTTCCTGTTACATCAACTTTTTATAGTGTTTGATTACGAATTTGCATAAAGTATGACTACTGGGAGAAAGAGGATTTCACACTCTATTTATACATATAACATTTACATTAAGAGAACCTCGTTTTCTATAGGAACTACATCGGTTTTTAATGGGTACGCTAGCATAACGCCAGCTCAGGTGTTATTTTATAGTCTTGTTCCATATCTCTGTTCCTATGAGAGCAATCATTATGAAATTTTGCATAGCTGAAACGCTATTTATACTCTAAATTGTGTATAAATTTTGTTGCTATAGTATAAGCCGTTTTTGAGAACGGTCGTGTGTACGCTAGCATAACGTTATGCTGGCGTACCCACAAACAATGGTCATTATTTCTTAAACCAAGGAGGCGCTATTTATTTTACTTTTGCACTAGTTATACTCTATATACACTCTATATATTAGGCATAACAACAAACGTGAATTCGGTTATGTGTACGCTACCATCACGGACACATGATGAAATCGCCAAAAAAAACAAGCAACGTGCGTTAGGGTGGTTTTCAAGAAGCTTTTATCCTGTGGAAGTTATATCAGGATATAAGCTTCTTGGTTGGTGGTTTTCTATAGTTTAGAATACAGTGAACAGAAATTAGGTTTGGATCACGGGATCGTTCGTCGAAAGTATCATTATCACCATCATCAGCCTTATGATAATATTAATCTTAATCTATTGCTGGACATATGCCTCCCATTATGAGCACCATAGCGTCTTGTCCTCAGCTTGCTACTGCTACATCGAGCGTGGTACACTACCTTTACACTACATTTACAAAGTCGTTTAATGAATCTTCAGAGAAACTCCGAGCAAAGCTCTTACCGGAAAACCTGCTGACTTCATCACATGACATGTCATTGTCAGTTAATGACAAACTGTCAATGTCCAACACAGATGTCTGCTGTCTTGTGTCTAACCAACCAAAAATCAAAACAAACACGGTCGATCACAGTCTAAATTATTTTTCCAACAAATTCTTTATCATTTCCATTTCCCCGTCCCGAAATGTAATGTAAAAAAATTACAAAAACACAAAAAAAGCGTATAGTGAAATTCCACGTGTGGTAGAAGATCATTAGATAAATCTGTCCAACGCATCATATCTGTCCGAAAATGCTTCGCGAAATATCACTTGCAGAGGTGAAAAGGCACAACAGTGTTAAAAGCGATTGGATCGTTATCCACAATGAGGTTTACGATGTCACTAAATATCTGAGTGAGGTTAGTGCAACTTTTGTTTCTACAGACCCTATTTGTCCTAATTTGTCTTGTGCTAATTCGTTCACCGAAATAAAAACCAGCATTCTGATTACCTGTGGACTCTATTAGTAGTTTTGTAAGATCTTTGTAGATAATGTGTGCCCCAGGACCCCAAGGACCTAGGGTTTCCACCCCAAACAGTTCGAATAATAATAATAATCATTTATTTCATTAATTTCTAGAATAGGGAGCCTCTGTCAAGATTAGCGTAGTTTCGCCGTTTGAGGGACTCCTCTGATGTTGCTGCGTAGCCAGGCCCTTACTGATGTCCCTCCAAAAAATAAAAATAATGATGCTGGAAAATTCACACAGCATTATCTAGCCCCGAGCTAAGTAGAGCTGGTGTACCCACACAAGAGCTTGTGTACTAGATAACTGATATACTTAATACAATATATTACATTGAAAGTTATTTTTTATTATTCACTTATAACAGAGGCATAGCCAGCTTTCAAAACCTGCCAGCCTCACACCCCCCACCCACAACCAGCACTGGCTAGGGCACACAAATATTTTGCCAGGTGTCTAACTAGCAACTGTCTTGGTTTTTCTCAAATTCATTTAACTACTCGTTCTATACTCCCTAAAGCCGTCTTGTTCTATTTCAGCATCCTGGAGGTGAGGATGTCCTCCTGGAAGTGGCTGGTCAGGTGGCCACTCAAAACTTTGAGGATATAGGGCACAGTGATGATGCCAGGTAAATTCATACTAATAAAGATATATGATACATAGACCATACATTATTGCACACTTTACTTAGAAATAATTTTTAATTTATGTTTCACACTATATCCTACTAATATTATAAACGCGAAAGTTTGTAAGTATGGATGGATGTTTGTTACTCTTTCACGTAACAACAACTGAACGGATCTGGATGAAATTTGGCACAGAGAAAGATTGTAGTCTGAAACAACACATAGGCTATATTTTATCCCGGAATTCCCACAGGCACGGGAACTACGCAGGTGAAATCGCGAGGCGCTGCTAATATGTTATAAACTTACTTACCTAGCTGTTAGTTTTCATAAAATTAGAAGCAGCAAAAGATCAAGTATATTTATAATAACTGTGAAAGCTTGCCACTGTAGCCAGTGAGTCTCAGTGATATATTTTTTATCAATTACTAGCGGTCCGCCCCGGCTTCGCACGGGTAGTTATTTTAGCAATAAAGCTCAAATTGACTACGTTTTAGTTACAAATCATTTGTATGGGAAAAAGAAGGGCTATTTTTAGGGTTTTTCCAGCAATAATTCTAATTTTTCTCGCCGTAAAAACCATCCTTGAACTTCAACGAACATTTTAAAAAAAGATTTGGCCAAATTGGTCCAGGCGTTGTTGAGTTATGCGCTTACCAACACATTTTGCGATTCATTTTTATATTATAGATATAATTAAATATCTCTGTATTATTATATATTTATATATATTTTCAGAGAAATTATGAAAAACTACAAGATTGGCGCACTACCAGCAAATGAGCACTCAATTGCAAATACAGAGGCACCAAAAGTAGGGTAAGTTTATTATTCTTTTGCTGTCACCTACGCCCGTTTTGACGCACCACAATCTAGATCTAGAAAACGCACTATTATGGTGTGGTGTACACCATAATAGTGCGATTCTAGCTTAACTCCCTATGTCATAGACCCTAATTGGAAGCAGCATGTGTAAACTTGTGAAGTCTTATGTCAAAAATTTACTGTGAATTTATAGGAATTTTATCTTGATGATACTTATGAATTTTATTTATAATTTGGAGTATTTTCAGTTCTAAGAAGAAAAAATCCAGGTTAGAAATTATTGTATGTAATTGTAATCATTGTTACTTGTTAACTTATGTTCATTAATTAAAGTTTTGTATAATATAGTACAGCATAGTATAGTCTAGTATAGTATTCTAGTATAAAATAGTAGGTATTGTAAGTTTAGTATAGTTAACTACCAACCCCATGTACAGTGTCGTTCATTGTTAGCTTACCCCTCTGTTACGTTTGAAGACAATTTCTATGAATCCTTCTTTCACATGAATCCGCTTTCCACTCGCGGCTTCGCTCGCGTAGATGATACAATTTGTATTGCTCTTCAATCTGCATCAACTTTAGTAACGTCATTTATCTAATTGTCATGAGTATTTAGAAATATCCTAAAACACGTGTTAAAAAATAGTTCATTAGGGGATTTTGTGAAAATTCCTGAAACGTATTTTAATTTATTGTGTTTTTTATATTCCAAGAAAATTTCAGGTTAAAAAATTCAAATTTTAATAACCCGATTAAACCTATTTTCAGTATAATTTTAAAAATCCTGGTACACGTGTTCAATAGTTTTGTATTTTTAGTATTATCTGTAAGTTTCAAGCAAATCGAGCCATTGGTTACAAAGTTACATAAAAAAATCTCAATTACTTTAAGCCTTATTTTACCCTTCCTTAGGGTTATTGTGAAAATTCCTGAAACTCGTACTTTAATTTATTGTATTTTATATATACAAAGAAAATGTCAGTTCAGTAGCTGTAAAAATTAAATAGTTACAGCCATTTCAATTCGTAGCCAAACTACGAACCTCAAACTTTAATAACCCGAGTAAATCCATTTTCAAGAATTTAAGCAAGTCATTTTATATAAAAATAACAAATTATATCAAATAAAACCAATGCTGATATAATTTAGAGATCCAGAACATACGAGAGGGGTAAGCAATGAACGACACTACTTATAATATTTTAGATGGTACATAAGGTACATAGCACTAGGATAGTTTAAAGGTTCTTATTTGTATAGTTGTATGTGTATTAATAAGTTTATCTAAATTTAATGTATACGTATTACGATTTAGTAGCAAAGCTAGGATATAACCCTCGTAGGCTTGTTACTTAGGTAAGAGTTCATCTGAATGTAACTTATGGTAATAAAATAATTAAATTAGGTTATAATTAGGTAATACTAATTTATTAGTAGGAGCTTCGAACATTATTATATATTATTACTAATATTGGTGTTGATTCTGTTGGTTCTTAAACTTAATTAATTTGACAGCACTTAAATAATTTCCATCTTAATCAAAAGAATTGTATGCAAACGTGAATGAAACAGGACGGCAAAATTTTCAGTGCCGTCTTAATTAGTTAGTTTAAATATCAACTGAATCGAAACTAATAACTAGTAATTAGTTTTACGTATATATTTTAGAGATCCTGAGTCGTGGAGTACCACATGGAACAGAAAATATGTGGTTTACCCGGTGAAGGCATCAAAGGGATCAAAGGCATCAAAGGCATCATCCTACCACCGATGGTTATTATTATTATTACATTTAGTAAATTATGGTTAATTACAAGATTCTAACCTAAACAGCTACTTTTAACGGAGTTGTGCTGTTGACCAATGCCACACTGGTCAATGCTACACTACAAAGAGCCAGCTTATGTCTAATAGCCAAATCATTCACTTAGTGACTTATCCTAGTAGCGACAAACGTATTCCATACTATAGCAGTTGGCCACACTGAGAGTGACGTGCCACGCGCCAGTGACAGGCAACTACACAAGCCAAACTGGATGTAGTTAGTATAAATAATTTTAAACATACGCGAACACTTAATTATTAGTAAGTAGGTACCTACTATTTAACGGGTATTTCTCGCGTTTGTTTTTACCAATTTTTCCCGACTTTAAACGCAATAATTACCTGTTAAATAGTCTGACAATCGATATAGAATGTTTGTAAACAAAACCACGACCCAAATAACTAAAACTCACTTGCTTGGCGTCGAGATTCAGATATCACATTGTAAATTTTTATGATTGTATCTAATCGCATGTAATAGTAATAGAGTACCTACCTATAGCGTCTTAGGTTTTAGCAACGAGTTTTGTTTCAACTAACACCTATATGTATAACCTATAATATATATAACTCTAACGTTCAATATATAAATAAAAAATAAATATTTAACTAAGCAATATTTATTAAAGGAAGGATCTCATATCGACAAGCAGTGTACATTGCATATCAAATAACGGGGCAACAGACTCAATTTTAGGTTAAGATGGGTTTAGGGTATTTTGTCTACAAATATTGTACACCTAGTTTGGCTAGTGTATAGCTGGGCGCACAGATCACTGTACATATATGTACCAGGGCTGAGCATATCGTTCGCAGTGTGGCCAACCAACCATCAAAGCCGAGCAAACGTATTGTATACTTATAGCATAAGTATACAATACGTTTGCTCGCTAGGATCACTGAGTTGTGGCATTAGCCTAAACATTTTTGTAACAATTGTAAACTACCCCGTCGTCCCCCGGCTTCATATGGTTAGCAGAGCAGTTATTAGAACTCAGAAAACTGCAATTTATTTTGTTTTGCGGTTTTCTGACTTCTACTTGGACAAAACTAGCGGAAAATTGCAAACCGCTGTTATTACAAACTTCAATTGAATAATAGTTTTGCAGAATCCGGTAATTATAGAGATTTTCCCCAAAAATAAATATAATATATATAATTATTTCGTTTTTGATTTGGTGTAGACTAAAACGATACCGAGCTGGTCGCATTAAAGTTTGATGCATTCCTTTTGTGCCCTAAAACTTACTGAATAAGTGCCTGAATTCAATAAGAATTAAATTGTGGCAGGAAAATTACAATCAAAACAAATTAGAATAAGTACCTATTTACAGTTGAAACAATTGAGCTAACTGCCAGATGTTGGAAACAACCTACATGTATCTCAACTAAACTGTATTAATACCAGTAGGAATTAGAATTGTGTCTTATTTTAGTTTTTGTAAGTAAACATCAAATTATTTAAATTTAATACATTTGTTTCTAAAATTTAGCTGTGGACCTGATGACACCGGTGCTCGCTTATCACCTCAAAGACAATGGCAGACGTGCGATGGATCTACCAATACGTTTGTGATGCTTTCTCTATTTATATTAGCTTGATATCGTTGCATTTATGGTCACCTTCTCGAAATTTTCCGAGTATACTTGACCCGGGAAAACTCTATAATTAGTTAAAAACAATTTCGAGAAGGAGCCTAAGAGTAGGATGCCCAGCTAGGCTGGGCAGCGGTTGGAAAACTCGCCGAGTCTTCTCGTTATCCATACCCCAATGAAAACAAAAGTTTTCAAGCATTGCGCCCTACCCGTTATAACCTACGGAGCTGAGACGTGGAAACTCACGGTAGGACTGGTCTACCAGTTCATAGTCACTCAGCGAGCTACGGAAAGAGCTATTGTCGGAGTATCTTTGAAGGATAGGATTCATAGAATACATCCGACATAGAACCAAAGTTATCAACATTGCTCTAAAAATTTGTAAGCTGAAGTGGCATTGGACCGGCCATATGTCGTGAATAACCGACAACCGCTGGGGTAAACGTGTTCTTGAGTGGAGACCACGACTCGGTGAACGTAGTGTCGCTCCTGACGTCCTCCGGCCAGGTGGGAAGACGACCTGTGAAAGACTGCAGGCTTGATGCGCCAAGCTGAAACAGGGCGCTCATTAGGGGAGGCCTATGTCCAGGAGTATACTAACATACATAGGCTGATAATGATGTTTTAATTATTGATTTGTTTCATGTGTACATCCAGTTTTGGAGATATAGTCATATCGTAATATTTTTCTGGACTATTCAACGGGTGTTGGAGCGCACAATATAAAATTAGGGCTCTTTTGCTGTCACCCATGATTTCATATACATATTTTGTTTTTCCTATCACGCGGGCCATACGCACGCGGAAGACGGATTGGCTGGAGTAATATAATTACTTACGGTTACGGGTGGCCCGCATGCGGGCGAAAATATTCTTAAAGGAATAATCCCTTGGGGCCCGTTTTTGGATCTGGTCTGCGCGCAGGCCACATATAATTATATATATGTTTCTCCTACCACGCGGGGCTACACGCACACTGGAGAGAAAAACATTAGGTGGAATGATATATTGCTGGTGGAACTCGAACGGAAATCTGTATGACAGGAAAAGTGCCCCTAGAGTGCTAGATAATGGTATAGATTCTATTGGTATAGACCTTAATCCGAACAAAAGCATAAATGTTAACACTACGCCAAGTTTCGTCTAGTAATACTTCCGCCATAAAAACTGTTGAGATCACGAAAATAGCCAAGTCAGCATTTTATTACCTTCGACTATGCAGTTGGCAAACTACCTAGATATGGGTAACTTTGAAGCAGATATTTACCCAATAAAAGAGTTTGTTATTCATTGCCTATAAATTTCTTAACCTAGAATAAGGTTACCATGGTATTACATCCATTTTAGAAAAGTGTCTCAATTAAATTGTAAAATGCTCTAAAAAAATACGAAATTTTTATCCAATCGATAAGTGCCCTAAAATTGAATTTTAAATTTACATTTTCAAGTTGCGCGCGTAACTTGTCGAAAACGCTGGTCGCCTTAGACAATTTAACCCGCTGTCAACTGGACGCAGTGGACGCCATAGATTACGATGGTGGACGCCATATTGCTCTGTGGTCTGGACGTCAGTTGGCTGCTTTTTGGTTGTCTACACATTCGTACATAATAACATCGTAGCTGACATAGTTAAATTGCGCCTACTATTTCATTGTTTTTAAACACATAAAACTGGTGATGAAAACTTTGAATTGATATTTAAAATTGATTTTATGGACTAGACTGATTTTAGCCTAAGATGTCTCAATAGTATATTATTAGATTTTTTCTCATCTAAAGTAAATTACCGTAAAAAGACTCACCTATACCAATAATACCTTCATCGAACAGTCTCTACATAATAGACATAAAATATTCTAACTCTATGCTAAAAAGGAAAGATTTTCTCCGCTCAAGAGTGTCACTGACACAAGATGTCATGTTATACAGAAGTTGATTTATTGTTATAAATATGGGAAATACGGAAACTCAAACAATATATCTTCGAAGCCGAATTTGCGCACAGAACAATATTTTATTGAATCCCAACCAGAGAGCTGGTTCTATCTGAGAGCTATGTGTGACTGTGACAGTTTGGACCTACCGCCATGCCCACCATGCGCACCACCACCAAAACAACCTCCACCAAAACAACCTCCACCAGCGAAACCCGCACCACCAGAAACACTTCCACCACCGCCTAGGTAGGTGAAGCAAAAGTAGTGATCACGTTACGAACTGAGAAACATTATCACGTTGAATAGGCTATTTGACAACACTGAAAATATACTACATATTGTGTTCATGCTATCGAATAATAGCGTAAATAAAACTGGGCAAGTGCGAGTCAGACTCGCGCACGAAGGGTTCCGTACCATAATCTATAAAAAGGGCAAAAAAAAACACGTTAGTTTTATGGGAGCCTCCTCAAATATTTATTTTATTCAATTTTTTAGTATTTCTTGTTATAGCGGCAACAGAAATACATCATCTGAGAAAATTTCAACTGTCTCTAACTATCACGTTTCATGAGATACAGCCTGGTCACAGACGGACCGACAGACACACGGACCCGCTGCCCGTCTGTCTTGTTAATAAAAACATTTTCGTATATGATTTGTAGATTACACCAATAAAAGTATATTATCTAATAAGTTTTGTTATTTTCACGAGGTGACAAGTAATTGCAGTTCGCTTTTTATGTTTTTGGGTGTTATATTTATTGAGGTATTTCTGAAAGATTTGTGATAATTTTTGATAAATCTTATAAGTAGCGGCATAAATATTAGTTATAAACACCATTTATATAGATAGATAGATAGAAAATGCTTTATTGCACACTTAATATACATAAAAAACAAAAATAAATATATAAATTACATATCATTTTATCTAATAGTTTTGACAATAAAACGAAAAAAAATTGAGGCACGGAACCCTAAACTTGATAAAATTTATTTCAACTTTTATGTTTTATTACGGTTAGTCTTTACTTGCATGTGACCGTCACACATGTCATAATAATATGACCTACGCCAATTACGGAAACAGCGTTTTTGGCGCGGATTTGGTAATTTAAATATTAATGTTGATTTTAGTCAAAAATACCGGTAATATCAATGTAGTGTGGTTAACAATGTTAACATGTAGTGAACATTAAGTCAAATAGCCTATTCAAAGTCAGACTTTTCCTTACCCTCTTATTATTTAAGTGAATAGCATTCATTTTCGTCACAAATATCAACACAATCAAATAATATTATCTAGACATATAAACCCACAAATAAAAAATAAATTTGTGACGAAAAACGGACAACACTCGCGCAGAAGTGATACATGTCAACGCTTCTGCGCGGTGGTTTTATGCGACTCCCAGTTTTTTGTTACATTGGTTCGAGCTCGGCGACTAATTTCACTAAGCGAGCTCAGCAACTAACTTCTCGACGACCTCTGTGGCGCGGTGGGCGAAGGTCCGCCTGCGACGCAGGAGGTTGCGGGTTCGATTCCCGCCTTGGGACACATATTTGTACGATCTGCAGGTATTTGTTCCGGGTGTTCTGGTCGTTGTCTATGTATAATAAAAATATCTATCTATGTAATGTACATATTGTATTATGTATATCAGTTATCTAGTACCCATAACACAAGCTCTGCTTAGCTTGGGGCTAGATCATGCTGTGTGAATTGTCCAGCATTATTTATTATTATTTTATTGAAATAATAGCGGGGTGAGAAAAGCAGGAGGGGTATCATTAAAAGCGCAGGATTTGCAGAATCGTTAGTCGGTGGCACACCGCGCTTTTGCGATCTAGCAATATTTGAAGTGCGTTGAATCATTGGGACATGCGCATCGAGCTTTTTTTACTCATTATTAATATTCGACGACGAAGTGATGGGCCGGGCACGCAACTTATCTGGTCCGTGGGTACAAAGATTCAGGCAAGAAGGGACAATAGTCAATAGAACTGCTCCTGGACCATCAATGTCAGCAACAACGCCAGAAGATGTGTCTCAAGTTCGAAATGAAATTATTCGAAATCCACGTAAATCGGGAATCGTAATCGTAAATAAGGAAGATAGCTGCCATCACAGGAACAATAAAATCAACAGTAGGTACATGTTATTTTGAAAAAGAAATTAAAGCTCCACCCGTACATAATGCTAAAAGTTCAGGTTCTCAATAAAAGTGACTATCTTTTGCGATAATAATTTATTTTAATTTAATATTAATAAATAAAGTAAGTTAAACGGCCATCATATGGACGATATCGTTATTAAAAATAAGAACCGCATTGTTATGCTCCATTTTATTGAAATAAAATCAACTAAAAACGATGTAGTTTTTGATATGGAATTTATAAGATGAAAATTTTCGGCTGGACCTTCATTTCCATAGCAGTCCCATAGTCTTAATATGTAGTCAACCTATCGCTCAATCTCTTAAGATACCGTATTATGAAAAATATATAATATTACATTAACTGTGTGTGATTGCTCTTAGGATTGTATAGCGAGCGATATTTTATCTTAAGATGAAAATATTATAGCATCTTCGTCGTTTGTAATACGCTTAAAACAAATGCGGTGAATATAAATTTGCCAAGACACTTATTAAGTACCTACTGAAAAAACGTAACAAATTAAGATTAGAAAATGCTGTGATACTTGGCGCCTTTCTATAATGATCTCAACTTTTTTCGCGACGGACTCGTGGTCACACCGTTTTGCTACACCAGTGTGACTACGAGTAATTTATTTTCCTCGTGGTTACACTACTCTGAAAAGGATCGCACTTGACTGAATAGTAGGTATGTAGTGAAGTGCCCGATAGATAAAATACTTATTCGTAAAATAACTAGTACTTTGAAACTCCTTGATAAATACTTCATGAATCAGGAACTATTTAATAGTGACACGTAAATTGTCATTCTGAATTTTCAAATTATGGTTTAGGTTACGCTTAAATAGCACGAATTTTACTGTTGGGTACATAAACGTAAAATGGGTAAAAGAATCAAAAGAAAACGTGGTGAAGTGCTTTTAAGCGATGGATACCAATACTATAAACATAAAGTTTATGCGAACAAAAATATTATATGGTTCTGTAGCCAACGGCGAAAGCATAAATGTACGGGGTCTGTCACTACTGCCAAGGTAAATAATTGAATACTTTCTCCGTGACTGCATAGGCATCCTTTGTTCATCATCATGAGCCTATATTTGTCCACTACTGGACATAGGCCTTCCCTAATGAGCGCCATAGCATCCTTTTTTTTCTAATGAGATAAAATATCCACTTCGTCCACGTTCGTAAATGAAATGAAATGGTTATGCAACAGTGAAAAAAAATCTAGATACTAAGCAGTTATGAGTGGACGAAGGGGTTATATATTTTCCAACTGTTAGTCTTAACTTATTGTGTTTTTAGGATGATAAAATTATGAAAAAAGTTAATCATACCGAGGAGTGTAAACAGAATCACGCCAAAAATGACTTAGCGATGTCGATAGTGAATATGAAGGAGGAGGCTGGTACTTCGGCGGATTCAATGCCTGCTATTTACAAAAATAATTTGAAACCTTTATATGATAAAGGTATTCACTTAGTCACTGAAGTACCGTCGTTTCGCAGCGTAAAGTGCAGCTTATATTCGGCAAGAAAACGTAAGCTGCAAATGGACAAAACAGTTTTTACAAAGCTGAGCGAAGTTGAGATTCCTGCACAATTTAAAAATTCTTTGGTGGCTGATTATCAGTACGAGGACTCCAGATTATTGGTGTTTTGTTTTGACGAAGCAAAACAGTTATTGGGTGAAGTAAAAGAATACTTTTGTGACGGAACCTTCAAAAGTACACCTAAACCATTTTATCAGTTATTTATTATTTACGGTGATTTGGGAAGTGAGGTGATATGCGACCTCCGCACGTTCGCACCGTATACGATCTCCATAGTGTTGTCAATACCAAATGTGTCAACCGTCATACCAGTGTCATACTTTGTTATTATGAATTCTTTTAGTTAAATAAAACCAATGTTTCTCTTGGTTTTTCGTTTATTTCGCCACAATTTATTTAACTAAAAGAATTCATAATAACAAAGTATGACACTGGTATGACGGTTGACACATTTGGTATTGACAACACTATGGAGATCGTATACGGTGCGGTCGTGCGGAGGTCGCATATCACCTCATTCTCCCCCGGTTCAGTTTTCACTCTCACTCCCATCAACCACAAAGTCCGCCAGGTAGGAGGGTAATTTTCGCGTCCTATTAGATCTCCTGGGAAGTCCAGTCCGAAGAACTGGCGAGGACGTCGACGGCTCTTCTAAACGAGGCGGTGACGAAGGAGCGATATTTTCAGGTGGAGGTGTGGAGTTATTTTCAGATGGAAACGTGAGGTTATCATCTTCGGAGGCCGTTTCAAAGTTATCGTCTCTGCTATCATCAGTAGTACTGGGGAAGGGAGCCAATTGACGGTTTGATACCGTTGAGGTTTCTCCATTATCCCGTCTTATGAGAGAGTAGTAGGGATTGGTCTCTAGGAGCTCGGCTTCCTCGACAAGAGGGTCCGTTTTTGAAGAGCGGACATTCTTCTTAACAAGTATCGGTCCTGGCGTGAGCCAAGATGGCAGTGAATCTCCGTTCGGGGATCTTCTAGGGTATATGAAAAGCTTTTCGTGCGGAGTAGCGTTTGTTGCTGTACACAGGAGGGAGCGGACACAATGCAATGCGTCCTTCAGTACTACTTCCCAATTTTCCACCGATAATACCTTTGACCGAAGGCTGAGTTGAATAGTTCGCCAGAGCGTTCCGTTTAGTCGCTCCACTTGCCCATTACCCTGGGGGTTATAGGGCGTCGTTCTGGACGAGGCTATGTTTGACTGTCGTAGGAATGATTTGAACTCTTCGGACATGAATGATGACCCTCTATCACTGTGAATATAGAGAGGTTGGCCAAATGTCAGAAAAAGATCTTTCAGGCAAGTAATGACGGTGGCTGAGGTCATATCCTTACATGGGTAAGCAAAAGGAAACCGACTGTACTCATCAATAATCGTAAGTATGTACTTGTTGGCTGTTTTAGAAGGCAATGGTCCTTTAAAATCTATGTTGATCCGTTCGAACGGCGACGTAGCTTTTATCAATTTACCCTTGACCTTAAGAAACCTCGGTTTTATTTCGGCGCAGGTAGGGCACGAGGCGGTCATCTCCTTGACATCATTAGCTGAGTAGGGCAAGTTTTTAGATCTTACCCAGTGATACATTCTAGCTACTCCCGGGTGGCAGAGTGCGTTATGTAGTTCTTTCAACTTGTTTATATTCATGTAGGCGCATACGCGAGATAGAGCGTCCGCAGCAGCGTTTTCAGTGCCTGGTCTATAAACTATATCGTATTTGAAGCAGGACAATTCTAATCTCCAACGCTGGATCTTCTCATTTTTTATTTTACTGTTATGATTTTGATTGAACATAAAGGCTACCGATTGTTGGTCTGTTATAAGAAGAAAATGTCTAGCAATTAGATAGTGTCTCCATTTCTTTAGGCTCTCTACTATCGCACAAGCCTCTTTTTCTATTGAGGATTGTTTGCATTCAGAGTTATTCAATGTCCGAGAGAAAAAGGCAACTGGTCTTCCATGTTGGGTCAGCGTAGCCCCTAGCGCGAATTCCGAAGCGTCTGTTTCGACTGTAAATATTTCATTGTCGTTAATGGCTACTAGAGCGGCTGCCTTGATATCTTGCTTGAGTTCTCCAAAACACTTGAGCGCATCAGGTGGCAACGGGAAAGTTGTCACGCATGTGAGTGGCTTTATTTTTTCGGAGAAACGCGCAATCCATTTAGCATAATGAGCAAGCATCCCTAGGACTCGTTTTAGTTCACTAGGTTTAGTTGGAGCGGGAAGCTCAAGAAGAGGTTTTAGTCTTTCCGGGTCAGGACTGATTGTATTATTTTCAACAGTATATCCAAGCAAGTTGATTTTAGTCTTATTGAAAACACTTTTATGTTCATTTAGAGTTAAATTAAATTTATTAGCGGCGTCCATAAAGCGTTTTAGATTGCGGTCATGATCCCTTTGATCTTTGCCGCAAACGGTTACATCGTCTAAGTAGGCGAACGTTCCTTCTAGTCTCCCTTCTGTTATGATGAAGTCTAGGGTTCGTTGAAAAGCTGCAACGCCATTAGTCACGCCAAATGGAATACGTGTATACTGGTACAATTTGCCGCATGCTTCGAAAGCTGTATATATCTTTTCATTTTCTAAGATGGGTACTTGATGATATGCGCTCTTTAGGTCGATTTGACTAAACACTTTAAATCGTGATACGTTGTTCACGACTGATTCTATATTTGGTAAGGGGAAGGCATCCAGTTCGGTGAATTTGTTTATGGTCATGGAATAATCAATAACAAGTCGTTTTCGATGAACCCCTCCTCCTGCTACGAGTACTTGGGCTCTCCAGGGGGAAATACTTGTTTCAATGACCCCGTCTTCAAGTAATTTAGACACTTCTTCTTTTATGAAGTCCTCATCTTCCTTACTGTAGCGCCGGCTTCTCACGGCGATCGGTTGAATGTTCGGCGACAGATTTGAAAATACGGAGGCTGGCGGCACCGAAGCTCGTAACACGTTGCAAATCTCTAAAGGTTCGCCAGGCCCACCAAGATTGAAATGAATGCTCGAGTGATGTTTGAGCAAGTCATGGCCGACGATTACGTCGGCACAGAGGTTGTCGACAACTAGAAGAGGTGTTTGTTTGTAAGTATGTTTATTCATCGTAATGGTAGCAAAACAGACACCTTCGACAAAAGAAACTTGATTGAGAGAAGCGAGATTGACTGTCTGCTTGCAGGGTTTTTTGCGTAGTTTCATTATGCGAGCAACTTTACCGTTAATAAAGCTAACCGAACTTCCTGTATCAACGAGAGCATCAGCCTTGTATTCATTGACCATGATTGGAATTGTCGCACTCCTAAGGCACGAAGGAGAGGCAGCAGAAACAGCTCCACTGTAGAACTGGTCGTTGTTAGGGGTCGTAGGATCTTCTACTGTCGTGGAGTTCAAGTTAATATTGCCCGATCTACAGACGCTTGCGAAGTGTCCTTTCTTTGAGCACTTTTTGCAGGTGGCTTTGTTGGCTGGACATCTGAACCTTGGATGAAGACTCCCGCCGCAAAAAAAGCAGAATTTAGCCGGAGTTGGTGTGGTCGGGGCGGTTTGAAAAGTTCGTGACGATGAAGCTGCTGCTTGATATTCGGATTCCTTGTCCCGTGAACTACCTTGTGATATGGTGGTAAGTTGCGGAGAGTTGATACCAATAGCAACTGCATCCTTCTCTGCTGTTTCCAGAACTACGGCTTGATTAAGTGCTTCTGAGAGAGTGAGTTTAGAGTTTTCTAGTAACCGCTCGCGAATCTTTCGTGATAGTAAGCCGGATATGAGAGCACTACGAACTGCTTGGTCTTCATGCTCTTGGGCTAAAACGTCTTCGAATTTACAATCTTTCGCGAAAAGTCGGAGAGCTCTAACATAGTCAGAAACCATTTATCGGCATCGATTTACAAGCATATCAAAACATGCTCCACTTATAAAGATTCGATGAAAGTTCTAGAAGACATCTATGTCAAACCGAAAAATACTATTCTAGCTCGACACATTCTCTACAATCGCAAGCAACGAGCCGATGAAACGATCTCTGACTATGTTAGAGCTCTCCGACTTTTCGCGAAAGATTGTAAATTCGAAGACGTTTTAGCCCAAGAGCATGAAGACCAAGCAGTTCGTAGTGCTCTCATTTCCGGCTTACTATCACGAAAGATTCGCGAGCGGTTACTAGAAAACTCTAAACTCACTCTCTCAGAAGCACTTAATCAAGCCGTAGTTCTGGAAACAGCAGAGAAGGATGCAGTTGCTATTGGTATCAACTCTCCGCAACTTACCACCATATCACAAGGTAGTTCACGGGACAAGGAATCCGAAAATCAAGCAGCAGCTTCATCGTCACGAACTTTTCAAACCGCCCCGACCACACCAACTCCGGCTAAATTCTGCTTTTTCTGCGGCGGGAGTCTTCATCCAAGGTTCAGATGTCCAGCCAACAAAGCCACCTGCAAAAAGTGCTCAAAGAAAGGACACTTCGCAAGTGTCTGTAGATCGGGCAATATTAACTTGAACTCCACGACAGTAGAAGATCCTACGACCCCTAACAACGACCAGTTCTACAGTGGAGCTGTTTCTGCTGCCTCTCCTTCGTGCCTTAGGAGTGCGACAATTCCAATCATGGTCAATGAATACAAGGCTGATGCTCTCGTTGATACAGGAAGTTCGGTTAGCTTTATTAACGGTAAAGTTGCTCGCATAATGAAACTACGCAAAAAACCCTGCAAGCAGACAGTCAATCTCGCTTCTCTCAATCAAGTTTCTTTTGTCGAAGGTGTCTGTTTTGCTACCATTACGATGAATAAGCATACTTACAAACAAACACCTCTTCTAGTTGTCGACAACCTCTGTGCCGACGTAATCGTCGGCCATGACTTGCTCAAACATCACTCGAGCATTCATTTCAATCTTGGTGGGCCTGGCGAACCTTTAGAGATTTGCAACGTGTTACGAGCTTCGGTGCCGCCAGCCTCCTTATTTTCAAATCTGTCGCCGAACATTCAACCGATCGCCGTGAGAAGCCGGCGCTACAGTAAGGAAGATGAGGACTTCATAAAAGAAGAAGTGTCTAAATTACTTGAAGACGGGGTCATTGAAACAAGTATTTCCCCCTGGAGAGCCCAAGTACTCGTAGCAGGAGGAGGGGTTCATCGAAAACGACTTGTTATTGATTATTCCATGACCATAAACAAATTCACCGAACTGGATGCCTTCCCCTTACCAAATATAGAATCAGTCGTGAACAACGTATCACGATTTAAAGTGTTTAGTCAAATCGACCTAAAGAGCGCATATCATCAAGTACCCATCTTAGAAAATGAAAAGATATATACAGCTTTCGAAGCATGCGGCAAATTGTACCAGTATACACGTATTCCATTTGGCGTGACTAATGGCGTTGCAGCTTTTCAACGAACCCTAGACTTCATCATAACAGAAGGGAGACTAGAAGGAACGTTCGCCTACTTAGACGATGTAACCGTTTGCGGCAAAGATCAAAGGGATCATGACCGCAATCTAAAACGCTTCATGGACGCCGCTAACAAATTTAATTTAACTCTAAATGAACATAAAAGTGTTTTCAATAAGACTAAAATCAACTTGCTTGGATATACTGTTGAAAATAATACAATCAGTCCTGACCCGGAAAGACTAAAACCTCTTCTTGAGCTTCCCGCTCCAACTAAAACTAGTGAACTAAAACGAGTCCTAGGGATGCTTGCTCATTATGCTAAATGGATTGCGCGTTTCTCCGAAAAAATAAAGCCACTTACATGCGTGACAACTTTCCCGTTGCCACCTGATGCGCTCAAGTGTTTTGGAGAACTCAAGCAAGATATCAAGGCAGCCGCTCTAGTAGCCATTAACGACAATGAAATATTTACAGTCGAAACAGACGCTTCGGAATTCGCGCTAGGGGCTACGCTGACCCAACATGGAAGACCAGTTGCCTTTTTCTCTCGGACATTGAATAACTCTGAATGCAAACAATCCTCAATAGAAAAAGAGGCTTGTGCGATAGTAGAGAGCCTAAAGAAATGGAGACACTATCTGATTGCTAGACATTTTCTTCTTATAACAGACCAACAATCGGTAGCCTTTATGTTCAATCAAAATCATAACAGTAAAATAAAAAATGAGAAGATCCAGCGTTGGAGATTAGAATTGTCCTGCTTCAAATACGATATAGTTTATAGACCAGGCACTGAAAACGCTGCTGCGGACGCTCTATCTCGCGTATGCGCCTACGTGAATATAAACAAGTTGAAAGAACTACATAACGCACTCTGCCACCCGGGAGTAGCTAGAATGTATCACTGGGTAAGATCTAAAAACTTGCCCTACTCAGCTAATGATGTCAAGGAGATGACCGCCTCGTGCCCTACCTGCGCCGAAATAAAACCGAGGTTTCTTAAGGTCAAGGGTAAATTGATAAAAGCTACGTCGCCGTTCGAACGGATCAACATAGATTTTAAAGGACCATTGCCTTCTAAAACAGCCAACAAGTACATACTTACGATTATTGATGAGTACAGTCGGTTTCCTTTTGCTTACCCATGTAAGGATATGACCTCAGCCACCGTCATTACTTGCCTGAAAGATCTTTTTCTGACATTTGGCCAACCTCTCTATATTCACAGTGATAGAGGGTCATCATTCATGTCCGAAGAGTTCAAATCATTCCTACGACAGTCAAACATAGCCTCGTCCAGAACGACGCCCTATAACCCCCAGGGTAATGGGCAAGTGGAGCGACTAAACGGAACGCTCTGGCGAACTATTCAACTCAGCCTTCGGTCAAAGGTATTATCGGTGGAAAATTGGGAAGTAGTACTGAAGGACGCATTGCATTGTGTCCGCTCCCTCCTGTGTACAGCAACAAACGCTACTCCGCACGAAAAACTTTTCATTTACCCTAGAAGATCCCCGAACGGAGATTCACTACCATCTTGGCTCACGCCGGGACCGATACTTGTTAAGAAGAATGTCCGCTCTTCAAAAACGGACCCTCTTGTCGAGGAAGCCGAGCTCCTAGAGACCAATCCCTACTACTCTCTCATAAGACGGGATAATGGAGAAACCTCAACGGTATCAAACCGTCAATTGGCTCCCTCCCCCAGTACTACTGATGATAGCAGAGACGATAACTTTGAAACGGCCTCCGAAGATGATAACCTCACGTTTCCATCTGAAAATAACTCCACACCTCCACCTGAAAATATCGCTCCTTCGTCACCGCCTCGTTTAGAAGAGCCGTCGACGTCCTCGCCAGTTCTTCGGACTGGACTTCCCAGGAGATCTAATAGGACGCGAAAATTACCCTCCTACCTGGCGGACTTTGTGGTTGATGGGAGTGAGAGTGAAAACTGAACCGGGGGAGAATGAGGTGATATGCGACCTCCGCACGTTCGCACCGTATACGATCTCCATAGTGTTGTCAATACCAAATGTGTCAACCGTCATACCAGTGTCATACTTTGTTATTATGAATTCTTTTAGTTAAATAAAACCAATGTTTCTCTTGGTTTTTCGTTTATTTCGCCACAGGAAGTTCATCCGGAACAACTAATGTGGTTCCACTAGTATTTGCCCTGATGAGTGACAAAAAAGAAAGCACGTATTCGGCTTTGTTTGACATATTGCAAGCCAAATTTCCCGAATGGAAACCAGATAAGTTCCATCTAGACTTTGAAGTTGCAACTTCTAATGCACTCAAATTAATTTTCCCAAATCTCGAAATAAAAAACTGCTACTACCATTTCACGCAGAGTTTGTGGCGAAAAGCTAAATCTATAGGCATAAAGACAAAGTTGTATCGCCGTTTAGTAGGTTTGTGCACTGCTCTTCCACTGTTACCGGAGAACCAAATTAAAGATGGTTGGGCTTATATACAATTGCAATGTGCTCATTTAAAAAACAATAAAATTAACGCTTTTATGGCGTACATGAAGAATACGTGGCTTAAAAATGATGCATGCATAAGAGATTGGTGTGTCAGCAACGAACGCCATCGAACTAATAATGTCGCTGAGAGTTATAATTCGGTGATTAATAAAAGTATTAACAAGAACTATGTGACAATAAATAAATTATTAAATGTTCTACATTATGACATTAGAGTAGCAAATTTCAACCCAAATGAACGGAGACAAACAGAAACGGAAAAAGACGATTTTATTTTAAATACTCAGATGCAGCTTATCCATAACCAAATAACTATTGGCCATTTTTTGGAAATTTTACGCTAAATTATGAAGATGAGAAGTCTAATCACTAATAAACGCACTGAAAAGGACAGACACACGATCAAAAGCAATTGTAGATTGCCATAACGCTCTACACGATCTTTCTCAACACAGCAAAGTCTGCATAGAATTAGAATTAGAAGATGAGAAGTCGCTCACTTCAACTTAATTTTATTTATTACAGTTTTCACGGAGTCTATTTAATGCTGAGTCTATTTTTTTGTTTGTGTAAAACCTGTTTCATTTTAATTTTTGTGTTTTTGTGTATACATGCAATTACTATATTGTACGCGTGTACTTGTGTGCGTATTGATCGGTACCTACACTGTCACTTTCCCGACACTAGTAGTGTAACCACGAGTCTTATGTTTCACTAATTACTGTTGATCACACCGCACAGTGTGACCACGAGGAAAATAAATTACTCGTAGTCACACTGGTGTGGCAAAACGGTGTGACCACGAGTCCGTAATCACTTTTTTATACCACTATCTAAACGAACATGGCTAGATTTAACATTTTATGTTTTTGATTAGATTGATTTCTGCTTCAAAATACAGGATAGCGCCTCCGCCGCGTCACAGAAAATCGCCAATTGCATGCAATAGCGAGCCAGTGCGGCCATACGTGGAAGATAAATGATTTTACCCAATTCGTCTCATATTAGGCTTTCCGCGTCTCCCTCCCCCCAAATGTTAAGCCAACTCACAGCTTGGTGATTTTTTTGCTGTCAACTTCGATCACTATGATAACGATTACCAAATGCGTCAAAAAAAAAAAACGCGGCTCTCTCCGCTCTCCGATATTACTAGTAGGAGCAGTCGGGAATCAAAAACTTTAATATTTTGGGATTACAAAACAAGCACCTAGACAAGGTAAATTATATAATTTTATAGTACTTTATCATCAAATAATAAGTACTCGTAAAGTGTTATATTTTCTCTTCATTTCAATTTTGTGTCCGCAATAATATTGCGGTTACGTTACATACATTATTTTTACAATGTTTGCATACTAACCTCAATGGTTTTTGATATAGTTCGACCCCCCCCCCCCCCTTAATTTCTGACTATGGCCCAGGTGGTGGCAGGTGTCCCTGCTTAGTGTTTTAGTTTAATTTAAACTGTTACAGAGAACCAGTCTTTCCTTTACACATGGTTTCTAAATTTAATGAAAAAGTAAGCACCAATAACAAAAGTAATATACTATCTAAACATAAGCTTATACTATGTAAGTACAGATGAAAGAAATATGTGTTAATCAACAGAAAAAGACCACCCCCTGTGGCGAAATCTCCGTCTGCTCCCAGGATAGAAAGAAGAGTCAATACTATTGTGGTTCCTAGAGAACGGTTATTATTATTAATTTTTATCTCTGTCATTAGGTACATTTTAAGGGACAGACCTAACTCATATAGCTATCAGTACAGTACACAATAATAAGACTACGTTGCTAAGGGGGCATCCATAAGTTCCGTGAGGTAATTTTAGCGATTTTTCGACCCCACTCTGCCCTTGGTGAGATGTCGTATGATTATACTCGACCCCTCCCCCTCCCCTAAACTCACCTCTCACGTGGGATTTTCAAAACGCGTATTTTAATGTCAATAAGTTAATCTGTGCTTGATTGCATTGCATTTTAGACTTCTAAAAACGTAGTCAAACTAAAACTAACGGACAATTATTTCTCGCAAATTATAATTATAACTCATTCTCTTACTAAATTTCGCGTTAACACGAAACCAACCTTAAGGGCTGCTAAAAATCGTGGAAAAAATTATGTGATAGCTGACCTGCCTGCTATTTCATTCACGTGGACTTCAGAAATAAATGCCGTATGTAATTTTGGCTTCCACGTAAAATATGCCGCCAAAGTTGTATAACCAATCCTTTACGATTTTAAAGTTATTATGAAAAATCCTATAAGTCCTCTTTATTACTTTACGACCCCATATAAACTACTTTTAAATACGAATTTCCAAAAATCCGTTCTTAGGATCTACGGCTTTATGGCTACGTCTTAAAAAAACCTCCATGCAAATTTCAGCTCTGTAGCTCTTCTAGTTTCTGAGATTTCGTGATATGTCAGTGAGTCGCCTAACATTGACTCCACATTATTGACCTTTAAGGTGTGAATTACAAAAAACACTGAAACACGTGTCACGTTTTTCAAGTCTACGCTACAAATTTTGACGGATCAATAGCTGTTATAATAAAAATGACCTTTGACCCAATTTTAATTACCTTTCCAAAAATTCGTTCTTAGCCTGCGTCCTGAAAGGAAACTCATGCAAAATTTCAGCTTCGTAGGTCTTGTTTTTTCAGAGATCTTTTGATATGTCACCCATTTTGCTCGTCTCTTTTATAAATATAGATTTTTCGAGACCCCTCTCCCCTACGTGAGATTGGATGAGATTCTCGACCTCCTCCCCTCTAAACGCCTCACGTTATAAATGGACGCCCCCTAATTCACGATTTAATTTAATCAAAAATAAAGTTCTGTTTGTTAAAAGTACTTAATACACTTCGATAGAACTTCGATGATCATCTTGGCTGTGAGGATTTACTATATTTCGATGTATTTCTCACTATTTAGTAGTATTCACACAGGGTAGCCAGTCACAGTGGGGTTTTTTTTCGACCTACTCTACCACGGCCTGTAAAGCTTCTACGCAAACGCTAGAAATAGGTGCGCATAAAATTGGATACGATTCGTAAACACCTAAAATCACGCGTGAGTTGAGCTCGTTTAGCGATTTTTGTCGTTGAACCACCCTTTCAAATAATATGGGTACTGATACTTATGACTTGCGTATTTATAGAACGCAATGGATAATGACGTCAGCTCTCAATTCTGACGCCATCCTGCTGAGGGTGCATTCACACAGTTGATCCGTTGTTACAGGACTGACTGTTTTTTTTATGAAAACAATCTATCCAGTAACTATATACTTACATCGGAAGCTTGATCGGAAGATTTTTTTGAGTATCAGGAATAATTTAAATGTTTTGTATTTTTGATTTTGATTTTGTATTCTCTGTAACTTTCAAGCAAATTAAGGTACTGATTAACAAGTTACAAAAAAGCATGAAAAAGCAACAATAAATTTTTAATACCATTGTTTCCTTTTGGATATCTAGGATCTATATTGGTAATATTATAGTTTTTCTTATCGGGACCATTGCCGGCAGCCTCAAAGACCATGTGTGCATGTGATTTATGGTAGTATCAGTACAATGAAAATATCAGGCCATTAACATCCTACATTAAAAAAGTTACAGACATTTCAAAACAGGACCAAATTACCCTCGAAAAACGTACAAAACGTTTAATCCAGGAGGCATGATTAGTCCGGTAACCTTTCGTTTACTGGATCTGGAATACTTTCGGGTGTGTGAACTCGCTCCTACAATAATTACATACGCCATGACGGGAATAAAACAGATCTTGTAAAACCGATGCTGTGTGCTGTGTGAATGCGCTCTCAGTTCGAATCCGATCTTATTCAAAGTTCAAATTCCAACTCGAATCTACTCAAGTGACCGAGCTCACTTCGATCGCAAACCCACTTCACCTTGAAATGTGTCTGTATTATGTTTAGTTTTACAGAATACAAAAATTTAAACTCACTGCGGATTCAGCTTAGTGAGGTTCGAAATGAGTTTAGACTGAGCCTGCTGAGCAGCTATGTTAGATGAGATGACGTAGGTAATTGTCAATCCCATGCCTATGATGGCGCGAGATTCCATGACAAAAAAATGGATCTTACGCCAACACGAAACGATCAACCGGTTGATCGTATCGAGTTGCCGCGAGATTAAATTATTTTGTGGTTTTCTGTTATTATTTTCGGCTTTCTACAATGAATAAAACTAGCGTAAAAGTAATAAGCCGCAAAACGTAACCCATTTTTTATTAACTGATCAAAAAATTCTCTCTCTCTCTTCGATTCTCGGATTATAATAATAAGGCTCGTGCGTTTTGGACAGCACCGGATCCCGAAACCGAGTAGATTAAATTCTAAACCTAAATAATAATAATAATAACACTTTATTGCACTTAAATAAATAACAAAAATAAACCTTATATCTAAAATTAAAAACTAACAGTACAATAGGCGGCCTTATCGCTGAGAGCGATTTCTTCCAGGCAACCCAGGGATGGAGAAAAGGATATAGATATTAGAGTTGGTAGTGCACAAACAGTTGAAAAATTGAATAAACAAAACATAAAAAATAAAAATTAACATACTACATACATCACAATTTAAAACAATACTAAAACTAGCCTAGACCTTATCTACAAATAGCTATATACAATAGGTATGTACAACAGAAATACAATACAATACAAAAATGCTTTATTGTACACCAGAAAAGAACATTACAAAAAAACATTTACATGAGACAAGTACAATGGGCGGCCTTATCGCTTAGAAGCGATCTCTTCCAGGCAACCTTTGGATGGAATGAATTTTATAAATATAAGAAAGGCAGGGGTGTACAAAAGATAAAATTAACAAATTACCCATGTATACATATACAAAAATAATATATACATATTAGACATGCGCGCCGACCTCAAATTTGCCGGCGGCGGCGCGCCGACCTCCGAGGTCGGCGCGGCGGCGCCGCGCCGGCGTGGCTGGATTTTTTCCTATCTCATATATACATTTAGAGGAAAACGACAACATCTCGTCCCTGATGAAACCACAAATCACATCCGACGTTACAGAATTAGAATAAGGAGGGGAGAGTGAAGGAAATATTTAGGTAGCTGAAGATAGGAAATGGGACTTTAATTTCGATTTGAAGGAGTTGATGGAGGGCGCAAGTCTGACATCAGCAGGCAGTTTGTTCCAGAGCCGTACAGCCTGAACACTAAACGATATTACGGATATTATTAACGGATTATTATCGGACTAGGGAATAATAAGAGATTTTGTAAATCAACACTTTCGCAAATTCTTTAAAAATAAAATGGAATCAATGTTGGTTTCATCATAACTTCATAGAAAATAGTTTACGATTTGCAGCAAACTACTATTCTTTTCCTTTTAGAAAGCAGAAAAAAAATAAAACAAAGAAATAATGATTTTTGCTCCAAACAAAACGATCACCCTGAAGGCGCATACCCCACCCAAACTAGCGCCGCCACCTAATTTATTTTATTATTCCTTTTAACAAAGGAAATTTGAAAAATCCATCGCACAGTTTGCGATACCTATTATAAGCATTTTTTAATGCCTCTGTAATAGTTTTATTCTATTAGTTTAGGCAGTGAATCGAAAATAGATTTAGGTGGCCACCAATGGCAACTTGGTGGCGGCGCAAGTTTGGGTGGGGTATGCGTCAAGTACGCGGTTTTACCGCTCGTAACTGGCTACCACCTATAAGTTCCTGCTAAAATAGCTTTTTAGTTAGTTTTCATTACATACACATCTTATTAATAACATTCCTTTTTTTTAAGTCGACCTCGTGGACCTCCCTGCGACGAAGGGTAAATATTTATTATTATTATTTGTTTTAGTAGGCGTAGACGAAGAATTTCACGTCGTCGTGCATCTATTGCACCTGACAGGTTGGATTTGTTATTAAAATGACAAGCTTTTATTAAAATATAATAATAAGCTATTTAGTAAGTAGGTACAGTCAGTGTCAAATTGAAATAAGCGTGAGGAGTTGTCAAAATGATCTGAAAAACATAAAAGCAATTTGATAAAAGCAGTTCGAATGATCATATTGCTGTAAGCACCCAAGGTAGTCTAAACATCTTACCACTCATTGTTTCATATTTTGTATGAGCAGTCAAAGTGATCAAAATTATCTTAGCAAACAAAACTCTAAAAGTTATCTGTGCATAAAATGTACCAAAACGATCACCCTAACTGCGTATATCAAATTGCTTTTATGTTTTTCAGATCATTTTGACTACTCTTGACGCTTTTTTCAATTTGACGCTGACTGTACCTATTATTATTTTTCATTTAAAAGCGAAACCCTATGGGTTTTCTTTGAAACTTACCACCATGGCTCCATGGTATAGCTATGTACCAGTAGTAGGCCAAGCTAAACTATTTTCGTCTGGGTAGAATATACAAAAATAAAATAGAATATAATATACGTAATAAATGTAATAATAAGAACTGTCAGCAATTTTGTAAATAATGTTGACCCATACAGTCAACATTTCAGAATTGGCTTGCTGTATTTCCATGTACCTGAGTATAATTTTCCAGTTGTAGAAAATGTGACGTTTGGAGTTTCGAAGATAAAAGGGGTTGCTAATCTCCTAAGGAAGATAAGATACTACAATTTAGTTATAGATAGTAGTTTTTAGTAGAACTTTATACTATGTTTTACCCAAACAGCATGTATTTCTATGTATGTGAGACTCTTCGAATTAAGAGTGCGCCTAATGCAAAAATCAAGCAAATTGTGTATTTTTAAACCCTTACATCTATGGTAACGAACTTAAATATTCTAATTAAAAAAATACGATAGGTAGGGGAAAAACCCATAGAAGTCGAGTAATCCAATAGAATTTTGAAAAATAAACTGGTTTCTTTACAAAAAATAAATTATACAAATAGCCAGACTACTGTTTTATTTAAGTAATCGTGTAGTTTTTCCATTTAATGCTTAAATTTTGAATCATTAATAGAAAAGAAGCAAAAACTTGATTTATGCACTGACATTGCTTTACTCTGTCCCGCTCCTATGAACGCGAAATCCTATGCCTATCCTATTCACAATTTTTTGCATTAGGCCCGCTCTTAACTATATGTACATTAGCCAAACTCGATGTGGGTTTGAAAACAAACCACCTATACTTAACTTAAAATGCATTATGTGGCCGCGTCTTTTATACGGAATTATTAATTTCATTTTTACTTTTTGTGACCCTTCCTTCAATATTGTTTACAATTTATATCTGAAAGTCGATGCAAGCATTACAATTCACTTGCTTATACATTCTACATCGAGTTTGGCTAGTGTCTATACAGTAGGTACTTATTTTATAACTATGTATTTTTAATTGTAAATATTCTCATATATTTAAGTTTATTTATGTAATACTAGATAGGAAACCATAACTTTATTGTTGATTTATGTGATATTTTTGTTCTTAAATTATGAACTTGGTAATAATATGACAACCTCTGTGACCTCGGTGGGCGAAGGTCTGTCTGCGACGTAGGAGGTTGCGGGTTCGATTCCTGCTTTGGGACAAATGTTTGTACGATCTGCAGACATCTGTTCAGGGACTTCTGGTCGTTTTCTATGTATATTAAAAAATATCTATGTATGTATTATATTATTTATGTATATCACTTATTTAGTACCCACAACACAAGCTCTGCTTAGCTTGGGGCTGGATCATGCTGTGTGAATTGTCCAGCATTATTCATTTATTAATATTGAATTTTTTCTTATTATTATGATAATTCCCCCTTACATAAACGTTAAATTGATTCTGATCTAATCTACCAAGCGCGATGAGCTGTTTATGAGTATTTTGAGATACTGAATTTACTACTGCATATAAAACTGATTTATTATTGGACTTGTTTTGGTTTTTTATATTAAATATTTGTTTTTATTTTTTTTGCAGCGGCAGCAATTGGTGGAAGTGGGCCCTTCTTTTCCTCGCGACTGCTGTCACTGTAGGTTTAATAGTAAAAAAGAAAATGGCATGATTCTAAAGCCTCTGGCTAGACTAGGTTCAGTTGTTTAACTTCAGTAGAATAAATAACGCAATCTGAATGCAAATAACAGAGAAAATAAAAACCGTAAATAACAGCTTGGAAGAAGCCTTTATGGTTACTTTAACAGATGTACCTATCTGTCAATGGTTGTACCTTCAGTTAAGCTTCGATAGTCATTATAAGCCAAAATACGTATGCCACAAATAATTATGTAGGTACATTTTGAAAACGAGTAAAAGATGTTACGTAATTCTAGAGCTAGTTTACGTACCTACGGTCGTATCTGGTCAACTTCTGGAAAATGAAGGAGGCAATCTAAATGCAAATTTCAGAATTAAAACAGCAAAGAACACCTTTGAAAATGCCTTTATGGTTGCTTTAACAGATGTACCTATCTGTCAATGGTTGTACCTTGAGTTGAGCTTTGATAAAATAATTTAGGTACATTTTGAAAAATAATGAAAGATGCAACGTGATTCTAGAACTTGTCTAGGTGCGGTGGTCTCTGACCAACTTCTGTAAAATAAAAGATACAGTTGAAATACAAATAAAAGAAAAAACCGTAAAGAACACCATGGCACAGGTCTTTGTAATTTTTAACAGATGTACCTTATCTGTCAATCGTACCTTGAGTTAAGATTTGATAGTCATCATAAGCCATAATACCTCTCCTACGTATGCCTCAAATAATTAGGTACTTTTGGAAAAATAATGAAAGACAATGATTCTAGAACTTGTCTAGGTACGGTCGTCTCTGACAAACTTCTGTAAAATAAAAAACGCAATTGAAATGCAAATAAAAAAACCACAAAGAACAGCTTGAAATAGACCTTTGTGGTTACTTTAACAGGTGTACCTATCTGTCAATGGTTGTACCTTCAGTTATGCTTTGATAGTCATGCATGATAAACGTGATAAACCATTCCGTTTTGCCACAAATAATCATATATATAGATATATGGTACATTTAGAAAAATAATAAAAGTTAAGAGTTATAAATATCAGAAAACAGACAGTCTCAAATGGCTATTTCGCTCGTTTTATAATTGCATATTTGGTTTTGGAGTTTATATGTACCTCGCACACAAAAGAAATAGAAAAAAGCATTTATGAAAGCTGATTTACTTAACTACAACTATTTTACTTGATTTAGGCTTTTTGATTCTATATTTGTATCTAATAATAGTATTTAATCTTCTATAAAATTGATATTTCAACTTATAGGTACCCAATAATGTTTTCTGTTATCCCCTTGTATGTGTAACGTACAATTGTATTTATATATTTATAGGGAACGTGACTGTGCATAGGTTTTTAAACTTTTGTGATTGTGATCGTAGAAAATGTTAATGTGCAGCAATAATGGAACCCGTCGATATTAAATGTTATTTAGTCATAAATTGTATTTTGTATTTAATCAAATAATTAGGAAATAGGAAATCATTGGAAATACCTAAACCTACGGGGAATCATAGAGCAACATATTATCTACAAGCTTCTGCCCACTGGTTCACACGCGCTTTTCCGGGGATAAAGCCGTTAATAGTAACAGTAGTCTAGGTACCTATACCTACCTGTTAATCAGCCGTGAGTCGTAAAAAGGTAACAGACCTTTATTGTGTTTATTTTAGCTTATCCCCTATGCGCTAAAATAAATACAATAAAGGTCTGTTTACCCCCTCAAAGAAACCTAGGAAGTTGTGTCGATTTCAAATTTTATTTCAAGACTCACAAGTCTATTCCAAGAATATTAGTTAAAAGAGGGCAAGCATCTCGAAATGAGAGATTCAGCTATAAAATTGTAGTTAGAAACCTTTATTTTGGCACCCTAAAACTTCTCACAAAACCTACGTGGTGGATAGGTGTCCTAGGGTGTCCGCGACACAGATATTTCAAGGTCAAAGGTCAAAAGATTGATATTTTGGACATTTATTTCAAATAACTCGTGTGGGACGCTACACGTGTCGACACACTCGCGCCTTCCCATCTTCCTAGGACTTCCGTGAGGGCTGGTGCGGCGGCAGATTTAGCCGAAGATCTCAAGAGGCGCAAATATGCAGGTCTCGACAGAGCCTACACATTTGCTCCCCTTGGAGTCGAGACCCTAGGTTCGTGGGGTACCGAGGCTCTCCGGGTTTTCAAAAAATTATCTGAGCGTCTGGTCGAAGCGACGCGTGACCCGAGAGCTGGTGAGTATCTGGCACAGCGCATCAGCATTGCTATACAGCAGGGCAATGCAGCCAGTGTCTTAGGCACGCTTCCAACTGGTATTGATATGGATCAGTTGAGGTACCTGTAGATTGTTTGCAACAGTTTGCAGATAGCTTAATTGTTTCTATTGTAAATACTAGTTTTAATTTAAATTTGTTATTTGATTGTTATTTTCTTTCTGAATAAAGATAATAACTCGTTTCCTAACACTAAAACGCTCTGATATGGTATTACTGCTTTCATTTATTTATTACCAAATCTGTTAAAATATGTAAATGATTGTAAAGTTTCAGTGGATCCATTACTCTTTCAAAGAATAACAGTCGGCAAGCATTTTGAAAATAATCTTGAAGAATACCTACCTATCTTAAATATGAATTGAGCCCGTATCCAACAGCAGTATTTTATAATGATGGCATAAAAATAACAAAATGTTTATTAGGTAGGTATATGACAATATGACACCCATAGATTTTGATGTCATTTAAAAAAATAATGTAAAAGATAATCTTAAGTACGTTGTACTTAGTTCTGTAGCGATGTTGGATAAAATACTCCGCGCTCTGCCCTCTATCTCGAAAATGGTTCAAGATATAAAAAAAAATGTTTAAAGTTGTAGAGAATTTAATCCTCTTCAATATTTATAAAAATACAAATAGCATTAAACCTATAGGAATCGAGAATATCAATTTTTTAACCTTTGACCTTGGAATGTCTGTAGTCGCGGACACCCTACGATAAGAAGGTTTTGAGACAAGTTTTAGGGTGCTAAAATATTTTTTTTAAGTATACATGGTTATGAATAAATAAATAAATAATCTTCTTATCTCTCGTTCCGAGGTGATACTCCTAATTTCACCCCTAATATCACGATCCTTATCGCCGAATCGGAAGTATTGAAATTGGGCTATTACACTTTTGTTATTATCATCATCATCAGTTTGTCTTTGAAGTTACTAGAGTGAAGTTATGTTTATGGTTTTGTACAAGAATAAATCATTGAGTTAGTTTATGATTCTATGAAGGGCTTCTTTCTGTATCACCGAAGGGGATTTGTTATAAATATAAATTTTGTATTATTTATATTCAAATTTTATGTTGACCCCGTAACATGCACAAAATATTATTGCATATCATATCGCGGATTTCACTTGTATTTCCGTGGATGTTTCGATTTTCCAAGGCAAGTAAAAGGCACAGTATTTTACTCATCGGAAAAAGGAAATCCCCCTCCCCTAGATAGGTATATGTTATAGTGAACTCAGAGTTAGGTATTTAAGTACCTACAAACAAACCAACTTTACTCTTTCGATCTTCTAGTCTAAGGAGTCTTTTTTGTCTCTATGACACTCCTTGGTAAGTAATTTTCTTTGGAGATTATTATTACTATGGTTAGTTATCTCCGATCATTTTGTACTAGTTATTGCTCTGAGTTTTGTACCTACTTGTAATATAGGTACCTATTCTCTTTGCTTGTAATCATTGATTCAAAGTTCTGTCAGGGATCTCTTTTCATTGTTTGTAATCAAAGATCCTATAATAGGATCCTAGGTTCTGTTTGTAATAAATTACGTAGGTACCTAGTTATCGTATTCTCTTTGGTAATACATCTCAAACCACTGCGAATACATAAGGAGGATATAAGTTAAGTCAATGAGTCAAACACAGATTTGTAAGTATACTTAGTACCAAGGAACATAATACTCTCTAGGCGAGAGCTTAGTACCTTACTACCTACTAATAGATTTAGGTACAGTACCTGTACCTAAATCTATTAAGTAGGTATTGTATTCTCTTTGCAAGTACCTACTAAAATTACTAAAAGAGTAAAAAAAATTAATCTCTGCGATTGATCTGCTCCAAGGCGACAAGATAAATAACAAATTCGGAAGTCTGCGTACAACCCATCTCCGAGCCCAAAATGGTACATAAGGTAGTCAAGAGTGGCATTTGCTTAGGCTTTGGAGGCCTCGCATTGTTTGCCGGCTTGATCATGCTCTTGGGCTGGCCAGTCTACTTCATGGCGCATTACAAAGAGGTAAGAGTTTCTAGTAAAGCCACGGTTTCTTAACGGTTCGACCAAGCTAGCGCGCTGTAGGTACCTACTGATTAGCGTGCTGCACGGTTAAGAAACCGTGCGACTTTGTTTACGAAATGCGTGGCAAAACGAACGGAGAAGTCAATGGCCTTTTTAGGGTTTCAAAGATCGGTTTTGAAACCCTTATGGTCTCGCTCTGTCCGTCCCCGCTCTTTCTTGAATATCTTAATAACTACTGCAGCTATTAACTTGAAATTTGAAATAATGATACATTTCGTGCGCCATTACTGATTTTTTTATAAATAATTGAAAAATTAAAATAAATAATTTCAGTACAAATTTTGATGTTGAAATTTCAAAAGAGACCTAGGAAGGCAAATGGGGTATCAAATGAAAGGTATCGTTTTGACAATTTCAAAACACTTTTTGAAATTTCTGTCAGTTTCATACTTTTTGAAATATTTCAAAAAAAGTCGAAAAATTGACCATTCCCCCCCCCCCCCCCCCCTAGCTCCGAAGATTGCAGACCGATCCATGTACAATGTATTAGGCGTTTGTAGATATCGATCTATATTTTACAGGAAAAATATAGAGAAGTCTGTAATAATAATAGTTTTTGAAAAATGGTCAAAAAGGGGGGGGAAATTTTTTTAAAAGGGGGGTACCTCCCCATGTGGGGTATCAAATGAAAGGTATCGTTTTGACCATTTTAAAACACTTTTTGAAATTTCTGTAAGTTTCATACTTTTTGAAATATTTCAAAAAAAGACGAAAAATTGACCATTTCCCCCCCCCCCTTATCTCCGAAGATTGCAGACCGATCCATGTACAATGTATTAGGCGTTTGTAGATATCGATCTATATTTTACAGGAAAAATATAGAGAAGTCTGTAATAATAATAGTTTTTGAAAATGGTCAAAAAAGGGGATTTTTTTCAAAAGGGGGTACCTACCCAAGTGGCATATCAAATGAAAGGTATCGTTTTGGCCTTTTTAAAACATTTTTTGAAATTTCTGTAAGTTTCATACTTTTTAAAATATTTCAAAAAAAGTTGAAAAATTTACCATTCTCCCCCCTCCTATCTCCGAAGATTGATGACCGATCCATGTACAATGTATTAGGCGTTTGTATATAGGGATCTATATTTTTCAGGAATATATAGAGAAGTCTGTAAAAATGACCATTTAAAAAAAAACATTGAGAATGATCGAAAAGGGGGATATTTTTTATCGAAAGGGGGCTATCTACCTATTGGTTTATCAAATGAAAGGCATTGTTTTGTAAATTGTAAAACAGTTTTCGAAATTGCTGTAGGTTTCGTACTTTCGTACGGATACTTTTCAAAATATTGCCATTCGAAAAAAGACGGAAAATTGATTGTCCAAATAATTGGCAAATGTTTGAAACCCTCGGCGCGCGAGTTACACTCGCACTTGGCGGATCTTGTTTATTTTTGGAAATATTCCTATTTGACGGTAGACGTGGCGTGCCGTGGAGTTGAAACGCCCCGAACCCATGATGCGCGAGTCTAACTCGCACTTGACGTTTTATTTGTTTTATACCTAGTATAAAGCGGGAGCGCGTTTAAGTCTTTTGCATGCTCGTGGGTCTGGCGTAGCACTGTAGCTCCCGCTACGAAATTCTTCCAAAAATGCATTGCACAACAAAAACTTTTATTCCTAAAAATATTTTTTTATATACCTGTACCTACACATGTAGGTAGAGACGAGCTGCCCAGATTTGTCCTCACGCGAAGGGTGAAATTAAATACACAAGCTGCGGTTATCTCTCATACCTACCTGGTTTTATAAAAACTGTGTCATACAGATGCAAGACACTGCTACGCACAAAGCAAACTGATTTACTTACCTAAGTACCTAGAAGTAACATAGCTTAAAGGTGTATGTGTACTTATAGATTTATTTTTTGTGAAAGTATAGAAATCATGATTCTTAGGATTTCTAAAGAAATGTAAGGATCGCTTTTGTTGACAATCGCATGATCGACAATTTTGTAATAGGATTTTTTATGAAAAAACTTACCGTTCGACTGAAAAAAGTAACATAATAATCCTATGTTTGCAAACGTTGACCATGAATTATTTTTTTGCACGGGCGAGATTGATGGTTTCTTTCTTTTCACATTTTGTTTATTATGTGTCCCTAACGCGATGGCACTGGGCGATGGCGGTAATTAGAGGAGGCCTAATGTCTAGTCCTGGACAGATACAGGTTGATGATGATGATGTAAGCCTAGATGTCTATCTTGACAGAACTTTAATCCATCCATTTCAGATGATGATCTTCACACCTACCTCTGTGTCCTACAATATATGGCAGGATCCTAAGACACCCACGTATTTAGAGTTCTTCATGTTTAATATCACGAATACTGATGTACTTCTAGTGAACACTTCTGACCATTATAAACTGAAGCCGATCGTTAAGGAGTGCGGTCCCTATGTATATAGAGAAGAAATTGTTAAAGTAAGTTGAACAATCAGTTCTAAAATCTAGCCACGGCAGAGATACCGCACTAAGCGGCTTTCCTCCACCTTCATTATTCGTTACAACTTCGTGACACATCGTCGGCCACATCTTCACTTTGATTTCATCAGGTGAGATTGTGGTCAAACAAATTTCTATAGACTATAAAAAAGAAACACTGCCGTTGGTGGTCACCAAACTCTATTTTGATGTCATTCTATTATTTGTTGTGTGCTTGGGCCACGATACCGCCTTAACATATTTCGCCGCCTTCATAAAATTCGCTGGGTGACTTTAAACTGGTGGACCAGCCCTACCGTGAGTGTCCACGTCTCAGCTCCGTAGGTCATGACGGGTAGGACGCACTCATTGAAACCATTAGTTTTCAAGCATTGCGGTACCTATGGATGATGAGAAGGCTAAACGTAGTTTCCCGAACGCTGCCCAACCTAGCTGGATCCTCCTCTTGGCCTCCTCGAAATTGTTTTTACCCAACTGCAGAATCTGCCCAAGGTAGGTAAGTGTATTCGGAAACAATTTCGAGAAGATGGCCATGTACGACGACCGCTCCCGGATCAATGTGGCCATTGATCATGACCTTGGTTTCATCCAAGTCGGATGTATTCGTTGCGAATCCTATTCTTCAGAGAAACTCCAAGCATAGCTCTCTCAATAGCTCGTTGGGCGTCTTTAAACTGGTGGACCAGCCCTACCGTGAGTGTCCACGTCTCAGCTCCGCAGGTCATGACGGGTAGGACGCACTGATTAAAAACTTTTAGTTTTAAGCATTGCGGTATGGATGACGAGACGACTCGACGTAGTTTGCCAAACGCTGCCCAACCTAGCTGAATCCTCCTCTAGGCCTCCTTCTTGAAATTGCTTTTACCCACCTGCAGAATCTGCTCAAAATAAGTGTACTCGGAAACGATTTAGAGAAGGTGGCCATGTAAGACGACCGGCCTCGGATCAATGTGGCCGTTGTTCATGACCTTGGTTTTATCCAAGTTGATGGCAAGACCGATGTGTCGCGAGACTGAAGCTAGGCCGTCCAGCATCTGATTGAGCTCCTCGAGCGACTCCGCCATTAAGACTATGTCATCAGCGAATCGCAGGTGTGAGATGGATTCACACAGTCCCGCGTCTTAAACACATTTTCCAACGCGCTTGTGAACAGTTTCGGAGATGTTACATCTCCCTGTCTCACTCCTCTACGCATTTGGATAGGCTTAGACTGCTGTGCTGGCCCTATACTTGGACACCTATGGTGACGGCATCATAAATACCTCTCAGCACCTCGATATAACAATAGTCTACTTGGCATCGCTGTAAGGATTCCAGAACAGCCCAGGTTTCGACTGAGTCAAAGGCCTTTCCATGGTCCAGAAAGATCAGACACAGGGAATGATTTTACTCTTCGGAATTCTGTATCATCTGACGATTCCTGACGATTCGTGAACACTCATCAGAAAAGCTTATAGACGTGGCTCAGTAGTGTGATGGGTATGTAGTTTTTAAGAAGGGTTTTATCTCCCTTCTTAAAAAGAGCAACACCAAACTCCCGCTTCACCTCTTCGGAGTTCTCCCATTGTGAAAGACGGTGTTGAATAGGTTCTGGAGCTCCTGCATAATCCATCATCCTGGTCACAGGTAAATTGATCTAAATAATTAATATTAATATCACTCACTATTTTGCAATCGAGGCTTAAAGCACCGATCTTTGTTAACAAAACTTCTCCATACATGGGGTCACACATGGGGTTACATGGGTATTAAAATGTCACATATACCAACAATATGCACAAAACTTATTAAAATTTAATTAACTAATCTAGTGAAATGAATTACAAATAGAATGAGATTACTTATTAAAATTTTATAAAATAAAACAATACCTTCTAACCTCTGTATTTGCTCCGTGCTACTAACTTGAGGACCATCTATAATATATAGAGGTAGACCCCATTGATATCATCATCCATTTATTTTGGATGGTACAGTTTAGACGCGAAACAATCATTTTCAGGATGCCGTTGCTACTGGCTCGCGCACGCTGGACTAGGGACGCGACTTTTTTTGCGAATGATCACGTGAAAGCCGTCCGTGCGCGCCTCCGCGAATATACCAGATGCGCTGCAAAAGCGAGGCAGCCGGATCAGCATTCTGAAAGTGTTGTTGTACTGGACTTATAGAGCGCTGGCTGCCCGTCGGGCGCAGTTGAGCCAGAGGCTACTCGAGTAGAAGGTCTGGCAGTAGGCCATAAAAAGAGTGACTTTCACTTCTCTCGAGATCATGTTTCCCCGTACAGCCAGCGTTCTAATTCCCTTTCAACATCTGAGTAGTCGGAACATGAGCTGGCATTAGTTTCCACATTTGAATAAAAGAACTTCACTCTTTTGATAGTTGTATGCCCGTCCATGCCTCACCGCATAGTTCTCACATATTTTCACAAGTTTTTTAATAGAGCCCACCGTCGGACCTAGCAGCACTATATCGTCCGCGTAACTTATGTTGTTTCTATGTCCAGCAGTGGACTAATATAGGCTGATGATGAAGACATCATGTATAAAAATATATCTTTTTATGTAGTATAATGTATTATAGTATAACATTACAGAACCTCTGCTTAGTTAGGGGCTAGCTGATGCTGTTTCAATGGTCCAGCATTATTTGTTCAATACTCTGGTTGTCTTCAGGAAAATATATCATGGCATGATAACAGCACAATAGAATTCAAGAATCAGCGGAAACTAACGTTCCTACAGGGAATGTCCAAAGGAAAACTAACTGACCTCATTACCAGCGTAAATCCTTTCCTAGCGGTAAGACCCCTTCTAAACCTACACCTTCTAAAGTTCATTTGTATACAGGCTGTCCCAAAACTCAATGTGAAGCGGAAAACGGAGAATAGTTAATTTCAATACGACCCAGAAATAAAATCATGGCTCTGAGTTATATAGTACGCCAGTCATCTAAAACATTCTATGTGGCTAAATTTCAATCTTTTTGATAAAATGACCTATTTTTAAAGTGTTGTATCTCGAGATCTATTAGACATAATATATATAACTGGAGTTGCGCTGAAATTGTCGTTATTTTGTCTTATTTAACGCATTAACTGCCCAGCTTCGATGCGACCCGCAGGGGCGCGCCGCGGCGCCACTCCGGTCCTGACCTGAGGGACAGGGTCTTAGGCCATGAAAGTGTTATAATGGTCATACACAACTGCGCCTTAGAATGCATTTTTTAGAAGTTGTAAGCCAAAACGGAATAAGTCTAGGTTTTTGCAGCACCACGAACTATGCACAGGTTGTTCGATATTGTTTTTACACTTTATTGGTATCTAGCAACATCCCAAAAACCAGAATCTTACAATTTTTTGCGACCAAACGTGATTTTTATGTCTACGCGGTGACCGGCCTAAATTCTCTACCCGGCGTCGAACTTTTATATAATTTGACTACAGGTTCAATATTTTAATTTTTTTATTTTTGTATTTCGTACTCATTCAGTTAGTTCTTCTCTAATTTATGTATTGCCGAGTTAATTTCTTTCTGTTGAGTTGATTTCATTTCAGATATTATATCCCGTTTGTGGGTTTCCAATGTTGTATATAGGAGCTGCTTGAATCTATCGATATCTATAGTTTCTTTGCTTGATTGACGGAGATGTTGTCTTTACTTTGTGGTGTACTCAGGCATATTGAAATCCGAGTATGCTTTTATCGTGTTGTTCGTAGTCATCTTGTGACAATAGTCGTATGACTTAATAAGTGCTCATTTTGTTTTCGCGTTGGTACAGTGAGTGAATTTTTTTTTTTTAGTTTTTTTTTTTGCGCTTAAATAGGTATATGAATAAGTTAATAAAAAATAACAAAATATCGACATCTGTAGTCTCATAAAAAACAAACAATAGAAAAGTATGGCGCCGGACAGAGAATTACTGATTTTCAGGAAAAAACCTATAACTCAGGAACCATGATTGGAGATAGTCCCATAACTTTGTAGTTTTTCTGGATTGTCATAAACCCGCCTGTACCTACTCCGTTTTCGGCTTGACATTGAGTTTTGGGATAGCCTGTATACAGGCACATTTATTGCGTTGTTGTAAATAGCTAGTAAGACCTTAGTAACCAAATACTGACGGTGTAACCAAGGATATACCTACGGTAGAGGCTCCATACTTCAAAGCTTCAACAACAATGAACTATTTTATTTAGGTACCTTTATATGTAAGTTAATAATAATGATAATATAAATCATTAACTTACTTATTTTATCATTATTATTATCTATCATTACAGACAAGATTATTCTTGCAAATAAGTGAAATATCAAATAACAATAACTTTTATTTCTGTAGGCTTACAAAATAAGCACTTGAATGCATGATTGTAAAAACCCCGGTAAAAACGGTGTAAACAAAATGTTCTAAATGAATTTATTTTTTTAAGTATTTCAATAAAGTAAAACAAAAGAGACCACATATAATTTTTTTATACAATAATTATAATTAGTTTTTTTAAATAATTTTTAGAAAGTTTTGGATAGGGTGGGTTTTTACAGTCATTGTTTACGAGGTGTGTTTTTACAATCAATGTACAATTTTTTTATAATTTATTTTGCTTTATTTGCTTGTTTTATCTTAACAACGAAGCTATTACTTAGAAATATGCACATATTAATCCAATTCGTCATTTTCAACTTGATCAAAAATTTCGTTCCAAAACTTTACTTTTTCTTCTTCTTTTACAAAGTCAACGCACTTTTCTAGGTCTACCATTTTCTTTGAGTTTATGCTGAGCTGCCTTGTTCCGTACGCAGGTTCTTGTGGTAGCAAGAATGTATTTTTCACCATTCCATCGATGTATTCCATCGTTCTTACGGGTAGGTCGGCTACCAACTTTTCTAAATTTTAGGTGATGGAACTTGGGGATATTGAAGTTTACCTTCTCTGTTCTTGGTACACGTCGGTCTTTGGTTTCTTTAGCGACAGTCTTTTTGTAATATTGAACCCACCACTTTTTGTATTCTATGACATCCTCTCCGCTTACCAAGTGAACTGTTTGAAAAATCACTCTGCCTACTCGATGATATGATCAATTCCACTAGTTCATGTAAGCTGTACAAACTTTCTTTGCGACGAAGGCTCCGTTTAATAATCCCGAATGCTCTGTCACATGACAGAAAAGAATGACCACGCATACGAAAAATCTATTGTATTTTTTAAAAAACGTCCAGTGTCGACGAGGGCCATGTTCATTCGAACTGCTGTATTGTTCTTGTTCAGAATTCAGTAACCTTCTTATCGACATACCTACTCTTGGACGTGTCATAATGAAAGAGCATACCTACTTCATTCGGACCCCTTTTGGCTTGCAATTTAACACATTTAGACATTTTTTCCAGCTATTAATTTATATTTGTAAGTAGGCAGAAAATAAAAAACCCGGCCAAGTGCAAGTCAGATTCGCGCACGAAGGGTGCCGTACCATTCATACCCACCGTCTATAAATACGGAAAAATCACGTTTGTATGGGAGCCCCTAAATATTTATTTTATTCTGTGTTTAGTGTTTGTCGGCAACAGACTTACATCATCTTTGAAAATCTCTGTTAAGAATAGACTCTTTGCTATTCTATACTTTAAACTCTATGGTGTTATTGGGTGAAAATCGAGTGCCTTAATGATGGCAAAGATTTCAAGCACTGGAAGTACAGAATCCGCAACGTACTCAAGGGCTATCCCGATGCGTTGAAAATCATTGACGGAACACTCAAAGCTCCTGAAAAGCTGGAAGATACAGCTACAAAAGAAAAAAGAGCCGAGTATGATAAAATAGTAAAAGAATTTCAATCCAAAGACAGTCTTGTGCTGACGCTACTGGCGAATAACATGTCAAATGAAGTACTCAACCAAGTTATGCGCTTCGATACAGCTAAAGAGGTATGGGATGAGCTGCAACGTCTCTACTGCGGGTGCGCTGAAGAAAACAGTTATGATTTATGTCTGCAATTTTTTAGTTATACAAAAGATCCTGAACATGACATAAGAAAGCATATATCTGCATTGAAAAATATATGGCACGAGTTGAACAATGAAATTTCTACAAAGTTGCCAGATATATTACTGATCTGCAAGATAATTGGGACACTACCTAAGAATTTCTTTACCTTCAAGTCAAGTTGGCTCCTTGTAAACAAAAGTGACAGGACAATAGAGAATCTGACTGCACAGCTAAGTACCTTTGAGAAAGCCTTAAACAGCAATGGAGAAGTAAGGGAAAACAAAGAGGAAGTACTAGTAGTAAAAACAGAAAAAACTAAAGGCAAAAGAGCAGCAATCTTTAAGTGTAAGTACTGTGGATTAGCTGGGCACAGAGTTCGTAAATGCCGTAAGTGGATACAAGATGGACGTCCCCCAAAACCGTCCGAGCCAACGTGCAGCAAAACAGATGTAAATCTGACCGTGTTAGCTGTAGGAGATAATCTACCTAATGGTGACAAAAACTGGTACGTTGACAACGGAGCGACAAGCCATGTTACGCATCAAGGAGACATTTTTGAAAGCTTCGAGCACTTTGACGATTCACAAAATGTTACTGTCACAGCAGCTAATGGACAAACCATCAAAGCCATTAGAAAAGGCAATGTACGAGCTGAAGCCACCTGCAACGGTAAAGTAGAACAACTCTTATTAAAAAATGTTTGGTATGTACCACAAATAAAGAGGAACCTGTTTTCTGTTCTCGCTACTCATGATGTATCGTCGAAAAGCATTTTTGAATCTACGCCAAAGCAATGTATACTCAAAGTAGATGGAGTGATCAAAGCAATTGGGACGTTGGCGATTAACTGTATAAGATCAAAAAAACTTGAAGTAGAAAGGCTAGTTCACCAAAATAAAAGACACGTCAAGCAAGTTATTGAAACTGAGCTCGAAGTGAAGTTGAATGACAATAAGTCAGATCTGTGTGAAGGTTGCATATATGGAAAGACGCATAGACAGCAGTTTGGATCAAGAATGAGAGCCACTCAACCTGGTGAACTTGTACACACTGACATATGTGGGCCATTTCTGATGTCATATGGAAAGAATCGATATTTTCTTCTGTTCAAAGATGATTATACCCGACATAGACACGTTTACTTTCTAAAACGAAAATCTGAAGCAGCATCAAAGCTGAAGCAATTTCTAGCTGCAGCTAAAGTTGCTGGACATACTGTTAAAGAAGTTCTCAGTGATAATGGCGGAGAATTCATCAGTGCAGAATTTAAGGATACTCTTCAAGAACGCGGCATAACACAAAGACTGACAATGCCACATACTCACGAGCAAGCTGGATGTGTAGAGCGAGAAAATCGCACAATAGTAGAAGCAGCGCGTGCCGTCATGCATACACGTGAAAAGATTCCAGAGCAGCTATGGGCAGAACTTATAGACGCTGTTGTGTACGTGCTAGATCGCACTGGACCATCAAGCGTACCAAATAAGTCTCCATATGAATTGTGGTTCGGTAAGAAACCATCAATCAAGCATCTAAGGATTCTAGCTCTAAATGCTATGCTCATGTACCTAAAGCAAATAGGAAGAAGCTTGAAAAGAAAGCAGAGCTAGGTATACTGGTCAGCTATGAAGGGAATGAAGGATACAGGATCTGGAACAAAGAAAAGTCAAAACTAATTAGGTCTAGATGTCACGTTTGATGAGCGACCAATACTAGAAAAACCTACAGAGAAAGACAAAGATGTTTCCCAAAAGTCAACAACTTACAAAGAGTGGATTTTTCCATGGATTTACGATGCCATAGATGAAAGCATTGAAAGGAATGCTGATGATCAAAGACATGAAAATAATCTGGAAAGCCATCAAGATCAGAGTAACATACACTTGAATGACAATGAACCTTCATCGTCAAGAGATAACTACAATGACTCTAACGATGGTGAACAAGAAGGTGTCAGTCTAAATCAAAGTGAAAATGCAAACAATGATCAAAACTATGATACAGCTAACTCAAGTGATGAAGAGGAAGAGCCTATTGAAGAGCCTGCCGATAGATTAAATCTTTCTTCTAATGAAATTCAAAGAGAAGGTCAGAGGATACTGAGAGACAGATCTACCTTGAGACCCCCAATTCGTTTTCAAGATTATGTGATGGCAGTAGAGGCTAACAATATGGCTGAAACTATAACTTATAAGGAGGCAATGAATTCTCCAGAGCGTGAAAAATGGCAGCAAGCCATAGATAGTGAAATTCAGTCACTAAAAGACAAGAAAACTTGGGAGCCAGTGGAGTTACCCAAAGGCAGAAAAGCAATACCTTGCAAGTGGATATTCAAAATAAAAACGAATTCGTATGGTACAATAGATAAATATAAAGCCCGACTCGTTATAAAGGGGTACTCACAAAAGAAGGATATTGACTTTCACGAGACTTTCAGTCCAGTTGCCAGAAGTAGCACCATCAGAGCAGTACTAAGTGTTACAGAAAAAGAAAAGCTAAGTCTAGCACAATTTGATGTGTCGACTGCATTCTTGTATGGCACGCTAGATGAAGAAATATACATGAAGCCACCAGAAGGTTACACAAGTGATAAAAAGCTAGTATTTAAATTACAAAAAAGTCTTTATGGATTAAAGCAAGCGCTCTTATGTTGGAACAGGTGCATAACAGATTACATAGTAAAAATGGGCTTCATTCAAAGTAAATCAGATCCATGTCTGTTTACAAGAAAGCGAGCGGGAGAAAGGATAATCCTTGCCTATATGTTGACGATGGTCTGATCGCATCGACCAGCGAAAAGGAGACAAAGCATTTCCTAGACGAAATGCGGATGAAGTTTAAGCTCACCGCTAAACCCGCTACCTATTTTCTAGGAATGGAGATAGATAGACAGTCAGATGGCTCAATACTGCTTCACCAAAAAGCGTATGCTAGCCGAGTACTAGAGAGGTTTGAGATGGAAGAGTGCAAATCAGTGGCAACTCCGATATTGAAGGCAGAAGATATGAATAACGGCCAAGACGTTAAAGTTAGTACGTTTCCGTATCGCCAAGCAGTTGGAGCCCTTGCCTATTTAATGACCGGCACGAGGCCAGATATAGCCTATGCCGTATCAGTGGCATCTCGCAATCTGAACAGTCCAACCAAAGGTGATGTACAGATTGTAAAACGGATTATGCGATATATTAAAGGTACTATTGACCAGGGCATTATATACAAATCAGACTGTGGATCTGACCTGAAGTGCTATAGTGACGCTGATCACGGTGGAGATGTGAACACTGGAAGATCGACCTCAGGCATTCTTTGCATGTATGCTGGAGGTACCATCTCTTGGAATAGCAAGCGACAGAATGTCGTAGCCATATCCTCAACAGAAGCGGAGATATACGCGGCAAGTGAAACCGCTAGAGAGATAATATGGCTGAAACGAATTCTAAAAGATATCACAGGAGATGATTGTCGTGCATATCTGTGTGTGGACAATGAATCGGCTATAAAGATAGCTAAGAACCCTCCAGAGTTTCACCAAAGGACGAAACATATAAGATTGAGAGCGTTCTTCATCAGAGATTGCATCGAAGATGGAAGCATTAATATCCGACATGTGAGTTCAGAGAAGCAGATCGCCGACATGCTTACGAAACCTCTGTATGGAGTATGGACCCAGGATCAAAGACCTAAAGACTTTAGCCGGAGTTTCTATTTTCAAGAGAGGTGGATGTTAAGAATAGACTCTTTGCTATTCTATACTTTTAACTCTATGGTGTTATTGAGAAGAAACGTCTTCAGTTCTGTGAATGACAGGAGTTCTTTGATAAAATTATATTAAACAAGTCGTGAGTTTTGGAAAAACCTGTATTTTGCATTATACATCCCACCTAATCTACCCGAACCTTAACAATCTCAACTATCTAACTAACACGGTTCATGAGATACAGCCTGGTGACAGACGGACAGACAGACAGAAAAACAGCGAAGTCTTAGTAATAGGGTCCCGTTTTACCCTTTGTGTACGGAACCCTAAAAAAGAACATTGCAAATTATCGGGGGAACACCGGGATAATATAACCTGTATATTGTATAATTGAAATTTTTGACGCGTCTTTTCCAGACATTAGTTTACAAACATCGCTGGTTCAGTCCACATTACTACGTTTATTATGAACGTGAGGTGCAAAAGCGAATAGATCGCCTGAGGGAGATAGCGGAAGCAAAACAAAGAAACAAAGAAAGAAGGGACAGACACAGGGATTATGGTTATTATGGAGACGCTTGGCAGGAAAAGGTTCCAGACCCTCTCCCGAAAATAACGGATTCATACGAAGATTTTCGGAAAGAAATAGAAAAAGAACATAAAAACATATATACCACGGCTACGGTTTCCGAATGGTTGTTCGGAGGCATTAAATTTCCTTTGAGTGAAAAATTACCAAAAATGACATTTAGGTCGGATACTGCGTGGAGGTTTCCAAAACATTTGTTGACTGTACCATTTGATACTTTTGGATGGTATTATGAAGTAAGTACTATATGGGAGTTTTAAGCGAATTAAGTTCGTAGGTATAAATGCACATTCCTCTTTTCCCCATGCCTGTAGTATTTTCGTTATATATATATATATATTCGGTATATTATTTTTTATTTTCCCGGTTTCCTGTTATATTTTCTGACTGGCACTGTTAAAAAAGCTGTGCCTAGCGTGGGGATTATACCATTAGTAATAAGACGCAGTAAGACATTTTAGAGTAGGCCTAGGTCTTGCTGTTGTAAGCTATTATAGGCTGGTGTGGTTGTTGCGGAGATGTAGCTGGTGTCTTAGCCCCGAGCAGCATATTATATTATATATTAGCATTTGTTCAGGGTGTTCTGGTCGTTTTCTATGTATAACAAAAAATATCTATTTGTGTATTGTATTGTATTATGTATATCAGTTACCTAGTACCCATAACACAAGCTCTGCTTAGCTTGGGGCTAGGTAATGCTGTGTGAATTGTCCAGGGTTATTTATTTATTTATTATTTATAACCTATAGTTATAATATTTTGTAGCTAGGGTAGTTGCTGATTTATTCAAGAGGGATAAAGGATATACAGACCGAGTTTCCTACCAGAACACGACCCCCATTAAGGCGGTAAAAAAAATTGTCGAGTATTCATACAGAAAGCTCCTTTATGGCTAGAAGATGAAGTGTTGAATGTCCAGAATTATTTATTATTTGTGTTTTCCACAGCGATGGGGTCCTAATTTTGAGGGCTCCTACCTCATGAACACGGGCAAAACTGACTTTCTGGAGCTCGGTAGGATATACAAATGGCGCAACACTGACCGCTCGACATATAGAGGCAGATGCGGTTATGTGAGGGGAGACGAGTTATGGGGCCCGTATTGGGGAAAGCCAAAAACCATCTCTATCTTCAATAGTGATATTTGCACGTAAGTGTCTGTCTTTTACTATATTTACACGAAAAAGGAGACATTTGATTAAGCCGTATTGTGTTTTGATGAAACGTGAGATACCTATGTATTAGTTTCATACAAAAAATAGTTGTAGGTACTTTGTTTAAGCGACATTAGCCACAGTAATAATGTGATTCTAACAAAACTAACTGACATTTGGGCAAATTTGAGTTTTATACACAGCTCGAAAGTGATGAAGTGAAATTTTGCTCTATTTTGAAGTCTGCGATCATATATTTCTATCGTTAATTCACTGAGATATCGAAACCCCATACCTACTCTGCTAACTAGAAACACTGTTTTTGAACTTTAACCATTCTTAAATACCTACGGTTGACTCACTTTATTTATTTATTTTATTATCTCGCTGAATAGCGATGGCAATCCTTTGGTCCAAGAACTCAGAGCGGGAGTCTCCCGTCCTGTCACTTTGTTCAGCTTACGGTCTAATTCTCTCACTAAACACTTCGCATCCACACTCCAACTACCCGAGGTCTCCACTGCTACAGGTACATTCACTTGAAATGACTAAAACACAGCTAAAAATTTTGTAATCAATACAGTAATTTCCGGGACTGGAAACTATGGATGTTACCTAGTTCCGGAAATTAAATTAAATCCTACTTAAATATATGAAGCCTATAGTATTGTTATAGGTATATGGTCTTCCATAGAGCTGTAGAAAAAAATAAACTTGGATTCAAAGCTATCGAATATCAGTTGCCACCAAACACATTTGACAGCCGGCATAAGGACTCTGGCGAGGTATGATAACATTTATTTTTTTAAGGACGGACTAATATAATAATATGATTTATTACAAGGTAGATAATGATTTATTTCATAGCCCATAAACAAAAAAAAAACATTAAGTACATTATAAAACTTATTCTAAACAAAGGCATGGAATTGGCGGCCTTATCACTTATCAAAGTTATTGACATATATTATGAGTTGTCTTCGACTCATGGTAATCAGGGTAGGTATTTATTATTTTTCAGAAATGCTACTGCTCGTCAACCTCTCCATACAAAACGGAGCACTGCTTACCCAGAGGAAGTATGAACATCACTGACTGTCGCGGAGTCTTAGACGAGATAGGAGTGGGGGTCATCCCTATTTTCGCCAGCCAGCCCCATTTCCGGGGTGGGGACAGAATCTACGGGGGTACGGTGTCAGGGATGAAGCCTCAGTGGTGGTAAGCACCGAGGGTGCTAGGTACTTATTAAGGGGTTATACAGGGTATCAGGTAACAGGGCTTGGAAGACCGGTATTTTCAAATACCGGTTCGATTGACCTTGACGTGGTACCGGTATCTTTGGTATGTATTTACAATAGAGCCAAGGGTTGTGGATGTTTGTACAATCTGCAAATGTTTGTCCCGGGTGTTCTGGGGATGTCTTCTATGCATAGTAATAAACATCATCTATGTAAATGTTATAATGTTTATAGTGGTTATGACCGATTATACAAATGAAAAAATATGTATGTTGAGGCCCTTTAAAGGAACAAACCTAAGAGAACAAACCTTTGCCATTTAAGGCGCATACCCCACCCAAACTAGCGCCGCCACCTACTTTATATTATTATTCCGGTTAACAAAGAAAGTTGCCCTTGGTGCCAAAATCTATTTTCGTATCTCTGCCTAAACTAAATAGAATAAAACTATTACAGAGGCATTAAAAATAGCTTATGTACCTATGATAGGTAATCACACACTGGAAGATAGATTTTTGAAAATTACTTTGTTAAACGCAATAATAAGATAAATTAGGTAGCGGCGCCACTTTGGGTGGGGTATGCACCTTAAGTAAGTATTTCTTACCGACAAATATAAAACACATACAGGGTCACGTAAAACTGTTAAGTATATTTACTAGTTTAGAAAAAACACATATTTTAGCAATATTATCTATCTGTATACGTTAGCAATATTTAACAGTAGCAAGCCTGGACGACAGTTGGGGCGTGACAACGTAAAGGGGGAAGTAGGCATATAAATGACGGCGTTCGGGACATGGTCAACGTAGAGTCCCTTCTACCTAGTTTATTCTTAGACCTTCTGGGGAGAAGGTGGTATTTCCCCCAAATTGCTCTTCTCTCTACCACCGGACCGACCGACCGTTCCGACAGTTGATGTCGGCAAGGTTACTAATTTACCAATAACCCTGTATAGGGAGGTGGCAACTGAATCAAGCGTTTGCGCGATTTAGGAAATGAGCTCTTTTTGCACTCCAATGTTTTTCTAATTTTTTCTTAACGACATCTAGCGAATATCCGTTGAAGCGCTTAGGTAGGTAGCTAGCTTCTGTTTTTCTTCCTTGAGCTACTGTATTGAGGTCAGCTTTGTAGTTCGGTTAATATTCGCTAGAGTTCGCTACATGCCTGTAGCTCGATTAAAATGTATGTAAATCATAGAATCTATTTTGTTTCACAGGCGGATGAAATCCTTATTCGGCTTAGAGACTTTCACTGGGACAATTTTGTACACGAAAATGACCCTTCAGTTCAACATATTGGTCACCACCATGAGAGGAGCCAAGTAAGTACTAACTTTAGGCCATGGCCAGTAAAATTCAAATAGTAAACTTCACTTCTCGTATTGATCTTCTCGGTGAAATTGTGGTAAACCTTCGTTTAACCAAAAATAAATATAAACTGTTGATTATAAAAAATCTTAAGAATTCTAATTTCAAATAAATATGCAACAACAAAAATTCAATTCAAAAAGGTATTATGATTGTTGAATGTTGGTCTACAGGAAGTAACCTATAGATTTTTGGTAAATTAGATACATTAGATAATTATAATAAATTTATAATTACCTATCATGTAGATTGTTTGCAACAGTCTGCAGTTAGCTCAATTGTTTCTATAGTAAATACTAGTTTTAATTTAATTCTACTTAGTATTTGATTGTTATTTTCTTTCATAATAAAGTCCCACAATCTTTGTTTGTAATTTTCTTTCATAATAAAGTCCCACAATCTTTGTTTATAATTTTCTTTCATAATAAAGTCCCACAATCTTTGTTTATAATTTTCTTTCATAATAAAGTCCCTCAATCTTTGTTTATAATTTTCTTTCATAATAAAGTCCCACAATCTTTGTTTATAATTTTCTTTCATAATAAAGTCCCACAATCTTTGTTTATAATTATCTTATATGATAATAATATGATAATTTATTTGGTATATTAGACATGAATTTTTTAAGTTTTAATTAGCAAAAGCTATATATTATCTCATAAAATTTGAAACAGTGAAAATTTTATAAAATCAACGTGGAAAATATTAATCTAGTATAAATAGTGAGAGTTTGAAAGGTAATGAATCTCCACTAATATTATAACAAGGAAATATTAGTTTGTTTATTTGTTTGAATTGAATAGGCTCTGAAACTACTGGACCGATTTCAAAAATTCTTTCACCGTTTGAATCCTCCATTGTCCATGATGAACATAGGCGATAGAATATAGTACCCGTACAAAGCCGTTATAAAGCATGTTATAAAATATACATTTCCCTGTCAATATATTTATGAAAACTTGTTGTACACTCATAAAAATATCCAAAGCTTCCCTAAAAATAGCGATATACATAATATAAATACTAGAAATAAACATAAACTTGCTGTGCCCAGAACCAGGCTTCACAAAATTAATGTATCTTCCTTCAAAATATCAGATTATCTAGATAATAGAAAGTTTGCGACGGGTTTTGCTCCAATTCGAAAAATAACAACTAGCAGACCAAAGGTTTCTTCGTCGCTTCTTTACTTTAGTCTACATAGCGAAGCGACCGAAATTAAAAATATCACTTTATTTCCGTGTCAATGTTTTATTTACAGAACTTGACCTTTTCTAAGTTTACATTTTTGTATTTATGGAAATAAAGACTTTTGACTTTGAAATCTTTGTATTTCAGAATCGGCATGAACCTTCCCAAGAATAACACGATGATGCCCATGTTCTGGTACCGACGATCGTCGGAGATTGCCGAAGACAATCTTGCGATGATAAGGCTGGTTCACCGCCTTCGATACGGACTGCCCTACGCGTTTTACGCACTCATTGTAAGCCTAATTGTGTTACTTCCCCACGAAAACTCTCAATTAGGGATGGGCCGAAATTCGTTTTACATTCGGCTAGACCGAATTTCGGCAACTTGAGCTGAACTTCGGCATTCGGTTGAAATTCGGTTAAAAAAGTTAAATAAAAATACCTACATGCAAATTTTCATAGATATTAATAGAAATCATATATATCATAATAACCGTAAAATAAAATTAGGCCTTTTTAATACTTACTCATTTATTTAGTTAGGAACATGTAAACCTTAACCTGCGGTGTGATAATAATTTAAATAAATTATTTGTTAGAAGAGTCTATCATATCTTTGCCTTATTAAGACAAAAAACATTAATTAACCTTTAAGTACCGACGTGTGGTCTGACAGACACTTCACGCGTTCAAAAATTCCCGTTACCTAAGTTAGCGTAGTCCTATCACCTCGTGCGTCTACCTACCCCTCGCTCAGTTGCCCGGCAGCGTTTCTGGAGAGTGGCAGTGTTGGCGCATGCGATTTCGGTAAGTTATGATTAATATAAGATCGCGAGTGGTCTGTCAGACCACTCGTCGGCACTTATGTAACTTTTTTTGGTGTAGACTTATTTCAGATTATATGGTTTTTCTCTTTTATTTTCAGTCAGATGTTACAATGACTTAGCCAGGCTCTTCGGGCATAAAACGGGCAATCGCAAAGGACAATACCAGTGTTGCCATAAGACGAAAAAGATATGAAACACGGCCTCAAATTGCGATCGTCGATAAACAGAGTTCTTGGGTCAGATGCACCGAAAAATGTTAGGGATGAAAATGAAATGGAGGGAGATCAACCCAGAAAACTGTATCATATCTGTCCCTAAAAGCTGAAGCGCAAGACTGCTTAGAAATGCGACAATTGCACGAAACATGTGTGCCTTAAATTATTATTTTTTTTTTTTTTTGCAAATAACTTTTTTATTGGTTCTAGAATCCATCTTAAATCCTAGGATTTTATGTCAACAACTGTAACAAATACTGTTCATTTCAGTGCTTTATTTATGAGAAAAAATTGTTACCCTAGAAACAATAAACATAAACATAAACATAAACATAAACATAAACATAAACATAAACATAAACATAAACATAACATAAACATAAACATTTTATTTATTTCTTAGAAGATTAACTATATAGGTTGGTACAGTACAATAACTTATGGTCAACATTAGTACCTAGGTAGGTTTTGTATAAAACTAAAATATAACTAGATACAGATTAATAACACGAAAAACCTGATTATTCTATTCTATGCATACTTTCTTATTTTATTACCTATTCGGTAGTACAATGTATGTATGTACCAGAAACCTTAGTAAGGTGACAGTCCTCCGTACTAGTTAAAAACTGTTTTACGGCAGGACGCCATGCTCTTCCATAGGAACTTAAAGTAGTAGAATTTATCCAGGAATGTGTTGTGTATAAATAAATTTTAAGTCTTTTTACTATGCCTAATTTATATCCTACAATATGCATGCAATGTAGCCTAAAACCAGAAAAAAAAAACGAATAAAAAAAAAAAACGAATGCAGCAAGCCTGTATGCAAAATCTGTTTGTAGGTTTGATAACTTGATGCCATGTGGTTTTTGAGAAAACGGCTGATTATTGATGTTTTCTTTATTATCATAGTTTATTTAGCTATTAATCTTTAGGAATAATTTGTATTGAGGTTAAAAAAAAGTTTAATTAGTTTTTAATAAATATTAAGGTTATTACCTTAATATCCATTTTTTTCCCCAAAGAATCGACATTTGTGATTTCAATGCTTATAATTAGTAATAAATATGTAAACCTTAGTATTTTCTTTTATTTATAAAATAATTAATATGTAAACAATGCTTAGAAGCTATTATTTTTAAGCAATACAAAGAGATTCATTATTTTTTTTATAGTAAAACTATGGTGGTCTAGCAGACGTCACGTCGGTACTTAGGACGAATAGTGAAGCAAATGACCTTGGACCTTTCCGCGCGCCTTTATGCAGCAAAGAGTGCTTGTTTTCGGTTCAGCATACTATGTAGTGCCATAATCAACCAAATAATAGGATCCTCTGCGGTTGGGCGACGTGTAAATGGTCAGGTTTGAATCACAGATTTTGTAAGTGCAAATACGTTTTTACGTTTGATTTCATTAATTTGACTGCTTTTCGAAGCTAATGGACCTCCAAGCGGTAGGTATAAACTATGTGAATCACTATACTGAATTTGGTACTAATCGAATTTGAGACGCCGATAAAAAGTGGGTTCGAAGCCGCTACACATACACTACAACTAACAGTATAACAACTACACTATGATTAACAGCAAATATTTGGAACCTCCAAGGGACCTTTCAGGATGTGTGTTACAGGATATATAAATTTCAGAGCTCCACAATCAATATTTTCGTCGGAAAACGGGTTCGAAAACACCCAATTTTCTTGTTTTTGCCTCACTATGCGCCTTAAGTAACAAAACCGGCACGTCGGTACTTAAAGGTATTCTTCTTAATAAATATGAGTAAGTGGTGTTAGTATAAAATATAATTGCGCATTGCGGGCTGGCATCAAGCAACAATTCATGTAAGTGCATAAACAAGTCATGAAGTGTCGCTGTCAAGAAAGCGCGGCGAAATTCAACCGAAATTCGGCCTCATTCGGCCCATCTCTTATCTCAATAAACGTTAGGTCAGCTATCAAAAGACAAGTGTTTGACAGATTTTCATTGAAAACTGCCATGTGCCTTGGGGCCGTGGCGTAAGAATGGACTTCAAGTAGAAATCGATTGAGGAAGGGTTACCTTAGTTAGAGACTAGCCACCTCAACCTCACTTCAACCTCAACAGCCTATAATAGTCCACTGCTGGACGCAGGCCTCCCCCTGATTTTTTATCTCATGGGGGGTAATGCCCATAATCCCCACGCTGGGAATGCGGGTTGGGAATCGCAGTAGGCACGACAAACGCCCCCGGTGTACCTATGTCCCTTAGTCGCCTCTTACGACACCCACGGGCAGAGTTGGGGTGGTGCAAATTCTTTGCCGGCACCGCACGGCTTGTAGGTCGAGTAGGATGTCATCATCATCCATTGAAAGTAAATAAATCAACTTCGAGTTTTCTGCTTTTTGTTTCAGTTACTTGGACTTATACTAATTGGATGTGGGTTACTCATTCTGTCGAAAGGGGTGGTAAGGTTCATACAAAAACTGCTGAAAACCAAAAAGAAGTGTTGTCAGCTGTGTCGAGATGTTACCCGAAAGATGAGACGCTAATTGTGTCACATCATAGACTGTGTCAATTCAGTTTATGGAGTAGGTAAATAAAAATAATTTTTGTATGAAGTTTGGTGGAATGACGAAAAAACAAATACTTGTATGACCGAATTTTATTTCGTATAATTTCAATTCAAATAATTTTCAGCTAATTTAATGTACAAAATAACAAAACACATAATCTCACGTTAATTTTCATAACAACTAAATATGTATACATAATTTTCTTTCAGTTAACGTTCATATTATCTTATCATAACGAAAACTAAACTACATAAATCAACTACAAATAATTTTAAGATACCTACTTAATTTACAAAAGACTCTAGGTTGGTATTCATTGAATTTAAAAAAAGATAATTTTACATGGTTTTAATATATTTCTTATAATAATTTAATTGAACAGATCACCGAATTTCAAAATGCTTCAAATGATTTTTTGAATAAAATAATTCTCATTTCTGTCATGTCATGGGGTCGGCCGTTGGGTGGTTTCTAAGTCAAACCCTACGTCAAACCTAACAAACCTACTCTCACATAATATTAGCTTCTGTGTAGAGAGCAGCTCTATCGATTGGTTTTATCCCATTTCTTTCAATTAAATAACATTTTTCACCAAATTAATGTTAAACTAAATAAGTATGCCATTTAAAAATAAAACAAATGTAAGCTATGTCATCAAAATTAAATCAAAAGAAGTTATACCATCCAAGCATTACCTATCACTGTCAGTTATGTTGTTAGCTATACTAATAGTATACATAAATGTGAAACTGTGTTTGTTTGATTGCTCTTCCTTTACGCCCTAACTAAGCAACCAATCGACTTTATTTTTGGTATAGAGTTAGTTGAAAGGATGTAGAGTAACATAGGCATACTCTTTATCCCATAAATCTAGTTCCCATGGGATAAAAATAACCTTAAACAATGCGTACGAAGCCGCGGACAGTAAAAAAATAATGTACCTAATATGATTTATAGAACACTTTATAGGCACTTTCTAAAATGTATATCAAGTGTTCATTAGATCAAACGTTGTGTATCCAAATATGGCAGTTTATAAAAAGAAATTAGTTTTTTTGTCATTCGACCCAACTTAAAATAATATTACGTTATACTTTTAAATAATGAATAGATTGTTAAATATTAGTTTTTGGTTTTAAGTTACGAGGTATGAGTGTTTATTTTTTATTTTTAGGGTTCCGTTCCTCAAAAGGAAAAAAGGAACCCTTATATCACTTTATTGTCCGTCTGTCCGTCTGTCAAACCTCTTTTCTCAGCAACGCGTGGAGGTATTGAGTTCAAATTCACATCATATACTCGAGTTTGTAGCCTTTTCGAGCCGCAATATAAATCAAACTTTTAAGTCAACGCCTACGGTCAACGCAATCAAAAGTTACGGCCGTTTTTTGCTTTTTGTCAAGGCAAGCACATGCACACAATACCTATAGGGATAAACCTATATACTTCCCGTTGCCCCAGAATTATGAAAGTTGGCAAGAAGAAGTAAAGTCTTGTAGCCCAAGAAGATCGGAAAAGCCAAAATTTGTTCTTAATTCAGAAAAAAAAGATTTTCGCTATGGACCAAACGGCAAAGCTTTTAAAACTACCATGATTAATTTACCATGATTTGATTTTTGATCTAATCATGCCATGCCATGGTCACGATCAAATTTTCGGTCGCGGATGAAACTGTGCTGAAATATTGGAAAACTCAAAAATGAAATCATGGTAAATATCCCATTTTACATGACTTCTTATTTATTGGGTTCCTTCCCGTTGACCTAGATTAGATGAATCTACCTTCTATCTATCTTCGATCTATCTACCTTGAGTCTTGCCAAGTATAATGAATTATACTTGGCAAGACTCAAGGTATTATAATTATACGGAACCCTCGTTGCACGAGTTCGACTCGCATTTGACGTTTTATTTATTATACGTGTATTATATGTTACAGGGAGGACGTACATTTGTTTAGCTTTTAAATGCAGGTATAATAAGTTAATTAGTAATGTTATTGGAAAGTACCTAGTTTAAGCTACCATGTGGACCCTTTAAACCCTACTTCAGTTAGGTGATCTATACTAAGAGTATTCGACTATCTACGGCACACGTCTTCACACTTGTTTTCCTTGTTAAAAATGATCATTAATGTTATTCCATCTCAAGAACGTACTTAAAAGCTAAATTTCAACGTTACCGATTTAGTTGTTTTAGCGTTTGTATCCCAAAAATCTCATAACTTCACGTTTTGACATATTTCTCCATAATTATTTTTACAAATATTATTATTATTATAATAATAATTTCTCCATTATATCTAATTAACTGCCGCTCGAGGATTCGCATGCGTTTTTTTGTGTTAAAATTAAAAAGTAGCCTATTTTTTTTCCCGAAATATAATTATCTTGATGCCAAATTTTATATACATCTGTTCAGCCGTTTATGTGAGAAAAGATAATAGACGGGATTATTGTCAGATGTCTAATACTAAAATGTTTTATTGATATGGGCATGTTATAGCATTATTTATTTATTTAGGATAGCGATAGTAATCACTGACGTAATTTTTATATTATACCTCCTAAGAGCGTTTTTGGTTATGCTGGTTAAAGCTGTGCAGCGATTTTTGTCATTGACTGTATTTCGAATAAACATAGAAATGATACAGTGGTGTTTTATTTATAACTAGCGGCACGCCCCTCTCTTCGCACGGATGACGACCGATGTGGCGCGGTGGGCGAAGGTCTGCCTGCGACGCAGAAGGTTGCGGGTTCGATTCCCGCCTCGGGACAAATGTGTGTACGATCTGCAGACATTTGTTCAGGGTGTTCTGGTCGTTTTCTATATACAATAAAAAAATATCTATCTATGTATTGTGTTGTATTGTGTATATCAGTTATCTAGTACCCATAACACAAGCTCTGCTTAGCTTGGGGCTAGATAATGCTGTGTGAATTGTCCAGCATTATTTATATTTATTTATTTATTTATATTATGTACCTACTATGTTCATCAGGGATAGTGTAGGATTCTAATAGTGAAATATTTTTTTAAATCTGTCCAGTATTTTCGGAGCTTATTCAAACAAACATCTTTCTCTCTCTTTGTGTAGAATCATGCAACATGCGTTTTAAAACTCATGTCCACAGATGTACTAGGGATGCTAACGCATCTCATGTCATTCATACATAGATAGATACCCATCTACTACTTTACGCTGATGTAAACTAACCTACCGTTAGACAGCGTTACACAGATATACATACTACAAGTCATATTAAATAAAAAAGGTCAAGTGTGAAACGAACTCGCGCACCGTGGGTTCCGTAAAATTAAGAGTTTGTTCTATGTGCTCTTGTTTCTTGCCAAATAGCATGGTTCTAGTTCAACGGAAAGTAGAGCCTTATAAATTTTGGTAAGAGAAAAAAAATCTTTAATCTCATAGATAAACTTCCAACGATAAACTTTTTTTCTTTAGGTATGGTAGGTTGTGCTATAAGACTTTGCTTCTTGCCTTTCATGACTCAAGGTCAAAGGGAAATACCTAAATAAAAGAAATAATTAATGCTGGACAATTCACACAGCATTATCTAGCCCCAAGGTAAGCAGAGCTACCTATAGGTTCATTACGGATGTAAGCGGGTTAACTACGAACCTTATTTGTGTTGGAAGAACACCAACATTTCATCCCTTTTATAGTAAAGTACTCTATAGGTTTTTGGTCCTAGGCGAGGATGAAAAAATATTTTATTTTTGTAATAAATATACATAAAGTCAAAGTCAATAACTTTATTTCTTTAGGCTTACAAAACAAGCACTTAGACAAGTCAAATGTAATACTATAAACAGGTTTATAAATAGTCATTATTATCAAATAAGAAATATGATGTTATTGATTTTATTCGCTTCAATTTTCAAACAAAATATTACACACATTTTGTGTACCTAGCTCCTGTTGCCCGGTCTCTTAAGAGTTCGGTGTTCTCAGGACACACAGACATCACACTCACATTCAGACAAGATTCTGGGCAACACCTTCGCATTTATAATATTAGTATCAACCATATCACCATTGTTAGTTACAAGTCTTATTTTGTCTAACATGTCCAATTAAACAAGTATTTAAAAATTCGGTACAAGAAGACTCCAACATCTCGTCTACCAACCTAACCTGCACGTGATGTAACCCTGCTGCTTACGAACTAGGCTCTGGTGAAAATAGCAAACAATTTATAATTATTTTCCATTACTTGACACTGGCAGAATTGTCAAACCAGACACTATGAATTCTTTATTAATGTTTGATTTTCTTTATTAAAATAAATAAAATCAAACAATAATAAAGAATTCATTCATTATATTATTATGATCTATGCGTTAGCATCCCTAGCACATTTACGATCCAAAGATCCAAAGATCCTACATATCCCTAGTATGTACATCCGTTCTTGTTGCGATCTATGATTTTATTCTCTTTGATCTATGAAGTTTAGTATTTATCAAAGAGAATATAACGCTACGCTAAGTAATGCGTTAGCATCTCAGTTAGCATCCCTAATACATCTGTGGCTAAGTATTTATATTCATCCCTACTAGTACATCTGTGTTAGGTATATACTATTCTTATAAATCTGTGGTTATATTCTCTTCGTTGAAAATGTACGTGGTGTACCCTGCTAGATAACGAACTAGGCTCTGGTGAAAATATCAACATTCTTCATAACTTGCTAACTCATATTTTACTATTATTTTCCATTACTTGACACTGGCAGAAAAGAGTCCAACCAGACTTATATTGCCATTAACTAAGAATCATCATCATCAACGATATATTTGTGTTGCATTTTTGTTGATTTTTACGCGTTTTAAGAATACAAGAAGATAAGTTGAAGTTATATCAGAATAATATCGTTTTCTGTTCGCATTAATGTTGTAAGAATGATTCGCGAAAGGTCGTTTACAGAACTGAAAAAGCAAAACAGTAAGACAAGCGATTGGATCTTTACGCAAAACAAGGTTTACGATGTTTCCTATGTTAATGGGGTTAGTAATAGGTAGGTACGGTGAATATACATAGGTACTTAGGTTTTAACACATTCAATGCCCAGCATAAGATGGGGCCAAACCTCTAAACTCCCATACAAACTAACTTTCCGATTCATTTGAAAATTACACACATAATTGCCAGCTTTAGCTGGCAATTATGTGTGTAATTTTATTTATTTTTTATTTATATTTATTATTTTAATAACAAAAAATTATCTATCATACAATGTCGCTGCCGCCCGGGATCGTAGAATCAACCCGTTCGTAGGATGGCTAGGCTGATTGTCAGACGGCGCAATTCAGCTGTTGACCTATGCCGATTGTTGACGATCAACGCTCAGCAGTTTTCCTAAATGTTTCCTTCCACCTTCATAATTGAAGAAACCCCTCTGGATTCTGTTATTCCGGTCAATTACAACCTGGATCTCTTAAAGACACGAGTATCTTCTAGACCTTCGTGTTACATCGTTCCGTATCTTCACTTTCCATCAGAATAAGAATTTTAAGAATTTGAATAAGTTTTTATTGGTTGGTCACAAGGAAAGACAGTAAAAAAAGAGAAATAATGAAAAATAAACACTAAACCCTAAAACCAAAAGGCTGACCATTGACCACAATCTCACCATCAGGTGAAATTGTGGTCAAACATATTTTGTTATAGACCTGTTGACTTTAAAAAAGTCGAAAGAAATCAATTTATCAATTTTTTATCAATTTTTATCAATTTTTTTATTATTTATTTTTATTTATTTATTAATTAGTGATCCCCAACGAAATCAGCGTTCGTTTTAAAATCAGACTAGCCATTCTAAAAACGGACGAACTCTACGATTCGGTAGCGCTATATCTGTAGAAATAAAAATCTGTCGATGTGCGTCTCGCTAAAACAGTAAAACGGTTTGACCGATTTGAATATTTTTTGTCTTATAATATGATCTCAATAAAGGGTTAGTAAATAAAAAAGGTAGAGAAGGTAATGTCTTAAGGTACACTGCCTAACACGCCTACGGAGTTGCCGGTTACATACAACAACTAGGACAAAAAATATATCTGTGTAAATATTTTGTTAAGTCATTGAATCAATCAATATAATATTTACTTTCTCTCACAACGGAAGCTTCATCATCAGCCTATTTTAGTCCACTGCTGGATATAGGCCTCCCCTAAAGAGCGCCATAGCGGCCGGTCTTCAGCTTGCCGCATCCAGCATCTGCCAGCAGTCTTTCGCAAATCGTCATCCCACCTGGTCGGGGGCGTCCTACACTTGTTATACGTTTGCCGAGTCGCGATCTCCAGTCAAGAACACGTTTACCCCAGCGGTTTTCGGTTCTTCTCGAATTATGGCCAGCCCACTGCCACTTCAGCTTACTAATCCTTATAGCTATGTCGATAACCTTGGTTTTCTGTCGGATGTATTCGTTGCCGTGAATGGAAGCTTAGTTGCTTGCTACATATACATGACAAGTGCAAGTAGGATAAATGCTCATTTTATAGTTAACATTGTGAGTTTTATTCCAGCAATGTAAGGGTGATGAAAAAGGAGACGATATACTGAAGGTAGGCGAAAAGGACACCCAAGAAAATATCGGACCCATTGATGATGTCAGGTATTTAAATCTCACTAATATAAAAACTATGGCGACCGATGTGGCGCAGCCGGTGAGGATCTGTCTGTGATGTACGTGGCTGTGGGTTCGATTGGCGCCTTGCGATAATTGTTTGTACATAAATGATGATTAATGTATGAACTGTGAAACGAAATAAGTTCCCAAAAAATTTCGATTTCGGCGGGAGTTGAATCCGCGCCTTAGAGATACGTAGAGTGCACTATAATAACAAAAAACCTTGAAATTAGAATAGAATATAAATTTATTTGTTAAAAGACATTTTTGTCTTACTTTACTTAACTTTTGTACTGTAGTCTAAGTTATTGTACTGTACCAACCTATATAGTTAATCTTTTAAGAAATAAATAAAATGTTTATGTTTATGTTTACTGTTTACGTCAAAACTCCTGACCTACAAACATGTCTACTTAAGCCCGGCTTAAGTAGACTTGTTTGCTGTCTAGTCAAGTTGACAAAATTGAACAGACCACCAAAATTTGTAATACGTTTAATGTTGGTCACCATATGTTGGTGGTCTCCACTGGTAAATTGGAGTACCTAACTGGCGTAAAGCCATCCAAAGTTCTCCATATAGTTCCAGTTTTTGACGAATTTCATGGTAAGGAGCCCTCGCACTCTGGGTAATCTCAAAAAAATTAAATAAAAAAAAACCATTTTGGCAGGATTCGAGCACACCCGTCCTGAGGATGGGGCGCAGGTTCCAATCCTGCCAAAATCGAAAACTTTGGGCCTTAAATAATTTTTTAGACTGTCATGGTGTTCTCTATACAACGTTTATTTATTATAAGACAGATTTTATTATCATGATTAACTCTACCGATCGGTGACATAAACAGGGTGTTATAAAAATAAACCTGTGAATGCAAACTTCTTATTTAAATTATTTAAAATATAAAGGAGTGTTTCCAATTCAATTGGCTTTCTTGAATATTTCCGGTAGCTGCCCATCATGTAACATTCGTTTGTAGCACCTGTATAAAATTGTTACCAACAATATTTTTTGCGTACCTATGCACAAAAATATAAAAAAAATATAAGTACCTACCAAACTCATTCTCTATAATTTTAGTTGGTACCTAATGTTGCTGATCAATTTATATTTTCATAACTAGCTCCGTAAATGTTCCTACTAAATTGTTCTCTGAAGAGTGCCGCTGCTCAGCAATTTTTGAGGTTCATTGTGTGCCACCCTAAGGCGGTGGCACACAATGAAAATTAAATTTTGTTTTGTACTATGCATTTGTATATTCTCTGACTGGAGCTAGATGATGTTGTGTGGATTGTGTGGATTTTAGTTCAGTTATTGTAATTCATTAAGAATTTAAAGCACTGTCTATGTTTTAGACGTACTGAAGCGTGGACTGCAAGGAGCAGAGATATCGCGGTGAATATAATAAAAACAGGCCAGAGGTAATGAAAATCCTTTTTTGCTTTTTTATTTTGAAGGGGGGACGGAAGCTTTAAATTCCCACACGAACCTACTTTTCGATTCATTTGGAAACTACATCCCGACTTCAATGAAATTTTGCATACATAATCGTTAAAGAAATACCTATGTTTGTATCTTTCCAGTGTAGGGTAGGTACCTACTTTTTCAAAATACAATAATCATCATTAAGTAAGCGCGAAAATTCATTTTTATCCATTTTCAAGCGATATTATAACTTTCGCTCTTATTTAATTATGATTGTGTTTTGAAAAACTGAAAAGATATAAACATAGCTATTTCTATTCCGATTATGTATGCAAAATTTTATTAAAATCGGGGACGTTGCTTCCAAATGAATCGAAAAGTACGTTTGTATGGGAGCTTAGAGGTTCCGTACCACCATAAAACCTTGCTACGAAGAAAAAATTCTAAATTTCTAACGAATACACCGAATTTTGGCTCATCCATCGCTAAATATAATCATGTATTGACGACCGATGTGGCGCGGTGTGGCGAAGGTCTGCCTGCGACGCAGAAGGTTGCGACTTCGATTCCCGCCTCGGGACAAATGTGTGTACGATCCGCAGACATTTGTTCAGGGTGATCTGTTCGTGTTCTATATATAATAAGAAATATATATCTGTTTATTGTGTTATATTAAGTATATCAGTTATCTAGTACCCATAACACAAGATCTGCTTAGCTTGGGGCTAGATAATGTGTGAATTATCCAGCATTATTTATTTATTTATGTATAGCTACTTTCTATTACTCTAATTATATTATTACTCCTAATAAATAATAAATGAATAAATAATAAATAATGCTGGACAATTCACACAGCATTATCTAGCCCCAAGGTAAGCAGAGCTTGTGTTATGGGTACTAGATAACTGATATTATACAAGCGACTGTAATTATGCAGTAGGTATTGAATTTCTTTTTCACGTGATCTTATTGCCTTAAATCTTTTATCACATTTATATTTCAGCTCTAAAATAAATGAAGATCGAAAAATTCCACCTAAGCACTCCTGGAGGTCTTTTGATTTTTCGACACCTGCTGAAGAGTATGTTGCAAACTTTTTTATATTTTTCACTACCTCCGTACAATTATTATTATATAAAGTATTTTTAATTAGCAGTATTGACGGATAAGGATTTTCTACTCAAATATGCTTGAAATTGTGACTGTTAGATTATAAAATAGGCTGTTTTTTTTCACCTATACCTAGGCCTATGTGAAAAAGAATAGTAAACTTAAGAAAAAGTAGATACATTCAAAGACTAAAAATACTGAACACTGGCAATTCATAAAACATTAACAAAAAGCATTGCTCTGGATTCATTAACTAATTTCAGCTATTTTCTTCGTTTAGTTTTTATGTTGGTACTAATTATAAAAATATTAGATATGTGTTAAATTTCAAGTAAAACCTCTTTAAGAAACGATTATTGAATGGAGAAGAGTACCTATTACGAATAATTAAATTGAGAATTAAGACCTGGCGTCTTTACAAACGTGTTTGTGATGATGGGCGGAAACTGCAGTTCACGTAGTGTTACTAATTTACCAATAACCCTGTATATATGCTAATATTATTATGATAAATATTACATTATTATTTTTATTACTACTGACATCGATACTTACACACAATGTTTACACACACTAACACAACCACTAAAACTAATAAAAATTACCAAAAAATATTCTTTGGCAAAGGCTCAGTAAACGTGTTCTTTAGTAGAGACCGCGACTCGTCAAACGTAGTGTAGGACGCTCTCTGATCTGACCGGGTGGGATGACGATTTACGAAAGACTACTCGGCAGATGCTGGATGCGGCAAGCTGAAGACAGGGCGCTATTTCGCTGATGTCCAGCAGTAGACTAATAGGTTGATAATGATGATGACGATGAAAGGCTTAGTTACGATATCCACCAACATTTCTTCAGTTTGTAAATACTTCATAAAAACTAAACTACTATTTCCTTTTTTATGATGAGAATATTAGATACTATGGGAATATAGGATACGCAAGTAACAACCGACATAGCTCAAAGGATTAGCAAGCTGAAGTGGCAGTGGGCTGGCCATATCTCGAGAAGAACCGTAAACCACTAGCGTAAACGTGTTCTTGAGTGGAGACCGCGACTCGGCAAACGTAGTGTAGGACGCCCTTCGACCAGGTGGGATGACGATTTGCGAAAGACTGCTGGCAGATGCTGGATGCGGCAAGCTGAAGACAGGGCGCTATGGCGCTCATTAGGGGAGGCCTATGTCCAGCAGTGGACAAATATAGGCTGATGATGATGATGAAGTAACAACACCCGCCCGCCCGCTCAGTCTCGCTGAGCAAGCTGAAAAGCGCTAGCGTTGTGCGCCGCCCCCCGCCCGCCCAGCGATTCACTCGGGCTTGTTTGCCTAAATGCGCATCGCAAAGTTTAGGACAATCTTTGCATCTTTCATCTTTGCTCTTGCGCATAGAGTTAAGAATATTCAAGCGGATTAATATATATTTTTCTATGGAATAAAAAGTAGCTAATTAACAAACGTTGTTGCTGATGATGCTAGGAGCCTGGTCACTGAAGGTTGCTGGTCTTTAAAAGTATCCCAGTATATTTTACATGTTTAAATTTAAGTAACACCCTTAGCAAAAACTTTTTTATCATTTTAACAGGCCATTGTACCACAATATAATGAAACTCTACCTAGTTTTAGAAGCTTAGAGAACTTTAGTTAGAGAAGCTTAATATAACAGAATAATAAGAATAAATATATCCTAGAAAGCTTAAATTAAGGTTTTCACGACTAAAAAACAGTGTAGTAACAATCAATAGAGCTATGAACATAATCAAAATAAAAAAACAATAAAGGGTAATTAACATAAATCTAACAGAAGGTAACAAGTTAACATTGTGTATGTATATATATCACACACTACATTTGATGCAACTATTTCCTCACCAAAAAATTCACCGCTCAGCCGCCGCCTGGCCGAAGAAACACTGGTTTTTGCTGCTAATAAATCAATTTTCATGATTTTTTATGTTATGTTAATGTAATAAAATTTATCCACAGAAATGAACTAACTAGAGTCCCTTCTCACCTTAAACCATCGGGAAAACCGAAAGAAATTGTTCCGGAAAGAAGAACGACTAGATTCGTGGTTCCAAGTCAAAGGTTCATTCATAATTGTGATTTTCTCGTTATCTTAGCTAGGTTTAAGGCGCATACACCACCTAAACTAGCGCCACCACCTACTTTATGTTATTATTCTGTTAGTATAGTTAGTATAGTTTTATTCTATTTAGTTTAGGAAGAGATACGAAAATAGATGTTGGTGGCCACCAAGGGCAACTTCGTATCTCTTCCTAAACTAAATAGAATAAAACTATTACAGAGGCATTAAAAAAAGCTTATGATAGGTATCACAAACTGGAAGATGGATTTTTTGAAAATTCCTTTGATAAACAGAATAATAACATAAAGTAGGTGGTGGCGCTAGTTTAGGTGGTGTATGGGCCTTAACACATAAATTAATATATGTTTTCTCTTTTCGAAGACGTCCCGGCTGTCAATGTCACTGCCACATAGGGTAATATTTTATATATTTCATTACGAGTAGTTTGAATTTTTTTGAATTGGTAGCTTTATTTAAATGCATATACTTTTTGTATTTTACATAATTATTAAATTTGTTTATAAAATGTTATTCAATTTTTGCCACATCTAAATTGTATATTTTGTTTTCAAAGTAGGTAGTAGTTACATACATTCGTGAGTCGTAAAGCTTCTATCATACCTATACATATTCTTATTTCGGTTTCACCTTTATAAACTCAATATTATTCTTTTTGTTTGAATTGATTGCTGTGTGAATTATCCGTTACTATTTATTTATTTATTTTATTTACTACTTACAATATTTACATGTGTTGCTATGTCTGGTTGACAGTTCTAACAATTTTTTTTTCTTTCCTAGGTGGCTGTACCTCTTGATTGTCATAATTCTTATCGCAGTTATAAGTTACATAGTTAATTATATTTATTCAATTCTTACTGTTTGGCTGTATTATACGGATCTTCTTAAGAATAAGTACACAAATAACACGACTAAACTGCGCCGCCGCCGGTTTTTAAGAGGGCAGGCGGATCTTGTAATGCCCTAAAATTGCTCCAGCTCCGTGTGATTGATAACAAAAAAAAATTAGATAATAATTATTTTTTCTATCTAACTTGTATTAATAAATGCGTCTAAACAAATAATTTCAAATGTATTATTATAGTGGATTAACTGTAGTGTATGTGAAATTTACAGAATGATTTAAAATCGCCATAGTCAACGATATAAGTTAAAACAGAACGGTATTAATTTTCATTGGTATACAGCTACTGGTTTGTAGAAATAAGAATAACCTCGCTGTGCCCACAACTAGGTTACACAAGATTAATGTATCTTTTATAGGACAATTAAAACGCACCTACAACGAAACTAAAACTGAGTTGAAAAAATTATAAATAAATAAATTCAAACAAATTGTCAAACATATCCTATAAAAAGGTATAAAATATCAGATTATCTAGACTAGAGAATAAAAAAGCTTGGGACGAGTTTTGCTCTAACTCGAAGACTATACATTCCAACAAGGTAAAGGTTCCTTATTCGCTTCGTTACTCAACATTTTAAAGGTTGAAGTGAACAAAAAATCAAGTGACTTTATTTCCTAGTTTTACGTGTTATTGTCATCTGAGTTTTGTGACGTATTAGCTGAGTCCTGTTAGGTGCAATGGAAAGGAGGCATTTTGAATTTTTACAAACGTTTCTCACCTAAACCGATTTCTTAAAGATGTTCAACGATTTGTATCATTAATTGTTCAGTATATTGACCTATATATTCACGGCCAGGCTCTGTGGTGCGACCCGAAGAGCCACGTCATACTAATTCATCGCGAATATGAAGTAGGTACATTTATGCGTCAAGCAATAGCTTATGATTTTTCAAAAAATAAAACATAAATTTAAAGTTACTTTTTGCATTAACTTTACTATACACCAGTTTTTTTTAAAGTAATTTTATGGATTGTGAATCTAAAATAAATGTGTTAATAAATTATTCAGAGAAGGTATGTACTGTACCTACTCTTTCATATTGCGTTTATTTATATAACCCATTTCTGTCTCGATATTTTGGCAGTTTTAAACACTACCGTGGCCACAGGTCAATTATTGGTGTTGGTTTTTAAATAAAAAATTACAAAAAACTGAATTAAATATTTTAAGATAATAATTGAAATAATAACAATTGAATACTAACCTACTCAATCAACACACTGGTCCAGTGCTGGACGCAGGCCTCCCCTGATAATAGCCTTATTTGCTTTTATCTCATGGGGTTGATGCCCATAATCGCCACGTGACATGCGTGTTGGTGATCGCAGTTCGGTGGTAGATGTATTTTGCAAGAGGCGCTGCTGCCCGCCCCCAGGTATATGTCCCTTAGTCACTTATGACACTCACGTTAAGAATGGGGGTGTTGCAAATTCTAAGCCGGCACCACACGGCTACACTTATGACGATTTAATTAGAGATAAACGTAGACCTTATCACATAAGTATATTTTTTTTTGTTGGAAACACCAGACCCAGAACAATAATTTTTAGGATGCCTGCATGTCCAGCAGTGGACCAATATAGGCTGATGATGATACAACATCCAATGTGAGTCGCAATTTTGAAAAAAAATGTCAGGCCGCTCCACAAAATTTTCAAAACCCAGAAGGAACCTTCACTAAGGTTTGTCCTCCTTAATTTTATCTCATTCCCATGAAACTATGTTATCCCATAGAAGTTATGATAAATGGATGACGTGACGTCGCGACGACGGCGCCGCCGGCCAGGGTCATGGCCGACGGCGAGGAAGCCGAGCCAGTACGTTGTGGAACGCGCGGTCATACGCATGTCTCTCATGCTCAATCTCTGAGATCAGCTGATAAATACCTTAAAAAAATGCGGAAAAATACAGATCTCTGATAAATGCAAAAAAATAATAGGTTAACAAATAAACCGCTCTTGGGTGTTAATTAACGTCTTCGCTGACGTTAAATAAAATACAGTATAAACAGTTTTTAAGATTTCTCATGAAAATTTTTCTTAAAATTTATTTTTTTGAAATTTATTCTTAATTGGCATACAATTATTGTGCTGGCTGAAATGTAGAACTCAGAGAAAAAAACATGGTAAATATCCGGTTAATATTGTTTTCAATAAATATCTGCTCGAATAGCTTATTTGTGCAATAAAGAATTTTCTTTTTCTATCTATAGATAAATAGAACATTACTACGTACTTAAATTTATCAAACAAAAACTAAAGTAATTAAAAAATGTGACAATCAGCGGTCTTATTGCTCAAGAGCGATCTCTAACAGACAACGGTGTATTAGTACCTAAGTAAAAATTTTAATGTATTGGTTGTGTTCAAAACTGAGTATGTATTCAGTTTTGAACAATTATTATTTTTTCTTAAGAGCCCAATAATAAACTTAATCACCATCGTGTACTAATAGACTTTTAATAGCCGAATTGAGGTTTTTCTTCAACAAAACAATATTACTATTTAGCTGACTCAAGGTGAACACAAACTGCTGTTTAGACGAATCAACTCGAGAGGACAATTTAAATATAGAATGGACGCATCAATTTTATGTGGTACACCCACACTGGGGTGTAATTATAGTGTTTGTAAATAGAATGAACGACACACGCGTTCGAATTTCGAACACTTGATCAAATCGAGTCGTTCTTTGTTCATTCAAAACAAAACAAAAACCTGCCAGTGTAAATAAACTGTTGACCCAATAGCAAAATACTAAAACTAATAATTGTAAATAAAAATAGAATAGTGCTTGAGTGAAGTGGGAGTATTGGAATACCTATTGTATTTTCTGCTTCTTTGACTTTTGCAAAAGTGCGCGAGGGTTTTGATGCTTGGATCGTTTTGTCACACAACTTTTGCCTAAAATAGGTACCTAGCTATAATATAATAACATAATTAACCAATAAAGGTTGGCCAGCGTTTGGGAAACTACGTCGAGTCTTCTCGTCATCGTATGGATGCCGCAATGCTTGAAAACGAAAGTTTCCACCAGTGCGTCTCACCCGTCATGACCTACGAAGCTGAGACGTGGACACTCACGGTAGGGCTGGTCCACCAGTTTAAAGTCGCCCAGCGAGCTATGGAGAGAGCTATGCTCGGAGTTTCTCTGAAGGATAGGGTTTGCAACGATTACATCCAACAGAGAACTAAGGTTATCGACATAGCTCAAAGGATTAGCAAGCTTATGTGGCAGTGGGCTGGCCATATCTCGAAAAGAACCGACAACCGCTGAGGTACCTAAACGTGTTCTTGAGTGAAAACCGCGACTCGAAAAACGTAGTGTAGAACGCCCTCCGACCAGGTGGGATAACGATTTGCGAAAGACTGCTGGCAGATGCTGGATGCGGCAAGCTGAAGACAGGGCGCTATGGCGCTCATTGGGGGAGGCCTATGTCCAGCAGTGGATTAATATAGGCTGATGATAATGATGAATGTAATAACCGTTTTGAGAATTTATATGGTGGTATGGTATGATGAAAAAGCAAACATTTCAAGATGACAAGTAAAGTTAATTGCGTATAAAAAGACGTGCGGCAACAGACAGAATTTGAGGATAAGTATGGACGGTTTGTTTACATTAAGTATACATCCAATTTGAGTGGAATAAAGTTTATTTAGCTGCTTAGATGTTTACATATATATAGCGAGGCGATATTTTCAGATTTCGAGCTGCTTACCAGGCACCTAGCTACCATCTAAGCAACCAAGCGACCGCAGTTTAAAACATCCAGCCAAGCTACCTACCTACCATCTAGCAGTGCGGCCATTGCCTCAGGATTTCAATTCATTTCTACAATTGACAATTCAAAAGGTACCTACTATTAAAATATTTAAAATTTACGCAAATACACGCTTTCGTGTACTTTAAAACTATTATCTGCCCGCAGTTTCGTACGCGTTGTTTCTTTGGAAACGTATCGAGCGAACGTTATCGAAATGTTATATTGCTATCGCATAGAAACTGATTTACTTGGAACTCTTGGAACTGTTTTAGTACATGTTTTGAACTTCCTGTTTGCAGCCTGATCCGTTCAGTATTTTTGGCGTGAAGAAGTAACAAACATCCTTCCAAACTTTCGCATCTATATTATATTTATAAAACACATCGTGTTAGTTACACCATTTATGACTCAAGAACGACGGGACTGATTTTCATGGTTTTTTGTTTGTTGGATTTCTCTTAGTCCGGTGTAGGATAAGAAGTATTAAAAACATTGGAAAATTGATGTAAAAATAACTACCCGGGCGAAGCCGGGGCAGACCGCTAGTTTATAATATTTACTATTTCTGTCCGCAGGTCACGCGTTGTTTAAGGTAATTTCTATCCCATGAGAACTGATGAATGTGATTAAAAGTAGCTTAAGTTTTATAACAAATGTAGAACTATCGGTATGAAAAATTTTAGCCCGATCCGTTCAGTAGTTTTGGCGAGAAAAGGTTATTAACAAACATCCATTCAAACATCAAAACTGTCGCATTGACGCCATGGCCTCTGTGGAGCGGTGGGCGAAGGTCTGCCTGCGACGCAGGAGGTTGCGGGTTCGATTCCCGCCTCGGGACAAATGTTTGTACGATCTGCAGACATTTATTCCGGGTGTTCTGGTCGTTTTCTATGTATAATAAAAAATATCTATCTATATAATGTATTGTATTATGTATATCAGTTATCTAGTACCCATAACACCAGCTCTGCTTAGCCTGGGGCTAGGTAATGCTGTGTAAATTGTCCAGCAATGGTATATATGATTTTTCAGAGACGCGGTGATGCCACTAATCAGGAGATGCGGGTGTCTGCCGCTCAAGACTGGGTGTCTCTTGGTCTGTGTACTGTCCACCGTAAGTTTCATAGACATACTATGTAGATAAAAATAGATTCAGGCGTTACTTTGCAAAATTTATCTTTGAAATCCATTGCAAAATATTTAAAAAAAAAATTGGTAACAATTCCGCGCAAAACCTGCTCCGATAAGCTCTAACAAAATGTAGTCAGCGTTTGAGAAGAAAAAAACCACACCAACTACAAAATGACTATAAGTCAGAAAATGACAGACAACGTCAGAAAATTTAATGACTGCATACCACAATCTCAAAAATGTTAGAAAATTCCAATAAAGACAGGTGAAATAAAAAAAAATACAGTACCTAACCCCCGAATACTCAACCGCATCTCAGATTTAAGCACGTCTCAAGTGACAAATTTTTGACGGATTTTCATTGAAAACTGTCAAAAAGTCGCTACTTGAGACCTGCTTAAATCTGAAAAGCGTTTGAGTATTTGGGGGTAAATGTAAGAAAATTACAGACGACGTCAAAAACGATTGTTTGCCGTTGTCTGCCGTTAGCTCAATTGTTTCATTGTAAATAGTAGTTCTAATTTGTTTCTATTATTTGATTGTAATATTTTTCAATATATATTACAACATGACTACAGGGAATTAGCGGAAAATTTACCTTGTTCAGAAATATTTAGAATTGCCTTACGAGACACTCAGAACGCCAAGGGACAGGGGGTTATCCAGGTTGATAGATATTTTAATATTAGGCTTTACGTTACTTTATCACCACATACACATCCCCTGCTAAGCATGCTGCCCTAAAACAAGGAGGATAACCATAATCACCAAACTTGGCAACGGAGGTGTTAAAACACATAGAAGGAAGCTGATGCCCTTCCTCTGTCAGGTTCCCTTCGTCGACTGTTATGACCTCCGAGAGTTAAATTAACAACAACTTCCGCAAATTTGCTCACCATGTTCTGACTGTATGCATGAAAAACGCGTTCGCTTTTATTTGTAAAGTTACGAATTTAAAAATGTGAAAATTTGGGAGTGTATCCATATTTTCGCTGCTGTATTTATAATAATCAGTTATTTTTGTCAAAACATGATATCATATATTTTCTAACAAGTAGTACCTACCTACCTGTAGTAGTACTTACCTTGTTTGGACAAAATAGGTAAGGTAAGTTTGTGCCTGGAGAGATATTTAGGTAATTACAAAACTAGGCGCCTCCAGCCGACACCATAATAAAGCGTTTTTATTTTCCGAATGAAACACTAATAAATCAGTTTTTTCACGCAATGTCAGTCCGGTATCATACATGCCTGTTTAATTATCCGAAAAAAACTAGAATGTTAGAATATAAGTTTCACAATGTTTTAGAGTTTTTTACAGACCTTAAGACGGTACCCCGAGCCAAACTAGCGCCGCCACCTATTTTATCTTATTATTTCGTTGAACTAAGGTAATTTCAAAATTTTCAATGGAAAATTGTGATACCTATTATAAGCAATAGTTGAGTTTGGTGGCCATAAAGTGCAACATCGTATCTTCTCCTAAACTATACAAAATAAAACTATGATAAAGGCATTAAAAAAAAAGCTTAAAATAGGTATCACAAACTCCCCATTGAAAATAAAATAGGTGGCGGTGCTAGTTTGGCTCGTGGTACCGTCTTAAGAGGAGAATCTAAAAATCGAAGAGAGCGGTTTGTTTTGCCGATTTTTATCGACACTATAGACAGACATACCCGTGAATATGGATCATTATCGAAGTCTGCGATAGTGAGCTAGAGCTTCTGAGCCAAGAAATAAAACAAGCGCTTGCCCAGTGCCATAGAAAGTGATAAAAAATGGAGCACTCAGGCCCACTCTACACACCAACTGCTGGCAAATACAGCACAGCAGTGCGTGAGGTCTGGCTGTAAATGATAATAAAGATGATGGATAAAACAATAGATACCTAATAAAAAATAACTACGTTTCAGCTAGCATGCATAGCCAACATAGTGGCAGGCGCATGGCATCTCCCCAGCCACCGTGAGAGAGATCCCGAAGACAACCTCGTATCTCTCAGCATGATCATGTTCTCCAGCCTGTCAGCTGTCAGTAACGCCATCGCTCTAGCGGGCATCTTTTTGGTAAGAACCTGGATCTATTCACTTATTCACAAACCATTTCATTTAAAGATAGATACAAATTTTCTATTTTTTTACAAAAACTGGACACGGCAAGCTGTAGACAGGGCGCTATGGCAATCAATTAGGGGAGGCCTTGAGATGATAATGGTAAATTTTGAATCAAAGTGCGCGTCGCGTCGCTTCGAGTCTCAGTATGAGCTGACCCTTAGCTCACATCGACTTATAACTTACCTGGCACACAAGGCGAATTCCTTCAAACTCCCCCTCAAATTGCCTCATTTGAATCAATATATCAATTTAACAAAACCTTTATTAACAAAGAAAACAACAATAAAAGAATTAAAGTAAAACTAGTGTTTACAATTGAAACAATTGAGCTAACTGCAGACTATTGTAAGCAAACCACAGGTAGCTCAACTGTTCCATGGATATCAATACCAGTCGGAAGTCTGCCCAAGACGCTGGCTGCATTGCCCCGCTGTATGGCAATGCTGATGCGCTGTGCCAGATACTCACCAGCTCTCGAGTCACTCGAGACTAGACGCTCAGATTAATCAATTTTCTGGGCGTCTAGTCAAATTTAAGTGTCTAACATACCTATACTAGAAAAATACATGTTCCAGAGGCGTCCAGGCTACCTCCACCTCTCGCTAACTTCAAACTGCGTGTTCATAATCTGTATCTTCGTGGTGGCGGTGGTGACCTGCGCGTTCAGGATGGAAGGCTTCGTGACGGAGCCGCTCTACGTGCTGCTGATTGTGCTTTTACTGTGTGCGGGCGCTGGTATGAATGACTTGCAGGCTCATTTAAAAAAAACACTAACTACACTAAATACACACACTAACAACTAATTACACATGCCCGTAAAACAAAATAGCGTGGTAGGTAGCTGGTTTTACATATCCTGTGATAGTTATGTCATTTCACTCAATAATGATGTAAAATGGCCAATTCCCTTTTTGAGACAATCGACTTAAATATTCCTTGGTCTCAAAAAACAAGCTAAGTTCCGATTTATTGGGATAATATTAGGATTGGATTGATACTAAAAGTGTTAAACCATGTTTGAAACTTCGAAAGACATGTGCTAACTTCGTGGTGCTCGAAAAACCTTGAAATTTACACTCTTTTCCGTTTTTGGCTTACAACTTCTAAAATACGTAGTATTTACGGCAAAGTCATATGTGACACTTAAAGATGTCAAAATCAACGACACGATTGCAATTTCAGCTCTATATAATATCGATATACAACACTTCGAAAATTGATCACATTTTCCAAAAGCACCACGAAGTTAGCACGGGTCTTTCGAGGTTCAAAATTTGCATTTACACCTTGCAATTTTTTTGAGACCTGAAGCGATTTTCGTGTCTGTGGTGACTGGCCTATTTTGCCATCAAAATGAAACGCGATAAATACCCGATACATAAATCTCTTTATTTTATTTTCATCAAATATTTAATTGGAAATAAAATATGTCACACACCCAAATATTACCGATAAGCTACAACATCTCGTGCGAAGGCGCGAGCAGATTTCATATAAAAACTTTACCTCGTAAATTTACTAATAGACGACAAGGTGATTAACCTTATCCATCCTTTTCTATTTCAGCCTACTCTGTCCTCTACTTGATGGTAGTAAACAGCTACTATAGAACAATGAAGATGGGCTACGGAGAAAGCGCTATACCCATATGAAGTGAAGTTAATGTGGCACATGTCTTGTATTGAAAAGACTCAGTGTATTTTTGATTCCGATTAATTGAGGTGAATTTACAGAATAGCTTCACTGTATTAAAATTTGGGGTCGCGAGGGGTATAAAGTGCGATGCGCGTGCGTCCCTTGCAGCGTCTTGTCGGGGAATTTCGCTGGGGGGTGTATCCGAGCTCGGGTGGATTGGCGCTCCGTGAAGTCCGCAGCGACGTGAAGTTGTCACGCTTTACGGCGTGAACAGCACATTTATGCCAAAAGATGCCTCGTGGTTATACCGAAGCGGAGACGGTTCAACAGACCAGGCAGCGTTTCTACGAACCATCGTAGAAAAAATGAACTAAGAATCGAGTTTTACCTAAATTATTATAATAAAGGAAAGCGTTTTTGGAGCTCGTTTCTAAATTTTCAAACAGAATGAAAATAGCTATTGTGGAAGCTTGTACTCTGATGTGGCAAAACTATTAGTGCGCGAGTTCGACTTACTCTTGACCGGTTCATTTATTGTCATTGTTCCTGGTGGAAGTTTTAACCTGTCAAATAATTATGGTGCTTTGTAATTACCTCAAAATAATGTGTATGCGTGGAATGAATAGGTCCTTGTTAAATTATTAATCACACCGCTGTGCCGCTTAATTATAGTGTGACTGTGTGAAGTGATATTATGTTTAGTATGAATATATATATATTAGGTATGTATATAATGTATTTAGGAAGTAGGAACCTATATGTGTAATAAATGTATTAACTACTAAGTGTTCATTTACACAGCGAATCCGTTTTTATTGCACCGTTTTTTTACGTATCCTTCGCTATTGGAAACAATCGTTAACTGGATGGATCCGGAAAACAGTCGGGTGTGTAAAAACGCTTGTGCAACTACAAACGCCGTCACGGAAAAAAGTCGGATGATGTAAAACGAAATCTGTGTGAATGAGCCCTTAGACAATTTTTCGTACGTTGTTCGTACCAATGGACTACCATTTATTTAATTTTAATTTTCGGATACTATATTTATTAATTGCCGACAATTTTCATGAAAAAATTAAGAAGGTAGAAAAAGTAAAGTCATTTTGGGATAAACTGTATTTTTACTGCATATTTCATCGCTATATTGCATTGTTGACAAAGCCTACAAAGATCACAAACATTTTCTATAAAACTTAATTAAATTCACGTTGTAAATAATTGTTTACGACGTATAAAGCATTTTATAATTGATCGATAGTTACAAAAGCAGAGACCTATTCAAAAAATTACAATATTAATAATTATTGTAAGTAATGATAACAATAAATCTTTCGTAGTTTGACGGTTAACAAGAAATGTGAGCGTCTTCCAATACGAATAAGGTTTATAGTTAATATCGTATTGGGAGACCATAGAATTGTTTGACTCGTAAATATTTTCTATTTCAAAGATTAAAATAGTATTTTATACTAATTTCTATTCAGATCTCGAGTACCTAGAGTACAAAAAAATATATATTGAAAACCCAGAACAAGACACAGTATATACGCTGCGCACGGTTTATGCCTCTATGTACCGTAACTGTAAGTTGTTTCTAAGCACCATTTCTGTATAAGTAGTTACTTCTAGGAGGCCTTTGCACAGCTGTGGCCGTCTATAGACTGAGATGTTAGTAGGTACACAGAACAATATAATATTAGGAACCTAAGACTAAATTAAATGAACAAAAGTAATAGACGATTTTGAATAGTTCTTTACATAATAAAGTTGATACTAATAGTAGAAAGGTACGTAGATCCTTAAAGAAGATAAATAGTTTTGTAAACGTCGATAATTATGAAAGTACACATATATAGGATTCAAATACAAAAGCCCTTCACAGATATACGTAAGTTTGTCAAACACAAATAAATTTAAAAAAAAAAAAATGTTATGGTAAACCATGTTCTTATTAAAGGCAAAGATGCACTCCGGATTGATGTGTTATTCAAAAAATTTAGAATTTGTTATCTATTTATATTTAGTTAAGTACATATATCAGCAAAATTTACATAAATAAATTAGATAAACATATTTAAATAATAAAATTTAAAAATATCCCGTAAATAATCTTAAAAAGGTGTGAGGGCTTACGCACTAATATCTGAATTAATATTTCTGGACAATTCACACTACATCGTCTAGGCCCAAGCTAAGCAGACCTTCTGCTCCATTAAAATAAAGGATGTGTACAAATGTACTGTACATTTGACTAATACTTCAATAAACATTTATTTGGTGATAGATGGTTTTTACGCAAACATGCTGAGGCCTTGTAATATTCAAAATAAAATATATGGTATGCAACCATAGGTATATTTTATTTTGAATATTACAATTTGATTGCCTTAGTTTTCCTTTTCCACTTCATTATAATTAAAATAATAAGCATGTGTCCTCATTTGCTGACAATATTTTTTTGTTACATATAATTTTATAACGCTACTTTGTTTAAGCGAAGGACGAATTTATTGTCAACATTAAGTTAGTTATAGCACACACATCATGCATCAAATTTGATTTGAAAATGTACCACATAATCTTTATGATTAACATAATTTATATGATTGTTTCACGATATTTAAAGTAGAGAAGTTTGCTATGGAATAAATTCTATAACATCCAGATTTGATGGAAATTTTTGATTTCAAAATACGTAATAACATTTAAATTTTTTCTTAAATTTTTAAACATTTTGCATTTGATTACATCCTGCTTCGTATGGAAATGTGAATTTAAAAATGTGTTTTTTTAAATGGTTTGATCCCTAAACTCGAAATAAAAATAGTATTATCTAGAATAAGTAGGTAAACATTTCATTGTAAAATGTAATAAAATAGTGTACCAACAGGGACTATACATGGGGTAAACATATCTATTATAAAACAGCAGTAAGGTTATATAGGTCTAAGAAAGAGTATATAAAATAATTTATCGACCCTGAAATGTATTATTAATTTTGGTAAAAGTGTATATATATACATATAAAACTTTATGGGACAAAGTATAAAATAGTAAAAAATAAATGATGTTCACAAGATTTAAGAAAATTATTATCCATGATCAGTTTTTTGAAATTTGATTATGTAGAAATAGGTTTTTTATATTTGAAACAGGGACAAAAACACGGTACAGTGCATTTATAGCGCAATGTTATCATTATTAAATATAATAAGCCTACTTCACTAAATGGAAGACACATATCTAACATCAAATGATCATACACAATGAAGTTAATACACACATTAGCGCCAAAGTAATTACCTAACGATTCTTTTCACAACCAGTTTTAATAATAAAATGATATGTAAAAAGCTAGCTCGTCTACAAAACATCAAACGATAACATTGGTAATATCATATTAAGCTTAGTTCTACATCTATAAGAGTAATAGTTTTTTGGAATTATTGGGTTACTCAAATTTTCAAATATAGCGCTAAATTTGAATCTTAGTTTATATCATTTATTTTCCTAATGCTCTAACGCAGTTCACTTCAATGATATCGAATAAAACTCCAACCAGATAGAACTGTCCATTTTTTTTTCATATAGTATGCCAAACGCTACAAAATCGAGCTTGGATTTGAATTTGATAGTGATTGAAATTGATACTGTAGCTGAATTATCTTCACTGTAACTGAATTATCTTCAAGAGAAAGCACCCTTATAAAATTTACACGTTCTAATTTTACCTCATTCCATCTCCATATTTCACATTTGCGAAATATTCTCTTCTTTTGACATACAAATAGGTACATATATCTACTTTCACCATTTCCAGCAACTCTTACCAAATCTTGGTCCTTAACATTTTCACCATTCATTTATACCTAATACACAATATTTAGAAATATCCGAGAAATATGGCTTATTTCGCCTTTCATCTACGATAAGATAATTACAACAACACTGATTTTGCTGATATTTATACGAAAGATAAACCGCCAAACCTTTAACAGTAAATAAGCAATTATTTTCGTTGGACAGTTTCTCTACTTAGTAAGAATGATAATGATGGCCACATTATCAACAGATATGATAAAATTTGATAAATTTGCTTATATATTATTTTGATTGTTTTAAAAACTATAAGTACTGATTTAACATTTCTTAATATTTATAGTTTTAAAGTTACGAGACTTACATGTGCCTATGGACAACATTTTTGGGAAAACTTCAGCATATTTTATCTGTACAAAAGTGAAAGAATCATAAAACATATATTATGTAATAACATTAAAATCATGGAACATAAATTGGAAAAGATATTGAGTAACATAAAGATATTAAAAACAGCCGAATTGAGAACTTCCTCCTTTTGTTTTTCATCTTTTGATAAATTCTCCGCTTCATTAGACCAATCGAAATTCCCTGAACAAAATCTTGCCTTACTTTCGCGTTACGCGATTTACTCATTATTCACTGATCAACAGAAGGTGATGGATTATCTTCGTGGTGTTTTAGACTGTGGCTACGTACCAAACTGATGAAGTACAAGTTAAACGCTGAAACAAAAACGGGATTATTGTTTAGGTCTAAATTATTTGTAGCTGCTACGTCTAAGAGGTTGCTATGATGTAGAGGTTGCTACGTCGTAGCAATTGCTTCGCCACAGAGATTGCTACGCCCCGCAGTAATCGCTAAGTCGTAGAGGTTACGTCCAAGAGACTACTGCGACGCGTCGACGACGTAGAGGCTACTAGCTGCTATGACGTAGAGGATAGCTACTCTTCAGTTCAGTTTTTTTATATTTACCTACTTCCGGCAGACGCTCTTTCGCGCGTCTACTCGGATAATGTAGAATTTTGCGAAATACGTTTTCGATGTCGGATCGATATTTCTCAATAACGACGATGCTTATGGGACAAAACCACCACTTCTGCTAATCCAAACGCTTTGCTATAGTAATAAAACGTCAAGTGCGAGTTGGACTCGCGCTCTGAGGATTTCGTATAGGTAGTTAAGAGACCTTGTTTCTTGCCAAATTTTAGTTTCTAGGTCAACGGAAAGTAAAAAAAACCCTACAGCTGTTCTGCTGGAAGTAGGTATTAGAGTTTATTCACACCAAACTCCATTTTAACTGATCCATCGCTACTCGAGGTAATGTTCACCGAGTTTACAGGACCGTTATTAGCGGCTCTATCGCTTATGGAAAATAGAAAGAAGCTTAAATTGCTGGGAATAAAACTTAAAGAAAGGGTAAACAAAAATTAGAGAACAAAAATTAGAGGTGATACAAAATTGAGGGAGGTTTTAGAGGTAAAACGATTTTAAAGTGGAATTGGGCTAAGTACATGTGCAGGATAAAAATAATCTCCCTGATGTACTCTTTGTTGGGTCAGATAATTACAGAGTTGATACCAAGGAATAAGAAGAGATTCAAAGTTCGACCGGAGAAAAGATAGCAAGATATCTTTACGAAGAGAGCTACTCTTAACTGGATGTTAAAGATCAGAAACAGGAAAACTTAAATTCATTTGTGATTTGTTTCGTAAAGTTGTATAAATAAATTTAAATTTGTAACTAAATAGAAATATAAATTAATGACTAAACACTAATTTAGTAACCGTTTGTTCCTATATAGATAGTTACTAGAGAAATAAACGCTAATTTTATTTATTTATCATCGGTCATACCGTGTAACGAGGCACACATCTCCGATCTGATAAAACGGATCTTGTAATTTTTCGATTTGATAAATTTTACTGGATCTGGAATACTGTCGTATGTGAACTCGATCATAGAAATACATCCGGCGTTGCCGAATAAAAACGGATACAATACAACGGTCTAATGAAACGGGCTGCTTTGGACGTGATGTGTGTAAGTGATGAAGCTTTGAAAGATAAGACTCACCAAGGAACAGTAGGTAGCCGATGGCAGTCTCACTTCTCATCTGGAACATTAGCTTCATGTAGCCAATTAAAAAGAGGGCCATGAATAAGATCCAAAAAAGGAAGTATTTCTTGACTATGCGCATCCTCTTCTGTAATTACAAAAAACACATGTGGTTAATTTTGTTTTTTTACATTGATTTATTTTTTAACATTAAAGTATTTTATAATTTCTTCCGTGATCATGGCGGATGAAACTGTGCCGCAATATTGGATAACCCAAAAATCTAATCATGGTAAATATCCCGTTATTAAATGACTTTAATATTGATATTTATCTGGTAAGCAGGTACATACTCGTATAATAGATTCGCAACAAGACAAATGTTTGTTTAATATGCAGGTATTTGTTCGGGATTTATGCCTAGTGCCTATATAAATAAATAATGCTGGACAATCCACACAGCATCATAATTTTGTCCCAAGCTAAGAAGAGGATGTTGAGTGTTAGTAAACTGTTACACATAAAATACCGTTATTGATATATGTATTATACACTATAATAATAAAACATCAAATTAATCTAAAATATAATACTCGCTAATATCCAGGACCTCGAGCCTATTTGACAAAATTATCGAGACGTGAGCGTGACGTACTCTATCGATCATATGTTTCGAAAACACGATTCCATAAAGTTCTCGATAGAAATAAATCGCAGTAAATGCTTACTAAAACCTTAATTTCTCTATAAATACAGATGTGAAGATCTTGATAGAAAGCATAGCGATAGAACGAGGTATATACGTACGCAGAAGATTGCGGGTTCGATTCCCGCCTCGGGACAAATGTGTGTACGATCTGCAGACATTTGTTCAGGGTGTTCTGGTCGTTTTCTATATATAATAAAAAATATCTATCTATGTATTGTATTATATTATGTATATCAGTTATCTAGTACCCATAACACAAGCTCTGCTTAGCTTGGGGCCAGATAATTCTGTGTGAATTCACAATAAATAAATAATAAAATAAATAAATAATGCTGGACAATTGTCCAGCATTATTTATTTATTTTATTTTTTTATTTATATAAAACATTTCATATTTTTCGGTGTTTCATTTAAAGTCCTTAGCTAAAACTTGATATTTGTACTTGCGTTGCGTTGTTTTGGCATGCCCTGTTCCGCTCCTATGAACGCAAAATCTTTTGTCTATTGTTTTCACAAAAAATTGAGGTTGTAGGCTCTTGAAGGGTCGGAACGACACTACAAAAATTACTTGTCGTTTTGCCCTTTTCGTGGAATTTCATTTTCATTAATTATGGAAAAATTATCAGGTGTCTCGGTCAGGTAACGATCACGTCTCAATGTTATCGCAAAATGGACCTGGTCACTGGTTTTAAAAAAATAACGTTATATGGTTCTTTGTTAGCTAAACTTACGTTGTAGACCGCCCAAACATACAGCAAGTCCGCCAAAAACTTGAGAAAGAACAGTGTTGCCAGAAAGACCATGATGGCGAATGCCACATCCGAGGTCGGATCTGCGTCTTCGGGTCGTTTGCGCCGCCGCTCTTGGTCGCTGAGGCCTTTCGCCATTGCGGTTAGGATGAGCCCTAAGAAGAATGTCACCAGCTGAAAGATAAAACACGTTTGTTCTCAAAACGCACATTCTCAAAAGAACACATTCTCAAAAGGACAGATTCTCAAAAGGACACATTCTCAAAAGAACACATTCTCAAAAGGACTGATTTTCAAACGACACATACTCAAAAGAATATATTCTCAAAAGACAGATATTATGTTCAGGTGCACTCATTGTTTTAATGCCGCGTACAGACTTACGCAAAAAACTTGATAATGTAACATGAAATGAAGGAATTTTCCGTCCACGCTTGTGTAACACACTGTTAAGGCGGTGGTATGCGTCAAACTAGCGCCGCCACCTATTTTATTTTATTACTACGATGAAACAAAGGGATTTACAAAATCAAAGGTACAGTTTGTGATACCTATTATAAGCTTTTTTTAACGCCTCTGTAATAGTTTTATTCTATTAGGTTTAGGCAGAATATCGAAGTTGCCCTTGGTGGCCACCAATATCTATTTTCGATATACTGGCTAAATTAAATCCAAACATACCAAAAAAAATTGAGCGCTTCCAGAGTCTTATCATTATCAAAGGCGATTTAAAAGCTATTTTCTGGAAACTACTTTTCGCAGAAAATGTTAAGAACCTGTAACGTCACCACACGGGTCCTGCACCTTACCAGTTCTTAGAAAGTAACTTGAGTTTACATGAACGAAGAGTACCTTAAATATTGAAGATTGGCTATTTTTCCGAAAGAAGACGAGAGACTATAGATTTGAATAGATGCTTTTGGGTACTTCCTCTTAAACTAGAATCGTGAAATTTTGTTTGATAGCACACCTAAGGGAATACTTGAATACGTATTCGAGATGAGGAGTTTGGGTTTAAGCCCGGTCTCTCCACTGTATATTTTTATCTTTTTGCTATTTTTCCATGTGAAAACTTTAAATCAAAATTATCTTTTATTGCATGAGAAGACTCAAAATAAATGGGCTACCTTATTTGAGTGGCGTACCTATTCAAACTTCACTCTGTTCTTAGACCCTTACCGAGTTCAAGTTGTCCTTCACGATCTTAGGAAAAGCAAAATAACAAGGCTAGCATAACTTGGATTGTAACAAACCGCAAATATTTTGAATTTCTTTGATTCGTAAACCTGTAGGGCGAGAACGGGGATTGTTATCTAGGGTAGAACAGAGAAAAATAAATAGCATTGCCATACATTGCGTAAATTATTGAAGTTAAAGGTATGCGTTTCAAATATTTTACGTATTCGATAACGATGTGACGTATTTTTTCTCTATTCTACACTAGACAACAATGCCCGTACTATGCTAACTGATTTCGGTCGAATTAGATACCCCTAATAACGAATTGAGCCCTGATGGTTTTTATGGTTCAGATAAGGTAACAAGATTTTTTTTTGTTCTTCATCCACGATCAGTATTAGACTATAAGCGAATTTGTTGTATGTGCTTCTGTCATTTACGATTGGGACTCAGGAGTCCTTCCTTCAAGTAATAGGTTGTCCAGAACAAGGCTTCTTTTCAACCGCTTTGTTTTTATCGAGTTATTTACAAGAGCTCTTGCTAGATAATTGGAGTGGTGCTTCAGGCGTTCACAGTAGCGACCGCTTAGTGATTTGATTTCTTCTTCAATCGTAGGGATCTCCCGGTAGTCATGTATTTCCTTTTTAGTGATGAACCAGGATGAGTTGGATAAGGAACGTAAGATTTTGTTTTGCGTTCGCTGGATGATGGCGGGGTTTGATTTGGTAGCTGTGCTCCAGATCTGTACGCCGTAGGTATGGACCTATGGCGTACAGATCTGGAGCACAGCTACCAACAACTTACAACTCGATTCTAAAACCTGTATGGACAGGTTTTAGAATCGAGTTGTATAAAGTTCGATATTATGAAGTGTATAAAAATCGAGTTGTATCAAGTTGTATAAAATACAACTCGATTCTAAAACCTGTATGGACAGGTTTTAGAATCGAGTTGTATACAAGTCATTTGTTTTCTATCGATAAACGAGACTGGGGTCTAAAAACAAGATGTTAAAACAAATTTATTATACGTGTTTTATTTGTGTGGACGATTTATACAAAGTCATGTATCGTGTGATAGTTAAGGTGGGACGTAACCTCTAAGCTTCCAGCACCATTTTCAAGTGTTTTTATAACTTTCGCTCTCATTTAAGATTATGTATTTTGAAAAAATTAAAAGACAAACATAGCTATTTCTTTTCAGATTATGTATGCAAAATTTCATTAAAATCGGGGACGTAGTTTCCAAATGATTCGGAAACTACGTTTGTATGGGAGCTTAGAGGTTCCGTTCCACCTTAAAGACTAAGTGGAAGGAAGGTTGGTATACTTACAGAGTTGCAAAGCCCCAGCACGATGCACCCCGTCGTAAGAGAGGTGCATCCGCAGGCGTTATCCATCTCTGGCATATCCATGCTGGCCTGCAAACAAACATAGCTCTGATTCTTCTTTTTGATTCATAGAACACCCCTTTGGCAGATAGAATAAATAAATAATGCTGGACAATTCACACAGCATTATTTAACCCCAAGCTAAGCAGAGCTTGTGTTATGGGTACTAGATAACTGATATACATAATATAAAACAATACATAGATAGATATTTTTACTACTATACATAGAAAACGACCAGAACACCCTGAACTGTCTGCAGATCGTACACACATTTGTTCCGCGGCGGGAATCGAACCCGCAACTTCCTGCGTCGCAGGCAGACCTTAACCTATGGCGAATATTTAAGAAATGAAATAAGTTTTCGTCGATTTCGGCTGGAATTGAACCCGCGTCCTTAATTACGGGTGTTCAACTTAGAATGTGGGCCGCGGGGTATGCACTATAATAACGAAAATACATAGGATTTCGCGTTCATAGGAGCGGAACAGAGCAGAGCGGCGTTAAGTGAAACAAGATTCGCCAAGTGCGAGTTTCAAACATTTGCCAATTATTTGGACAATCAATTTTCTGAAATATTTTAAAAAGTATGAAACTTACAGAAATTTCAAAAAGTGTTTTGAAATGGTCAAAACGATACCTTTCATTTGATACCCCACATGGGTAGGTACCCCTTTCTGAAAAAAAATCCCCTTTTTTGACCATTTTTCAAAAACTATTATTATTACAGACTTCTCTATATTTTTCCTGTAAAATATACATTGATATCTACAAACGCCTAATACATTGTACATGGATCGGTCATCAATCTTCGGAGCTAGGGGGGGGGGGAATGGTCAATTTTCCGTCTTTTTTTGAAATATTTCAAAAAGTATGAAACTCACAGAAATTTCAAAAATTGTTTTGAAATGGTCAAAACGATACCTTTCATTTGATACTCCACATAGGCAGGTACCCCTCCTTTTTAAAAAAATTTCCCCCCCTTTTTGACCATTTTTCAAAATCTATTATTATTACAGACTTCTCTATATTTTTCCTGTAAAATATAGATTGATATCTACAAACGCCTAATACATTGTAAATGGATCGGTCTGCAATCTTCGGAGCTAGGGGGGGGGGGGAATGGTCAATTTTTCGTCTTTTTTTGAAATATTTCAAAAAGTATGAAACTCACAGAAATTTCAAAAAATGTTTTGAAATGGTCAAAACGATACCTTTCATTTGATACCCCACATAGGTAGGTACCCCCCCTTTTGAAAAAAAATTCCCCCCCTTTTTGACCATTTTTCAAAAACTATTATTATTACAGACTTCTCTATATTTTTCCTGTAAAATATAGATCGATATCTACAAACGCCTAATACATTGTACGTGGATCGGTGTGCAATCTTCGGAGATAGGGGGCGGGGGAAAGGTCAATTTTTTGACTATTTTTGAAATATTTCAATAAGTATGAAATTTACAGAAATTTCAAAAAGTGTTTTGAAATGGTCAAAACGATACCTTTCATTTCATACCCCACATAGGCAGGTACCCCTCCTTTTGAAAAAATTTTTCCCCCTTTTTTGACCATTTTTCAAAAACTATTATTATTACAGACTTCTCTATATTTTTCCTGTAAAATATAGATTGATATCTACAAACGCCTAATACATTGTACATGGATCGGTTTGCAATCTTCGGAGCTAGGGGGGGGGGGAATGGTCAATTTTTCGTCTTTTTTTGAAATATTTCAAAAAGTATGAAACTTACAGAAATTTCAAAAAGTGTTTTGAAATGGTCAAAATGATACCTTTCATTTGATACCCCACATAGGTAGGTACCCCCTCTTTTGAAAAAAAATTCTCCCCTTTTTTGACCATTTTTCAAAAACTATTATTACAGACTTCTCTATATTTTTCGATATATTCCCAACCACCCCATTGACTTCCCCATCAATGGGGTGGTTGGGAGAAAAAATTCCCATCCACCCCATTACAAAAGTCAATGGGGTGGATGGGAATTTTCACCCCATTGACTTGATTAAAATAAACCTGACTTCTTTACTATGGAAATATTAAATCTCACTATTTACTATTTACATAATTGAGTATAAGTAGGAATAGTCGGAAATCAAAATCAAATCAAAATCAAAAAGTCTTTATTTCCATAAATACAAAAATGTACACTTAGAAAAGGTCAAATTCTTAAAATAAAACATTGACACGGAAATAAAGTGATATTTTTGATTTCGGTCACTTCGGTATGTAGACTAAAGTAAAGAAGCGATGAAGAAACCTTTAGCCTGTTAGTTGTTATTTTTCGAGTTGGAGCAAAACCCGTCCCAAGCTTTTTTATCTTCTAGATAATCTGATATTTTGTAGTAAGCCCTTTTGCACAGAAAGGTTTTTACAATTTGTTTGAATTTATTTATTGATAGATTTTGCAACTCACTAGGAATTTTGTTGTAGAAGCGTATACATTGCCCTTTAAAAGATACATTAATTTTGTGAAGCCTAGTTGTGGGCACAGCAAGTTTATGTTTATTTCTAGTATTTATATTATGTATATCGCTATTTTTAGGAAAGGTTTTGATATTTTTATGAGTGTACAACAAGTTTTCATAAATATATTGACAGGGAACTGTCATTATGTTAATTTCTTTAAATTTATCACGCAGGGATTCTCTGGGACCCATATTATAGATTGCACGAACAGCCCTCTTCTGCAGCACAAATACGGTGTTAATATCTGCAGCGTTCCCCCACAGCAGTATACCATAAGACATAATACTGTGGAAGTAGCTGAAATAAACAAGTCTGGATGTATCCACGTCTGTAAGATGACGGATTTTTTTGACTGCATACGCTGCAGAACTAAGTCTCTTCGATAGCTTATCTATGTGTGGGCCCCATTGAAGTTTATTATCTAAGGTGATTCCTAAAAATACGGTACTTTGTACAATTTCTAACGTTTCTTCTTTTACGTTTACCTCAGCCTTAACTTGTTTAACATTAGGTAGAATGAATCTAATACATTTTGTTTTGGTTTCGTTTAGCAAAAGATTATTGACACTAAACCAATGGACTACTTTTGAGATTGCATTATTCACATCGTCGAAGTTTGTAAAGTTCGTAAAGTTTCGTTCGAAGTTTGTAAAGTTTAAGTGGTAGTCGTAGAAGTTTGGAAATAAAAAAACCAACTCTTTTGAGCAAATCAAGTTCTGGTTTATTGTCAATAACATTTTTCGTAAAATAATCACTACGCAAATTTGTAAATCAAATAATAATCGTAAGAAAAACAGTGAGTAATCACAGCATCATACGCAATTAGTTTTCTAGTAAATAATATCTTAAGTACAGTATTCAAATACTTTTTATCACAGTGTAATCATCACATTTTTACAATAATTCTCTACTTAAAACTAAGGCCTCTAAGGTACAAGAGCCTCATAAAAAATTAAACAAAAATATCTATCACTTATTTCACAATCATCTTTGAAAATAAAAACTATCTATCATCAAATTTTACAAACCTGGTTATTTTATAACTAATATTTTTTTATTATTTATAAAATAACCATATAAAATTAAGGCTTCTAAGGTACAACAGCCACATAAAAAGGTAAACATAAAATATCTATCACAATAATCACTATTTTACAATTATAAATGAAAAATAAAACTAAAAAAATCAACAAATTTAACAATCATTTGCTTCCCTAAAAAACTTTGTTTTTTATTTTCATATAAATGATTGTGAAATAAGTGATTTCACAATCAAATATGAAAATAAAAATTGACAATTAATGAAATGATATAGTTATTTTGTAACTCATAATTTTTTATTTATAAAATAACTATATAAATGTTTCTAACGAAGCTTCATGTTCAGACCACAGATGGATAAGGTTTAACCTGGAATTATCACTACCGAACCCGCAACCCAGGCGCGTTCCACGTAAGACTGATAAAACTAAGTTTTTCAAATTAGTCAAATCAGAACTTTCTGGAAAGCCCAACCCACCTAAGCATATAACTACAGAGGACATAGACCTCTACACAAACCAACTAACACATATTCTTACCAACAGCTTTGAACAAGCTTGCCCGCTTGTCTCGCCCAAACAAGGGACGAAAGGACAGTGGTGGGGTCCCGAACTGCAGAGACTCCGACGCAAAGTAAGGAAACTGTTCAACAAAGCTATAAATACCAGACAAGACGTAGACTGGGAGTCTTACCATGCTGCGAAAAAAATCTACAAAAAACGAATTCGCACGAGAAAAACAGAATGTTGGGAGAGATTCTGCACCAACATCGAAAACAACAGCCAGGCTACCCGCATCAAGAACATCCTAACAAATGTGCCGGAGAACGCTCTTGGATGCCTTATCAAACCTGACTCTACCTATACCAAAACAGATTCGGAAACCAGTGAAGTGCTCTTGAACACACACTTCCCAGGCTGTCAGGTAACAGACACCCACAAATGGGAAGAAATTTCAGAGCAAACGCCCACCGACCTAGACTGGAAAACAGCCCACAGTATGATAACCCGTGACAAGGTACTCTGGGCAATTAACAGCTTCCTTCCCTTCAAATCACCTGGCCTGGATGGGATCTTTCCCGGTATGCTCAGATGGTGCGGTACCTTACTAGCAGATTATCTTGTCAGCATCTTTAGAGCGTGCATCGCTAATAAATACATACCGCACCAATGGAGGGAAGTGAAGGTGGTATTCATACCAAAACCAGGAAGAAGTGATTATACCCAGCCTAAGTCCTACAGGCCTATAAGCTTAACATCATTTCTTCTTAAAACACTCGAAAGACTATGTGATAGAGAGATCAGAGATAACACACTCTCACACAACCCACTACACCCGCAACAACATGCCTACAGCAAAGGCAAATCAACAGAATCCGCCCTACACAGCGTGGTATCACGCATAGGAAGTGGATTAAAGTCAAAACAACCAACTCTGGCGGCCTTCATAGACATTGAAGGAGCTTTTGATAAGACCAGATTTACCAGTATTTACAGAGCACTCACTAAATATGGTGTCGCGCCGACTTTAGCAGAGTGGATAAACAACATGCTCAGGCTTAGAGCAGTACGAGTCACCATTAATGAAACCACAAGAGGCGTAGTAGCTAGGGGCTGCCCCCAAGGTGGCGTCCTATCGCCCCTACTTTGGAACATAGTTGTTGACGAGCTCATCCGTAGGCTTAACGGCCACGGACTGGTGACGGTGGGATACGCGGATGACCTCGCGATCCTAGCAACCGGGTGTTTCGAGAACACACTATGTGACCGAATAAAACTAGCCTTTAAAACCATTGAAGCATGGTGTAACGACCATGAACTATCAGTCAACCCCACAAAAACTGAACTGATAATGTTTACCCACAAACGTAACCTGGGAAACATGAAACTACCAAGATTATTCAACACCGAAATAACTCTGAAAACCGAGGTCAAGTATCTAGGGGTCATACTAGATAGTAAACTGTTGTGGAACAAACATCTTGACTATAAACTGCAGCGAGTCACAGCTGCCTTCTACCAATGCAGCAGAATGCTTGGGAAAACATGGGGTCTCTCTCCGAAGATAACCATGTGGCTATACACTGCTGTCATTAGACCGATACTAACTTATGGAGCCATAGTATGGTGGACCAGAACCGAGTTGAACACGGTAGCAGCCAAACTGCAACGCTTTCAAAGATTGGCGTGTTCGGCGATAACGGGCTGCATGAGGACAACACCGGGCGCTGCCCTAGAGGTGATATTAGACCTAGCGCCACTAGACCTAAACATACAACAAGAGGCTACCATGTCTGCGTTAAGACTACGAAACTCGGGACTCTGGGGGGCCACAGATAGTCCACACGCCCAAATCCTGGACAGGGTCTTAACATACGAACCTCTTCTAGCGGCCCCCTGTGACAGAATACCCAGCAAACCAATAATTAACAAACATTATCAGATACAACTACATGAGGATCTAAGAGATGAATCAGGCACCCACGAAGTCAGAATATACACGGACGGCTCTAAGACCGATATGGGCACGGGAGCAGGAATTCACTCATTGGATCTTAACATTAGTGTATCAATGACCTTTGGCAAACACAACTCCATATTCCAATGTGAATGTGTAGCTATAACCGAGGCAGCCACAGCTGTACAGAGGAGGGATATAAACAACCAACGTGTGCGTATCCTGTCTGACAGTGCTGCTACACTCAGGGCCTTGGCAGGGAACAGCTGTAACTCCAAGCTCGTATACGAATGTCACTTGGCACTTGAAAGGATTTCCTCTACAAACAGGATAACCCTGCAATGGATCAAGGGACATAGCGGATCTCTGGGTAATGACGCTGCCGATGAATTGGCACGGAAAGGCTCGGCGACGCCGGCAATAGGCCCACCTCCGTTCCTTCCCATACCATTCTCCCAATTTAGATCTTGGATAAGGCTCAAAACCAGAGAAACGCATATCGAACGATGGACACACCTACAAGAGTGCCGCCAGGCAAGAGCGGCACTTTCGAGTGCATCACCAAGGCTAACCAAACGCCTACTGTACCTTACCAGAATGGATCTACGCGTCCTGGTGGGAACACTTACAGGACATTGCCCACTGAACAAACACCTCTTCACCATCGGAGCAACAGACAGCCCCCTCTGCAGGGGGTGTCTCAGCAACGAAGAAACAGCTGCCCACGTAGTCCTGGAATGCGAGGGATTAACGGCGCAAAGAAACGAAATCCTCGACCAACCGAGGTCACTCCGCGAAGCCTGCGAGGACCCCAGGAAGATTCTGCGCTTCTGGACGGAGCTGGGCTGGCTAAGCTAGCAAAACAACTACGCACAATGGACCAATAGAGTCTTAGTGCGGAAAAGGGAGTACACACACCATAACCATAACTATATAAAAATAATTGTAAAATATAGTGTGATTAGTAAATGATTGTTAATTTTGTTGATTTTTTAGTTGATTGTAAAATAGTGATTATTGTGATAGATATTTTATGTTTACCTTTTTATGTGGCTGTTGTACCTTAGAAGCCTTAGTTTTATATAGAGAATTAGTGTAAAGAAGTCCTGATTACACTGTGATAAAAATATTTGAATGCTGCACTTTAGATATCATTTGTAAGAAAACTAATTATTGTAAAATATGGTGCCAGTAATCACTCTATAGGTATTTTACAGTGATTTTATATGGTTATTTTATAAATAATAAATAAATATTAGTTATTAAATAACCAGGTTTGTAAAATTTGATGATAGATAGTTTTTATTTTCAAAGATGATTGTGAAATAAGTGATAGATATTTTTGTTTAATTTTTTATGAGGCTCTTGTACCTTAGAGGCCTTAGTTTTAAGTAGAGAATTATTGTAAAAATGTGATGATTACATTGTGATAAAATGTATTTGAATACTGTACTTAAGATATTATTTACTAGAAAACTAATTGCGTATGATGCTGTGATTACTCACTGTTTTTCTTACGATTATTATTTGATTTACAAATTTGCGTAGTGATTATTTTACGAAAAATGTTATTGACAATAAACCAGAACTTGATTTGCTCAAAAGAGTTGGTTTTTTTATTTCCGACTATTCCGACTTATACTCAATTATGTAAATAGTAAATAGTGAGATTTAATATTTCCATAGTAAAAAAGTCAGGTTTATTTTAATCAAGTCAATGGGGTGAAAATTCCCATCCACCCCATTGACTTTTGTAATGGGGTGGATGGGAATTTTTTCTCCCAACCACCCCATTGATGGGGAAGTCAATGGGGTGGTTGGGAATATATCTATTTTTCCTGTAAAATATAGATCGATATCTACAAACGCCTAATACATTGTACGTGGATCGGTGTGCAATCTTCGGATATAGGGGGGGGGGGGGGGTATGGTCAATTTTTCGACTTTTTTTGAAATATTTCAAAAAGTATGAAATTTACAGAAATTTCAAAAAGTGTTTTGAAATGTACAAAACGATACCTTTCATTTGATACCCCCATTTGCCTTAATAGGTCTCTTTTGAAATTTCAACATCAAAATTTGTACTGAAAATATTCATTTTCATTTTTCATTTATTTATATTTTTTTTTCTTAAAATCAGTAATGGCGCACGAAATGTATCATTATTTCAAATTTCAAGTTAATAGCTGCAGTAGTTACTGAGATATTCAAGAAAGAGCGGGGACGGACAGAGCGAGACCATAAGGGTTTCAAAACCGATCTTTGAAACCCTAAAAATCAAGTTTTTGATTATTGTCTACTAATTAATCAAAATTTGTGCGTGAAATACAAAAACTAATCTCTAAGGCTATCTAATTTGTAAAAAGTAACATGGAACGGTTTTTATGCGATTTCTTTTGTAATTAAAGAAGCTGGTTTATTGTCATAAGTATGGCATATCTCGTAGCCTATGCTTTATCCCAGGCGTAGAACTATTTCTACGCCTGGAATAAATAAATAAAATTTATTCAAAGAAACTCACGTAAAAAGAATAAAACAGGCTATTTTTTCCGTACCCAAAGGGTAAGACGGGACCCTATTACTAAGACTCCGCTGTCCATTCGTCTGTCTGTCTGCCTATCCGTCTGTCATATTTTTTATTTTTTCGTCAATTTTCCAATGTCAACATTGACGAAAAATAACTACCCGTGTGAAGCCGGGCGGACCGCTAGTATAACATAAACATAACGGAAAAACTTGCAGTTGTATTGGTGGAACAAAAGTCGGGAACAATACGTCGGTATACAGTTTACAATCAAACAATTGATTAACCTAAAAAACAAAAAACCTACTTCGTATTCCTTCGTTTTTACACTTTTTTAAGACTAATACTTATCCTTCGGGTCTAAATTCCTTATTGGACAACTTCTGGATCATTGTCATTACAATAGGTAATTTAAAAAAAAAAATTGATCCATAATTTGCGGAGAGTTCGACGATCATACAAAAAAGAACCTATACTAGGTACAATCTATGTATATATTAATAATAATTTTATTAGTAAAAGTAATATTTCTATTATTATTCACATATATTGTACTTACCTAGTATTTTTTTTGTATGTTCGTCAAACTCTCCGTAAATTATAGACCAATTTATAAAATATGTATAAATCGTAATAATGTAATGTATGAATATGCTGCAGCATTGCAAAAAGAGAATAACTCAGCGCATAGCTCGAAGAGCAGCCCATTGATTTTCAGTAGAGACATACGGTTGGATGATGTAAAAGGTTTTTCCAAGTCCTGGCGGGTTTACAGTTTCAATGAAATTCTGCCACAAATCGCTTCACTTTTAGCGACAACCAAACTTTAATCACAATCACTTCACACAAACAATTATAATAATGAGAAAAATCGTTTTATTTACCATTTCTTCTTCCTTTTGCAACTGAAAACACAACACCTCACCGAACGCTCTCAACGCACGGGCATTCAACGGGGAACCGGAGCAGATCTGACTGCAAAACTTGTTAAGGGGAATATTTGTACTACACCACTCCAACTAACAATAAATAAAAATTGATGAAACCTATAAGTAATAAATAAAAACAACAAAGTACACTACATAATAAAAAGAGAAGAGATAAAGAGATGAGAATATAAGGTATATGATACTGAGAGCATTATATTACTTCTCCTATATACAATTGCGTATAACGTTTCGATGATTTTTTTGTGTATACTAATTCGGTGTATTACAGTGCCAACGCTAGCCGAAACGTAACACGCAATTGCGTATCGAAGAGTTAATTACACGGTACAGTTATTATGTGTGTTTCATTGTGGCAAACTGTACTGAGAGCATTATATTACTTCTCCGATTTACAATCCCGTATTTCTTTACGATTTGTTGTGCATATTGGTTTTCTTATTCGGTGTATTAGAGTGCCAACACAAGCCGAAACGAAACAAGCAATTGCGTATTGAAGAATTGTAATATACTTAAACGGTACAGTTAATATTTAGGTTTCTTTGTGTCAAACTATTGAACAAAATTGCCCTTGTTTTTTCAGTATTCTGCTAGTTATGACGTGAAGATGGTAAAAATATTTGATCTTTTAATACTTAAAATACAACAAACATCAAAAAAATATAGATTAACAATAATTACATATTCATAGAAAATGGTTTACAATTTGCTGCGAATTACATTTCCACTAGTTTCTCTTTGTAGAACGCAGAAAATATGAGCAGCCACGCATCACAGCTTTGATACAACTCGAATAAAGCCTAGTACAAAAGCTAGTCAACAGAACCAGGAAGTCCTCCCCTTAACCCGGAGCTTGGAGGCTGGACTGCACATGCGCAGAGCTACCTGCGCCGGTCGATACTCAGCTCTCAATGCCCAAGGTTTCACTGTACCAGAGCACTACACTCAATACCAAGTTCATTTGCCTTGACCTATCGAACCAATGCAATATTTCATAGACATGTAATCTATCTATCATGACGACCTCTGTGGCGCGGTGGGCGAAGGTCCGCCTGCGACGCAGGAGGTTGCGGGTTCGATTCCCACCTTGGGACAAATATTTGTATGATCTGCAGATTTTTGTTCCGGGTGTTCTGGTCGTTTCTATGTTTAATAAAAAATATCTATAGATAGAAAATACTTTATTATATCACACAAACACAGAAAACAGTAGGTATAGAAATAAATACTACGAGAATACGAAGTACAAAGGCGGACTTATCGCTATGAGCGATCTCTTCCAGGCAACCTATATATGTAATGTATTGTATTATGTAGTTATATAATCAATTATCTAGTACTCATAACACAAGCTCTACTTAGCTTAGGGCTAGATAATGCTTTGTGAATTATCCATCATTATTAAATTATATATTAAAAAAATTATTAAATCTTCTTCAGTGGACAAAAAAATTAGGTGAAGATATTTTTTTTTATCAATTAGGTTAGCTTTTAGTAGGTTAGTTTAAATTAGTGATGGTAAGTGTACCAATCTCTTACAGGCCGACACAGCATGCAATAAGACTATTGCTTATTTGATAAATAAAATTATATATAACTAGCTGCAGTCCGCGGTTTCGCACTCACTAGTAGCCTATGTGCATTCCCGGGGTACCAGTTACCTTCCTGCCAAATTTCATTGAGATCCGTTCAGCTGTTTAGGCCTGAAAATGTAACGGTCAGACTGTTTTATAACATTAGTATGGATTTGATTTAGGTGTATATTTTATTTCTGACTAGTGTTCCGCCCCGGCTTCGCACTTGTATTCTATAGCCTATGTTCATCAGGGATAATGTAGGATTCTAATGGTGAGAGAATTTTTTATGTCGGTTCAGTAGTTTCGGAGTCAATTCAATTCAATTCAAACAAACAAACAAATCATTCCTCGCCATAATATCGTAGTAAATTAAAATAATGAATAATATTATACGCCTATGTCCTGCAGTGGACTGATATAGGCATAATCAGCCTCAGTCCACTGCTGGACATAGTCATATATAATATTATTCATTATTTTATATAATGTTATACGTATCTCCGCCTAAACAGAATAATAACATAAAGTAGGTGGCGGCGCTAGTTTGGGTGGGGTATGCGCCTTAAACATTTTGATTAACATACACGAAATTCACACCATAAAGGTCAATGGTGTGGAGTCAAAGTTAGGCTAATCGTTGACTTATCATGAAATCTTAGGAACTAGAAAAGCTGCGAGGATGTTGCATGAAAACTTAGTTTAAGAGGGGGCCTAATGCAAAAAATTGTGAAAAGGATAGGCATAGGATTTCGCGTTCATAGGAGCGGGACAGAGTAAAGCAATGTCAGTGCAAAAATCAAGTTTTTGCTTCTTTTCTATTAATGATTCAAAATTTAAGCATTAAATAGAAAAACTACACGATTACTTAAATAAAACATTAGTCTGGCTATGTAATTCGTAAAAAATAATGTGATGTTATCGCCGATAATTTAGAGCTTTTCAATTAAAACAGTTTTCTTAGGCGAATTTTGTATTTTTTATTAAAAAAACTAGTCTATTTTCAAAAATTATATTTGATTACTCGACTTCTACAGTTTTTTCCTACCTACCGTATTATTTTAATCTGAAATTCACGTCCGTTACCATAAATGTAAGTGTTTAAAAAAATACACATTTTGCTTGATTTTTGCATTAAGTGCACTCTTAAGATGTAAGTGCCTGCGAGCAACAGTTTTTTTGAAATTCACTTTCTTCGCTTACATACCTACTGTAACTTCTATCTGCGGCTTAAAACGCGTATTAGGCAGGTACTCGGAACTAATACTTGGATGGACATTAGACAGATAAGTATTATTAATTTAGATATATTAACGGAAGGTTTGTAAAACGTTCTTACTCATCTTTAGTTCTAAAGAGAAAACTGGGTCAAGAGATCTCTGAAACTACAAGAGCTACGAAGCTAAAATTTTAAAATATGTATACCAATAAAATGTCTTACTACAACCCTATGGTCAGAATGGGTCGTCAGTACAATGATCTTTTAATTAATAATAGTGACATTTTTAGCAAAATAATAGACGACAGAGTGGTCTTAATTTTTCGTAATTTTATGTAATTCTTAAGCGTTAATCAAAATATGAGAGCTAGATAGGTTACATTCATACAATAAAATTAAATTACAGCAATAAATATGTAAAACTAATAAATTTATTTGAGAATGCACTACGTTTGCCGAGTCGCAGTCTCCACTCAAGAACACGTTTACCCCAGCGGTTGTCGGTTCTTCTCAAGATATGGCCAGCCCACTGCCACTTCAGCTTGCTAATCCTTTGAGCTATGTCGATAACCTTGGTTCTCTGTCGGATGTATTCGTTGCGAATCCTATTCTTCAGAGAAACTCCGAGCATAGCTCTCTCCATAGCTCGCTGGGCGACTTTAAACTGGTGGACCAGCCCTACCGTGAGTGTCCACGTCTCAGCTCCGTGGGTCATGACGTTCCAATAAATAAAATAAAAATAAATAATTGTGACACTTTCTCAAAAGGAACTTATTCACTCTGTGTTTGAAGAGTCCATCTCAAAAGTGGCCTAGGTATAATTTTATTTAGATCTTTATGTTTGCAAAATTTCAGCTCGGTCCATTCAGTTTTGGCTTTTACTTTGGCCATCTTTACATCAGCACAACTCACAAACTTGCGTCTTTTTAATATTAGTAGATAAGATAGGTATGACGTTATGTCAGGTATATTTGATGCTTTGCTGCTGACTTTTATTATTCCAGAAATATGATATCAACTACAAATGCAATCGTATTTTAAAATAAAAATAACTTCTTGTAAAAATTATACCTACATTAATAAAAATATGTCGACTTGAAAACAATATCACATTGTTAATTACCTACCCATTGATTGATAAAGCGTGTTCTACATTTGTATCTAAGAATAAATTATTTTATTTTAAAAACTTACCGCTATGGCTCAGCAACCTAAAGTGGGTCTTAGCCTCCGACACAAGATTTCTATAGCGATCTCGGTTGAGCTGTCTCTGTCGCCATCTGTTAGCGTCGAGCTCTACACCAAAACAAAAATATCGGTTTGTTTGTCTATCAACCGATGAAGCTGTCTCTACTTTTCTTTCTAGGAATCGGTTGACCCTTAGTTTAGTAACTATTTTACTTTGACGGTTTAATTTAATCAAAACCGCTGTCTCATACTCGGGGCTCGAAACCTACACGTATTGCGCGACAGTAGGTATGATATGATGTAGTTATCTTCCCGTACTACTTGTAGATCTTTAGGTATCTTTATTGTTGTTGGTAGATGTACAAGTAGATATGTTCAATTAGTAAGGGCGATGTGCTCGCGACAAGTGCTTGTGTTGAACGCGCTACTTGCGCTCGCGCAATGTTCGCTGCCAAAAGGTTGTTTGTTTTGATTTTGTCTGATTTGTTTGTTTTGTTTAAATAGGAATTAACGAAGAGTATTCTTGTATAGAAGTTTGGATGGAAAGTTGATAATTTTTGATGATGTGTTTCAAAGGTGACAGGTACCTAATTTATGTTCGGTCTAGAACTTCAGATGTGGTGAGTGTACTTTTGAAGGTAAATAAATCTCGCGCTCAACAAGCATTAACCTCCAATATTGTGTTAAATTTGTGACGAACGGAAAGATATTTACATGTGTACAAATTTCGCTATTAGGTACTATGTACTTATATTAAGTAGATTTTTTTTCCATCAGACCAAGCTCACTGGAAAGCCCTGGCTGAGGCCGAGCTAGCCGAAGCATTGATGGTAGAACGAAACTTCAACACAGCCAAGAATGTGATTCTCTTCATCGGCGATGGAATGGGGCCCAACACTGTCACGGCTACAAGGATCTACAAGGGAGGGGAGGGGCATAGGCTGTCGTTTGAGAAGTTTCCCCATCTTGGAATGTTGAAGGTAGGAGGTAGCTATGATGTTGTCCCGTCGATAACGATACTAATAACCACTAAGGTTCGTTTGGCGGCAATAATGTAGATGACTTATCCGATGAATACGTTAGAGCGATGACCACATAAACCACAGTTTATAAAAATTAATAAAATGGATTTATTTTAGACATCATAAAAAATACATTTATATGGGTCCATAGTTGTGTTAGTACATATTTGTCTTATTCTATGTTAATGGTTTACATGGCATGCTAACATTTTGATAATTTCAAACACTATAATCGAATAATGATGTAAGTATTTCATCATTACTCGATTACAGTGCATGAGGAATGGGCTATTTCATTTCATTTATTAGATAATGCGCTCAGGATGGTGTTGGTACTCCCGTGCAGCCTGCACTGCAACGAGTCGAGTTTTTTCCTCATGCATGGAAGCCGTCCGTGCGCGCCTCCGCGAACATGCCGAACGCGCTGCAGAACCGTGGCAGCCCCAGTAGCATCCTGAATGCATTATTATACAAGACGCGAAGGGTGTTGACCGCTTTTTGCCTATATTTGTATTTATTGAAAAAAGAAAAATAAATTACAATTCTTTATTTCTGTGCTGAGTCTTTATGAATGACTCCGTCCATTGGTAAAAGCCTGTGACTTTGTTCTTAACTAAAATAGGCATGACGTCTCAGGTAGGCAGCCCAGGTACTGCGCTCCATAGAGCGCATTTCAAGAGTGTGTTGAAGTCATCCAAGCAGCTCTGCTATAGAATACGATTTTACCACTTATAATGTAAGGTGGTACGTTAACCCATATTACATCAAGACATCACTATACAAACAAGAACAGAAGAATCAGGCAGAAAAATCGGAACATTGAAGATAATAAACACCTATTTCCAGACGTATTCAGCTGATAAAATGGTTCCTGACTCCTCCTGCACGGCTACTGCCCTGCTTTGCGGATCCAAGACCAACCAGGAGGTTCTAGGAGTCGACGCCTCAGTGTCTGTCGGTGATTGTGCTGCTTCCTTGAAGCCAGCAGCAAGGCTGAGCTCGTTGGCTGCTGAAGCTCTCAAGACTGGGAAAAGCGCAGGTATAAATATCTCAAATTACTTTCGTAACTTTTTGGACTGTATGATTTTTCATGTTGTTTGCTTACCGGACCTTCCGCCCAACGCGCCACTGAGGTCATCTAAAACGACCTCTGTGGCGCGGTGGGCGGAAGGTCCGCCTGCTACGCAGGAGGTTGCGTTTTCGATTCTCGCCTTGGGACAAATATTTGTACGATCTGCAGGTTCCATGTGTTCTGGTCGTTTTCTAGGTATAATAAAAAATATCTATATTTGTGATGTATTATGTATATCAGTTATCTAGTATTCATAACACAAACTCTGCTTAACTTAGGGCTAGATAATGCTGAGTGAATTGTCCAGCATTATTTATTTATTTAGGCCCAGCTCTTTCTTACATTCAATTCTCCCAGTGCTGACTCATATTCACTCACCTTCTTATCAAAAATTAAGTAATACATTATTATTATAGATAACAAGATCCTTTATATATCTGTGCTGATTTTGATGTCTAGGTTTTGTGTTTTGTGGTAAAAATTTTTATACTTCTCGTTGATTTCCAAGCTGGTGCATCTTCGTCCAAACAAAAAAAAAACTTATGAAGTTTTTTTATCCTTTGCCATCCTCCGAGGTTGCATCACTAGTAAGGTACTGTGTGCTATTTCGGTAACTAGGTCATAAAAGCTATTTCGAACGTAAACACGCTATTGGCATCATCGTTTTAGTCAGCGATATTGGACGCGTCGCTGGTCGCGGCTGACAACATCGTCAATACCTAGCGTTGCCCCCTTTCCCCGGCTTCCTGCGTGCGGAGGGGGGAGAACCTTTACGTGATGCTGCGCCTGCAACATCTCCTGTAAAAGGCCTATGTCTTGAAGGTCTTCGAGTATAGGTGAAACTGTTGTGGTAGTTTCTGGACCAGCGAAACTCAGCCTGGTTTCTGAATGAAAGTACTTGCTTAGTCAAATCTGTGACAGACTTCCTAATGAAGGCTAGACGCGCAACCAAAGGGCTGTGCGTCGGGAAGCTGAAACCGGCCAGGGTTCAGCTTAATAAAGCAAACTTAATTCATTTACATCCTCATTTGAATTTAAAGGTTTTGTTACAACAATGCGGGTGACTCACGCGACTCCAGCGCCAATCTTCGCACATTGCCCTGACCGGCGTTGGGAGTGTGAAGACAGGATGCCAGCTGGCGGCAGCCAGTGTAAGGACATCGCCAGGCAGCTGGTCGAGGACTGGCCTGGGAGGGACCTGCAGGTAAATCATCTAAACATATGTTATTTGAAATTTCTGACGTGTCCAAGAAAAAGGTCGAAAGAAAATTAAGCACTGAGTTTTGAGTTTTTATACTGGTCATGAATCGAGCTTTGAAACAACGCCATGCTGTATTATCGACAAAAGTTTGTGGATTGAATTTGTGCATTTGTCATCGATTTTTTTATTTATTATATGATTATTTGCCAAACATTTGATTGTGCCCAACACACAAACCACAATTTCCAGGTGATCCTTGGAGGTGGAATGCAGATGCTGGTCTCTAACTCCTCAGGCACCCCGTCCGATCCTCTTGACGCTTGGTCTTGTAGGCGGCAGGATGGTAGAAACCTGGTCAATTCTTATATCCAGGATAAGGAAACCCGTGGTTTGAAGTACAACGTAGTCAGAAAAAATCAAGAGTTAAGAAACTTGAACGTGGATGACACAGATTATCTTCTTGGTGAGTAAGAACTGTAGATCAGCTTGAATGACATTGATTCTAATGAATATCCACTTAAATAAAATCCTGTCATAAATTAAAGCCTATTCCACTTGTGGACGTAGGTAGGCGCATATTAATTTACTGGATACAGCATGGAACTGCCTGCAGTATTTCACTTAATCCCCTCGTTAAAAAAACGGTCCCAGTCAGCCTTTGTTTGTTAAGAGTCTATAAAACCTCAAATTGCTTATTTTTAACTACGCCTGATGTCCATATCCAAATGACTAAATATGTAACTTTGTAGAAAAATAAGGTTAAAGTTCAGGACTTACTCTATCCGTCATAAATGTTTCGAAAACACGATTCTACAAAATCCTAAATTCTATGTAAATACTTTTAAGATACTTTCAAGAATACGTGTGGTAATTGAATACTTTCAAGAATACGTGTGGTAATTGAACTGAGCATAAAAACATTTTACATGTTGTGGATTATTTCTTCAAATAATGTCCTAATTCAAAAAGGATTTTTTTTAAAATTTTTAAATGTTTTATAAGCAAAAACTTGATTTATGATTGCTTGCGTTGCTCTGCCCTGTCCCACTCCAAAGAACGCGAAATCCGAAGCCTATCCATTTTACAAAATAGTATGTAAGTAGTGCCCCCTTACGTTTACGCTGTTATGGAGCGAGAGAAGTGTATGGTATGGAGCTGTTTGGTGATGTCAAAGGGTAAAGATTCTCTACGGAAAGTAGGATTCTAGGATCTTTGGAACATGGCAATGTAAATTCGTCACCGAAAAACTTACACCGCTAATGTTCCACAACAGGTATCTTTGCAAATGGTCATCTACAATACGAGTTCGAGAGAGACGACGGACCCGAAGGCATGCCGTCGATCGTTGACATGACAGAGGCAGCCATCAAGGTGCTGCAGAAGAATAAAGAAGGGTTCTTTCTTATGGTAAGATAAAAATGTTCATATAAAATAAAATGAGAACGAAGTAAATACCTAGTGTAGGCAATATAGCAAAACCGGCTAAGTGCGAACTATACATGCGCATCGAAGGTTCTTGTGTGGGACACAAGAACCTTTCAAAAAATGGACGAACATAAAAAATAGATTCAGGCGTTACTTTGCGGAAATCCATTGTAAAATATAAAGATGAAAATATTTAGTAACAGCGGCAGTTTCAGCAGAGCTAAAACTCTTACTTTGAGACTTGACGCGCGGAGCTCGGAGTGGTAACATCTCTGGTGGGACCCTGCCGGTGTTTGCTTAGAGCTCTCAATTCAAGGTCGAGTATTGTGGTGTCCTGATGATGTCTCGTGGAGAGACGAAACTAGTTGACGTCTTGCTTTGATAGATTTCTTTTCATTTTGTAGTTGGTGTGGTTTTTTCTTCTACAACACTGATTACATTTTGTTAGAGCTTATCGGAGAAGGTTTTGCGCGGAATTGTTACTAAATATTTTCATCTTTATATTTTTAAAATGGACGAACATCGTAAATAATAAAAGTTCTCATGAACAGTATATTTGGACTCGCTGCATAATTAAGATACCGTCTTCGTGTCATCTTTTTGATGCAGAACAAAAACTTCAACAATGATAGAAATGTCAATTCGACCTGGTGAAGAGTTTTTTACTACAAAGGCAGGCAAGGGTGCGTCCCACCTGATAGGAGACGGTTACCGCAGCTATGGATGCCTGTAACATCAGAGACTGGAACCCTGGAAAAAAAGAAAAATAATAACCGGCCAACTGCGTGTCGGACTCGTGCACGAAGGGGTCCTTACCATTCTCTATAAAAACGGCAAAAAAACACGTTTGTTGTATGGGAGCCCTCTTAATAATTTATTTTATTCAGTTTTTCAATAGCTATTTGTTATAGCGGCAGCATAAATACATCATCTGTGAAAATTTCAACAGTCTAACTATGTATAACGGTTCATGAGATACAGCCTGGTGACAGACGAACGGACAGCGGAGTCTTATTAATAGGGTCCCATTTACCCTTTGGGTACGGAGCCCTAAAAATCCGCGGTATATGAACCGAGCAGGACAGCTAATTGTGGCGATCTGTGATGAACACCTGTGTCCAGTAGTGGACATAGTTCGGCTAAGATGATGATGATGATGATGAAATAATGTTTAAAGGTAGAAGGCGGGAACATAGACATGGCCCACCACCGCGGCCGCGCTCGCACCGCCATCTACGAAGCCTCTGCTTTCGACGACGCAGTGCAGCGGGCCCTGACTCTGACAGACCAGCGCGACACACTCATCGTGGTGACAGCTGATCACACGCACACGCTCTCTATCAATGGGTATCAGGATCGGGGTACGGACTTGTTTGGTGAGATTTTTGCAAAGCTAGGAAATACTAATACAGTCCCAAATCTTATTGTTTTAAATTCTACCTTTTAGATCTCTCGTAGTACCTATTTTATTTTTTTCCAAAACTTATGAAAATAAAAAAACAGAATTATAACAATATATACACAATTTAATTAAAAAATTTATTTTTTAATTAAATTGCAAATTAAATCACAATTTAATTAAAAAAATTATTTTTTAATTAAATTGTGAAAAGATAGTACCTATTTATTAAGAAAATTACAGTGAAGAATAAAAATTTGGAATTTAACAATGTATCAGTAAAAGCGCAAAACCTATTTTTTTTAAGTCTGTAGACCTTCGTTTGCCCACAATCTCACCTGATGAAAAGTGAAGATGTGGCTGACTATTTATCACGAAGGTCTAGAACATAACTTGTTCACGAAATAGCTTAGTATAATAATTTACCAGCCGTGTGGTGCCGGCTTAGAATTTGCACTACCCTTTTCCCGTGGGTGTCTTAAGAGGCGACTAAGGGACATACATCATGGGGCAGTAGCGCCTCTTACAGAATAGATCTACCACCGAATCGTTATCCCCAACCCGCATGCATGGGGATTGGGGGATTACCTATGGGTATTACCCTCCATGAGATAAAAAACCAGGGGGAGGTCTGCGTCCAGCAGTAGACCAATAAAGGCTGTTGAGGTTAAGGCAATAATTTAGGTACTTAATCAAGTTATTGATTCTCCTATTAAGAACAACATTTCTTTCTAAACCACCTCTGTACACATGTATTTCACGCAATAAATATGTAGGTATTACTTTACTTTACTAGTAAAGTATTATTTATTGTATTTTTAGTGTATATACTATTTTATTTAATTAAAGAAACATAACAGATCTTTACTTTACTTTGTCATCTTCAGCTATTTGTATCTTCAAAATGGACACCCTCTTTTGTCCATATGATCTTGTATTAGTGGTACAAATTTTAAACAATTTGAATAATACCATGGTACTTTTGAACCATTCCTCCAATAGAAGCAGATTAAGCAACTTCTTTAGCATTTTCTATCTCAATACAGGCATAGCACAAGCGTCGCGTCATGACCACACCAACTACACAACCCTCTCGTACGCGACCGGCGGACCGGGTGCCATGCATTACTACGCCGAGACGGATGGAACTGATGGAGTGAAGGTGAGATATGTCTATCAATAAAAGAAAATTACAATCAAAGTAATAGAATTAAAAAAACTAGTATTTGCAATAGAAACACTTGAGCTATCTGCAAACTGTTGCAAACAATCTACAGGTCATAATCAATACCAGTCGCGCGCGTGCTCAAGACACTGGGTGCATTGCCCCGTTGTATAGCAATGCTGATGCGCTGTGCCAGATACTCACCAGCTCTCGGGTCTCACGTCGCTTCGACCAGACGTTCAGATATTTTTTTGAAAACCTGGAGAGCCTCGGTACCCCACGGACCTAGGGTCTCGACTCCAAGGGGAGCAAATGCGTAAGCTCTGTCGAGACCTGCATATTTGCGCCTCTTGAGATTTTCGGCCAAATTTGCCGCCGCATCAGCCCTCACGGAAGTCTTAGGTAGGTAGGAAGGCCCGAGTGTGTCGACGCATGTAGCGTCCGACTCAGTAGGCCTCTCTATCTATCAATTATATCTATCTATATAGTGTATTTCCTGAAATGCATTATTGAAAATTAAATATGATGTAGTGTTTTGTATTATGTATATCTAATATCTAGTACCCATAACACAAGCTCTGCTTAGCTTGGGGCTAGGTAATACTGTATGAATTGCTATGATGATGAAAAAACAGTCGTGCGTGTCGAACTCGCGTAATGAGGGTTCCGTTTAATTATCTAAATAATAATAATAAGACCTTGTTTCTTTATAAATGATTGCCAAATTTTATGTTTCAAGTTTCTATCGTTGTCCATATTTTATATTTTGTAGTTATATTATCATTTTCACTTTGTTATTATTTTTAAAAAGAGCATGTTTTGTGTATACAATGGGACTGACATGATTATATGAAACAAAATTCCTTAAAAATAAATGAGAATACAAAAAATCATTTTAGGATGTTTGACCTAGAATGTTTTTTTTATCAACGGGCAGTTTTTCCTTTTGTAACCCTCAAAAGGGAGAAATCAGGTATTTGAATTTTGGCTTGTTTACTAAGGTGAAGAGACTAGAGCCCAGTCTGGTGGATACAACAGACTTCCACTACGAGCAGGTAGCGGGAATCATAACTGATGAAAACACGCACGGAGGAGGTGACGTCACTGTTTATGCTCGAGGTAATACATACTTACTTTCATTAAATTAATGTTACATTTTATTAAACAGCATAGAAAATCAATAGTTATACGTATAGTATAATTAACAATATTTGTATAACAATATACCGTGGAGGCCGTGTGGTGCCGGCCTATAGAATAGCAACCACCCCAACTCTTCCCGTGAGTGTCGTAGGAGGCGACTAAGGGACACAAACCGGAGGGTGGGCAGCAGCGCCCCCTGAAGAACAAATACACCACTAAACTGCGATCCCCAACCCGCATGATCAGTGTGGGGATTATGGGCATTACCCCCCATAGGTACGACGCAACAAAAAATGGCCCCCAGCTGCCTCGCTATTCCTGGCCATGGCAGCGGCCATGGTAACGGCGGGTCTGGGGGTGCTAGGAATCACCGGGCTACATCAGGCTGCCACCAACAACTGACCCTGGCAACGTACAACGGACGCACTCTGAGGCTTGATCAACATCTAGCGCAGTTGAAAGTGGAGTTAGAGAACATCAAATGGCATGTTCTGGGGTTATGTGAAGTCCAAAGAAAGGGGGAGGACACCATAACTCTAGACTCGGGCCATCTTCTCTACTTTCGCGAGGGTGATAAAACATCCCAGGATGGCGTAGGTTTCCTCGTCAATAAGGCTCTCTTTAACAACGTCCAAGAAATCTCCAGTGTGTCGACCAGGGTAGCGTACCTGATCCTTCGGCTATCCGAACGGTATAGCATTCTCGGGTGATGAAGTGGAGGATTTGTACGAAGACATATATAAAACCTTGCATAAGACCATTAAGGCCCTCTTCAACATTGTTATGGGGGACTTTAATGGCAAGGTGGGAACCCAGATTGGCAACGAATCTCGAATAGGCCCACATGATTTTATTGTATTCCGAGATAATTTACATTATCTCAGAAAAGGAAAACGAAGACTCAGACTGATATCAAGGTATTGGTTTTAAACGTGAAACTTATCATGTGCTCAAATTGCATATTACTTTAAAATAGTTCAGTTGCGACAAGTTATACCTATATAAAACGTAATATTTCATACTTCCAGGTCCGTTTTCCCACCTGTTCCACTCCATACATGAGCAACACTACGTGTACCACGCCATCCGCTTCTCGTCAACCAGTTCTAACCCTGGAGGCGGTGCTCATCACACTGTTCCTGGGTTATCTTACCTTGCACTGTTGCTTGTTTTAGTGAAACTTATGTGATATACTCTATGTTTTTGTACAAGTTGTATTAAAGGTATCTTTTATAAGCATCATTTGGTTTTTATTACCTCTTCATTCGGTTTGTTTGTAAATTAGGTAGGTACGTTAAAACCTAAATAATTTAATGTATACTTAGTCGTGTCGCTCTGTCACAACCTTATTGTTTTTAATTATCGAACACTGGCCAGATATGCTTCGACTAATGTTAAAAAAAGAACGATTGCGCTTTCTGAAAATAGCAAAAGAATTCGTAATTTCCCATTATGACCTGAATTATTTTAGGGGCTTAGAAATCGACCATTTTTATATATATTGTTTATGAAAGCTCCCTGAGCTATTTTTAATAGTTAAAAGTTTTTTTTTATTTTTACTTTTGGAAAAAACAATGGGTGCCATATGGCACCGCCAGGCTAATACGTAAGTTTTACATGCCTCTTTTAATATGTATTAACTTTTTATTAGCTAACTATTTTAACAGTCTCCTTCTAAAATGATGAATATTTTAAGTGATGTGCGAATTAATAAATAAAAAACAGCATTTAATTTATGTAATAGTATACACACTTTTTTAGTTTTACATGTTTAACGAACGTGAAATTGGTTAGTCTGTTTCGAAATCGCCTGAATTACTTGAAGAATTGTCAGTCATCAGGGTGCGTTTGACTCTTGCGTCCTTCTCCAAAACTTCCACTGCCTCTTTCGCGACGTGAAGAAGAGCAGCCTAGTGAAGCACGTGACCCACGAGGCAACTTGCGATATGATTCGGCCTAATTTTGTGTATCTGGTACCACCCGTGCAATTCCGTGACTAGTGGAGCGTGATTGACGTGGTGACAAGAGACGTAGACTTCAATACCACTTCATGCCCAGCACTGACTTGCCGACCTGTCAGGTTATTTATAAAACCACCCCCTTTTTCGTCGCCCGAATCTTCATCAAAGTCGATTGCAGGTTCTGGAGGTTCAATGTATAGCAACCGCGGCTCAATTTTCTCATCTTTTTCTAGCAGAGCTAGTGCCTCATAGAGTTACAACCTCTATCAAGACAAATAAACACTGTTAACCTTCGCAAAAACCAAAACAAAACATTGCACACATAATTGAAATATACTACATATCGGCCTAGAGGTGCCATACGGCACCCGCAAATTTTGAAGTGCGATAATACAAACACGCAAACAAAACTAAATTATATTGCAATATTATCTAGTCACACAAGTATATAGGAATGAAACAAAATGCATTTCAGTCATAAATTTTACGAAATATGTAAATTATTGTCACACTTATCTGAGCTTGTAATCCATTTTCTGCAAAAATTTCATAACACTGACTTTGTGACGCTCAGAACGGTCTCAGCAAGTCCACAAACAAAAACAATGTACTGAAACTGATAGCTATGTCGCTCTAGCACCGCATAGATAGCCAATCACCGGGATTCACTCTACGTGAGGCGTTTATGGCGCGTATATATGAACGCCTTGATTTGGGTGCCAAACGGCACCGCTAGGTCATAATGGGTTAAAATGGTAAAAGAAAGATAGAATAGCAGTTTCTGCATTTCACCGTTGCGGTTAATACGAGGTATGAAACCAGAGCTGTTTTGTACCAAAATACCGTCGTAACAAACATGGTGGAACCTTTTTTCTAATGTTTCAAAACAGACGCTGGATAATTGGCTGGCGAAGAAGCGCCTAGGCTGCTCATAAGGCACAAGGCGCGCAAAAGTGGCTAACCGTCCTTGGAATTTATTTCTTATGGCATGAAGACTGGCTCTTTTCTAGTCTACATTTGTACCCACTGGAATGCAAGATATGGCAGATTTTGGAGAAGGCAGTCTGCGCTAAGCCTCGTCAGAATTTGGAGTCTCCTTTTGACAGAATTTATGAAACAACTAATTATATAAGTGGCTTCGGCTTTCGCTCACTGCACATCCTGCCTTGGTGCGTTAGGATTATTTTAGTCAACATAGTAAACATTTTAACAAGGTAAAGGTTTATTGTTCGCTTCTTTACTTTACCTTAAAATTGAATACACTTTTACTCATAAGTACTAACAGGTAAAACATTAACCTTAACTTATTTAACCAATGGTGTAATTAGTGTGAAAAGGTTGTCACAAAATGAAACACACAATGTATAGTAGAGTATATGACATATAAGTAAATCTATTTAATCAAAAAACTGTCAAAATCGTTCAGAGTGAATTTGTCTTGCAAGAGCAAGTAAGTATTAATAAGAAATATCATATAAAACCTTAATTAAAAATGCAATAACATAATTACTTCAATAAAATAGTTATGTACATGTTTGCTCATAATCTTTCAACAAAATTATGGATATGAAATAAAAATTCTTACAAAGATACCAAAAACTAAATTATTGTCAAACAATAATAAAAATGGGTTGACAACTAAAAAAAAACATGTAAAACAGTACTTCTTAGGTGGTTGCAAACTTTAAAATCTATTTTACTTGTATACGAGATTTTTGTAAACATCAGGCTATTTTATCCTTAATATCTAGGTACGAGATTTCAAATGGCACACCTGTACAGTAAACGCTTATTTGGAAAAGCCGAAAAGATGTTCATAAAGACAAATAGTTTTCAATAAAACCGTCAAAATTTTAAAATGTACACAAAACTGTGCCCTAATCAAACTGTGTGGACAAAAACGTGCCTTGGAATGATATCTTTTCTCTGTACTTATAAGTAAGTTAAAGGACATTCAAAAGTGCAGTGCACTTAAGTGAAATCCCTTTTTTACTTAAGCTAGAATGCCTCAAGAAGTAATCGACTGCAACAGTAGCCAAGCCTAACAGAGAACAAGGTACAAGGTACAATTTAGGACAAAACTGATGTCAAAATACATCGCTTTAACTTAAGCCTTACAATAATGAAGTTTATATAAAGCACACATTCATGACAAGTTACGAAAGCCATACAAATAAATAGTACCTACTGTACTAAGTTGTCTTTCAAAGCAAACAGAGCAGACTCCAATTAGAGTTTATAAGAAATAATCAATTGTATGATGTCCGTAAAATTTTTATTTGGTACTGACTTTTCAACGCTAGTACTCAGTTTCTACGTAGTTCGAGGCTAGAGGTAACTGTGTCAAAAGTCCAGGATTATTAAATTGTTTTATTTGAACTTATAAACGCTGTCAAATAACGGCTATGAGAGTTGCTTGTAACATTGTGATTTTATCGTATCGAAGGATCTAACGATGCTTTTGCTTATAATTATTCCTTAGAAGGGGTTGTGCGTAATTTACGAAAATAAAATCGTTTTCGTATTATGCAAACCCATACTATATTGTCTTAGATTAAGACTCGTCAACGTCAATACGAACAAATTTTCTGACAAGTCGCCTGCTTGTATGAAATGTTTTGAAAAAGTAGGAAAAGCTAACGACTTATTTTAAATTCTTTTTCACTTCGTATAGTTATTTGACTTGTTAGAGTTAGGAGTCCGCTTTATTTCCTCGATGATCCCTCGGCCGTGGCAGTGGGAAGTGATTAGACTTGGTGTCTAGGCAGCGCTGTAGATGGCTGGTCCTCGCTCCGGGCTCCTCATGGCAAAGTACTGGCTCCTGATGATCAGGGTGGTGTAGATGTTCCAAACTGAGAGTAAAAGAAAACATCTAAATGAAGACATAATGAAATCGCGTCGTTTTGTTTACTTTTTTTTATTAGAATAGAACCAAAATACTTGTACTCTATATTGTTTTGCAAACTATAGCTGCACATTGTGTTTAAATTTTTTAATAGGAAATAATAGACAAATTAAAGAATTCAATTCGGATATTACGCTTCCAAACATCCGTGAATAACCTTTTAAGGGTCTCTTCATTTATATCGAGGAAGGACAGACGTAGCATGGCCCTCTGAACGAATTTAAGATTCAATACCAATCATCTAAGAAGTAAAGTTTGTGAATTGTGAGTTCATAGGGGGTTATCTACGAATCTACGGATTTACTGAATCGATTTTGAAAATTTTTTTACCAATAGAAAGCTACGTTATTTGTGAGTGTCATAGGCTATATTAATCTAAATCAAATCAAATAGTTTATTTGCTGAATACAATATTACAGGTACATGTCAGATCTTATAACTAGAGTGAAGTCAATGTATTCAACCCGCAAGCAGGTATGCGAATATTAAAATAAATGTTGGTGAATATACATAAGTGTTAAAATAATCAATAATTAAAATAATCTAGAATAAAAAAATGTAGTTAACAAACAGATACTTAATTGAGTCAAATAAATTATTTTACTTAAAATTAATATATTCCATAACAATATAAAAACATCTGTCGAGGAGCCAGTTATTTAACTTTTGTTTGAATAAATTGCCATTGAGGTCTTTAATTACTTCTGGTAACTTATTGTAGATAACGATACACATATTGAAAACATTTTTCTTTTGCTTATGGCATATCTACAAGAAAAATTTTTGCTACCCATGCGAAGCCGTGGCGGCCCCTAGTACCATTTAGTTTCATTTTATATAACAAATTCGGTGTGCTCTGCGTGTTCAGCTGAAAAAACGAGTATTCGAATCAACTTAAAGACTAAATACTTACGGATATTGAAGATGCTTTGAGCGATGGAAGACTTTCCTTCGGCGCTGACAGCTGATCCTATGAGTCCCAAGATTGAGAGAACGATAAAGATGCAAGCGTAGACCAGGTATGCCTTCAGATGGCCTGGCTTGTTCTGGAACGTAAACAAATACTGAGTAACTGGAACTACGAGAGCTTTACAAAATACAAACGTAATAAATAAATAAAACTAACTCTTTTTGAACTTCTCAAAATGCAAGGCGAGGTGGAGTAGGTACAAAAAAAATCTTCTGTTCACAAAAAAAATCTTCCATTCAACATATTATTTTTCTTGGCTCTGTGCAAAAGGCCAGTATTACTCTGTTATTTTCTACAAAAATATCAAAGAATTGTTGATTTTCTGAGTTGAGCGATTTGAGCTACAGGAAACAAAATAAGTTTGATAAGTCCTGCTCAAATTGCTCAACTGAATTGAGATATTGACTTACTATCATGGAACAAGTGGACTTACCTTATGCAATCCCACGAGGAGAACTATGACGAACGTAAGCATGAACACGACGATCAACAGAATCAGAGCAGAGATCACAATGATAGCAATGCCGGCGGCCTGGGCCGCCTCGGCCGAGTTGTCGTCTTTAGGAAAGCTGCCGAAGGTACCATCCTTGTCCTCAAACAAAGCGTCTTGTTGTGTCAGCACTGCGCCGCCTATGATTCCCAGGATGCCTATCACGGTTAGGATGGAGTAACCAATCTGGGGAGAGAAAAAAGGAAGTTAAGAATGATTAGCCTGCCTGTCTTTCGAGACAAGGACGAGCGAACACCGCACGGTGAAGGCGAGAAAAGGGATGCAAGAACCGACCCGCGCGCAATTTCACTGCTTTTTATTTATAAATTCGATATTGCTCTAAAATAATACTCTTTCGCAAAAAAATAAAACAATGTTGCTCTTAAGTGTTTAGTTAAGTATTTTTTAGACGACATTTGATTAAAATATGTTAAATAACTAGCAAATGAAACGGGTTTTCCGTAGTAAAAATGAAAATTTAGAGGAAACTTTGCGATTTTTTTCTATAGAGTCAAGTTGAGTCAATCGTGTTTCGACTTATATAACGCACTAACTAAAATCTTAAACTTTCGAGAATCATCAACAAAGATTTAAAAAAAATAGTGTTTTCTTGCCTTAAAATGGATTTTTCGTACGGACAAATCCTGGGTTTTGGGTAGCACTTCATCTTACATGGTATCAAAATGGTATAATAATATGTACCTACTAATAACAGGCTCATGTCGCACTATGTTCCAACGTGCACGGTTTTTGTATTTTTCTACTACCTCTTAAAATTCATTAATTAACATATTCTGCATTGAATAAATTAACATTAACTACTCAGTGCTATAAGTTGTTAATTATGTAAGTAAGCAAAATTCTGTTTCCTAAAATATTACATCAAGGTGGTTGGTGTCGTGTTAAAAAAAATCGTTTTACTATTTTCTACGTTCTTCAAGTAATTTGGATAGCAGATAAGATATTCTGCACACATTGTTAGCCATTACCATTATACTATGAACCTTTGCTAAAACAAACTTTGAATTTATTTTACCTACTTATAGTCTTTCGACATGTCGGTTTTAGTAATCTAGGAACGCCAAAAGACTTCAAAACAACTATTGATTCGTAGTTTGTTATTATAACGTGGGCTCATAGCAAAATTATTAAATGACTTACTATAAGTACACAAAACTTTTTTGTGCCATCTAATTTAGGCACCTACTTAACGTATAGATAGAACCTAGAACATGGTAAAAAGCTTTTTTTTGCACGCGTGACCAATCACCTCTCACCAGCATACTTAAACCCCCACAGGGTTATTGTTTGTTACTACCTTATATATTTTTTTATTTAAGAATAGAATACAACAACATGAAATATATTCTTGGGGTCCTGGGGGCACACGTTATCTATAAAGATCTTACAAAACTACTAAATAGAGTCCACAGATGATCGGAATGCTGGTTTTTATTTCGGTCAACGAATTAGCATTGCCATTCAACGTGGCAATGCTGCCAGCATTCTAGGCACTCTGCCTTTTGGTGACGGCTTAGATTTTTAGAAAATAGATGTAAGTGTAAATATTAGTTGTATTTTTTTTGCTGTTAAATAAATGACCCGACCCATTTGTTAATAAACATATCTTTGGTCTTTTTACAACATGAAACAACCGAATAGATGATTTATTGAGGAACTACTAAGCTATAGAGGTGCGACGACCACACATACCGCGTGTCTAATTTCGCTTAGTTCGTGAGAATCACATTGTTTTGGTTGAGTTGAGTAGAGCTACTCAACTCATACACCGCATACATAAACAAATTACTATTTATTATATACACGTAACGGTCCTGGAACTCCTTTTGTTACTATTCTCTAGTTACACATCTCCGTTGTTCTTAGAATGTAATTATTATTTAGCGCTATCAAGATGGTGGTCCCACATCCGCGCCTTATAGGCGAATAAATATGGCCTCCGAATTGGCATGGCGTATTTTAGGAGTTTTCTTATATTCCCTTCAATTATAATAATGTATAAAACTCAAAATTCAAAAACTCGTTTTTAATCGAAATTTGTTCCCCTTTGATAGAAATAAACTTAAACAACGCTGGTAAGCTTCAGAAAAGAGGAGTACAGTTGTAAGTAAATTAATTAAGTGTCTTGGGCACGCTTCCGACTGGTATTGATATGACTTTTCAGTTGAGCTACCTGTAGATTGTTTTCAACAGTTTGCAAATAAATAAAAAATGCTAGTATTAATTTAATTCTATTATTTGATTGTAATTTTATTTCTTAATAAAAATTAAGAATAATCAATAAAAAGTGATAATAAAATAAAAAATTAAGGTCATACTAAATTTTTTATATGGCTTCTCGATGTGAGTGAAACTAAGCTGGGTGCGTTGATAACATGCTCCGTTACTCATTTGTATTTAATTATATAACTACAGCAGGCCCCAGCACGTCAGAACTGCTATTTGTGGTGATTTGTTCCTCTTTTATTTTTTGTTCACTTACCAGGGACAGGTACCCAATGATGAAACACCCTGTCTTCAGCTCTATGCAGAAGCAGCACTTGTCGAAAACAAACGCGCCCATATTGACTCTGGAATAATACAGAAACATTAATTATTTAAGGTTCCAGCTTTTCGTTAATTATTTTTAGTGGCTCAAATATAATATATATAAATAAATATTAGATAATGATGGACAATTCACACAGCATTATCTAGCCCCAAGCTAAGCAGAGCTTGTGTTATGGGTACTAGATAACTGATATACATAATATAATACGATAGATATTTTTATCATACATATAGAAAACGACCAGAACACCCCGAACAAATGTCTGCAATAATATGGAGAATAAGTCAAATTTTCCCCCTTAACCCTCCATGTTGGTTGACCAAAATTAATTTCTGTTCTGACATTCAACCTCTTTTATAAACAACAAAATATTTTCTCGCTGGTCGAGGTGAAAAGATGTATGTTTGGGTAACTCAAGAGCAAAGTTTTTTGTTTCGTGCCTTTTAAATCCCTCGCTAGCTCAGCAGTCTACTTTAGAGCTACTCGCTACGCTCGTGACTCTATTCTAGACTGTTTCGCTAGTTCGGTTCAAAAAAATCGTTTTGTTTGACGTATATAAATATAGTAAGTTATCTCTATGTAACCGAGTTGATGCGATTTTCGTTTGTATTTGTATTTATTCAAAACTATATATACAGGGTGTCCGGTAATTAATGGATAACCCCGCAGGCACTTGTGGGGGGGCAGGGGGGCAATTCAGAAAAAAAAATAAAAAAAATCTATCTGCAGCGGTCTAGGATTTTTTTCATTTTCTTCAAGTGCCAAATCCTATGCCTTTGTTCAAATTTTTGGGCACTACGGCTACAAATTGAATAATAACGAATTGATTTTCTCTGGAAATAACCGCGGATTAGTACCGCGGGTAGTGCTCAAAAATTTGAACAAAGGTACAAAATTTAGCACTCAAAAAAAAATTAAAAAAAAATCCCAGATAGTTTTTTCTTTATTATTTTCTGAGTTGCCCCCCTGCCCCCAACAACTGCCTGCGGGGTTATCCATTAATTACCGGACACCCTGTATATTACAGGATATATATTCCGGAACATTACAGGAAAAACCTAATACTATTGTATTAGGTTTTTTCTGTAGTCATCGATAAAATTATATAAAGAAATCATTAAGCTATGTATCCAAATATACGTGTATAAGAGAAATAATTCCATAAGTAATATTCAATATTCCATGAGTCATAATCATAATTTAATTAGTAGCCAAATAATATTTACTATTTACCGTAACACAAATTTAATAATATAGCCCTTACGAATTCACTCTGTGAACAGTGAAATATTAAAATATTTTGTTCAAGGTTGTGAGAAGTTGCCATCAAATGATATGAAAAAAAAAATTGCTCCAGTATTATTATTATCAAGCTATGCTCTGAGAAGAGAGTTTGTTCCCGAGTCGTAAATACCTCCACAATCACCTTCGATATAGAGTCCTACTATAGAGCTCCAATGTGGTGCCTAATCTCGGTTTAGCTGCTTTATAAATAAGTACCTACATAATTATAATAATTTATTATGTTTAAATTCGAAGAGTAAACCATTGTAGTTTGGTCAGAGGAGCGGAAACGGAAACCTACGGAAACGGAACGGAAACGGTATTTAGTGTGGTCACTAAATACCGTTTCCGGTGTAATCCATCGAATAATCAAGCTTCTCGGGCATGGGTTGTGCATATTTTACGAAATTTGTTTATAAAAATTTACGTTTCATTTCATACACATAGCGTCTTGCAGCGCTCCTAACGTATTCTGAGTTCATAGATTACTGAATATCTCTGTGTCTGAGATATACTAGGTACTTTACGTAGAGTAAGTCAAATGATCTAATGGGTTTCTATAAATTTATTGACAAGCAAGTATTAAACTATCAATATTTTTCCTTGTTAGTACTGGGTAAACTTACGTTTGACCCTTAAGATTGAAGGATTAGAGAGTGCATCTGTGTGTGCTCGCACACTTGTGCACTAGGCATATTATGTCTAGGCACATGGCTAGTCTTCATAGAGATTGTCCGCCGTGGGCGCTATTGGACTAGGAGGGCACCATCAGCAGAGTCATTATTAAAACTCAAATATGACTCCCAATTTTAATTAAAAAAAAGTTGAGTGGTGTCAAGTGACACCCGGATGGAACGAAGTTCCTTTCTATAAGAGAGAGAGAGAGAAAGAGAGAGAGAGAGACAGACAGAGAAACATGCGCACGCCGCACGGCTTACAATAGCTTACTATAGCAAAAAGTGTCTTTACAACTTTTCGTGAGAATTTTTTCCGTCCAGCCCCCTTTCACAACGCGCGATAAGGAACTTAGTTCCAATATGGGGGCGCCACTTTCGCTCTCTATAGTCCGTTAATTTAGCTTCGTTTAATTAGTGAGGCATTCAATTGGGCGTGTGTGTAGTATACCATGGCGGTCCGTTACCACGCACCAGACAATAAAATAGATTAACGTGGAGCCCACGCCAGGCCTTGAATTCAGCACATTGAATTAATTACTAAGGCCATATTATTAACCTAACCATAAACCATTTTAGTCAGAAGCCATTTTGGGAGTTCTGTTACTGTACATAGTTTAAATCTTTAAATTACCTACATTGTGACATCATGTTCTTTGTCTACGTATTCAAGTGATACAAAAAAATGATTTGCAGCTATAAATATTCAGTCTGTTATACAAACGATTGCTTGTACTGAATAACAATATTGAGCGCTGCTGTGTTATCATTTTAATTACTAAATTATTTTATTTATACATAAATGGTCCTCGCCGTGACTGTCTGTCTGAACGCGATAAACCAGAGTGATGATAGGAAAATTATAGGCCTCACGATTGAGTGAGGCCTCCTCATCGAGGTACTCCCTCCTTATCAAGGTACCTAATTAGAATTTATAATATTAGTATGGATTAATATGACCGTATGTATATCCATGAAATTACGGTTTTCATTCGGTTCAATTCATCAGTAATACTGATAATACTGGTAATTTCATTTATGAATGGATGGATATACATACGGTCAGTAATACTGATGAATTGAACCGAATGAAAACCGTAATTTCATTTATGAATGGATGGATATACATATGGTCATATTAATCCATACTAATATTATTAATTCTAATTAGGTGGGAGTACCTTGATGAGGAGGGAGTACCTCGATGAGGAGGCCTCACTCAATCGTGAGGCCTATAATTTTCCGATCATCACTCAAACATACAAGGTACCCCCTGCGTGGGCTTGACGTTAATCTATTTTATTGTCAGTTGCGTGGAAACGGGCCACTAAGGTACACACACGCCCAATTGAATGCTTTCCTAATTAAACAAAGCTAAATTAACGGGCTATAGAAAGCGAAATCGGCGCCCCCATATTTATATTAAAGTTGGGAGTAATTTTTGAGCTTAAATATCGTCTCTGATAATGATGCCCTCCTAACCGAATTTCGGGCTGGTCATTCTCGGTGAAGATTAGTCTGGTGAAGTTATTACCGGCAGTTGTTACCGGTATTGGTACCTAAGTTTCATCTGAGTGTACAATTACAGTCAAATGAAACTTACTAGGTAGGTAAGGTAGGTATGTAGTTTTCAAGTAACATGAGATCAGAATTGAAATGTTTATGTAATCTGCGAGATAACACGTGATTGATGCATGACTGACCACTGCTTGACAGATTATACTGTTGATACACAGCTTGCTGAAGTGTTACCAACCTACATAATTTTATTTTATATATTGTCATCCATCGATAAGTCTTTATTATGAAAGAAAATTACAATCAATATGTAATCAAATAATGTAATTAAATTAAAACTAGTTAGTTTACAATTGAAACAATTGAGCTAACTGTAGACTGTTGCAAACAATCTACAGATAGCTTAACTGATCCATATCAATACCAGTTGGAAGCGTGCCCAATATTATCCATCGATATTGAGATTATGTTGAAATAATAGAAAGATTTCAGTTTTTTTATTGGTAATAGAAGAATGCAATTGCGGTCGGAATTTTTAAATGCAACAATAAGTAGTATTATACGAGTAGTAATTACTTAAAACTCAGTTTTTTATTTACTTTACAGTTCACAGTTACACTTTACAGTTTATAAACATCTTCGGGCAATTCTTCACTTTCCATCGGGTGAAATCGTGGTCAAACAAAGATCTATCTATAGATCACTAGCGGTCCGCCCCGGCTTCGCACGGGTAGTTATTTTTTCGTCAATTTTCCAATGTTTTATTACTTCTTATCCTATTCCGGACTAAGAGAAATCCAACAAATCAAAAACCATGAAAATCAGTCCCGTCGTTCTCGAGTTATAAATGGTGTAACTAACACGACTTTTTTTAATATAAAAATTATCGTAGTTTGACGAGTTCATTACGGATGTACCCTGAAGAAGTCCCTCGTTAAGGGATGAAACGTTATTGTTCTTCCAACAAAAATAAAATTCGTTGTTAACCCGCTTACATCCGTAATTAACTAGACTTAGTTTTCTATATTATATAGATAAAAAAGTTTTGACCTTTCAGGACACTTAGATGATTCAGAAATTTCAAAATAAAATACAAAAATACTAAATATTGACGCATTAAAAGCGATCGGCTCTTCCTGCTTGTTAGATATCAAACAAAGCGTCCAACATGATTACACCCACCCAACACAAAATACGAATACGAACCAGCTCGGCTCAAACAATTCGTTACCGATGACGTCATGTGCCATCAAAACACAAGGTCAACATTCGGCGCCAGATAGTCGCACGCTAGGGGCATCGCGATAGTGAAAATTTTCTATTTTGTTGTTAAGAAAAATATTGGCGAACGAACGAATAATGATTTCTAGCTCTTAGCACTAAATTGGTTAACAATGTGCGGTAGGTAATGATAATGCTCTAATGGCGTTTTTATAAGACCGCATGGGTCCTTTATGGATTTGATAGATGTCGGTCTTATTTTCAATATCAACAAGGTCTTCCTCATTTATCAACTATCATGCGTTCGTAATTGCTGCTTGTTTCGAATTTTAAGGACAATTAGAACCTGGATCTCTTCATGACAAGAGTGAGTACCTAGGTTACGAAGAAATATTACCTAATCTATGCCTAGTTGTTTTCTAGACCTTTGTGATACTTACACCATCAGCCATATCGTCCATTACTTCCATCAGGTGAGGTTTTAGTTAATTGAAAATTAAGGTTTATTAACGATACATATAGGTTATATAATATAAAAACTGTTTCATATTTGGCACAGTTAAATAAACGAAATATGTTCGGTTTTATTAAGCGAATGAATAATGGTTTTTCTAGACAACGCCCTAGACAATCAACGTCACGACAGCCCCACGTTTCGCAAGTTACACACAAAAAACACGGAAATGATGTTTGTTCGCTATTTATATGGACAAAAAATATTTAACAAGAGATGTATTGTGTTTGATAACATACCTTCAAACTCGACAAAAAGGTCAAATCTAGATTAGTTTGTTGGAAACTATTGTTTGATTCGAAGAGTTTTTGCGCACTACCTCTTTAGTCGTTCAGCTACCATCAAGAAGCTGCCGTTTGAAACCAGCTAGTGCGAACGGGTTTTAAGGGTCTATAGAACCTCAAATCAACTCCATCAGATCTAAATATGTTGCATACTAGATATTTAACTTTCAAATTTTATTTGTACAATAAAATGGTGAAGTTCAGGACTATCGATCATATGTTTTGAAAACACGATTCCATAAAATTTTCTCGACAGAAAAAATCGTAAAGTCACCTTGACATTATTACTAAAACCTTAATTTCTCAATACATACAGAAGTTAAGATCTTGAAAATAAACATAGTAAAATAAGTAATGAAAAACGTTTTATGTGTTTCGGTTTTTTCAAATAAAGTTCTAATAATCTAATTGATAGATAATAAGCTAAAAGTTGATTTTTGGACTTTGGTTGCTATGCCCTGTCTCGTTCTTATGAACGCGAAATCCTATGTCTATCCTTTTCACAAGGATCGAGGTTGTATAGGAACCTTAAGGGACATAATAAATAGTAGTTGGTCTAAACTTTATGAAGAAAGAAAATTACAATCAAATAATAGAATTAAATTAAAACTAGTAGTACAATAAAAACAAGAACAGACTGTTGCTAACAATCTACAAGCAGCTCAACTGATCCATATTAATACCATTGTAGTTGGTTGTAGTTAGTTGTAGTTGAGGTAGTTTAATCATGGACTGAGATGACCTTTTCATTTATATGTAAACTAGATAGGTATCTGCTTTTCCGGTTTCACTGGTTTTTTTATGTAATTGCATGTTATGTCATAGAAGACCAATATTTACGTGCTAACAAGGATTATTGTGTGTTTACTTTATAAAATGTGTAAATATTCGAGCCATTCGAACCTATGGCTGCTAACAAAATATGTAACAATTCGTGAAGGCGATTTAGAATAGTAACGCTTCCCTTAAACTCAATAACTTTGTTTCTTGAAGCTTACAATATAAGTACTTAGGCAAGTTCAAATTTATCCATCTTATTACATACTAGAATCCTAGATTAGTATGTATGTATGTATTAGTATATACTACACAACAATGTCTAGCCCTAAAGTATTCAGAGCTTGTGTTATTTTGTTATATTAGGAATATACTGTTTTTTGCTACACTTTTGTAAATGATAAAATAAGTAAATGATGAAATAATGCTGGATAATCCACACAGTATCTAGCTAGCCCTAAGTTAAGCTGAGTCAATAACTGCCTTATTTACCTAGATCTCACGTAAATATTATTTTTTATTTATTTGTACGGGCTAATATACTAGATGTAATCAAAAAAATTAAGCCATGTTACTTCGTACAAATAATGTACAGTTAATAAGATAAGAAGTTACAGCACTTATAAGACCCAAAACAAATTTCGGAAAAATGAGTAATATTATATAGAAATCTTGAAATTATCTGAGTGACTTTTCATTTTTAAAAAGCCGCCAATCTTTCGCACTTAGCCGCACTTCCACCTACCCCCAATTTACATTTGACAAACTTTGTGCCGAACACCCTGTACATGAAAACAATATGCAAACACAAGCCCTGCATACTTTAGGGCTAGATGATGCTGTGGGTATTGTCCACCATTATTTTTAAATGTATAAAAAAAAAATAGAAATTTAACTAAAATTGTTGTAAATTGTAAAAAGATAAGTGGCTGAGAAAACGTCAAAAAGCAAAGTTCTTTATTTTTTTTTAGACTTTTCACATTTAGGCACGTCACATAATATTAAAGTGTAGTTTTTCAACTTGTTTTATAATTTAATCTTAATTTAAAAAAATATATATTTTTGATTTGACCACTCATTATATTTTAACGTGTTCCCTGATTTGCTGTTTTCATTATTGAAAAACAGTCTTAATTTTAAAATACTATATTAATTTTACCGAAATTTTCTTGATATACAAATTTATTTCAAACGTAACAACCCCCTTCCTTTTCAATTGGTTTTAAAAACCGTTTTTATTATATAAATCAATAAATAAAAAACGCGTTAATGCTAGACACGGGATTGACAACCCTAACGTTTATTGTCCCCACTCCTATTCTGTCCCAATTTTACACGGCTTTATTACTACTCTACAAGTACTTGATATGTAATTGTGACATAAAAATGTATTCAAGTAAAAATTAGGTTAATGTTCAGTATGTAGTTATAATATTAAATAAATAAATAATGCTGAACAATTCACACAGCATCACCTAGCCCCAAGCTAAGCAGAGCGTGTTATGTTGTGTTATGGGTACTAGATAACTGATATAGGTACATAATATAACACAATACATAAATAGATATTTTTTATTAAGCATAGAAAACGACTAGAACACCCTGAACAAATGTCTGCAGATCGTACACACATTTGTTCCGAGGCGGGAATCGAACCCGCAACCTCCTGCGTCACAGGCGGACCTTCGCCCACCGCGCCGCAGTCGTATTCTGGGGTAAGTTATTTTATTGAGAAACATAATAATCAAAAGGAAATAACAATCGTAAAAACATGAGTTGATTATAGATTTTCCAGTCTGTGATATATTTGCAGACGAAATTGATGGACCTAGTGTCAGTTTGTATGCTGTATCGTGAGAGGGATGAATGACCGATTTTGTAAAATTTTAAATAATAATAATAAAATTATCATTAACTATTTAACAATGTATAACTAAGTTTTGCCAAAAGGCCTTTGCCACAACCAGGCAAACAGATACGGTAAAGGTTGCCGATGACTAATATTGTTAAGCTTATTGTAAACTTAGTTTAAGCCCCACTTGCACAACAATATTTAAATGTCTAATTTTGATTAACTTTGACGTATTTGTATGGTTTGACAACTCACTAATCGAAATTAAGAAAGTTAATTATCGTTGTGCAAGCGGCACTTAGCCCCACTTGCACAACAATATTTAAATGTCTAATTTTGATTAACTTTGACGTATTTGTATGGTTTGACAACTCACTAATCAAAATTAAGAAAGTTAATTATCGTTGTGCAAGCGGCACTTAGTGTCTGAATAAAAGCTTTTATTATTATTATTTATTAAGTTTTGACATTCTGCATGTCATTATTTTATATATTTGTGTGTTTGATGGTTTGAATACGAATTATAATAAATTAATCAGTGTAATTTCCAATCGCGGTCGTGTTAATTAATAATAAATTCTAAAATCATAATAAGTTCATGATTATCGAAGTTAACAGAATCATAAATAGTACATTTTCTTCTTGTATTAAATGACTTTTTCAAATGTGATTTTTGCTAAATATTCTTACGAAAAAAAGCTTTGATTTTAAAGTATCCTTTATAATAGATTTAAAAATGAAAATGATTTTTTTGCACACTAAACTGTTTTCTTGTATATCAGCAATGACCGAACAGTTTCGATTTAAATTATTTCTACGTCTGTTTTCTTTTTGTTTTGTATTTTTAGTCTTTAGAAATTTTCCCAACTTTGATAATTATATTTTGTTTTCGGAATTATTTGCATCATAGTTGTGTTATCATAACAAATCATTATTATGTTTAGTTGATCGTTTTACTAATTATCGTTTAAATAATAGACTTTTAAAGTTTTATGTAAAACAAAAATTAAAGATTTTGTTTTATCATCGCAAAAACTCATGCAATATTATCGCGTGATAAAAACGCGCCTTTGGAAGAGAGGCTTTATCATTTAGTTTGCGTCCGTTTGTCTGGCTATGTTTACCTTATCAAATTAAATACAGCTGCTGATATTTTTTTCACATTACAACATAATGCAACATAATATCAACATCCTTTCAAGTTCAAAGGTTATTGCCGATACTCTTTTACGATAATAGTTATTTTCAACTCTGTCCCTCGAAAACGGTTAATTTTCTCCGAAACATTGTCCAGAATCAGTGTAGCATCATTTGTTCTAAATAAGAGCAAAAATAAATTTTGCTCACTGTTTTTATGCAGCCAACACACTGTTTTCAAAGACCAGTGGTGTTAAAGAATTTTCTCTTGTATAACTGAGGTAGAATCGCACCCGGTATAATAAACACAAAGCTATCTATAAAAGTCAAGACTTCAAGGTCCTATACAGGAATTGGGTCGCCAAGGGGGCGCTGGGCCGATGACATCAGCCGATGGGTGCGGCCGCTTGGGAACACCATCGGCAGTACCACACATTATAGCAACTCAAGGACTATATAACCTATTTTAAATTGAATCACTGAGCTTTTGTTCTTGCGTAGAATGCATAAAAGAACAAAGAAGACATTTTAAAAACTTAGCGGCAAGCAATTTAAGTTTTGATGTGGGTAGGTAATTAGTTTGGATCAAAGCTTTCCGAAAGCTTTGCTTTTTCAGGTTATTGAAAGTTGAAACGTAATAAGTAGGTACTTTGGTGCTAAATTAGCATTCAATATAGGAGGACAAAACAGTAATACCTACTAGAAAAGTTACAGACGCATTCAACAGACGCGGATAAAACCTACCAGACAAGTTACAGAATTTTATCCTGTTTACATTATAGATAGAATACCACGACATAAAACGCTTTAAGCTTATGTGACCTAAAGATGAACTTAAAACATATAATATGATAAGATAACCTTTAACTTAAAAGTGTAAATAAATATTAGTTATCATCATTTTTTTTCAGTATAAAGTAGATAAGTAGGTTAATTCCCAGTTTGATCGACTGTTTGCCAATCTTTGGAACCTGCTAGGTATTTCTGGAGCTCCATGATGAAAATAGTTTTATCGAGCGAACTGAACAAAAATAATGTATTCTCAGTACTTACATAAGATGTTTTAAATCTACTGTTCTAAGATAATTTTCAAGGTAACAAATGGTGGCAAATATTTATTTATTAACAGAGATAATAATTATCTACTCTTTGCAGTTGATAAAGAAAGTTCAAGATCAGGTGGGATGTTTTATAAAAACAATGTTCATGATTTCAACTCTACCGAGAATATTTATCTTATATACTTGGGTAGGTACAGTAATAGGCATTATGAACTATTTCTTTGCCAATAAACCTGATTCAAATTTTCCACAAAAGTAATATCTGGTCGTGGCACTATAAAAAGAAACAATATTCGCTTTAGCCACTTGTTGTAGGTACCTACTCATTATGCATTCCAAGTCAAACACAACAGACACGTGTTTTCGTAGCCGGCCTCCCAAGCGCCTCAAACTCTCAGTAATATTTTCTTATAAAATAACTAAAGAATTTCAAACTAAACAAACTGGTGTGGCTCTAAAATTAGATAGGCCAGCTCCCGAAAACGCGGAACACCTTGAATTTTTAAAACGTTCTGAATGACGCCATCATTCAAGGACAAACCCTAAAAAATTGGAAAAATTGCGTAAAAATTTTCAAAAATTGCGGGAAAACTGGTCTTTTCTGTATAATTGGATAGTAAACAAGTACATTACAAATAAATTTAAAAATACGCACGTTTTTTTTTGTGTAATTTGGATGACAAATCTCCTGGCTCACGAGTGATGTCCACTACTTTAGTCTGAAGACTGGCGTGGCGTGGATTTTCGGGCCGCGACGCCGCGTCGGCGATGAAACGGGTTTCGAGACGTATGTATGTATACTATTGATGTATTGTTGCAGGAACGCAAATTTGTATCGAACTACTGCCGTAGAGAGCAAAAAAAAAAAAACTTATAATAGGGCTTTCTCGTAATATTTGAATTTTATATTGACGGCGTCAGAACGTCAACGCCAACAGACAGCCTGCAGGCTGCTAGGATTTTAGCTTGAGGTACCTAAGCCATTGCCAATGTTTGATGTATGCATCATAGTAAGTCGTACTCCTGAAAAACACCGCGAGTGCAGGGGTTCAGATTATATGCTTTATCTGATAACATTTAAATGTATTTTATATTGACGTCATCAAATAACAGACAGCTCGTAGACCGCACATTTGAAGCTTGTCTAAAGCCTTATTGTCAATGTAAAATGTAACTAATGAAGCATGAATTTAAGCCCATATTCGTATTCACATTTTTGTGCTGGGTGGTGCTGGTGGATGTACGACAACCTGTATGCATACTCGTTTAGCCCCTCGTCAATTCCTCTTTTCTACTTTCAACTTTTTTACTGCGTTCTTTGGATATGGCCAGCAGGATTGGTGGAAAGCAAAATAGTAATTTTCTAGCCCCAAATGGTTTATTTCACCATTTCTTTGAGACAGGACAGTATTTTACACACAGGAATTTAACTAAATCAATGATTTGTTTTTTCAGGAAAAGCATGAGCATTTTCTCGATATTTTATAAAATCCCTAAATTTAATGAAATCACCGACTTTACCAAATCCAGGGATTTCATAAAATAAATAAGGTCAGTGTTAGTAGATAGGTACTTAGGCGCGTAGGTAGAAATTTTTGCTGTATATTAATTCTAGAACTTAGTTGGAAGAAATCGTACCTAATTAAAAGATAATAAAATAAGATAATAAATAATAATAATAAATAATGCTTGACAATTCACACAGCATTATCTAGCCCCAAGCTAAGCAGAGCTTGTGTTACGGATACTTGATAACTGATATACAAAATACAATACATAGATAGATATTCTTATTATACATAGAAAACGACCAGAACACCCGGAACAACGGTCTGCAGATCGTACAAATATTTTTCTCAGGGCGGGAATCGAACCCGCAACCTCCTGCGTCGCAAGCAGACCTTCGCCCACCGCGCCACAGATGTCGTCAAGATTAGTCAAGTGCGAGTATAGTGTTAGTACCTATAACATGAGTGGGTTTCGAACTTTTGTCAATTATGTTTACAAAATAGCCACCATTTACCTTCTTCATAATGTTCAAACACCACAAATTCATATGATACAGAATTACTATAATAATTTTATTCATTAGAATGTCTTTATTAATAAGATATAAAATCAAATAATAGAAACGAGTATTAACAGTACTGCCAAGAAACAAAAGCAAGCTATTGATTGAAGAAAGTCATACGTTTACCATAATTTATTTCTGTGGTTATTCTGTGTATTTCATATTAATTGGTGTCTATCGTGTCATGGCGGATTGTTGTATTTTGTAGATTTTTTTATTAAAATAATATTTGATCACGATCAAAATAAAAATTATAATACGCGTTTTGTTATATTCGGCTGTAATTCGGTAAATACATCATAATGTTGCTTTGTGTTACTGTCATCATCCTTATTCAGAGTACAATGCAGATTTTTACAGGATTATTGCTATTATATAGAAGTCAGTTTAATCAGCACCTTTATTTATTTATTTATGGCAGAAATTGAAAACCTACGCAATTTCTCTTATGGACTTACCCCCACTACACTCCGGTGAAATCATCCAAATGATTGCTATTTTCGTCCTGGCTGATATCGATCACTTTATTGTTTTGACCTACTTACGAGTACATGAGGGGTGATGTTGGTCACCCCCCGGGGTGAAAAATATGTTAATGTTAGTATAGTCATAGATTAGGTAATTTTACTTCGGTATAATCAGCGCGGGATCAAATTGGGACCGAACTTTGTCATAGTAAATATTTTACGATATTTTTTTCATACGATTCGAATTTTGATGGAAATTTTCACAATATTACAGAATTACTATATTAAATATGCAACAATTTGCTATTGTGCAAACACGCGGATTGTTTTGTAGACAACCTAGAGGTTTATTTACAATTTGGCGTGTTTTAAAAAACTTTAATTCAAATTCCTTAATATTAAAACACGGTTGTGTTTTAATAGTATTCAGGAATTTGATTTCACGCTGACAGACGAGAGGACAGGCAGACAGGCAGACGGACATGAGGCTTAGTAACAGAATATCTTGGGACCCTTTGCGTAAAATATAAATATGAAAATATTTAGTAACAATTCGCAAAACCTTCTCCGATAATCTCTAACAAAATTTAGTCCGCGTTGTAGAAGAAAAAACCACACCAACTACAAAATGAAAAGAAATCTATCAAAGCAAGACGTCAATTAGTTTCGTCTCTCTACGAGACATCATCAGGACACCACAATAATCGACCTTGACACTGAGAGCGCCAAGCAACACCGGCAGAGTCCCTCCAGTGATGTTGCCACTCCGAGCTCCGCGCGTCATCTTATCGGAGAAGGTTTTGCGCTGATTTGTTACTAAATATTTTTATCTTTATATTTTGCAATGGATTTCCGCAAAATAACGCCTGAATCTATTTTTTACCCTTTGCGTACAAAACCCTAACAAAACCATTGATTCAGAATCGATCCTTCATTTTATACGATCCATCATACATTCATACGCCAACTTTGTAAGACTTCTTGTTTTCGTCCATTGCCATGGAAACCATTTCTTTCATTACGATAATTATCATGTGATGATGGTATACGTTTGACAGTGTACTTATAAATTCCTTGAGAATCTTACTTTTATGGGACCACCTCCAAATCAACTTTTATACAACAAGGAAAGATTCATCAAAATCAATTAAGAATTGGCGAAGATATCACCAAAAACGTTAGTCGATTTTTTTTAAAAGAGTTGTGTTGATTTTTAAGCTTCACCGCATAAAATGTTATCCTTCGAGGATTGTTTTACAGGACCAATTCTGGATCATTCTTTAACATAGCGAAGTGAAATATTTTTTATAATTGGTTCATATTTGGTACCTATAAACAAAGCCAGTTACAATCGTAAAAAAGAATGTAATTAAAACATATATTTACAATTGAGCTAACTGCAGGCTGTTGCAAGTATATTGGTATATAATAAATTATACTTTTAACATAAATATGAATCAAAACTAATATAACAAAGAGGAAAGATTTGCTTGTTTTAGTTTGAAATGGATAAAATAGAAAACTGAAAATGCGCTGCTTGTTGTAAATAAGATAATTTATAATTAATGTTAAATATTTTACAAAACTTACGTGTCAGTTATTGAAGAACCGCAAAAGATAAGTGCTGTCATGATGACCGATTAATGATGATGATACACCATATTCCCAGTGTTGTTTTCGGAGGTCAGGAAGTAAAAAATTAGGCGAGTGACCTTGTTCGAATTCTGCCTCTTTTTTGATACCTAGATACTCGATTGAACAATAACATTTTATCAGAGCGTCCAACAACGCGGTTTTCCTATTCGTTATCATTTGGGAAAATTCGAAATTTTATAGGTACTAAAAATCCCGCATGCTCCTAAAATAAATCAAAGTTCCTTTTACCATAAATTCATAGAAAATGGTTTACGATTTGCGACAATTTATACTTATTCGCTAGTTTTATTGCTTGTGGAAAGCAAAAAAAATTAACACAAATAAATGTATATTACAAGAGGATCAGTTGAGTTTTCAGTTTTTTTTCAGTGTAACAGTCTGCTTCTATAATTGTATTTTGTAGTTATTATGTACAGCTATGTAAAATATATATAAATAACCATAAACAACGCGTGCTAAGCCACAGAGAGAAATATTTTGAAACCTAAATTGTAAAATTCTTCGCGGAAGTTGAACAAAATGAATGAATAATACATTACAAACAAACCATTTAAACCATGCAGCAGTAAAGAACTACGTAGGTAGCGCAGACAAGCCTTTTAAAACCAGTTTTCTTCTAAATGTGACCTTCAGCGTTCTATTTTAGTTTGGAGATGATAAAATAAAGCATCATTTTACAAGTGGATATCTATAACAGATTGTTATAACTTTTGTTGATGTGTTTTTATTAACGTTTGTATTGTAAAACGATTGTGTATATCAGACTGAGACGGCCTCTGTGGAGCGGTGGGCGAATGTCCGCCTGCGACTCAGAAGGTTGCGGGTACGATTGCCGCCTCGGGACAAATGTTAGTACAATCTGCAAATATTTAAATATTATGTACACCAGTTATCAAGTCTCCTTAACACAAGCTCTGCTTAGCTTGGGGCTAGATAATGCTGTGTGAATTGTCCAGCATTATTTATTTGTTTTATTTATTGGTTACGGGTGTTCTATGTACCTACTATAAAAGGAGTTTCTCTGAAGGATAGGATTCGCAACGAATACATCCGACAGAGAATCAAGGTTTTTTATCGAGATAGCTCAAAGGATTAGCAAGCTGAAGTGGCAGTGGGCTGGCCATATCTCGAGAAGAACCAACAACCGCTGGAGTAAACATGTTCTTGAGTGGAGACCGCGACTCGGCAAACGTAGTGTAGGACGCCCTCCACCAGGTGGGATGACGATTTGCGAAAGACTGCTAGATGCTGGATGCGGCAAGCCGATGACAAGGCGCTATGGCGCTCACTAGGGGAGGCCCATGTCCAGCAGTGGACTTATGTAGGCTGATGATGATGAGGATGATAATAAAAAAACTATCTGTATAATGTATTGTATTATGTTTATCAGTCATCTAGTAGGTAGGTAGGTGTACACAACACAAGCAGCAGCTCTGCTTAGCTTGGGGCTAGATGATGCTGTGTGGATTGCCCAGCACTATTTATTTATTTATTGTTCATGATCTCAGACAAAATCATTCAAAACTCGATGAAACATGTAGAAAAGTATTAGATAATGCGTGAAATACATAATAATGATAGATAGATATAATATAATAGATAATGCATGGTGGTTTAGATACAATGATTCAATGTATTGTATGCAATGTATTTCTACTGTCAAGTGTGCAATGTCTGATTTACAATGTCATGCATGGTGATTTAAATTAAATTTAAATGATATATTCGTCCTTATTTGAACAATTACCTTTTTTCTTTGTCCATTTACGAATGCTTATTTTGTTTCTATTACATACTTGTAATCCTACTAATATTATAAACGCGGAAGTTTGTAAGTATGGATGGATGTTTGTTACTCTTTCACGTAAAAACTACTGAACAGATCTGACTGAAATTTGGCACAGAGATAGACTATAGTCTGGAATAGCACAAAGGCTATATTTTACAACACAGCATTATATAGTCCCAAGTTAAGCAGAGCTTGTGTTATGGGTACTAGATAACTGATATACCTACATAATACATTTAACATATTATTAGTTGCCCGTGTTTTAATTAGAAATATAAATTCTGCGAGCAATTTTATATCCCCATAAAATCATATTTTTTAATACAATGTTAAAATTCAATGGTTTTTATAGTTTTAATAAATGGGTTTTAACAAAAAAATATTTGAATGTTTTGCTTTTACTGTTTTTATCATAAGGGCACGATGCACCTGAAAAAATTCTGTCTATGGATGCACCTCAAAAATAAATTTTCATTGTTCAAAAGTTTACGCGATGCAAAGTCACTTTATCATTACCCACCGTCTGGCATTGAAAAGTCAATAAGAGTCAAGTAGTTGGGTTCCGAAATAGCACCAACAAGTACCATTTTATTATTAGAAGACATCTGAGGCACTGTGGTTGTAGGGCTCGAGACGCTCAACATTGCAGGTTTGATGATTGTACGATCATCAAATGTAGGTAGGTAACCATATAAAGAAATATCTGCCTTATTTATATTAGGCGAACCTAACATGCTTGGTTCAAAAATCAAAATTAATTAAATAAATAAATAATGCTGGACAATTCACACAGCATTATCTAGCCCCAAGGTAAGCAGAGCTTGTGTTATGGGTACTAGATAACTGATATACGTAATATTATACATTACATAGATAGATATTTTTTATTATACATAGAAAACACCCAGACCAACGGAACAAATTTCTGCAGATCGTACACAAATTTGTTCCGAGGCGGGGATCGAACCCGCAACCTCTTGCGTCGCAGGCAGACTCTCGCCCGCTGCGCCACTGAGGTCGTCTTACTTATCGATGATGTCGAATTACTTTTTTTTTTCGACAAGTTACATTTTATACTTTATACAGCTTTATTAATAGTAATTATTATCAAATAAGATGTCATCGATATTATTTAAAAAAACTGCTGGAATATTTTCAGCAGCCCTCATTACCATTAAATTAGATTAAGTTTGTTGATTTTAAGTTAAATTGCCTAAATTAAAGTTACTATAGGTACATAACATACATAATATTACAATACGTAGGTATAGATAAAAAAAATAATTACAACTAATATTTACACTTAAATCTATTTTCTAAAAATCTAAGCCATCACCAGAAGGCAGAGTGCCCAGAATGCTGGCAGCATTGCCACGTTGAATGGCAATGCTAATTCGTTAACCGAAATACTAGTCAACTAAGTTTCTATTGTAATTGTTAATTAATAGTAAATAGTTAAATACATTGAATGTTGTAATCACCACTTATAAGTATCTATATATATTTATATGTATTAGAACCTGTCTCTTCTCAACATGTATTAAAATAAGCATAATTACTATGTATACTGTTGGTGTTCCTGTATTAAATAAATAAATAAATATTCACGTGTTGTTTGTTTACTAGGCCTGCAATATGCCTAGTTTTAAGTCCTACTCTAATGGCGAATACAGTATATTATAAAGACGAGGTAAGATTTTTAATAGATCAAGTAAATGACGACATCACGTTTCGGGAGCAAATGCGTAGACCCTGTCGAGACCTGCATTTTTAATTCAATAAATTGAATTTTCTCTATAATTTTTTTCATCAGAAAATCTGTTGCTAGTCCTACCAAAAGCATCGTGTACCTACATACCATGACTTGATAAGCTATCATGTCAATTATAAATAAATAAATAAATAAATAAATAATGCCGGACAATTCACACAGCATTATCTAGCCCCAAGCTAAGCAGAGCTTGTGTTATGGGTACTAGATAACTGATATACATAATATAATACAATACGTAGATAGATATTTTTTTATTATATATATAGAAAACGACCAGAACACCCTGAACAAATGTCTGCAGATCGTACACACATTTGTCCCGAGGCGGGAATCGAACCCGCAACCTTCTGCGTCGCAGGCAGACCTTCGCCCACCGCGCCACATCGGTCGTCATATGAATTCAAATTCATCAGTTAGTTTATTTCTACAGTTGATATTATTATGCACACTTATTATGGGTCTGTGACCGCTCGGCCCATTCGAATATAAGACTTCAATAATTACAATTACAGAATAGAAATTAAATTATGTCTAGTATTTAAAATTGTCGAGTCGAGGTTCCAAGGCGAGCAAATGCGTAGGCTCTACCGTGCCCTGCTAGTGGTTTCTTTTATCACTTGTTTTTTGTGTACGTAAAAGTGGAAACTAGTCAAATAAATACTACTACTATTCCACAGAAAGTTATTTAATTTATTTATTGAACATTGGCATTTATTCTGTGGAAGATTTTCTTAATTTTAAGTGAATTTAACAGACATTTTAATAATATTTCCAATTATTTATAAGTTAATTACAATGACATCTAATTTTAATGTATATAATTGTAAGTTACACACCTAATATATTCACGTGCCTGTACTCGGGCGAGATATGCAGCTCTACTGTATTGTTCCACGAATGTTTTTTGTACCATGTCTTATGTGAATAAATATTACTGAATTACTAAAAATTTAAGTGACAAGACAATCAATTGACTCCAATTCTAACTGGATAATCATTTTTCATGTTTAAACTTTGACTTTTATGAGGGATAAAAAGTTACTGATTTCTGGTTTCTATTAAAATGCATTATCATTTATGACATGTCCTGCATTATTGCGCCTTTTGACAATCTCATTCAAAAGTGGCGTCCACACAATGGGCCTCCCCAACTCCTATGGAAATTATATTATTGTGCACGTTTATTGTAGGTATTCTGTTTTGATTTATACCTTACCCACTTAATCACAATAGTCTGCTTACTTAGAGTATTGTTATTTCTCATCCTGTCTTCCTATTGACATAAGTCAGAGTGTGAAAAGATATGAAGAGTTCAGGATTCAACTTTTGGAAACGCATGAAATTGGCTGCGCTATGAATAAAATGATCATTCATAGCGCCGCCATGCGCCACCGGGGCTGTCTGCCAATTTTTAGACATTATGATATAAATGAATCAATCAATCAATCAATCAATTTATTGCATGAAATACATGTTAAAAAAGTTGTTATATTAGAATGGAATGTCACAATGTATTCTGCCCTATTGGGCGTGCAATGTCTTAAAATTTACAAAAAAAAAAAAAATCACAGTTACAAATTCTAAAATAAATAAAACATAATTTACATACAAAAAATTTACAAGAAAAGAAAGAATCATAATAATAATAACAGTCAATAGAACAAATGTCAAAATAAAAAATAGTTAAAATTTTAAATTGCAAATTAAGTTTCAATTATACAAAAAAATGTCCTACAATTTATCGGTCATAAATTCATTAAAGGAGTAATAGCATTTTATTGTCAAGAGTTTTGTCACCTGCCTCCGAAACAACGCACAAGGTAACTCTCTTATAGACACTGGCAGTTTATTATAGGCGAGAGGTGCTGAGCAGAATATACTTTTATGCATTAGGGTTGTTTTTGAGTTGTGCGTTACAACTCTATGTTTGTCACGCCTATTGCGAACCACGGCATCAGAGAGTTGTTCAAACAGATTTGGGTTATTTTTTACAAACATCACCGTTTCAAATATATACAGCGCAGGAATCGTCAAAATCATATTGATAATCAGCTATCTAATTGTACCTATAGGTAACTGCAAACATCTTTTACACAGTAAATTTATTAAAATCAGTTCTTGAAATAAATAGATATTTTTTTTAAAAATATTTATCGAATTGAAAATGTGTGTTTAATAAGACTGTCACAAATTGTGATGTGATGTATGATGATCTATGTAGATGGACAAAAACCTTCATTTATGAAATAAAAAGCAAAAATTGACTTTCATCCACTCACGTCTTCAATTATTTTAAATCTATTGACCTTGAAACATTCCAATACGCTGTTCTATTCATAAAATAGAGCGTCGTATTTGATCTGTTTATTTTCCTATTTTATGATACTACATCAGCACAGCAGTAGTATGTTCAGTAGTACAATCATTGTGCGTTCGTGAAGACATTGTACCAATCCACGCTCTCTTCTTGGTGGAGGTGGACGTAATAGCTTCGATACGAAGCTACCATCGTTAGGAAGTAGAAGAAGACACACTGTAAAACAAAAAAAAACATTTAAATAAATTGCTAACCTTTTTAAAGTGGCTTTTCGGGGCTACAATCAAAAGCGGCATAACCTCTGTTTATTTGTTCATGACATCCCATTGAAAGCCTTGCTCCATCCCGTAATAAAATCACGTCATCTATTAGTTCAAGGGGTTTTCTTTTTTGGGAAACACCTCAGTATACTACTTATCGGAAACAAAAAAAAAGACCAAGACCCGTTACTTAAGAGAACATTGGGCAGTTACCACCTTCTATTAGTATTAGGTACATCTGAAATTTTGGGTCCGGTAGTAATTTTGTAAGCTGATTTATCAGAAAAATGTTAATATTCAGACACGATTCAATGAGACTTTTTGTTTTCTTGACAATCATCCAACTTATGCTAATATCTTGCAGTGTGTTATAATGTGCCAAAACACCTAACACCTAGGAATAGAAAATCTCAGAACACCACACACACTATGAGACATAAATAGCCCTTTTTATGTGGTTTTTTTTTAATTTTAATTTGATCAAACCATAAATCTTACGAAAAGTTATTTTTAAAAGTAGTAAATTGTGAAATCGGTTGCGACTAAGGAACTAGTGGTTATAGTCACCAATATAAACCAAGTTTATTTTTACTACGAAGATATACCTACTCAATTTAACGACCGAGCGAAAAGAGCAGTTTTAGAGGCAACATGGATGACCTTCCAGATGTGTTCTTAGTGTATTTTATATTGTAATCCAATGTGGAATTGTTTTTTATGTGTCTTCGACTGGTACCAACAAAACAAACGTACCTACTAAAGACCTACTACTTACGAACAATTGATCAAATTGTCATGAAATTTTAATTTTATAATATTGTTATTTTATGATTCGCCTTTATATTTAATATATATTTTATCAATCAGGAGGACCAGTTGATTGATTAATTGATCCAGACTACTACAGGACTCCGCACTGCTGCACCCGAGAAAGCTGGCCTACGTTTTACTGAACCAGGGAGTATGACTTGATAGGTTATAGTGTTAGCGCAGTACAGACCCTTTTTTTTTTTTTTTTTTTATGCGGCGAGGAAATTCTTTACGAATAGACTGGTCTGGGGGGGACCAGAATTATGTGGGACTCGACGCCCTGAAAAGGACGTAATACCCACTAAAACCTCTCCGGTAACCCTCTCTCGCCAGTCGCCATTTTTGTGCCAAACACATGACAGGACAGACGCACACTCAGTTAAAAGCGCGCGCATCACTGCCCCGCGTGTCCCACATCTGTGCACGAGTACCGCAGGTTGCGTCCCGCGTGTCTCGCGCCATCCATCACCTTTCATTAACACAAAACCTTATGGCTTCATGGCCCACACATACGTCGTCACATCTATCCTTCCTCATGGCGCCGCCGTATCGGGTTACTAGATACGGCAACAACCCCTCTCCTCTTCGAGCGGCAAAGGCCTTTCCCCAGGCCTCGCGCCCGAAGATCACTCTGAGGCAGTACAGACCCTAGGTGCAGAGCACATACCGACTCGCAGCATCATATCTGGACAGGTTAGTGGAATCCTATTGTGCCTCACATCACGCATTTCATCATTCAATTAATTATTCATGTATCACTTTGTCATTAGTCTAGTTTATTTCGTAGATACAGTCCACTCTCATTAATTTAACTAATTTCATTTCGTATTTAGAAGCCTGAAGCGTTGAACATTTGGTCTATCTCTAAACCGAATTTATATAAGATCCATCCAGCCTTTTCATGTTGAGAACCTATCAGAAAGATTTAATTAGTCTCGTGATGTAAACGATATCCGTAGTACTTATCTACAAAACTATTTCATCAAAATGGTGCTAATAAAAGAAATTAACGCTCACGTATTGCTACGAATTAGCATCGTTTTTCTTGAAACGGCATCGTTTGTCCAGGATAAACATGATTTGATGGGATTGAAGCTATTGACATTTCAAACATAATGGTCGAATAGCTTCCTGAAATATAATTTGCATACGATTTGCACGTCGTACGACCGGTGTTTGATACCCATGCAAATTGTTTCCGGTCTGAGTGATTTCCATGAACCATAGTATCTCGAGTCGTAACTTATCCAAGCATTAGGTATGTTATTTTCATCATAACTTACGATGACTTTTGCATAGATTTCAACAACAATAGTTAGTATAGTTTTCGTTTCCTTTCATACGACCACGAAGATCCGCCTGCGACGCAAGATTTTGCGGGTTCGATTCCCGCCTTGGGACAAATATTTGTACGATCTGCAGATATTTGTTCAGGGTGCTCTGGTCGTTTTCTATGTATAAATAAAAATATCTATCTATGTAATGTATTGTATTATGTATTATCAGTTATCTAGTATCCATGACAAAAGCTCAGCTCGGCTTAGCTTAGGGATAGATAATGCTGTGTGAATTGTCCAGCATTATTTATTTATTTATTTATATTACATAAAAATAATATATTTAGCGCCTTAGGTACAGGATACTGAGAGGAACTACTTTTTATATCATGACAGTGATTTAGTAGTTGGGCTCTACTTAATGTAGGTATAGAATGATAGAATGCAAAATGCACATCCCATGCTAAGGTATCAGGTACGAAGTGAGCAAAGCCACTTTTAAAAACTTAGTACATTATATGATTCCTGCAATTACCATGTAAAAGCATTTCCAACTTAAAATGTTCCATTACAAGGCACCGTACATCTTGGCCATGAGGTGAATGAGCGTATCTCATGACGGTGATGATGCTGAGGAGGATACTCAGGATATTGAAGACGAAGACTCCCACGTAGAACATATGGAACTGTTCTTGGATTTTTTGAAAACAGAGAAAAAGATTAAATCGGGCACACCGGTATACACTTTTTTTGTTGCAAACGTTCACCCTTGTGTCGTTTATTATAGGTTTAGGGTCATGCTTCAGCACAAAGCTTCATAATAAGTGTAATAAGGAACCAAAAACGTGTCTAAGTTCTACTCGAAATCCTGAAAAAATCTTTGTTTTGGCAGCTAACATTCTATCCTTTATCGTTTAGGTAGTGTCTACCCAAACTTGATTTTTTTTCTCTTATAATAACACTTTTAATAAAATTAATAAGCCTGTGCTTGAGAATTTTATTGATCTTCCAATTTATAGACTTGGAAGTTTGGCATAGTGGTTTCAGCGATGTGCTGTTCAAAATTCAAAGTGCTTTATTTCTTTTAGACCTTACAGGACTCTTGGACACTTCATAAAACTCAGATTACATAAGTAAAACTAGGAAATAAAGTGATAACTTTGATTTTTTGTCGAAATCAATCTTTTTAAGTTAAATTAAAGAACCGAACAAGAAACCTTTACCTTGTTAGTTTGTTAGTAGTTGTTGTTTTAGTGTTTTTCAAGTTTTGCATTAAAAGTGGATACCTCCTCCTGGAGCAGCCTTATTTCACTAGCGCTAGCAGATCCAGTGATACTATCACTGTTGTCAGAAGAATGACAGTGGTATCGTCGTAGAATCCTCTAGGTACAGGTGAAAGAAACGGCAGATTTCATTTATCTTTGCTAGCTAGCATCTACATTCTTAGGTCTAAGTGAATCCTTAGATGATTTGCACGGAGAGATTGATAGATTGTTTTCAAGTTTGCCTAATTCGGTTTTATATTTGCGGTTAAATATTATGGTGTTCCTTTTTCGGTTACCTTCAAATAAAGCATTTTGACTTCTTTTATCTTGGATCTGTGCTTCTTTTCTCAAATGTAGGATGAAGCGATTGATTTTGTGAAACTGGATAGATTAGCACATGAAGCCAAGTCAATTTATATCTTTCAGTAGTGACACGAACTTATTACTTGTATTCCCATCTCATTGTTTTTTCTGCAGTTATTTCAGAATATTGCTAATGACCCGCGAAAGTAAAATCTAAATTTCTGTGAAACAAATACCTAATGGACTATTGGGCAGCTGTACACGCTGCTATTGCGTCGTTTCTTTCCAATCTTTGCTGACGATATAGTCTCGATGATGGTCGAATCCTTTACTGAACTATTAGAGACCGGCCAGCAGTTTAGCTTAGCTGGGGATCATATCTTAGGCCTATTCTTATACTCTAAGACCTAGGTGATCCCGCAAACTCACTATCTGGTTACACTTTTTGGGGTAAAATAATCAATACTTTCCTTAGTCAAAAGTAAATTACGGACACAAAAATGAATCAAACAAATCAATTATACAAAAGTAAAAACATTTATTCAGTGTTCAGTACATAATATTGAGGTCCCTTACCAAGTGATGTACATTCTTATCTAAAAATAAAAAAATACCTATATAAGTTTTATAAAAACACAGTATTCATCAACGAGGCCATCATACCATGCGAAAATACAGCAAGTATTTGGGCATGACTTTAGACGCCAAGCTGCGCTGGAAAGCTCACGTCAAGAAGAAAAAAGAGGAGTTAGAGATTCGCTCTACAAAGATGTACTGGCTGATTGGCAGAAATTCTACATTAACAGTACACAATAAAATCCTATTAAATAAACAGGTCCTCATGCCAATCTGGACTTATGGTATACAGCTCTGGGGCTGTACCAAAAAGACAAACGTAGCCATCATACAAGGATTCCAGAACAAAGTACTCAGGTCAGTGGATAACGCTCCTTGGTACGTAAGAAATGACGATATTCATCGGGACCTGAATATTGAATTTGTCGACAAAGTAATACAAAAATACGCAGAGGCTCATGAACATAGACTTCATCTTTATTTTTATTAGAGGAGTGTGTCCACTTCCAGCAAGAAAGGCAATCGCTTGCGGTGGCTTTCGGCCTGAACAGACTTGACACAGGATTTTTCCACAATATTTTAGCGCACCCCACAACTGAATCAGCTATAACAGCTGTTTCAGGAAGTGAGCCATCACAAGTAGATCAAATTATATTTCGTACATCAGTTCATGGAATTATAGAAATAGAATAGAAATAGAAAAACTTTATTTGTCACTCGTACAAGTAGGAACAAACATAAATAAAAAACACACAGAAATAACAACTTGCTCGAGTCACAAAAAGGCCCTTGTCTCAGCATAATGTTAGTCGCGTTTGCAACCAACGCTGATCTTCCGACAAGACCGTTTGGTGACGTCACGGAAAATGAAACAACTACAATACAGTATTGAATAGAAATATGCACGAAGGAGTTGATATACACAAAAATAAAAAAATGAAAAAACAAGAATGAAAAAAATAAATAAAATTGATGTGAGATCTACAACTGACTGAAGTTTTTCTGTTACAAGTTACTTGCGCTTATTGTTGTTACAGTTACACACAGTAGATAAACTCTTCACAACACCATTAATTATATTATAAGCTAAAATGTATTGTATTACACAGAATAACTATTATACATAGGTAGTACTTATTATAAAATACTTGAATCGCTTTTATGACTCTCCTGTTTCTTTTGACCATCAACAATAAATTTACGTAGTTTAATTTTAAACCCATAAAAAATATTAATAATATATATAATATACTTATATATAATATAATTATAAATAAGTAGGTTTAAGTTTGTATCTGGTTTTGGTTTTAGTTCTGTTTGTAATGTTGTACATATTTTATAATTTGTAGTTCTATTATCATTTTCAATTTGTTATTATTTGTAAAAAAGTATGTTGTGTATACAATGGGACTGACATGTTAATATAAAACAAAAGTCCTTAAAAATAAATGAGATTAAAAAAAAAGTAGACTTCACCATCATGTGAATGTCGAGGCGATCCAGATCCTCGACAAGAAGAATAAGAAGGCTCAAAAGAACAAAACCTTTTGAGTTAATGTAGTGATAACTATAGTGTATGTGCATAAGTGCTATCTGAACCAAGTGTCTTAACACATAATCTAGTCTAGTCTAGTATATAAGAAAAGTGCCAATGGACACTTTCTTAGTATGAAGTTTTTATAAAAATAAGTTAAAACAAAATTACCCATTAGCCAATTCTGTGGCTAGATTGTAATTATACTCTAGTGTATGTGTATACAATAGATAATTAAAAAAAATGTTTTTATTATATTTTGAGCATTGAACGTGTACCTAAATGATTTTCATGAGCCACAGCTTTTACAAATAGCTAAACATGTGTTCAACCCAAGTCAAGAAAAGTTATTTGATTTATTTGAAGGTACAAAATGTAAATGTTTCAATAACTGTCTTTTCATTACGCTTTATACATACTTATATTTTGTACCATTAGGTATTTACTGAACTTTTTATTTTTTATATACCTTACTTATCAAAGAAACCTGATGCTTTAAAAAATATACAAAAGGACATTTTATATTTGTTTTTTTTTCTATTCAAATAAGTATACAAACATTCCTTGTACACAACGATTTTCAAGAAAAACAACAGCATACAATCGGCTTACGATATAATTTCAAATTCCTTTGAGTTTTTTAAACCTCATTTTCGCACCGGCATTTGACACTGGCACAGCGCGTGTCGGACGAATCGTCAGGCACTTGTTTTCTTTATTCCAATACAATTTCGTTAACTCTGACAAACTCGGATAGTTGTGCCTTGCTCAAATCTCAATAGTTCTATTCTTCCTCCACCAATATCGCCGCATCTTTGACGTTCGTGGCATTCAAGGCGATTTTGCATTTGTACATAAGCTGCAACCACCATCCCAGTGCAAGCAACGTGCCCAACTAAAAATAAATGATTACTTGCATAGAAAAAATTAACAAACTCGCTCAGCCTAGTGTGGGGATTTTTTTTTCTAGTGTTCTGATCGCATATTAGCCTCTCCTGAAAATTTTATTTTTGCTTTCTTTTATAGGTGTAAAGTGTAAGAAAGTTATTTCGGTGGCCAAAAAATAATTGTTTGACAGGGTGGTCTGCGTAAGACGTGTCGTTCATAGGTAACTGGTAAGTCGAGGCGAGTAAAAAACTTGGTTTTCATTGAAGCTGCGCGGTGTTACGCCCCCGTGCAGCGGTCGCATCGGTCTGCCGCCGCCGTCCCATCGGATTAATAAATAAAATAGATAGATAGATAGATAGATAGATGGTTTATTCATGAACAATGTTAACAATCGTATTTGAATATTATGAGAATCTTAAAGTAGACTTACCATTAAAACTAAAAATATGATTATAAATAAAATTAAATACATTCACTCATAAATCTAAAGAATACTTTCAAAATTAGAGTTTGCTTACCTTGTCAAAATTATATTATATTGCTTATATAGTCACAATTTAAAGTCATCTAATGAGTACAAGCACTTTTCCAACAAAAGCTTTTTCAATTTAGATTTAAAAATGTCAGGATTATCAATGCTTTTTAAGTCAATAGGTAGGGAATTAAATAATTTAACAGCTTGGTACCTAGAGCCATGCTTCACAACATTTAACCTAGGCTGAAAAGGAGTGTCGAGATTCTTTCTTCTTGTACTTATTCTTATTTCCTTTTGTTCAATCGATAAATAAATATAATAAATAAATAATAAATAATGCTGGACAATTCACACAGCATTATCTAGCCCCAAGGTAAGCAGAGCTTGTGTTATGGGTACTAGATAACTGATATACGTAATATTATACATTACATAGATAGATATTTTTTATTATACATAGAAAACACCCAGACCAACGGAACAAATTTCTGCAGATCGTACACAAATTTGTTCCGAGGCGGGGATCGAACCCGCAACCTCTTGCGTCGCAGGCAGACTCTCGCCCGCTGCGCCACTGAGGTCGTGATTATGAGAATTAAGGCGAAATAGGTTCGCTTTTTCGAGACAAGGACGAGTGAACACCGCGCGGTGAAGTCGAGAAAGGGAGGCAAGAGCTGGCCCGTTTCATTTTCACTGCTTTTTATTTATAAATTTGTTATTCCCTAAAATAATACTCTTTCGCAATAAAATAAAACCATAATCTTCTAAAGTGTTTAGTTAAGTTTTTTTTAGACGATACCTATTTCATTAAAATAAGTTAAATAAGTAGCAAATGAAACTGTTTCTCCGTAGTAAAAAAAAATTTGGAGAAATCTTTGTGATTTTTTCTATCGAGTCAAGTTGAGTCCATCGTGTTTCGACTCCCATAACGGTGACATAAACTAGCCATTTGTTTGATAGTGACAGAATTTCGTATCTAGTACAGTATGTCATTTAATAAGGTTATGACGATAATGCTTTACCCCTTATTTTATCACATTAGTTATCGTATTCTCTTTGTTTATCATTTTCAAGATTAATTTTTCAGACGAAACGCAGCCTATGTCCTTCTCCGGGATGCCATTTTTAGCCGTTTGGGCGTGTAAGTCTATCAGACAGACTTTCAGATTTAAAATGTTTGTATTTTTGTTTTATCATCATCAGCCTACATTACTCCACTGCTGGACATAGGCCTCCCTTAATGAGCGCCATAGCGCTCGTCTTCAGCTTGCCCCATCCAGCATCTGCCAGCAGTCTTTAGCAGATCGTCAACCCACCTGGTCGGAGGGCGTCCTACACTACGTTTGCCGAGTCGCGGTCTCCACTCAAGAACACGTTTACCCCAGCGGTTGTCGGTTCTTCTCGAGATATGGCCAGCCCACTGCCACTTCAGCTTGCTAATCCTTTGAGCTATGCCGATAACCTTGGTTCTCTGTCGGATGTATTCGTTGCGAATCCTATCTTTCAGAGCAACTCCGAGCATAGCTCTCTCCATAGCTCGCTGGGCGACTTTAAACTGGTGGACCAGCCCTACCGTGAGTGTCCACGTCTGAGCTCCGTAGGTCATGACGGGTAGGACGCACTGATTGAAAACTTTCGTTTTCAAGCATTGCGGTATGTACTCGAATGACGAGAAGCGACCGAAATCAAAAATATCACTTTATTTTCGTGTCAGTGTTTTATTTTAAGAATTTGACCTTTTTTAAGTGTACATTTTTGTATTTATGGAAATAAAGACTTTTTGATTTGATTGACTCGACGTAGTTTTCCAGTGAGTGAATTTCGAGTACATCGGGGGTACGCTTTTACGTTCTTTTTTCATAGGTGGTGCTAGTTTGAGTTAATATAGGCCCTTAAAAAGCGAAACCTCGCATAACGGGGTCGTAAAGCGGGGTATTACTGTACCTACCTAGCCGATACCTACTCTTTAAGACAAAGAAAACAAGATAAAGTTTATACAAAACCTACAATATGATAAGGTACCATAATATTATATAAATGTATCAAAACTGTGTTGGAACACCAAACGTTTATCATGGGGATTTCTTCAGGGTTATAGCCGTTTCAGCTGTCGCACTTAATCCGATTACGTCCATATTGCATTCGTCAAACTATTTTATACTAGCGGCAGCCGGCGGCTTTGTGCGTGCTTTTTAAGGCGCATACCCCACCCAAACTAGCGCCGCCACCTACTTTATGTTATTATTCCGTTTAAGGCTTGTCTTACGAAAAAATCATCATTTTTATGATATTTGAGATCCTACTGCTGTTCAAATATGAAATCTAGGATTCTTAAACTCCTACACCTAATATTCCATTTCATTCTGTACAAAAGCGCCAAGATAGTTTTCTGATTAGTTGTAAAAGTTTGATCAAAAAAAATATCTAAAATATCTCAATTTTGGTACAAATTTGCCTTCTTCTCCCAAACAATATGACTTATTGACTTAATTTTTATTTTGTACAATAAAGCAAAGGCAGTGTAATAGATTCGCCAAAATAAATATTTGATTTCTTGAGCCGTACTCTTTTAATTAGAAGAAAACTTGATTATTGCACTTGATTTTTGCACTCGCGTTTTACTCTGTCCGCTCCTATGAACGCGAAAAACTATGCCTATCTTTTTCACAAAATGGCCTGTGAAGAGGCCCCTTAACAGAAGAATTTTCAAAAATCCATCTTGCAGTTTGTGATATATCTATCAAAGGATTTTTTTAATGACTCTAATAGTTTTATTCTATTTCGTTTAGGCAGAGATACGAAAATAGATTTTGGTGGCCACCAAGGGCAACTTCGTATCTCTGCCTAAACTAAATAGAATAAAACTATTACAGAGGCATTAAAAAAAAGCTTATGATTGGTATCACAAACTGGAAGATGGATTTTTGAAAATTCTTCTGTTAAGGGGCCTCTTCACAGGCCATTTTGTGAAAAAGATAGGCATAGTTTTTCGCGTTCATAGGAGCGGACAGAGTAAAACGCGAGTGCAAAAATCAAGTGCAATAATCAAGTTTTCTTCTAATTAAAAGAGTACGGCTCAAGAAATCAAATATTTATTTTGGCGAATCTATTACACTGCCTTTGCTTTATTGTACAAAATAAAAATTAAGTCAATAAGTCATATTGTTTGGGAGAAGAAGGCAAATTTGTACCAAAATTGAGATATTTTAGATATTTTTTTTGATCAAACTTTTACAACTAATCAGAAAACTATCTTGGCGCTTTTGTACAGAATGAAATGGAATATTAGGTGTAGGAGTTTAAGAATCCTAGATTTCATATTTGAACATCAGTAGGATCTCAAATATCATAAAAATGATGATTTTTTCGTAAGACAAGCCTTAAACGGAATAATAACATAAAGTAGGTGGCGGCGCTAGTTTGGGTGGGGTATGCGCCTTAAAAAGCACGCACAAAGCCGCCGGCTGCCGCTAGTATAAAATAGTTTGACGAATGCAATATGGACGTAATCGGATTAAGTGCGACAGCTGAAACGGCTATAACCCTGAAGAAATCCCCATGATAAACGTTTGGTGTTCCAACACAGTTTTGATACATTTATATAATATTATGGTACCTTATCATATTGTAGGTTTTGTATAAACTTTTTGTTGTTTTCTTTGTCTTAAAGAGTAGGTATCGGCTAGGTAGGTACAGTAATACCCCGCTTTACGAACCCGTTATGCGAGGTTTCGCTTTTTAAGGGCCTATATTAACTCAAACTAGCACCACCTATGAAAAAAGAACGTAAAAGCGTACCCCCGATGTACTCGAAATTCACTCACTGGAAAACTACGTCGAGTCAATCAAATCAAAAAGTCTTTATTTCCATAAATACAAAAATGTACACTTAAAAAAGGTCAAATTCTTAAAATAAAACACTGACACGAAAATAAAGTGATATTTTTGATTTCGGTCGCTTCTCGTCATTCGAGTACATACCGCAATGCTTGAAAACGTAAGTTTTCAATCAGTGCGTCCTACCCGTCATGACCTACGGAGCTCAGACGTGGACACTCACGGTAGGGCTGGTCCACCAGTTTAAAGTCGCCCAGCGAGCTATGGAGAGAGCTATGCTCGGAGTTGCTCTGAAAGATAGGATTCGCAACGAATACATCCGACAGAGAACCAAGGTTATCGGCATAGCTCAAAGGATTAGCAAGCTGAAGTGGCAGTGGGCTGGCCATATCTCGAGAAGAACCGACAACCGCTGGGGTAAACGTGTTCTTGAGTGGAGACCGCGACTCGGCAAACGTAGTGTAGGACGCCCTCCGACCAGGTGGGTTGACGATCTGCTAAAGACTGCTGGCAGATGCTGGATGGGGCAAGCTGAAGACGAGCGCTATGGCGCTCATTAAGGGAGGCCTATGTCCAGCAGTGGAGTAATGTAGGCTGATGATGATAAAACAAAAATACAAACATTTTAAATCTGAAAGTCTGTCTGATAGACTTACACGCCCAAACGGCTAAAAATGGCATCCCGGAGAAGGACATAGGCTGCGTTTCGTCTGAAAAATTAATCTTGAAAATGATAAACAAAGAGAATACGATAACTAATGTGATAAAATAAGGGGTAAAGCATTATCTTATCTATTACTTATTGACTTAATTTTTATTTTGTACAATAAAGCAAAGGCAGTGTAATAGATTCGCCAAAATAAATATTTGATTTCTTGAGCCGTACTCTTTTAATTAGAAGAAAACTTTATTATTGCACTTGATTTTTGCACTCGCGTTTTACTCTGTCCGCTCCTATGAACGCGAAAAACTATGCCTATCTTTTTCACAAAATGGCCTGTGAAGAGGCCCCTTAACAGAAGAATTTTCAAAAATCCATCTTCCAGTTTGTGATACCAATCATAATCTTTTTTTTAATGCCTCTGTAATAGTTTTATTCTATTTAGTTTAGGCAGAGATACGAAGTTGCCCTTGGTGGCCACCAAAATCTATTTTCGTATCTCTGCCTAAACGAAATAGAATAAAACTATTAGAGGCATTAAAAAAATCTTTTGATAGATATATCACAAACTGCAAGATGGATTTTTGAAAATTCCTTTGTTAAACGGAAAAATAACATAAAGTACCTAGGTGGCGGCGCCACTTTGGGTGGGGTATGCGCCTCCATGCCCAATTTCATAAATATCCATCCAGCCGTTTAGGCGTGAAAAGGTAACAGACAGACAGTTAGACAGACAGAATTACATTCGAATTTATAATATTAGTATAAACCAGTTGTTAATGGTACCAGATGATTTGATATTTATCGATCTCTTTACTTTAAATGATAAAAGTTACTTACTTGAGAGTTTGAGGGTGATCAGAAACATCTTAAAACCAGAGAAAATAAGAAGCACGACCGCTCCTATCAGCAGCAAAATTAACAATAAAATGTTGAACAATATACAGTGTGGAAATTAAACTCAGGCCCTGGAGGGAAACTACTTAAAATCCTTAAGCTAGCTCATTTTACTTAAAGGAGACATTCCTTTATTTTTAAAAAGAAACAAATCTGCATTAAAATATTTTTTTAAACTCGCTTGCTTCGCCCGGGACTCGAACCAACTAAAATTTAAAAAAATAAACACTCTTTATTTTATTATACTAATCGGTAGTATTAATATTCAGGATAAAGTTTCTCTAAAAAATATTTGGTTACTGTTCACTTTTAACAAGTAAAAGACACGTAACAGTTCTGTTATCTCTCCAACACAACACGATTAGATGGCCTGCAAGAAGTCCAGACCTGACGCCCATGGACTTCTTTTTATGGGGTCATGTAAAAAATGTTGTTTATGAAACTTGCTATGAAACCGTTCAAGAGCTAAGGATTGCGGTAGAAAATGTTATCAGGGGCATACACCACAACACTTTGCTGAAGGCTACAAGAAATGAATTTCAACGGCGACTAATGTTGTGTAGCCGGAACGACGGGGCTCATTTCGAACAATTTATCAGTTAAATAATTTAAGTGTTACAAAATTGATAGTAAAATAAAGTTGATGTTAGATTTAACGATTATTTTTATTTTTAAGACCAAATGTTTGTTACAGAAACTTTATCCTGAATATTAATACTACCGATTAGTATAATAAAATAAAGAGTGTTTATTTTTTTAAATTTTAGTTGGTTCGAGTCCCGGGCGAAGCAAGCGAGTTTAAAAAAATATTTTAATGCAGATTTGTTTCTTTTTAAAAATAAAGGAATGTCTCCTTTAAGTAAAATGAGCTAGCTTAAGGATTTTAAGTAGTTTCCCTCCAGGGCCTGAGTTTAATTTCCACACTGTATAACTCAACATAAAGCTGGGTATGTTCTGGAAATAAGAGAAACAACATATTTGATTTACCTATAATAAACACATTAAACACCCACGTAGGTAAGTATGTAAGCAGGGGGCACAATCAGGATAATTTGTAAGAAATTTACATAATCTCAACAAAAAAAACATCCCAACGGGACTTGAACACGCAACCTTCCCTTAGTACGACCTCTGTGGCGCGGTGGGCGAAGGTCCTTCTGTGACGCAAGAAGTTGCGGGTTCGATTCCCGCCTTGGGACTAATATTCGTACGATCTGCAGGTATTTGTTCTGGTCGTTTTCTATGTATAATAAAAGTATCTATGTAATGTATTGCATTATGTATATCAGTTATCTAGTACCCATAACACAAGCTCTGCTTAGCTTGGGGCTAGATAATGCTGTGTGAATTGTCCAGCATTATTTATTTACTTATTTAGTACGGGATGTACCAACCGATTGCGTCAAAAAAAATCAATGTATTTTTTTTGGGAAATATTAAAGTAACTAGTTTCTGTCCACGGCTTCGAATACGCTCTATTTATAGGAAATGCCTTAAGGTTATTTCTATCCCATGAGAACACATTTATGGGATAAAATTGTAATATACTTACGAACCTTTTTATTTCAGTAAATTGCATGCGAAGCCGCGGTCTGAAGCTAGTTAATAAATCTAGTTAATAAATCGTGCTGGAAGACCTTACTGCACTCTTGAACATCATTTTTTTTATTTGAAAAATAGCGTGTACTGTTCTGATGTTGGTGGTTAAATACATTTCATTACATAGAATTTTTACTTTACAAATTATCTGCAACAGTTTTTGATAACTAGCATTATTGTTCAATTTGGTAACATACTCTGTTGGACATAAGACTCAGGACTGTTTATTAGGCATACTAGGTATTTATATTCTATCCTGATTTATTGGTCGTGATAGTTATGGTATTAAAGGACAGGGACTCTCCCAAACTAAATTTATTCATATATTCATATTATTAAACGGGCAGTACACGCTATTTTGCAAATAAAAAAAATTGATGTTCAAGAGTCCAGTAAGGTCTAAAGGAAATTTAACTCTTTGAATTTTTTAAATAAATTGACGGAAAATACCTAGGTAGTTAAAGGTAAATTGAGTGTGCGTCCATTATATCTGGAATAAAGGAAATATAATTTAATAAGCACCTTCCAAATTCCCAAGTTCAGAAGCATGGAAAATCCCATCCATATTATTCCCAATGCAATAATCGTTGGAAGCATTATGTCCAGGACTATCTCCGGGAATTTCTCTGAGAATGAGGTGAGGCCGCAATCTGGACAGGTGCGTCTGGCCACCTGAATGGCGATAGATGTCGCTACCATACCCAATGATAGGAACTGGAATTAGAAAAATACAAAATATATTTAGGTCTAGTACTAGATACAGCCATTTGAGACTATAACGATTCGTCCACAATATTTATATTGCTGGTTTGAATCACTGACATGTAATTGGGGCTTTCATAGGCTAAGACACTGTGCCATGAATAGGTTACGATATTGAAGATAAAGAGGTGGTTGTCATGTGGAATTTGGAGCGAAGGCTATTAACTTATATTTTATATATTTATGGTTACGATTTTGGTTATACGGTTTCTGCATTATTGAGTGCCTCTTCCTAGCTAGCGCCCTTGTCAGCGTACGCAAAAATTTTGCAACGGAGTAGATTAAGCCTACATTAACTCAAAACAAGAGAAAGCGTAAGTCTCAGGACGCTACCCTGTGCCACACCGTATGTAATTTGTTCATCAGCACTAATAATACCTTCAATCTAGACAAATTATTATTAGCGGTTGGATAGGTAATATAATATTTAAAGATGTCATGTTTGACACCTCTAAACTTTTTCCAGTTTATTGAGCAAGATCGGTATCGATTATACAGTCAAATGCTTTATATAAGTCAAAAAAGACATACTTATATTTACATTATTTGTTCATGCTGAATTGCTGAACATTACTGTTCGTGAGAACGTTCAAACGTCAAATTGGCGTTCTAGATACGTCATTTTGACGTTTGAACTTTTTTTGTGTTAATAGCCTTTCTGAAATATTGTATTTTTGATAGGGTTGTTAGAACAGAGATGGGTCTATAGTTACTGACACTGTCCTGTTTACCGCTCTTGAAAATCGGATGAACTAGAGCTTTCTTGAATACGTTAGGGAAAACATCAGTGTCAATTATGAGACTAAAATGTGCGTTATGGAGCCTACTAGGTATCTTTTAGTGAACTTGATCACTTTTCAAGGAATGTGGTCCCACCCAATGGCACAATTACTAATATTTATCAATATTTATTCTCAAATCGGGCACAATATTCAGGTAATAACCGAGAAATCTGAGAACCGGGAATTCTCGGGACCAAAACCAACCGTTACGTTGGGTACAAATCCGATGTCGATGCGGTGAACCCCCAGTTTTATAGGTAAGGTTGCGCAAAGCAAAAAAAAGTCCTTATCGCTTATTACCTACCTACTCCCTGACCGAAGGTAGACATGAATATTTGTGGCAGTGCCAGCATAAAGAGAACTGGATCGGGATTTCCCCTATAATGGTGAATGCACGATTAAAGGCCCACATTCTTAACAGTTAGCTCAAGTGTTTCAATTTTAAATGCTACTTTTAATTTAATTCAATTGTTTGATTGTAATTTTCTTTTTTAAGGCGCATACCCCACCCAAACTAGCGCCGCTAATTGTTGTAATCACTCTTATGTGTTGAACGCAATTTTTTTGTAATTTTTATTTTAAGTCTGAATAATATAATTGAGAGTAATTTGTGAGTAATGTTGATTAATACAAATTAAAAAAAAAAATTGTAGGCTACACCACATATAGTTTTTGTTATATTATCAACAAAATTGTTGTAGTTAGTGGAGATTTTCCAAAAGCATCATATTTAAGATCGCGTTTCAGCGATCGTGGTCACGGGGCGACCCGCCCCGTGACCACGATCGCTGAAACGCGGTTGAAACGTTGGGGAAAAGAAAGCAAAAGGTACGCGATAAATACCCGATAAAAAAATCTTAAATATGTTATCAAATCGCGAAAGTTCAAAAGCATCATGTTGTTTTTTAAGCGTGTTAAATACTATTAGAGTTTATAAGAAAGCGATTCAACCCTTGGTTTTTTTAAACGGGAAAAAATTCTATGTTTCGTTGCACACGTGTGTTTTTAAAATTATATTCGTCGAATTTTCCGTCGACAGATTATAAAAATAATTTCGCTTTTGTATAGTAAATGATCCCGAGCTGGTCCCTAAGGGATTAAAATGGTTTCATTCACGAGGGATTAGTATTATGTTCAGTAAAACTTAAAAACATTGAAAAATTAAGGGATTCGAAACCGATTTTTAGTGGTTTCCATAACAATTAAATTATTAATCACTATCAACTCTTACTAGCCAGACTCCTGAGAATCATGCGTTTTAAAAATGTTCAATGAATTAAGTACTTAATGTACTTTATTTATTTTTCCTATTTAAATTAAATTTATTTATTTTATCAGACAACATAATTAAGTTCATTTTATTATTAGTGAGCTGCTTTAAAAACTATGTTATAACACTAGGAAAGTACAATACATAAATATTACGATATGACAAAAAAGGTGTATAGACCCCTACGCTTGTTCTAATCAAGCTGTCTACCCGATCCCCAATAGACCCTCTACATTATCAGGGACTCGAATAAAGGCCTAAAAGCTTTTTTGCTAAATAAATTTAAATAGGTAGGGTACTCACAAAGGTAGTAAATCCTAAAATCAAACACTTCGTCTCCAAGGAGACACAAGTGCAATCGTTATCGTCACACATTTAAACTTAATAAATCACACTCTTTGAATTTGTTCACAAACTGAAATGTGTCCTAGAGGACCGTTGTAGACGTTCTGTACGTTCGACCCTACTTGCATAAGTGGTACCTGTGAAACACAGGCAAGGCAGGGTTGTCACAAAATGCATCCATAATAGCCGCCGAACAGCGCAGAAGCTCTTTTTTGGGCCTCTGTTAGGAGAGCACTGATGAAAACATAGCATTGTAACCTGCATAGCCCGGACTTGATAAAATATAAACTAAAAAACATCATAAAGCTTATAGTATCTAGTGAATTAGTGGCGAACTAAACGCCTTGGCTCTAGGACTAAAAACATCAAGTGAAGAGTACTAGACTTATCAGGGTGACATGAAGTTTTTTTTTTTTTTTAAATTATCGATCACGTCTTTTTGTCTACATAAGAAACATTGTCTATGACTTCGAATTATTAATTCTATTTATTAATTTGAATAATCTGGATTAAAATCTCTACACCAGACCTAAATCAACAGGTATTAGTATCATAAAGAAATAACACATGTACTTACCAGTAGTGTAACATTCATCCCTATACCAGTCCACTGCTGGACATAGGCCTCCCCTAATGAGCGCCATAGCGCCCTGTCTTCAGCTTGCTGCATCCAGTGTAATATTATGTAGTCAAATTATTTTCCTTAATAAATATGACTCTTTCCTAACATTTTTTTTGTTTGCGGTATTAAAATCCACCAAAATAGGAGTGGTGTGAGTTGCAGAATGAAAAGCAAAACATTTATACGATTCGTCAACTCACACCATTTGGGCAAGACCGATGGTCTCAACATCCTGCAAAATTTTAAAAACATTATGTTTGTATGATAACTAAGAGTTTGGAATCGGTTATTAGTTTTTTCGAAACAATCAAATTATTCATAACGTCATTATTTGATTATGGAAGGACTATAGGAGAGGCCTTTGCCTGACACTCCGGTAAAAACAGGAAAACAAAATTCCCTGAATAATGACATACCTACAAATTATTTTGACAACCCTATTAGATTTCTGGGTCTTATCCCTCTTGAAACCTACGTATGTACCTTTAATCAGGCGTTATATTATTATTAGTATAGTCTCGTATCTAGTGACAACCACAGCTAATTATATAATAATATCTATATTAATATTATATGACGAATGTGTGTCTGTTTGTTTGTTTATCCGGCCTTCACGCCATAACTAAGCAACCAATCGACTTGATTTTATGCTTTGGCTTAGAGTTAGTTGAAAGGATGGAGAGTAATATAAGCTACTTTTTATCCCATGAATCAGTTCCCATGGGTAGAAATAAACTTAAGAGCGGGCCTAATGCAAAAAATTGTGTGGATAGGCATAGGATTTCGCGTTCATAAGAGCGGGACAGAGTAAAGCAATGTCAGTGCAAAAATCAAGTTTTTGCTTCTTTTCTATTAATGATTCAAAATTAAAGAATTAAATAGAAAAACTAAACAATTACTTAAATAAAACAGTAGTCTGGCTATGTAATTCGTAAAAAATAATATGGTGTTGTCGCTGATACTTTAGAGCATTTCAATTAAAACAGTTTTTTCAAAGCGATTTTTGTATAATTTTTTGTAAGGAAACCAGTTTATTTTTCAACATTCTATTCGATTACTCGACTTCTATGGGCTTTCCCCTACCTATCGTATTTTTTTAATTAGAATATTTAAGTTCGTTACCATAGATGTAGGGTTTAAAAAATACACAATTTACTTGATTTTTGCATTAGGCGCACTCTTAAACACCGCATGCGAAGCCACGGGCAGCCGCTAGTACTACAATATGAACAACACAGTTTAAGAATCAATGATTATACATTATTGAAAGGATCTACTTGCCAGTTACAGGGGCAGATCGAGGACGCGTTTGGGGGCTTTCTACAAAAGTTATTAAACTGAGCTTACGGTTTTAGGACAAAATGTAAAAAGTTAGTCATTCAGGTTAGGTTGCAGTCGTGTAATGGAGTTCACAAGCTCGTAAGTATGCATGTTCTTTATGTAGGTATGTTCGTGAATTTCTCCATTAAATAAGGTCCTATTTTGAATATCTTTCGAGGTATTGGGCTTTGAACGGATCACAAAAAATTAGTACATACTTACAGTTGAAAGAACTGAGCTAACTGCAGACTGTTATACATACAATCAAATAATTTAATTAATAATTATTTTCGGTCTGTTGCGTGACGATGGTAAGAGGCCCGATGGCATGACTCTAGTCCCATGGGAGTTGGGGAGGCCTATTGTGTGGGACGCTACATGTGTCGACACACTCGCGCCTTCCCATCTTCCTAGGACTTCCGTGAGGGCTGGTGCGGCGGCAGATTTAGCCGAAGATCTCAAGAGGCGCAAATATGCAGGTCTCGACAGAGCCTACACATTTGCTCCCCTTGGAGTCGAGACCCTTGGTCCGTGGGGTACCGAGGCTCTCCGGGTTTTCAAAAAATTATCTGAGCGTCTGGTCGAAGCGACGCGTGACACGAGAGCTGGTGAGTATCTGGCACAGCGCATCAGCATTGCTATACAGCGCGGCAATGCAGCCAGTGTCTTAGGCACGCTTCCAACTGGTATTGATATGGATCAGTTGAGCTACCTGTAGATTGTTTGCAACAGTTTGCAGATAGCTTAATTGTTTCTATTGTAAATACTAGTTTTAATTTTTTGTTATTTGATTGTTATTTTCTTTCTGATAAAAGTATTAATTATTTAATCAGGTCTTCTTTTCCTTACTCCGTGCCTGTTCCGATTGAGCTATTTTTATACTACTCAGCGTCCGGTAAGCTACTTATAAACTACAGGTACCTTAGTACCTTCTACAAAAGGCTATGGTGTTCGTTTCTAAGAACTCTGTCTGATGCTTAAAAGTCGATTCCCTGCATATTATTACGGAATGTCGTCATCAAAACGATCAGATTTTAATAACCTTCGGTCGGGTAAGCTCTTCAGTCAGTGTATATTAATCTACGGCTATTTTAAGTGGGTTCTAAATATATTTTTTTATTTCATTGGAGATATTTCATATGACTTGCCTGTATGACTTTAAGATGGCTCAATTTAGCGATGTTTACCCTTACTTTTAAATACAATGTGTATTTGGGGATACTTCAGTCAAGCAGGTAGCTCGCGAAAGAGCCCATTCTGGGGTATTGTTTAAGATTTCTGGGTAAAGGCAGCATTCATTGTAACGCCAGCATGCCAGTTTCATCACGATGCTCGCCAAAAGGTCCACATCTGTCGGCCACATGTAAGGGGTAGATTTCGGGGAAACACGGTATTTAACCAAGGTGTAACCTTTAGAATTATTTAAAGCTTTCACAAATACTAGATTGGTTCACCGAAAATAACCTCTTACTCAATGATTAAGGAACCAAAGTTGAGCTACCTGTAGATTGTTTGCAACAGTTTGCAGATAGCTTGATTGTGTCTATTGTAAATACTAGTTTTAATTTAAATTTATTATTTGATTGTAATTTTCTTTCTTAATAAAAAACCAAATGCATAAAACTCATGTTACCAAATGTAAGAGAACTCACAACTTAGATAATACTAAAGGCTGAGATTGTTGACTTTGTAGATTCAACTGTTTTCCTAGGGTTACATTTTGATTACCGCATAATAAAAAAACCCACGCTACTCTTTGAGGGAATAATTAAAAACATATGCAGGGCTATAATAATATAGGATAATAATTACCTACTATTTATTATTTATTTGACCCTTCTTGTTTGCATGAGGCATGTTCAGGAATGGACGTGGTGCTGATGTTTTAATTTGTTAGTTTAATTAAACTCCCTAATTTTCCTCCTCGAAAAAATCTGTTGCTGTACCTATATACAAATTCATTTTACTACATACCATGAGTTGCAATGCTATCTCATAAGGAAACGAATTTTGATTGAATGCATCAGTTTGTTTATTTCTAATATGCTGATATTATTATGCGCTCTTATTATTAGAATATAAGAGTATATTATGACGGTACCCCGAGCCAAACTAGCGCCGCCGCCTATTTTATCTTATTATTTCGTTAAAGAACGGTAAATCCAATTTTATTTTTCAATAAATGTTTTTAAACTTACGCGATCTGAACACATAATTATAAATACTATTTAACGGGTATTTATCGCGTATTTTTCAGTTATTATTTACCTATTTTTCAGTCATCCCGTGACTACGGCAGTTTGTAAACCTGTCGAAACGTCGGGAAAAATAGGTAAATATACGCGATAAATACACCTATTATAAGTTTTTTTAAAGCCTCTAGCATAGCTTTATTTTGTATAGTTTAGGAGGAGATGCAATAATTGAGTTTGGTGGTGAGGGTGGTTAGAAATAATAAGATAAAATAGGTGGCGGCGCTAGTTTGGCTCGGGGTATCGTCTTAACTTAAAAAAGTACAATCACAAAATAGAGACAAATGATATCTAGTATTTTAAAATTGAAACATTTGAGCTACCTGCAGGCTGTTGCAAACAATCTACAGGTTAGGTAGCAGCTCAGCTAGCTCTATCTAAGACGCGCTGGATATGCTATACATATATACCTACGCTTCTACAACAAAACTCCCAAGTGAGTTGCAAAACTAATCAATGAATAGGTAAATTCAAACAAATTGCTAAACGTGTCCTTTGTTAAAAAGCTAACTCCAAAATATCAGATTATCTAGACGATAAAAAAACGTGGTACGACTTTTGCTCCAACTCGAAAACTAACATTCTAATAAGGTAAAGGTTTCTTGTTTATGTTTCTACTTTACCTTAAAAAGATTGAAGTTTAAGAACAAAAAATCAAAGTGATTTATTTCCTAGTTTTATTTTTGTAATTGATAAGTAAAACTAGGAAATAAAGTGATCACTTTGAAAGAATTTTTTGTGACGTGTCCAAGAGTCCTGTAAGGTGTTTGATGTTTGTTGGCTGCATTGCCCTGCTGCTGCGGTGGCTGTATGGAATCACCGATACGCTACGCCGCCAGTGACTCATCAGCTCTCTAAGGAAAAATTCTGTTAACCAATCGCTGCACTAAGACAGTGGTATAGTCACAGAAATTCTGTTTCTCTAGTTTCTTTCATCTATGGATGATTCTGTGACAGAATCATCCATAGATGAAAGAAACTAGATAGATAGTGCGTGTGGTTCTATTTACACGGAGAGATTGATAGATTGGTTTCAATTCAACGTTGATACTTTTGAGACACGTCTCTCCATCTGTGGTTTCTATCATCAAAAGTAAAATGATAATATGTGTCATTCTGAGACGACGATATCCTTGTTATGGTGAAGCTATTAATGTAGCGATTTTTGGCCCCAGGTCACCTTTACTTCGACCAGACAAAACTGATGAATTTATGAAAACTCGGAGAGCGTCTGCACTTCGGATTTCGAGTCTCGACACCAAGGGAAGCAAATGCGTAGGCTCTACCGTGGCGTATAACGTGCAAGTGGTTTCTTTTATCATTTTGTTTACTTGATTTTTTTGTGTACGTAAGTGAAAACTATGGTGGATGGCACAAACCTATACCCAGCAGTGGGTAAAATTCGGCTGCGGATGATGATGAGGAAGAGGAAAATAGTCAAGAAAAAAAAACTAAGTGTGGAGAAAATCAATTGACTCTTTATTTCTAACTGGATAATAGTTTATTGTTTAAAATTTGACATATAACAGCTTATTTTGTATGCAATATGATAAGTAGTAAAGAAAGAAAAGCTTACTGACTTCTGATTTACATCGAGAAATGCATCATAATTTGTGACTTATCCTGCTTTTTTGCGCCTCTTGAGATCCTCATACATTTGTACAGCGTCATGTGAAACGCTACGTCTGCAGATTTCTGCAGACGTAGTGTTCCACATGATGGGCCTTCCCAACACCCATAGAAAGCATAATATTGTGCACGTTTATTATTTAGGATATTAATTTTGAGTTAAACATACCTATAGTCTAAAGAACCAAACAAAAGATATAAAGAATTCAACTTTTGAAAATGCGTAAACATTCTGTACTCCGCTCTGGCCGTAGTGTCACTAACTACAATTTAGAAATTGTAGTTGTGACACTCCGGCCCAAAAACAGTTCGAACGAATAGTTAGAATTCATTTGTTTTTATTTGTGCCAATGGACTGGACACGTTCTTAGTATGAAGTTTTTAAAAAATAAGTTAAAACAAAATTACCCATTAGCCAATTCTGTGGCTAGATTGTAATTATACTCTAGTGTATGTGTATACACTAGATAATAAAAAAAAATGTTTTTATTCAATTATTGTAATAATTAAGTACACTTAAACGGGCTGCGGCTATGAGTAAAATAATTATTCATAGCGCTGCGCCGCCGGTCTGCCAAATTTTGGACAGCACTTTAACATTACGATATAAAAATAAATAAAGCCATATTTTGATAACCAGCTAATTAAATAGATAGATAGATAGATTATAATTTTATTTATTATAAAACTAAATTAGTAATAATCAGCAGCATAAATAGGACAAACACTAAATAATTTAAATAATAAATACGTTATATTTAAATAAGTTCTTGAAATTAAAACATACATTTTGGTAATACTACCGTCCGATCGCTAAAAGACCGTTACGTGACATTTGGGTAAATTTGAGTTTCACAGCATGAAAGCGCAAATTTAGCTCTATTTATGGGTCATATATTTCTATCGTTTGTAATTACTGAGATATTGGAACTCCATATCCTGCTAACTATACGGTTTTTGAACTTTAATTCAATTCTTAAATACTTAGTTATCTCACTACTGTTTACTACTATTTGCTACTTTGTATAAGCAAACTTAAAAAAGTGATTTTCTGCAGTTTTTGTACTTGTGCTACACTAATAAACCGTTAAGTATCCTTAGTTGGCAAGTCAGTTGGTGAGCTAACGTGTAACGTAAAATATTACAATGCTGAAAGACAGTAACTGTATTTAAGTTGAACGAAGCTGAACGAAGAACTAAGATTTTTTACTATATTTCTCGTAGCCAAAAATGTAAGTACGTCACATAAGGGCCTTTTAGCGATCGGACTGCAGAATATATTAAACGAATTGAAGACGCGAGTTGATAAAGACGTTATGCCACAAATTGTAATGCAGAACCTGCTACGTAGATGGACACACACCTTCATTTATGCAATAAAAAGCAAAAATGGACTTTCATCCACTCACGTCTATAATTATTTAAAATCTGTTGACCTTGAAACATTCCAATACGCTGTTCTATTCATAAAATAGAGCAGCGTATTTGATCTGTTTATTTTCCTATTTTTATAATACTACATCAGCAGGGGCATTATTCCCTTTGACCAAAGTGATTCCTTGCCCAAATCGTGCTACGTCACAACATGTTTTTAACACGAGCGTGATCTTATCGTGCCTTGGGTGTGAAATCAAAAAATGGTATTCTGTATGCGACAAGATTAGTTGTCTATGGCCCGTTTATTGTGTTTCGCATGTTTCGTTCAAAATCTTTATCCAATTTATTCGGAAAATATAGGTTTTATTAAAAAATATTTTTTGTTTCCAATTTTCAATCTAATTAATAAATATCTGGAATTATAACCTTGCATAATCATAACTTATAATATTATAGTGTGATTAGAAAATTTAGAATCCAAATATTAATGAATTGTTTTATGAATTTTATCATCCAAGTTACGCATGACTAGTTTCGGAACGAATAGTTTTCTTAAGCATAACCTTAGCCTAGGAGTATAGTTAGTTTTCTATGACCTTAGCATCCCTAGTACATCTGTGGCATAACCTAAATATTATCATTTGTAAACAAACAATTTATTTCGTAGAATTAACATCTCTTTGTACAATATACATTCAGTGAAGCAACAAAAAATTATATTATCCAACGAAGACGACGTTGGCGCCAACAAAGCACCTATAGGAGGTTACCTACTCAGGGATTCTGTGGCACTTCTATCAATGGACCTGAATTATTGTTCGTGAAGGCTAACAAAGAATTAAATTAATTTAAAAATCTTGAATTGACCACTAACAGGGCTCTGCCCGCAAAACAAACCCTTATTCACCATCCTGCATCACTGACTGCCCTCTCTGAAGAGGTGGCCTCAGTAACGACAACTGTCTACATAGTCCTGGAATGCGAGGGAATAACAGCACTGTGAACATAAATCCTCAACTTGTGGAAGTAACTCCGCAACGCCTGAGGACCATAAAAAGATTCTGCGTTTCTGGACGGAGTTAGGCTGGCTATGCTAGCATAAAAAACTCACATACAACTCTCTTGTGTATAACAAACGAAATACCTAAATAAAGATTATTAATTGGCATATTTATTTTATTTATAAAGTTTATTATAAATATCCTGAAGCGCACCCAAAAAACCAACTTGCAAATAAATAATCTAGCTTATTAATTTCTCAATAAAGTGCCTAGAGGTAATATGCTGTTAGCGTCCACAAATATGCAAGTGTGATGAATGAACCATTCTGAAAGGTACAAAGAATAAAATCCAAAATTTATTGGAGGATAGATCTCAAATTGACAAGTAATGTAAACAACAACATAACCTCAAAAGAAACGAGCCGTAGTAACTATTGCAGGAACACGCTAATCTGTGCCTTAACACGCTAGGAGCAAACGCGTTCATTTGACAGTTCAAATCGTGCGTAAATCGTATCGTGCTACGGCACGGAATCACAAAATGTCATAGAGAATATAGTTTTAACTGATTCCACGCCGTAGTCTTGTCTTAGGTGTGTAACACGCTTGGATTGGTCTTAGGGAATAATGCCCCTGTAGTATGTTTAGTAGTACAATTATTTGTTGACTTTCAGCTGCACAGGTGCGTTCCTGAAGACATTGTACCTATCCACGCTCTCTTCTTGGCGGAGACGGAAGTAATAGCTTCGTATCACCGTTAGGAAGTAGAAGAAGACCACTGTAAAAAAAGTTTAAAATTAAATATTTATTATATTATTATTTTTTATTATTATTTTTTTTTTTTTCTCTTTATTACACAATATTACTCTTTATTACACACCAAATAAGACAAATACACAGGACAGGAAAGAACTTAGATTACGTTGTACAATGGGCGGCCTTATCGCTTTGAGCGATCTCTGCCAGGCAACCTTTATATATATTAAGAAATGAAATAAGTTTCCAGAAATTTTAGACTTCGGCGAAAATTTTTGAGAAACGCTTTCTATCGTTCCCCAATCTGTAGTTTTATTCGTTTAAGGTAGAACACCAAAACGTGTCTGTGGCGGCGATTTGCGACAATATCATTAGTTTAGTACAATAAGGCATCAGAGCTTGTGCTGTGGGCTGTGGGAATTAAAATAATTATACTACAGAACATAATACAAAATATAATACTAGTAACCCAGACCCATTGATTAGATGAGAGTGAATGTACACTACATACACCGGGGGCGGACAGCAGCGCCTCTTGCAGAATAAATCTACCACCGAATTGCGATCCCCAACCCGCATGCCCAGCGTGGGGATTATGGGCATTACCCCCATGAGATAAAAACGATTATCAGGGCGATTATCAGGGGAGGCCTGCGTCCAGCGGACAGTGGACCAATATAGGCTGTTGATTGAGGAATGTACACTAATCGGCACAACTCTTTGTGTTTTTATCTCCCATGCAATATAGATATATTTTGCAGTGTGGACGTGGTTTAACTGTGCCGAAACTCCTTAGACATCATAATCATCAGCCTATTATCAGCCCACTGCTAGACATAGGCCTCCCCTAATGAGCACCATAGCGCTCTGTCTTCAGTTTGCCGCATCCAGCATCTGCCAGCAGTTTTTCGCAAATCGTCATCCCACTTGGTCGGAGGGCATTCTACACTACGTTTTCCGAGTTGCGTTTGCCTTAGACATAGGAATAAAAATTACAAAACACCACAAACCATGAGACGTAAAACTAGCACGTTTAATGTGGTTTTATAATTTTAATTCGATGAAACCAAACGTCTTACGAACATTTATTTTTAAAAGTAGTATATTGTGAAGCCGGTTGCTACTAAGTAACTAGTAGTTATAGTCACGACATAAATCAAGTTTATTTTTATTACGAAGATATACTCTATTTAACGACCGAGCGAGTTTAGAGGCAAGATAGACGACCTTCCAGATGTGTCTCAGTGTATTCTTCGTTGTAATCCAATGTGGAATTGTGTTGAATCTGTTTCCCCGACTGCTACCAGCCAAACGAACTTACGACTAATAACTAACAGAAGATCAAATTGTCATAAAAAAAATTGAAATTTTTGAAATTGTTGGTGAAAAGGGAATTCATGTGCGGTCGAATTTACAAGAGTAGACGTTACGGGAATCTACTTTGGGTATGCAGAGAACGACTTGTTGCCAATGAGTGTTTTTGAAAAAAAAAACAATAATGAACAGAAACATCTCAATGGGGAGGGAGTGCATTGAATTATTTCGCTTATTTTTATTTCCACACTTATCTAATTATTTTTATGTCAGTCAGCTCTACAACTTTAACGACAGCAGACTTTTTATTGCAGTTCTAATATTACTAGAAATACCTGTCTTGATACAGGTATTACAACAATAACACAATTCTGACATATTTTACAAAAAAAATCACGTAATTTTGCGTAGGGGAGGAGTCAAAAATCTCACCAGGGTGAAGGGGGTTAAATTTTTTGTAAAAAATCACGTGAATAATGGACGGCCCCTTAAAACAGACAGGAGCAGAGCCAGAGATACAGAATCCATCTATATTTTCTAAAAGCCAGTTTTATAAAATACTATTTTAACCGTCACTTCGCAAAAGTCTAACGCCTACTAGTATTATTATCTATCTCCTAACCGAATTTACATAAGATCCTTTCAGCCGTTTTATCCTTAAAACGTATCACAGGACTTAATTACTTTCGAGTAGTCGATGTGAGCGATGCCCATAGTAGGTACCTACATAACTACGCCATCAAAATGGTGCTAACAAAAGACATAAACGCACACGTATTGCTACGAATTAGCATCGTTATTATTGAAACGGCATCGTTTGTCCAGAGGAACCATGATTTGATGGAATTGAAGATATAGAACGACATTTTAAATACGGTGGACGAATGCCCGTCTGAAATAGAATTTGCGGGTACGATTTATTAAACACATGCAAATAATTTTATTTCAGATCTGGGTGGTTACTATGACCCACAGTATCTCGTATCTGATTCTTATTTTCATCATCAGGCTTTACGATGACTTTCGTATAGACTACAAAAACTATACTAACTTTCGTTTTTCGAGAGGAACTACCTGTCAAATCATGACAGTAATTCAGTAGTATATAGGGTGCTACAAAATGTAGGTATGGAATAAAACGTAGACGTTTTCGGAAGCAAATATAAACTAGCACATAATATGGTCTCATGTACGAAGTGAGTAAAGCCACGTTTAGAAATTTAATAAATAGCTCCTGCAATTACCATGTGAAAGCATTTCCAACGTCAGCGTGGTCCATTGCCAGGCACCGAACATCTTAACCATTAGGTTAGCGTATCTCATGGTAACGATGATGCTGAGGATGATCCTCACGATATCGAAGACGAAGCCTCCCACGTAGAACATCTGGATCTGGTCTTGGATTTTCTGAAAACAAAGAAAAATAATATAAAGAAAAAATACTAGATGGACACACCTTTCGTTTTAAAAAACCTTTTACTGTTGCAAACGTGAACCATTGTATTTTTCACTATAGGTTTAGGAACGCATCTAGCCGAAACTTCACACGCATTGTTTTCGAATGGACAATGTGAATGTGAAATGAACGCAAATGGCCATGAAGAAAGAAAGAAAGAAAATATTTTTATTTGCGTTAAAACTACACATCACAATAACTTAACTAAATAATCCCAGGCTTAGTGTAAATCTTTTTTTGTGCGTAGCAGTTTTTATGGCAAATATGGCCCACACTTCTTAGCATTGTGCTGGGTGGACCAGGTGTGTCTACCCAGCGCTGGTTTTCAGTGTAGGCCAAAAACCAAAGGAAGGTGAAGGTAGTACTGGACTTCAGGCGGGCGCAGAAGGCGCCTCGCCGCCGGAATGTTAGGTTGGGGCAACACGCATAAGGGCCACCGATTAGGTGTGAACCTCGGCCTAGGCTGTTGCCAGATGCTAAAAGAGGGAAATGGAGGTTTCGCCTAGGTGCATGAATGCACCAATGGGCGGAAGCGGGAAATTCTACGACTCAGTATCCTTCGGGGTCAGTTTTTGGTCGGAAGTGAAGCGGTTATTGTTGCCGTCACCCTCCGGGTTCGCGTCGGCAACTGGGTCACCGAAAAGGTTTCTCGGTCAACGGAGGAGAGGTTGATTTTAGTTGCAAAAAGTGTGTCATTATCATCATCGGCCTAAGTCCACTGCTGGACATAGGCCTCACCTAATGAGCGCCATAGCGCCCTGTCTTCAGCTTGCTGCATCTAGCATCTGCCAGCAGTCTTTCGCAAATCGTCATCCAACCTGGTCGGAGGGCGTAATACACTACGTTTGCCGAGTCGCGGTCTCCACTCAAGAACGCGTTTACCCCAGCAGTTGTCGGTGAAAAAGTGTATGTTCTACTCGAAATCTTGAACGAATGTTTGTGTAGGTAGCACAAACATCCATTCAGGCAGCATCATTCTGTCCTATAGTTTAAGTCTTGTCCACCCAAACTTGGCATGTTCACAATTTTTACCATTTTTACTCTCATATATACACTGTAGGAACTTACTCGGTTCTCCTGCACTTTTTGGCAATAGATTCTTAAATATTGTTTTACCCATTAAATTACCAATACGCGATTATGTATTATACCTAGTTAGAAAAAATGTTTAGAACAAGCATGCGCTTTAGTTTTTCCAGCCAACTAAAACCTGGGTCTCTTCAAGACAGGAGTAAATAGGGTCAATTCTGAATAGGTGTCTTCTAGACCTCCATGATACATCGTTGTCCACATCGTCCCTTACATTCAGGTTAGAACGAATGTCTAACACGATAAAAAAACTTACAGTAACAAATATGAGTAGCAGTAGACATTTTGAATTAGTTTCCTAGTTTGACGATTACCTTATGGAGACCATGAACCAAAGCCACCGTGATGAGTAGTTCAAACACCATCAGAAGTAGACTCAGGCTGATGAGCAGCTTAGAGAACGCCAGATCATCATGCATCAAAACCACTTTGTGATTCGAGTAGTCCGTCAATTTGGAGTTCACTCCGGAGATGTGGATACAGCTGAAGATGAAGTGGAGGGATTGGCATACCTGGAATACGGGAAGAATGTACAATACAATACAATAAAACATTATAAATTGTACACCACAAAAAAAAACAAGAAACAGACATAAAATATATAACAGTTCAATGGGCGGTCTTATCGCTGAGAAGCGATTTCATCCACGCAGAATATAGTTAAATAGATATTGTTAACGTGGGCTTGGAGTTTGTCCCACCCCAACTTTTCCCGCGGTTGTAGAAAGAGAGAGAGAGATGGATATAATTTATTCACAAAAGTTTCGTTACATAACTTGGTTAGCAGTGCTTTAAAGCCTATGTTAGATTTGTCTAAAGACTGGAACTAGGTTGAGATGACTAAGGGATATCCACCGGTGGCGGGGGCACCATGGCATCTGCCATTGGCAGAACAGTTTTACCACCAAACTGCTATCCCCAACCTATGCGATGATATCGTGATGATAGGAAGAACCTGCAGTTCTCGTAGTGTCAGCAAATAGCCAATAACCCTCTATAGACGTTTATGCAGGCGGTTCACGTGCGATATAAGCGCTTCTCTTATCAATCCAATGCCGCTACCACGCAGCAAAAAAATGTGTAAACAAATATGGGTTTTAACTCGATGATATTAGGATACGATTTACAGTGACAATACGGCCTCCCACAAGCGAGTGAACCGCTAGCTATCTGTTATCTGATGCCGTCAATTTGAAATGAATCTAAATGCTAAATAATTCTGTTACGAGTCAAAGCTCAGATTTGAATGCATTGTGTGGTATTATGCGCGCAGCCAAAGATGAGACCTGTCAGATGCTAGTAGAGGGGATTTTGCGCAGGTATAGTCGCGCTCAAAATCCTAATCTATATCTATATATAAAACGGTCCCGTCCCTCCCCTCTCGCCTCGCATACCGCCAAAATGGCCTGCGAACTATCACCTGCGCAGGTAAATACGTGATCCGTCAAGTCTCATCTTTGATTGCGCGCATTATCCTATGATAATGCGCGCAATGACGTAGTGTACGCCACCATCACGGACACAATTTACCAAACAAATTTACTATTATCAACTAATTCTATTGTGTGTGTAAACTTTATTGTTTAATTAATTCTGTGTATATTATATGTGTACTTCTTTACTATAATTCTATGGATTATGTTATCTGAACAAAAAAAAATGAATTGAATTGAATTATACTTATACGCCTCTGATCTTTGACAGCCTTTATATTAAGGTTTTTTATATTATAATGCGTAACTAGCACCGGGGCAGTTTTCTACGAAAATTTAATAACATCCCAAAAAACTTCGACTTCGACTGGACTTGTACCTGTAACGCTCCTCAGCGCATCCTGTATTTTAGGGAGGGTTGCGGGGTACAAGACACGCCGAAGACAAAAAAACATTGCACCTTGAACTGCAACCCTCCTCAGCGCATCCTGTATTGAGGGAGGGTTGCGGGGTCAAAGTCACGTCGACGTCGATTTTTTTGGGATATTATTAAATTTTCGTTTAAAACCTTCATAGTTTTAATGTGAATGTGGCTCGGTGATCTGTATTGTTCTACTAGCAGTGTCTCGGTGGCGCGGTGGCGCGGTGGAGGAGGTTGCGGGTTCGATTCCCGCTTCGGAACAAATGTGTGTACGATCTGCAGACATTTGTATAGAAATATCTATCTATGTATTGTGTTATATTATGTATATTAGTTATTTAGTACCCATAACACAAGCTCTGCTTAGCTTGGGGCTAGGTAATGCTGTGTGAATTGTCCATGAGTTTGTTTCGCGTGCGCGTTATAGACAAGAAGACATTTACGTACCAGTAGCAAGTATGCGATGATGAAGCTGCCCGCCCTCAAATCAACGCATAGACAGCACTTGTTAAAGGTCCCCAACATTTTGTAACTGGAACAGAAATAATACTAGGTAAGAACAGAGCCTAGGCATTCGCTCCCCAAGGAGTCAAGACCGTTTTGAAAAAAAATAGAAGGTTTTCAAAAAGTGATCTGAGCGTCTGGTGGACGCGACGCGTGATCCGAGAGCTCGTGAGGTGAGTATCTGGCACAGCGCATCAGCATTGCTATACAGCGGGGCAATGCAGCCAGTGTCTTAGGCACGCTTCCGACTGGTATTGATATGGATCAGTTGAGCTACCTGTAGATGGTTTGCAACAGTCTGCAGTTAGTTTAATTGTTTTAATTTTATTATTTGATTTTAAAGAGTTGTAATTGAGTTAAGAGTTGTAATATCTTTCTTAAGAAAGCATAGATACCGATAAAAAGTCCCAGATATTTTATAATAACAAAGACCTACATTATATGAATGAAAACTTAACAGAAGCTAATAACAATAACAAGATAACAGCAAGGTTATCATCACAAACACTAAAACACAAACTTCAACAATGCATAATCTCATTATGTGCAGCGGAAATGTTTAAATCTAAATGATGAATGAATTTAAAATTAAAAATTAATTAAGTTTCTGTGCTTTTCTTCAATGGCACAAATATCGTTAAAAAAAATCCACAACCCCTTGGGTTTTATAACCACTTTGCAGTTTAAATTTTTGTCAGATTATTTCAAATACTGCGAAGGCGAATAGGCGAAGGTCTACCTGCGACGCACGAGGTTGCGGGTTCGATTCCCGCCTCGGGACAAATTTGTGTACGATCTGCAGACATTTGTTCAGGGTGCTCTGGTCGTTTTCTATGTATAATAAAAATATCTATCTATGTATTGTATTATAATTATTATGTGTATCAGTTATCTAGTACCCATAAACACAAACTCTGCTTAGCTTGGGGCTAGATAATGCTGTGTGAAATGTCCAGCATTATTAAATATTAAATTAAGGCGCATACACCACCTAAACTAGCGCCACCACCTACTTTATGTTATTATTCTGTTTAACAAAGGAATTTTCAAAAATCCTTCTTCCAGTTTGTGATACCTATCATAAGCTTTTTTTTAATGCCTCTGTAATAGTTTTATTCTATTTAGTTTAGGAAGAGATACGAAAATAGATGTTGGTGGCCACCAAGGGCAACTTCGTATCTCTTCCTAAACTAAATAGAATAAAACTATTACAGAGGCATTAAAAAAAAGCTTATGATAGGTATCACAAACTGGAAGAAGGATTTTTGAAAATTCCTTTGTTAAACGGAATAATAACATAAAGTAGGTGGTGGCGCTAGTTTGGGTCCGGTATGGGCCTTAAATAGAGTGCTTATATTCAGCCCATCGTTGTAACCGCGCCTCTAGCGGAAAGATCTAATACTAAAATGCGCAACTGCTATAGAAGCTTACACGACAATGACAAAATGTAGTGTGACCATGTAGTTTGCATACACTACGTGATAGTTTCTGTGTGTGACGATAGATGTCGTCCTTAAACTATTAGTACAAGAGCTATTAGCGGGTTAACATGAGCCAGTGTTGTTTCCATACTAATAATATAAATTTGAAAGTAGCTCTGTTACCTTTCCCGGCCCACACGGCTGAACAGATCTCATTGAAATTTGAAATTTAGCAAGCACTTTGCTATTTTTTATCCCGGAAAAGCGAGTTCGAAGCCGCTGGCAGAAGCTAGATATATATTATAAGAAAAGGTTGTCTGGAAGAGATAGCTAACAGCGATACGGCCGCCTTTAGCATTTATTTCTCATTGTATTTATTTCTTTACTTACCGTTTTCTGTAATTGTGTGGTACGATAAAGTATTATATCTCTATCTATAAATCAATCAATGGTTGTGACCAAAGTTGCAAAAAACAACTGTCAACCTTAAACAGAAGAAGGATAAGCTAAATTAAGATTTAAAAGGTTCTTACCAATTACTCTTGGTATTATGGTACGTACGTAAGTACCTACTATTTTTAGGGTTACGGAACCCTTAAAATAGTAGGTAAAGGTACCCCTATCTACAGGATCACTATGTTTTCCTTAGATCCGTCTGTCCGTCTGTCAAACCTCTTTTCTCAGAAACTCGTGGAGGTATTGAGTTTAAATTAACATCAAATCAAATACACAAGTTCGTAACGTCTTGGAGCCATGATATAAATAAAACCTCTACGTGAAAAGTTAAAGCCGTTTATGCCAAATTTTTTGTGGATTCAAAGGAATCATATGCACACAAGAGCTGTTAGCGAACTTTCCATTGACCTTACATCATGAAATTAATAAGAAATGACGTTTTATAACACAAGTGAAGGAAAAAACGCGAATTCCGTAAATTTACAGTTAATTAAAAAAAATTGAGTCTTGCCATGGACCAAAAACCTATTAGGGTACGTCCCGTTGGTCTGTAATCATAAAAATTGGCAAGAAGCAAGGTCTTATGGCGCAATTAAAGGGAAAATCCGAAAACCGTTAATTTTAGTTTAATCACAAAAAAATATGATTCTCATCTGGGCTCAAAACATGGTACCTACTTCCCGTTGACCTAGTATCATAAAATTCAAAGCTACAATTTTCTCAAGTGTGAATAACAATCGAACGAAGTGCGGCGCGCGCAGGCAATGCCTATTCCACCTGCCTATCAGTCGTACCAACGCGGGCCTGCGGCAGCCGCTGCGCCGCATCGTCGATAGTATGATAAAAATTTCATTGATATTGACCTGTTCCTACTATCTGAACCTAATTATAAGAAGACATTTTTCTTATAATTAGGTTCAGATAGTAGGAACAGGTCAATATCAATGAAATTTTTATCATACTACCAACGCGGGCCTGCGGCAGCCGCTGCGCCGCATCGTCGATAGTATGATAAAAATTTCATTGATATTGACCTGTTCCTACTATCTGAACCTAATTATAAGAAGACATTTTTCTTATAATTAGGTTCAGATAGTAGGAACAGGTCAATATCAATGAAATTTTTATCATACTATCGACGATGCGGCGCAGCGGCTGCCGCAGGCCCGCGTTGGTACGACTGATAGGCAGGTGGAATAGGCATTGCCTGCGCGCCGCACTTCGTTCGAGTGGTATTCACACTTAAGAAAATTGGAGCTTTGGATTTTATTGTAGGTGGTGGCGCTAGTTTAGGTGCTGTATACGCCTTAAGTAGCACTTCATAAAATTACATTTCAAAACTTTTCCTTTTTATATAATTATCTGCCATTCAACGTAGAAATTTAAATTGAAATATTATTTACCACTCTGAAACAAATCATAAAAAACCTGTATTATTGCTAGTTAAACAATAGACAACTATGTAGTAAGTAAAACTTGTAGTAATCTGTGGATAATGCTGTTGGTTGTACATTTAGGATCACATTGACTAAGAACATTATTTAATAAGTCTGTATAAAGAAAAAAAAAACACTCGCACACCGAGGGTTTCGTCTAATTACAAGACATTGCTTCTTGTCAAATTTATAAACAAGTTTGCTAAAACATCCGATCCAAATCTACAAGGAAAACATTTAGTATTATCATATCAAAAAACCCAATGTTGTTTGCATCTAATAAATTAATAACTCTACAATATGATGTATTATGTTGGTACCTCGGATAACTGAGTAACTGTGGACTACCTACAGTTTATGTGAATTTTGATTTTTATCACGAAGGCATAGAGTTTATAATGAATTGTTTACAAAAGTGGTGGGTAGGTTTTTAAGACGTTTTCCTTGAATGATATAACCGGTTTAAATTTTTGATTTCTTTAAAATTTTATCTTATTGCCAAGTACCGTTGTAGAAGTTACAAAAAATTGGGCGTTGTTGGTCTTCAAACTAGCACCATTTCCAATTTTTTCTTATCTATATTATATATCTATATAGTCACATGATTAATGATTAAAGGAAATTCCTTATTTACAAAATAAGGAATTTCCTTTAATCATAGTCACATGATTAAAGGAAATTCCTTATTTTGTAAATAAGGAATTTCCTTTAATCATGTGACTATCATGTGTATGTGTGTATTAAAAGTTACTTGTAATGAATCTTTATTAATTTTCTGGACGTATTTTTTTTAGTAGTAAGTAGTTTTTAAGTTTATTCGTTATATACAAAAATACAAATCTTTCCTTTCTAAAACATTAGTTTAAATTACAAATAGTACTTATACATATATCAATTTCATAAATAAAAAGGTTTAAATGCGAAGTTTCCTCAGAGAGTTTGTCATTCTGCATTTTCTGTTTCAACCGAACAAAAACTAACAACTACAGAGGCTTTCAAAAAAACTAATCATTAAAGGTACACCTACTAGTAAAATATTACTAGTAGGTATTAACATAGTAAATTAACGTTATATTATGAAAAAAAAGTAGCAGCGGTGGTGTGCAGATCTACAAAGCTTTAAGAAAATATTTACCTACTTAAACATGAACGTGGTTTGCCTACAACTAACCACAATAGGTATCCAAATTATGTTAAATAAAATAAAGATTGGAATAAGTAATCTCACTCGATTAATAACATAAATAGGTAGAAAATATTTTATATAATTTACAAAAGATTAATTAGGTGTTTAAGTTAGTGGTCATATCGCTCAACCAAGAGCGATCTCTCCCATATCGTTACTAAGAGTTAAACAGGAAATCTATGACGTCATTTTGTGAAAAGGGTAGGTATGATATTGATTTTGAGTTCATGGGAGAAGGACAGAGCAGAGCGGCTTAAGCGCAAAAATAAAATATTCATTTATTTGCAAAAATAAGCCGTAGGTTCCCTTGGTATTATTTTATTTAATACGGATAAAAAAATCTCGTGATTGATAGCTTAGGAGAAAAACGAAAACAGATGGCACTTTGTAACATTATTTCTGATATTTAAATAGCTTTTTATATTCAGTATTCCATAAATAGTTTTTCGAAGCATGTTCGATAAAGATAACGTAGAAAAATTGTTTACACGTAACCCAATTCACATTATACTTAAAATACGGTCATTTCAAAAAAGTGCTACTAAATTAAACTGTGGTGGCTGGTGGTAAGAGATCAATGCCTGTTTCTGGTTCCACATTAAATCAGGTTTTGATGTGGTTTTACCAAAGGGTTACATCTCTGGGTTTTACCCACCTCTCTCATTAAGGAAAACGGCATCTGCGCGTGCATCAACTAAGGTTTCAGATTTCCAATGGCATTATTAAACAGAAACTGATTACACAAATCATTGTAATTTAAACCTTCTGTTATTCACATTATGTTCGTTATTTGATTGCACAGGCTCATGTAGGTTGTTTTGGCTCACATTATTAATTTGCTTAGACGATTTTTTACTGGACTTTTTGTTAAGTTGTGATTTATCGCTTCGGTCGTTTTCTATATACTTATAATAAAAAATATCTATCTATGTATTGTAGGTATTATTTATGTATATCAGTTAACTAGCACCCATAACACATGCTCTGCTTAGCTTGGGGCTAGGTAATGCTGTGTGAATTGTCCAGCATTATTTATTTATTTATTTATTATTTATCGCCCGAAATAATTGTAATATAAAGAAACTAACTGATTGTTACTGTTAACCAACGAGTTAAAAGTACCTAGTAATATCAACACAGCAGTCAAACATTCGTTTTATCAACTTTCGAGTAGGTAGGCACTAACTTAAAATCCATTTAATTTAAGATTTGGTGTATATTTTATATATTTCGGTGGTGCAAAACGGGAATTATGCATAACAAGTATTAATTTACTAAAAAAATAGTTCGCTTTCTAACTCTATGATGACGAAGCGTAAACCCCAAAACCCTAACACTCTGACAAAATACAGCATGGAATCAAAACCTAACTACTACCTAGTAAAAGTTATTTCCCCGCTCTGTGGTATCTACCATGTAGATATAAAACGACCGAGGTAAGAAATGCTTAAAACCAAATGAGGAAAAATCCACACAATAACATTGACACGTTTCATTGTAAATACCTGCATAGAAAAGAAATTTCGTTCTTTTTATCAATCCATAGATTTAAAAGAATAAATAACTGCCTAAAAGTGAAGTTCCTTTAGTGGTACTGATACTGTGCTACTGTTATAAAATAAAATTGTTTATAAACATACTCACTGATATTTTGCAATCCTACGCCGTCGCACTACACTGATCACAATGCGCACGCGTCGCAAACTGAACCAAGTTGTAGCCCAGCCACGTATTTAGGGCCAGGTAATAGGGGCAGGATTCAGGGTCTTAAATTAGACAAGAAGCATCTTGAATTATAATAAAATTATCATACCTTACATTGCAAGATATATATTTATCGAAACTAATTTATGTTATAATTGAAACCTAAGCGTAGTATTTGTGCTAGTATAATTAGGTACCTACGTAAGTACGAGTATAAAGGCAACCACGTATGACATGAAAAATATTATAAATTTATTTCTGCAGTAATATCAGGGAATGTTTAACTCGAAATAAATCAAATTACCATTTGATATCTTAACCATATTGCTGACGATGATGATTAATAATATGACAATTATGATCGAAATTAAAGGATATTATTAGATTTCGAAGAATTTATAGGATCCAGGCTACATGCCATAAAATTCATCATATATGTCATCCTGTTTCGCTAGGCTCAGGAGTAAAACAACCTCGTTTATAATTAATAGTCCAAACCAGGGTGGTTTGGACCACCCTATTATATACGACGTTGTTTTAACCACTGTAAAAAAATACTACCTATTATATTTGTATTTGTCTTGTGCAATTAATAACTACCTACTTATGCAACATAACTTTATTGTTTTATGTTCAATAATACTTATTTATTTTATCTTTCTAAATCGACCCCGTTTTCAATAACGAAGTGATCATTGATAGTGTACAAGGAACTAAAAAACATTGTACATTCATACATGCGACTCGCAGCCCTGGGGCGTAAGTCCTTACTCCGCCACTGCCTATCAAAAAGTACACATCTCAACTTGGTTGGCTTTCCAAAAGGGTGAAGTGAGGAGGTGTGACTTCGATTACCATTCAGTTCGGATTCATAATATGATTTTCAGGATATCTCAAGTTTGAGAATTCATTTTTTTTTCATTTGTATTTGATTTTTGAGTAACATTTGAAAAAAAGTACTCAATCTAAACCATCTTGCTTTAGCACGTTATCGTGTGTCTCGTTCTATATTGAATTTAGTTTTCTTTTATAATATAACAAAGAATACTAAGAACTCATAAAACTCTTCTTTTCACTGAAATTCAAAATCATAGTTATACTTACCTTACATCTTTATGTAAAACTAGCGGTCCGCCTGGCTTCACACGGGTAGTTATTTTTCGTCAATTTTCCAATGTTTAATACTTCTTATCCTATTCCAAAGTAAGAAAAATCCAACAAACCAAAAACCTTGAAAATCGGTCCAGTCATTCTTGAGTTATAAATGGTGTAACTAACACGACTTTGTTTTATATTATATAGATTATTGTCTCAAAACTAATTTATTACGAATTTTTTAGATTCTCTACATTTTGCTCCACGTGTAGCTAAGATGAAATTCTATAAAATTTCTAATTAAATTCTATGTCAGTAGAATAAAAACCTTGGATCTTCCCACAGGCTAGTTCTACGTAAAGGCGTGTTTTTAGAAAAACCTATTTATATTTTCAACTTCTTCCTCGAAGAGAAGATATGTTTGTGACGAAAATATAATATTGATCAGAATAGCAGACTAGTAGGCGCCACCAGCCTGCCAAAGAATAAACGGGGAGAAAGACCGTGCAAAATTCTACCCACGGGAGCACGCAGCAGCATGCAGCTGGGCTATTCAGGTATACCGTTTCCGAGTATAATATATCTATGGTATGGAATCGGACAAAGATTCGCTCGAAATTAAAAAACAAAACAAATATTTATGCGGTTTTTAATATTTTTTGCGTTTTGCAAGGAATAAAACTATAACTACCTCCTAGTTTTCCAAATAAGAATCGTTGTTATTGTTGATAATGGTTTTTCTATAACCCTATTTTCAATTATCGTATGATATATTGTAGCTTCTAGTAAATTATGTTGATTTTTAGTAGAAAATAATGTAATAAATCTCTTTCATTATTAATTGTTACAAATGTAGCTGTAAATCTAAATTTATGAAAGCATGGTTTCTCAGAAAATATGTTACAATTTAAGAAAAAATACTTTTCCATCATTTATATTCCTTAAAAACGCAGAAAATATTGAATACCGCTTATTTGAATTTCGCGCGAATCTGTTTCCGGTTTCGTGTCAAAGACTCGGAAATGGTGTTTGTTTTTTGTTAATCAGCAACATCAAAAATATCATTTGACAGTCACCATCAAGGCAATATGCTTATTAAAAAGCAAATAGTTTAAAAATAATGATGAATGATGAAACTAATAATATCGAGATTTTCACATATTACATATGATTGTTTTTATTGATGATAATTGTTTGTCTTATTATTGACAAGACTAACAATGTATAAAAACCTCTTTATTTCCTATCTAAAATGCCTAAAATCATTTTAATTCATATCTGCTGTTATAATTCTCGACAAACAATGTAGAATTATGCTGAAGTTTCAGGATTTTTTTATACCATTTTAGAGCTTTTTTGAAGGTTTCGCTCTGGAGGAAAATTACTGGCACAGAATGTATCTTCTGTGCCATCATCTTTGGCTCACCCCGGCTCATTCAGCATCCAGCAGTCTCTTCGAAAGTTACAAGGGTTCAGTTATAATATTAAGTTTTGTTGAAAGTTAACAGTTAGTGGTGAAAATACTTTAGTAATACAATTAGAGGTAAGACCACAAATTAAAAACCTATATATACCTATCCCCGCTGTTGATACAAGAATAACTTGTTTTACAAATTAGATACATAGCAGAATTCCTCACTTTGAATATTTGATAACTACCCACTATTGGACTATTTTACTCTCCCACAATAAGTTTTTGTATTGAGGTTTTCTCGTAATAGTAGATGTGTTCTTGAGTGGAGACTGTGGTTGGAAAAAGTAGTGCTGGATTAACTCCGGCCGGCTCCAGGCAGATGCTGGATGCGACAAGCTGTAGATGGAAGCTCGGGGGAGGCCTATGTCCAGCAGTGGACTAATTTAGGGTGATGATAGGACACTAATAATATTCTTGACTCATACCTATTTCAAGAACCTATCTATTTTAGATCAATTACATAAATTACTTACAAATTCAGTGTTTCATTAGGTACCCTTGCCAGGGGTAATTCGTGCCCCACTGCCAAATAAGCCTAATTCCGAAAATCACAATCAAGTTGTGATAAGCTGATCACTTTGTTTTTATTAATTTTTCGGGTTTGTATTTGTTTCCCGTATTTTGTGATCAAAGCTGACACCCCCTCCCCCCTGAAAGATTGGCCCTTAATTTTTGTTACCCTACATACTTCAAAATAAACCTTACTTATGATCATTGACAGTGACGCACGCCAAACCACTGAGACAACTTTTCGGATTTCCTGGACGTATTGCTCTTTGCATCTTAACCGGGAGTTTATATTTCTAGAAAAATGGGGCTGCCTCAGCTGGACTCATGCTGCTTTGTGTTCGACCTCAAGACAGGAAATATCATCATGGGCTGCTTGAACGCTGTGAGTAACCAACTCTTGGATTTTCTACCTATTAACGCCTGATATTATTGAAATATTAACCATGATTGTGCATTGAGACTAGATTCTATAGTCCCAGGAACTTCACCAACAACGAGTGGTTATAATCAGTGTCCTTACTAGTTAAAGTCTACTTAGACTTCAATAAACTACTCCGGACTTACTTAGGAACCTCACACTGCACTATTTACTAGAATACAGGAGCGACCCGAAGTTTTTGACTTCCGACAGTAAAGAAAGTTCCTCCAGTCCTGCACCAGCTGTCTCGGTCCCAGGCCGTTTTAGTCGACGGCATGAAGTTCCTGTAGATCCGCACCATCGCAGAGGTCTAGACTAGACTTAACTATAATATATATGGGTTAACTACGAACCTAGTTAGTTAGAAGAATACCAACGTTTCGATGTTTCATCCCTTAACGAGGGATATTATCAATCAGGATGAGCGTGGTTCTAGACGAGCTATGGTTTTCAAAGTAAAATAGAGTATGCTCTACACTACTACTAGACTAGACTATGCAGTAAAATAACGACCTTTATCGCGTAGCGGGCGAAGGACCTGCGAGGCAGGAGGTTGCGGCTTCGATTACCGCCTCGGGACAAATGTTTGTACGAATTTCAGATATTTGTACCGGGTGTTCTAAGTCGTTTTCTGTGTCTAATAAAAAAATCTATAATGCATTGTGATGTAATGTATCTATAATGTATGTGTTTCACTTATCTAGTACCATACACAAGCTTTGCTTAACTTGGGGCTAGATAATGCTGGGTTCACTGTCCAGCATTATTTATTAATTTTTTCATCCCTTCCAGGTCCTCTCCTTCACCCTGCTCGTGATGATGATAGTGGAAGCGGTCACGGTGGACGTGGAAGAGACGCAGTTCAAAGAGCTGGATGACATAGAGATGAAGGCAGGACTGACTGGGCTGTTCGCGATGAGCATTATACTGCTGATCATGTTCTTGGCCAAGTTCTGCTTCGATCTTGCTTTCATCTATGGCGTTGTATCGGTAAGCGAGCGTCCAGATTAAGTAACTTTTTATATGTAGCCGTGTGGTGCCGGCTTAGAACTTGCACCATCCCAACTCTTCCCGTGGGTGTCGTAAGAGGCGACTAAGGGACATACACCGGGGGGCGGGCAGCAGCACCTCTTGCAGAATAGATCTACCACCGAACTGCGATCTCCAACCCACATGTCCAGCTTGGGGATAATGGGCATTACCCCATGATATAAAAACATCAGTCCTGCGTCCTGCAGTGTACCATTATAGGCTAGTGAGGATGAGGTTGAGTTTATAGGTAGGTATAACCTAACTTATGTATACAGACTTAAAATACGTTCAAAGTATTAAAATGTTAAATTATAACACGTTCACATTAAAAGACATATGAAATAAATAAATAAATATATAAATAATGCTGGACAATTCACACAGCATTATCTAGCCCCAAGCTAAGCAGAGCTTGTGTTATGGGTACTAGATAACTGATATACTTACATAATATAATACAATACATAGATAGATATTTTTTTCTATACATAGAAAATGACTAGAACACCCTGAACAAATGCCTGCAGATCGTACAAACATTTGTCCCGAGGCGGGAATCGAACCCGCAACCTCCTGCGTCGCAGGCAGACCTTCGCCCACCGCGCCACAGATGTCGTCATAATAAATGACTAACCCCCGAATACTCAAAAGCATCTCAGATTTAAGCGCGTCTCAAGTGACGAATTTGTGACACATTTTCATTGAAAACTGTCAAAAAATCACGACTTGAGACGTGCTTAAATCTGAGTTGCGTTTGAGTATTCGGGCGTATGGCCCTTATCCATAATTATTGTCTTCTAATTTGAAACAGCTGCAACAGTGTGACTTCTCTCTCTGACTTATGTCAATAGAAGAAGACAGAATCAGAAATAGCAGTGTGCTTAGTTAGTATGTACTAGCGGTCCGCCCCAGCTTCGCACGGGTATATTCTATAGCCTACCTATGTTACTCAGTGATAATGTAATTTTGTAACCGCGGTCGGAAATCGGTCTAGTAGTTTTTAAGTTTATATTTCTACTATCTTTATTCAGAAAGAAAATAACAATCAAATAACAAATTTAAATTAAAACTAGTATTTACAATAGAAACAATTAAGCTATCTGCAAACTGTTGCAAACAATCTACAGGTAGCTCAACTGATCCATATCAAGACCAGTTGGAAGCGTGCCTAAGACACTGGCTGCATTGCCCCGCTGTATAGCAATGCTGATGCGCTGTGCCAGATACTCACCAGTTCTCGGGTCACGCGTCGCTTCGACCAGACGCTCAGATAATTTTTTGAAAACCCGGAGAGCCTCGGTACCCCAAGTTTAAGTTTAAGTTTATTCGTTACACAAATACAAAAGTACAAATATCTCCTCTTTATAATACCTATAAGTAAGTGTAGATACGGGGGAAATGTTCAACATCATGTTTTGTTAAATAATCTGCACGCACCTTAAAAATTTCAAACATTCTAATTTAAGATATAATTTTGCGGATTAGCACTTCAAGTAAGAAGCTTTAAATAAATAAATAAAATCACATTTATTTCAGACACAGTAACATACATAGTCCATAAAACAATAATAAAAATCAGACATACACAGAAAATATTAAACTAACAATTACACTAATAATTACAATACATTAAGGATAAATTACTATTAGATTACAAAAAAAAATACAATATAGCTTTACAGTTAGGTACCTAAAATCTGTTCAGTCGTTTTGATTTAATATTTTATCAGAAATAACAAGACTTGTATGTTTGGTATAATAGGCTAATCTAGACCTAGTAAGTTTACTTACTACCACATGTTCTTTTTCCAGGAGCGAGCTGGCATCATCAAGTCATACTTCATAATGTGGACTGTTTTCTTCATCCTCTCTCTTTCCATCTTCTTCCTCAATATCCTGAACTTCGACGCGTCCACTGTGTGTACAGAACTCTTTTATATCGGTGAGTCGAAGAAATTCTATCGATCTTATTGTATAAGAATGTTTCAAAGAAAATAAGCTTAACGTGGGTTATATGCATTTTTTGAGTCGATACTACCTAAGGAGGTTTTATTGACCCAAATGAACAGAGTTTCAACGGGAGCCAAATTCCGCTAACCAATGCTAATGATAACGTCTTCGTAGTATTCTCCATAGATGAAAGAAAGGATAGATGCGTTGATATTCCCACGTAGAGATTGATAGAATGGTTTCAATCTTGACGATTTTCACACGCGTCCCTATAACTGTAGTTTCTTTCTTCAATAATAAAATGTCACAATGTATAACTACAACTAACACTTATTCGGGGCCGAATTCTACTAAATTATTTAGTGAAATTCGGCCCCGGACAAGTGGAGCAGCACTTGAAGCCTCTCGATTTAAATAATATTATGAATATCGTTCAGTTAGTGAAATACTTATATTTTGTCAATGGCATCGAATTCTGAACAAGTGCAAAAAATCTGCACTTATTTAGAATGCAATGACAGGCGAAAATGTATTAGGTTAAAAATGTATTGTGTGTGATACAAAAGAGACCAAAAGTTTGCCTAATGATTACTAATGAACCATAAACAATTGGCAATGGTTCATGTAAAGATGCTCACTGCTTTTTTGTTGCTCCCGTTTTTTTTTTCTAAACTAAGCGGAGAGATTACCGTTTGTGTTGACCGTGGATATTTCAAGGAAAGATCAGAGAAAGCGATAAATATTACGAGTATTTATTAGCACAGCAAAAAAGACAATATGGATTAAAATAATACAGTGACAAGTATGTACTAAATCAATAGTTCATTCCTAGGCAACGGTCCATAGACTAAACTAGAGATATAGACGTGAGGTTGCATATCTTAATGTTATATAGATCGTCTCGATTGTCAAATCCACTGAAGTAATATAAATAGACACAGGCCACCAGTATCGTTTAGCTGAGTAATCAGCAGACCCTATCTAGGGCCCATACCAGTACTATAAGGGCTAAGTAATGCCTTTGAACTCATCAGAGCTGAGGATAGGGATCCTATCTAAGGCCTATTTTATTATTGTAAGGGCTAAGGCGATTCCCGAGGTCAACTCAGTCTATATCATACCAGTGGGGGTAAATAATGAACGCAACTTAACTTTAACTTAGGTTCAAGTTAAGTTAAGTTAGACAAATACAAAGGAAAAAATCAATAAAAAAATCAAAGAAAACTATTACAAAAAAGTAGAAACATTTATTCAGTGTTAAGTACTTATTGTTGAGGTAAATTACCCTAGTAACTGGTGCACCTACTTAACTACAAAAAAATAATAATACTAGAAATATTATAATGTTTTAATTCTATTTTCAGCAATGAACGTGTACATGATTCTCTTGAGCCACAGTTTCTACAAACAGCTGAACATGCGTGAAGAGGTTTAATTATTAAGATCAAGTTAGTTCATAAATTTATTTGTTATTTATTAATAATCTAAATGAACTCAAGATTAGGTCACAGATTTATTTGTACAAGATTAATTAATATACAGAATCGTGTGTGCAATTATGCTGATTTATCGACCTTAACATGTTGCTAATTAGGTAGGTAGGTATGCTGATATTTAGATGCTTTGTTGTTCTAGTAAACGTAAACTAGTGAACTCTAGAAAATAGAAAATGACCTGACAGTAATTTTATTTTCATCATAAAAAATAAAATAAAATATTTTTGGTACGATGAACAGCCCAAACCGCTATAGCTAGGAAAGTTTTTTTTTTACTTAACTACCTCTATGAAGGGACTTTTCATAATTAAACCCCTAAGAGGGTTAATAAAGGGTTAAAGTTTTGCTTAATCATAATTTAGCTCAGTATTGAAATCGCTGTTGCTTTTGAATGCGTAATGTATTTCACTTGAACTTTACAAATACTAAGCTTACCCATTCGCACGACCAAAGGGTTATTCTTATGTTATTCTTAAATAATTACTAAGATATACTGGGATATACCAATTATAATTGAATTAGGGGCTGATTTGATTTTACTTACATCAATTACTTACATCAAATCACTCTTTTAGAGGTAAGTTTTTATCAAAAATTGCAAAAACGAACGACATTTTCAAATTAATTGCTAAGAAACTGTCAATTTTATAGACCGCTGCATGTTTTGTTTATCTGTAAAATCATAACCGTTAACACATTTGAACCTGATTGGTACGAGTACCTATAGATGTATGTAAAGAATGTGAATTTGTTATGTTGAGTTATCGATGTACCTAGTTAGTTATTGTTATTAAAATTAAACGAGTTTTATTAAGTAGCTAGATAGTGAATTACATAAACTTAAAATTATTGATGTTTATTCAATGTAAAAATACCTTGTCGTATTTATGAAATGGTATTAGAATTAAATATTTAAAAAATTACAACAATCTATTATGAATATCAATTAATGTGGTTTTTTATTAAATTAAAAAGTTCAATTTATAATGTTATAAGTTGTGGTTGATAGTTAAAAAAATAAATGTTTCATAAACTGTCTTTTTTTTTAATAATACGCATATCCAATCTTATTACTTTAATTTAATATCATAATACTTATCATTTTTAACCATTAGGTAAAGAGTTTTAAGTTTTCATTGAGTAGATGTTTCAGAAGTAGATTTATTACAAAACTTAGTATTAATCAGTGCCATGCTTTGTTTCAGTAAAAAAGCTAAGTATTAACAAAACTTAGTGTTAAGAAATACCATTTCAATTCTCTGATCTATCAATTCGATTAATTGAATTAATAGCTCAAAATATTTTCGTCGCCCACGGTGGAGCGAAAAAGTGTTCTTACACTTTTTAGTAGTGTACAAATTAATGTGTCCTTGGTGCAGGTATGTGCTTTTGCGCAGATGAGTAGGGGGGCGATAAATGTGGCGCTACAATTATTGTCGCAATGCAAATGTGTCTTTGGCGTTCGGACATACTTAATACATATAACGTATCTATTCAAATTGCAATAATTTATTTATCATTACAACATTTTTTATTATCTATTCAAATTGAATCAAATTGTCAATGAAAATAGTCTAGAGTAGTCATACACGAATGGGAAAAATATACCAGATAAACGTACAGAGACAAAATAAGCATCCAAAGAAGTTTGAAGATTTTTGTATGGAGTATCCGTAAAAAAAATTTTTCAAAGTCGCTTTGGTCAACTAAATTTAAACATGTACCTAGTTGGATAGAAGACACTTAAACAATTTAAAATGTGCTGTACTATAATGTCCAAAAGCGTCAGGTTTTTGAGATATACACAGATAACAATAAGTAATTTCGCTTTTTTCGTTCGTAATGTAAGTGTTCCTTCTAATTATATAACTATCTTTGATTAGAAAAAAACAGTGTAGTAAACTGATGTTTCCGAAGTATTCCAGGGCACGGACCTTCAGCGATGAAGAATAGGAAGAAAAAACAGATCCAAGGGTAAAATCTTCAAACTCCATTGAGCTTTGAAACCTCAGGTTTGCATCGGCGTTCGACCGGCGTCGGACGAATCGCCAGGCATTTTTTTCATTACTATTTCAATGATTTATTTAGCTTCTTTGGCTTGGATCTCAATAGTTCTCTTCTTCATCTACCAAAATCGCTGCGCTCTCTGAGCTTTGACGTTCGTAGAATCCACAGCGAACTTGCATTTGGTCGTATGCTGCATGCACCATCATAGTGCAACAAATGTAGACAACTGAAATTACAAAAAAAAAATAGGATAATGCTGTCTCGCATAATAAAAATAAGTAAAGCCGCTCAATCACATCAAATCAAATCAATGAAATCAAATATAAAATGCTTTATTTCCATAAATAAAATTTTTTATTGTTAATAAACGTCTAATTCTTAAAATAAAACACTGACACGGAAATAAGGTGATTATTGATTTCTGTCGATTCGTTATGCAGACTAAAAGTAAAGAAGCGACGAAGAAACCTTTATCTTGTTAGTTGTTATTTTTCGAGTTAGATATTACTGTATGGTTTTTGTTTTTTTTTTTGTTGTGTTCTGATCGCATCTTAGCCTCCCCTGAAAATTTTGTATTTTCTTTTTATAATACCCTTCATAGTTAATCTGTGGCCTAACCCTAATTGGACTGCACCCAGTCCTTAGTTAAGATGCAACGCTCACTGGTAACGGGTAAAGTGAAGTCCTTTCTCCGGTCGTGTCGGTCTACCGTCCCATCAGATGATAAGAGTAATGGAGTAGAGAGTACACCTATATTTGTACCACCTATAATTGCGACATCTTTTTATAATTAGTGTCTTAAACAGTTTTTTTCCGCCCGTTTCCATGCAAACCAATTAAGTGATAGTGAAAAATATAATCATGTGATGATGTTTTACAAACTCGTACGTTTTACGGTGCACATATAAATTCGTATTATTATAATTTGGACGATCTCAGGGTGGGTCTATTGAAATGTATATTATTATGTTTTGACTAGTATATTTTTAGTAATTATTTGATTCCACTAAGCCAGTTTGGGGTGAAAAGGATAGTCATAGAATTTCGCGTTCATAAGAGCGGGACAGATCAGACCGCGTGTGAAAAAATCAAGTGCAATAAAATCAAGATTTCTTCTAATTAAAAGAGTACGGTTCAAGCCATCAAATATTTATTTTGGCGAATTTGTTAACCTGCCTTTGTCTTATTTTTCAATCCAAAAATCAATTCAGTAAGTCATATTGTTTGGGAGAAGGCAAATATGTATCAAAATTGAGATGTTTCAGATATTTTTTTTCAGCAAACTTATTCAACTAATCAAAAAACTATCTTGGCGCTTTTGTACATAATGAAATGTAATATTAGGTGTGTATAAGAATCCTCGATTTCGTATTTGAACAGCAGTAGGATCAAATATATAAAAAGATAAATGTAAATTAAGATAAATCTTAAAGATCATGAAAATGTTGGTTTTTTCGAAAGACCAGCCTTAAACTATGAAACTATCGTAGTCTTGTTAATAAACAATCACTTTATTTTTGCGCTTACGTCGCGCCGCCGTCGCTCGAAAGACTTGCGCTCTACCTGCTCCTATGAACACGAAATCCTACGCCTTTTCCTTCTCTTATCTATCCTAACATCAAAATGGCGCGCATGGTGCTCGGTAATTAATAGTTAATTAATAGTTATCGTCGTCGTAACAGGCTAACAAACGAATCCGCGTGATTATTTTTTATTATTTATTATAGAGGGGGCCACGTTCGGTAGTAAAATTTTAAGTACCCACTGATAACAGGCTATAATGCACCTGAATAGCCCATTACCACAGCACCTTCGGTAGTAGATTTATAAGTACTTACTAGGGCATGTCAGTTTTGGGCTTATTGACGGTATTTATCCGGTATTGAAATTTTAAAAAACCGTGATCCCGGTATTACGGTACCTATTGTTTTGGTATTTCACTACCTATTAATATTAAAATGGAATAAAAAATTTTTTCCCACAGTAAGTCTTAATGTTCAATATTTTTTAGCTCTATAAATCTGCATTCTCAACAAAAAAAGTTACGGAGCCTAATTAATAATTTGATCTAAGCTACTTATTATTGCCTATTTTGTAATACTAGGATAGGAAATGGCCCAAATTAAATTTGGTACATACTTAAACACAAGCGGCTTACACATACATGGAATTTCTCGAGATTAGGTATATGTTAGAAGTATCTATTGATAACAGGCTAAAATGCACCTGGAGAGTCCAAGCTACCAAATATTTGTTAGCATTATCCAATATTTGCGTACACTTGGAACAGCCTATGAAACATCAGCAGTGGACGTAATGCTAAAATGATAATGATGATGATAATGACAGCGAACACTAAATAATTAAACTGAAGAATAGTTAGGTCGCTGCGTCTATAGATGTCGTCGACACGCACTACTTATATGAGTAAATTTTAAAAGGACAACTACTAATTGAAAATATATGTATTTTTAGTGGTTCATTAACACTATAGAACTAATTTTTTTTGACCTCCAAACTGCTCTTTGAGGTTGGTAGATGGTATGGTTTGTAGTCGAGGAAAAGTCACTGGTATGGTATGGTAAGACTGTATTCACAGGACACACTATACTGGTAATTAATCTACTGGTATGAATGGTATGAAATGGTTTTAATGGTATTGGTTTGAACCCGCGACGATGGCGGTCGATCGCGAACTGAGCTACTTTGGGTAACCGCGAGCGAAAACATTTTTCAAGCGCAGCTAAAATGCATATTGGCTACGTGGTCGGTTTACCTGAACACTATTTAAGGCGCATACCCCACTCCCCCGTTATATAATGTACTCTATAATATAATATATTATAATATAATGTTGGACAATTCATACAGCATTATCTAGCCCCAAGCTAAGCAGAGCTTGTGTTATGGGTACTAGATAACTGATGCCCCACCCAAAGTGGCGCTGCCACCTAATTTATGTCATTATTCCGTTAAACAAAGGAATTTTCAATCAATCCATCTTCCAGTTTCTGATCCCTATCATAAGCTTTTTTTAATGCCTCTGTAATAGTTTTATTCTATTTAGTTTAGGCAGAGATACGTAAGTAGATTTTGGGGGCCACCAAGGGCAACTTCGTATTCAACTTCGTTACGGTGGGGTATGCGCCTTAAATGCTAAAAGTGACTTACTTGATAGTAGGAAGAGGGCCAGAGAAAGGGTCCAACAGAAGTCAAGAAGAAGCAGAAGCGCTCCTGTCAGCAACACTATGATCAACATAGCGCTGAACATAAAATAACTCAGCACAAGGCTGGGTGTGTTCTGGAAATAAAAAAAAACTTAATTTTAATTTAATTATAAAAACCCATTTAATTGTGTGTGTGTTCTACCCGTCATGACCTACGGAGCTGAGACGTGAACACACACGGTAGAGCTGGTCCACCAGTTTAAAGTCGCCCAACGAGCTATGGAGAGAGCTATGCTCGGAGTTTCTCTAAAGGATAGGATTCCGACAGAGAACTAAGGTCATTGACATAGCTCAAAGGATTAGCAAGCTGAAGTGGCAGTGGGCTGGCATATTTCGAGGAGAACCGACAACCGCTGGGGTAAACGTGTTCTTGAGTGGAGACCGCGACTCGGCAAACGTATTGTAGGACGCCCTTCGACCAGGTGGGATGACAATTTGCGAATGACTGCTGGCAGATGTTGGATGAGGCAAGCTGAAGATAGGGCGCTATGTGTACGCTCATTAGGGGAGGCCTATGATTTGCAAAAGACTGCTTGCAGATGCTGGATGCGGCAAGCTGAAGATAGGGCGCTATGGCGCTAATTAGAGGAGGCCTATGTCCAGCAGTGGACTAATATAAGCTGAAGATGATGATGATGAACTCATTTAAAAATTGTCTGAGCATCTGCATGAAGCGACGCGTGACCCGATAGCTGGCGAGTTTCTGGCGCAGAGCATCAGCATGAAGGATCGGAAGAACAGTTCAGTTCTTTCGTGATTATGGCGCATGAAACTGTGCCGAAATATTGGAAAACTCAAAAATCCAATCATTGTAAATATCCCGTTATAGGCTTTAATGGTGTCAAAGTTAGTTCGTAAGTCTCATGTAAGTAACATGGTTGTTGTAAAACGAGAAATAAAGATCTTTGAACTGAAGAAGCTTTGTTCTAACACATAAACAAGTCAAAGACCAAAGCACTTATCGAAAAAAATAACTTGAGTGTGGCATCTTGCAACATGCTGAGGCAGAGCCATTTTGTTACTGGGCCTACACTACGAGTATGTATTTTAATGTTTACTATGTATTTTAATCGTAAGTTTAGTATGTGTAAGTCTTTTAACAAATAAATTCATATTCTATTCTATTCTATTCTATTCTATTCTATTCTATTCTATTCTATTCTATTCTATTCTATCTTATGCAAGGTCCCACATGAGTGATAAAAATAGGCACGCAACGAAAAAACAAGATTCGTCAAATGCGAATGTAACTCGCGCGCTGAGGGTTTCGAACATTCGTCAATAACATAAAAATAAGTACCTACTATAGATACTGGTTAGAAACTTTGCTATTTCATTCAGTCGGTAAAATTTTCAACTTTTTCAAAATAATTCGAAAATTATGAAACCTACAGAAATCTCGAAAACAGTTTTGAAATGTACAAACTAATCTCTTTCTTTTGACACCCCCAATTGCCCTTCATAAGTCTCTTGAAAATCCTTCTACATGACAATAATAATGTAAGAAAATTTTCGTTGTCATTTTTCATTTATTAAAAAGAACTCTTTATCAGTAATGGCGCACGGAATGTCCCCACCCATAGTGGCGCCGCCACCTTATTTATCTTATTATTCCGTTTAACAAAGGAATTTTAAAAAATCCATCTAAACTAAATAGAATAAAACTATTACAGAGGCATTAAAAAAAAGCTTATGATAGGTATCACAAACTGGTAGATAGCTTTTTGAAAATTCCTTTGTTAAACGGAATAATAATATAAAGTAGGTGACGGCGCTAGTTCGGGTCGGGTATGCGCCTTAATAGCTGCAGTAGTTACTGAGATATTCAGGAAAGAGCGGGGACGGACTGAGCAAGAAGAGAATTTCCAGCTGTCTATAGTCGGCCAAAGTCATGGTCGGCACGTCGTCTCAGTATTTCTAGCCCATGGAAACAGATTTATGGGATTTAAGTATAACATACTTAGAATAATTTTTAGAAGCTAGTAATTAAATCATGCTGGACAATTTTAAACACCATCCCCAATCATAACAGATGTTATGGGTCCTAGATAACTGATCTAGGTGATAAATATACATTTCATTGCATAAGTAGAATTTTAAAATTGCAACGCTTTAATTTATTAATCAATTCGGTAGCATACTCTGTTGGACATAATTATATCAAGACTTATGAACTGGATTTATTATGGTATTGATATGGATCAGTTGAGCTACCTGGTAGATTGTTGGCATCATTTGATTGTCTGCAGTGCCCCGCTGTATGGCAATTGCCACAGCAATGCAGACAGCGCTGCTAATGTACTGTGCCAGAAATTGCAACGCTTTAATTTATTAATCAATTCAGTAGCATACTCTGTTGGACATAATTATATCAAGACTTATGAACTGGATTTATTATAGTATTGATATGGATCAGTTGAGCTACCTGGTAGATTGTTGTCATTTGATTGTCTGCGGGGCAATCCCGCTGTATGGCAATTGCCACAGCAATGCAGACAGCGCATCAGCATTAACGCTGATGTACTGTGCCAGATAGATACTCACTAGCTTTCGGGTCACACGTCGCTTCGACCTCAGATAATTTTATGAAAACCCGAGAGCTTTGGTACCCCGCGGACCTAGGGTCTCGACTCCAAGGAGAGCAATCGCGTAGGCTCTGTCGAGACCTGAATATAGCCGAATATAGAACCTCCTAATGAAGTCGATAAAAACGTGAAATACACGTTATTTTGCAAAATATAATTAAATGTTGAAAAATACCCTGATAGTCTACAGTAAATTGAGTGTGTGTCCATGATATTTGGAATTAAGGAATTATAATAATGATAATATTTACCTTCCTAATTCCCAAGCCCAGCAGCACGGAAAATCCCATCCATAATAGTCCAAGTACAATAATCGTTGGAAGCAGTATGTCCAGCACTTTATCCGAGAATATCTCCGATAATGACGTAAAGTAGCCATCATCTGGACTGGTGCGTCTCACCACCAGCATGGCGGCAGATGTCGCCACCATTCCCAATGATAGGAACTGGAATTATAAAAGATAAACATATTATTTGAAAAATCATCATCACCATATCAGCCCACAGCTGGATATAGGCCTCCCCCATACGACACCACAAAGAGCGGTCCTGAGCCGCCTCCATCCATCGACTCCCTGCGACCGCTACGATGTCGTCGGTCCATCGAGTTGATGGTCTCCCAACACTCCGTTTCACGTTGTATCGTGGCCGCCACTCGAGAACCTTTACTCCCCAGCGGTTGGTTATCACTTCTGCGAGCTATATGACCTCCCCATTGACACTTCAGCTTGCTAATTCTGAAATCTATGTCGGTGACTTTAGTTCTTCTACGGATTTCTGTATTCCGATATTTGAAAAAAAACATATAAATTACATTAAGATTAATTATTGTTCACATTAATTGTTTAATTTTTGTAATGGACTGACCTCTGTCACAGAATAACCTGGGTTTTTGTTGATGGTCAGTTTCTGCATATATAGGATCTTCTCATAATATGATTTGTTTATTTCGAAAGTATTTATATTTAATGGACCATCCGGGCAAACCCGCGCGCGTATAGCTAGTCTGTCTACTAGTATCTAGGTAGTATAAGTATTGTAAAAAAGTATTTTCTATTATTGCTTATTCGTGTTTTGAGTTGCAAAATTACAGTTATTCCTGACTCGTCCCACTTTGGTCCGAATCCAGTGGGGCGGGTCAAGAAATTGAAATTTTATGCAGAAAAAGTTCCTGATTCGTCCCATTTTATATACTTTGGCTTAAAAAATTACATCGACATCGAAGAAAAATGTGCGACAAATTTCCTTATTGCTTATCTTTACCTACCTACTCCCTGGTTAAAGAAAGATAGACATGAACGATTAAACATGTGTGGCTCTAGCCAGCAGAGAACTGACTCGGGATTTCCCCGATAATGGTGAAGCTACGACTGAAGGTGTTTCCACATTGATCAATCTACTTAAAGCGGTGATAGATGTGAAATGGCAAATTTGGGTTATATTAAAACAATTTTTCTACGTCATCTTTATCGATATAGCTTTGAAATAAATACCTAGTAGTCTGGTCGAGGCGACGCGTGACCAGCTGGTGAGTATCTGGCACAGCCCAACAGCATTGCCATACAGCGAGGCAATGCAGCCAGTGTCTTGGACACGCGCGCGACTGGTATTGATGTGGATCAGTTGAGCTAGGTACATGTAGATTGTTTACAACAGTCTGCAGCTGCATTTAACTCAATTGTTTCTATTGTAAATACTAGTTTTAATTTAATTTTATTATTTGATTGTAATTTTCTTATTAATAAATAAAAATATAGTAATGACAAATATTCCAGATCGTACCAATTTTACAGACACTTTTTCAGTCTATATGTGCAGTTCGCGTTTAGAAATGTTATGAAACCCTGACACCTAGCTTAGCGAGCGAAACATGACCGAAACGACTCGTATTATCATAAGGAAGCGATAAACAAACAACTTGTAGGCAGGGAAATTACTAAATGAATTGACATTATGAGTTATTAACCAAAGGAAAATCATTGTGAAATGAAATCATCAAACTTTTTCCTACACACAGGGTGTTCCCATTTAGAATAGAATAGAATAGAATAGAATAAATTTTATTGGCTCACACACACATACACAGTACACAGAAAGATACAAAAAAAGAAAAAGAAAAATAATTAATACCACTTAAATAGTGAAGTGAACCAATAAGGTCCTGCCTCAGCTTAATGTTGCTCCACAGAAAGTTGAGCAACGCTGGTTTTCTGGCAGAACCTTGGTGCACGCGTGTCTACACGGCCAAAAAAAAAGAAAACAGAAAAATATACATACAACTTATTACAATAATAAATACTATTAAAATATGTATTTAGAAGAAATAATTCAAACAGTTGGTACTTGAATTACTTCTGTAATGTAGGTACATTTGTTCCACAGGGTTACAAATAGGAATAAATCTTCTAAAATAGTTCAAGTTATAGGATGCGTCTTGATCCCTTCATGAGTAAGTACCTCTACTTAGTATAATAATAACGTGACAATTTCCTGTTTAACCATTTATATACAATGTATTCAATACTAGAAACCTTAGAATTTTATTTTAAATTTTATTTTGTTATTCTATGAACTCAAACTAATATTACCCGACTGGTTTTTTTATATTAGTACCTAGATAGGCCATAAAATAACTCCAATTAATGTAATATTTTTAGAACTGTTTAATTCCCTTGTTTGAAACATTTTTTAAAGTTTCGTTGAATAAATATTTGTCTTTTGAGACTAAAATTAATTTTATACAACTTCGTAAAAAAGGAGGTTCTTTGTACGGCGTAGGTATCTATGTAATTTCTAAATCATTTTACTGGACGAGAATCTAATAGCAGCTAACTAGTTACAGTTAACTATTGTTATTGTGTATTTTTTTTAATAAAAAAAATACTATTGTGTAGAAAATTATCCCGAGATGGTCGCATAAATATTTTATTCCAGAAGGATTAGTATAGGTCCCGCAAAAGGCAAAACTTAAAACAGTTTAACATTAAACTCAAAACTCAAAAAACTCAAACTCAATAACTTTATTTCTTTTAAGGGTTTCGAAGTTGGTTTCTTGTCGTTTTCACAACAATCAAACACCAAGTCTAAGGTAGGTACTAGCCAGAATATACACAGAGATTTGAAATTTCAAAACATATTCTTTCAAAATTCATCCGTTGGTTGGGTGCTTTGTAAAAATGCCCAGTAAAACATCTAATTATTCATTTTCGTACAATAAAATAAATAGATTTTCACTCTTCATCTTCAAGCGTAAAGTCAAAGAGCATTACCGACTACCTTCATGACTTCGATGTAGGTAAGTATTTTATGTATTTATTATAAATATAGAATCGTTATAATATTTATTAAGTATTTTATTCGGATTTATAGTATTTTATACATATTTTATAGTATTTTATGAATTATTTTATTAAATATGTAATTAATGTAAGTAGGTATTTTCATTCTACCTTATGCACACTAACCCACTACTACAAACTTATCTCTCTCTCCCATTTAGGCTTGCTGGAAGAGAGCTTTTGTAGGGTTAAGCTCACCTTCGCGATACCTCTTTTGTGTTAAGGTTTAAAAAAATGCTTTATTAGTGCAACAACAATTAAGAATAGGTAATGTACTTACGAAGGTGATAAATCCTAAAATAAAACATCTCTTCTCCAAGGAGAAACGAAAGCAAAACTTTCCGTCACACATTTAAACTTATTTACAAAACCACACTAGTTATAATGAGTTGATAAACTGAAATGTGTCCATGAGGACCACTGTAAGCGTTCTGGAACTAAGCTTTACCGCTTTACCCTACTAGTTTAAGTGGTACCTTTTAACCACAGGGCTGTCACAAAATCCACATTCATGCATTGACGAGCTCTGTAGCGCGATGGGCGAAGGTCTGCATGCGACGCAGGAGGTTGCGGGTTAGATTCCCGCCTCGAGACAAATGGGGCTTAATGTGTGTACGATCTGCAAACAATTTTGTTCAGGGTGTTCTGGTCGTTTTCTATATAAATAAAAAAAATATGAAAAGTTAAAGGACCAATTTGGATGATATTTTTTTGCTATTATTTATAGAATAATCAAGAGGTGGTTCCACAATTGTTTTATTTTTGTGGGATACTTATTTATCCCTAATATGTTCCTAAGTATTTTTCGGGCAAAACTTTAAAAACAGTTCAAAAGTTTCAAATTCAAAGTCGGTTTTAGTTACTACGAAACAATCAAATTATTCATAACGTAACATTTGATTTATGAAAGGATTGGTAGAGGTCTTTACTTGGCACTCAAGTTCAAACACAAAGCGAACAAAAAATTATTTCCTTATAAATAACATACCTACGTAATACTAAGTAACATTATTTCATTTGAGCCTACGTCCTATTATTTTGACAACCCTAATGGATTCCTGTGACTTTTTCCTCTTGAAACGTACTTACCTATAATCAGGCGTTATATATATAGGCGCATATCTACCTAGGTACAACCACAGACAGTATATAATATTATAAGTACAACACAGTTTTAGATATCAATGAGTAAACAATACTGAAAGCGTCTACTTGTTGGTTACAGGGACGGATTGAGGACCCTTTGGGATCTTTGTACAACAGCAATTAAACTGAGATTATACGGATAAAAGACAAAATATAAAAAAGTGCGCCATTGGACTGACGACCTCTGTGGTGCAGTGGGCGAAGGCCTGCCTGCGGGTTAGATTCCCGCCAAGGAACTAATGTTTGTACGATCTGCAGACATTTGTTCAGGGTGTTCTGGTCCCTTCATATTATGTATAAAATATATATCTATGTATTGTATTAAACGATATAATAAATATCAGTTATCTAGTACCCATAATACAAGCTCTGCTTAGCTTGGGGCTAGATAATGCTGTGTGAATTGTCTAGCATTACTCATTTATTTATTTTATTTATTCATGTTACTTTGGAGCTATGTAAAGTTTGTGACCACTGAATGCGTTAGATAGTATAGGTCTGTAATAAAACAAAGACACTGACATATAGACATACTTTTTATCCCATCAATCAGTTTCCATAAGATAGAAATAATCTTTAACAACACACGCGAAACCGCGGGCAAAAAATAGTAAAAAGTAATTACGCAGGCAAAACTATAGGGGAACAGGCGAGAAACCTCGTTTTTTTCAACTTGGGTATTTTTGCAAGCGGATTATTTTTTTGTATCCCTAACCTTTTTTTAATGATAACCAAAAAAAATCTTGCTCTTTCGATGTTGAAATATTAAATTATACTCAGTTGAGTGTTTGTTGACACTTATAAGTGATATTCATAAAAAAATGGTAAAGTGTTTTAAAATGGCTTTGACTCATTTTACTGTTAATCCTTGAAGAGTATTACATTGTATTGAATGCAAAATGAGTGATTTGCCTGCACTTGAAGTTGCCAGAACCGTAACCTTAATGAGGTTGCCTTTACCCAAATGAACTGAACAGCACGTTCTCCAGATATGAGCCGCACAGAACATGTTTGGGACGCCCTCGGAAGAAGGTTACATCATAGGAACCCAGCTCCCACGTAAGTCAAATTGGCCTTATATTCGAAGAGTGGGTGAGTTTGCCTCAGGAAATGATTGATGACATCATTGGAGGCATGGGAAAACGCATTCAGATTCTCATATTGGAAGCCATACGCGTTTTTTTTTAAATCGTTGATTTTAGTAAAAACCGTATGCAGTATTTTTTACATATTGAATGCGTTAGGTATTTACTAATTACGTAAATCTGTTATTTTTATTTTTTTTCAATATTTTCAGGAATTATACTAATTTGAATCTGAAGTAGTGCTTTTTATTTACCTCATATACATCATTTTTATTAAAAATAAACACACAAAACTGAATTTAATAAAAATACTATAATGTAAATTTTTTTACTTTTGTTCCCCTGATTTTGCTGGCGTGTGTAGTTACCACGTAATACTTCATTTTTATAGTGCAGAATAAAAATGCAATTCTTATTGGAATGACATTGATAAAATGGAAAGAAAATATATGAGGATAACAACCACAAAAGATACTTAGTTTACTCGGCGTGCACACTGCAAAATAAACTAAGTAATCAACATTATGTTTTTTTAATATGCAAATAAACCAAGAAAAAAAAAGTGAAGATTTATGGGTACGGTATATTATGGTAATGTATGGTTTTTTATATTCTTAGAAAAGCTTAAAATAAAGTCGTGTTCCAATCATTTTTTAACCGACTGCGAATAATGAGAAGTTTCTATGTTCGGCTGTATCGAGTTTCGTAGATTTCTCAATTTTAAAAATGGTTTCGTTATTAGTAAAGACCGAGGTGCTCCCATAAAAAAATTCCCGAAAGTACTTAATTGTATCGCAAAACTTTGAAATAGTGAAAAATTATAAGATTCGATGTTTATTCTTAATTTTTTTCAAAACAATCAATTTTACCAGATCTTCGTTCCCTTACACCGCCCCTGTTCCATTCGTGCTGTTTTTATACAGTCAGCGTTCGGTAAGCTACTTATAAAATGTGGGTACCTACATACATATTATGAAAGGGCTATGGTGTTCATTTCTCAGAAATATGTTGTTTAAAATATTTTTATGGAAGTACCTAGTCGTCATCATAAGGTTAAGATTTGATAACCTTCGGTCTTCAGTCAGTGTTTTAAGGTTTTAAGCCATGGCAATTTTAAGTGGGTTCTAAATAACTCTCTTAATTACAGTGACGACATTTCAGATAATGACTTGCGAGTGTGCGTTTTAGATGGCTTCATTTAGAGAAAGGGCTCTCCCCTTTCTCTCTTTTCTTCCTTCGGATAATGATTTTGCCTTATTAAACCAAATACCAAAATGATTTGTAATTCGAGCATTATTTTCACGAAATCATGTTGTTTTTGCCGCCCTCCGACCACGTGGGACGACGATTTACGAAAGACTGCTGGTAGATGTTGGATGCGGCAAGCTGAAGACTGGGCGGCCGCTATGGCGCTCATTACTGGAGGCCTATGTCCAGCAGTGGGCTAATGTAGGCTGATGATGATGTTGATGTTGTTTTTTGTATTCGAATAATATTTATCTTGCATAATGAAATATAAGCAAAAATATGCAACATGCGATTATGCATAACATAAAAATGACATGTTTTCGACCTATTTGTTTTGTGATAAGAACAACAATATCTTACGTTTTGTTTGATATGAAACATAGCTTACATTGTCTTGTTATAGAATAACAACACAATGTCGAAAATACAAAAAGTTTTCAGTCATATTTTTGGTATGACGGACTACAATAATAATTTACGAATTGAAGTTGAACGCAGCTGTCGCCGAATCTGTAAGCGACTTCAAGGACGAGGTTTCTAGTGTGTAATTTTATGAACCGATTTAAAAAAAATTCGCCCTTGTATAGATATTGATCCCGAAGTGGTCTCATATTTTTTTCATTCCCGATGGATTATCGACAAATTATTATTAATTTATTTGGGACTCCAACAAAAAAATTACTTATGATGCGAAATAATAGAAAACAAAGATTTAAATCGTTAGATGCGCCGGAGAGAAAAACTTTAAAAAAATCTTCAAACTGTGGTGACTTTGAATGTGTGCGTTAATAAAATGCCAACGCACGCACACTACTAATGAAAGTAGTGTGCAATCTGTGCAGTGCCACAGCAAGCGGACAGCGAAAAGAAAAATCCAAGTAAGCGAGCTATCTCACTTCGCGTGGCAACAACACGGCACGAGTAAGGGTCTACTAACGATTTATTTCTTTGGTAGAAAATAATTGTCATAACTCATAACTCTCATGTTTTTCAAATTAACGGTGAGCACCCATTACACCGTTCCATCAACTCAACAGCCTATAATTGTCCACGGCTGCTGGACGCAGGCCTTCCCCTGATAATCGAGGTGATCATGGTTTGTGGTGATTTGTAATTTTCTATTCCTATGTCTAAGGTGTTTCGGCACAGTTAGACCTCGTCCACACTGCATGGTGGTAGCTTGAATTGCATGGGAGATAAGAAAACAAAAGGTTGTGCTGATTAGTGTACATTCCACAACCCCAACAGCCTATAATGGGCCACTGTTGGACGCAGGCCTCCCCCTGATAATAGATTCATTGGTTTTTATCTCATGCGAGGTCATGTCCATAATCCCCACTCTGGGCATGCGGGTTAGGGATTCCAGTTCGGTGGTAGACCTATTCTGCAAGAGTCGCTGCCCCCCGGTGTATGTCCCTTAGTCGCCTCTTACGACACCCACGGGAAGAGTTGGGGTGGTGCAAATTCTAAGCTGGCACCACACGGCAAAGCCTTACTATAACATGACCATATCAGGAACGTATCAAGCACGGAAAGTAACACGGCACGGATAACGATGCCCAGTACTTTTGAGATTTTTGTGTGTGAGTAGTGTGTGTGTGTGTGGTTGAATAATTGTGTGCGTATTGATATTGCTATACAGGGTTAAGCACATAGTTGTCTACATTTATTTATTTATTATCTACTAAAGAATCCAAAAATGCATTTTTTTTTTCATAAACACACTTTTCCATTCAAACTAAAAGAGTTCTTCGTCTTATTTTAATGCAGAGCTTATTGTTTTCAAAATCGTGCACGTAACTCCTACCATGACTTTTGGATAACTCTCGCGGTTTCAGACTTCCCCTCAGTAGCCCTGAAAAAATACTCACCCTGTATATTAAAAAAAAATGATCTTTGGTTTGTTTATATTGATTGTTAGCGACACGGTTCACGGATACTTAGCCAATATATTTTCTTACCTACCAACGACTAAAAGCTGGTGATTTCTTCCGTCCACGTTTTTGTACGGACGTGACATCTGTGAGCTCTAGGTGGCCATTTTGGGTTTATGTAATATTGTACTCTGTGTGTCTATGTTTAATTATCTATGGTTGAAGATAAGTTGCAAGTAATAATTGCTCCGCTCCGAATAAAATCAAGTTGTTAAAAATATACTGCGTTTCTTTGGAGAAAAGGCTGCCCGTATGCTACAAGTGGTCACTTCGAGACGGACATGTTTAGAACACCGAGAGAAATACGTGGTGCGCGCAGGCAAGAGGATCGAGAGCGCGCGCGCAACGACGACGAGGACGCTAACCTAAAACCGCATGGCGACTTTCCACACGAAGACTTCCAAGTTCCTAGTGCAATGTATAATGCTATTCCTGGTAGTATCAAGTCGGAACAACCGCCGGCACCACCCGCCGCGTTAAACAAAAGCGATCGGCGGAGCTTACCATCCAAAAAAAGTTCCACGTCATCAATGCGGGCGAAGAGGGCGCAGCTCATCTTGGAAGCGGAGCAGCAGAAAGCTCAGTTACGTATGCAACTTATCGATAAACAGCTAGAAGTCGATCTAGCTAGCCTAAACGAATACAGTTCACATAAAAAAAGCGAAGGCCGTAGTCGCGTCGAGGAATGGGTAGAGAGTAGTTATCTGGAACTCAATAAAGGACGACCTGCCTCCGAAGATGGCAGTAAAAAATTGCCGGCACCGCAGCCGCCACCTCCATCGCCGCCACCAGCCATCGCTGGCTCGCATGCGGTGTTTCCTGCGGCACCACCGGCCACCGCCGTCGCTGCCACCGAAGGTATTATCCAGAATCTAACCAGCGCGCTGAGGGACCTCGCCGCTGCATCTACCAGTCACGCGCCGCACGCGAACCTGCTCAGCCGCGTTTGCACGCCCCGGGAACTACCAGAGTTCTCCGGCGAGCCCATGGAATGGCTGACGTTCAAGAACGCGTACGAAGAATCTACGGAACTATGTAAGTTCACACACAAAGAAAATATGTGGCGGTTAAGGAAATGTCTTCGTGGAGCTGCCAAGGAAGCAGTATCAGCTCTGCTCATAAGTGCGTCATCTCCTGAAGCCATAATGTCCACACTCAAGTTGAGATTTGGCGATCCTGAGTACATCTTATCGAAGCTGGTGAGTGACATACAAAAGTTACAGCCTATGTCTCAAGATTACCACAAAGAAATTGTGTCCTTCTCGGTTAAAATACAGAACTTCGTAGAAGCTGTGCGCACTGTTGGCCGAGAAGAATACCTGCAAGGAATAGGTATTTCGTCGCTTATTCTAAGTAAATTACCTACAGTTCTACTGTCTAAATGGACGGACTACAGTTTCACACAGATAACCGAAGACACTAAGTCAAGACTAGTGATTATATCTGAATTTTTGAGAGACGAAGCTGTGAAAGTTTCTAGAACATCAAATACCTACTTCTTACCACACAACTATCAACAACATAAGCATAAAAATAGCGAGAATACACAACCTCGCACGCACACTGCATTGATGAACACAGCCAATGAAAACAATTGCTTATTCTGCAAAACAAGTGCCCATACAAAGTTGACAGCCTGTAATAAATTTAAAAAAGCTCTTCGCAAAACAAGATGGCAATTTGTGAAACGTAGTGGCCTATGCTTTAAATGTCTACTATCTCGTCACGAACGAGACACCTGCCCGGCCCCATCCTGCGTTATTGATAACTGCGGCCAGGCCCATCATCAGCTTCTCCACTTCCCGAGGACATCCGAGCGGCGCAGCGAGTTCCAGTCTGCGCCGGCGCTCGCGCCGCAGGAGCGGCTGCCGTCGCCGGCGCCGCCGGGCCCGTCGACGCTCGCGTCCGCCAGCTCCGAAGCCGATGTAGTGTCGAATGTAAACGTGCGCGATAGTGAGTGCAAAGTGCTATTAAAAGTGGTGCCCGTACGGCTACATAGCGGTAACGGTACAATAGACACAAGCGCGCTACTCGATGACGGTTCGACCATTTCATTGATAAGCCAAGGACTTGCCGAGCGCGCGGGACTACGCGGCCGCCGCGAGTCCCTCCGAATTCAAGGTGCTTTCAATGAAGAACTTACGTGTGAAACCGTCGTTGTAAATATCGATCTTTCTGGTATGGACAATAAGATTTATTCGATTAGGGCTCGTACAGTAGAAAAGTTAAATTTGCCTGGGCATAGTATGTCCTGTGTTGATTGTAATAAGTATAAAAGTCTGTCAAGTATAAAACATTTGTTATGTACCTCTGATCTAAAACCTGAAATTTTAATAGGCCAAGATAATTATAATTTAATGATACCTATAGAAATTAATTTAGGTAGTAATGTTGAACCGTTCGCTACACTCACGCCCTTAGGATGGTGTGTCCATGGTAAGTGGCACGTGCCGCGAAGCATCGCCGACCCCGTGCCCGAGGCCCACGCGACGCTGTTTGTGTCGGCGGCGGAGCCCGCGGCGCAGACGCAGCCCGCGTCTGCCTCGCGCCAGCATGACCAGCAGCTTCAGGATCTGCACGACGAGGTGAGGCGTTCGTTTGCCGTGGACTCCATGGGCGTAAGCGGTAAGCCACGTCAAAATAAAAATGACTTACTCGCTGTAGCCAAGCTGGAGAAGTCCGCCGAACTCGTCGATGGTCGCTGGTGGGTAGGGTTGCCATGGAAGAACGATGACTGCCGAATGCCGGACTCCTATCCTGCCGCTCTTAAAAGGTTGAGAAGTATGGAAAGGAAGATGGAAAAGGACTTGGGTTTCGCCGAAAGATACAAAGATAGAATTAAACATTTATTAGATAACAATTTTGCTACTGAACTGACAGACACTACTATTACTGATAGGATGTGGTACTTACCTCACTTTGGGATTGACAATCCCAACAAGAAGAAACTCCGCCTGGTCTTCGATTCGGCTGCAAAGGTAAATGGGTTATGTCTCAACGACTACCTACTGAGAGGACCGGATCTGTTGTCATCGCTGTTTGGAATAATGCTGCGCTTCAGGGAGAATTTAATAGCAGTAACTGGTGACATACAGGATTTTTTCCTCAGGGTCAAAGTTCAGCCGAGCGACCAGCACGCATTTAGGTTCCTATGGAGGGACAACCCTACTGAAAAGGTAAAAACGTATATAATGAGTTCACTGATATTCGGCGCTAATTGTTCGCCGTTTGTAAGTCAATTCATAAAAAATAAAAACGCCGAGCAGTATGAGTCATCGCTGCCCGCTGCCGTCGATGCGATAAAGACCTCGCATTACATAGATGACTACATAGATAGCCTGCCGGATGAAGAAAGCGCTATTGAGATGGTAAAAAATATTTCTTTCATCCACAAACAAGGAGGCTTCCAAATACGTAACTGGACCAGCAACAGCGTTCAGGTTTTGAACTCTGTACCTAAAGAGACTTTAGGTACCGCCGCGGTAAAGTTCAAAATCGAATATCACGTAGAAGGTGAGCGCACATTAGGTCTTATCTGGTTCCCGGCTACGGACGAGTTAGGATTCGACGTATCGTTGAAAAAAATCCCGCAAAACATAATCCAAGGTAAGACAATACCTACTAAGCGTATTATGCTTCAAGTGGTTATGTCTATTTTCGATGTCTTTGGGTTTTTAGCTCCATTTACGATTCAGGGTCGCATAATGCTGCAGGATACATGGCGGCTCCACATCGGATGGGACGATGATATACCTCCGTGTATCTATGAAAAATGGTGCAAATGGATCGACTTATTACGAGAAGTACATCGCATACGCATACCTAGGTGCTACCATATGACTGCGCGAGGAAACGGCGGCGGCGGCGGCGGGGAAACGGCAGGTACGGCGGCGGGATCGCTCCCCGCTCACCCGCGCGCCCCACCGCCCGCTCCCGGCGCGTTATCAGTACCGCAAATATCTACTTCGGTAAACTGTCCTGCGCCCGTAAGCTATTGCAATTTACAATTGCACGTTTTTTGCGATGCGTCATCTAAGGCAATGTGTGCCGTAGCTTACTGGCGCTGGATAAATACTAAAGGTTGCATCCATGTTTCCTTTGTCGCAAGCAAGTGTCGAGTTGTTCCAGTGAAACCATTGACGATTCCCCGTTCTGAACTTCAGGCTTCACTGCTGGCAGCTAGACTAGCCGATACTATAATAAAAGAACATAAATTGCCGGTCGAGCGACGCGTTTTTTGGTGCGACTCGACAACTGTACTTATGTTTATTGATAGGTGCAAAGGGCGTGTCTGCGACCTAGACTGCCACATGCTGGAAAGGGCGGAACGTCTGCTTCTGCGTCACGCTCAGGCCGAGTCGTTCGCCGGGGAAATAGCTGCAATCAAAAATGGTAAATGTCTAAATAAGAGTAGCAAGCTTTTAGCATTGTGCCCGGCGCTCGACGAGCACGGCGTGCTGCGAGCCGACGGCCGCATCGACGCTGCCCGCGACGTGGACCTGCAAACGAAGAGACCGGTGATCCTCGATGGCAGGAACCCTGTAGCTCACCTGATTGTCCGACACTATCATGTCAAGGCAGCTCATGGCAATCAGGAAACCGTGGTCAACGAGCTGAAACAAAAATATTGGATAATTAGGCTAAGGCCTACAGTTAAGTATGTAGTTTCTAAGTGCATGCTGTGTAAAATACGCAAGGCTACGCCTCGCGTACCTAGAATGGGTGACTTACCTCTGGCTCGCGTGGCGCATCATCACCGTCCGTTCACCTACTGTGGCATTGACCTGTTTGGTCCCATGGAGGTCACAGTGGGGCGACGAAGGGAAAAAAGGTACGGTGTCTTGTTCACGTGCCTTACGGTTCGTGCCGTACATGTAGAACTCGTGGGTTCTCTCACCACGGATGCCTTTATCATGGCACTGCGGCGGATGGCGGCCAGGCGTGGTTGGCCCCGCCACGTTTACTGCGATAACGGCACGAACTTACGAGGCGCTGACAAGGAGTTGCTCAGGTCCATGCAGGAGCTGAACAACGACGTTGTGAAAACCGAGGCAGCCAACAACCAAATGAAGTTTCACTTCATCCCACCGTTGAGCCCACACTGGGGTGGGGCGTGGGAGCGGCTTATTCGCAGTTTGAAGACTACGCTGAAGGTAATTTTGAATGAGCACGCCCCCAGGGACGAAGCGCTGATCACGCTGTTGGCTGAAGTCGAGAACATCATGAACAGTCGACCCTTATCACATGTGTCAGTTGAACCCGGGACCGTAGAGAGTTTGACACCGAACCATTTCCTCCTAGGCACCTCTTCGAATCTTCCTGTCATCGGTGAGTTTAATGATTCAGATTTGTTTTTAAGAAAGCAATGGCGAAAGGCGCAGAGGCTAGCCGATCTGTTCTGGCAGAGATGGATCAAGGAAGTTTTGCCCCAGCTGATACCTAGAAGGAAATGGAACGAGGAACGCAAGCCTTTACAGGTCGGTGACCTAGTTCTAGTGGTCGATCCTGATTCTACCCGAAATGTCTGGCCCAAAGGCGTTGTCGAGCGGGTGATCGTGTCTGCAGACGGCCGTGTACGACAGGTGGACGTGCGCACTCGGACCGGCGTCTGGCGGCGCTCGGTGGCACGTGTCGCTCCTATTTCATTGGGAGATTAGTGCTGTGCCAGCACTAGGGGTGGGAGTGTTAGCGACACGGTTCACGGATACTTAGCCAATATATTTTCTTACCTACCAACGACTAAAAGCTGGTGATTTCTTCCGTCCACGTTTTTGTACGGACGTGACATCTGTGAGCTCTAGGTGGCCATTTTGGGTTTATGTAATATTGTACTCTGTGTGTCTATGTTTAATTATCTATGGTTGAAGATAAGTTGCAAGTAATAATTGCTCCGCTCCGAATAAAATCAAGTTGTTAAAAATATACTGCGTTTCTTTGGAGAAAAGGCTGCCCGTATGCTACATTGATGTTGCATTTGTCAGCAACAGGTTATCGTAGGTACAAGTCGCATCACGGTGTTTGAATGTGTAGAAGTAGTTTTTAGGGTTCAGTACCCAAAGGGACGGAACTCTATTAAGTACTAAGACTCCGCTGTCCGTCTGTCACCAGGCTGTATCTCATGAACCGTGATAGTTAGACAGTTGAAATATTACAGTCTGATGATATATTTCTGTTGCTGCTATAACAAAAAATAATAAAAAAAAAATATTTAAGGGGCTCCCCCACAATAAACGTATTTTTTTCGTTTTTATAAGTAATGGTACGGAACTCTTCGTGCGCGAGTCCAACTCGCACTTGATAGATTTTTACAATAGCAAAAAGATTCAAAGAAACAACAAGAATCCATTGCTCTCACCAACATACTTAACTACTTGCTTCAACGCAATGAGTAATAATAAAATTGATTGTCGGTTAGGGTCCCATTCCACTCATCCAATATCATTGTCCAAGTTCTCTGTCCAATATTTGATCAAATTTCTTGGGTGGATGCCCATTCAAATGTATTATTTTAGACCTTTAAATTAAAGACAATTGACTCTTGTTATCCATTCAGTCCAAATTTTTTTAATAAGTTAATTTATTCCCTTCATCCAATATCTTTGTGCAAGATTCCTAAGTAATTTGAGTAATTGATTTCAAATTAAATTACAATACATCACACTAATTTTAAAAATGCGAAAGTTTAGATGGATAGATGGATTATTGTCACTTAAATACGCCAAAACTTCTCAACAGATCGGGCTGAAAACTTGCGTAGGTGTAGTTCTTGACCTAAAATAAACCATTTGCTACATACAATTTAACCCATAAAATTTCAGTTTCCGTGAAATAAATTTAAACTGTATACGTTGTAGAAACTAGTATCCAAATCTTTAATCAAATATCGGTGTTGCTAGTAAATTGTTTGAAGTCAAGTAAAATACTTTTACCAAATGTATAAAATCCAGGCAGGTAGCATAATTATTATTAGTAAAATTAGCTATCTACAAAGTATGTAAAATATCCTCAATTTTGTGTATTCTACCTTGTGTGTGTATGTCTGTCTGTGCTGTTCTTGTTGTGTTAAATAAATGTATCTTTATCTTTAAGTCATCTAAGTTCTGATCAAATGTACATGGGTGGGACAAATATATTGGATGAGTGGAATGGGCACCTTAGGCGGTTGTCCATTCAACACAAGCACTGCACTATGTGCATAAAATACACTAAGCCGGTCGGTTGTCAGACTAAGTGGACGTGTTGTCTCGTGAACACGATGTGTTTGTGAACCTGATCATCACAAATAAACAATCATGGACAAAATACAATTCACAGTGAATGGACTTTCGTACAGTTTGGGTAAGAAACGTTGGCTTAAACCTTCTCGTCCTCCTCAATAGCCTATAATGGTCCACTGATGGACGTAGGATTTCGCTTTTAAAAATAAAAAGTGGGTACTAAATTAGGTAGGTTTATATAACAAGATATCTATTCGATACCAATATACCTACTTTACTCAAATTATCATATTATTTGCTCTACTTTTGGTATAGTAAGTATTAAAATAAATTAAAATTAAATAATTAAGAATGAATGAATTAATAGGTACTTGTACTTAAAACATAACAAAAAAAAACCTTATATCTAAATTTAAAAAATGTTCATTATAATTGTGGGCCTTATCGCTGAGAGCGATTTCTCCCAGGCAACCCAGTCTCCAAGGCAACCAAGATCAAGAAGTGGTTATGTACAATTATTATATTCTAATATCAAGCTTCTAGACATTTTTGTTGGACAGTTTTTGGTGCTTAGGTACTTAGATTAATAATTCGATATAATAGTTTAAAAACTTTAAATATTGGTCAGATTTTTCTTCCTAAATCATCAGGTAGGTAGGTACACTCACTATAGTAGATAAACAATAACTTTGGCAGAAATAGATAAACAAAAGAAGATAAATAATGTCAATGTTAATCAGTCACAAACGAAATGGTATCACCGAGTTTTTCGCTATATTATATTACTATCGGTCCGCCCCGGCTTCGCACAGGTAGTTATTTTCGTCAATTTTCCAATGTTTTTAATACTTCTTATCCTATTCCGGACTAAGAGAAATCGAAAACCATGAAAACCGGTTCCGTCGTTCTTAAGTCATAAATGGTGTAACTAATACGACTTTGTTTTAGTTATTATATATGTATATATATAAAAAAATCTCAATAACTTTAAGCCCCACTTTACCCTTATTTAGGGTGTTTTTTGTTTGAAAATTCTTGAAACACGTATTTTAATTTATTGTGTTTTTTATTTAGGTACACAGAAAATTTAAGGTCAATAGCATTAAAAAGTTAAAGCCATGTCAATTCAGAGCCAAATAACGACCCTCGAACTTTAATAACCCAATTAAACCCATTTTCAGGAAAATTTTGATAAATCCTGAAACATGTATTCAATAATTTCTTTTTTAGTATTCACTGTATATTTCAATCAAATCGGGCCACTACTTAAAGAGTTACAAAAAACACTAATAAAACTTCAACCTCCTTTTAACCCCTTTAGGGATGAAATTTCCTAAAATCCCTTCTTATCGGGAGCTTGTGTATTAAGAGGTACCTACCCTCCTAATTTCAGCTTTCTAGCTTCAGCGGTTTGGGCTGGGCGTTGTCCCTAGAAAATCGCTTTTTCCTTTATATATTAATACTAGTCCTCAAGTGTTCATGTCCTCACTAAAAATAAACTCAGTAAGTGGTCTTCGAAAAAAGCCGGTTCACATTGTAAGGACCTTGTTGACATTTTGATGTAGGTATCTACCCGCTAGGGGACAATCAGAACACACACTTGGTCACAGGACTGTTTATCTAGCTAGATCACAATGCGGTAGGTCGGCAAGTCTAAATAAGCCGTTCTTTGCATTCCATAGTTCAAAAGCATTGATGTAAGTAAAATAATTGCACTGTAGTCTTAAAAGACTTTTAAGACTACAGTGCAATTATTACTTACTTAGTATCTATTTTTTTTATATCTAAAGATAATTCTATACCTCAGGTATAATTATAATAATACTTATGATATTGATTTATTGATTTATAGGTTTTAGTTTTTGTTGTTTAAATTAACTTTATTATTTAATTTCTAAGTTTGTGTGTCACCTTACGCACCAAGGCCTCCATGGAGATCAGGCCATAGCGCTGGTCTTCCATGGAGGCTTCATGGAAGACCAGCACTATGGTATGATCTGCTCTACCATAGCACATGCTGAATGGAGACCGATTTTGTCAGATTTTTCTGTTATATTAAGGTTTATTTATAGCTTATTCGTCTCTGTTCTGACAACACATAAATCTT